>OX376347.1:3614335-4951403 GCA_947369235.1 Udea olivalis
TATGCAGATATGGACACTGCACAAAATATAGCCTGAATTAGTTTGAATTCTACGCGTATGTTTCGCTAAAGTCTGCGCTGTCAAAATAGCCAACATAAACGGTGGTCTGTGCGCATGTGTTATGCAGATATGGACACTGCACAAAATAAAGCCTGAATTAGTTTGAATTCTACGCGTATGTTTCGCTAAAGTCTGCGCTGTCAAAATAACCAACATAAACGGTGGTCTGTGCGCATGTTACGCAGATATGGACACTGCACAAAATAAAGCCTGAATTAGTTTGAATTCTACGCGTATGTTTCGGTAAAGTCTGCGCTGTCAAAATAACCAACTTAAACGGTGGTCTGTGCGCATGTGTTATGCATATATGGACACTGCACAAAATAAAGCCTGAATTAGTTTGAATTCTACGCGTATGTTTCGCTAAAGTCTGCGCTGTCAAAATAGCCAACATAAACGGTGGTCTGTGCGCATGTGTTATGCAGATATGGACACTGCACAAAATAAAGCCTGAATTAGTTTGAATTCTACGCGTATGTTTCGCTAAAGTCTGCGCTGTCAAAATAACCAACTTAAACGGTGGTCTGTGCGCATGTGTTATGCAGATATGGACACTGCACAAAATAAAGCCTGAATTAGTTTGAATTCTACGCGTATGTTTCGCTTAAGTCTGCGCTGTCAAAATAACCAACATAAACGGTGGTCTGTGCGCATGTGTTATGCAGATATGGACACTGCACAAAATATAGCCTGAATTAGTTTGAATTCTACGCGTATGTTTCGCTAAAGTCTGCGCTGTCAAAATAGCCAACATAAACGGTGGTCTGTGCGCATGTGTTATGCAGATATGGACACTGCACAAAATAAAGCCTGAATTAGTTTGAATTCTACGCGTATGTTTCGCTAAAGTCTGCGCTGTCAAAATAACCAACATAAACGGTGGTCTGTGCGCATGTTACGCAGATATGGACACTGCACAAAATAAAGCCTGAATTAGTTTGAATTCTACGCGTATGTTTCGGTAAAGTCTGCGCTGTCAAAATAACCAACTTAAACGGTGGTCTGTGCGCATGTGTTATGCATATATGGACACTGCACAAAATAAAGCCTGAATTAGTTTGAATTCTACGCGTATGTTTCGCTAAAGTCTGCGCTGTCAAAATAGCCAACATAAACGGTGGTCTGTGCGCATGTGTTATGCAGATATGGACACTGCACAAAATAAAGCCTGAATTAGTTTGAATTCTACGCGTATGTTTCGCTAAAGTCTGCGCTGTCAAAATAACCAACATATTTATTTATTTATTTATTCTTCATTGCACAAAATTAATGATACAATTGGCGGACTTAATGCCAAAGGGCATTCTCTACCAGTCAACCACACGATTAAACAGATAAATTAAACACGGTGCACGAGATTAAACTAAATAAATTACTTTTGAAAACAACAACAGATGCTAATTATTATAAATAACAAAATAACAAATAATATATAAATTCAATATAAATCGATAAAAATAAACATACATAAATATAAGTCATAATATAAATAGAACCAACCAAACCAAGAATTGCTTGCCACAAAAAAAAAATATTACATAATAATAGCCATATAAACCCCTCAGAATAACCTCGTATTAACTTTGAACCACATTCACCTAACAGTGACTCAAGGACCCATCCCTAATGCGTGACCACCGATCCGTAATGCTTTCGAACAGCTACTTTAAACCTGTATTTACTAATAGATTTTCTTATTGGAACAGGAAGTTTGTTCCAAAGACGAATCGCAGATACAGCGAAAGAACTAGACATGAAACCGGAAGAATGAGAGGGCGAAAGAAGGGAAAGAGTATCTTCAGAACGCAACTGACGACAATGTGAAGAATGAAGAAACTGAAATTTACTTTTTAAATAAGATGGAGAATTCGGATCAAAAAGAATAGAAAAGAGAACATTTAAAATTCGAATGGAACATAAACGGTGGTCTGTGCGCATGTTACGCAGATATGGACACTGCACAAAATAAAGCCTGAATTAGTTTGAATTCTACGCGTATGTTTCGGTAAAGTCTGCGCTGTCAAAATAGCCAACATAAACGGTGGTCTGTGCGCATGTGTTATGCAGATATGGACATTGCACAAAATAAAGCCTGAATTAGTTTGAATTCTACGCGTATGTTTCGCTAAAGTCTGCGCTGTCAAAATAGCCAACATAAACGGTGGTCTGTGCGCATGTGTTATGCAGATATGGACACTGCACAAAATAAAGCCTGAATTAGTTTGAATTCTACGCGTATGTTTCGCTAAAGTCTGCGCTGTCAAAATGACCAACATAAACGGTGGTCTGTGCGCATGTGTTATGCAGATATGGACACTGCACAAAATAAAGCCTGAATTAGTTTGAATTCTACGCGTATGTTTCGCTTAAGTCTGCGCTGTCAAAATAACCAACATAAACGGTGGTCTGTGCGCATGTGTTATGCAGATATGGACACTGCACAAAATAAAGCCTGAATTAGTTTGAATTCTACGCGTATGTTTCGCTAAAGTCTGCGCTGTCAAAATAACCAACATTAACGGTGGTCTGTGCGCATGTGATAAGCAGATATGGACACTGCACAAAATATAGCCTGAATTAGTTTGAATTCTACGCGTATGTTTCGCTAAAGTCTGCGCTGTCAAAATAGCCAACATAAACGGTGGTCTGTGCGCATGTGTTATGCAGATATGGACACTGCACAAAATAAAGCCTGAATTAGTTTGAATTCTACGCGTATGTTTCGCTAAAGTCTGCGCTGTCAAAATAACCAACATAAACGGTGGTCTGTGCGCATGTTACGCAGATATGGACACTGCACAAAATAAAGCCTGAATTAGTTTGAATTCTACGCGTATGTTTCGCTAAAGTCTGCGCTGTCCAAATAACCAACATAAACGGTGGTCTGTGCGCATGTTACGCAGATATGGACACTGCACAAAATAAAGCCTGAATTAGTTTGAATTCTACGCGTATGTTTCGCTAAAGTCTGCGCTGTCAAAATAACCAACATAAACGGTGGTCTGTGCGCATGTGTTATGCAGATATGGACACTGCACAAAATAAAGCCTGAATTAGTTTGAATTCTACGCGTATGTTTCGGTAAAGTCTGCGCTGTCAAAATAACCAACTTAAACGGTGGTCTGTGCGCATGTGTTATGCAGATATGGACACTGCACAAAATAAAGCCTGAATTAGTTTGAATTCTACGCGTATGTTTCGCTAAAGTCTGCGCTGTCAAAATAACCAACATAAACGGTGGTCTGTGCGCATGTGATAAGCAGATATGGACACTGCACAAAATAAAGCCTGAATTAGTTTTAATTCTACGCGTACGTTTCGCTAAAGTCTGCGCTGTCAAAATAACCAACATAAACGGTGGTCTGTGCGCATGTTACGCAGATATGGACACTGCACAAAATAAAGCCTGAATTAGTTTGAATTCTACGCGTATGTTTCGCTAAAGTCTGCGCTGTCAAAATAACCAACATAAACGGTGGTCTGTGCGCATGTTACGCAGATATGGACACTGCACAAAATAAAGCCTGAATTAGTTTGAATTCTACGCGTATGTTTCGCTAAAGTCTGCGCTGTCAAAATAACCAACATAAACGGTGGTCTGTGCGCATGTGTTATGCAGATATGGACACTGCACAAAATAAAGCCTGAATTAGTTTGAATTCTACGCGTATGTTTCGGTAAAGTCTGCGCTGTCAAAATAACCAACTTAAACGGTGGTCTGTGCGCATGTGTTATGCAGATATGGACACTGCACAAAATAAAGCCTGAATTAGTTTGAATTCTACGCGTATGTTTCGCTAAAGTCTGCGCTGTCAAAATGACCAACATAAACGGTGGTATGTGCGCATGTGTTATGCAGATATGGACACTGCACAAAACAAAGCCTGAATTAGTTTGAATTCTACGCGTATGTTTCGCTAAAGTCTGCGCTGTCAAAATAACCATCATAAACGGTGGTCTGTGCGCATGTTACGCAGATATGGACACTGCACAAAATAAAGCCTGAATTAGTTTGAATTCTACGCGTATGTTTCGCTAAAGTCTGCGCTGTCAAAATAACCAACATAAACGGTGGTCTGTGCGCATGTGTTATGCAGATATGGACACTGCACAAAATAAAGCCTGAATTAGTTTGAATTCTACGCGTATGTTTCGGTAAAGTCTGCGCTGTCAAAATAACCAACTTAAACGGTGGTCTGTGCGCATGTGTTATGCAGATATGGACACTGCACAAAATAAAGCCTGAATTAGTTTGAATTCTACGCGTATGTTTCGCTAAAGTCTGCGCTGTCAAAATGACCAACATAAACGGTGGTATGTGCGCATGTGTTATGCAGATATGGACACTGCACAAAACAAAGCCTGAATTAGTTTGAATTCTACGCGTATGTTTCGCTAAAGTCTGCGCTGTCAAAATAACCAACATAAACGGTGGTCTGTGCGCATGTGTTATGCAGATATGGACACTGCACAAAATAAAGCCTGAATTAGTTTGAATTCTACGCGTATGTTTCGCTAAAGTCTGCGCTGTCAAAATAACCAACATAAACGGTGGCCTGTGCGCATGTGATAAGCAGATATGGACACTGCACAAAATAAAGCCTGAATTAGTTTGAATTCTACGCGTATGTTTCGCTGAAGTCTGCGCTGTCAAAATAACCAACATAAACGGTGGTCTAGGGATCACAACTAGTAAAAACTCCAGATAGAAGCCAGTGTTCAAATCTGTCCAGTTTTTTTTTGTATTTGGTTTCCTTTAATTTAACCCTTTTCATGTGTTTACGAATTTTCAGAGAATAAAATTAGTACACTACAAGAAGTTTCCATCACGTAAACTACGAAAATTGTCTATAGCAATTTGTATGACATTTTTCGTTCCATTTATATTCACTAGAGGCGCTGTACCGAAATCATCGGTGTGAATTCATAGTAGGAGTAAGTATGAATTTCATTTGCCACTGGTTTGCCATAGATGAAGATGCCTTCGATGTTGCGGAGTCTGTAGCAACAAGTGACTCACCCAGACAGGAACTGCAGCGCGTTGAGAGCCCAGCCCTTCTTGTGCGGCAGATCCGCGAGCTGGAACACGTCGAAGCGCGCCGAGCCCAGCGCTACCACTGACGTCACTGGCTTGCCGTAGATGAAGATGCCTTCGGTGTTGCGGAGTCTGTAGCAACAAGTGACTCACCCAGACGGGAACTGCAGCGCGTTGAGAGCCCAGCCCTTCTTGTGCAGCAGATCTGCGAGCTGGAACACGTCGAAGCGCGCCGAGCCCAGCGCTACCACTGACGTCACTGGCCTTCCGTAGATGAAGATGCCTTCAATCTTGCGGAGTCTGGAATAGTTAGTTAATAAAAATACGAAACTATACTCCTACTACCTAGGGCTCGTTCCAAAGGCTTTTCGCCGAGTAATTTTCACCCTCGTCGAATAGAGAGAGACAACGAGCAATTCGTCTGACAGCTGTCAGGTGAATTTCAACGGGCTTCAGGCACCGGTAGAATTCGCACTTGTCAGAGTGATAAACGTCACCCAAACCCGTTCCGAAACAACTAGGAAACTGTCAGGGGCCTAACTCTTGAACAGAATTTCATTGGACAAGCATTGCAGAAATGTCAAAAAAGAAATTGATGAACCTTATTCCAAGAAGTTAAGGTTAGAAAAATTGTTTAGTGAAATAATGCCAATCCGGCGCAAATTGGTTCGGGAGCCAGGTGACAGCTCGGTCAACCTCGGTTTCACTCGGAATCAATTTGGAACGGGTTAGAGTGATTTTTACTCCTCAGAGTGTAATTTCCACTCGATTTGTAACGCAGCCCTAAAAGATGAATTAACTTTTAACTTCACCACCGTAAGGGAATGGTGAAATAGTACCATTAATGCACGGACGAGTAAAAATGTAAGGACTCCGTGCTGCCTACATTTCAAATAAGGTTATGTAAAGAATAAATAAATAAATATCCAAAACAAATTACACCAAGATCATCTGACCCCAAACTGAGCAGAGCTTGTACTATGGGTGTCAGAGACTGATAAACATACTTAAATATTTCTAAATGCATACTTAAATAGATAATAACACCCAGTCACACAACAAACACAAATGTTCATCACATAAATATTGTCACGGGTGGGGATCGAACCCACGGCCACCGGTGCTAAAGGCAGGATCGCTGCCATTGCACCAACTGGTCAGTCGAAGAAGTCAATAGTATCGTAATTACGTATCTCCACATACATTTACACGCTTGAAGGCCGGCCGGTCTGCCATTTTGCGATATATTGTTGCCCATGATAGAAAAGGATTCGAAAGTGTTACACCGTCCTAGACTTTAGTGTCACAACGAGGTCCTTAGTTTTTTTCTCGTCCATGCATTAATAGTAAAAAAAGCACTCCCAATATCTAAAAAGAACGCTAGCCTAGACCTGCGTAGTAACAGTTTAAGACCAAATTGGCGGTAAGAAACCCCCCCTCTTACTGTACCCGTGCGCAGAACCATTTCCTCCACTGTCGCCCAGCGTTTCTTTAATCGGCGTTGGAATGATTTTATCTTTATAGCTGTGCACATTTTCATTCTTTTTAAAAAAAAATTGCATAACTAGATGGGGATTTTTGTTTTTTAAATGCTTTTCTCTTTTAATTTTTTTTTACAAAAAAGTAAAACTTCCAACACGAAATGATGTCAAAATATATAAAATATTGTCATAATCAATACTTCCATTTACCAGTGACCAGTCCACGCGAACTTAACTGCGGGCAAGTTGTTCATACAAGTATTCTAAAACTCACTCTGCCTCAACATATCTCGCTGTAGTGATGATTTCGTCGGTCATCTTGACGTAGCGCTCCTTGCCCACGAACACCATCGTGGCCCAGCACGCCGCGATGAGGCCGCCCGCGCGGCTTCCTGGTGACAAATTATTATCATGAGATAAATAGCGAGCTACTATACAATTTTCACTGTAAGATGATATAATAATAATAATAATGTTCATTTATTTCAGACTAAGTCCACAATTCTTGTTAGTAACAGAAAAAAAACGCTTAAAAACTATGTTAGTAATTACATTATTTAATTATTGAAAAAAGGTTTTTTGGATCCCTGTGCGTGCAGGTGCACCCAGTGCTCTAATAAAGAGCATGACGACCTATCACTCATAGCCATCAGGATGCTGTTGGCGCTCTGCTTGACTCTGCTGAGCATTGAAGCCAGACAGCTCCTATTGTTCCGTGTAACGCATACTGTTTCAAACTAAATAAAAAGAAACTAGCAAAAGAATTGTTATAAACTATTAAAAAACTATTGTCTTTTAAAACTTATCCAGTAAATTATTGTAATTATTATTAACTGTTAATTAATGAAGTGAATGAAATTAAATTAATATATATTTACAGCGCCTGATGCGTGAAAAGGAACGCCATTCAATAGTGTATTAACTCTACTGAAACGACAAAAAATCGACGAATAGGAGCGACCATTTTGTAATCACGTCATTCGCATCAGGACGAGTGCGAGAGAGAATTTATTTAAAAATTAAAAATAGGTAAATATATCCGATTCCATTTCCTTTGCCAACTCGATTAAATTACATTCGTTACATCACTATAATTGACAATTATGAACTGTCACGGATATCATCATACGGCGAAAGTAGTATAGATTAATTTTTGTTTTTTGTTATTCTTCACTCGCGGTTACACCGTGCAAATGGTTTTGCGAGTAATTATGTAAATTTTAGATATAAAATAAAATACAATGAACTTTTAATTACAAGAAATTGCATCAGCGCCACAAATTACGCATGCGGCGCGGCGCCTCTGATAGATAGTCCGCTTAGAACAAACCCGCTATTTTGATCACGCACGCAGACACAGTGAGTTTACAGGCGAAACCGGAGAGCATCAGTGTCGCGGCCAGTCGTAATGTCGCGAGAGTTTTTGTTTTCGTCGAACTTGGTGCAATTTTTCACATGATGAATTTTGTTTTTAGCCGGTTCTGTCAAGTCAGTATAACATACCCACTTCATTTTTAAAAATCAGATTGAATATAGTAGTAACCCTGGCCCCCTGGGCCGTCCCGCGAGTTTAGGAAAAAGGTGAGCGCGGTCGTTCTGTAAACTCTTTATTTCGTGTCAGCGCTCTGTCAAAGAAACAGAAAAAAAGTGTGTCATACATGTCAGAAAGAGACGGCAGGATGTCATTATTGTATGACGTGCAATATCTACAGTATGAAATATTTAAATACGATGTTTATATTGGATTATCTTATTATTTGGTTTTTTATACTCAGTGAATTTCTCTAACTAAAAAAGATTAACTACATGATAAATTTTCTTACTGTTTTTAAAATTAGGCAACCACTTTATGATTAGCATTTTGAGTTGGCCCAAAACCTCTGCTACTAACTTGGCCAATTATTATAGAAACGTTTTTATATTTTAGAATATCCTGGGTAATCTTTACCGTAAGGAAAATGATGTGGCATTGTCACTCACTCATCTAGAAACTAGATAGTTAATTTATCACCTACTTAGTATTTCATATAAATAAATATGCGCCAGACAACACACCACTTGTCCAAGTGTCGAAGTAAGGATCGACCCGACCAGGAATCGAACCCGGGACACCACGCAAATAAAGGCGGGAAACCGAGCTACAGCGCACTACGCCAACCGTTTCGTCAAATTTTATTTTTCTGGCATATTAAATAATCAGCCGGCATACTTCTACAGATATTTACCGCATGAACAATTTCCCTAGGTAGAATAGGGCAGGTAGGTGACTATCTTCTTGATTGAGGTGTTATCGAAAGACCTCCACTGGTAACCACCATTGGTAAAATAAATACACACAACAACATGGTCTAGCTAGGGATATATAAAACTTTTTTAAATAACTTAAAAAGTACTGGCCTTACACAAAAACTATTAATGACAGATTATAAAAACATTATTAAGTTCCTTTTTTAAAGTCAAATTTGTATATAAAAGGTTTTGTTTTAAGATGAAATACGCATTTATTGAATTTCTTCTAAAGAAGTAAATCTTCACGAACTTCTAACTTGATTAAAACTCCATAAATTTCTATAAATCTTTGTCAAACGCATCTCCGGTGTTCATTTATCATGCCACGTAGACACTTGACCCACTTGACCAGGAACGAAATTATAAGAGCAGGGGGCATGATTCAAGCTAGCGCTACCCAAATTGCGGTTTCTGAAGGGCAGTCAGAGCGTTATATCCAGGCTTTGGTCACGTTATCGTGTCACGGGCGAAGTGGTGGCACGGCACCGAGGACCTCAACGCATTACAACACATGTACAGGACCGATTCATAGTAAATGCTGCACGAAGTCAGCCAAATGTAACGGCGATGCAATTGGTTCAAAGGCTACAGAGAGAGTATGGTTTGCTGGCAAGCGGTCAAACTTTGAGAAGACGACTGCATGAAGTCTACCTACGTGCTCGTAGGCCACTTCGGGTACTAGCGCTTAGGAGAGGCAATCGAGGAAGAAGATTACAATGGGCTATTGCACACGAAAACTGGAACCATTCTCAATAGTCACATGTGCTTTTCACTGATGAATCCAGGTTTGGATTTCATCCTGATTCGCGAAGAGTACGCGTTTGGTGAGAACCTGGACGTTGGAATCGACTGCAGCACCCACAACAAGTTCATGCATATTAAGTTGGCACGATTATGGTTTGGGCAGGAATTCGTCTCGGCGGTAGAACGGACCTCGTTTAGATACAAGGCAATATGACTGCTCTAAAATACCGAGATGAGGTGCTCGAGCCTGTAATCTTGCCCCACAGACAGATATGGGACAAAATTTCCAGCTAATGCACGACAATGCCCGTCCACATATGGCGCGTATCGTTACAAGTTGGTTACAACAGCATAATAATCAAGCTTTAGACTGACCTGCACAATCCCCTGACTTAAATCCTATTGAGCATGCCTGGGATATGCTTCAGAGAAGAGCTCTAAGGAATTTCCCTGAAGATATTGTGCATGAAAACCAGCTTTTCTTGCATCTTAGCAGGACTTGGGACTGTATTCCACAACAGGATATTGACACCTTTGTTTTGAGTATGCAGAACCGCTGCAGATGTGTTAGGAGAGTCTTAGGTGGATCCACGGATTATCAATTTTAAGTTTCCAACAATTTTTATAAAAAAAATAGTTGTTTTGTTTAGGTTTAGATGTTTCATAAATAAAGTTAAGATTGAAATTTTGTCTGAGTTTTTTCTCTTCTTCTAAGTTTTTTTTAAAGTTAACTTTATCGAAAAGTTTATTTACTAATAGGCTATTAAACAAGGTTTATTTTAAGGTGTCTTAGCAAAAAGTTAATAGAATTTTAGTTATTTAGATTTGATTGAAATATCCCTAGACCATGTTGATGTGTGTATTTTGAAAACACGAAAACTCTCTGAGATATGGCAATTTTAAAAATCATTATTTTGGACTTGCCCAAAACGCTACCTAGACACCGAGGCAAGATGGTGACAGTATTCCTATTTCTATGCGTTTTGCAAGACACTTGTTCGGCAGCTAGACTACATTTTGCGTTTATGAAAATGGTTTCTTAATAAAAGTTACTATAAATTGTGTGGATTATCGAATGGTATACACATTTATATTTATTTGACACTTTTAAAAATAGACCTGAGCGAACGGACTGAAACTTTTCATTTGCCCCTTTTTTAGTGTTATTGTGTTTAATTTTCGACGACCTTAAGCGCTACCGTCTACCCAAAGCGTCATCCGGTCAGAAGTCTTTGCTTTTTCTGTTTTTTTCTCAAAGAATAATTAATGCTGTTGGCCGCTTATGGCCATTACAGCTTCACCGGAATAGAGCGGAAGTCTCTCCCAAACCAAGTGTGAGTCTGCATAGTTACCATTGACAGTAGGCGAGCCATACACGCCGCCGGGCCAGTCCGTGGTGACGGTGTACTGGCAGTGCCGGAACTCCGGCTTCCTGTACAGCACCACTGAAGTGCCTTTTGGTGCGTAACCGTACTGAAACAAAAGAAAACTAAATTTTATAACTAGATTCATAATAGCACCCTACTCTGAAAAATATTAAGTTCGTTTTGATCACTTAATGTTTGCTCTAGGAATATTTGAAGTTAGATCTAGGTGTGAAAAATAGATAACGAAACTATGGTTTTTATGAGCAAATATTTATCAGCATTTGTTTTTTCGTCAATGTTCGTTTGACAACTCTTCTTCTTCTTTTCGAGTCAATGGCAAATATAATATATTGATCTAATTTAATTTAAACGGACACCGCCCAGAACCCAGCGACTTTTAGCGCAGCGGCATTCGCCATGTACAGGTCTTCCATTGTGCAGGTGGTTGGGCACTGTGGGCACTCAAGCATATGAGCCATAGTTTGAGGTGACCAACCACAGTCACACTCCTGACCTGCTTCATCAATAAACCCCCATTTGGCCCCGTTTGACAACATGAAGCTTACACAATCATCTTGAAGACAAAAATTAGTTTTAGTGTGCATTGCTAGATTATTATTAGCAGTTGCCATGACTGCCAGAGGTCCAGCTTATCCCCGTAGGAATTCAGGAAATCCTCATTATATGTAAATCAAGTCGGAGAAACGCGGGCGAGATGTGCTGCTTTACCGACGCCGTGACGTGCAATTATTTTTGACAGAACGAAGTCTGTTGAGGCAGCTAGTTTGTTATATGTATTTACTCACCTTGTGCGCACCAGCGTATATACTGCACACGCCGGGCAGCCCGAAGTCAGACACGGGTACACTATGCGCGGCGTCCGGCATGAACGCGGTAACGAACCCGCCGAGGCACGCGTTAACGTGAAGTGGCACGTCGTTTTATACCGCGATCTCCGAGAGAGCCCATATGTTTGTATTCGTTTACTAGCATTTGCACGCGACTTCCTATACCGGTTTTTTTAACATTCTTGTAAGGATCCGTTCATCAGTTACTTAGTCACTAAGTCACTCTGTTACTAAATTACTAAGTCAGTCACTCAGGCACTCAACCACTAATTAACTCAGTCACTAAACAACTCAGACACTCAGTAATGTAGTCACTCAATTACTCGGTCAGTCAGTAACTCAGTCGTGTAGTAGCTCAGACAATTCGTCAATCAGTAACTTAGTCACTCAGACACTTAGTAACTTAGTCACTCAATCTCTTAGTTACTCAGTAGCGCACTCATTCAGTAACTCAGTCACTCAATTACTCAATCAATAAGTTAGTAAGGGGTAATTCAGTCACTCATTCATTTAATCACTCAGTCAGTGAGTAACGTAAAAGTTTCACCCACCTTATGTGTATCAGCAGATATACTGCACACGCCGGGCAGCCGGAAGTCGAACACGGGTACACTATGCCCGGCGTCCGGCATGAACGCGGCCACGAACCCGCCCAGACACGCGTCAACGTGCAAGGGAACATCGTTTTCTACCGCGATCTCGGAGAGAGCCGATATGTTGTCCATCGTGCCGTACGGGTAGTTCGGCGCGGAGCCCACTATCTGGAATAACATTTTATTAATTTAATACACTTTTTAATAATTAAAACTCAAGGATGATGGCGAAAATGTTGTTTAATGATGTTTGAAAGACAAAGATTAGCTTGGGAATTCAGGGTTTTCCACCCTATTCAAAAGCGTGACTTTATTGACGACACGATTGGCGTAGTGCGCTGTAGCACGGTTTCTTGCCTTGACCAACGTAGTGTCCCGGGTTCGATTCCCGGTCAAATCAATTCAGAAAATGATGTTTTCTAAATGGGCTCGGGTCTGGGTGTAGTGGAAGACGCCCCTGGCTTAATTCCTTGCCTGGTGTGTTGTCTGGCGCATGTTCATATTTATTTAATTATATTTATTGAGGAAACAACATTAAAACTCTCCACTACACAGACTGTGTAATCTGCTAAATATATATAAAAGCGTCATTGATTTTAACTGTGATCCCGCAATCCCGCATACAGAATTCGTAAGATTATTTTGGAAAATATGTCTGTCTGTCGGTTTCATATGCTGTTCCTCTTTGGAATTATTGTATATCTTGGCAGAATTATGAAATTAGTTTGAATCGTTTTTAAACTTTTTCAACTATGTTTTCCCTAATATTACTTGCATGAAGTTACACTTACATACATTTCAATTATAGTGCATGCTGTACTTACTAGTAAGTAGTCACTACACAAGCATAAGAACTTTAAATGTATTTGTTGATTTAAATGTGTAAGATGACTGTTAGTAAGCCAAATAAAAATAAAAAGGTTTTTAACCTTGATTGTTTCTTATGTATTGACACTCTGTGGGTCACTTTGATCTTTTTAACAGACTTCAAAAAAAGGAGGAAGTTCTCAATTAGACTATGTTTTTTTTATGTTTGTTACCTCATAACTTTCGACTGGGTGAACCGATTTTGATCATTATTATATTGGGTGTTATAATCTATTTAAGTATGTATTCAGAAATATTTAAGTATGTTTATCAGTCTCTGGCGCCCATATTACAAGCTCTGCTTAGTTTGGGGTCAGATGATCTTGGTGTGAATTGTCCCAGATATTTATATTTATTTATTATTATTATTATTGTTCTTCGTTACTTCTCAGCTCAAACGCTGGTTTGAGATCAGTTACGGGTAAAATACCAAGCAATCTGATCTTTTTATACCGTGATTGAATTGTTGTTGTACGGCTCATCTTGCAGGAACCGTCTTACAATGCGGCAGGTGTTCAAAATGGCAGCTTTCTGCATGGTGATGTAGGAGTTTTTTGGAAGATCTAATAATTTGATACTATGGTGTAGATGCTTAGGAATTACCCCAGTACTTGAGAGCACTAATGGCACAATGTACACTTTATCTAAATTCCATATCCTTAAAATCTCTTCTTTTAACTCTGAATACTTATTATTTTTTTCAGAAATAGCTTTTTTTATGTTGTGGGTGTTGGGGACAGTTATATCTATTAGGTATGCAGTTTTATTAAGTTTGTGTACAAGAGTTATATCCGGTCTATTGCAATGTGTGGTTTTGTCTGTTAGTATGGCTCTATCGAAATATAACTTGCTGATTGGGTTCTCTAAAACGGATTTGGGTGAGTATTGATAATATGGTTCTACTTTTGGTGGTAATAATTTGTATTTTATGGCAAGTTTTTGATGTACATAGTGTGCCACTTGGTTATGTCGGTGTGTGTAGTCGTGTTGTGTCAGAATCGGGCAAACATTCATTATATGTTGTATTGTTTCTGGGTTCCTATGGCATTTCCTACATCTGTCGTCTTGTGCAGCGGGATCTTTTATTATGTATTTTCTGTAATTTTTCGTATTGATTACCTGGTCTTGGATAGAAATTAAAAATCCTATTGTTTCTGGAAATAGATATCCTAGTTTAAGCCACTTGTTGGATGTTTCTGAGTCTATGTGACTTTGTTCCAGGTCCTGAACATGCCTGCCATGTAGCTGTTTCTTCCGCCATGAATTTAATTGGTTTATGTCGTACTGCTCTCTTGTCTGGTATTCTATTTCAGTTACTTTAAGATTAAGAGGAGTAAAATTGTTGTCTGCATCTACCACGACTTTGTGTATAGTACTGCTACCAGATTTACTGTAGAAAAAATTTCGGAGGTTCCCATAGCATTTTTAAATCTATTAATCCTCTTCCACCATGATCTCTTTTGATTGAAATTCTTTCTATAGCCGATTTTGGGTGATGATAAATGTTTTTTGTCGAAGTTGTGCGTGTTTTCGTCTGCAAGTTTAAAATATCCGTATTTGACCATCTGATGACTCCAAAAAAATATGTTAAAACCGGAACTGCATACGTATTAAGAGCTTTGAACAAATTCTTTGAATTAAGTTTTCTTTTACATATTAATTTTACTCTACGTATGTATTCTATACTAAGCTCCTTCTTTATTTGTGTATGGTTTATGTTTCTGTTCTGTTTAATTCCAAGATATTTATATGTGTCAGTTACTATTATATTATTATTATTCTTTTTTTATTTGAAAGATGGTGTTTTCCGCGTGGTGTTAGCTAATGTAGGTTTGTAACTACCCCCGTATGTATATACGTAAACGTGAGATGTAAAAAATAGGTATATTGCTAGGTATATTGTAGTGTTTCCTTGGCTGACAATAACAATAATTGTACCTACATTATATTATCGTATAAGTTTTAGAAGAATACGAAATTATTTCTTTACTTTTTAGTAACTTTACTGTTTTGTTTTGGAATTGTTTTTTTTTAAGTTGTTTTTTTTTACACAATCGACATGAGTTCGTTGACTATGTTCTTCTCTGTCGTTTCGCTCTTAGTAGAGCGGTCGTGGTCACGTTGAGGCGTCCACATTAGTGTTAGAGGTGGAGACAGTTTTCTTCACGATCTCCCGCCATTTCTCTCTGTTTGCAGACTGTTAACTACAGCAATGGTGATATTTTAACTATTATAACTATTTTAACCTTCATTTGCCCGCATTATAAAAGTTGTCGTAGCATTCATTCTATTTAATCATTTAAAGAACTTTAAAAGTGCGTAAAAGTAATTTTATTTAAGCAAGTGTATGTAATAATAGGGGTCTTAACATGACACTTTTAGCTTTTTCGTTAATTTATGTACCTCCGGGGCTAAGATGCGCGCCCACGAGAAGAGTAGACAAAAAATACTCCAATCGAATTTTGTCATTTCTCGATTTTGTCTACGCCGCTCATGTGTTCCCAAACAGTACAATCTGGGGCTCTTGGGGGACACGCATGTTTCATTATGGACCGCATCGTCACTCACCACTACTTACCATCAAATGACTGTCTAGTCTCCTATAATAAAAAGAAGAGGACCCCCTGGCTAACAAATGAAGATATACACTACAATTTCTCAAGTAAGCCATGGTCAAAGTGTACACCCAGCATGGTATAGCCTGTCCCATTTCAGTAAATGTAATATGAAAATTAGAATACTTGCGAATTACAAGTGTATTTGTCATCAGATCTGACTCATTACAATTTTTTGATAAGCCACGTTCTTTGGCTGGTTGATACATTTTGTAAAATCATCCTCTTACCCATATGACTTGCTTTGCCTAGTTTAAGGGCAAGAAGTTAAATTTGTAAATAGGTTAATAAATAAAGATTCACCTTACTTTTCTTCATAAATACAAAGGCAAAATAAAACAAAAATCATACTATCTTACCAAGCAAGTCCTCCTGCCAATAGCTCTCCTGACAGCTTCCACATCAACGGTCATGGTGTCAGGGTCCACTGGTATGGTTTTGACCGAGAGGCCGAGGTACTGCGCTGCTTTGTCGAAGGCTGAATGGACCGTGGATGGCACCACAATTTGAGGGTTGGTGATGCCTTTGTTATAGGCGAGATCACGGAACGCTTTGCATGCCATTATGATGGACTCTGTACCGCCGGTTGTCACCTAGAATTAGGAATTAAATAAATGACACTAAGGAGAAACAAGGGCAGTTATAGGCATTATTGGGGATATATCCCCACACATTCTCACTTTGCTTTGAATAAATTATTACATAGTAATCAATTTGGATTCACTAAAAATAGGAATACAACCGATGCAGGTGTTGCGCTCATCAAACACATATTTGATGCGTGGGAAGGCAAGCAAGATGCAATAGGAGTTTTTTGTGATTTATCAAAAGCATTTGACTGCGTAGATCATGAAATCTTACTGATTAAGCTGAGGCATTACGGTGTTTCAAATATTTCACTTAGCCTTATAGAATCTTACCTCACTGATAGAATACAAAAAGTGAGTATCAATGGTACGAACTCTTCCGGTGCCACCATACGTATGGGCGTGCCCCAGGGATCAATATTGGGTCCTCTGCTGTTTTTAATCTATATAAATGACCTGCCTTATTTTGTCAAAGACCTATGTGGGATTGTATTATTTGCTGATGACACTTCTCTAGTTTTTAACGTAGATAGAAGTAACAAAGCACTTGACGACGTAAATAATACTCTTTCTAAGGTACTGCATTGGTTCACGAGTAACAATTTACTGCTTAATGCTAAGAAGACCAAATGTATCAAATTTTCTATGCCCAATGTAAGACAGGTCGATACCATTATAAACATGAATAACGAGCCATTAGAGATTGCGAATTCCACTGTATTTCTGGGAATTACTCTCGATTCCAAGTTACAGTGGGGTCCGCATATTTCTGCCCTGGCAGGAAGACTTAGTTCGGCAGCTTATGCTGTTAGAAAAATAAGGCTCCTGACTGATATCGCAACAGCAAGATTAGTGTACTTCAGTTATTTTCACAGTGTTATGTCGTATGGTCTTCAGTTGTGGGGCTCGGCAGCGGATCTCAACACCATCTTTGTTCTTCAAAAAAGAGCCATCCGCTCCATTTACAACCTTAGACCACGCGACTCGCTTCGTGAAGTATTCAAAGAGATAGATATTTTAACTGTGTACTCTCAATTTATTTATGATAATGTAGTATATGTCCGTAAAAACTTGCATCTCTTCAAGAAAAACAGGGATGTTCATAAACTCAATACCAGAAATAAAAATAAGCTCGTAACTCCCAGTCTAAGACTGCATAAGGTAGGGAAATCATTTGTTGGTCAATGTGTAAAATATTTTAATAAGATTCCGCAAACTCTTGTTGAACTGCCTCTTCACAAGTTTAAGTCACAAATTAAAGCTAAGTTAATGAAGCGGGGTTATTATAGTGTTGACGATTTCTTAAATGATAAGAATTTGTGGTCATCTTAGGTATAATCTGCTCCTCTGCACACTTTTTTGTTATGACTTTACTCTGTCAATTCCATTTTTGTGTATAAAAACAAGATTGAAAAGAGTAACCATCGAGTTTCTTGCCGGAGTCTTCTCGATCGGAAACAACCTCTGAACCGGTGGTAGAGTCACATTATATTTAATTATGATATGAACTATCATAGTATTATTTTATGTAAGTTTATTTTTATTCAGTATATTTTTGCTACAATTTTTTTTTGTTACATGACATGTCATAAGTACTTTTTATAAGTCTATATGAATAAAGATATTTTTTACTTTTTTACTTTACTTTACTTCACGGGAAAAACATACATGTGACAATCATTAGGTAGTGTCCGTTCCGTGTTTAGGTGTTATTGTTTATTCAAGTATGTTTATCATTCTCTGACGCCCATAGTACAAGCTCTGCTTAGTTCGTTAGATGATCTTGGTGTAAGCTGTCCCAGATATTTATATATCAGTCACGCTACCTAGTGACGTACAAGGCTCGAGGCTTCAGAGTCCTTTTGTCTAGAGCTCGGTGTCGTTTGCAGGGCTCGCCTCGTTTGTACTCGTATAAAGCTCGATGACTCGGAAGTCTTTTCCAGAACTCGAGCCTTTTTGAGAACTCGATCGATCTTAAAGCTTTTTCAGGGCTGAGTCTTTTTTAGCGCTCGAGACGTTTTTACGTGGCAAGTCGCGCGCAAGTTCTTTTCCGTTTGGAGTCTTCCTTTTCAAAGCAGGCAATAAAATATGTGTGTTAGTGGCATATTTTATATGTGACCTTCCGGTAACGGGTATTTTGAAAATTTAAGGTTTAATTAACAGAAAAAAACATTTAAGCATCGTATAAAGACTATAATGAAAAGGTTGTAGAAGACTCGAGCTCTTTTAAAGGTTCAAGCTCTTTTGATATGTTCAAGCTCTTTTGAAGGCTCGAACTCTTTTCAAGCCTCGAGGCGTGGCTCAGGGAGCTCGCGTCTCGGCTGGGCTTGGGTCTACAAGCCTACCGAGCTCACGGAGTCTGGCCAATCCGCCTCGAAGCTTCAAAAGTAGAAGTCGACGCCTCGAGGTATGAACATCACTAACGCTACCGAAATACGCCTTCAACAATCAAATCTTAAAAAGATTTATGTTCTTTGTCTGTGTCAGGCCTGTGTGACTTCAAAGTGTTGGTACGCTTGGCCGCGTGGCCCCTCTCTGGGGTATAAGACAGTGAGCTGCCGCTCGGCTCGCACACTCGCCGCCGAGCGCGTTATTTGATGATTTGTGTTTGTTTTGTTTCAAGTGTAACTTGTAATTATAAGTACCTAATTTTAAGAATAATAATGACTACTACTAATACTTAACAATGTTATATTCATCAGATTAATACTTTTTATAAAGTTAATAATTGAATCAGCGAGTTACGACCCCGCGCTCTGACAGCTAAATCGGTTTCGTTCAGCGGCGCACAGTGGAATATGAACGCTCGTGCTACGCGACTAGTTTCGATTCCGCGTGCAAGCAACCTAAACATGGCCTTGATTGATTGCACGGACAAATTAAAACTACTAGTGTGACACAAACTTGTAAGATTTGAGGAGACTTTTTTACTTGTCCGCGTTTCTTAAGAGAACCTGCTGTACGGAGTACTATTACCTATTCTGTGTCTGTGTCTCATTATATACGAATCAATCAAATAGTAGAATGTTTATCAATCTCTGTTACCCAAAGTGCACACTTTGGTTTACTTGAGTCCGATAATCTCGGCGTGAAATGTCTTTGATTATTTTTCTGCCTACCCCATGGGAGAGATGGGATGGTTTGTAATGTTTGTCTCATATATACAATCTGTTACATCTGCTAAAAACATAATTCCACGTTCACATAGATATATAGTCCTAGTACGTTCAAATCTTTGTGACATGATTAGCATAGTAAGATAAAGAAGATAACAAAACCTCAACATCTTTAAACACAAAACGAGTAAATTACATAGCACTGTCATGACAAAGAATAGTCGTCAATAATTAACCTTGAAATATTGACGACCCATTTAGCTGTGAATGTAGAGATATCTTATGAATTGTTTATACTTTAAACGAAGTAGGTAGGAAAATTGAAGAATCTTATCCTTACAGAGTATGAACACGCGAAGCTACTTATACTAGTATTCATTACATAGAATCTGTAATGTCAGTGGGCATGCAGTCTTAAAACACCAGAATAAATCTTTATAAACACATACTGCAAAGAACCCAGTCCCAGAACGAACGCAAATCTTTGTTACATGAATGTTAGCCCTAGGTGGGAATCGAACCTACGACCCTCGGCGATATGGACTCCTATCTACTCCGTGCCCCTGAACATCCCCACCCTTCTACTACCGCACCACACGTGATAGACTACGGCGCCATCCACTACAATCCAGCATCTGTTGGCCCGCAGCAAAAGGTTTGAAGACTAATTTATTTGCCATACCATACAAAAACCATGAAACGACGTGACACGTGAGTGAAAAGGCATTTTTGCAAGCCTTCAAAATTACTAGGTTAACCAGCTTATGGTTGCTTTGCAGCGCTGTTCTTGTCACCCTTATATCTGAACCTCACGGTCGTTTTCTAGCAGGTGGAGTGAGGTCATCTTGACGGACAAAATATTTTAAAAAGGGGGAAAACAGGCGAAAGTAATGAAATAATTAGAATGCCCTGCCCAATTTAAGCGACATGACTCCTTCTAACAATCATTGGTGTTACTCACCGTTCCGCAGCACTCGTCATCGCCATGGAACAAGTTCACCGACATCCTCACAATCTCCGCCTCCATCTTGTTGATTCCGGGGAACACGTCGGCGTGCAGCGGGTTGGTGTAGGCGGTGAGCGCGTACGCGTCGCACGCCACGCGCGAGATCTCCTCGCTCACGTGGTATACCGCGCCGGATACGTTGCCGCCTTTCCAGTCGTATGTGCCTGGGGAATTTGTGTAACTATAGGTCTTTTAGGTTGGCCTCAGACTTGCCCGGTGACGAGGCCGATGGTGGTACACGCTGAGAAAATGCCTATTAACTCTGGCCTTGAAAACACCGAGGTTGTAAGTATCCGGAATCACAGACGTAGGGGGAGCGTTCCACTCTCTAGCTGAGCGAGCCAGAAAAGACGCAGCAAACCGTTGAGTGCGGATTTCCGGAAAGTAAACCACATGGGGGTGGAAGCCCTCCCGGCGTCTACTGGTCCGGTGGTAGACAGTATTATTGTATGCTTTTTCATAATGTAGAATATTATGTTCAGCAAGAAATAGATAAATAGATGAAATTGACCAATTCACATTAATTTTTACGCAAAGCTGGCCTTTGTAATCAAGATAAATAAATTACACACATTTAGTTTAGATACTAGCTTTGATAACCTATCTCCGCAAACAGAAAACATTATACATTTATAATCCGCTATGTGCGACAGATTCTTTGGATTATTCTTTTATGGGTACTTCTTCTAATATTCTTCAAGTTATGATTTAAAACCTACTTCATAAACTTACAACCGCCATAGTTCTTGTGGCTGCGGCGAAGGAAGAATGATGATAAGTAATATTAATCTGAATTAAAGGTTTGGATGATCAGAAAGTCTACTTAGCTGGTCAGGTAAATTAGTAGATAATATGAATCTCTTACCTAAGTTGACGTGATCTCTCACTTCCTCGGCGATTTGTTCAGCGGTGAGCCCTATGGCTGGAAGCTCCCTTCTTACAGTCACACCGGACAGACGCTTGGTAACATCTTTCTTAAAGTCCTTGACGATTTCCGACATCTTCTCTTCTATCTTCCTTCTGACTAGAGGCACTTGTCGGAACCAAAGAAAGAATTGCTTGCGCATTCTTGTTGACACACCTAAAAAAGAGACACTCAAAATTACATAAGTAAACATATCACACAATAACAGCCATTTTTTATGCCAAAACATAGCATCAGTAAAACTTACATTTTACATGTTTTCTAATAAGGAAGCCACAAATAATATTAAACTTAGAAATCTGAACCTGACTTAAAGATCCATTAGGCATCCTTAGGGCTCGTTTAAGGAGACGCGGGGCGTCGAGCGGTACGGTGCGCGAAGCGGGCCGCCAGAAACACAAACATACGGCGATGTTTGGAGCGTTGAGGAAAAGCGTTTTTGCAACCGTTTGTTTGAGTTGTAGCGTCGCATACGACGAGCGGCGCCGCGTTGGACGCGGCAAGTGAAGCGACAGGCGACGCCGCGAAGGACGCGGTGGGTGAACTAGCAAGTTTCGCAGCAGGGTAACGCGGCGGATGAAGCGGCGGGCGACGCCACGAAGGACGCGGCAAGAAAGGGGAGAGAGAGGTGCGGGGTATTCTTACTGACTGGTAAAGAGTTGCATATTTTCCAAATTGTTCGCGTTCTGCTGCTGTGAATCTGGGTTCCGCTCTAGCGGTAAATACACACATCAAAAGTGTCTAGGGATCAACATAATATATTTTTGCAATAACTTTTCTCCTGATTAATATTAATTAAAATTTTCTTTAAGGATTCATCAAATAAAGTGTTTTCGTTTGTCTACAGTAACGATAAACCAACTCACCTTTGCATTAATAAAGAAATTTGCCATTTTCCTATTAAAGGGATTTTTGACATTTGAACCACTAACATTAAAGTTCGAAAAAAAGACTGAAATAACAGTTTTCTTTAAAATTTTATTGGGTAACTTAAACAATTATTAATCCGTGTTTCTACCGCGAACACTAACAACACAAGAACATCGGTTTGGCATACTCAAAATGAGTTCATTCAAATCACGCTGTGGAATGGCCGCCCATGTTCGTTGCAACAACAAAAAAAGGTCTTCTTGCGACTGGATACCCTCCATATTCGGCAGAGCTCTTCTCTGTAGCATATCCCATGTATGCTCAATCGGGTTCAAGTCTGGCGACTGAGCAGGCCAGGGCAGGACATTGATGTTAGCTGCGGCGAGAGTCTGTCTTACAACTCTTGCGGTGTGCGGTCGTGCATTATCATGCATTAACTGAAATAAGGGACCGATTTGCACTTGTAGAGGAACGATGACGTCTGATACAATCGTCTCAGCATAAATTTGAGCGTTGAGGTTGCCACTGATCCAAATCAACTCAGTTCTTCCGCCGATCCAAATACCCGCCCATACCATGATGGTTCCACCACTATAAGGATGGACTTCCTGGCAGGATTTTATTCGCTGTTGGCGTCCAGGGGTTCTCCAGTGTCGTATACGTCTTGTATCCGGTCTCATACCAAAACGAGACTCATCAGAAAAGCACACGAAACGCCATTGTTCTTCTGCCCAATTTCTGTGTTCAAGAGCCCATTGATATCGAATCCTACGATTGTGCATTGCTATAGGTGGTACCCTTAGCGGTCTTCGGGAATGAAGGTTCACTTCATGCAAGCGGTTTCTGACTGTTTGGTCGCTAATTAAGTTCCCTGAAGAGTGATGAAGCCTCACGGCTAACATCATGGCGGTTATTGTTGGAGCTCTTCGAGTTGTGATTTGAATGTATCGGTCTTGTCTCCGTGTGGTGCAGCGATACCGTCCTCCATCGCGCTCAGCCACGGTACCAGTGCTTCGGTAACGTGTCCAAAGTCGACTGATAACACTCTGACTTGTATTCAGAGCTAAAGCCACAGTACGTTGCCGGGAACCAGCGTCTATCATTCTCACGGCTCTGAGCATTTCTTCCCTGCTTAAATGACGTCGCCGCTCCATAATAACGTTGGTTTTAATCAGTAGTAGGGAAACAGTAGCACTAATAATGTCTTCAATGCGTTGTATGTTTTTATAGGGAAAATATTGACAGCTGATTTTCATCTTCTACTTGAATTTGATTGACAGTTCCTGTTTCAAATTATGAAATGCACCAAAAAGGATCCATATAAATTTATAAAATCATAAATTTATTACAAAGCCACATCTCAATCTCAAGAAATCCGCATAAAAATGCTTGATCCTAGACACTTTTGATGTGTGTAATATACTTTTTAAGTAATAACTATCTTCAAGCAATATGTCAATAAATTTGTCCATGATTACAAACAATACACACGTTTACTATTTGTAACTAGTCGAACAAGACTGGAAGGATGCCAATAAGCAGCGAGAGTCGCGGCGGGTGTCGCACTGAACGACGCCGAATACAACGCTGTGTAGGTACCTACTACACGGCGGGCGCAGCGCCGTGCGGCATGCCACGCCGCACGCGATGCTCGACGCCCCGCGTTTCCTTAAACGAGCCCCTACATTTCTATCTGTTTGAGTTTGCGCGTGGGACGACGCAGGCCGCTTCACGCGCCGCCTCAATATAAACGGTAAAAACGCCCGACGCGACGCGGCAAGCCACGCCGCACGCGACGCTCGACGCCCTGCTTCTCCTTAAACGAGCCCTAAAACTTAGGTCTACTAACAAAAACTAAGAGCAATGTTTGAGAAGTTGAGAAAGTTATATAAGTATGCTATTGTCAGGGATCAATTTTTCAAACAAAGATCTATTAGTATCTTCACTTTATTGTCTGTTATATGCTCTTCAACTTATTGATTAAATTAACATATTTTTTTTATAGTTATACATACATCTATAAATAAGTCTGCAACAAAATTACTTAAAATGAATAACAGAGATAGTTGGATTTGTTTACAATAAAATGGTGGCATAAACTTGATGGTTATTCAGTTCAATTCAAATAATTTATTTTAGACCCTGGTTTTTGTTTAGAAAGTACCTTCTCAAATGACAAATAACTTACTCTCTCTAGCATTATAAAGACTGTGTGCCCACACCAAGGCCAGTACAGATGAAGCAGTCATGGTGACGATCTGCCATGGCTCCTTGCCTTCGAAAAACTTGTTTACCGCTTTAAGCGGTTGTGGACGCTCACTCATGGCTAAAAAAGAGACAAAGGTCCTCAATTGGAAAATATAACGGAGGTTTACCTAGAAGTACTAAGATATTTGGGTTTATAAATTTATATTTTCCTGAGATATCTTCTTCAATAAATTAAAAGAACACTGACAAGTTTATTGCTTATGAATGCACAGTACAAAGTCCACACTCAAATGCTTGAGTCCTGGTGGTACTTGATCAGTTTCAGAAACAGATATTGTACATAATGGTTATTTACAACTGAGTACAAGGTTGCAAACCTTTAACTCATTACAAGTCCAGTTGGAAATAAAACATTAAACTAGCTGTAATTTAACATCAATATTTCAGTTTAATTAGGTAACTAAGTCTATTGACTTATTAGCAGATATATATCGTCATATAGCTGATAAAGTGATTCTGCCTGCAGGTTGCTAGTACAATTATTAGGACAAACCTTTCTACTTGGATCATCAAAGATTCTTCTGGGTAAAGGTGTAAGTATAATAATACCTAGAAACAAACCTGATGTCCTAAACTTTAAGACCTAAATGATTAAGAAACCTCAGTCAAAGTGTAGGAGGTATTTTGTTGAATGATTAAAATACACAGGGCCGATTCATTTTGTTTTATACTATTTGAGGTGTTAGCAACTCATTGGCAACTACATGAAACATTAAGAATAAAAAATAGGTGTCTGATTGACTGTTGTGGAGAATTATAGACAAATAAATCACAAACGCCTGTTTTGAAGTAAGTTAATTCTCATTGATATTTCTACTTTACATTGTACCTTCAGACAGGAATGAGGGTAAGTGATTTGTGTTAAAACTTTACTAGTATTGTTTATCCATACCTGAGACGATTTTTGAGTAATTAACTAGATAAATATACAATATCTTCTAACACACAGATCCTTCGATCAATTAGCTGTCACTAAGTACATAATCGCGATAAGACAAGATTGTAATAGTTTCACTGATACAACGAAACTGTAACTCGTTAGCAATATGAGACCACAATGCACACTAATTAAAACAAAGGCCAATTAAAAATGATAACAAGAACAATACGCGAAATAAACGAATGATGGGATGACGGCTGGTCGGTCAGCTGCAGGCCGGGTGATAGTGAGGTGATGTATTGTATTTAATCGATTGTTGGTTGCCATCAACAATGATTATTTGTCATGTTTTATTTCTGTCAAACATCAGTGACAACAAGCAACATATTTTTTACTTTAGCTATACTAATAATAAAGAGCTGAAGAGTTCGTTTGTTTGTTTGCTTGCACGCGTTAATATCAGGAACTACTGGTCTAATTTGAAAAAAATATTTTAGTGTTAGATAGCCCATTTATCGAGGAAGGCTATAGGCAATATATCATTACGCTAAGACCAATACGAGCGGAGCACCAATGAAGAATGTTTCAAAAGCGTGGGGTTTTTTTTCCTTTTGAGAGCTTTCGCTGCGTGCGCTGCATAAATGGTTAAAGTTACGCAAAAATCATGTTAAACAGAATTGTTGCCCTTTAAAAGTTTAAAAAAAAATCTGCGACAGCATACTTAATAGGTTGGGGAAAAAGTGTCTTCGCATTTTTTAAGAAAATTTAAAACAAATTTTAATATCCACACATCAAAAGTGTCTAGGGATCAAGCATTTTTATGCGGATTTCTTGAGATTGAGATGTGGCTTTGTAATAAATTTATGATTTTATAAATTTATATGGATCCTTTTTGGTGCATTTCATAATTTGAAACAGGAACTGTCAATCAAATTCGAGTAAAAGATGAAAATCAGCTGTCAATATTTTCCCTATAAAAACATACAACGCATTGAAGACATTATTAGTGCTACTGTTTCCCTACTACTGATTAAAACCAACGTTATTATGGAGCGGCGACGTCATTTAAGCAGGGAAGAAATGCTCAGAGCCGTGAGAATGATAGACGCTGGTTCCCGGCAACGTACTGTGGCTTTAGCTCTGAATACAAGTCAGAGTGTTATCATTCGACTTTGGACACGTTACCGAAGCACTGGTACCGTGGCTGTGCGCCATGGAGAACGGTATCGCTGCACCACACGGAGACAAGACCGATACATTCAAATCACAACTCGAAGAGCTCCAACAATAACCGCCATGATGTTAGCCGTGAGGCTTCATCACTCTTCAGGGAACTTAATTAGCGACCAAACAGTCAGAAACCGCTTGCATGAAGTGAACCTTCATTCCCGAAGACCGCTAAGGGTACCACCTATAGCAATGCACAATCGTAGGATTCGATATCAATGGGCTCTTGAACACAGAAATTGGGCAGAAGAACAATGGCGTTTCGTGTGCTATTCTGATGAGTCTCGTTTTGGTATGAGACCGGATACAAGACGTATACGACACTGGAGAACCCCTGGACGCCAACAGCGATTAAAATCCTGCCAGGAAGTCCATCCTTATGGTGGTGGAACCATCATGGTATGGGCGGGTATTTGGATCGGCGGAAGAACTCAGTTGGTTTGGATCAGAGGCAACCTCAACGCTCAAATTTATGCTGAGACGATTGTATCAGACGTCATCGTTCCTCTACAAGTGCAAATCGGTCCCTTATTTCAGTTAATGCATGATAATGCACGACCGCACACCGCAAGAGTTGTAAGACAGGCAAATCGGTCCCTTATTTCAGTTAATGCATGATAATGCACGACCGCACACCGCAAGAGTTGTAAGACAGACTCTCGCCGCAGCTAACATCAATGTCCTGCCCTGGCCTGCTCAGTCGCCAGACTTGAACCCGATTGAGCATGCATGGGATATGCTACAGAGAAGAGCTCTGCCGAATATGGAGGGTATCCAGTCGCAAGAAGACCTTTTTTTGTTGTTGCAACGAACATGGGCGGCCATTCCACAGCGTGATTTGGATGAACTCATTTTGAGTATGCCAAACCGATGTTCTTGTGTTGTTAGTGTTCGCGGTAGAAACACGGATTATTAATTGTTTAAGTTACCCAATAAATTTTTAAAGAAAACTGTTATTTCAGTCTTTTTTTCGAACTTTAATGTTAGTGGTTCAAATGTCAAAAATCCCTTTATTAGGAAAATGGCAAATTTCTTTATTAATGCAAAGGTGACTTGGTTTATCGTTACTGTAGACAAACGAAAACACTTTATTTGATGAATCCTTAAAGAAAATTTTAATTAATATCAATCAGGAGAAAAGTTATTGCAAAAATATATGTTGATCTCTAGACACTTTTGGTGTGTGTAGTTTATTTACATTTAACTAAAATATGTTGGTGCCATTTTGTTCTATTACTTTTTGCCATCGTACCCACATGATCCCATTGGTATAGGACTTTTGAGGCTTCTGATCAAAATACCGTGACAAGTGGTTTTGGCAGTCCTCTCGTTATGTTAACCTGACACTGCCTAAAGAATTCTGAAGAGACCGTAACAGGTGGAAATCTGAAGGTGCAAGGTTAGGACTTTACGGCGGATGCAGTAACACCTCCAAGCCAAACTCTCTTAATTTTTGCTGACTGGCTAAATATGTGTGAGGTCTAACGTTATCATGATGAAAAACAACACCCTTTCCGTTGATTAATTCCGGCCGTTTTCTCTCAACTTCTTGCTTTAATCTCATCAGTTGTTCGCAGTAGAGTTTAGAATCGATGGTCCTGCCTGGTGGATATAGCTCATAATGAATAGTGCCCTTCCAATCCCACCACACACACATCACCTTGTTGCGGGTTAACCCGGGTTTCGCCACATTCTGTGAAGCCTGACTGGCCTTTGACCACGATCTTTTTCGCACGTTCTTGTCGTACGTGATCCACTTTTCATCACCAGTTATCAGCTTCTTCAAAAATGGTTCGGTTTCATTACGTCGTAATAAAGAATCACAAATGAGTACACGGTTCATTAGGTTTCTTTCCGTGAGCTCGTGAGGTACCCAAATATCGAGCTTTTTTGAGTACCCAGTTTTATTCAAATGCACTAAAACTGTTTTGTGGTCAATTCCCAGTTCTTCAGCTACGTCGTAACTACTGATATGCCGATCTTGCTCCATTTTTCAAAAATGGTATCCATTTTATCCGTAATAGGGCGACCAGAGTGACTTTGACATCAAAATTTCCGGAGTGAAAACGCTTAAAACAATCATCATACCCCCCGATTCCGAATGTAAGTATTTCTCATAAATGACCCTCAGCGGCTGCGGTATTAAAAAATGTACGCTGATCTTATAGGCTTTTCGATTTTATGAACAAAATATTATAGACGGTCCCAAGTAAGTTAAGTAAAGTAAAATCATTTATTTGCTAGAATACATTGGAGCAAAAATAGGTTAATGTTAGCCCATACAAAGTATTCAGCCTTGTAGCAGGCGTGCAAATTCTTATATCATGATGTTTTTTTTAATACATAACAATTTATTTCATAAAAATAAGGCATCATTTCTGTGTGGCCGTGTGCCACGGCACGCTACCACTGCTCGAGCAGGCCAATCAGTTGTTATTCACTTTATTATCCACTGAGCTACTATTGCTGATTATTAACCTCACCTGCCACTTAAAAAATAGCTTTTCCTCTTAGTTTTCATAATCTTTTTTGTATTGTTTCATTGATGGTATGTTATTATTTTTCTGTCGATATTTGGAAAAATACATTTAAACATCCCTAGAACTGTCAAAAATTATTCTCATGTCTCCCTCAAATCTACACTTTGATGAATGACTTTCAAACTGACCAATCACATACAGTTTTAATATGGTGCCTTCATTTCATTGGTAGATTTTGGGTCCATTCAATAATTCATTCATGGAATCGTCCAATCACCTCCAATCGATACAATTCAATTTTTACGCTGGTTACTTTACTACTACTCATTCATAATGAATGAAATAAAGAAAGGAAACAGAAAAAGGTATGTATGTAATGCTTATTCTTTTTAAAAATATATATAACAAGGTAGGTATTACATGGTCGTGTAAAATTTTAAAAGTATGATACCAATAACTCTCTTGTAGCAACTAAATTACACTGTCTTCAAACCACAACAGGAATGTACAGTGGTTTTGCGATTTCATCAACACAATGAAGAGAATCATAGTAGCGGCCGACTCAGTGCGGAAAGGAAAAACAGCTGTGTTGCAATGAGTCACCAGCCGCCAGTTTCGTGTATTCCAAACACAGCAAAGATGTCGAAGGCAAAGAAAGTTATTGAAGAAGCGAAGGAGATCAATAATCCCGAGATAGATTTGGTAGACAAAGGGATATCGAACCTTGAAGAAATTCCAGGACTATGTAAGTTGCAGTGGAAACTTGTTTTATCCTTTTTCAGAGCAAATAACCTGTCGAACAAGTTTTGCTTGATACTTGTCAACTCGAGTTTTTTTGCACATGTTTTTGTTATGCTGCTCTAAGGGTTCAAAACAAATGAATCCTGTTGTTTTGAACCTAATTTCGTAATCATGGTAAAGAAAACTACAGAATCTGATTCCTTAAAAAGAATGCTAACTTTGAACATGGCTATTACTCATAGAAATAATGATGGCATGTTCCAAAAATAAACAATGTTTAACCCTAGTATTGAAACACTCCTATTATTTTTCAAATAGTGTCAACTAAGTTATTAGCAAAGTGATTTCTTATCAACCACACCCTACTTAACAGCAGTTTTGTCATGTACTGTCAAAAACTTATAGAATCATCATGAATGATTAACACACTACATCTTTTTAAAATTTTCAGTCAACCTTTCAAATATCACACGGCTGTCTCTAAGCCACAACAAGATCCAGATAGTGCCAGCGACCCTGGCCAACCTCATGAACTTGGAGATCCTCAACCTTGCCAACAATCAGATTGAGGAGCTACCATTGAGCCTGTCCTCACTGCCCAAGCTCCGGATTCTCAATGTCTCCCTCAATAGATTATTTGGTTTGCCGAGAGGGTTTGGAGCCTTCCCTGTGTTGGAGATCTTGGATTTGACTTATAACAATCTCAATGAGAAGACACTGCCTGGCAATTTCTATATGATGGGTTGGTACTTAGTGTAAATAAATATTTAAAGCTAAAGATAATGTTAAGGTACCTTTGCATTCCATTGCATAGGTACATGCCACAATGTGACATGATACAATGATTTATTTATTTACCATTTATTCATTTAAAGTTTATAACATAGACTTTTTAAACTAAATGATGTCCTGCAAAACTGCACAACAGTTAGCCTATGCCAACAAAGCATGATTACACAAGCTGTCTTGCTCTTGTATGTTTATTCTCTTGGCTGTTAACCAAGTAAGTTGGGCTTGTCCAATTTGAAATGACCTCACTACTTTTTTAGTTGGTTCAGATGTGGTTCGAGTCGAGCCAAGCTACTGAATGACCAATTACAGTACCATGTTTATATGTATTGCACTCATTTTTTAAATGTATATTCGTGCGTGAATGCGGTGGAGGGGCACGTCATTTCCGTTCAGACAAGCTTTACACCTTACCGAGAGAATACAAATAATTTACGTTTATTCTCATTTTTCGTTTACAGAAAGTTTACGAGCATTGTATTTGGGAGACAATGACTTTGAGATATTGCCGCCTGAAATCGGAAATTTGAAGAATTTACAAATTGTAAGTGTTTTTTTAATGAGGAAAAATTGTGTTGCTTAAATGCGTTGTTGTTCCTATTTACGGAAACAAGGATAAATTAGACAAATTCTATTTTTAAAATCATACCTACGCGCAATCTGAATTTCGAACTCAGTTATTTATTTGCTGCCATCCTATTGGTTAAAGTAGAAATCCGTATGCTTACTGAAGTCAACAACAATGTGGCCAGGGGATAAGTAAGAGTTCGTGAGCAGGGCACAAGAGTCAAGAATATTGGCTATTGGAGTAGAAATAGTTTTGGTGTATGCAAGTCGCCGAAAAGATTCATGTATTCTTTGCCAAACGTCTTAATATTGCCGCCACAAGCTGTGGATGGCCCACAAGCTGCTTGTAGGCGCGTTTGGTGGCCCACCTTCGTGCACACTAGGCCACAGTTGCCTGCTCCCCAAGTTTTTGGCCCAGCGCATCACAGCTCTATAGCTAGCGGCCCAGTGCGTGTCAGCACTTATTGTTGCTAATAACAACGACAATTGGGTCTTAGACACCATAAGCGGATTCTAATATTATAGGAAAAAACATTAAAAAAGGGCAGTAAACTTTTACTTGCGTGTGAAAGCCCATTTTTTAAAGTGTAATTCGAATAAAAATAGATATACCTACCAATTGATAATCACACACTTACAATTTATAACAACTTTTTGGTAAGAAACCATTTTCATAAACAATTTTATATAGCTGCCGGTACAAATGTTTTCCAGAACACATATAGAAATAGACGTCATGTGACGTCGCTACCTTAAGGCAATTTGTATGGAGCGTTTTGGGCAAGTCCCCAAAATATATGATTTTTAAAATTGCATTATCTCTGGAAGTTCTAGTGTTATCGGAATAAAAAAAAATCCAATGTTTCCATTAATGCGAGGTCTTTCGATAATACTTACGTCAAGAAAAAAATAGTCACCTACCCTATTTAATGTTATCCAATACTCCAGCTATCGATGCGCGAGAATGACCTCGTGGAGGTGCCGCGCGAGCTCGGGCAGCTGGCGCGCCTGCGCGAGCTGCACCTGCAGGGCAACAGGCTGGTCGTGCTGCCGCCGGATATCGGTTAGTATAACCCCATTTTTATAACTGTGCTCGAGACTGTCAAAATCGTTAGGTTGGCAGCATTGAATTTCACCCGCCCGCAAGCTTCTCACTACTCTGCTGACGCGCTGGTAGGAGTAAGCGGAGTGGTGAGGATCGGGTTATAACAGCCTATTAAATGACCTAGACGAATTGGCGAAATCTCAGGTTATGCCAAACGTCCTCCAGCTAATAAATTTTGAGGCACTTAAATACCAGTCATACATTATTTCGCCAAAGCCCACTTCGTAAGTAAATGTCGATAGGCTTACTATTTTCTATCATACTATTTATATTTATACTTACAGTATGTGTACTGATCCTGTAGTAAGTTTCCCTTGTGTTACTTTACTTCTGACATAAGTTTTGGACTGGAAGCAGCTAAGCACTTTGTCATAGTTTTTCCCTTCTGACTGGCATCTATCATTTTCCTAATAGTTGCTATGACAACTTGGGCAATGTTAATGTGGCAAGGTACTTAAGTGTCAAGCTACTTAATTTGTTGCTGACCATATTACAAACATTCAGAGTACCAGCAGGCACTTTTGTTAAACCGGTGCTCTTAGCCCCAACCCTAATAATGTTCTTTGGATCTTTTTTTTCTGATTTTATCTGTCTAAAATCCAGGGACTTTGGACCTGGCCAGTAACAAGGCAGTGTTGAGGCTGGAAGGAAACTTCTGGGTGCCGCCGATCGAGGACCAGCTCAAGTTGGGTCCATCCCACGTTCTGGATTACCTGCGCTCCGAGACCTACAGAGTGTGAGTCACTATTTATTTAAAATTTATTTAAATATAAAACAAGACTTTTAAACTAAATGAAGTCCTGCAAAGCTGCAGGATCAGCGAGACTGTTCGACTTCGAGACCATGACAAGTGGTGTGTTGTGTATCGCTATTAAAAAAGCCAATTATTAAGTCTGCCAATATCACTATTTTTAAGTGTAATTGTATATTCCAGGTTGTACAGTCGCCACATGTCGGCCAAGCCGCCGCCGCCGCCGCAGACGCTGGACAAGAGCAAGAAGGCCAGTCGCGCCAAGTCCTAATGAGATAGTTCTCGATAATCTTGTGCCATATTTTGGACATCGAACTTAAAGATATTGTAACAACGTTCAGTTTCCCAAACCAAGGTCAAATTTCAAAAGTACAACGCCCTTTGGTAATAATTTTGCAAGTTGAAAGCATAAAGTCAAATTCATAAGTATTATCGTCATTGAAATAATAAATAATAAATATCCCTGGACATTATTCCACACAGCGCCATCTAGCCCCAAAGTAAGCTAATTAAAGCTTGTGTTATGGGATACTAGACAACGGATTAACATACTTAAATACATTTTCTTTTGTAAATACATACTTATTATACATAGGAGACACCCAGACCAGTACAAACAGACATGTTCATGCACACAAATGTTTGTACTGTGCGGGGATCGAACCCCCGACCTCTGGTGTAGTAGCCAACTTCTTAACCATTACACCAAGTCGGTCGTCAAGAAAATACGTGTCAAATGCAATAAAATTCAAGTTCGATGTCTAATTAAATTTATTTGTAGGTATAACCCGATTTTTATAAATGTGCACCTCGTGTTGTTAAAATCGTTAGGTTAGCAGCGTTGGATTTCACCCGCCCGCAAGCTTCCTCACTACTCTGCTGAGACCTTGGAGGGTGTGAGCAGAATAATGAGGAAGTTATATCGATTGATATCGATTTTGACAACTCGGGTGCACAGTTATAAAAATCGAGTTTTATCGTTTTCTGTTGTAACGCGAACACTTCACTTAATGTAATAAAATCACTGTTGCAAATTGTATCCCACGACCACGACCTCCAACACGTATATTGCTAAACGTTCTAAAATTGCAGAAAATCAATCTAAATCCATGTGCCATTGCATTGGAAGTTCTTAATTAGAATTAAGAACTTCCAGAGAACTCTAGAGAGTTCTAGAGAACTTTTCTGCCCCAACGTGCTTAAGTAAAAATCATAACCGCGCGGCCGCGTGTAGAAGCCGTATACTTACTTGTTTTATTTCAATATGTGAATTGCGTTGTATTTTGATTGAGGAAATGTCTCTAATTAGGTATAGAAGGCTTTTAATTTAGTTTCAGTGTATTGTGTGTGTGCATTGTTTAAAATAACTTGAGACTGACAAAATGTCTTATTTAAATAATCAATATTTCCATTTTTAATAAATATCAATTATGAATAGAAATATGACGCCTTCCTTCCATGAAGTATTAAAAAAAACATATTTTTTATCAAACTTTTACTATAACACATAAATCAAATTCACATTAAAATGTCACATAAATAGTTGTAAGGAACTTCAGTTTTACATTATGTATTAAATATAACATTTAAAGTACACTTATATAGAGAAGTATACATACATATTTATTAATTTTACATATTTTAACATGGTGCTTTCTTTCTATGAATGTACTAATATTGTGATAAGTACAAAAATGTATGTAAAACAAACACTAATTAAATTATTACTAACAAGTAACATGTTTTTATTAAATAGATGTTCCTACTCAGTCGATTTTCTGGAGATCCCTTTTCTGCCATCTTGATGTCACGAAATGGTTGGACCAATACACAAATGAGTGTTGTATTGGAGTATCCACTACCCTGTCACATGGCAGGGTCTATTTATACAAAACTTCAGAACAAAATGGAAGATACGGTGTGGATTGAGAATCCGTAAACCCGCCGTCCTTATCTATAGGAACAATCGACAAACTAACGCGGTCAAGACATAATAAAAGTCAAAACCGCCTTCACATGCCCACGATGATCCAAAAGTGATATAATTATATGGTTTTTTCTCTAACATTTATACATAGCAATTACAAGATGCTCCAACACTATACATAATTTAGTAATGACAATCAAAACTCTTCCTAAATGAAAAATCACGAGCAGTTTGCAATGAGATTCACAAAGCACCTTCATTGCAATCAACATATTTCTTTCGTTCCTCTGTAGGAACGGTCAGGAACAGAGTAGCTGAGCATTATATTACTTTGTCACAGTTGTTCCCATTCTTCCTGTCATCTGGTATTACCCTTATTACAACTTGGAACAAGTTCATGTGACCAGTCTACCACGTCTACCACGAGTTTCAACTCCCAATACAATTTTTACGCGAATGATAACGTAAATTTAAAGTGGCAACTCGTGGTAGACGGTCAGGTACTAAAGGGTCAAGCTACTTCTGTTGCTGACTGTACCTACAATATGGCCGTAAAATGTAGCTATAATACGTCTTTTTAAATGGATGTTTTAGTAATAATACTTCTTAAATAATTGTAATAAATGAGGAGCTAATAAGGTAGTGATAAGACGGTTAGACATACAAAATAGAGATTCAATTTAAATTAATTTGGCAAAGCAAATGAGCAGATGATTGATAAAAAGTGACAATCATTCTTTTTCTTACCACAAGGAATTTATTATATCAATAAATATATAAAACCTGGAGAGATGGAATATTATTTCCTTTATAAAAAACCTAGAGGCCCACTTTAGAACCTTGGGATACTCCGTGGATAAACTAACTTCATATGGAAAAACACGATTGTGATAATAATATATTTTTTGTATTTTGTAAATATTAGGTTCAGTCCAATCTAGTCCTATTACTTCGTTTCATCCGCTAGCAACATCTGAACCACACTTTACAAATCTCATGAAAGTGGAATGAGAATTTCATACAATGGGACTTAAACAGTATATTAAGACAATGCGGTGTTATATTCTTAACAATGACTAGGTTTCAATAACAGTCAGTCAGCCCCTCACAAACAGGGCACGATACAAGTTAAATACACGTGTTTTCCAGGTTGTACCGGTGTTTTCCAGTTTGTACCGGTATTTTCCTATTTGATCCTCATTTTACCTAAAAACTACAGATATCCCAAACAGATTCTTGTGACGTTGCCACTTCGCTTAATTCGCTTTTACGTCTCTTAGTTGATTAATCGGCACCAGTAATAACGCAACAATGATCAAAACGATATTTGATCTTGTATGAATACAAATATCAGCGACCGGAATAAATTAATGGACGAGGTACCGGTTACCAAAATTACCTGCATTCAAAGCCCTCACAGCTCATCTTCAGAGGAGTCGTCGTCTGATATCTCGAGGTCTCGAGTTGAGTTCACTCTCGAATGTGAGTTGCGCTTGCGCGCCGAGTCCATAGAGAATGCGTAGGACTCGTAGTCCATTACCTCCGAGTCGTTGAGGTGGGAGTTGCCTTCTACGAAGCTGGCGAACCTGTAATATGAATAAAAAATAAATGATTTTGGTCACTTCAGTGATTTCCAGTTCGAATTGATTCAGGATCACTTTACTGATTCTGTTTCGAGTCATCCTTTTTTCCGTATCGTTCTCCTGTATGTCAACCATGAGATTTCGTCACGTTAACGACGATCGTTGCGTTCAGAAAGAGCATGGAAGATATTGTGTGGGGCTTGGTATACCTTAGGTTACCCAAGAGAGCCCCACTATGGAGAAATCAAAATAATATGGTGGCCAGTGATGAAACGTATGGCAATAGATAGACCAAGTCCATACAAACTTAAAAGAAAAGAGCAACTAAGTTGTAAGCACTAAACATAATGGACCAACCTATGTACACTTAGTTTGCAATAAATGATTAGATATGATTTGCAAAAAAAAAATGTATTTATTATTTTTGTGTCGTTTACAAAACAAAAATAATTAATATCTCCAAAAGTATATCGCTTTCTAGATTTTACCAAACTACATTTTTAGTTTGTATGGACTTTATCTATCGATTGGCACATGTTTCATCACTGGCCAATGTATTTTTATTTCTTCATAGGGGGCTCTCTTAGGTATACAAACCATATTCCATGGTCTTTGTATGCCATTTTTAGTTCCATTTTAAATCATTAGAGGCGCTGTACTGTAATCCCAGACAAAAACTTCAACTTGGTTTACGCGGACGCTAGCGGCTGTCATTGGTGTAAACTCATGGTAGACATACAAGATAATTCTACCGCGATCTAGCAACAAGCATATTTTTTTATACATTTGTATGAAAAAATATGCTTGTCGCTAGATATAAATATGGCCCCGCACACGTTTCGCTACTTATGAGTTTTTATCAATGTAAATGGGTTCGCATTTGGTATCAAGTGTCGCCGATGGTGGTGCACGCTTACCCAGAAAATGCCTATTCACTCTGGCCTTGAAGTCACCAAGGTTGTAAGTATCTGGAAACACAGACGCAGGGAGAGCGTTCAACTCCTGAGCGGTGCGGACCATAGACGCAGCAAACCATTATCAGCACAGATAATTCTGAACATCATTCAACCTTAAATTAAGCAGAGCTGGCTAGTATGGGTGTCGGAGACTAGAGGCACTTCTGACACATACCAAACATAAACTGGTAACAAATCTGTACCTTCCGTGAAAAGGAATCTAAGTCGAAAATAGTGATTTTTGGAAAATGGCGTTTGAAGTTGTAGTGTTCAAGTTTAGGAAATAATGTATGTGGTTTTTTAAACCACATACATTATTTCCTAAACTTGAACGCAGTTAAATCACTCAGCACGAAACTTTATTTTAGTGTAAAATGATATAATGGAACGTAAATCATATTACACCACTTTTGTTATTTCTGTAGAGATTTCTTAGTTTCTTTACTTTGAGAATAAGTGACAGAACAAACATAAATTACAGTATAAGGAATCATGATTTTACCTTGTTTGAGCGCAAATCGTCTAAAAATTGGCACTCATATCAATATACATACACCAATATAATGGTATAAAAAGAGGTTAAATCTGATCTAATTCACTTTTTAATCGCGCAAATCGTCTTAAAATTGGCACTCATATCAATATACATACACCAAAATAATGGTATAAAAAATGTGAAATCTGATCTAATTCACTTTAAAATCGATCTAAGTTTCCTAATATTTATGTGTGTAATATATAAGTGGTGATTGTAACGGGATAAGCTAGTATTTGAGACTGAAATCCAATTATTTACGGTATTAAAGGTTTTCCCTGGTCTGAAATCGTTATTTTATTATCATTGCATAATATGACATGGACAATGTTTGCCTAAATCATATATACATTATCTCTTATCCTGAGGTAAGTATAGCTGAAGCACTTGTGTAGTAGATATCAGAAACAACAACGGTTTCACATCAACTAATTAGAAAGAAATGAAGAAAAAAAAATGGTAAGGTACTCGTAACTCTAAACAGCCATCATTTGATAAAATTGTAGGTGCCACTGACGCAACACACACATACAACCAGTGTTTATGTAACATAATTCGTAATGTGATAGCGACGGCCGCGTCGGTATGCGCGTCCGAGCTATTTTATAAGTTAGTCCCTTGCACGGAGGCGTCACGAACGCACATTGTAAATTGGTCAAATAAACGACATCGGCAGCCGACTCGGAGTATCATTTCACCCTTACACAAGCTAGGGCAGAGCAAAAATAGTGACCCCTTCCGGGACTCAACATTGGTGACCCCGTGTCTGGCTTTGTGCAGGGGCGGAAGTGATACGATACGCGCGTCGACCGTTTGTGATAGCCACGATGGCCCAACCCGCACCGCCGCCAAACCCGCCGCCGCTACCAACGTTCCCATAGTTTTGGACAGACATGCCTCCTCCGCTTCGAGGCTGTGATGGAACCGAAAGCTTGTCAGCAAGCTGGGCAAGGAAGAGCGGAGCCAAGTGAGCGACCTCATCAGCAGCCCACCAGATCAGGGCCGCTATACGGCATTGAGGAACAGGCTCCTGCGAGTTTTTGAAGCCAGCGCGGAAGCCCAGTTCAACAAACTGGTATCAGAAATGGGTTCGCGCGATTTTGGCCACCAACAGAGCCGACACGAAGCTGGACAACCTCGCCGAGATGGCCGACAAGGTCATGGACATGGGGCCGCGGCTCGTCGTCGACCCCAAGTACGGCAGAGGTCAACATCGAGTTGCTGACTCAAATTAAGACCATGGCGTTGGAGCTCAAGACACTGCGTAATGAGGTACGCCACAGCGAACACCGGCCAATGAAGATTGGCTGTGCCGGTACCACTACGCGTACCGTGAGACAGCGCGATGTTGCGAGTCTCCCTGCAATTGGGCGAAGACTGGCAACTTCAACAAGCAGGGAAACTGAAGAGGGTGCAGCCTGGTGCGGTGGCAGCATGCATCATCTTCACGGAAAACCCTCGCTTGTGCATCACGGATTATAAATTTTCTTATTGATTTTCTTAATGTGTCGGTTATATCATTATGTAAAACTTATCAAAAATACCGCAATCAGGCCAAAAGTAATTATAAATTGTTCGCTGCAAATGGCACCGAAATGAATACATACACGGAGTTGTAATTTAGGTCTAAGACGTAATTTTAGATGGTAAAAGTAAAAAGTAAAAAATATCTTTATTCATATAGACTTTTAAAAAGTACTTATGACATGTCATGTAACAGAAAAAAATTGTAGCAAAAATATACTGAATAAAAATAAACTTACATAAAATAATACTATGATAGTTCATATCATAATTAAATATAATGTGACTCTACCACCGGTTCAGAGGTTGTTTCCGATCGAGAAGACTCCGGCAAGAAACTCGATGGTTACTCTTTTCAATCTTGTTTTTATACACAAAAATGGAATTGACAGAGTAAAGTCATAACAAAAAAAGTGTGCAGAGGAGCAGATTATACCTAAGATGACCACAAATTCTTATCATTTAAGAAATCGTCAACACTATAATAACCCCGCTTCATTAACTTAGCTTTAATTTGTGACTTAAACTTGTGAAGAGGCAGTTCAACAAGAGTTTGCGGAATCTTATTAAAATATTTTACACATTGACCAACAAATGATTTCCCTACCTTATGCAGTCTTAGACTGGGAGTTACGAGCTTATTTTTATTTCTGGTATTGAGTTTATGAACATCACTGTTTTTCTTGAAGAGATGCAAGTTTTTACGGACATATACTACATTATCATAAATAAATTGAGAGTACACAGTTAAAATATCTATCTCTTTGAATACTTCACGAAGCGAGTCGCGTGGTCTAAGGTTGTAAATGGAGCGGATGGCTCTTTTTTGAAGAACAAAGATGGTGTTGAGATCCGCTGCCGAGCCCCACAACTGTAGACCATACGACATAACACTGTGAAAATAACTGAAGTACACTAATCTTGCTGTTGCGATATCAGTCAGGAGCCTTATTTTTCTAACAGCATAAGCTGCCGAACTAAGTCTTCCTGCCAGGGCAGAAATATGCGGACCCCACTGTAACTTGGAATCGAGAGTAATTCCCAGAAATACAGTGGAATTCGCAATCTCTAATGGCTCGTTATTCATGTTTATAATGGTATCGACCTGTCTTGTTGTCATTGGGCATAGAAAATTTGATACATTTGGTCTTCTTAGCATTAAGCAGTAAATTGTTACTCGTGAACCAATGCAGTACCTTAGAAAGAGTATTATTTACGTCGTCAAGTGCTTTGTTACTTCTATCTACGTTAAAAATTAGAGAAGTGTCATCAGCAAATAATACAATCCCACATAGGTCTTTGACAAAATAAGGCAGGTCATTTATATAGATTAAAAACAGCAGAGGACCCAATATTGATCCCTGGGGCACGCCCATACGTATGGTGGCACCGGAAGAGTTCGTACCATTGATACTCACTTTTTGTATTCTATCAGTGAGGTAAGATTCTATAAGGCTAAGTGAAATATTTGAAACACCGTAATGCCTCAGCTTAATCAGTAAGATTTCATGATCTACGCAGTCAAATGCTTTTGATAAATCACAAAAAACTCCTATTGCATCTTGCTTGCCTTTCCACGCATCAAATATGTGTTTGATGAGCGCAACACCTGCATCGGTTGTATTCCTATTTTTAGTGAATCGAAATTGATTACTATGTAATAATTTATTCAAAGCAAAGTGAGAATGTAATTGATTCAATATTATTTTTTCAAAAATTTTACTTAAAGCTGGTAGAATAGAAATAGGTCTATAATTGGATGGGTCACTTTTCTCACCTGACTTATAAAGGGGTATGACTTTACTAAATTTCATTAAATTAGGGAACTGACCCTTGTCTACACAGTTATTAAAAAGTAACGCTAAACTAGGGGAGATGGCATCTATGACTGGTTTAAGTATATCAACAGAAATACCCCATAAATCCTCCGTTTTTTTTTTATGTTAAGTTCTTTAAACGATTTGAGGATGGTATGAGGAGATATATGATCGAAGCAAAAACTAGTGGCGCACTCATTAACACTTGATGTGAGGAGATAACTAGCTAGCAGTGAACTAGAATTTAGTTTATTGGTAGTAATAAAAGGTATCTCAGAGAAAAATGATTCAAATGTATTAGCTATATCAACGTCAGACTTAATAATATTATCTTTAATTTTAAGTGAGAAAGAGTTATTGCGTGGTATGGACTTACAAGTTTCTTTGTTTATAATGTTCCAAGTCGCTTTGATTTTGTTTTTTGCTTGTTTTATTTTGTCTCGCAAAAACATGGACTTGGCAACATTGCAAGATTTTTTAAATATCTTAGAGTAAGATTTAATATAGTCTACTAGTTTGGGACTATGAAAGTTCGCTTTTAAATCATATAATTCGTATCATTTAATCCTACTTTTATGAATACCTGGAGTAGCCCAGTCACTGAATTTAAATTTAAATTTATCAACTGTCACTTTTTTTTTGAAAAAATGGTGTTATGTTCATACATTAACAGATTGAACAAATCCTCATACTGATCATTTATGTTCTGGTCTTGGTGTGATAAGTAAGGAAGTTGACTGCTTATATTGTGTTTAAATTTTTCTATACGTTTCTGAGTAACTGGTCTAAAAATAATATCCACCGATTGAGGGACATGACGGTGCTCAAATTTGGTTAACAGACCACAATGGTCTGATTTTAAACAATTAATTATTGATTTCTCCTTATAAAAATTTTCACAAAAAATATTATCCAAGCAGGTAGCTGATGACGCAGTGATTCTAGTTGGTTGATCAAAAATATTAAATAAATTGAATGATTTAAAAAGATTCAAAAATCTAAGTGAGGTTTGAGAAGAGTCTAGAATATCTACATTAAAATCACCACAAACAACCACCTTCTTGTTTGATTTACATACTCTCTTTAACACTTCTTCCAAAGTTTCTTCAAACAGTGAATAATCCGCAGATGGTGGTTTATACACACAAACAATAATAATCCGCTCTAACTCTGCACATGAAATTTCAATAGTTTGCTCAATTGAGAGTGCTACCACATCTTTGCGTTCTTTATACTTTAACTTATTGTGCAATAATATTAGTGACCCACCCCGAATAGCAGAAACTCTCATGAACATACTAGCGATGCTATAATTATCAAAACTTAACAGACAGTTGTGTTCCTTAAGCCAGTGTTCTGTTAAACATAAAACATCTATATTCATACTGTCAAGGAACAAACCTACCTCTAAATCTTTGCCAGAAAAGCCCTGTATATTCTGATGAACAAAATTGAGGTAATTACTGTTGGGCTTTTCTTTTGTCATAGATGGAGGTTTGCTAGAGGTTTCCTCTGTTGTCTTAATATCTAATTTAAATGATTTGGAACATGTTCCAAAGTCGACAAGTCTGTCTGCTCAATAAAAGCAGGTTGAGTAGCCAAAATATTGGCTGGAGAAATAAAAAAAGAGGATAGCGAATGTGCTATTTGTCGCTTAAAATAATTAGAAATATAAAAATTATTATATGTCACATGCAAGTTATTCATATTAATTAATCTGTTGATGTCAATTACATTCATTAATTTACTGTTATGAAAAGTCACAGTATCTAATGTCAAATTCATTTTGTACCTCATCTCATTTTCTGTCTGTGGCAAACCTCTACTGTAAGGTAGTGTAAACATTATAATCTTCTTAACATTTAATAAACACAGGTTATGACAATGTTCTAACAGCTGTTTTTTGTTTAAACTATCTCTATTTCCAATAAATATAATTAAAATTGAGTTTTCATTGAACTTATGGCCTCTTATCTTGTTCATGATATCAGAGTAAGAGGCCCCCGGTGAACAGTGATTGGTTACTGGTTGGTTTAAATATGTGCAGACTAACTGGCCCATATTTTTCCCAATATCGTCACTAAACATTACAATATTTACAGTATTTGATCTCATTCTGACAGGACTCTCAGTGGTGGTGTTGGAAGTCTGGTTATCAGATGTTCTCTTGTGAGTGCAAAGCTCACATTCTGACCGAGAACCAGCCAAAGAATCTGAGTTCTCCATTAGCTTTTTCAGGGCCAAAATGTGTTCCTGATACTCAAGTTTGGTAAAGTGGTACCTATCGGACACACTTTTTAGCTGAGACTTAAGGTTACATAACTCTGACTGTAATAATTTTACATCATTGTCATGCTCACTTAAGTTATTTTCTAGCATAATGGAATACACATCTAATTCATCACCTAACCGCCTTCGTTCCTTAATGTATTTTACATTCTTAAGCATGCATTTGTTCCTTTTAATAAGTTTCTGCGTTTTTTTAATGAATTTATTTATTCTAACATACTTTTTAAATTTGTTTTTGCTGCACCTTATCAAACCAACTGGAGAGTTGATGATAGTGTCATCTTTAGTCAGGTCAATGGTGACTGTGGGAGTTGAACTAGGTGCAGCAGAAACAAGGCTGGGTGCACTGTCGACTAACTCGCTGAATGATGGCCATTCATTATCTGTGACGTAAGTAAACGAATGATAGGCGCAGATTTTTTTAAAACGCACCGATTATTGGTTGACTTACATAACAGGAAATTAGTAGATAATGTAACCGATTTGGTCGCTGTAGGAACCATCGTAAGTTATAGTGAGCCGACGATAAATAGTCGGAATCGCATCCGTTTCGTGACTTGTTGAATGAATTTCCCGAAATAACAAAGCCCGTCTCATTTAAAGAGACGTCGCCGCGTCGCCCACGCACACAGTAAGGCCTCCTGTACACGGCACGTTTTCTTAACCGTGCGGCTATCACGCCGTGAAGTTTTGCCGCCATTTATGTCGACAAGCTCCCACAGAGATCCATACGACACTGCCGGCGAACAGTGAACGGCGAATTAACCGTAGATTTTACGGCGAGAAAACGCGTGTGTATAAGAGGCCTTAAACATCATATTGACACAACGGGGCCGCCGATTTATGCCACACCGCGCCCATTACCGCCTGGAAAGTACCAAAAAGTTAGTAAAGAATTTAGTTATATGCAGGATTTAGGCATTTGTAGACCACCCAGGAGCCAGAGGGCTAGTCCTCTGCACGTAGTAAATAAAAAAGAAGGCCGGTAACGACCCTGCGGAGATTATCGTACACACAACGCAGTGATCAAACCAGACTGGTATCCGGTACCGAGGCTCCAGGACTTCACTTACGGGTTAACAGGCAAAACAATCTAAACGCATCATGACATTAACAGTGCTTACCATTTTATAGAAGTTGCACCAGAAGATGTAGGAAAAACAGCGATCACAACTCCTTTTGGTTTATATGAGATTCCGCGAATGGCGTTTGGCCTGAGAAATGCTGCTCAAACCTTCTAGCTAGAGATTTATTGAAAACACGGTCCTGTGTGGAATCGAAAACATTGGGGAAATCGTAGGTAACGAACACGAGTCATCACTATTTTGTTACATTGATGACGTCATCATTGCGTCGCGAAATGACGTCATCCACCGAAAACTACTTGAGCGATTCCACAGTATCGGGTTGACCATAAACCTAAGTAAGAGTTCATTCGGAGTGAGCGAAGTCGATTTTTTAGGAAACAACGTTACGCCGCCGTCAGGAATAAGAAAGATAAGACAATTTACTGGGATTCTGAAGCCGAAAACGCGTTCGAGAAATGTAAGTTAGACCTACAAAACGCCATAACATTATCTCATCACGCCCGTGGCGGATGCGCATTATCATTGATAACCGACTCCTCACCGAACACCTGCGTAGGCGCAGTATTGAAGCAGCAGGTCAACGGTATTTGGAAGCCTCTTGGGTATTTCTCTAAAAAACTGTCCGATGCTCCGCAAAATTACAGTACGTATGACAGCTGTTACTGAAACGGCCGGTAATTGCAAGCTCTAGCTGTTAGCTGTGTAGATGTCTAATATGCATTTCAAAAATATGATAGTAGGACGAGAACTAACCGTGTACACAGATCACAAGCCTGAAGCCTCTGACATTATGCACTCACAAAGGTAAATTCATGTAAAGAAATCCTCGCCGAATTAAACAGTTGTTGTTTATAAGCGAATATACTAGCAGTATACAACATGTCGATGGTAGCCAAAATCCAGTCGTAGACGCGTTATCGCGTATAGAAACAATTGTTTGTCCAACGGTCATAGATTACGAAGAATTAGCAACAGCGCAGGAGGTCGGCCTCCTCAAATTTCACAGATGCTACAGGATACCAACGCTTCGAGCAAGGAAAGGTCCATTTGAAACAAATACGTATTCCTAACGTTAACAAAAATGTATATTGTGACATCGCAGGTGGTAATATGCCGAGTGCGAGTTGCAGTGAGAGAAGTGAATGACTTCACCATCACGTTTTTCAAGCATGTAAATCTCAATTAATATGGAGTCAGCGCCATTTTCGGGCAACACTGAGGCCGCTAAATGGCGCTGACTCGATGCCATACAAATTCGCGTTTGGTCTCTCTCAAAACGCGATGGTGAAGTCATTCGTATCGCTCACTGTAATTCGCACTCAGCACTCAGGAAAGCTGTTCGAATCTATACATAACATCAGCCACCCAGGCATAAAAACGACTCGATTAATGGTTACTAAGAGATTCTTCTGGCCCAATATAAATAAAGAAGTCGGGTTATAGGCTAAGACATGCATACAATGCCAAAAAAGCAAAGTAATACCCCATGTTGTTACAGGAATAGGTACCTTCGAGCCCAGTCAACGTTTCGATCATATTCATATGTGGACATTGTAGGCCCGTCGCCTACGACCTGTAATAATAACAGGTATTGCGACACGAATCACGATTATTGACCATTGTACACACTGGCCGGAAGCACTTTGTTTTCAAACCTATTAAAGTTACTAGGAGTTCATAGGATTCGAACCACTCGAATCCTTACCATCCTCAAAGTAATGGGATGATAGAGAGATGGCACTGTTGTTTCAAAGTCGCTTTAACACGTAGGTTTTTAGAAAATGAATCTTGGGATGACGAATTATCGACAGGTCTATTCAAATACGAGCCGCCAGTCAATATAACACAGGCTTTAGTGCAGCCGAGTTGGTGTATGGCAACCATTACGATTATTTTTCGCAAGTCCTAGGTTTGAGAGCATTCCCTTGAGTATCAGGTCTAGCATCGGAAACCTTGGCGTTGACGTTTCGAGTGATGTACAGTTCCGCAGTCATCTGGAGGGTAAAGTCAAATTGGCTTACAAAAAACTGGAGTGCTAAACAAAGCAAAGCAGTATTGCTTGCTGTCTCAGCACCTTCAACTTTACAAGGCACAAGTAAGGCCTCACATGGGGTACTGCTGCCATCTTTGGGCTGGAGCACCCCAGTATCTTCTCCATCCTCTGGACCGTATACAGCGGAGAACCGCTCGAATTGTCAACGACCCTGTGATTTCCGATCGCTTAGATCCTTTGGCCCTACGGAGTGACGTTGCGTCTCTCTGTATTTTCTACCGTCTTTACAATGGGGAGTGCTCACGGCATAAGTCAAAATTCCATGCTCGCGCACAACAACCGTACGTTTTTCACGTCAATTTCTTCCGCGTACATACAAGATATGGAATGATTTTCCTGCGTCGGTATTTCCAAAGGAATATGACATCGGAGTCTTCAAAAAGAGAGCGTATTCATTTAAAAGGCAAGTAACGCATCGGTGAGACCTCTGGTGTTGCAGTTGTCCACGGGCGGAGGCGATCACTTTCCATCAGGTGACCTTCCTGCTCGTTTGTTCCCTATTACATTAAAAAAATATATTGCGCGAAGTATAAGTAACCTTCGTCCACAGTCACGATTCGCGGAAATTATTCGTGTACAAAGACTTTAGCAATTGAAGTCATGTTTTTAAAAGGAATGATTCGGTCAAAAAAGCCTTAACTTCTACTTACGATGGCCCCTACTGCGTCCTAAGTAGAAATAATAAGGTATTAAGATACAACTTCCTAACAGGCAAGTATGACGACACGATTGGCGTAGTGTGCTGTAGCACGGTTTCTCGCCTCGACTTCCGTAGTGTCCCGGGTTCGATTCCCGGTCGGGTCAATTCAGGAAACGACCTTTTCTGAATTGACTCGGGTCTGGGTGTGCTAGGAGACGCCCCTAGCTTATTTCCTTGTGTGGTACCTCGTAACACAGGGATATAATAATCTTTACTTCGAGACCATTACAACAGGCGTGTTGTCTGGCGCATAAAAACAAAAAAAAAGTTAATATTTCGATTGAAAAGTTGAAAACAGCATACTATATAGTTGAGTGGGAATGTAACGATAATGTGAGTACAAATAATTATGAGTACCAGAATAGTAACAACAAAAATAAAGTAGATAATAAGTTCGTACTTTGTACCACCACACGAAGTGGCAGAATAGTAAAGCCACCCGTGCGTTTTTTGTAAACTAGGTCATAAGTACATTTTTAACTAGTATTGCAATTCGGATGATAGTTAAATCAGAAAGTAGAATAACTAGTTATTAATATATGGTGAAATTCCGTCTTGTAAACACCTCTTTTTAGCGTTCGAAATATTTAATTATTGTAAACATGGGCAAGCAACTGGTCAAAGAACGCTGAAGTTATAATCAGCTCAGAACGGGGTTGCTGACCAAGCGCAAGCAGAATTCCAAAGTAAATAATAGAAGAATAAAGATAGCATTATACAGTGTACAACGTTAATTGTGATAATCCTGATAAGTGTAACATGTCTTTATATTTGGTGCCGGAAAGCCGGAATGAAAATAAAGGTAAAGTGATTGAACAAGTAATTTCGAGTATAGAACAAGGACGCGGAACCCAGCTGGCTCAAACAGCAGCTCGTTCAGATCCTCAATCAGCAAAGTTCATTATTAAATATTTGCGTTAAAATTAAACTATGTCATTTGTTTACCGTTGATCAGTATATGTATTTACAGGGTTACTTTATTATAATATTAGGAAAAACCAACTTTATTGTAGCAGTCGGAATAAACATAGAAATAGAGATAAGTTTATACTTAAATATGTTGACAAGCACACATGTAAAACATTTAGTTTTACTTTTTAGACTAACATGTGTAACTGATCCACCCTGTATTATGTTATGTTATTGTGTAGTGCAAAACGCTTGCAATACAATGTACCAGTGACTATTTTTAGATCCGTGATTCGCCGTATTGTAGTTAGTTAGTACCTAAGCAGGTCGAGCGATCAAGTAACGAGCAAGCAAAGTGATAACACAATCATCATCATCATCATTTCAGCCGAACGACGCCCACTGCTGGGCATAGGCCTCCCCCAAGGATCTCCACAACGATCGGTCCTGCGCTGTCCGCATCCAGCGGCTTCCCGCGACCTTGACCAGATCGTCGGTCCACCTTGTAGAGGGCCTGCCCACGGAACGTCGTCCGGTACGCGGTCGCCATTCGAGAACCTTTCCACCCCAACGGCCATCGGTTCTCCGCGCACAATAAATAACACAATGTTTGCTCTCAATCCCAATTTAATAATTTAAGGCTCTACGCAAACTATATTTAGTTTTAGTTATAAGTAAGGCTGCACCGATAAAATTAAAATTGTTTTGATAAAATATGTTCAAATTTAAGTTCAAGTTCATGTTCAGACTTCGATAAAGCTGTATCCTTTTAGACAAACTTTTTGCTAAATGATGTATCAATTTTATTTTTATTTTAAGAAAGGGGTTGTACTGTATGAGCCGCTGACACAGCCACCCAGCCACCCATACAAACGCACATTGTAAATTGGTCAAATAAACGACATCGGCAGCCGACTCGGAGTATCATTTCACCATTACACAAGCTAGGTCCAGAGCACGAATTGACCCCTTTCGAGACTCAACAAAATAAAGCTTATCTAAAACAACATATAAACATTGTGCCCATCATTCCACTGAATATACCCGTAGCTTTATCGAATAACAAGCACTATCAATACTTGCCTGAAATTAATTTAACATAAGTTGAGAATGATGCATATAATTATTTCTACATAGCCTAGCTACATCCAATCAACAAATCTAATGTGCCTGAAAAACTCAAAATATTCAATGCAAATGTACAAGCATTTACGAATTGTCAAAACAAATAAAAGTAAATACTAAATAAAAAACATAAAACTACAATAATATGATTATTTAAATAACACAGTATACAAACACAATGCGACTCTACCACCGTGTTAGAGTTGTTTATGTCTGAGAAAACCCGGTGAAATACTCAGCAATTACAGCAACTTACTTATTTTAATAAGTAAAATTGGTTTGTTTAGAAAAATCTTGAATTCTAACATCATCTTACATGAACCCAATAAGTACAACAAAGCTACAGAATATGAAACAATAGGATTAGGGATTATAGGATTGACGAAACGATTGGCGTAGTGCGCTGTAGCACGGTTACTCGCCACGATTTCCGTAGTATCCCGGGTTCGGTTCCCGGTCGGGTCAATTCAGGAAAAGATCTTTTCTGTGTTGTCTCGGGTCTGGGTGTGCTGGGAGACCCTCTGGCTTATTTCCTTGTGTGGCACGTAACACAGGGAAATTTATCCCTACTTCGAGACCATTACAAGAGGTGTGTTGTCTGGCGCATATTTATTTATTTTATTGAATTATTGGATATTTTATTAAATTATTGGATATTTTATTGAATTCATATAAATTCCAAAAAATAAAAATTGTTAGTCATTAATTCAATAAACTTAAGTCCGGTATTAAATAACTTGTGGCGACAAGGCGTATGCAAACTTCTTGCATGCGCCTGGCCACTCATACAATGTACATACTAATCATCCGAAAGCCTAACGACAACAAAAGATCAGTCCGGTTAATCGAGTCTTTACTGTAAACGTGATTTGGAGTTTGTGAAATGATGTAACTTTTAAGACGTAACGTTGAATACGTTCAAAATGTTCCAGTAAGTTCGTGTAAACTGATATAAATTACGTATCGCAGCATTGTCTGAAGATGCGACCGTTCCACAGAAATTCCGGCGCGGCACTAATAAGTGAAGCCACAAAAGGCATGCAAAGCAGCTCTTTTACTCGCTTTTTCGTAGTTATTTTTTTTATATCTCTCACTCAGCGCGGGAGACGTTTGGTCTAAGTTATAACACTTTTCACCAATCACGTAACCACAATGACTATTGCGTATCAATAATCACATAAAAAAACTCAAAATGGGTTCACAAAGCCTACTTATATCATTTAGCACAGAACTATGTTCTTTTCTATACGTCGTAGGAATATACCGATTGCATACAAAAGTAGCTAAGTTTTCAGAGATTCACAATAACTAATAAAATCAATCTAAGTCTAGTTAGATCCCTTTTCACTGAAGGTACAGAAATGTGTTCAAGGTGAAAATCGAACACATGACCTTTGGTGTATGCAGGACCTCTATTTGGCTACAGGTTAAATATAGATTTAAGCTATTTCAAATTATAAGATTAACTTATATTTTAAAAATATATACCGGGTGATTATCAAATAACTTACAAAAACGACATGGCATACTCAGTAAGTGATGTAGTAACTATGTAAGCGAAAATTTGATTTCATCATTCAACTATAATTCTAAGGATTTCATACAAAAAATACTGATCGTTCGAAGGATTTGTGATTCACCTCACAGTGAAAGTTAGCTAAATAAATTTAATTTCCATCAGATAGTTTCTAGATCACTTAGTGAGTATGCCATATCGTTTTTGTAAGTTATTGGATAATCACCAGGTATATTATAAAAGTGTCCTAAAAGCAATTAGACTAATGAGTCGTTATGTGCACTGCACCTAGGCGTATCTCTGGAGGCTGACCTTCTGGAGTCGTTCAGCTTCAGCATGACGCTCCACTGCGCGCAGTCAGGGCTGGAGCAGTACCTGCGCAGGCTGTCCAGGGCGTGCTTGGTCTCGCGCGCGCCTTGCTCGTAGTACTCTTCGCTGGTTAGGAGACGCGGCTTTGGAGGGAATTTGCGGAGCCTGGGTAATAAAGAAAAACATTGAAATACGTGCTTAATCACTAGAACACATAGGTATCAGCTTAATCAGCAAGCTTTTCAGTTGTGTTGATGCTTAAAAACTTAATAAAGATATAGAGAAAGTACAGGCGGAAATACAACAACTGAAAACTGAAAACAAATAGTTAAATTCCCAAATCGAAGAACTTCAGAACTACCAACAACAAAGAAACGAACCGACAAATGATCTCAATAAGAAGAAATTTCTCTTGTACGGGTTAGAAGAAATGCATCGAGAAAACAAACATCAACTGCATGAACGACTTTTAAACATATTTGGCGAAACATTCAACGTAAACCTGACAGGCTATATCGAAGACCTTTGTCGCATTGGAAGAATTGGTCGCCGCCGACCGTTGGTTGTGGAGTTGCTGAGTAAAAGAATGGTTACATATCTGTTACATAACAAAAACTATCTTCACAATACGGGATTAGCCGTATCCCAGTACCTGGATGGCGCTGCCTTACAGGCTCGAAACAAGCGTAGCAACCTACATCGTGAAAGCAGAAAACACTCGAAAGGCCATATCAGTAACAACTCAATTGAAGAGATGGAAAATACCAGAGAACACGGAAGACTAATACAAGGCCACGATGCTTCTGAGAGGCAGTTGGCTCTCTCACATCACAGCGGGACTACGACAAATATCAGAAAGCCAAATACCGATACGCGGAATTTTCGATAGTAAAATAAGCCTTTTCTTTCAAAACTTGCAAAACATTAAAAATAAAATCGATTTGTTTGAGAGTTTTTTAGAAGACAAATGTTACGATGTTATATGTGCAACGGAAACGTGGATCAGACATGAACAGATAGATTTATATTCGATAAATAATTATAAGTTTGCTTCTATGTATTGTCGAATAAACAGAAAAGGAGGGGATCATTCTCCGGAATGACCTCCAACACAGAGAGAACAGACTTTACTGATCTCTCAGTAGAGCACGTGGTAGAATGCTGTGCCGTCGAACTACCAGCGTTTGATACACTGATAATAACTGTTTATAGAGCGGATCGCGAGATAACTAAGTTTTTCGAGTTTCTTGATAAAATAGTAGCTAAAATTCGTATATCAACCACAAAGAAACACGTAATCCTAGGAGACGATTTTAATTTGGATAGAACCAACAATAAATACATTAAAGATTATAAAAAATTATGTAACACGCTGCTAGAAATTAATATGCGCCAAATAGTCACACAACCTACCAGAGTAACCTAAAGTAAAATATGTACATATTAGCAAATGAATAAATAAATAAATAAATAAATAAATACAAGACTCTGTTCTGAAAAAGTTTTATTCGAGGGGCTCAAGTTTTCTTCCTAATTTTGAAAATAAATAACTTCAATACACTTGAGAGCTAGTAAATCGAGCCAATGCTATAAGGTTAAATGGTATATTTAATAATGTAATAATAAAACGAAACCGAAAAATCGAGTCACCCGGATTGTGAAAGGTCGCGGGTTCGAATCCCGCTTGAGTCCCAGGATCAGGTCGAATTTTTCTAGTTGCTAGCTTTGCGAAAAATCGAAGTTGATTAATTACCAATATCCTCTTATCATACGAAGTAGCGAGTCCGGGAAGTACTTGACGACTAGAGAGATGACTATAGCAGCGGTAGAGGCTTCTCGGTAGTCGCTGCTGAAGAACAACATCGCCATTGCTATGGCCTGCAAAATAAATAAATAATTAGAACACCTATACTAAGATCATGTGGCGACAACCTACTTATATCCTTTTACTATGCCCAAACCAAGGAGAGCTTGTATTACTTATAAAGACAATTAGCTTTTCGCCCGCCTTTTGATTACGGCTAAATTACATAAAATCTTCTCCTATCTTAACTGATCTTCAATCGTTAAATTCTTATTTTACTGTGCCCCCGTTTGTTTAGATGCACATTTAAAATCAATTACTCTTGAACAGCTTCGTAGCTTCCCTAGACCTGTTTGCGATCCTTTAGTTTTCAATTCAATTGCAATGTGTGATGTTAAAAAGGCTATCCTTTCTATTTTCTCCAATGCGGTGGGTGATGACGCTATCTGTCTTAAGATGGTCAAGCTAGTCCTTGATATCGTTCTTCCTGTCATTACTCACGTCCTAAACTTTTCCATTTCCTCTAATGTCTTTCCTTCAGCCAGGAAGAAGGCCATAGTTATCCCTTTGCCAAAAACATTAAATCCTAACACTCCTTCTCAGTATCGTCCCATTTCCATCCTGCCTGTTCTTTCCAAAGCCCTAGAAAGCATTATTCATGGCCAACTGTCTGCGTTTCTGAACCGTAACAATCTCTTGAATCCTTTCCAATATGGTTTTCGTTCTGGACACAGTACTGTTACTGCACTGCTGAAAATTACTGACGACATAAGATATGCTATGGAGCATAAGCATCTCACGCTTTTAACTCTGTTGGATTTCAGCAGTGCATTTAACTCGGTTGACTTTGACGTGCTCCTAGGCATCCTACAGTCGCTTAACATATCTCCTCATGCAATAGAATGGTTCAATTCTTATCTGAAAGGCCGCCTTCAGTGCGTTCGCGCTGACGATGTTTCATCGAACTGGTGTGAGCTAACTGCTGGTGTTCCTCAGGGTGGCGTCCTTTCTCCCTTGCTTTTTTCGATCTTTATCAATGCAATTACTTCAGTATTGTCTGCTAACTACCACCTTTATGCTGACGATCTGCAACTTTACGTTCACTTCAAACTTGATGATATTGATTCAGCAATAGTGGAAATGAATCAAAATCTAGAACGCATTAGCCGGTGGGCTGAATCGTATGGTCTGCTCGTGAATCCGCAGAAATCTCAAGCCATTATCATCGGTAGTAGATCTATGTACAATAGGGTTGGCGCATTGACTTTGTCACCGCTGGTGCATAACGGAACGAACATAGGCTATGCTGTTTCGGTCAAAAACTTGGGTGTTTACCTTGACTGTAACCTTGCGTGGGACTATCACGTTAATCAAGTCGCACGAAAAGTTTTTGCAGCCTTCTACTCCCTGAAGCGTCTTTTGAATTTTCTGCCATTCACACTAAAATCACTCTAACTCAGAAACTTATGCTTGCGATTATTGATTACGAGGATAGTTGCTATCCTGACGCTACTGAGCAACTCCTCGATAAGCTAGAATGTATTCAAAATGTCTGTATTCGCTTCATATTTGGCCTTCGTAAGTATGATCATGTTTCTGAGTACAGAAAGCAGTTGAAATGGCTGCCTATTCGTTTGCGGCGTGATTATCACATGATGGTTCTTGTTTACAACATCCTCTTCAACTCTTCTTCTCCACGCTATCTCTGTGAGCGCTTCTCTTATCTTTCATCGTCCGGCAGAACTCATCGTTCAGCCTATAATTTACACCTGACTGTTCAGGCTGTGAAACTGTGGAACAAGCTGCCCGTTTCTATTCGAGAGTGTCGCACTGTGGGTTCCTTCAAAAGATTGTTAAAAGAACATCTTTTAAAAAATGTTTGAATTGTGTTGGATCATAACAATAATTATTATTTTATTAATTTTTAAATATGTATAATTATTTTTATTATATGTCTATTTGTAAGTAAGCTGGTCTATTTATAGAAATTTTGATCTTAAAAATTATGTACACAGTTTTGTCTATCCATCACTGTTTGTTTTATGCTTTTCCTTGCATCATGGTCTGCTGGAAGAAATCTCTCTTTAGAGATAAGCTCACCTGTACTTTAGGTATCCTTATTTTTATATGTGAAAAACTGTAATTTGTGTACAAACTAACAAATTAATAAATAAAATCTATATAAATTGTAGCCCATGTGTTATTCTGATGTATAAGCTGTATTACTGTAAAGTTTCATCCAAATCCGTTCAGTAGTTTTTGCGTGAAAGAGTAACAAACATACACAAAGCACATTAGTAAGATAACTCGCAGACACGGCACAAACACAAACGTTATCGCGTTAACTCCTGGGTGTGAATAGAACCCACAATCTTGCCTTAAGCAACTCTCCTTGTAGCCTACCATGGCTTTGTGGCGTCTAGGTTAAGGTACGCAATCATCTTGTGGGTAAATGCTACAAACTGGGACAGAAAAAGAGCATTCGTGCCATGTGCGGTTTGAAAAGGACTGATAGTTGTAGAATAAATTTCCAGAACATGAATATATTGACTATGCCCTGTCTATACATGTTTGAGTTGTGTCTCTTTATAAAACAAAACACAAGTTTATTTGAAGTCTACCGTAGGTCCCGCAATCGACTTGTGTTATATAACAAAGATAATGTCCAGCACAAAACAGCCCTTTATGACAAATGTTTTTTTACTATGGCACCAAAAGTATATAATAAGCTACCTCGTCATATTAAAGAATGTAACGAATATATGACATTCAAAAAAGGATTATTTTCATTTTTAATAAGTTACTCATTTTATTCAATTAATGAATTTCTTTCACTCAAATACTAACTTTATGCTTTATATCTCTTTGACTGCCTGAATGTATTAAATAATAAAATATTATTATCTCTGGACATATCCTTCTTTAATTCAATTTAATCAAATTCATTTTGTTAATTATATTAATTAATTTACTCTATGTGACATTTGTATGCCAATAAGGCTGATCACAGCATGTGCATTTTCTTTTATTTATGTATAATATCTTTTAAGTACCTGTGTATCACAAATAAACTATTTGATTTGATTGGAGCAGTATCACTACAATTGCCTCATAAGGTTAGTGAAGTAGAATTAGATATCTTAGAATTTGTATAAAAATATGTAAGAATAATTTTATAAGATTAAGACATTTTAGAATCTGCCATGCTGCACAAAATTGGCTTTGCACTATTTAGGAGATTGTGATAAGAATATTCGGAAACAATCCCACGAACATAGCGCAGCAGGCAGGCGCGCTAACGATCAAGTCGACAAGCTAGGAAAAGTGTGATTATAGTAAATTTAACAACAAATAATACCACTAAGAATTAGACATAAGCCAAGGATTTCAGCTTCCTGCAGTTCTGTGCTAGAGATGACTCACGTGATTTCATAACCCTTACTGTGCCGAACCCAAAGGTGCTAACAGATTGGAGCATTCACTTATCATAGCATCGAACATTCGTCGTTTTAATATTTACTCTTATTTGCCACATTGCAAACATGACGCTGGATGGTTTGTTACAACTTGATTTTAAAAACCAAGGAAAAATGTTCCATGACATGGAAATGTTTTTAGAAAACTGAGCATTTGCCTGTACTGTACGAGGGGCATGCCAAAAGAAATTAGAAACTCAAAAATTATAAAATTTATTATATATTACAAGTATCGATCTTTTCGAAGTTTTCACCCTGAGCACGTATACACTTTTCCATATGTTTGAACCAATTGGAAATTTTTTTAGACACCTCAGAAATCTCGAAATTATAGGCAGGCAGTGCATCTTCTTTGCTTTCAAACCTCTTCCCCTTTAGTTTTTCTTGAATTTTTGGAAACAAGTAAAAATCACAAGGCACTAGGTCAGGGGAATATAGTGGGTGAGGAAGGATTGACACATTTTTTGAGTTGAAAAACTCAAGTATTCTGGCAGACGTGTGCGGCGCCGCTTTGTTGTGGTGCCAGAGAAGGTGCCGGATTCCTGACTTCGGTCGCTTGTCACACCAAGCTGATATTACTGTTGAAGCACAAACTGTAACATACCATTCAGAGTTCACCGTTCTTTGATCCTCTAGCACTACAGTAGCAATATGACCCGATTTGCAGATAAACGAGGCGACCATTTGTTTCAGTGTGCTCCGTGCACGGCGACATTTCGTTGGAGTTGGTTTATCTCAAAACACCATACAGTCGACTGTCGCTTTGTTTCGGGATCATAGTTAAATAACCATGTTTTGTCACCAGTCAGTATATCATACACGTTTTTTTCTCGCAACCGTCGAATTCATCTATCATGAATAGGCACCAATCGACCCGACGCTCTTTCTGCTCATCGGTGAGAATGTGCGGCACCCATCTTGAACAACGTTAACGGAATGAAAAGTGGTCGTGAATTATCGTTTGCATTGCTGCTGATCCAATTCCTAGTTCTCGCTCCAGCTCTACAAACGTAATTCGTCCGTTTTCGCGAATAAGATTTACGACTGCACGAACGTTTTCTTGTGTGACCGCGGTTAGCAGCCGACCTGTCTTCGCTTCATCTTCGAGACCTCCCCGTCCTCTTTTAAATTCAGCTAACTAATTAAATACTGTTGCTCGTGAACAAGCAGACTCGCCAAAAGTTGTAGCCAAAAGTTCAAAACACTCTTGAGGCTTTAAACCTTTTTTATAGTCATAATAAATCATAACACGAAAATCACGTCGACTGAGCTCTATTGCTGCAAGCGAATTTCCGCCAGATTCTCGGTAAAATGATGCTCATTCAAAAAAATAGGGGTGTCCTATTTTCAAATATATCAATAAACAACCAGCCTATAAGATGGTGTATAACTTGCCAGTCTCAATCAAATTAGTAAAGAGTATCTAACTTCTTTTGGCATGCCCCTCGTAACATTCGTAAAAACGTTACATTACAATTTAATGCTCTAGCAAATGCTCTAGTCTATACCCACCTTCGATACCAAAAAGCACCTACCTGAAGAGTCCACATAACAATGTTCTTGCTGCGCTGCTCCCTCGGCGGCCCCATCCGGTAGCACACGAGGAAGCTGGCCAGGCTCACCACCAGCGTGTACCAGAACATGTACGTCTGGTACGAGACCAGCAAAGTGCGCAGGTTCTCCCAGACTTGCTGGAAGAGGTACGCACCGACTGTCCATCCGCCGATTAGCAGACCATATGTTAGGGTTTTCTGAAATTATTTAATGGAAACGCAGGATAACAGTGGTGACAAAACTTCGACGAATTTAATTTTTAATATTATCTTTTTTCTGCGAGCGGTGTATACTCGAACAATTAAGTCATAGTTTTCGTCGCTCCTCATTAATTGCCTTTATAAATGGTAAAAGTTTTCATTCAGTGCTTGAGCTTGTGATATTTCGTTTATTGAGAAGATCACGTTAGTGGTCAAAACCGTTTTTTAAACTATTGGATATTTAAATCAGTTATAATTATAACATTGGTTTAACTGCCTACCGGTTACACGATCGACCTTTTTTTTATTATCGTGTGGAAATCCTCAGGGATACCTCACCGCCCGGGGGAACGACGAGGTTATGTCGGACTTCTACCGACTAAAACCCCACGGTACTCGACCTCAACACAGTGCTTCCGCGTATTAGGGCCCCCTCCAGCCGAAAGGAAAAAGGGGCCGTGGCCGTGGCCTCCCCCCAATGAAAGGGGGAGGCCACGGAAGTACCTGGAGCACACAGGTACTTCTGCCGTCGCGGTGAAAGCCGTGCATTGCGGGCAAAAGCAACCCCGTACTCAAGCCCGATGGCTCCCTCCGTACACGATCGACCTACGACAACCCGCCGTGCGCCCACTCCTGTGAGTCACTGCCCTTCGCATCGCTGTGCCGTGCCTCGTTTGAGCGAACAAATCGTCTAGCCAAGGCTCGTTTGAACTGACGGACTACTTTGCCTTCAGTTAGGAGCGCAGTTACGAGCGCAGTTACAAGTAGGGCGATGTCTTCATCCAAGAAAACCAGCAGCAACGCGTGCGGTAAGAGCATACAAACCCCATTTCTACATGGAGTGCTCGGTATGTAAGGAGCTGTATGACCTTGAATGTTTGAATGTCATCACCGAAAGCTTCAAGGAAATTACAGACCAGCTGGGTATGTCAGATATGCTTGTGCAACAGACCTAAAGTGTGTGACACTAGGACTAGGATTCCAGTTTTGAATAATACATACTCAAGCGAAAATGTAAACATGGGTTGTGGTACCCCAGCTAAAGAACTCGCGCTTGCCAAGGGAGATGAAAAAGAGATACCTTCCTCTACAATACAGCACGAAATTCGTCTATTGAGACAGGGGTTAGATGGTTAGTCAGATGTAATATCACAGTTCTCAGCGAAGTTGCTTGCACTTACGCAAAGCATTGAACAGTTTAACAAGGCACTATAAGTGAAAGACTCTGAAGTCTTGAGTCTGCGAACCACCGTATCTCAAATGCAGTCTCAGATGGGTATGCAAGAACAATACAATGTTGGAAACAAACTGGAAATCATTGGTATCCCTGAACAAAACCTGTCAAATACTTGGGATCTGTGTTATGCGCGTCCGGGGCATCGACAGCGACATCAGAGCCCGAATTTCCGCGGCTTAGTCCAAATGGCGTGATTGGTGGCTGGTGTCATTTGTGACCCCAGAATGCCGATCAAGCTGAAGGGGCAGGTCAATAAAACCATCATTAGACCTGTCCAGTGAAACATGGCCGTTACTAGAGCGACACAAGCAGGAGCCGCAAGTCGCGGAAATGAAGATGCTGCGGTGGATGTGTGGAGTCTAAATATATCGCGTGCGGAACACCCACATCCGGGGCAGCCTTCGTGTTCGTGACATCGCAGACAAGCTGCAGGAGTGCCGCCTTCGTTGATATGGTCATGTCTCACACAGATCGGCAAACTACGTGGGCAACAAATGTTTGGCCATGCCACCTCCGCCGGGGACCGGCAGAGGAGGTCGACCCAAGAAGCGGTGGCTCGACGTCGTCAAGGGTGACTTACGTGCCAACAGACTCACCACTGAGGATGCACAAGACCGCGCTAAGTAGGCCAAAAAAATAAAAAAGGCGGACCCTGGGACCCCACACACTGGTGTGAGTTCACAACCGGGATAGACAGCACGAATGATGATGATAAAGAAAACAATTAAAGCCCCCCCTCTTCCCCCATTCCCGTCTCTCATTTGGTGTTGGTTGCATCCAGGAAGTTGGGAGTGGATCTGAGTGTCACTGAACTAGACGAGGTCAAACGGGTGGGCCTAAGCGATCCAATTCAGCCGTACAGAAGCGTCACGCACGACTAAGGCCGATAGTAGTCAAATTTGTTCGCAAAATGAGACGTGACGAAATTCTTTCGGCTGCTAGAACCCGCCGTAACATGACATCTCAAGACGTAGTCAATGGCACAAACAATAACATTTTCTTCAACGAACGGTTATCAAGTCTTGACCGACAGTTGTTTCGTTTTCGATCAAAACTGCACAACTTCGAATATCGCTGGATACGAAATGGCAGTATTTACATTCGGAAATGCGCAAACACGAATGAAACAAAGCATCCTGCTCTACAAATTCGTTCCTTCGAGGATATCGACAGAAAAATCGTGGCGGCACTACCTCTCCCAGGACCCCGCCATGCCACTTCGTAACTTGGTAATTTTTCCTATGTGTTTTTTCTGACTTTTATATTGCTTGGATGTTTCCACTAAGTGTATTTGCCTTCGCTTCACTTATAATAATTGAATTTGTTAATTTCATGTCTCGTCTGCATGTCACCCAGTTTGTTTTAGTCCGTATCAGAATGAGCAACACTACCTGTAAAATTGCTTCAGTCAACCATTGTACCTTTCAAAAATTATTATCTGTAAGATCCTCACAGGACAGGCCCAGCCTAGTGTGAGATTCTTTATGAAGCCCGCTAATCATACCTAATGTTTACTCCATTTGTTTAGGTCTTAATTATTGTGAAAGTATTTTGGTTAATAAAGTATTTTATAATTTTTTATTATTATTTTATTAACATGTTACAACAGACGCAATAAGAGAAAAATAGGTTGTATCACATAATATGATACATGGAAGGAAGAAAAGGTTAAACAATAATGAATACAACAGCATACAGAACCGTTTGACATGCAATAGTCTCTGGTACAAACAATTTTGTAGGAGTACTCATGTTTTAAATTGAATTTATTGACCTACATTTGTAACTTTGTGAGACCTAATAAGTCATAACATATATGATAATAATGCGCATTTAGACGTACGTACGTTCGGCGCCTCTCGTTTCTATACCATGCCAAAGATTCTACATTGGCAAAAAGTTTAAAAATACATGAATCAGAAACTTGTACTTTATTAAGTTAAAATAAAACTCACTTACCCTAGGCAACAATTTGCTTATGTAGTAAACAAGAACCATAAAGGAAGCAAACACTCCCAGGAACACTCCGCACAGGTAGAAGAACACGGGATTCCCACTGAGGGAGCCCGAAGAATGCATCAGGGCAATTCCGAGAGCCATTAGCAGCACTCTCCAGATGTCTACTCCTAAAATAGAATAGTTTAATGAAGAAAGAGAAAATCTTGCAGTCCAGATACTCTAAAAGTCTAAATATATGTAATACCAGGGTTAATATGACTTTCATTCCTTTTATAACCTTCATGCCTCTTATTAATTTGTTACTATTTATACTCCAATGTACGATTTACACTACAGACTCAGAAATGAGAACACCTAACTAGTGACCTCCTTTACTATTTGTTTAATACCTTTTTAATAATCTAGGTACCTATAAATGTTTCAGAAAACTACTGACTGTACTTTGAATTAAAATAGTTTTACCAATGCTTGTGTGTCACTTCTTTTGTTGTGCAGAACTTGATTCTGATTTTCAATGTAAAAAAATATCTCAAGCTAATATTAAGAGTAAAATAACTTACTTATGATCTGTAGTTCAATACTATGCCTCTGTTTAGTATTGATGGCCATGCATGTTGGAGTGAACAGTTCCAAGTATAGTGTTCTCTGGGCTTTCCTCTGGAATGGACTGATGACAGACGACCAGCCATAGCTATCCTCTGTGTAATCTTTGAACACTTCTTCAGGGCTCCTTCCCACATACTGACTGAATTCTTCGCTTCTGCTTTTAATGTGGAACTGAAATTAAAGATTCAAAGAAGCATTTTTTTTCAAAAAAGTTATTTAGAATGTCGGCCAAGCAACAATTAAAAGACTAAATGAAGAATTTATAGGAATAGTCAACTGTAAGATAACAGGTGTGTGGAAATAGCTTTTTAAGGTTATCCTACCATGCTTACTTAGAATATGGGGTTACAGAGCAACACTAAGATAAGGATGAATTTGCATTCTCTACAATAATCATTTTGGTTGCCGAATATAAGTAACTCATACTTCAAAATCTTTTTTTATAACATCAGTGTCAAGCAGAGCTAATGAGACTACTGCAGCCTATAGGTAAATACATCACCAAAGGTATCACTTGCCTTTACAATGAATGTATGGTTAAGAAAGTATTATCTATGTCTATTTATTGTATAGTGGGCTGAGTATGTAACAGGAAGTCATATAATGAATAATAATGAGGAGTTTTTGTGTCTGTGAGTATCTAGTAATTTGTATCATCTCTATGAACCAATTTAAACAATAAATAATTATGGAAAAAACTCATCATTAGACCACATTAGAAATATCATTAGAAATATCACCACTTACTTTTACAGTTTGAAAAATAGCAAGCAAATTTTTAGAAGTGCCAGGATAGCAGTATATGTCCACAGTTTGCTTGGAAGTTGTTACATCCCGCTCTATAGTAGTTGTCCCCTCCAGCCAATGTACTGAAAATAACTTCCATGTATTTATTTTGAGACATACTTATATCTATGACGATAGTCTAAGATAGATTTAATATTGTTTCAACACAAAAATGAAGTCAAGTGAGATGCTATGCAGTATCATTGACTTAGGCAATGAAAAAAAAATGTGGTATATACATTTGTTTTTAGGAAATCTACGAGAATTAAAGGTAACTTACCATCATAGGATAAAGATTCTACTGTAGAATTTAGCGCTAAAAATAACAATAACAACGCGGGACGAAAACTCCCACGTTGATCCATTGTGTGGCGATTCACCGGTACGAAGATAAATAGAGTCAAAAGTACAATAAGGTTAATTAATGAGGAAGTGTTAACGAAGAAAATAACGCCCTAAATGACCAATAATCACAATTTATTTCTCTTTGTAAACACATTCGCCTGCTTGAAAATGTTTGTCACATGTTTGTTTAACAAATAGTGGTGCGCTCTTACACAAGTCACAGAGACGAGATTGATTTTCTTCTCGATTACAAACTTTAACATCAACAAATCGGCTTTAGTCAATAGTTGAATCTTTTAAGACTAGGGAAAATAACTTGAATAGATAATGAAAAAGCGTGCGTGCTTATTTAATAGACTTGTTCCCTAGTTAGTCTGTGTTTAATAGTAGTCTGTGCCATTTAACTTAATTACAGTCGACGAATAATAGGCCCGTTTTGACAGCTAGCAAAAGAATGTAACTCGGCAATACTCAGCATAAAACTTTGAATAAAACATGATTATTCAGTTTTTGAGTTTAAATAAACACGTGATTATAGGGCGTGGAAAGTGATATGTCAGAAAATATTCTGGGATTTTTATATTTTCACGCCATCCAAAAAAAATATACTTTGAATCATTTCGAAACGACTCAAAGTTACGTACCTACTTACGTTTCAAGTCTTCTTTTCTTTTTTAATATGATGTAACCAATTCTTTATTAAAACCGGTTTGTTCGTTCACCGGTACGAATCACTTCCAACAAAAAATATTAAATTAACTTAATAAACACTGACTATTCTGCATTAACAGCATGAAAAATGTGAGTTGAGAAATCATTATCACAATAAATACAAACATCCACCAACCATTGACGTAGTTTACGCATCATTACATAAGACTTATGTTATCTTGTACTCATTTGGAATTTTGTTGTAGACCTTAGTTAACATGTTATAACTACTTTTTTTGGTAAAGTAAAAGTAAAAGGCAAGCCTGTCCGGGAATCAGCAATCAGCTTAATGACGGTAGGGTTCACTCACATCCCTAGTTACGCTGCGACGACAGGTGGCAAAACGGGCCTATTAGATTTCGACGACTGTAAGTAACAGACAGGCCACTGGTTCGACAACCTATTTTTACTATTACTACTATTAGTGTGCAAAAGACCCGTCGTGTGTCACAATACAACCTGTTTTATACAGCGTGCTGAACATTGCGATATGCCAACAAACACTCATGGAGATAGTTTTGACTATAAAATGCTTTTGAGACGTTTTTCTCTAGCTGTTTGAGCGTGCGTATAGAGCCATGTGGATAATAAATTAAAAAAAAGGTAGGTGTTAAATAAAAAACGGCAGACTGATATTATTTTACAACCTTTGTCTTCAAGGTCAATTGACTTTTAAGGTCTAATCATATGGTATTTTCCCTCAGAATGTGAAAAACTGTATACCGGGAGATCATCAGAAGACTTACAAAAACAATATGGCATACTCAGTAAGTGATGTAGAAACTATTTAAGTGAAAATGAAATTTATATAAGTAACTAACTTTAATTTTAATTTTAACTTTAATTTCGAAGTCACCATACAAAGCAATTGAACAGTCAGTACCTTATGTATGAAAACATTAAAATTAAAGTCAATTGTAAAAAAAAAAAATTCACTTACATAGTTACTACTTCATTTACTGAGTATGCCATTACGTTTTTGTAAGTCTTTTGAAAATCACCCGGTATATGAGAAATTCATACAGAACAAATACTGCAGGAAAATCAATAAATAAAAGAAAATTAAAGAATCTTACTTTTGTTTCACAGCATGGTGCATGGTGAACATGTTCATATTAAAAGATGGAAAACTAGACAAATTCTAATTTCAACCCTTGAAGAAATCAAGCAGGGCCCAAATTCGAATTTTTCTAGTTTTTTATCTTTCGATATGAGAACAAGCGTTGTAAAATGCTAAAATTAAACAAAGTTATAATGTTCATATCATTTTTGAGCAGTTTTGAATGTTGAAATTATTTGGGTTTCTCAATATTACTATCCAAATATTTAACTGTGCAAGCATTAAGAGGAAATTTAATTTCCACGTCAGAATTCAGATAAGTCGTTTAGTATCGATGTGAAATGCTCTTGTAAGCAAGAGTAACATCTCTAATATCATAGCGAAAATGTCAACTTGACAGACTGCAATGGTTTTAAAATTTTTAAACCAGGGAAATATTGTGCTTACATCCTACTTTTGAGATTTTCTTTGATTATATTGGTGTTTTTATTTACTATCACAATATACCTAGCCCGGTCAAATCAGACCCAAAAATAGAAGTGAGATTACAATAATTCTCACCCAGCTCAAAACTGGTAGGATTCTTCAAAACACCATAAATGAGATTTAAAAATCTTGATTTTCTCGTTAATTACTTATCGGATTTGATTCAGATTATATTTTATGAGGTGTACATTGAGGGTAGATTCCACTGGTAAATATTAACTAACCTAAAAATATCTATTACCTACTTTCATTCTCAGCATTCATCGAACATTAAGCTACAGTTACACATGCTCATTTGTAGCATGCTTATTAGCACGCTGATAAGCATGCTACAAACGAGCACGCTCATCTACTGACACACTTGCTTTTTATTAGCATGCTTTTTTTAAGCCTGCTACTAAATTACCGTGCTCAAAGCAAAGGATTGAACACACATGCTTTTTAAGCACGGGTTCGATTCGAAATAGTGTTGTTGCAATAGCGATAGTTTCGATAGTGATAGTTGACCTTGAAAATTAGTCGTACTATCGATAGTCCTATCGAAACTATCGACCCGTGATGATACTATCGATAGTATCGATAATGAGAATAAAGCGATGCTATTGACCTTTTTCGATACTATCGATGGAATCGCGCCATTAAAGTCGATGCTATCGATACTATTTATAACTATCAACACCTATCGATACAATAGATAGTTTTTCTTTAGTAACTATCGAGGTATTTTCGATACTATCGACTGGAAATAAAACGAAACCTTGTATGAGCTTGCAATATTAGCTTAAAATGTTCGACTTTCGACAGTATCGATACAATCGACACGCCTCCGATCGATAGTTTTGATACTATCGAATTTATAGCATATAGCCTAAATTAAAAAGAGACATAGCCTATGTCACTACCTGGGGCCGTATTACCAAGAGATTGTAATATGGCCCCTGATAATATAGCTTTCTAATGGTGAAGGAATTTTTAAAATCGATCCAGTAGATTCGGAGCCCATTCAATACAAACAAACAAATCATTCCTCTATAATATATTATGTATAGATAAACCACAACCTCGCTATATAATTAAACCGAGACTGACATCTCTATACCAGTTCTCAATGGATACTAGCCTAGTAGCATGCTCAATGAGCAAACCTGTTTACACGTGCTAAAAGCAGGCCCCCTTCCACCCGCGCCGCAGGTAGCATGCTCATAAATCGCACGGCTGTCGATTTTTGAGCAAACTCGAAAGTAGCATGCTCATAACTAGCAAGGCTTCGACACGTGCTACTAAGTAGCACTTGCTCATTAGTAGCATGCTTTCGTGCTAGTAATGAGCATGTGTAACTGTAGCTTTATATAGACTGGTATAGAGATGTCAGTCCCGGTTTGCGATTAAAGCGACACCAAGCGTTTACTTGCCGAACTATGCCATAATATAGGGTGTTCAGTAAATAGTACGACATACTGCAAGGGGTGATAGCTGGGATCAATACCTACCCAAACAACTCAATTTATGTTCTGCGAAATTTTACGGTTTTATAGTTGTACAAAAGTTTCCGAAATATCGAAAAATCTCTACCTTGAAACAGATTTTTTAGCATATCTCAATGAAAATTACCTTTTCCAGTATTTTTTTTTACATTACATTAATCGTGAATAGTTACTGTACTCATTGATAAGTCCTTTTTCTATCAAAAACAAGAATGTTTTCATGAACAAAAAATGCTTGATGAAGTTTTCACAGAATTATTTTCTTATCACTTAACTTTAAAACCTAGTGTTGAAAAAAAAATTATGTCAAAGTTTTGTACAACATGCATAAAACATAGCTTGTTAATTGGTGATTTTGGTAAGATACAACACTAGTGCGTTTTCATCAAAAAATAAGAAAAAAATGGTATTCTAGTCCCAGAGGAGCCGATTTTGTTGAAGATATAACTAACGTAATTTTGACCTAAAACCGGAGTGAAGTCTGCCGAGTGCGTTGACTGCTCATAGTTCGTTCGTTCTATTTTTCCGCGGAATCCCGCGCACTTCAATCTGCGGTGTTTCGGCGGATTTCTGGTTCGACGTACTTTTAGTCGTCCGTGTGCGTTGCTCGATACAGTTTGTAAGGGATCTATTTTGACAGAGAAAAAAGTACACCGCGGATAGTCCCTCGTCTGCGCAGGCTTTTTGGTTATGTAGGAGAATGAGGAAAAAAACAAGTCAATTCGTTATTACTTTTATTTGGTAAAGCATAAAATACACAAATACAGTGGACACATGCTAACAGCCTGCATCAATTATAAGGCACTCATACATTTGTTTAAGGCAACTTTCTTAAGGCAACTCTGTAGTGTGGGTCTCATTATGTATTTACATAATTATTGTTACTAAATACATATATTAAAATAGTTTTATAAACATTATATGTGAAATAAGACAATTAATATGTAAAAAGTGCATCTAGATTTATATTTAATTGTACTACATTTATAAACATTTTGTCGAAGCTTTTGAAGTAGTTTTCTAGGAATGTTCTTTTGAATACTCTAAAATACGAACCAAATAATAACTAAGAAAAAATGGTCCTTTTAAGAAAAAATATGAAAAATTGCATTGCAGTCTTAAGTAGCGACGTAGGAATGCATTATAAATACTTTTTTGTAACCTTACTTTACTATAAATATTACTTTACCTAAATATAACCTGAATCTTTCAAAATAATCACAGTTTAAATCAACAAAAGTATTTCATTTAAATAATCTAGGCTAAAAATATGTATAAAAACAGAAATATTAAAGTAAAATACAACATTTTTCCATCCTTAAATACATTTTTTTTTCACTTATTTGTACATACATAATTGTACTTCTTTTGTATGTAAACTCCTGCAGTGTCTTAGAGCGAGCATAAACCAACCATACATTCAGTGTATTAAAAAAAAATAGGCATAATATGTAAAACTGAAGCCATAGATAAACATTAAAATCACAAAAATACGGCATTATTTTGTACCACCAACTATACTGAATTGGTGGTATATTCACAATATGTTACAACTCATCAAAACAGAAATATAAATTCGGAAATTATGTATGAATTTTAATGTCAACCTTTGCCTCATATCAATAGGATGTTGATATGTGACTACTAGAAAAACAGCTATTTTTGAATTGCTCAGTTTTTTTTCAAGGCTTACCGAAAACATTCTACGGCTGTTTTTCCATCTAACCATTGTGATATTACAAAGTATGTGTCGTAATTTAACACTCTTATTAGTTGTCATTGTTGACAGATATTTATATTATAATACTTCTACGTTTTACTATAGCTACCTCCATTATTTTATCTAACATTTAAATATGTTTCATAAATGTTTTATTTTTTGCGGTGGAACATTCTCAAATACAATGTTTATTGCACTAATATAATTTAGGAACATGCAAAGGCACTTAATTTTAAAATTGTACCCTTATCTGTTTGAATTTAGAATTAAATACTCCTGAAACGCACGATGTATACGTATGTATTGCCTTCCTTGGTTTCTCGATCGGAATGTTCTAACTGAAGTCTGTAAAAACAGAGAAATTTCTTATTAGTTTATACAAATGTTCGTCACATAAATATTTGTCATGGGTCCCACCCCACCCATGACAACCTATGTAGTTACCATTGGTTACGAAAGTGGTCCAGGAGGACCCCAAGGGGTCCACGGCAGACTCGGAGGGGGCGCCTGTTGGCACGCATGTCACCCTTAACGACGTCGAGCCAGCGCTCCTTGGGTCGACCTCTTCTCCCGGTACCTGGCGGGGGCGGCATGGCCAGACATTGGTGCGCACGTAGTTTGCCGATCTCGCGCCAACGCGTCGGCGCTAACCTAGCGCCGCGCCGACGCGACGGTGCGCGGGCGCCGAGACGACGCAACGTCCAAATTAAGCTAGTCATGTTGGCTTCATTTTTTGTCGAGTTTTGGGAATAGGGTAGAGATGTGTAGTTTCATGGGGTCCACCGAAACCAGATAAATTTTGAAAGTGGTCTATGCAAAAGAAAGTTTGGGAAAGTGGGTAACGTCTGGTTCAAACGCTATGGCTATCTTTATCAGTAGTGTAACGTTATAATTATAGTAGTTTTTCCAATGATGAACCTTAAACAATATACAGGGTGGCCCAGAGAGAAATGCACTTTTGATTTCGCTTGCTTTTCTAAACGACAAATCGGTGGGGCGCGGGAATGGTAGCAGTGTGTAGCGTTGGCTTAGTAATTTTAGTCACCATGAGTCGTTACACGAAAGAGTAGCGCGTCGGTGTCCGCGGATTTCATGGGAGTGCTCGATGTTATGTGACTGTTCGACGGCTTTCCCGTGCTGAATTCAAATTGGCGCATCAGTTAGTGTCCAAGCACTAATTTAATTAAATAATGGATCAAAATATATGAATGGACAGGATCGACGAGTATCACGAACCGACGAAAACATTAAGCGAGTTTGAGAATTTGTACGCGCGAATCCGGACCGTCAATTCAGAGCGCTATACTGTCATGCTGTGAAGTTTTTTGATTCCAAGGCTGCAGAAATGCGAGGCTATAACAAGAGCACTTGGTTTCAATCAACACATGGCTACAATTCACACTTCAAATGAGAGTATCCAGTGGGGCTAAGATGCGCGCCTCACGAGTAGAGTGGACAAAAAATCTTTCAATCAAATTTTGTCATTTCTCGATTTTGTCGACAAAAACGAGAAATGGCGAAAATTGATTGAAGAATTGTGTTTAGAGACATGTTCCCAAAAAAAAAATTTCACGCAGGGGTGACCATGGCCACCATGCAGCACTGATCTCCCTCCAGTAGATTTCTCTTAGTGGAATTACTTTAAGAACAGAGTATACTCTAGTATTCCAATAACTCTGCAGCAACTGAAACCTAACATTCGGTAAGAAATGGAATCCATTTCGGGGATAACTTTTTCCAAAATTTTAATGCCAGATTAGAAGATTGCTGTAACTGACATTTTTCAAAAGTACATTTTAAAGTAAATTAAATTTATTTATCTTTAAATTGTAATAAACAAAGTTCAACAAAATGACATAGTTATTTTTTCCTTTAATTTTCAAAAGTGCATTTCACCCTGTATAAATAAATATTGAGCTGCGATGTATCCAATGCACAAACGTTTAGTTGATTTTTAATTTCGCAAACTCCGTATGCACTAGAGTGCACCGCAATAATCCAGCCCCCCCACGGGGCGGCAGTGCGCTGCTGTCGCGCGATATGACACCCTAATGTAAAAGCGGTCTACGGCGATACTTTGATTTTTTTACTTTTATACCTTACCTATCTTTATACCTACCTACTTTTACCTCTGTTTTATTAGTTGGGTATGGCAAAAGTAGGATAAATCCAGTGGAAATGAGAGCATTGCGAAGTAAGGCAGGAGTGACATTGAGTGATAGAATGAGGAACAGCATAATCAGAGAGTGTTGTGGTGTAAAAAAGAATGTTGTCACTAAAATTGAAATGGGAATGCTGAAATGGTTTGGGTATATGGAAAGGATGGATAAAAGGCGATCAACGAAACAAATTTACAAGGCGAGGGTGGATGGAGCTGTTGGAAAGGGAAGGTTTAGACGGACGTACTTAGGACAAGTCCAAGACATGTTCAGGAAAGGTCAGGTTAGGAGATATAATCGTTGGCCATAATCGACGAGCATGTATGAAAGGATTAATGAGAGGAAGAAGCGCAAGAGGTGTGTCAGGACCGTAGCAAGTGGAAAGATGTGGTCTCTGCCTAAACCGTTGGGAAAAAGTCGTGATGGTATACAACAAAAAAGAACTATACCTATTCATAACACAAGTCACTATTACAATGCTTAATATAGGTCTCATCCTTTTAAGTTTGGAAACCTGTATTAGGATGAGACCGCTCTTCTTAAGACAAATTAGTCATTACTATGACTTGTTTATAGATACATTAGTTTTAAGTTTTATTAGTCCTATAAGTTTTTATTGTTAGTTCTATAAGTTATATTATTAGTTAAGTAAGTTTTATTATTAGTTCTATGAGTAATTAGTTGGTTCTTAATATATTTTTTATCTATAAAGTTTTATTTTATAAGTTATTAAACATCCAAAAATATTTACCACACATATTCATTTAAAAACCCATTAAATATTGAATAGAAATTAAATAGATGATGGAAGTGTTACGTGTCATGCCTAAACAAAGACTCGGCGCTGTCATAATCGAGCAGTTTAAGCCAGGAAGTAACTAATTTTTTAAACTCGAAAGTAGTTTTTACTGTAAAATTTGAGTTGTCTATGAATTTGATTATATAAATAGATAGATTGTGAGTTAAACTGAGTGCGAGCAAGCATAGTTTTAACGTTTGGTTGAGAGAAGGTATGTATATGTTTGACGACACGATAGGCGCAGTGCGCCACAGCACGGTTTATCGCCTCGATTTCCGTAGTGTCCCGGGTTCGATTCCTGGTCGCGTCAATTCAGGAAACGAACTTTTCTGAATTGACTCGGGTCTGGGTGTGCTGGGAGACGCCCCTAGCTTATTTCCTCGTGTGGTACCTCGTGACACAGGGATATTAATCCCTACTTCGAGACCATTACAAGAGGTGTGTTGTCTGGCGCATATTTATTTATTTATATGTATAATCACCTAGCGCTGCCGGCGGTCGGGCGGCTCGTAGGGCGCGCCGCTGTGCCGCGCCCACTCGCGCTCGAACTCGTGCTCGAGGATCTCGGCGCCGCGCTTGCGGGTCAGCCCCGTCTCCTCCAGGCTGAGCTCGCACATTTGCATGTCGTCTACGCCTGCAATACAAATCTTATGTTGATGAAATGTACTTGGAAAATTCTAGGGAATACCTAGTCGACTGATTTGTCATTCGTTTCACTTCCTCTGATGTCAAAGGCACCATAAAATGTGTTGACGGATTCATTCCGTGGTTAATTATACTACTTTTGCCGTTTGATGATATCCCTGACAGTTCAAAATTGTCAATTATAGTGATGAAGCGAATGTAATTTAATCGAGTTGGAAAGGAAATAGAATGGGATTGACCGATTTTTAATCTTTAAATAAATTCTTAATAAACGGTTTATGGCTAATAAGTTATAGAATAAAACGTGGTATCTCGAAAAAAAACAGTTAAAAATTAGCACACAAGGCAGACGCACTCGTACTAATGCGAATGGCGTGGTTATAAAATAGCCGCTCCTATTCATCGATTTTTTGTCGATTCAGTAGAGTCAATACACTATTGAATGGCGTTCCTTTTCACGCATCAGGCGCTGTAAACATATATTAATTTAATTTCATTTACTAAATTTATTAACAGTTAATAATAATAAGATTAAAAAGGACAATAGTTTTTTAATAGTTTATAACATTTTCTTTTGCCAGTTTTTTTTGTTTAGTTTGAAATAGTATGCGTTACACGGAACAATAAGAGCTGTCAGGCATATCATCTTACAGTGAAAATCTTAGGTTTTTACCTAAAGTTTGTTAGATTAAATAACAATCCAATAATTCCAGTCTTTTTTTCGACTATGTCACTAAATTACTGACATTTTTAGAATCATAACAAGATAAAATAAGTATCTACTGATTACAAAAATTACGCCCGAATCCAGAAACGTCAACCTAAGCTAAGCAGTCCTTATATGTATAGCTGTCCCTTTCATTTCTATTGACATGTGACAGGGTAGCATACATTTTGGGTGTGCCTAACTTTTGATTAAACTTTGTGGATACGGAGGTTAGTCTCTCAATATAGTATTTTCTCCTGGGTTAAAACAGGTTTTCGAATAAAATTTCACTTTGGACTATACAGACGCGCGGCCACTGCGGCCAGTGAACTTGAACTGAAGGGAGCAACCGAAGTAATACCCAGGTTACCACCCAGGGTTACCACCAAAAAGTAGTCTGGGGAAAAGAACAAGGCCCTTATTCTGGTTTTTAAAAAGGCCTGTTTTTGAGAGCGTCGTGGTCTAGAGGTTAAGCAACCCAACTCGGATCGCGGATCGTAGCGAGTTCTAATCTGGCCGAAACCAAAATCTTTGTGTTCATTGTTTGATTTCCGACTAACTCTCCGGTGATGGAAAACATCGATAAAAAACCAAATCAACCCGGATGGCGGCAGAAGGCTCACCACCTACCACGTTGGGTTCTAATACCATTGGTGAAAAGTGGGCTTCTGAGTGTTCCGTTCACCATGACGGCAACAGTCACTTGTCTCTGACTACCCCGTTAGTCGTGATGGTATGTATGTATGTGTTTTTGACAGTTTTTGTATGGACCGTAGTTAAAATTGTGCCATTGAACTACGATATTAGAGATTATAGAGAGCGAGAGATGGTATACCTGCGTGCAGCAAGACGGGCGTCTTGTCCGGGTGCAGCTCCATCTGGCGCGCGACGTACTGCCCGTCGAAGTGCGCGTACCACCAGCCGCGCCGCTCGCCCGCCTCGGCCGCGCGCACGAACGGGATGCGGAAGTAGCGGTGGCGCGCGCCCAGGATCTCGCCCTTTTGCGGCATGCGGGGGGCTTTCGCTGGGGACGAACAGCTCGTTTGCAGTGAACAGCATAAACACAGAGCCTGTCACTTAAAAAAAATCTCCGACAGCAGGAGGGAAGGTTCTGCGCACGGGTGCAGTATGAACACGAGGTTAAATCTCCTGTCTCTCCAAATCACCAATTGGCCGATAGATTTGGCGTCAAAAGAGCAACATTGCACTTTTATGGACACGCGAACTAAATACCCTATTTCTCTGTTTTGTAGGCATTTCTTAACGATTGCGTTAAAAATTTGCAGAACACACACTATCTTTTTTCCATTTTCTAAGCTAGTCAAGTTAAAGTATCATGGTAATGTGAGTTTTAAATAGCCATTTACTGAATTAAGCAGTGTGTTTATTGTTTATGGACATAAATTGGCAGAAAGATTACGTACAAATATTGCATGTATTTAAATTATACATACCTGCGTCCATAATGGACTGTGGTGCCCTCTCTTGTTCGGACATGGTGGTCTTGCGCGCGTTCTTCGCCTTCCACGCGTGGTACACCTTCAAGCGGCGGTGGAACTCGTGACGGCAGGCCTGGTGGACAGTTTAGTATTGGTCACTAGTAGTTTTTTAACGGTCCATGAGAATACGGCTGTCAAACTAGATACACCTCAAAAAATAGACTAACCGCTGTTTATGTTTATTTAGTATAGACTGTGGATCGCGCAAGAAAAATATTTTATTCAAATATTGGTTTGCTTTGTTTGAAATAAAAAGTTTTTAAACAAATAAATAACTAAATAACACTATTTTACCTCCAAAAGCTCAATATCACACGAAGTATTGATAGTGTCGCGTAGCTCAGAGTACTTCCACTTGGACAGGTCGTACTTCTGCTTGCCCTGCATCGCTTGCTGCATCCGAACTCGCTCTGACCTATGTGCATTCGTATTATATCATCTGAACTGGTAGTGGGCCCAAGTTTTGGTATCCGTGGTATGGCTACTATTTATGACATTGACTATTGAAGGTGTTTTAATAAATATATAAGTATAAACGTACAAGCACTTTGATTTTATTTATTGACCAATTTTTCAGTCAATGACTAATATATTGAAAAAAAACAGAATTTCAAATAAATACTAAGAATAAGGACACAAAAAAAGGATTATAAAAACCCTCACTACGTGCTACAAAACTAATTTCAAATAACATTGGTGTTAATTAAACTATTTACAGTTCCATGCATCCATATTTTTATATCTACCATGAAATCGCAAACGAAATTATTAGTAAGTCTACTTCAAAATGTTACTTTTGTTAGGTTTTATTAATCGTTATACAATTTTATGGTAATTATTATGTTAAATAACTCTTAACACTAGAACACAAATCGTGCAAATAGAAGTGAAGCACCAGCTTGGAAGTTAGCATAGTTAGTAAGTGTCAGTAAAGGTCCTCTTTCAATACGCGAACAGTGAAATTTTGAACCCACTCATATTCGGATACTTCGGGAATCTTACTCGCTTCAGAAATCACTACTGTTTAGCCAAGGTTCTAGGTAAATATCCATCTAAAACTTTCACAATTATCAATTTTATTTCAGTGTTTGATGTAACAACTTGAAAAAAAAAACACTATTAACTGGGTTATTATAATTTAAACAATATCAGCTATAAAGCAAAACTAAACTACATAATCCCCTCTTACGGCGAAGCAAAAACAAGTAAACTAAATGATACAACACCGACGTTGTCAAAACTTGTCGGTTTAAGTACTGTGTTCCCTTTCTAGTAATACCCTCCTAACACCGACACCTTCCGATTTAAGACCCTTGAATTTCCTTTACATTTCACCTATTAGATGCACCAATAAAAATGAAAAATCAGCCCGATGCGTGCTTCTTTGCATTTATTTTGAATATGAATGAATATGTAATCTTGACTTCTGAACGGAAGTAGGATGAAGTTAACTGCACATTAAAATTGCTTTTGGTAAATAAGTTGCATCAGTTTAGAACATAAGGGGTTAATGAATGAGACTAGAGAAATAACCCATATTTATCATATCAACCCAATAAAATTAAGCCTACAAGTAGACCTGTTTGTGAGTTACAGAGGAGCCGCTGTGGAGGAATAGAAAAGACGGAATATTAATATGTGCACAAGTGCAAGTCCAGATAAACATTGTTCATAGTTTTTCCTAAGTGCGATGGTTGCTATTTTGCCAGATGAAGTCAAACATGATACTCGTTACACATTTTAGTTAATATTTGATTATGCGAAATTGAACCCTATCGGAAGGTGTTATTACCCGTAAGCATTGAAAGAGGACGTATAAAGAAGGCGTGCGAGAGTAAACGTGTCGTATCTCTGAATACCTGTTTAACTTATTCTCTCCGTTCACTGAGTCCATTGTGGGGAAACTGTGCAAACATACCACAATATTACTCGATGCTGTTGCTTTACACCCTCGCTTTATAGCCGAGCAGCGTCAGACTTGATGTTAATATAAATAAAAAATAGGATGACCAAATACTGTGCTTTCTTAATATCTTTCAACGCGGGGGCACTGGGATTGGCAACGTCGCAAGTTTGGCAGATTTTCGTGATTATTTGATGAATTGAAATGAAATTTCAATATTGCTGTGCAGTAAGACTCGAAATGTCAAATATTAGGTAGTTTCCAATGTATTGTTATTGTAACAATACTTTTTACTGAATAAATGTAATGAAACGAGAAAATTTAAAGAATGTTGCTATAAATTTAGCATCATAAAAATTGGTTGCAGAGCACAACTGAGGAAAAAAAGGTATTCCAGTTAAAATTCAACAAAAAATCGTAAAATCGTTCCTTTTGACCAAAATTTTATGAATAAGTCAAAAACTGATAATACTTATAAAAAACACTTTTTCTTAGATATGTTTTTAGGGATTCATAAAAATAGCCTATTGACGGAAGGTTTATTTTCAGTAGAGATGACTGCTCGCTCGGCTATATTCTGGGTATAGTGTCGTTCAAAAGCTATATACAGGAAGAAGATTCGCGCTCCCGATGTGCGACGCATTTAATTTTACAGTGAATATTTTTAGAATTAAAATCAAGATAAAACAATTTTAGGCGGTTTACGGTTCAAAAAACAATGGAATTTTTTTTCGAAACATCAATACTATTTAAAATAAAGTACCTAAATGTCTTTCTTTAGGTAGTAGTCATGTACCTTTTGGGACTACGTACTTATTCGATCACAATCTTACTTGTGATCTTAATGTGGTCTATGTTGGTTGGTAAATGTTTGACTATAAATTAATTTGGGATATCTTTAAATAATAAAACTGGCTAGTTTAACAATAAGTATTTTGAACCGCAAGTCGCACTTGAAACTAAAATAAATCTTCTTTATTGATTTAAGAGTATTGGAATTTGTATAATACATGTTATAGTGTTGGATAAATACCTGCGAAGTTGCGGAGGCGATCCTTCCACGTGTCCATTCGTTTCCTTGGCTAGCCGTACTGCCATTTCGTGGTCTCTTCTCTCTTGTTCTAACCTTTAAGTGTAATACAAAGTTTAATAATGGGGGTCCTAGTAAAAATTGTGGTATGGGGCCATTCATTAATTACGTAGGGATGATTTTGGTAATTTTTGACCCCTCCTTACCTCCATGTAAGCGTGAAAGATTTTTCAAAGTCCTCCCCTCTATTATGACATAAGATACTAGTACCATTCTTTTCCCAAAATAATAAAATGTTGTTACGAAAGAATCAGTTACACAAAAACTGTACAAAAAGTGTAGATTTGATTTGCAATAAGAATCTGTTTTGTGGCCTCTACAGTTAGCCTGAGATTGTTCATGAGGTTATAAGTACATGCTACGTGATATAGGTCAAGGGAATATTTAACTGTTTATTTTGAATTTTTCGGCTCAGATATTTTGCTGTAAAGAAATGAATTTACTAATCGCGTTAACTAATAAGTATCTAGTCTAGTCTATCTATTTATCTCACCTGAAAGGACTATGCCGTGTGATTATCAAAAGACTTACAAAAACGATATAGCATACTCAGTAAGTGATTTAATAACTATGTAAGTAAAACATTGCTTTTTTTATCTGAATTTCATTTTAAAGTTTTCACACAAAAATACTGACTGACTGAAAAATACTGGTGACCTTGAAATTAAAGTTATTAAAAATATATATATAGTTCTATACTACTTATTGAGTACGTCATATCGTTTTTGTAAGTTTTTCATCACATGGTATATTCTGAATCACCAAATAAATTATCAGTTTTCCTTTACGGTAAAGAAAATAATTACAGCCAACAGTAATTCAATTGCAGTGAATTGCTCTATTATAATGTACCTCTCGCGGTTCTCCAGGTCAGCCTTGGCCGCGTCCTGCATCTGCTGCTGCAGCAGCAGCGCCGCCGCGCGCTGCCGCTCCTCCGCGCGCCCGCGCTCCGCCTCCGCCGCCTTGCGCCGCGCCTCCATCTCCGCTTTGCTGGTGACGGAACATTGCCTTAGCGCACAATCGGACAACATTACGGCCGGTAGGTGGCGCTGTCTCGATGCCTTACAAATTCGCGTTTACGTTCTCGCGATGGAGAAGTCATTTGAATCTCTTTGTGCAATTCGCACTGATAGTCACAGCCAGCTTATCCTACTAATATTATAAATGCGAAAGTTTGTGAGGATGTATGTAACATTTACCAAAGTTTGTCACTCTTTCACGCAAAACTACCGAACGGATTTAGATAAAATTTTACAGTAATACAGCTTAACCGTCAGAATAACACATGGGCTACAAATTATAGAGATTTGATGTATACATGTTACATATATGAAGTTCACGCGGGCGGAAAACACGAGTTTTTAATTTTACAACTTTTATTGATCAAAAATATGGCAATAGATGATACAAATATATATATATTTATTAGTTCATTTAGTTAGGACAGTCTAACAAATGACAAAAAAAATCTTACTAGTTTGGCGATCGAACTAGTGAGAACAAAGGGAAATTAAGAATGACATGATATACTCACAGCCTGCGGTTTTCCTCCTCCTGTTTGATTCTCTCTTGTTCTAAACGCTTAACCTCTTCGGCGGCGCGCATTTCTGCTTCCAACTTGCGGAGTCTCTCTTGCTCTTCTCTGAAAACAACACATTGTATTTGTAGAGTAAATACGAAATACAAACAGTCACTTTCGAAAAGCTTCACGTATATTAGATTGGTTGGTGGTCACGTATGAGCAAAATAAGATTTGCCACCTTAGTCAAACATAGTATAAGAAATTGTTTTTTTTATAAATTATTTACCTGTTCTTTTGGTCAATCATAGATTTCTGCAATGCTGTCATTTGTATTTCGATGTCTTTCGTTAGTTTCGTGTATAGTTGGTCTATTTCTGCGCGGGTTATTCTCTCGTTTTTCTGCAATGAATATTTTAATGAATTTTTTTTTATATGTATAATTTTTAATTTATTTATGTGCGAATAAATAAATTATCTTATCTTATCTAAATCTTTTAACAATTCCTACCAAATCCAAATTTCAAATCCTACCAAGGTGAAGTTAAAGGTGAGTCAAAGAATTTAGAATGAAATTATAAGTTCCCTTTTTTCATTACCTTAAATTTTCATTATCTTATCGTTTTAATGTTTGAAACTCTTAAATTTTCATTATCTTATCGTTTTAATGTTTGAAACTATCTCCTCCCAAAATAATATTTGATTTAATAACAGAGATCTCATGCTTACCTATTATTTTTCAAAAAACCAAATTTCAACTTAAAATTGTACCTTGATAGTCGCACACGCAGTAGTGATGGCACTCCTCAAGCTGTCCACATTCTTCTGCGCGCCTTCTTTGTCCTTCTTCAGCTGAGCAACAGTCGAGTCCACTTGTTTGAGGTTGCTATGGAGAGCGTGGATCTTGGCGATGCCCAGGTATCTCGGCCGGTGCTGCTTCCGGACTAAGTAGCCGCGAACTGCCTTTTGGATCTTGAGCAGGCATTCGCGACGGTAGAGGATTTTGTTCTTCACTGAAAGAGAACCGGTAATTTAATAGCACTGCTTTTTATTTTAGAGAAATTTGTGAGGGCTTATTCAGAAAGGTCTTCCTTGTCGTATCGCAACGAATAATTTTGAATTTTTTAAATCATTTTAGTGAACTGATGAGTCCCTTACCAGAAAAAGAGTTTTGTTTCTTCAAAGCAATTAATTTCTGAAAATAAATTACTGCTCTGATAGCCTGATAACGGCTTATCTCTGAGCCTTACTTGATTAAGGTTAGTCCAACTTATGTCATACTTTTCATCCTAAAATACACACAACCCAATCATTCTGCAATATCCCGTTAAATAGGTACTGAAACATTTATGCGGAGGACTATGTGTAGCAAGGGACGATGAATGGGTGATTGTGATTAAAAAGATCGGCTTTCTCTGTCATTAAAATTAATAATAGACTTACACTTGACAATAGACAGCACAGCGAATATCGACCTCCGCCACCTGGACTTCACGAGCCACGCCAGCACCAAGTCCACAATGGCCTTGAGGTTCTCTGGGTCGGACTTCATGATGCTGTCGAACTCCGAGTACTTCCCGGGGCGGAAGAACACGCGCGTCACCCCGAACTTGTAGTCTTTGTCGGAGAGGCCGAAGCTGTGGATCATGGCCTGGGGACGAGTGGGTGAATTAAATATGGTTTGGAAATGTTTTGATATTTTAGGTCTTGTGTGTTTATCATTCAGTTCTAATATGTAATTAGGTTTTAGTGACTAGTTTCGTCTGGACAAGTAAGGTCAGGAAATAGGAAGTTGACAAGTTTTAAGAGAAATCGAGGTTTTGGTAAGAATTCACTTCTACTTTTGGACAACTGCATTTCAGCGCATGTGTTTCCTTCCTCTTATAGTGGTCTTGCGGGGCGTGAAAAGGCATTTTTGCAGGCCTTCAAAATGAGTATGATCAGCTCAGTGATTGCTTTGAATTACTGTGCTTGTTAGCCTCATATCTGGACCTCACGACCGCTTACCATCAGGTGGAGTGAACTCATCTTCACTGGCACTATAAAAAAACGGCAAGTACACAGCTGTCACCGATCTGTTGCTTGCTTTTTGATATGTCATTTCTGTCCTTTTAATAAATATTGCTACTTAGTAACCACTTCTTTATTGGGCTAACAACGAAAGGTAGCCGAGCATCTAGAAGGGCTAGCACGAACCCTGGAAGCTAAGCTAAGCTGTGCATAACTAACCTCGCAGAACAGTCTCGGCGACAGTCCCTTCAGCTTCGGCGGCAGATAGGTGCTGTACATGTTGTGCAAGTCCTGGAAGGGCGCGCGGGAGGGGTAGCCGTGCTCCATCAGCTCCAGCACGGCCGTGGTGCCGCTGCACTGCAGCTGCGTCAGCACGAGGGAGCCTTCTGTCTCGCGGCCCACCATGCGCGAGTTCGGCTTTATGCAGCGGACGAAGTTTGTGCCCTGCGGGACAGACGTTGTGTATGTCAGCAAGGGGGGCTAACGTGATTGATACTTAGGTTAAATCGAAATAGGAAGATATGTGACTCGCCTAGAGCGCGTGGACCGCTTAAATCAGACCCCCGTCGCCTAATTTTTAACAGGACTTCACTCTGACGCACGCTTGTCTCGCTTATGCTAAGGCATGGACTTAATATACAAACAGAACTGAGCACTCTCAGCTGAAAAACGAGCCGAGTGAGATATGTAGTAGGGAGGCTGTGCGTCTCTTTCTAATAGGGTGACAAAAATATATTTGCTATGTGAGACATCGCATGTTGCATCTTTTAAAAAATATATTTTTACAGAAAAACGTATAATTATTATTGGTTTGAGTTATTTGGTCTAATTTTAGCCAAAAATCAAGTTCTCATATGTATGTAGGTAGGGATCTACCGTTGATTTGATTGAAGACCGTTTGGTTGAATTACGAAATAAATAATACAAACAGTACACAAAAAAATCATTTTTTATTAATAACATACTGCATACGACTGAATTCTTTGTAATTTTCTGCTTTACGAGTATACTGCTAAGCCATTTTTGTCTCATTTCTTCATTTTTCGGAAAACTGTAATATAATTCAACAGTACAGTAAGTAGGACTTTCCTCGACCACACAAGATTTATAATAATGTTATTTTTAGCTTACCTGTGCAAAGATATATTGCAACCACTATATGATTCACTTGAGCAAGCATAAACAAAACACTTTTTACCATTTTAAACTGTTGTTATGCGAAATAAAGTAATCTCGTACAAAAAATATTTAAAGATTACGTAAACTGTCAAATCTATCACTGCCATGACATTTTAAGGGTTACCAGTACAAAATTAAGCAAAATATAGGTTTGATAAATTAAATGTTAAATATTTGTGTAATATGAAAATAATAACAAAATTAACGTGATTAAAATACAGTGACATAAATTCATTCAAATGCCATTCAAACATAGCTGTTTTAACGAAGATTATCGCGTCTAAATGTTTAATCAAGAATATTTTTTTAGTCTAGCAAGATGAAAGAACGAGACACATGGCCTCTGTGGTTGCTATCTCTCTCAGCTCGAATTAACTTCTGTAAAAGGCGTAATCAAAAATATACCTTAACTGCAAACAATACAGTTAATTTTCCTAAATGCAATTTTTCAGAGTTAACAGGACTGATAACTTGTATATTAAGTCCATGTGCTAAGGTCAAAACAAATAGGTTTGTCTCTTTCCTTCACATCGCACAACGATATTGTAGTTGTGCATCCCCGTTTTCAGTTGTCAATTTTAAGGACGTGCCCTATCTTCCGCTATTTGATTTAATATAAGGATTGATAACGTTACGTTACTGTCGCAATGAATCTGGCCAGACGTCAGGAATAATAGGAAAAGCTATAATACAAATAATGAAGAACAGGGACGAAAAAAACATTCCTAGGCTGCAGGCCAATTTAGAAAAAAAAGAATTTTAGTACTTTAAGCACTTTCGTTAGGTCCAAATTGAAAACCGCGCTAACGTTGCTATCAGCGTTCAAATCAAATCAGACTGCAAAATTATCGTCACATAACCTCAATATTTAAGAATTAATTATTTTTAATCTTTCGCAAGATAAGTATCACTATTATGAATTAAAAAATATTTTATAATTCACGCTGAAAAAGATTTTGCCACTTACGAGTTTCTTCTGAGTACAATAAAGTTATATAAAAAAATATTTTTACGTAATATGTATTTATGTTTGACGTTTCTTCTATGAATTTGACATAACGCTTACAGTGCTAACGCCGAGGAGCAGAGGCACCGAAAGTGCGAGATGGCGGAGTTTGTGACGTCATTTATGCCGTCGCACCATCTGTCAAAAGCGCTCCCAAATCGGGACGCTTTTAGGTTCGCTAAAAGTATTTTAAGGTAAATCGGACCGCAGTTATACTAAAAATGAGTAAAGTGAAGCAAAAATCACTATTTTCATAATTCGCTATCCAGTTCCAAGTTAACCCTAAAAATTTATAAAACACTTTTTTTAGTAAATTTCATCATTTCCAATGGGATAATTAGGAGAATTGGCTGATGAGAAATGAATTGAATGTACGAAATTGAAAACATTTCGAGGCATTTGTATTTCATAGGCACCTTATTCTAATATTCAAAATCTTCAAAAGTCTACGGTCTGAGATATTTTTAATGAAACAGCGTTGACCTTAATTAGACCACAAATAGTCCACAGATAAAATATGACATCTCACAGGTGAAAACGACAACATCCAACCAATCTTGGAATGTTTAATAGTACATTATTGCAAAGGCAGCGAAATAGGCAATTGCAGGTCGAGTATGAGTTTGAAGGCCGAGCCGCAGGCGAGGACTTCAATGATACGAGACAGGCAATTGCCATTTCGGCCGAGGCATATATAGTGCTTTTCTTAAAAAAATGCAAGGAAATAAAAAGGGCCTTTTACATAATAAATTTAATTAATATTATTAACAAAATAACAACTCCGCTTTACCGCCAATTTGTTTTTTTTTATTTTACAATTTGTGCTGAAAGGTAAACGCATCTGTGGCTATACAGCCACGAGAACGCAATGTGTACGATAGATGAAAGAGTTCTAAATTCAAACAGCACACCGTTTCATACAACATTGCCGGCGCGCTCTTCGTTCGAAATTCAAAGAACGCGCCGGGAAGTGATTTTGGGTTTTCAGTCTAAATCGTAAATATGATACTTCGCGTGTTCTTTATTCAAAAGTAATGACAATATTTCCGAGCATGTTTATGAAAATACAATTAAAATTTGCCACGAGATAGATTTATAGATGACGTAGCTTAATACTTACATTGTCCTTTAATTTGTCCATCAGGCACGTCAGTTGACTCTGGAACTTAGCGCCCACTGATATAAAGTTGAGTTTCCCTTTGGCGTTGTTGTTGTCGGTGCTTTGGAACAGTTGCTGCACGAGAGAGCTTCGGGACTCTTGTACGAGGAACTCGAGCGATGCGTGGAGGGCATCGTTGTTCTTCTCTATGAACTGACTCTGAAATAATGAGAAGCAAAACTTGAATTTTGTAAACCTAATATTAGCCGTAGAAGGGATTTCAAGAAGTGCCTCTTACGGATCGTACTTTTTAGGGATTTTTGCCTATGACCTCGTTCACATTGATTTAGAACTATTAGTGAAATACGAGTGTCTTAATGATGGGCAAAGTACGGGTTGGTAAAAACTGATTTCTGTTAAGTCAGTTAACACACTTTAATCTATCTACTTGGTTCAAGTATAATTGATTGGTTCATTTTCATTACGCGAACGGTTCTGACAAAATCTCCTGAAAAACCTTTCTTTACTTTACTTTTACGTGCTGCCTAGTTATTCCTCGCTTTCTCAAAATAATAAATGAAATGTATTTACTGTATTGTAGCAAACGGCCCCTGCGAAATGCCTTAGCAGAAAGCCTTCATCATCGCGCAGTGTGCGGTGAGCCTTCAAACGCGACGCGCGAGGCAGTTGTAATCTGAAATAGAGAATTGCTTTAATAATAAGTCACCAATAATGATCACAAAGTAAGGTTATTCTTTGTATTATGGAAACCAAAAACAACGAAGGCACCACTAACATCAGACCAAACTGAGTCAAATGTTTTATCAACAGAAATGAAACATATTTTGAACACATTATGCGCAAAAAAATATGAAAATGGTGAAGGGTTCAGCGTAGGCAGGCCTGTGTCACTTCAAAATTTAGGTACGCTCGGCCGCGTAGCCCCTCTCTGGGGTATCTGACAGTGGGTTGCCGCTCGGCTCTCACACTCGCCGCCGAGCGCGTTATTTAATGTTTTGTTTCTGTTTGGTTCAACTGTAACTTGTAATTATGAGAATACTAATGACTACTACTAATACTAAACGATGTTATATTAATTACAGTAATTCTTTTTTTAAAGTTAAAAATTAAATCATCGAGTTGCGACCCTGCGCTGAAATCTGTTACGTTCAGCGGCGCACAGTGGAATAGGAACGCGATAAGTTTCGATTCCGCGTGGAAGATACCTAAACATGGCCTTGATCGATAGCACGAACAAATTAAAAAGTAATAGTGTGACACGAACTTGTAAGTTAAAAATATAATACTTTTTACTTGTCCGCGTTTCTTGAGAGAACCTTCTGTACGGAATACTATTATTACCTATTCAGTGGCGTGGGTTTCTTCACTAAGCAAAGAAAATTTGTTACCTATTCATCATTTCAGCCGAACGACGCCCACTGCTGGGCATAGGCCTCCCCCAAGGATCTCCACAACGATCGGTCCTGCGCTGTCCGCATCCAGCGGCTTCCCGCGGCCTTGACCAGATCGTCGGTCCACCTTGTAGAGGGCCTGCCCACGGAACGTCGTCCGGTACGCGGTCGCCATTCGAGAACCTTTCCGCCCCAACGGCCATCGGTTCTCCGCGCTATGTGTCCCGCCCACTGCCACTTCAGCGATGCAATCCTTCGAGCGATGTCGGTTGTTTTTGTTCTCCTGCGGATCTCATCATTTCTGATTCGATCGAGCAGGGAAATACCAAGCATCGCTCTCTCCATTGCTCGCTGGGTGATCTTGAGCCTTCTTATGAGACCCATAGTAAGGGACCACGTCTCGCTCCCATAGGTCATTACTGGCAACACACACTGGTCAAAGACTTTTGTCTTGAGACACTGAGGTATTTCGGACGCAAATATATGCCGGAGCTTCCCGAACGCTGCCCATCCGAGCTGGATTCGACGAGAGATCTCTTTCTCGAAGTTGGACTTACCTAGCTGGACTGTCTGTCCCAGGTAAACATAGTGGTCAACAACTTCGAGTGTAATGTTCCCAACGTTAACTGGAGCGGGTGCAATATGGGCATTCAACATGAGTTTTGTTTTGTCCATGTTCATCTTAAGACCCACTCTTTGAGAAGCATTACCGAGATCTTCGAGCATTATGTTCAGGTCTTCCAAGGTCTCAGCCATAAGAACTACATCATCGGCAAATCGCAGGTGTGTTAGGTATTCGCCATTGATGTTGATGCCGCGTCCTTTCCAGTCCAGAAGCTTGAAAATATCCTCCAACGCAGCCGTGAACAGTTTCGGAGAAATAACGTCTCCTTGTCTCACGCCTCGCTGTAGTTGGATCGGATTAGAGCTCTGGTTCTGTAATCGGACCGACATGGTGGCGTTCTGGTATAAGTACCTTAGCACCTCAATGTACCTGTAGTCTATTTGGCACCTTTGGAGAGACTGCAGTACTGCCCAGGTCTCAATCGAATCAAAGGCTTTCTCGTAGTCCACGAACGCTAAGCAAAGTGGCAAGTTATACTCTTCGGTCTTCTGTATAACTTGCCGCAGCGTATGAATGTGGTCTACGGTACTATAGCCTTTTCGGAACCCTGCTTGCCTGGAGGTTGGAAGTCGTCAAGCCTCTGCCCCATGCCTTTGGCGTTTTTCCCTCGAGGATGACAGAACTGAAGAGCGTCTGGAGGACCTTAAGTATCGGCTTACCGCCCGCTCTCAGGAGCTCGGTTGTGATTCCGTCATCACCCGCCGCCTTGTTGTTTTTAAGCTGCTTGAGAGCCATCCTAATCTCGTACAGGCTGACGTCCGGGATATCTTCGGTATAGTGTCGGGTAAGCTTGGCTCTAGGATCTTTAGCCTTGCTTTCAACAGGTGTTTGCGTGGAATATAACTGTCCATAGAAACTCTCAATCTCCCTCAGGATTTCAGGTGTTGACGAAATGATGCTACCTGCCTCAGTTTTCAGCCTCGTCAATTGGCTTTGCCCAATAGACAGATCTCTGGCGAACACTTTGGAGCCTTTATTCCGCTCAATTGCCTCTTTAATACGCTGGGTATTAAATTGGCGAAGGTCGCTCGTCAAAGACTTAGATATCTGTCTATTGAGTTGCCGATAACGATGGGCATCCGCTGAGTTCTGTAGCTTCATTTCGTTTCTCTGATCCATGAGTAGGAGAGTCTGACTGGAGAGTTTCTTTGATTTGGGACGGCGGGTTTTAAAGTGCTTGGACCCTACCGTACGGACAGTATCCACCACCATGTTGTACAGATCGTCCACATCGATGCTGTTCTCAAGGGCTTCGAAGCGGTTTTGAAGCTCGAGCTGAAAGCACTCGGGGTTTTGAATTTGAGCCGGTATTGGTCGGAGCGTGGATTTTATCAGTCGCGCTCTCTCAAGCTTTAGGTCGATATTCAATGTGCCTCTGACCATGCGGTGATCGCTTCCTGTCTTAACAGCGTTGATCACAGCCTACCTACCTATTACCTATTACAAAAAGGTTTTTTGTAACTTTTTACTGTGAATATTACGTGTTTTTTTTAACGAACTTATATGGAGTGTTTAATAAAGGCAGAAAGTCTTTTTTTAGATCACACACTGTTGATTATATTACTCACCTTGTGTTATTGTTTCCAAGTTGCTTGTGCACAGAGTGCGTGAAATGTCCAAACTCAGGCTTTGGTAGTTTAGATTCTTCGTCTAGGAGATGGAAAACGCCGTGGTTCCTGCTCTCGATTAAATCTAAAATGAGAAATAACAATTGAATAGTGAAAGCTCTAGAACTTAATATTACGAAATTACAAGAACTGAAACAAACCAAGATTTGAAAAGTTGAAACATTTGGTAAATTAACAACGGTTTTATTTTACATATCGTTGTAATCAGCTTGCGGCTAGAACGGGGTCACGCGAAAGCTCAGTTGGCGCTGATGCCATACTAATTGTATGAAACAACTCATTCGCGGCTTGTGGCGCTACTGGCCCAGTGTGTGATTTTAGAAATCAGTCTATTTACAATGGAAAATCTGAATAGAATTGGGTGGGTCTTAGACACCATCATCGGATTCTAATAATTATCCAATATTATTGAAAAATACATTAAAGAAGAGCAATATTTGAAAAGTTTACTTTTAGTTTGATAACTTATGTACAATTTATTTTATGGCCCTATAGGGCTTGCCTGGAGAAAGCCCATTTTTCAAAAGTGCAAATTGAATAAAAATAGATACCCTACAAATCGATAATCTACATAACTTATAACAACTTTGGTTTTGAACCCTTTTAATAAACGCATTATTTAATATAGCTGCCGAACAAATGTTTTGCAAAACACACAGAAATAGACGTCATGTGACGTCACTACCCTGTAACAATTTGTATGAAGCGTTTTGGGCAAGTCCAAAATATATGATTTTTAAAATTGCAATATCCCGGGGAGTTTTAGTGCTATCGATATTATATTACTAGTGTTTATATTTTTGAGAGCTCTTTTGATAACCCATCAAAAAAAATTAAGTCAAATACCCAATTGAAAAATCGCAAAAAAAATAGTTTTAACTTTGTGTCACTTTTCAGTCTCATAAAAATACTAACCTATACAGTCCTGGTTGTCCACAAATCTGATCTCGGGCACGTTGAGCCCCTCGCGCTTGTACAGCTCTTGTTCGTTCTTCAGAATGCGCTCGTTGAAGAACTGCTGCAGCTTCTCGTTGCAGTAGTTGATGCAGAACTGCTCGAAGCTGTTCACTTGGAAGTACTCTGTGAAAGAAAGAAATTGAAATCATTGAATTAAAGATAGAAACTATTGTCTTTATCAACCTGTAAAGAAATCCTCATCCCTTTTTTTCTCTTTTCCTTATATTCATAAAAAAATAATCAGTCATACAACACTGTTTTTACCATGGTAAAGTTTGAAAACTAGTTTTGTGCTCAAAACTAGTTTTAAAGATTTTGAGAGTAATAGTAAGAAGTACCTACACAACTTCCAGCGTATACTATATCATTTATCTGGGTAATCTATGGGTAAGGCTTATGTAATCTGTGGGGAGGCCTTTATAATCTATGAGGGAAGGCCTTAGTGATCTTCAGGGACACCCAATGTAATCTATGGCGAAGGCTTATGTGGAGTATGGGAAGGCCTATGGCCGTCTTATGGTTACCAATAATATCATAATATTGTCAGGCTAATGTTGTACATACAGCTAGCTAAAATTAAGAATAAGAAAGATGAGTGTTTTTTATGAATTTAGGCAAGTTACACTGTTCTTTGCTAAATAGGCGTAGCTTACATCCGAAAAGTGGTGGAAGGAGTCATATAGGCAAATTTGACCCCAGAATCTCACGAATGATAAATGATAAAACAAACAGAAAAATGTTTTTTTTTATCTCATGAATAAAGCATTCAAAGTAAGTTTTACTTACCAAAGCCAGCAATATCCAGCACACCGATATAGTAAGCTGAAGCCTGGAACGGTATGCTGGTGTTGATTCTGTGCACTATGTAGTCGAAGAGCCGGCTGTACACCGCTTTGGCCAGCGCGTCGCGGGCGTTGTTCGCTTCGTATGTCTTTAGTGGCACCCTGTGGATGAAATAAAAAATATAAAAAAACAAAATGGACAGCCATAACTCTAAAGCAAAAGAAGTAAAGGACGAAACGCAGAGAACCAAAGTAGCGTGATTTGAAGTTTACTTTATTTTGTAGTACAAAATATAAAGATTGGAATACTTAAAAAATTTTTTTTCGAACTGTGTTAATTAATTATTTTTTATAATTTCGAAAAACATATGAACTATATGAACAGTCCTTGCTGGTAAATGAGCTAAAAATAGCTCTTGTTTTCGCAGATTGTCAGTACGCTAGTGATACTTTATTAGGTGGGATAACTCGTTGGGTTAGATGGCTTTAAGAGGGTTGGCTTTTTGCGTTTGGGGTAGATCGTAAACGTCGTAATTAATAAATAAAGTTTTTTTTTTTAAGTTTTCGTGATCATTTATTGAGCAAAATTTAAATTAAGTATAAATTATCTCTCTATTATTGCATGCACCTTTTAATTTCATAATTATAACTCTAACTGTGTACAGTAAATTGTCTTTCCTTATCAATTTTAAAAAAAACGGTCTTTTATTTAATTTAGCAAATAATTCGCAACTACCTAATTTTAGACAAATCAATGTGTTTTTAAATAGTATTATGCACACAATAACAGAGCAAAAATTTAAGTTTTATTTCAATTCATTGAAATAATCAAAAATCTTCCAAAATGCAACGTTTTCGATCCACCCCCAGCTAACGCTCTTAAGGCAGAGCAGATATCATCTGTAAGCGAAAGGTGGCCGGTTTAAGCTCCGTCCGGTAACACGATTAAGGCTTTTTTATGAATACATTCCACGCCCAGCAGTGGGCCGCTCCGAGGCGCAAGCGACCCTCACATGATAGCCGTGCCCTTCAGGCCGCCCCGGGAGCTCTGCATCAGCCGCGAGACGAGCGCCATCCGCAGCTCGCCGCTGTCCACGCCCAGCAGCCCCGCGGCGGCGGCCAGCGCCGGCTCGGAGGCGCGCGACACCCCGCACCCCCCGCGGGGGCCGGCGTCCTCCTCGAACTCTATGTTGCCGAGGTGAAGAACTGCGCCGACTATGGAGTAGACGGTTTGCTTCTCGTCTTCGGTCAGGCCGACGCGGGTTAGTGCCTGTAAAACGATAAGTAGGCCCATCACATAAAAAGAACGTTAGACGTTAGTGGGAACGATGGTTTCGCGCACGGGTACAGTATGGAACGAGGGTTACTCCCACCAATTTGACCCTAAAGGAGATGCCCCATTTTTGGCCAAGTCTATATACACCTATTTAAAAAGTGAAAAAATATCTACTGATTCCAGTAAAAATACAAACAATAAGGACTACCTAATTTTCTGGCTCTTTAAAAAAAATATTCAGTATCCAAGTCCAAACCTGGAACACAAATGGTCTCGTGAAACACAAACAAGATGTTGAACTATTTCTCAAAGAACATGATATTGATGTACTTCTGGTGTCGGAAGCTCATTTAACACCCAGTCATATCTGTGCAATAAGAAACTACGTTGTACATTCAACACGCCACCCTGATGGTACAGCTCATGCTGGTACTGCCATCATCATAAAGAAACACATAAAACCTGTTGTTATGGAGGAATATAAAACTGCTAAAATACAAGCAACCACAATAACTGTTCAAAACAAAAATAGCTCATTAACTCTTTCTGCGGTGTATTATCCGCCTAGACATACAGTGAAAGAAAACGATTTTACTGATTACATAAAAACACTTGGAAACAGGTTTATAAGTGGTGGAGACTGGAAAGCTAAAAACGTATATTGGGGCTCTCGGTTGACTCTACCCAGAGGTCGGGAAATGAAGAGAAACTTGAACACAAACAAGGCGTACGATCTAAGTACTAGACAACCTACATACTGGCCGACTGACGCAAATAAGGTGCCCGACATATTGGACTTTTTTGTGCATAAAGGACTTTCCAATCTATATCTTGACGTTGAAAGCTGTTATGATGGTAGCTCTGATCACACCCCAATAATAGACACATTAAGCACAACGCTAATATACCAACCTCAAAAGTATAAACTATATAATAGGGAAACTGACATTGACATGTTTAGGGAATACATTAAGGAAAACATAAATTTGAAAGTACCCTTAAAAACAAATGATGACATAGATAATGCTGCTATGAATATAACAAACCTCATCCAGACTGCAGCATGGAAATCCACGCCGGCTGACTCTAAAAGGTCTTTTAAAACAAAAATTCCCAATGACATTAGAAGTAAAGTCCAAGAGAAAAGAAGACTTCGAAGAGTGTGGCACAATAGTCGTAATAGTTATGATAAGAGAGTATTCAATCGAGCCGCTTCTGAACTGAAGCAATATTTAAAGAATATTGAAGATGAGACTCTGAAAGATAAACTGGAAAGTCGTTATGGAAAGCTGTAAAAATAGTAAATCTGCACCCCAAGTCGCTCAACATCCAATCAAGCTAGAAAACAATAAATGGGCAGGAACAGACACTGAGCGTGCGGAAGCCTTTGGGTTTTTCCTAGCCAAAGTGTTCACCCCTTATGAAGGCTTATTCGTATAAATAAACCAAAGATGAAGAAATTGTAGCCTTCCTGGAATCAGACTTACAACTTAGCCCACCTTTGAAGGCATGCACGCCTCGAGAAATTCTTATGGTTATCAGAAGACTCGAGCTAAACAAAGCACCAGGGTACTGTCAAATTACTACCGAGGTGCTAAGACAAATACCAAAAAAAGGCATTGTTTTCATCACTCGACTTCTTAATGGAATCCTGAGAACGGGATATTTTCCAGAGATTTGGAAGGTCTCTGAAATTATAATGGTGACCAAACCCGGAAAGCCAACGCACCTCATATCCTCGCACCGACCGATTAGTCTACTACCTATAATGTCAAAGTTATTTGAAAGAATCGTCTCACGGCGACTTAACCCAGTGCTCGCAGACGCCAATCCCTGAACCCCAATATGGTTTCCGAATGGGCCACTCCACTATTGAGCAAGTTCATAGAGTCACCGAGAAAATAAGATAAGCGCTTGAAAAAAGGGAATATTGCTCGGCTGTCTTCTTGTATGTTCAACAGGCGTTTGATAAAGTCTGGTCTGCTTTACAAAATAAAAAATCATCTTCCACACAACCTCTACGTGCTCTTCAAGTCTTACTTGGAAGACAGGATGTTTCGAATCAAAATTAACAACTAATACTCTGATTTCCATGACATTCGAGCCGTAGTCCCTCAAGGATCTGTGCTAGGACCAAGCTTGTATCTCATTTACACAGCTGACATACCAACAACATCTGGAATTATGAGTGCAACCTTCGCTGATGATACGGCAGCATTATCAAACAACAAGGATCCACATATGGCTTCGGCCGATTTACAAGACCACCTGAACAAAATAGATCTATGGATGAAAAAACGGCGTATAAAAGGGAGCGCTGTTAAATCAACTCACTTAACATTTTTTTTTTTTTTTTATATTGCCCGTCAAGATGACCTCACTCCACCTGATGGAAAGCGGTCGTGAGGTCCAGATATGAGGTTGACAAGCCCAGTCATTCAAACGAATCACTGGGCTGGCCATCCTCACCTTGAAGGCCTGCAGAAATGCCTTAATATTCATAATGCTATTTAATATTCAGCTATGTTTATAATATCATTCATATTTTTATTTGTATTTATTGTTAATCTGTTATGTTTTTCATATGCCTTTGTAGGCGCATCATGGAGTTTTCTTATTATTTTTCACCATACCAACTTGTACTACCTGTGATGACGAATAAATGAATTTTAAATATATTTTTTTGAAACATTTGCACTAAGAAGAGGAACTGCTCCCCAGTCAAACTAGGAGATGATATTCTTCCAGAGAGCGAAACAGCAAAATTACTTGGCATGCACCTTGACCGAAGGCAAACTTGGAGACACCATATTTTTTTTTTTTTATACTACGTCGGTGACAATCAAGCACGCGGACCGCCTGATGGTAAGCGGTTATCGCGGCCTATGGACGCGTGCAACACCAGGGGTATCACTCGCGCGTTGTCGACCCTGTAAAAACCTTTTCAAACCCCTCTTGAAGAACTCCATACTATAACTCATCGGGAAAACCTCGACCCAAAAAAAATGCAATGAGCTGAACCTACAACTGAGAAAACTGCACTGGCTGCTAAACCATGAATCTCCTGTTTATCTGGAAAATAAACTTCTCATCTATAAAGCGGTGTAAAAACCTATTTGGGCGTACGGCATTGAACACTGGGGCTCTGCGAGGAATTATAATGTTGAAATACTGCAAAGATTTCAAAACAAAACACTCAGAATGATTGCAAACGCTCCATGGTTCATCAAGAATTCTGAATTGCATGATCACCTAAAGGTCGAGACCGTGAGAAAGGCTGTGGAGCACAGAGCGGGGAGGTTCAGGACACGAATCGTCGCTCATTCAAACCCACACGCATCCCCAGAAGTTAATAGGCTTAAAAGATTCCACATCTGGGAATTCGCAAAACAGCGAACAAACAAACAAACTACAGTTGACAGGCTAAACAGACAGTCTAAACATGAGTGGCAGATCCTTGCTGTAGGAATAAGCCACACTTGATACCCCGCACACCAAAGATCTGCTAATGGTTTTGTTTAACCGATTGCAAGATGGCGTAAAAAAAAGTATTCAAGTCCATTTTTCTGTATGGCTATTTACTCTATAGACATTCAAAGCGAACTGTCACTGTCACTAATGTCACTCGTATTGTGTTCGTACATATTTTGACTTTCGATTTTGCAATTCGCACTGATTTTAGTCTCAGCTCAGCTTTTGTTTTGAGAACTTAGAACTTCTAATGCTATTCAGGCAACAATAACCACAAAAGTTGGTCGTGACAACTGTTTAAGTGAAAATATTTGACACCGCGTAATCTGTGTTGACACATTTCCGTCATGATGTTTTGTGTCGTGAGTTGCAATTCTGCTCATTAGAAATCTTGTTTGAACCAAGTTAATATAGCTTTTTTAAGGTAATTGAATATTTGAAAACTGTTACACGTATTTTTTCTTATTTTTTGGTATGGTGTACAACTGTACATAGACCTCCTTTAGACGCATCACGTCCTATTCGCAAAATGTCCTCTGCCGAAAAAAAGCCCGATTCTCAAATTGTCCTATTCGCAAAATGTCATATTAGCAGAATGTCCTATTCGCAAAACGTCCTATTAGCAAAACGTCCGACCCGTAGAATGTAACAATAACCCCAAAAGTTGTTCGTAACGACTGGTTAAGTGAAAATAACCTCTGTTTTAAAATTGTAGTCTTGTCAAATTGACACCGCGTAATATTGTATTGACACATTTCCACCATGATAGTTTTTGCTGTGTGTTGCAATTCTATCATTGGAAATCTGCTTTGAACCAATTAAATATAGCTTTTTAAGGAAATTTAATATTCAGAAACTGTTCCCCTTATTTTTTCTTATATTTTGGTATGGTATACATAGACACGGCCAAGACTCCATACATTTTGGAACATCTCCTTTGCTTACTGCGCCGGTCCTGGTAGGAGTTCTTTTTGAATGACGGGAATCACAACAAATTTCATTACTTACAAATGAACTATTTCTTCTTTATTCAAAATAAAGATAGATACAAACAGATACAGTGACACTTTCAAATGCCAAGCAGGAAACATAATTACTGAAATATAAGTGTAACGCAATTAAGTTGAATAATAAAACAACGAGGAAATTAAGGGAAAATTAAATCAATTAATTCTACCTAATATCAGGGACAGACAAACTGTTTAAACAGTTTTGTGGGACATTGAAAGAAAGAAAGAAATAAATAAAGAAAATATATATATTTTGTGACAAAACATAAAAAATAAAAATAACATGAAAGTGCACATTTAAAATGTGGTGACACGTTTTGGCACCAAAAAGGCATGTACTCAGCATATGCCGGGGTATCTTAAAACACCGCGACGCCGGTTTTCCGTAGATGCCATAAAGGTGATTAATCCACTTTTATTGCGCAGTTGCGAAACCGCAAAACACCGGTCTCGGAGGACGTTCTTAATACTCTTGAACTTATCTCCAAAATAGCTACCATAGGATAAAACATTTCATAATCCTAATTTACCACTAAAATCCAACCTGAGGGGGTTTTAATTGAGACTACATAACCATAATGAAAACAGTATTGTAATAATGTTTATTAAGGGGGTGAATAATTATTGATCGTACCTTGATCGCCAAATACTTCGATTTAATAAAGACCAACACATTTTATCATGGTTTTATTGACACTGACCTGATGCAGCCTCTGGAAGTCCTCTACGTCATCAAGTATGGGGTCTCGCAGGCCGCCTTTTGCTTGTTGCTGTTTAGACTTCTGACCGGCACTGATCTTCTTCTCCGATCCCGACGATGTGAAAAATTGCGTGCATCCATTCTTCAGGTACTAAAGGAAAATCAAGAATAATAATAGTAGAAAATATACAATAGAACAGAACATGTCTTAAAGAACTTAAGAGCAAATTAAATTAATGGTGACTAAAAGCAATTTTGTGCAGATAGATGCCAGTAATAGGGTTAGTGGCGCACCATGACGAAATAGGTATAGTAACTATCCACTTACTAAACATTGAACATTTTAGAGATTAATATTGATAGTCTTTAAATCATTAAATATCATTTCATCAGATTCGTGTACTTAAGATACTATTATAATTAGTTTCAGTTCCATTTCACCCAAATATTTGTAAACTTTTTCAAGGTTTTCAATAGACAGGATTTCATATTTTTTGCTCTTTGTTCAGAGCACAACCCTTCAAAAATGTTCACACAGAGATTCATATTTCTGTGTCAAGTGTGTGATGGTATTCCGCCTTACCTGATAATCGTCAGGCTTGGTGATCTTCAACCTAGCCCGTAACTCCTGCGGCGCGCCCGCACACAGCAGGTAGAACACATGGTAGTTCCTTTCCTCAGCACTTTGCGTACAGATTCGGGACTTCTCCAGAAGGTAGTGGGAGATATGGCCCCCCACTACTTGGTACTTGTTGTTGAAGTGGACCTCCATGAACTTGCCGAAACGGGAACTGTTGTTGTTGCGAGTGGTCTTTGCGTTGCCGAACGCTTCCAAGATGGGATTGGCTGAAGACATGTTAAGTTTAAAAGTGACCAAAATCTACAGTTTATTGGAAAAAAATCTACAGTTAAATAACACTGACTGAATATGTTATCTAACAAACAAGATAAATTAACAAATTGACGACACGATTGGCTTAGTGCGCTGTAGCACGGTTTCTCGCCTCGATTTCCGTAGTCTCCCGGGTTCGATTCCCGGTCGGGTCAATTTAGGAAACGATCTTTTCTGAATTGACTCGAGTCTGGGTGTGCTGGGAGACGCCCCTAGCTTATTTCCTTGTGTGGTACCTCGTAACACAGGGATATTAATCCCTACTTCGAGACCATTACAAGTGGTGTGTTGTCTGGCGATTATTTATTTATTTTGATTCCCGGTCGGGTCAATGCAGGAAAAGATCTTTTCGGAATTGACTCGGGTCTTGGTGTGCTGGGAGACGCTCCTAGCTTATTTCGTTGTGTGTAACCTAGTAACACAGGGATATTCATCCCTACTTCGAGACCATCACAAGAGGTGTGTTGTCTGGCGCATATTTATATATATTTCATTTAAATCCTAGAGTAAAAGAGACAGTTTTTGCTTCAGTATCCGTTTCAATGAAATTATTACATAGGGATGACGAAACCATTACATTTATCAGAAATGAAATAAATACATACAAAACAAGGACATTCTAGTCAACATCCATAGTTTGATTTTAAGATATCATATGCAAATAAGCGAGATTAATAAAAATAAATACATGGTTTTCTGTTATTTTATATCCGGTATATCCCTATTTTACGGCGTCCTACTAACAAGCGTTCACCGTTCATACATCCAATTAACCTTGACAGTGGCTTATGTTTTATCATATTACACTATGCATATTAATGTATTGTATAGGTATACCTTTGTGTGGGTGTCAATCATTTATGAGGATATGTCAAATATTTCTAAACTAAGAACGATTAAATATAACTCGTCCTAGTTATTTGTTTAAGTGGTCAGGACCTGTTATTCTTCTATTCCAGCTTTACTTTATTATTCAATCCCATTTGTAAAAACATAGATAGTAAATAGATAGAATTACACGTAATATTGATTATGGAATAATCTTCTAGATAAGATGGCAGTTTAGAAAAAACAATTAGATTTTTGCCTTAATCTCATTATTTCGTGCCTACAGTGATTTTTTCTATTTCTTCTTTAGATGTCACTAAACCTTGTTTAAGGGTCTTCTGTTCATATTTCATTAAATATCAATTCTCATAAGAATCGTTATTTCCTGCTTCTTTAGATTTATATTCAAACCACCAATCAGCATTTCTGCCCCGGCAAGTGTTTAACTGGGAAATAATGCCCGAAGTACTAGATCTTTTTTGCCTGTTGTAATTAAATCCAATAGAATTCTTGCACAATAAAAATGTCATTAATGATCTTATCCCTGACAAATTAATAGGTCATGATTATTTTTGTAACTCTATCTTTGAGGATCGAGTATCGTTGTGATAATAATGATACGGTTTTTATTTTTGTTGCACAATATCAGTCGGACGTAATAATAATACTATGCACATAACAAATTATCCAGAACATAGATCATTAACGTTTTTTTACTGAACAATAGACACCAATAAAAATTAACCATGCGGCTTAAACTTAATGGAAATCGTTTAGGAAACAATAAGCTTACGATCTCTTAAAGTTTTTAACAGAAAAAAAGAGGTAATTATTGTCCTTGTCACTAGCATTATACCTGCTCCGTCAAATGGCATACCGATAATGAGCTTGGAAAATTTTGACTAAATAAATATTTACCATCTAGAATCTTCTGTTCAACCGGCCCTGCGCCCTTTGCCCACAGGTCGCACAGGTACTTCAGTATGTATTTAGTCGACTCAGTCTTTCCCGCTCCAGACTCGCCAGAAACGATCACTGACTGGGATTGCTTGAACGACTTCATGTCTCGGAACGCTTTGTCGGCTGCAAACATAATAAAAGTTATTAAATCTATTAATTTAAGCGATGTCAGTGATCACCTTTATAGACCTACATGGTGTTCAATATTAGCCAAAAATGATGAAGGTCAAGCCATATTATTAGGTTGCGGGAGATATACGTTAGATTCCCAATTCAAGTAGGTAGACTTTCGCCTTTTTATTCATTTTAGTACTAATAATTAAAGGTATAAAAAACCTGTGACGGCAAAGGTGTAGGTCGATAATTGTGAGTGGGTGACCTTCTCCTAGGTAGGAGAACGCACTATCATGAGAAATTTTGCGAGGTGCGACTGGTCTGACCAGGCTTCATGAAGTGACACCTAACTTACCAATGTCAAAAACATGAGGATGAAGTTGACGGCAAAGGTGTAGGTTAATAATAGTGAGTGGGTGACCTTCCCCTAGGTAGGGGAACGCACTATCATGAGAAATTTTCCGAGGTGAGACTGGTCTGACCAGGCTTCATGAAGTGACACCGAACTTACCAATGGCAAAAACATGAGGATGAAGTTGATGGCAAAGGTGTAGGTTAATAATTGTGAGTGGGTGACCTTCCCGTAGGTAGGGGAACGCACTATCATGAGAAATTTTGCGAGGTGAGACTGGTCTGACCAGGGTTCATGAAGTGAAACCTAACTTACCTATGGCAAAGACATGAGGCTGAAGTTCTCCTAAAGATTTCCCTTGGTACTTCTTAATAGTTGAAGATGAATACATGTCTGGAATATCTTCGTAGGGGTTCACAGCTAGAAGAATGTTTGCGACGTATGTCTGTAAAGAAATAAAAAGTATGAGAACCTTCACTGCAAGTCAGTTTGAGTAAAATGCCACTACCTAGCATGCATGGTCCGGTCTGATCAGATAAAAAACTGAAGTAGGTATTAAAACAGTATTCCCTGAATTGGCCGACCTACGATTCCCTTTGCGTCAGAAAATGCATCTAGGCATTCCAGTGTCTAAAATTGAACTTTATAATTGTACATGTTCCAACTAATCCTGATATTATCACATTTTGTTAAATTGAAAAATTATAAATAAATACTTAATGTAAATATTTTCAAAAATCCTTTTTTAGGATTAGATATGAGGATATAACGTACCGTTTGAAGCATATTTTACAAAAAATATTCAACCGTATCATATCTGGAGGAGCCCAAACTTAGTGTGTTTTGAAAATGATTTTTATTTTAATTCAATACAAATGACAAAAAGGTAATGATGTGATATATTTTTAGAATTGGCTCAGTAAGCCCTTTCATGAGATACCCCACACGTAAGGTTTCAAAGCATTTTTTTCCTTTACAAAAAAAAGATGACGCCTTAGCGCGTCCCCTTTTTTTCTTTTTTGCCGTGCAAATCGATTCGTATGGCCTAAAGATCAATCGTTACGATTTTCATGCCTTTAACACCATTTGCAGGTTAATTTAACGTACCGCTAGCACTATAATACAATACAACTCAAAAGCATTATGACAAGTTTTAGTTCCGAAAGTAATGTTTGACAAATCTAAGAGCCAGTTGGAAAGTCAGAGTGAAACCTCATTACAAGGTTTGTGATGACAACTACTGAGACGTTACACTAACCCGTATATAATTCAGCTATGAAGGTTACTGAGAAGACAAGACAAGGTAAGGCCGGGAAATGACTATTCATGTGAATCGAGATGAGAAGAATAACAGGCAATAAAGCCTGGTATTTGTAGAACGCAAGAAAAATTGTAGCATTGATAGATAAAACTATTAATTTTAAGCTAGGTATACATTATGCTGATAGTTATAGTAGGAAGATAGTTCGTCACTTGTAATGTACTCCGATTCTTTGTATTATTTCAAGCAACTTTAGTTATTTTATATTTTGTTAAAGATTGCTAACTTGAAATTATATTTACGAAAATGTTCAATGCATTTACTTTTTTAATACTTTAATGAATCGTCCAACTTATATCTTTACGATTTTCAACACCTTGACTGTTTCCGAGACAGCCAGAGAGGTCAGTTAACCTTTTCATTGTACTAGCATTGACCCAGGTCACTGGCACATATAAACGAACGTACCGATAGACGTGTAGTCGGTAACAAATAACAATACAGAGACGAGATTCGTAGAAAGTTCAATTTAAAAGATGTTGCTATGTGACTTTGAGAGTCTTATATCGAAAAGCAACAGCTAAATAAAATTGCTTAGGTAGTGTTGTGTTTCTGCTGGCAAATAAAGTAGCCAAAACTCATCAAGGACCTTATCATCATCGAGGAGTGAATACAACTGGCTCCATGAGCTTACCTGAGGTCAGATTACACAAAAGTTTTCATTACCCTACATGAGCTATGAGGAGTTACCTAGGTAGCTGTAAGCGCTTCCAACTAGGCAGACTGCAGGTTTTTTTAAACTATATTTGATAAAGTGAATACCAGACAGAGATAACGAAAGTGATCTTGAACTTTTGGTACCAAAAATATGTCTAGCAGTAAAATTATCACCTGGCTGGCCAGTCAGTAACCTTCTAATTCTTTATTTAAAATTACTTGTTGTAAAGAAGACATTAGTAGATGGCGGTGCACGCTGTGTATATTGTAGTTCGCGTCAAACTTCTAGCCCGCTCTGAAGTTGTTTTGCGCACGCGCAATACTTTTCTACTTTTTAATATAAAAAAATGGTAATGCGGGATTCGAAGCAGTACGTCTACCACGAGTTGCCACTTTAAATTTACGTTATCGTGCGTGTACATTTTCGAACTATACAGTAAAGTAATGTCGAAAGACCCACCCACTATTACAGGGTAGATTCATTCAACAAGTAATCTCAGTAATGAAATAATAAACAAATATTATAATCAGACAAAACATTACAGAGAATCGAATTTTCATCCCATATCAGACATACACACACACATACTATGTGTCTTATTCATACAACACATAAGTGTAGTGTGTTAATACTAATACGCAATCCTCTTAAGTATGTGTTGTTATCTGCGTCACAGTGTAGGCGAATTACTTCAAGGTGAGAATAACTACTTTTCAAGTTATTTACTAGCGAATGTATGAGTCACCAAACAATCAAGAGCAGATAAACCTGTCTATAGTAAGAATAGCGACCATAGCGACAAGAAAGCAGCACTTTGATACACTGGGATCATTTTACATAAACTGTTGTTTCGCTCTGAAAAGGAGAAGTCCAATTTCTGGCTAAGTCTATGTACATTGTACACCTAATTGAAAAATGAAGAAAAATCTACTGATTCAGGTAAAAATACAAACAATAAGAATAATTACTTAATTTTCTAGTTCTTTATTAAAAATGATTCAGTATTGAGATATATTTTCAGTATGGCAATTCACTTGTCTATAACTATTCAGAGCGAACTGTCACTGTCACTAGTGTCACTCGTACTGTGTTCGTACTTATTTAGGCTTTCGATTTTGCAATTTGCACTGACATTAGTCTCAGCTCAGCTATTGTTTTGAAAATTCAGAACTTTTAATGCTATTCAGGCAACAATAACCACAAAAGTTGTTCGTGACAACTGTTTAAGTGAAAATATTTGACACCGCGTAATCTGTGTTGACACATTTCCGTCATGATGTTTTGTGTCGTGAGTTGCAATTCTGCTCATTAGAAATCTTGTTTGAACCAAGTTAATATAGATTTTTTAAGGTAATTGAATATTTGAAAACTGTTACACGTATTTTTTCTTTTTTTTTGGTATGGTGTACAACTGTACATAGACCTCCTTTAGACGCATCACGTCCTATTCGGAAAACGTCCTCTGCCGAAAAAAAGTCCGATTCTTCGTCATATTAGCAGAATGTCCTATTCGCAAAACGTCCTATTAGCAAAACGTCCGACCCGTAGAATGTCCTATTCGCAAAACGTCCTATTCGCAGAATGTCCTATGGTTTTCATGTCCTACTGGTTCACTTATTTACTCGTAAGTACTATTATTTACCAAATAAAAATAAAATAAAATGAAATAAAAAAAGAAAATAAAAATAAAATAAAAACAATATTTAGAAAAATAAAAAAAATTGGAATACAAAAATAAAAAAGTAGGAACAAATGAAATAAAAATAATAAAAGAACATTAAAACAGGATCAAATAATTAACAATGACAAATAATGGAAAAATGAACACAAATACGAATTAATTAAAATTTACTACAATTTAAATATTCGTCAGTGCACGGGTTCTCTAACAAAAGTTTTCTCAGCTGACGCCAGAATGTTTGGTCAGATGGCTCATTTTTTAATGCAGTAGGTAGGCGATTGTAGTATGTGGGCCAATGACTCGCGGGTTCTTTTCTGCAAGTGCCATGCGACGAGGCACCGCGTTCAGATGGCCTACTATGCTTGCGCTTAATAGCATCCATACACGGAAATTCAACGATATTGTTTCTTATAAAAGTAATTACTTCAAAGAAATGGACTGAGTAGTCCGTTAGTATTCAGTTTACGTTGCTTTGGTCATCGATACTATAAAAATAAATCACCAAAAAGTATTGATCTTGAAAAGTTATCTATAACCCTAAGCCGGTTTAAAAATATTATCTAAGTACCTTTGGTAAATTATGTTATGATAAATGATGAATTTATTTGGTCATGAGAAAAATAGGACATTCTGCCAATAGGACATTCTGCGAATAGGACGTTCGCTAATAAGACTTTCTGCTAATAGGACGTTTTGCGAATAGGACATTCTGCGAATCTGACGTTTTTCGAATAGGACAATTTGAGAATCGGACTTTTTTTCAACAGAGGACGTATTGCGAATAGGACGTTTTGCGTCTAAACCCTGGCAAAGACTCCATACTTTTTGGGACATCTTCTTTGGTTTCTCAGAAAAAAAAACCACGCAGAAATTCTACGAAGCAATGATTACGCCTTCAAAAGTACGAGATACTATACCGATTTAGATAAATAAACTATCGTTTGTTAAATTTGTGTTGTTAATAATGAAATTTAGGCAATAAAGATTGTGGTCACTTGCTTTGTTAAATCATTTCTTGGTATTAAGTTTCATTCACGAATCGCTAGCGTTAGCACGTAGATAAAACGTTTTAGAATACTCTGTATGAGTTTTCGAGTAAACGCAAACTGCTATTGCTAGCTTGAAGCTGAATTAGATATGCAGGCTTTAATGGAATGCATAAGTATAAGTCTACCTTCTGTCATTTGGTGCATGCGGAATATCGATTGAACTACACTTACGTAAATCTTGTTCTTCTTGTATCGTGTCAGGATGTTGTTCAGTAAAGTGGCCTCGTTCAGAAACATCAGCTCGCCTGTAAAAAGTACGTAACTTGTATAATAATTACCCATTATCACGCTATGAACAAAAATACGAGTTAAAATTTGCATATGACGTAAAATGCGTAGTCATGGTTTAAAAATAATAACAGTCATTACATAAATCGAAGCAGAACATAATTGCATGGTAAAATCAATCAAAATGTGTGTCTTTGGATCTCCGTGAATAACGTGAAATATTCTGCGACTGCATTGATCCGAAAGAACTTTTATTATTAGAGTTATCACTTATCATCACAAACATGATCAATTACAAAAAAACATCGTCAAGTCTTCACTATTATTATAAGCATTTTAAAAATCTATGTCAGAGATTAAATATACAAAGAAAAAGGTAGTATAATCCCAACAAAATATTTTTTTGTAAAATGTTGTCGATTCAAAAAGTTATCAGATCTCATGTGGAGCCAAGCTTCTAACTAACTCTACCCCCTGTATTCACCCGTCTGGCTTTTGCCTTATCATCCTGCAATATCTTGCACCTGCAACTATAGTTAACTAATCTTACAGTTATCGTCAACATCCTTGTAGGGGTCTCCGGCTGGGAATATATCTTCGAAGTTGCAGACGCGGCGGGGGTATTTGTTGTCCAGGGGGAAGACGTCTGCTTCTTCCCCCATCAGCTCGTGCAGCCGGGCGACCACGAATCCCTCGTTTGGGTCTCGCACCCATACCAGCTGCTTGTCGATCGTCATTGTTTACTGGAACAAAAAGAAATAAAGGTCAAGAGAGTTGGCTTAGAGCAGACCGATAGCATTGGTGAAGAATGACTACTGTTGGAGAATCTATTCCTAAATAAATGTAGGAGACAGAGTACTAAGAACCGCTAAAATCAAGTTATGTTATAACTGTGCGGTATGCATCATACTTCAAGTACTTTTTGATGATCGACAGATGGTGACTAATCTAAGATTAACGGCGTGATGTTGATTCTTGTGTTGATGTTGATTAGTTGAAGAATATATTCAAAAGTGAAGTAAATATATTTATTTGTTAGGGTAACGACTTCAGTGATAATGTATATTATATTCGAGCGAGATAAACCTCAATTTCATAAGAAAAATTGCTTCAAAAGTCTGTAATCTTTCATGATTTCAAATAGCTAGTGATGAATTTCTCTGAATAAGTCTGTATTTCCATCCGAATATCGGCAGCAGTTTAATGTATAGCCATTCAAACACTTTCATCTGTTATCGTAGAGATGGTAGTTTAACTTAAAACATTATGGTATGTTACTCAATAGTTACTATTGAAGAAATGACCAAGGTGACTTTATGGGTTACTAAAAAATAATAGCTAAGACGCGACGTATTAAAACAACACCAAATATGCGTCTACTAGCTTCTCAGGGCAAATCAACTCTATAATGAGTTTCCTCGCATTCAATTATTTCATGCTTTGCCCCTTTATCGGCATCCTTTCCCTATAATTACTCGCAATCACTGCTCTCCAGAAGCTTGCTAATAAAATGCTCCAGTACCCAGATAATATTTATAAACGCACACCTTATGGCTTACGCTCCGCATACACAACTAACTACAGTTTAATTGCAAACAGATCACGATTGCACTTCCATAACGATCTCAATAAGAATAAATCTCTAATGACATACGCAACGGAATACAAAGGAAGGAGGAAACGCGCGGATGCGTGAAAAGCAGTCCAATATGCCGAGTAGAGCAAACGTTACGTTACGTCATAAGCTGTAACATAAATAATATTGTTGTTACAGTTAATGTTGATACGAGCGTGGAATATGATTAACTCACTTTCGTGACGAGTAAGCATTACTTTTATGAGCGTGACGTAAGATGCAGAGATAAAAACAGTGGTCATGCCCACCGTTACGGTACACGGATGGCGGAAGCAAAAAACTGAAAGAGCTGACCACTCTATCTTGTAAGTAAACATACTTTTTGATTCTTGAAGCATGTTGAAATAAGCTTTCATAATATAGGCTCCGTTACTTAAGAAACGGAAGTAGGAGAGTTTTGTCTTCAGCCTTGAACAGAGCATTCTGGTGATACGAGTACATACATAGATGAATGCTCACCGCAAAAAAGGTGAGAACAAAAACTAGTCTAACCAATGGAACACTCTTTAAACATTTTTAAATTATTACAAGAAAATAACAGGTGTAAGAAATCCATCGATTTGAACATTTTATAGAAGTTTGTGTTGTGTTGCACACTTCTCACTAAAACTTAGTCAGTCGATGCACCAGATGCGGTAAATTGTATTGTTATTTTTATTGTGTCTACTATGTCGACTGACGACGACGTGCCAACAACGATAAAACAGCAAAGAAAGCCACAAAATGAGGCGCGCGGCGCCGTATGCGCAATTAATGGTAACGTTTTTCACTTTGAATTTTCAGAATTTGTATTCAGCGAAGTCTAGAGAAATACCACAAAAGTTAAAAGGCGAATTAAAAAACAAAGATGCCGGACACGCTAGCACAGTTCTTTACCATAAACACTGTTAATTGGTGAAAGGCCAGGCCAAAATTTAATTCTCATCAAGTTTTGTAATACCCAAATCGACTGCACACTATTGTCACGTAGCGTAACGCTGTTTTTACGGAAACACTTTTATTGCGGTTACCGCCGGCGAGTTTGGAGTTTTTCTGTCTTATTAATTGCTCCGAAACGAAAACGAAATCTGCGACGATTATATAAAACGGTGTCGATGGCGAAATCCGTATAACCAATGGTAAGTTAAATTACTTATGACCCGAATTTTGCTAAACACGAAAGAACACTTAAGCGGTGATTCAGGTAGCAGTCACATTGCTATTGTACCAGTTAACTAATGAAGAAAACACTTCTCAAAGTCGGAAATATAAAATAAAAGTGAATGAGCTTCAGGCACTCTACACACAGAACACACCATCACACCACATAATAATAAGTTAGATAGTTTTAAATTCAATAACTTTTCTCGTTTAATTCCCAAAGAGAAAGGGGAAAAAGATTTAGTTCAAGAAAATTACGTGAAATGCGCAAAACGTATGAATAAACAATACGAAACTAGCGTAAATAAACGGGCACAAATTATTCTGGCCAGCCAGAAGAAACGTAAGCAGTTGAAAGCGCAGTCTCGATCAAATCTCCATGGGACGATACCGGGCAAACGGTTACAACTCGAGGAAATACTCTTCGATACGCCTCGGTAAGAAAAAGAAAGTTCAAAATTGTGATCAACTATTGATAACCGTTAAAGATTTTACTGCTGAGAAAATAACCACTTGAAAGTTCTCTTTCAGACATTCACTTTTATTTAAAGTCATAATACCTTTAAAGCTAATTCGTAGTACGTGTGGAGAGTGGATCGTTTGGAAACAGGAAAAAAACCCTGTTTCCTGTTTACTTAGCTCACACGACTTTTATTTATATTAATTAATTACATTTTTCATAAGTTATTTTTTTTATATTAAATAACTTACATTTTTAGCCTAAGTAAAAAGCTATCCTTCGTAAACCTCCTTAAAAACTGTAAAGACTGCAAAATTAGATGACCTACTTCGTAACCGTAATCCTATAACGAAACAAAACACGGCTGCAAAGGAAACCTATCAACAAAAGAGGGAATAGGTGTGATCTGAAGTGAATAAAAAAATAATCTTATGGAAACTATAGAAATAGCGATTAGTATCTCGTGTGATTTGCAATCAAGCCGACTGTCGCCGCACAATCGACCAATCGCGAATTACAGTAAAGTAAGACGGATGTAATAATTGCACGATTACGCTAAGTATCAGCGTCCTCTGCCAGTAGCAGCGTTGATTTTCTATTTTATAGGGAAAGTAACGAGATCAACACAAAGATTAAGTTCTTCTATCACCTGAAAAACCTACACTTGAACCAGATTTGGAATAATTCAATGGAAAATCAGCTTAGATTATAAAAATAAATTGCAATAATCTAACTGTAAGCCGAAGGCAACAATGGCAGCATCAGGCTTTTCATTATTGCCTTCGGTATGGTAGTTAGTAGGTACGTATACAATTCACATAACAGCAATACATAGTAAGTACTTAATTCTAGAGACCTGCCACTGACATAAAGTAGGACCGATATAACAATTTTCATATTCTGTCTGTACTTGTGGCGAATAGTTAATTACGATTTCAAAAATTTTCTTCGTCTTTAAAATATTATTGACGCACTAAGTTACGAGTATGAGTTATGATTTTTTAGAGAAATATTTTAATGAGAGTGGAGCAGTTGTAAACCATTTTCGATGTTTTCCACTCATCAAGACATTTCGGAGCTATCACGGGGAAAAGGATAGTAGGTACTATAATACGCTTCCTTGCATGTTACATAACGTTACAATGACAGGTGACGGTGAGATGAGTTGCTTGTTGTTATTGTTGTTTTAAACAATGACCCGATTAAATCTTCGCAACATCAGAAGTTGCGTGGGCCGTGCACGCATCGTGGAACAGATAATTAGCAACAACGATTATCTCAGCAACCTTCTAGCATATATACCCACATGAGAGATCTTGTACTATTTAGATTCAATTGATAAAAACCTAAATAATATGCCTTTTCTTAAAAAAATACTATTTTCATCGGTTGAAACGGCAACTTATCAGATCAGTGTAACTTACCGTGCTTTATGTAACTTAAACTTTTTCAGTGTTTCTTATATCTGACACTGGGCAACTGGGCAGTCATACTAAGAGTGGCAGATATAAGATAATGAAATTTACTGTTACATACAACGTGTTCCATATTCAAACTGAATTTCGGAAAATTCTTAACGATTCAATCTTACGACCATGACACCACCCAGTGAAACGTTCTTGTGCGAGAACGGTAATAAAGTCGGACCAATTGGTGCGGGTTCAAGGCAATTACAGCGTTTAGCTCGTGCATCTGGTTTTTTATTTATAGTTATTGTTGCAGTGACTAACAAGCTGCGGTCTTAGAAGACTTGATAATGCCATTTGAATCTGGTGTAAGATTTTTACAACTGACGTCGAGCGGAAAGGCCATTGTTTGTGTTGTTTTTTACATTGATGATTTGATAGTGCATATATTTGCTACAGGATACCAACGGAAAGTTAATCAACGAACTGAAGGTATACTAACTCAACTGTTGATATCTTTTTCAGTTGTTGTTGTCAATAGCGGTCAAAGTACGAATCATGAAACAAAGGCGAACAATTTTTTTTTCGAAAAGCTACGTTTTAAGCTATACAATGTATAAGTAATCAATCATGTCATTGAACCACGACATTTTAAGACGGCATTGGACACGATTATTCTCAAACCATTCTTGAAAGACCTTTGCATTGCAACACTATTGCTCTGACATTTCAAACTTAAGGGTGCAGACATTTAGGCATATTTTTGGACAGATTGGTATTGTGTTATGAGGACAATACTACGAAACCATTATAGGTGACCTCGCTACCCGTGCCATTTTTTAGCAAACGCTGTAGATTGACCTCACCCTCCATTTCCCTGTGTCAACTTCCATGATTTGAATAATGTGGGTTCATCATTACCGACCCCGACGAAACATCGGAAATGAGGTTTTAGATTGGGCGGGAACGTTTGCGACAAATTAGATTCTTGTACCTTTATTTATCTGCAAATTAACATCAAGGTTAAAATAACAGTAGCCAAAAGGATTCATTCACATCTACAGTTCCCACAGTGGAATCGTGGTAAGTATGCTCTTGCACAAACCAGATTCACGATTTTGACAATGATAATACGAACGTTAAACAAAAGTGAGAGAACACCACACTAACACACAACTGCACATTATAATACAGTGGAATATGGACACGGTTCATGTTTAGCACGACGGTACTGGGCCTTGTGACCAAAGAGACAATGGCCATGTGTGGGTAGCTTATACATATGCAATTTTTTGCCAATTTGTTTAACTAAAAGTTACGAGCACGTATGAGTGTGTCGTCAAGATATAATTCTAACAAGCTAGGTCGATTTTATTTGCCGTCAACAATCAACACCCTTGAAAGCTAAGAATGAGGAAGAACTTCAGCAGTCTTGTGGGTGCAGAATAACGATGATGATAATCAAGCTGGTTTCACTTTGATAAACAAACAGTAATAAATAAACTGCATATTCAAATATAAGAATATTAGAGGTTTTGTGCGTGCAGGAAATAAAACTGATCAAGTAATTAGAATAGATCACCAAAACACAAGAATCAGACTGCGTGCGAGAAGTCAGTAGTAGCGAAATGGCACGAAAGGAAGCGCCACTGACTCACAAATTACGAAAAAAAAAATGTTTATCTAAGTGAATAAGTCCCAGAAGCAATTCAGACGGAGAAAGGGCAACCTTATGAGGTTTAAATCTGTCGCGGCGCCCTCTTTGACTCACGATCACGAGCCGTTGCGTGCGCATCTAAATTGCTATTAACCCAGCGATGGGCCGAGTCGCGATTGGTGCATTATTTCTTTGTATTGAAAATTGTGAGAATCGTAATAGCATTAATTACAGGCATGTTAAGTTACCTCATTCGCTAGACTATTTTTTTTGTTACGCTGTCCTATTAAGTAGTAGTATTATTTATAGCTGAATTTGACGGAATAACCAGGATTTTTTTCTTAAAATTTTCGATATGCTTTAGTCTTTGAAACACATGTCCTTGAAGTATATCTACAGATGCTAGGTGACTCAAACTAAAGTGAGAAGAGAGGTTCCGAATGGAATTGTCTCTACTAGCAACGCTTTTATCTTATCTCAAGGTTTAAAGACAATGAAAATTCTTGCAGATATTAACCTGTCACACATTGACAATGGTAATTTATAGGACAGTGAGCAGTCTTTTCTTTAAATGCGAGACAAAAATGTGCGGTGCAGTAACGATTTTGGCAAAGTGGATCAGCAGGCAGTAAGTTTAATTCTCTTTACCATATAAACACCATTGTAGTAATTACGTACACTATGAAAAGGATATGAATCTCAACGAAAATATCCGGCGCGAAGGACCATAATTTCTTTCAGTTCAATGTGAAAACAAACCTGTTCATGTTACACAGTTCTTCACTTTCATCACCAGAATGCGGCAGAACACTAAAATATAATGTTTGCTGAATACGATAAGATCGGGCGAGTAAACTTGCGACTAGGAGCGATGAACGCACTGATTACGCATAACTAGTATGACTTGTCGGTGTAGGAGGCAGCATAGGAGCACACCTGCCAGTAAATGAGGTTTTATAATAGATCCGGTCCTCCAGTATGCAGGAATAATTATATAACAACTCGTAATTCACACGATCTCCGAGATGAGGTAACTACTGTTCATTTTAAGATGGACTAGAGGAGGCAACTACGGAAATTAAGCACTCTTCGCTTAAATTACACTTAGGTTATTATAAGACAGAGTTTAGCAAGAAATCGTTAAACAATGATATTTGTAACTATGCAAATAATTTTTCAACAATTTCACTGCTAAGACAGTTTAACGTGCAAGCAACAGATATGTATAAATTATATAACTGAGTGTAACTATTTGCATCTAATCGATTATGAAACCTTGCTCGATTATCAATTCCCACCGCGCGCAAAGGTTCAATACATCGTTATTCGTTAGGTTATGTTTTGCCGTTCAAAAACGTACGTTGTTAGTCACCGTGTTCCCTCAATGCCAAGGTTGGAGCGGCATCGCCTCATTCGGCAGTGGTAAACCAAACTGGTTTTGGTTGTAAGTCGGTCACCGTTGGGCCTACTCCGGCCAACGGTCCGAGACCGGTAAATTCGCTCCGCTAATCCAAATTGACGCTCTTTGCTGCCACAGTGATTGCACTAAACAGTTAATGAAATGCATTGCCCGTTTCAACGGATCTCACAATCATGTGATGCAAATTTCTATAGATTTATTTTGACCAAGATATTGAATTCGATTCAAATGCAAATTCAGAGTTAAGCTCATTTGCTCAACAAAGGGGCTTTAGAAGCCGTTGAAAGCAAATTACAAAAAATCTTTACACATTCAACATAATTTTATTGGATTAGTTCATGTTTCATTATTATTCTAAGATGTATTTTAAGACGGAGCACAACAAAAGTGGTCAAAATGACACGGATAATAAAAAGATAATTATGAACACTATATGACTATTAATATGGCGTAAAGTAGTAGATAAAATCTATTACATCGTAAGTCATCACTCATCACTTTATGGAGAAAGTAGCCGACAAGTAACAAATTATGACAGAGCTGAGGAAAAACTGCATAATTAGCTGTTTAACGACGTAAGCGATACAAGATACCGTGATGTGATATGTGAACACAACGAGCCTGACGATCGTCGACATGGAACGGTTTTGGTATTTCCGCAAAAACTCTATGGACATAAAAACAGATGTATTACATCCTCGCGTTTAGTTGAATTTATAATTACCAAGAATTTCAAAAGAATAAATTGGCAACAGAACGGCCTTTTAGTTGTAGGTTCTACAGTAATCTTTGAATTTATTATTTTAAAATAGGTTTGGGCCCATCGCTAGGTTAGTATAATTTAGGCACTGAGTGATTATTTAAGATACCTAGGCGTAACGTTCAGGCAACTAATCAATAATGTCTATATCCCTTTGGGAAACATTCAAAGATTGTCAAACAGTCACCAAATCTTAATTCAGCGTTTGGCAAGCCGGATGGAAACTCACTTCCCGTGTTTATTGTCTATGCTTGATTGTGAATGAAATGCAAACAACTGCATAATCTTCAGGCTGATAATTACAGATCCGATGGCGCATCAGAGGCAATTGGCAATAGCTGATGTCAACCAATGAGGTCAAGCCGTATCAATATGTGCAGGTTAACGAATAAATCATCGCTGGGGCACACACAGGGCCATATCAATTGAAGCCCGCCCCCTTCTCTGGTGATGACGTACGGAAACATCACACGAACGGGGATACTGGACTGAGTGCATCTTACACCTGATCATTTGAAACCTAACTGTGGATGTCAATTTCAGAAGCGAGGTTTCTCTTTGCATACTTTAAAATCTGAGTAATAATCGTAGGCGGTGCTAGAAAAGAGGACAAGTCATCAAGATAAAAACAAACAGTAAGAAGTAGAAGAGTTCAACCGCATTCGCATTGTGTCGAAACTGGTCAAGTTGAAAAGTTATTTAACGCCAGTAAAGTAAGTAGACTGTATAGTAACTCCGTCCACGACGTTACGCAAGCGTGAAGCAAAGCATCTGCGCAGACAGCGTACAAGTCACTCGAAGCAGCATCATCACAGCTGTTTTGTACAGTCGACCATTCCACAAGCTGAACATAGATAAATATAAAAGACCTTCTTAGCATTGGTAAAAAGTGGCACCAACTGGCAGAGTTACACATGAGCTGCGGCAGACTGTACGCAAAGAAATACTCGGTCGTTTATAATTTACGGTATGATTAGCCGGCATTAAAATTCATGAGATCATTATAGGTAGTTGATCCAATTCTGTTACCTCACGTTACATAGTAAAATGGGTCATTCGTACAAGTTGTTTTATTAACTTGCAGCGAACTCTCCGTTGCATACGCGAGCTACTTTCTCTGAAGTTAATCTCTTGCAGCTACAAGATTATAATGATAAATCTGGCTTTCACGTCCGTAGCTAATCTGGTTTAGAGAAATAACTCCAGGAGAGGCTGAATTGAATGGCGATGAGTACGCCCAAGCGGATATCATCCCGTTAGTGGCAGATAAGCTGTTCGGAGCGATTGGATAACGGTACCAGTACCAAGCCTTTGGTCAAGAACTCGGCGCGAAGGCGGCGTACCGTGTCGCCCGTCAACAGAAGCCTTGCAACAACGATCGATATCATATAACGTGGGAATAGAGCTAGAAAAAACATTTGGGGCACACTTTGCTTTTGCTGAACCAATCATTTAAACGTCTAGTCTTTTACGATACCTACGAGTATTATCAGAATGAGAATGAATTTCGTGGGTAATGAATCTTCTTATTCAAGTTACGACACTCTGATCATTAATTAGCGATTTTGGAAATCAAATAGCACTTTCTAAATTTGTTCTCAACGATCTGCGTAAATTTTGCCAAATCATAACATTGTTGTGTCAATCATAACCGAACGGAGTGAAGTCATGATTGTACATAATGTACATGCACTTTCACTATTGACTAATTTTGTGGATGTCAGCATCATAACTAATTGGAGGGAAAGCTTGATAGACCGACGATGATAATTATCACAGTTATGAAGTTATAAGATCACTTCATAAACATCTAAACCAAACATACAAACAACACGTCAAATGGTTCGATTCTACATTGAAACATCTATTTTTCGAAATGTATGTTAAATAAATAAATAAAATAAAAATCATTTATTTTCAGACAGTTGTCCATAGATGTTAGTAACAATGAATAGAAATCCCTAATAAACTAGGTGAGTTAATGAAAAATAAATAATGGGTATCTTAAGACTACTATGAGCCTAGCAAGCAAACTGTAAGTGTAAATTTGATAGTTTGTTTTGTTCTTTTTAGCAGAGATAAAATGCAAAATTTAAATTTAGTCCAGTTATAGACCAGGTTTCATTATAAAGTTTGTTATTATTTTACTGCAATACAGGGGTGATTTGTTATTCTACACAAATAACTATCAATTCAGTTTCAAATGATTCCAGGACATGATTTGCAGATAGATAGTTCTTCTTACTTAAGCTGAAAGAAAAAGAGAATGTGTCTTTAATTTATTAAAATTAAATTCGTGTAATCATGAGCATTCAATATATCACTGGAACACAGAATTAACATATGTATTGTTCGTATGTCTGTGAGACAAAGCATCCGACATTTAGCAAACAGTTTGTTTGTACAAATGGAACTATTTTATCGAAATAAACAAAGTTGTATAAAGGGTCATTGTCAACGCTTGCGTGATGAAGAATGTGAATTTGGTATCGCACGTGTTCTGCTGTTCCTTTCTACCTTCGTAATAATAAAATGTGAGTGAGTAGTATAGTATGAATACCTATGTCGGTGTTGTGCTAGGGTTCGGATATCCGTGTTTCCGTTGACTACCAGCGCGTGACCGTGCCTTCCGCTGTGGGGTGCTGACATTCACCAGGCTTGTGTTTTAACTAGATGACGTCATCAGATCGACAAAAAACAGTCTGGTCGAGCAACGATGCCCGTCTCGACACAGCCACCACCGACCGGTACTTAACAATGCATAATAAAATCGTAATCGATACTAGAACTAACAGAGTAATTAAAAATGCGGTTTAGAGACAAGCAGACGCTGCAGCTACTAAGTATATATACAATACAATTTATGCATTTTACAGTCACATTGCAAATCGCTTGGTTTCGTGTAATTATCATATTTCAAGAAATATATGTCTGCGTCTGTGTATGTTATCCAAAGCAACCATTGCTAGGTAACAAGTAGGGAGTTCGCCAGTTAGATCAATATGCCCTGATGACGTAAGACATTGAGGTGGTTTGGCCATGAAGGGGAGTTACGATAGGTACCTACATTACCCACTTAAACAACTGCAAAAATGATTCATTTACAAATCCCAGTTATTAACTTGTAGTATAAAGGTATATTGTAGGTACATTTATAGTAGAACTTTATTCAACCATGACAAATATTCAATTACGTATCCAGAAGTACCAACAGTACTTAAACGTAATGCACCTGTAATGTGATTTATTTAATTATTAACTTATCGTGTGTTTAATACCATTTTTTTGTCTAGTTTCTAGGTAGATTATAAGAAAGTTAAATATTTATTAGAATATTAATTGAGAATTAAATCACATTGTTTTGTTTGAAAAGGTCAAGTGGACCTGCCAATGGCTTTACCTTGCGTAGCATGATTGCAACAACTGATAAAATTACACATATGTACGAGTATTATAAGACGCTGTACTTATCGTGGTTTATCATTTACTGTTGTTAGGTGACTAACACTTGTTAATGATGAGGAAAATATCATGACCATCCGTTTAGTGTGATATTAAAAAAATGTAATCTACTCAGATGCCTATATTATTTATCACGATTAACTTGTGAAATGCCTAAACTATGCGCTAACTCGATTATTCACCGGAATCAATTAGGCGAAATGAACGGCCAATTCTGGGAGTAAAGTCAAAAATATTACTTACTTAAGATTAAAAATACGGCATTTCAGTTACAAAGTTTAAAAAATGCATCCTTTAGCTTTCTTGACAGATACAAGATCTATTCAAATAGTCACACGACTAAAAACTATTTCGGTTTTGTTGTGTACTAACTGGGATTAAAATACATGATCGGATATCATTATTCAGGTATATTGGATGGATAGTTACTCAGTGAATTTATGATCATGCAAGTTCAGTAGTAAAATAATATTCTGAAAAATATCGCTACAACTTCTTATCTAATCAACATCGTTAGGCTTACTGAAACCAGAAATGAAACCAACACGTAAAAAAATGAAAAACATTTATTACATTATAAAAAACAAATAAATATAGTTATAGTCTACAATATCAGATTTGACGCCTGTCACCGAACGAAATGCCGCTCTGCTGACCTTTGTTCGTGCCGTATTGCAGAGAAATTACGTTTTGGCCGGACTTTAGCTGTTCCTCGGTGAAGGTGCGAACATTCTTTTCGGCTTCCTTCGGCCCAATAGAGGGCTTGCCGTATTTGCCAGCCTTCCTTCCCAGCGATTGCAAGCAGATCAGAACAGAGTACAAGTTCTGCTTCTCCCAAAGATCGATAGTCTGGAACGTTTCTTGAGGGGGCACGCCCAGTTTCTTCGCCGCTTCTAAGAAAGCGTTAATGTTTTCCATGCACTTGAAGGCCATCGTAGACTGGTTGATTTTCTTAACTGAACCTTCTTCGATGGCATTGACCAGTTTGCAGAGAAGGGTTCCGTCTTTAAGGACTTCGTAAACGTTATCAGCGGTGCCTGAGGTGTTGGCGGGTTCTCCGACGAGCGTCCTGATCCACTCCAAGATTTCCGTGCCGATGTCGTCGTTGTATTTGCTGTTGATCCTGGCCTGGGCGTCAGCGTTGATCCCGGCTTTTCCTGCGCGGTATTCGGCCATCTTGTGTGTTCTCAGGTTTGCAGACACGTAACCACTGAACGCCGGCCGATAAGCACTCTCACAATATCGCTATCAAAAGTATTGTGATAGCGATTATCGCGTATCCCACCAAGGTATATTGTTGTTTATCAGTTCCATTATCTGGTGTAAATGATTATTGATAATTGCTTTTATAGCCGACTATAAAGTTATTTGAGGAACAATGGTTATAAATTGATTGAAACTGCATTTCATAACTTTGAAAACTCGCCATAAAAGACGCTGTTACATGAGCAATGTAAATAATATGTAGGTATGTTCCTTAATACTTTGAACAGTTTAAACTCTTTAAAACACGTAGTCACCTGACAGTTTTCAAGGTATATGTAACTTTTTTCTTTAGCAAGCTCACTTCGATAATATTTTCCAATTCATTATCAAGAAATTTTAGCCCAGGGATAATGATAATCACGACATGATTACATACGTTCGGAAATAAGTACACCTTAACTAGAGTATTTATTAACAGAAAATTCCAGAAAACCGATCGGTTTATCATCGTTTTTGTAGTATAGAATAATATCTTATCATGTGAGATAGAATTCAATACGATTCAAACCAATCAAGAATGTATCCAAGGCAATTAATATGCTTTTATGAAGTTATTGTTTAGTTCTTTGAAAGTAATTTCCTATAGCAATATCCTATTTTTGCATTATTTGGTTGCTTCTGCGAGTGCAATCCCTATAAGTACGTCTACCACGAGTTGCCACTTTAAATTTACAATATCGTTCGCATTTTCATGTATGTCATGTCATGTGTCATCCCAATACATTTTTTTTACACGAACGATAACGTTTTAAAGTGGCAACTCGTGGTAGACGAACAGTTGTTATGCTATATTACGGGATAGCATCAGTCTCCTAACAAATTAGGTGACAGTTGTTCGAACACCCTTGCTCAAGCTAATAGCCCTATTTGTAGTCATTTATCAAATTATAAAATCAGTGTTTAAGCAATCCAGTCGTACAATTAATTTTGAGACAGAGATAAATCAAGTTACTGCTCAGGTCTCCCATGAGGGATTTTCTGGATTTGTTATCAATCCTAAATCCAGGCGATCCATCACCACTCTTTTGTTTTTAAACGTAACAAATTTGCAACTCTCGGTGAGAGCGAAAGCGTACCCAGAAGTACACGCCGACCCCCGAACGTCACGCACGATGCGCCGTCACCAGACGAGGCCTTATTTGCTAACGTATGGTGACTGGTCGTCACGAGAACGTACAAATGTATCATCATCATCTTCATTCGAAGCCTTAAGACACCCATTGCACTATGTTCTGCCTCCTTGAAAGTGGTCTAAATTTATCGGGTCAGACGTTTTTGCAAGTCTCCATTCCAGAAATTTTCTGCCTTAACGCCTGTCAGTGCTTCTATCCACTGCCTCTTCCACTTATTCACTCGCTGGGCTACTCGATGACATTCGAACTTTAAGGATTTCCTGATTTCTGAACCGTTCGCGAAAAGCCCTCTCGTCCAGGAGTAATTCTTGAGCTTTCCTAAGACGGGGTTTATAGTCAAAGACAATGTTTGTAAAGTATTTTATGTTCTGCTGCTTGTAACTTGGAGTTGTCCAATGCTATGCTCCACCCTAGACAGTCCACAAACGAATGCCGACGCAAATAGCGAAAAGCACAAACTTGCGTTTTCCAATTGGCAAAAATGGTGTTGCATTGTTGCTGCAGCCTTGTTTTGTGGCACAGATATACAAGTTTATTGTGTTTTATTGTCCGACGAACACAATGGCTGTACGGCAGATAGTTGGGAACAAAGACTATCAGGCGGGGGTGATAACACTGATACGATCACAGAAATAATTTTGGCTGATAACTGTGCCCTTCATTAATAAATACTTGAAATAATATTATGTTCCATCAAAAAACATCTGAGAACAAGTATCAGGTCATTGTAATCCTGTATCAGTCCATTATGGGAATTCCCCTGAGAAAGCCCCCCCCCCCCCCCCTGAGGAGCTTGAAGCATATCCACTTCCTGACAGCAACCTCCCACAAATCGCTCTACCCGAGGGCGGGCGCACATAGGGCGGCTTACACCACATTGCCACGCGATTCAAGCTATCTCAAATCAATAACAAAGTTTTGCTAAATGCTGTTTTTCAAATTTTTGAAGCATGGACCATCATCATCATCAGCATGACAACTTGACATTTGTAATCCTATTTTCAAATAGAAACTAGAAAAATCCAACCTTGGTCCTTGTGATAGGAAAATAAATAACTGTTAAAATGCTTAAAATAGGTTCCTATTTTACTTCATTTTGACCGCATTTCTTATCAAACTTTTTTCACTTTCAGAAAAATCGGAATAAAGAGGATTCAAAAATATAGTTTACATCTTCTTTAGCTCAATCATCTTCATTAAATACCAATATAAAGTTGTCCCCAGCCGCCTTTGTGCACTTCCAAGGAGTACACTTATCCTGTAATTCATTATGCTCACTAATGTTTTTAAGAGATTTTCTTCTAATCCTAGTAGGTATACTTCCTTGCTATAACTTGCTCTTCACCACATACAATTTAATTTCATAAAATGCTGCAAATTTATCTCGGTGTTGAACAACTGTCTCACACATAGTCCCTCTACATCAACCAGGGTTGTCCAGCGTCTGCTTAAAGTAGCTAACATAAATCTTATGTGGATAGTTATGAGTGAATTCACCACATGGGGTCCAGATTAGCAGATCCAGGATTACCAAGGATTAAGTTTGGGGCTTGGCTCATAAAAAATTAAACACCTATTTAGATGGATTGAGAAAAAAATAAGTTATGAAAATTGTACTTTAGGTAAGATACTGTAGTACTTCCCAAGTAAGTATGATAATATAAAGTTTAATTGAAGATTTGTTGTGTAGGACTCAGTGTTTTTGATCAGCTACAGAACACACCACGACTACAAATGTATTCTTAGGTTTAGTTGGATTAGTGCCGCAGTATTGATGCTCCATTATTATTTTGTAGGTAGGTAATACCTGTCTGGAAAAAGACTACATTCGAAGCTTATTATATCATGATAGAAGGTACATTTATTTTATCAAAGGACATCTTTAAAACAAAAGAACTAATCGGAGTCATTAAATAAAAACCTAGTGTTTAAAATCTGCTATCTATCTATAGATTAGTTCCAAAGATAATTTTGTGATTAAAATAAGTCCTCCAAAACAATTAATTTCTGAAGGTTGTTTGAAGCCAATAATAACAAATGTTATGGTAATGTATTTCTTACAGGTGAGTAAAATGTATGATCTTTTAGGCATTAATTATTATCAGTTTAGGTAAATTTAAATGCACTTTGTTAGGCAAAGTACTTTCAGGCAAATAGTACACGCAGCGAGAATTGCCGGTCAGAATAGAAGAAATTGCTTTCCTGTCATACTATTTTTTTACTTTCATTGCATAAATCTTTTCAATGCCAACAAAATGATGTTAAACACGTGCCACAGATTACAAAAGGAGTCCATTATGTTTCGCGACTGAAAAGCAGTGAAATGACTAAGCGCTAGGTAAGTTCGTGATAAGATCACTCACAGTCAAATAAAACATACCCAGGTGAAACAAAGGTACGTAAACATTTTGGCTAAATTATCCAAATGAACTTACCGAAACTTTTGTAGAAAATGAATAAATCCACTTTACACAATTCGTAAACGATTAGTAGTCAATGAGCATTGTATTTTTCACAAAACACTTCACATTCACGAAGTAAACTTTTTACTTTACGCGAGCCAACCGATCGCGCCACAAGAATTTTGTTGACAGCGCAATTTCGCGTTGCTCTCCGTTCAGAAATTCTTAGATCAGATTTCCCCCACCGCGTGACTTTTTTTATCAGCCGTGCTCTTACTCGATTTCTATTGGCTGTTCAAATAAACGTGGCAGTTTTAGTGATGTCCTAAATAATTCAGTGGTAACGAATTATTATCGTAAGATAATGATGTTTGTTTCATTATTGACAGGCTATCATAAAAGCTAAGCTAAAGACAAGATTTTAAACCATATTGGATTACCTAACCAGACTTTGGACTAATTAATTGTACTCTTTTTGTGAGTTATAAAGGGGCCGGGCAGTTTTACGTTAGTTTGTGTGTCTTAAAATGATTTTTATTTTTATTATTATCGTTGTCACTTGCAGCAATCTCAGCCACAATATATCCTTGGTAGTATCCTCAGAAATCCTGCAACCTTTATAAAAGTCAGCGTTCTAATGTAGTATTTTTTTAGGGTTTTTATTTACAACACAACATTATTACGTATTTTCTTACAATACTAATGAACCCTACTATTAAAAACCCCACAAAGCAAATAACAAATAACTTTGAACAACAATGGCCGATCACAAATATGAAAAAAAAAAAAGACTTATTATTGAATAAATTGTGTGTGTGACTTTAATATTGACATTTTAAAGAAAACTAAAGTATCTGTTGACTTTGAGAATCTTTTATTGAATTATAATTTAAATTTGCAAATTAAGGAACCTACCAGATTAAGTAGTGGAACTTACCTAGATAATTTCGCACACAATGTGGTAAAAGTAATGTCACCGAATATGCATTGTCTGATCATACATCTCAAACCCTATACTGCCCTATTAACAAGTCATGTAGATTAAAATCCTGACGTATGATTAAAAGAGATTATTGCAAGGAGAATATGAAAAAATTCACGGTGGCTCTTGAATCGCTGAGTTTTAGTGATGTTTATGAAGCTGAAAATGTCAACAAAGCTTACAGTGCTTTTATAGACATAGTAACCCTATTCCAAGATCTTTGTTTGCCTCAGAAATTAATTAGTATAAATACTAACAAAAAAACCTAAGTGGGTATCGCGTGGCATACGGCTATGCAGCAAGCGGAAGCGACAGCTGCTTTGGACGTATAGATCTCAATCAACCAAAGAAAATACAACGTTGCTTAAAAACTATTCACACAAATATAGGAAGGTTATAAGGCTTACACAACTCGCCCAAAATAATCACTACATTAGCACATCTAATAATAAATCCAAAGCATCTTGGAATGTCATAAATAAGAATAAATATCAGTTACCAACCGAAACTGCGCAAGCAGTTCACAATACGAATGGGGTAAAGATTAGTGATCATACAGAAATGGCTAATCTGTTTAATATTCACTTCGTGGATGCAGTACGACGACCTAAAGGTGATGATCTTCCTTACCTACAGTGCTCCAATGTGCCAAATTCTACTTTTATATCACAATGTACAATTGATACAGTTTTGAAGACTATAAGATCTTTAAAAATGACACAAAACACTGGTATAGATGGTGTTCCCACTAGGGTTATAAAGGAGTGCTCTCTACAATAGGTTTTACCTTTAACTTTTATTATTAACTCGATGTTGACCACTGGTGTGTTTCCTGATGCATTAAAAAATGCCGTCGTAAAACCTATATTCAAAAAAGGTGAACGCACTGATATAAAAAATTATAGACCCATTGCTCAGTTGAACGTGTTTTTAAAAATATTTGAAAGAATCGTCCACGACTATTTAAACAACTTTTTTGATAAGTACGACATATTTGCAAAAGAACAATTTTATTGGGTTTTCAAAGTCAAAGTAAAAATATTTATTGCAATCATGTGGTTACAAAGATGGTAAACATATCAAACCTGTACCAATAACATGAACCCTGTTAGGGCATAGCAACGTTGTTTAAGTAATTAAAATTAAATCAAATTAGAATAACATAAAAATCAAATTAAATCAATATTCATACATAATTATAACATACAAAGTAAAAACAAATAAAATTAAATGTCATTTAACAAATTTCAAAATTAGAATTGAAATAAAATACGTCAATTGTCTCATTACATACACAAACCAGCCGAAATATCATTTTTTTTTGAGAGAAAGTCATTTTCAAAAGCAAATAACATACGAAATTAACAAATCAGACAGAAATCCTAAATCTACAACTTATTCTCAAAATATTCCGTCAAGGTATAGAAGGCTTTCTCAACCAAAAATTTCTTCAATAAATTTGTAAATCTCTTGATTGTAGTTACATTTTTTATTCTTTCAGGGAGTTTATTATATACCTTCACAGCCATAGCATACGGGCCGGTGTGAATAAAATGTAATTTTGAAGTTGGGGGGGCTAATTTTATGTTTGGTCTCAATCTTTTGGGTCTCTCTTGCTGGGGGAATAAGTGGGAGTGCTTTCTTATGAAGATGCATAATTCCAATACATAGACGCAGGCTAGTGGTAAAATTTTTTTGCTACGGAAGAATGACCTGCAACTCGTCTTATTATCAATATTGACAATAATCCGGAGACATCGTTTTTTAAGAATAAAAAGTCTTGTTGTATCCACGCTATTTCCCCACAGGACGATGCCATACTGTAGCCAAGCGTGAGCATATGCATAATATGCTTATATGGCAGTTTGTTTATCGGTGGACTTTTCGATGGCAAAAAGCACAAACATGGCTATTCATCGATTCCTTAAACCTGTAATGGACTCAGTTGACCGCAGACAACATATATGTGCAATATACATGGATATGTTATGTATAAATATAATATATATATAATATACAAGTGCATTTGATCATGTCGACCATGAAATTCTTCTTTGTAAGCTTTACTCATACGGTATCAGAGGTAAATAATTTGTATTGTAATTTGAATTGTACCTAAATCTTAATTTCTTAATTATTGTATACCTTGTAAAAGGTGGGAATGTAGTGAGACCTTTAAACCTAACACCAACCTATGTACCTACAATTCACAATAAAGATATTTGTATTTGTATTTCGAAAACCCTCATGACTTTACATAGTTAAATAATTTAGAACATTGAAGGTGGGAATTGATTATGTTTTTTAGGTACATTTGCATTCAGGATACAAGTAATTGAAACACTTAAATAAATACCATGCATTTGGTCATCATGTTTTAAAAATACCAAACACAAGTTTAGAATATTGCATTGCAATGTTATAGCTAAAACGGAACTTAGTTTTTCGAAAATGAAAAACAGATTTTACTATCCTCACATCACTATCGATGTCATGGTTTCGTTTGACAGCTACGTTCACAGAACACAAATTACGGAGGCTTCGTTCAGAAATGAAGCTATAAAAATATTTAGTCAGACTTGAAGGAAGGAAACCAAGGAGTTTGTTTGTTGTCCTCTTGTTTTTAGTACCTACTTAAGTGTCAAGGTAAGGTGTCTAGGAAAGGGACCAATCAGTTTGATTTGTTGTAACATTATTAGCCATTAGCTAAGTACTTACTCGTAACTTTTTCAGCTTCAATCTGCAAAATCGCTAACGCCTAGATTTTTTTTAGCAGCAAATTATTGCAGTAAATGTTAAAGAAATTTAGAAATAATAACTGACGTGACGTGATTTAAAAACCAAGGATTTGCTAATAAGTCTTTGTTTAATAGCTTGTTTAATATCAAAAATTAATAAAAAAGAACAGGGGCCTTATTACAATCCCGTACTTAAATATCCAATGTACTCGTAAAGTCCATTGGATAAAAAGAACGGAGCAAGCAATTTTGTAATAATGATCTTTTATTTCCAGCCAATCATCGGTTACCTGGCAGTAACGCATCTTTTTTTTTTTTATATATTGCCCGTCAAGATGACCTCACTCTACCTGATGGAAAGCGGTCGTGAGGTCCAGATATGAGGTTGACAAGCCCAGTCATTCAAACGAATCACTGGGCTGGCCATCCTCACCTTGAAGGCCTGCAGAAATGCCTTTTCACGCCCCGCTTGAAGAACCCGGGACTATAAGAGGAAGGAAACACATGTGCTGGAAGAGCGTTCCACAAATTGCTCGCTACCCTCAGTTTAGGAAATTAACTTGACTGGATATAATATAATATAGGAAATAAACAATATAATAAGGCCCCTGCAATAAAAGGAAGGACAGAAGGTAGAAAATAGTTTGTTGTTGTGTCTTAGAATGATTACACCTAGAAGGATAGTTCCATACAAAAAGTCGCTCCATTTGTGATGCCAAAAGAAACTGTCAAAAATAGTCAAAATAACCATTCGTTACACATGTAATCACAATTTTCAGTATTTAACTTAACTTGTGCTTCTATGTTATGTTGTTGCAACCATTTACTGCACAAATAAACATTTTGAAGAAGCTCTTACCTCGAGAAATTAACATCGGTAAGTTCAGATCCAGATGTGACGTCCTGATATTTGTGGCATCGAAACGGATGTCCCGACTCTCCTTCTATGCGTCATTATTCTAAGTATTATAGTTCGCGTCAAACTTCTACTACACTCTGCAGTTGTCCCGAGTTCCTCATTTTTTTCCTATGAAAGATAGGTATTGCGGATTCGCGGAACCGTCAGAATGGACTAGAAGAAGTTTGACGCGAACTATACATCCACCACAAAACCACGCATCATCGTAGTGACAGGCCTCTCCTGAATATTGATAAATCTCTTCTTTCATGCTTTCAGTAGGGAGCTTAGTGGTTAGAGCAGCCGGTTTGCAGAAGTCGCCTGTTCGAATCCCACTCGAGATATCAAAGGCTTAAATATTTTGTTTCGTGTTCTTGTATCCTTTTTCATTTTAGGTAACATATCTTTTATAAGGGTATTAGTTAAAAAAACCAATAGAAGGAATATACAGCATTAACCAGACCCCTTTTGTGTAGTTTGAATGATTGGCCATTGTTTTTGGACTGGTCTGTTGGCGCAATGGCAGAGATTTTGCCTTAGGCCTGTGCCTATGGGTTCAATCCCCACCTATGTAAAACATAAACATCCGGACGGGTACACCATCTCAGTGGATGCGCCTTTGGGCTCGTCTGACCACTGCGTCGTCCGGAGCCAAGTGCTTTGCGATTCACCTGAAAAGCGTAAGCCTATTGGGCGCCGCCGCGTGTGGCACTATAAGTCAGCGGATTGGGATGGTTTGCGTGAGTTTTTCGCGTCGTATCCCTGGAGGCAGCTCTGTTTTTCATCTGGTGATCCCGATACCTGTGCAGCTGCGGTCACTGAGACGATCCTGGCGGGTATGGAATGCTGTATTCCTAATCCGCTAGTGGCTGTCGGGGGTAGGAGCCAGCCGTGGTTTGACAAGCACTGCAGAGAGGCCTTGCGCCTCAAACAATCTGCATTAAGGCTTGGACTGCGGCCTGTGCTGAAAGGGATCACTCTATACCAGATGCTAAGCGCAAACTGAATGCTGCCTCGAGATCGAGTAAAAAAAAGCCATCGCCAGGGCTAAATTCGTCTTCGTCGGCCGCATTGGGGAGCGGCTCGTGGGCCACCCTTCAGGGAGTCGTGCCTTTTGGTCGCTTGCCAAGGCTGCCGAGGGAAACTTTTGCCGCTCGTCTTTGCCACCACTCCAAAAACCAGATGGAAATCTGGCCCACAGTGCTAAAGAGAAAGCCGATCTCTTGGGCAACCTCTTTGCCTCAAACTCGACTTTGGACGCTTGGAGCGCCGTGCCACCTACCATCCCTTGGTGCGGTCACATTATGCCGGAGATCCGCATAACCCAGCAAGAAGTCCGGCGAGAGTTGCAAAATCTGGACGTCCACAAGGCGAGTGGGCCGGATAACATTCCGGCAGTGGTGCTCAAAGTGTGTGCTCCCGAGTTGTGCCCGGGATTGACGCGCCTTTTCGCGCTTTCCTACGCAAAAAGGCAATGTCCGTCTTTGTGGAAGACCGCCCACGTGCACCCGGTGCCTAAAAAGGGTGACCGGTCGGACCCGGCGAATTATAGACCTATCGCTATTACCTCCCTTCTTTCAAAGGTTTTGGAGCGTGTGTTGAATGCCAAGCTCTTGAGGCACCTAGAGGATCACGATTTGATAAGCGACTACCAATACGGCTTCCGTAATGGTCGGTCGACTGGCGATCTTCTGGTGTATCTCACACACCGCTGGGCTCAGGCCATTGAAAGTCAAGGTGAGGCTTTGGCTGTTAGCCTAGATATAGCTAAGGCCTTCGACCGGGTCTGGCATAAAGGTCTTCTATCAAAGCTTCCATCTTACGGACTGCCCGAGGGTTTATGCGGATGGATTGCCAGTTTCTTGTCCAGCAGACGCATTAAAGCCGTAGTAGACGGTAGTTGCTCCGATAGCTCGGACATTAATTCTGGCGTCCCACAAGGCTCTGTGCTATCTCCAACGCTGTTTCTCTTGCATATCAATGATATGCTGTCCAATGACGGTATTCATTGCTATGCGTATGACAGCACTGGAGATGCCTATTACACAGGCCGAGCAAATATCCCTCGTACCATTGTGGAGGAAAGTCGAACTAAACTTGTGTCTGAAATCGAGAATACCCTAGCTTGGGTTTCCGATTGGGGTCGGGACAATTTAGTCCAGTTCAACCCCACTAAGACACAAGTTTGCGCGTTTACCACTAAGAAAACTCCATTTACTGTAGCTCCTCAGTTTCAGAACACTTCCCTTACCATATCAAGTAGTATTGGGATCCTTGGCGTTGACATATCTAGTGACGTACAGTTTCGGAGTCATTTGGAACAAAAGGCGAAGTTGGCATCCAAAAAGCTCGGTGTGCTAAACAGGGCGAAGCAGTACTTCAATTCTAGGCAAAGACTGCTGCTGTATAAAGCGCAAGTCAGGCCACACGTGGAGTACTGCTGTCACCTTTGGGCAGTAGCGCCTGGATATCAACTCAGTCCTTTTGACTCGGTCCAGAGGCGTGCGATCCGGATTGTCGACGATCCCAAACTGACAAGGGGTTTAGAGCCGTTAAGTCTGAGGAGAGACTTCGCCTCCTAATGCGTGTTCTACCGCTTGTACAACGGGTTTTGTTCTGAAGAACTGTTTGATATGATGCCCACGGCTACTTTTCATCACCGCACTGCTCGCCACCGACAGGGCATTCACCCTCACACTCTGAATCCGCAATGGTCTCGTACAATTCGGTTTCAGAGATGTTACCTTCCGAGGACGCTTAAATTGTGGAATGAACTCCCTGCCGAGGTTTTCCCGATGAGTTATAGTATGGAGTTCTTCAAGAGGGGTTTGAAAAGGTTTTTACAGGGTCGACAACGCGCGAGTGATACCCCTGGTGTTAACCGCTTACCATCAGGCGGTCCGCGTGCTTGATTGTCACCGACGTAGTATTAAAAAAAAAAAACATATGTGGTGAAAATTTGGGTTTGTGGTGTGTCTAGGTGTAACTATCTATTTAAGTATGTATATACAGGGTGTCCCTGGAAGTAAGGATCAAATCGAAATAACGAATGGCTAGGGTTATTTTTGACCTTTTTAACCCTATCAATATTGGTCCGATTTGTAACCGTTAAAAAGTTATGATCAATTTTAGCTTTTTTCAGAAAATCGTCTAAGTCCATACAAAAATAACTATTAAACAAAATGTATCAAAGGTACCAACTTATTATTTTTGCCAAAATATTAGCAGGTAATATGTCGTACTTTACGTATCCTCTGCATCACTGGATTCTGAACTCCCTGAACTTGAGTCAGAATCATCTTGTAAGTTTATAATGATTTCGTCCATCACAGTGTCAAATCTCATATCATGATTCCAGTATTCTTGTTCGTTTTTTTGTACGTGGTCATCGCATTTTTGCCATTGTTCGGCAGAGAATTCGTAAAATAGCCTTGTCAGTATTGAAATTTTCTCGTCCAATGTAGCATTAATGTGATCTCTGGCCAGGCAATTTTTAATATTTGCCCACACAAGCTCGATCGGGTTGAGGTCTGGATGATATGGAGGTAGTCTTAGAACAATATGGTCTGCAGCTTTCAGAGGTTCATCAACCGTATAATTTTTTTCTGATTGGGTCGAATTAATCAACCTCAAGAGTTCGGCTTTGATCATCGTGGGAGAAAATGACACGTTATGATTTTGCAACCAGTACTGCATATTAATTTTCAAACTGGACATAGTCGGTTTCTTCTCAACTTGCACACAATGATAAGCAGCATTATCCATAACTATGACTGAGTTAGGTGGAAGTTTTGGAATTAACTTTTGATTAACCCAGTTGTAAAAATTTGTAGAGTTCATGGCTCCATGATAATCTCCCGTTTTTGAATCTGATTTGAAAATTAGCAAAGCATCGTGAACTAACCCCTTCCGGCTACCAGCGTGAACTATGATTAAACGCCTTCCTTTGCCTATATCTGCATAAATTCCAGGCTCCGACGAAGATTGCCAACATTTTTGAACATTGTGACTTTGGCTAACGTAAGTTTCGTCCAAAAATAAAATATTTCGTTTATCTTCTCTGTACTTTCTTATGGCCCTCAAATATTTGACTCGCCATTGAACAATGTTTGGTCTCTCTATTAAAAGGGATCTCTTCGATTCACATTTTTTAAATGAATATCCCAGTTTGTGCAAAAGTTCTCTTAAATAAGTCAATCCGCAATCTAAAATATTATCCTCTTTTAACACAGCATTTAGTTTTCGTAGACTTGGATTTTTTTCTCTACCGTATAAAACTGATTTGTTTTTCTTCTTAACACTCCTAAATCATAATCATCAACTTTTTTTTTCTTTTTTATTTCTTTTGGTCTCCGCGGAGAACTAACTTTTGCTTCCCCCGTATTTTGTAAGGAAGTTTTACTTTCAGCAATCACTCTACTTACACTTCGTTCTGATATCCCAGTTGCTTCTGATACTAATTTATGTATATTTGCATCAGTTTTATATTCTAAACTATTGACATCAACTTTCCGTTTTTTAAAAAACGTATGCACTTTAAAAATGTTGTCTTATGATTGTTTCTTTATCGGCGGACTCATCTTGTTATTGTTATCACATGTGCGTTTTGTCTAGGCTAACCGGTACTTTTAACGTGTGTTGCCGTCGCGAAGTACGGCGCCGAACTGAGCAATGACAGCATGCGTCCCCGCCTTCCCGCCCACCGCACACAACCTCAGGCGCGGTCAACTAGTTCCACGCGGACTATGGTTATTGTATTGAGCTAGAATACCCATGTCAATTTAAAAAGTTAAAATATTGCAAGAAAAAATCTTAATCAAAAAAATACCGCACGGGTTTCGCTCAGGTATTTAGTATCAAGTTCCGCGGCAAAATGTACCGCTACCGACAGCGGCAGCGAATACCGCTCAGGTCTGAACAGGCCTTTATGGTAATTTCCATCAAACTTAAACAAACCTCAAAACCCATAATTCACGCAACTGTCAGGCAGTCATTCCTAAGATACTGCCTGGTTGTATCTTTTGACATTTCTCTATGAATTTTAGGCTAACGGTTACATGACGTAAACTACTGCTTGGTAGAGATTTGTTCCAACCTACGTGAGCAGAACTAACCGTAATAAACTTCATAGATATACTATACTTACGTTACGTTCAAAGCAATCATCAGTTTAATTAACCACCAAAAACATTCTGTAAAAAACTAGCCAAGTCTCGATGGAGCTGCTTGTTTATCTCTAAAAAGTAATGAAATCTATACGAAGTCGTGCCAAGTCTAAGGTTCCTTACTGCGATTTCTTTATTATTATAGTTAATGTTGTGTGACTTGGCCGTTGAAGACCGTTGGCCTACAATTGACTGGTTATTCAATCAACGTTTTCCATCGTCAATGGGTAGCGGTTCTGGCGACAGATTGGTGCAATGGTGTCATGGAGCACCTGGTTGTGTACCCTTCAACGGCCAAGTCATACAACATTAACTATAATAATAAAGAAATCGCAATAAGGAACCTTAGACTTGGCACGACTTTGTCTAGATTTCTTACTTTTTAGAGATAAACAAGCAGCTCCATCGAGACTTGGCTAGTTTTTTACAAAATGTTTTTGGTGGGATTTCACTTCTTTTTGTAGAAACGTGGGCATATTGATTTATTATATAAAGCTGCGTACGGATAGCGCGTACCCGGGCACGCGTAGCCAGTTACACGTGTCCTGGAACGCCAAGTCCACAAATGACCTAGAGTGTTTTCTAATCAGGGTCACCAGGTACTCCAGATCTTCGATTATCCTAGTTTTTATAGTTTTCCCTTTATGTGGCCATTAAACCCTAACTCTGTACCAAATTTCCGCTCTCTGAGTTTATGGGAAGTACTAGTTCTATTTTGATGATCATGAGTGAGTGTCATAAATGCGAAACTTTGCTTTCGCTTAACTTCGGAACTAAATGACCTACAAACTTGAAATTTTAGATTTTAAGTATGTGATTATAGCTTACTGGATGACGAAAATTTCTGCGTTCTGGTCTTATCCAGAGGTTCTCAAATAGGGGCCTGAAAATGCGGCGAAATAGTTCCAGTAAAGGATGGTACGGCAGTGTTTGCTTCGCGCTCGACTTGGCGGGGGCACTGCCGTGCCCCCCGATTTTAGATAGCCTACCTATATATAAAAGTGAGGCTGAATAAATACTAAAATAATGCAAAATATTTCCTTTTCCATTCTTGACTTTGCCATGACCGAACCACGTATTTTGACTAAGGTGTAGAGTTAGAAGAGAGTTTTATCCTCAAACTCTGGATCAACAATAGTCACTTACAGTTCAGAGGAGCTCCCTTTTGAGGAAGTTTAAATTGTGGAATGAACTCCTGGCCGAGGTTCACTCAATGAGCTATAGAATAGAGTCCTGCAAGTAATGTTAAAAAGGTTTTTACAGGGTCGCGTGAGTGATGCCCCTGGTGTTGCACGCGTCCATAGGCTCCGGTAACCGCTTTCCATCAGGCGGTCAGCGTGCTTGTTATTCACTGAAGTAGCTAAAGAAAGAAGCTATGCTCTCATGAGATCTGATCATTTTTAACAGCGCAAACCATCAGTCTTGTCTAGGCAACATTTTTCATAATTTTATATTGGCTGTTTATTTTCTTCTTTTGCAAGAACCACGTACATACCTATACTTATTTGCAAACAAAGGCATGGTGCGGTACCTACTGGTATTTTTTAAAGATTTTTATTAACATTGAATTTATCAAACTGATAACCTTATGAAATGGTCGTAGTAATTTAGATACACCCCTAAGATACCGTCTATTATCTTAAAGAACCTAGTTGTCTTTGGAATAGTAAGCTATCGCTGATGGCTATAACATAATCTGCTTTTGTCATGTGATGTAATTTGATTTGTCATCTTATAAACTATCACTTTGTTCTAAAAGTCAGCGTCATCTAATCAATTAAACCCTAACTACAAATTCAGTTAAGTTACATTCAAATTAAAAATCCGTTTTTTTATCTGACCCAAATAGTTTCTTTTTTAATCTGGGAAGTGAACCAATGAGCTAAGGCTTAGCAGTATCGCTCAGCAGGAAGCGGTTTTTCCGTTTCCGGTGTTCCGGGCACGAGCCGTTGCGATGTAAACAAATCGGAAGCGTGGTCTCGCTGCGCATGCGTGGGGCGCGCAGCGCGGGCGCGGGGCGGGCGGGCGGCGGCGCGTGCGCAGGGCGGGCGGGCGTCAGTCCGCGCGCGCCCTCGCCATGGCTCGGTGGCTGAAGGCCTTCGCGGCGCTGCTGCTCGTCACAGCGGCCGCCGCGCGTAAATCGCCCGCACCAAAACACGAGCCCCAGATTGAAGAAGTCACATCGAAACAACTCGAGCGCGTGCTGGAAGACAAGGACTTCGTCGCGGTCTACTGGTGTAAGTCGCCACTCCGCTGCCGCTCGCCGACCGGCGCGCGTCTTCGGTTAATTTTGCGAGCTCTCAGCCTGGCCGGCGGCCAGACGCCGTGTCGAAACGTCTGTGACGGCGCCCGTCCAAATGGGTTACCCTCGAGTTAATGATCTTCGGACGGTCGAGAAGACCGCCGGCCTGGGCCGCGTGCGCATGATATTTTCATCTCGATTCGCGAGTTATGCAACCGTGGCGGAGACAATAAAACTTGACCCGACCGCTGCGGCCGTCGGCGCGGCCTAAAATGGTGGCGAGTCTCGTTTTCCACCGTTCCTCCGATGCTGGGGCGCAAGGTCGCGGCGCCTACGCTAGTCCGGGCTCGGCTAAAACTGTGTCTGTTCGCGCCATGTGCCGCTTGGACGTGACGCTGTGCTCTGGCATTCTTGGTTATTTCTATTGTCAGGCCGAGCGTATATGTTTGTTGTCATGTCGCATTCCTCGAATGCCCATTTAGAAAAGTGCATTTTGTTTGTGCGGACGCGACCAGCCTCAGACGTCTATTAGTTACTCGACACTCCTATCTATATTCGTTGCCGTCTGCAATGCATCTCTCACTCATCCGAGGATGCACTGCTAGACACAAAAAGTGCAATAAATCTCTGTCGAAGCCGGCACGATTGCAAGATTGTTTCTTGGCTGATGAACTAAATTGTTCCGAGCTAACTATACACCGCCACGAGGTGATTAGCAGTTACTTATTAACATAATGTTTTACTGTTCAAAAAGCACCTGTTAGAAAATTCCATCAAAAAATCCATAATGTTGATGTTATTAATATCAACCAAACATAAATAAACAAAGCTTTTCAGAGGTCATGAAAACTACATTAACTGACAGAATGTCTCAGGAGTACAGTCTGTTAAATTAGTGGACTCTCAAGCAATAAAAATAATATAAACTTGAGATTCTCTTTTTGTTGCTATTGGTACTTAATTTTAAATGGCAAATGAAAACATTGAGCCAGCGATTGAATACTAAAGCTTCATCTGAAGCAGTTGTTGTCGGTTCTAACCCAAGCTGAGAAGCCAAAGACCCTCGAATCTATTTAACTCGTTCTGGTTCAAGTAGCTCGGTTGCCACTAAAGTGTTACAGAAATAGGCCCGTCCTAGTGTTTCTTAGAGAAAAGACACAATTACGAAAACGCTCCGTACAACTGTTTCAGTTGGATAACGTCCAAAATCAAGAATGTTATCATTAATTCCTGGATTAATGAAAATTACGACATTCCGCCGAGAACACAATAGTTTTGCACGTACTTCGTAATGTAGAGACCACACATGAAATTAGCTAGAGTCGTTCTCTTGATCACACAAAACAACGTACACGACAATATGCTGAGTGGAGACCTATTTGGTAGGTTCTTAAATGTAAAATATATTGTCATATCTTGTAAGTATTACTAAACTAAACTAAGTATCAAAAAAACCTTTTTCTATTCTATTCTATTCCATATGGTAAAGTTATAAAAAAATGTTACAAAGACAAAACTTCTTTTATGAAAAAGCTAAATCTTAAGAAAAAGCTAAATAACTAATTGTTAAACAATCGAATCACCGTTACAGTTTTTATTTTTGAAGCAAACGGTAGTTAAATGTTCTTTTATTGTTAATTCGCAAAACTAGCAAATCTTACTTCTTACTACTATTATACATGCGAAAGTTTGTGAGGATGTACGTATGTATGTTTGTTACTCTTTCAAGCAAATATTACCGAACGGATTTGGATAAAACTTTACATAAATACAGCGTAAACATCAAAATAACACATGGGCTACAAATTATATACATTTTATGTAATTTGGGCATAATATATAACGAAACGCCGGCGAAGCCGCGGGCGGAAAGTATCCCATAAAATAACCAAATAACCAGCCAAATCTCCTAAAATCTAGTCATTATCTTAATAGCTGCATCATTATTTGGTCACTGTTGGTAGGGGAGAGTCATCATTACTTGTAGATAAAAATGTAGCTGTTTTAAGTACTGCTCAGTTTACCAATAATATATTTTTACTCGTAGTTACACAAGTAATACCGTTAAATCATTGCATTCACGCTTTACTCAATAGTGTCAATACTGTGTTAGATTTAACTGATTTACCGTTGACCAGTGTTTCTCTACGCAGTTAAGGGTTTTTTTTGTGTCTATTTAGGTCTTTTCCCATTGTCCACTCTATTCCTACTTAGGTATTCCAAAATCATGAAATTTAGTTCAGTGGTTGGTTTCTATAGACGTGTCAAACTGCATCATAGTTTCTGCTACGGTTTGGTCCAGGCATTGAAAACAATGTGCTCTACAATTTCTCAAGAATATGTTGTTGAAAACTTTATTTAAGTAGTGTACCTACCCTATGTTTTTTGGCCGTGTGTGTCCAGATAATAATTCTCCTGGAAAACCCTGCTGATTAGGTTTTTATGATTGGATAAACCACAGCTATACGAGTATTGTAATTGTTGATGTTTTTTATTACCATTTTAGCCTATTTTGCTGCCAAGTAATATGTCATGCTATTTAAATAAATAATGTTTGTTAACAAACCAGTTTTCCGTATTATGAGCTAGCTTTCCGCCGGCGGCTTCACCCGCGTGGACTAATTTTTCTCACGCGTTGGGTTGGCGCAACCATAACGTTTTTGAATAATTTATATGCCTATAGCAATCAGGGATAATGTAGCTTTTTAACAGTAAACGAATGTTTGACATCGGTTCGGTAGTTTCTGAGATAACCTACCTCAAACATACAAACTCACAAACGCTTACCCTACTTATAATGGTGTAGAACTGTAAATAAACATCTTCATTAGGGTGTTTGAATATTGATGCCAGAGTGAAATCCAATAGAGAGACGAATGTGACTATGCGGTAGAGATGTTCATAATGTTTCATTTCTCAAAAACGAGGAACAAGAATGTTTATTAGGTAGGCACTTATTGGTTGTCTCTATTCGAAGCGTAGACTTTGATGTTGTGTCGATCCCTAGACCTTTTCTGGTTACAAAAGTGTAAGTATGCGTATGCGTTTGTATGAGAATATCTAAATTTTAAATGATTAATAATAATAATAGTATTATACTTTTGATTTAGAAGCTAATAACTTTTCATGTTAAGTATAGGATTGATATCCAATAATTTAGGAATCACATGCACGAGCATTATCACATCATCGTTAAAAATAATATTACATGTACCTACGAGTATGTTTTTTTGTAACATGAATATGTTACCAAAGGACTAGCAGTCCGCCAGCGGCTCCGCCACTAAAATAAGCCTAAATTAAAAAATTAATCCTATGTCACTCCCTGATAATGTATGTAAATAGCTTTATATTGAAGAAATATTTTTTAAAATCGGTTCGGTAGTGTCGGAGATTACCTACCTCAAACATACAAACTTACAAACGCTTACCTCTTTATGATATTATTATAGATAGGTAAAGGTGTAGGGTAGAAAGTCCGGGGTTATAGGTATCTACAACACCATACCTTCTACTGAATGGCAATAGGTACAGTTTTCTCCTTCACATGAGACAAGGCATATACAGGGTGGTCCAAACATACACGTCAATATTTTTTTTAGCTTCCTGACACTCAGGGGTATGCGAAAATACCCCATGTGTGTTACCCGATTTTTGTAGTTTTTACGAATTTTTGAAAATTTCTGGGTTGAGTCACTTTTTTGGTCACTGTAGCGTGATCTGTTAAGATAAATGGTTGATTTTTTTTCTTTATTAGATGAATAATAGCGCTAGATGGTTCTGAAGAATTTACATCCATAACGCATAACATAACTCTGAAAAAAATTATGAAATTATAAAAGTTAGAAATGCTAGTTTTTCCCTGAACTTTGAAGGCCGTTTTAAAAAAAAAGTTACCTAAAATTTTCATCCAAATCTTTTTTAAAACTTTACTATACTCTTAACTATTTACCATGTAAATTTCAATGAGTAACTTCAACGGCATCATACCTGAATTTTCATTCAAATTGTCTGAAGTGTAAAATTCAAGTAATCAGTGTATCAACTGAAAAACACAATACAATACACAGTTGATACACAGATTACTTGAATTTTACACTTCTGACAATTTGAATGAAAATTTAAGTATGATGCCATTGTAGAAACTCATTGAAGTTTACATGGTAATTAGTTAGAAGTGTAGTGAAGTTTTTTCAGAGTTATGATAAGTGTTATGGGTGTAAATTCTTCAGAATCATCTAGCGCTATTATTCTCCTAATATCGAAAAAATAATTATTCATTTATCTTAACAGAATGCGCCACAGTGACCGAAAAAGTGACTCAACCCAGAAATTTTCAAAAATTCGTAAAAATATTCATAACTCGAAAACTACAAAAAATCGGGTGACATACATGAGATATTTACGGATATCCCTGAGTGCGAGGAAGGTAAATAAAAATTATTGACGTGTATGTTTGGACCACCTGTATCAGTTTTGTGTAACGTAATTATCAAAGTAAACAAAAACCTTAGGAACTGAATCTGAATAAAGGAAATTTAGTTAACAAAGGTGATGTGGAAACAAAATAAAAGCAATATGCTATACATAATTGACTTGACGACACGATTGGCGTAGCACGGTTTCGCGCTTCGATTTCCCTAGTGTCCCGGGTTCGATTCCCGGTCGGGTCAATTCAGGAAACGATCTTTTATGAATTGACTCTGGTCTGGGTGAGCTGGGAGGCGCCCCTAGCTTAATTCCTTGTGTGGTACCTCGTAACACAGGGATTTAATAATCCCTACTTCGAGACCATTACAAGAGGTGTGTTGTCTGGCGCATATTTATTTATATTTTATATTTATAATCACATGAATGAAAAACTATCTACAGGGTTGTAACAAAATATGGTTACTAATAAATAAGTGTACAATATTTTTGTGACAATGCGATACAAGTACTAGTACATCGTGTAAAAGGTGTTGAATAATTAAAAATACTCTATTTTTTTGTACACCTACGTACGATTCCAGCATTCATTAACGAAACTTGGTCCAGTAAATACTAAAGGGGTTAGCCTTAATAAAAAATCGGTTCACCCAGTCGAAAGTTATGAGGTAACAAACATAAAAAAAAACATACAGTCGAATTGAGAACCTCCTCCTTTTGTTGAAGTCTGTTAAAAATTAAAGCGTTACCTACTTCAGATTCATTCAGAAGCATTTCCATTTCGCAAAAAATTGTCGCAGTTAACAGTTAGTTCAATCTGAATCTTTCAAACAGGAATACCTAAAACAAGTAAATCATTAATTCCTGGCTGCCTTCTCGTTAGTAGGAAGCTGTCTATGTTCACCGAGTGTCTATTGTAGCAGTAAAATGGAGATGTTTTCAATAACAAATGATTTTGTTTAAACATAGCTGAGAGCATTGAGTAGAGACCGTAATCTTGACAGAAAAAATATACTACTCACAACTCAGCGAATTCATATTGTTGTATAAACCAGACATTGATTTATACCCAGGAATAAATAAATAAATAAATATCCCTGGACATTATTCCACACAGCGCCATCTAGCCCCAAAGTAAGCTAATTAAAGCTTGTGTTATGGGATACTAGACAGCGGATAAACATACTTAAATACATTTTCCCGCAGTGCCCCGGGTTCGATTCCCGGTCGGGTCAATTCAGGAAACGATCTTTTCTAAATCGCCTCGGGTCTGGGTGTGTTGGGAGACGCCCCTGGCTTAATTTCTTGTCTGGTACCTCGTAATACAGGGATATTTATCCCTCCTTCGAGACCATGACAAGAGGTGTGTTTTCTGGCGCATATCTATTTATATTTATTTTATATTTATTTATGATGTTAAAAAAGAGGGCCAAAATCACTTTCTGAAGTAGTCCCAGTAAAATTAAAGCACCCTAAGGCATCCTTGTAGTACACGGTACGCCGTGAAGTTTTGCCGCAATTCATTTCAACAAGCTCCCACAGTGATCCATACAACAATACCTACATACTTCGAATTAACCGTAGATTTTCACGGCGAAAAAACGTGTACACACACAAGAGGCCTTATAGGTCACTTGTTTCAATCAATAAATTAATGAAGTGACTAAATTAATGAATAAGATGTCAAACTAGAGGATATGTAAAAAGGCGTTTGAACGGTATTTTTTTAGATCGCGACTTGGATGAACGTGGAAAAATGGCGTTGCAAGGTTTAAGCGATAAAATAATGATTATTCCTTCCTACATTATCATGCCACGCTAAGAAAGGATGAGAGTTTGCAACCCTTAAACAGTTGATACTTATCTAATATGCTTAACATAAAAGGGATGAAATTACCCCTGTTTCATGAAAAATCAATCTTATGATGAAAACACATTAAAACACTGTTAAATTGACTTAAATGCTGATTTTGATGTTTCGAGATATGACGATATACATGATCCGCTACTTTACTTTTAATTATTTTTCATTCTAAGCGCACATTCATATTCATAAGTCAATCTAACTAAAATTCGGGAGAGAGGAAAGATTTGTAAAAAAATTGTATTGGGATTTGACATGACATGACATGACAATGTCAAATCCCAATAGATTTTCTTACGCGAACGATTACGTAAATTTAAAGTGGCAACTCGTGGTAGACGTACTGGACTTTACTACTTAATTCCTGCTTATTTTATACCGAGTTTGTAGAGTCCCACGGAGTCCTACTGCGGACACTAACCCTATTATAATTGTTATAAATAAATTCAAATATGTTACCATTCCAAAGCCTAGGAAAATTAAAGAGACGAGACAGGCTGTCGTAGCCTATGGTATGGGTATGATGAAAACTTCTAAGTTCACACTTGAAGGACATCCGCCAAATCCCATACAAAAAAACCCCAAGCGCGGCGCAAAAAAGAAATGTATCTTATATTGTAAAGTAAAAAAGGAGAAATATTGGAAAGTATCGCTATTGCCAAATTCGGTGACTAACAAAGTTTTTTTGCCCGGTAAAGCTTCACAGGCGCTACATGTAAAAATGAGACTTTTAAGGGAAAACTTAATCCTCTTGCAATAACTAACGTTAACATCATGTATTTTGTAGCTATACGAGTATATCTCATAAAAATACAATATAATACGAAAAAGCGCCTTATAGATCATTGTTAGGACTGATGTGAGACGAATTTGGCCATTTTTACGTGTTTACGAGTTGAGTGTACTATTTAATATTTGGTTTGTTCTCAAAATCCACTTTAAAAAAAAAGCATATACAGGGTGCTTGGTATGTACCTGTCAAGCCGAAACGTACACATGTTAAAACATGTCTAAGTAAAGTTATGTCAAAGTTAAAAACTTGAAATTGCAAAAATACATTTTTTCACTAACTCGGCCAGCTGACCGGTCATTTGAATATTTTGTTAACTTTTTTACATAACCGTACTCAGGTTATCAACATGGTTGAGCACAGAACACGGAAAGATGCAGTATTTCTTATTATTTTTACATCTAGCGCCTATGAAACGTCACCGGGCAAAAAGCTATGTTAGCCACCGAATTTAGAAATAGCGATACTATAGAATATTTCTTACATAATTAATCTATAATCTCAGATATATTTTTTTGCGCCGGGCTCAATATATTTGGCGGATTGGTAACATCAATTTCAAGGACGGAGGTCTTTGACCTGCATAGGGACAGTAAAGACTTATTACTATTAGAACTGTAGTAATCACGCTCTACCACCTATTGAGCATTTTCTGTTGTCCAAAAATGGTTAAGTTTGCTGACATGCCAATACTGTTTTTGTTTCACACTACTAATGTACTGCTTACGTCATGAACAAATTTTACTAACTGACTGATGACGTCATTACGTTCCAGAGGAACCTTTTTTATGGTTTCATGAATCAGTAGACTTAAAAATAAATGCAGCATGAATGAGGGCATCTGCGTCCACTCCACAGATATTTTAAATTTTATTATAAGTGTACATTATACATTTGTCTCTTCCAGTTTCATGTGGTTTATATTATGTAAAGCTTGACAAATTTATTCAAGCCGCTCATACTGGGTGATTATTTATAGCGTAAGGAACATTACATAGTGATAGTGATGTAGACCCTTTCTACGTGCAAATTAGAATATTGGCAAAGTGAATTTTCATTTTTAGCATTAAACAATGCACTATTTTCTAGTTTCTATCTTTGTGTAGAATATTGGAAGTATCGTTTAAAAAAAAAACGGAAAGACGGACATACATAAAAGTTAAAAAGTTAAGTTTAAAAGTTGTTTTTTTAAAATAGGGAAAGGTATCATTATGTTATCTGACCTAGTGAAAAACCCTTTTATAGGGCTAGGAAATAACAGGCATAAGTGTCATTTTTACTTACCACGAGTCCTCAAACCAGGAAATACCTCTTTCATTAACATTAATTTTGTGCTGATTTATTGATTTATTTAAATTAATTAATACGGATGAACCAGTTACATTAATTGATACATTCAAGATGACAAAAAAAATATAAAAATGATAACAATGACAAACTATAATTAATAATAAATATCACTCGCCTTATAAACTATAATAATATTTAAACAACAATAATTAAAATAATCAAATTTCAAAATAAAAGTAATATATACTTATAAATTATCAAACCATTCATACGTCACGCATTATTTTGCCTCACGGTATCGCAAACATTCCGACAAGATCATATAAAAAAAACCGAAGCTGTGAATTGAAATGTCTGCGATTTCTTTTGCAAAAGTCTACTTTTCTCCATAAAATTGAGTTAAATATTTAACTAGGTGAATGTTTTTCTAGTGTTTTGTTGTTGAAATACAAGCAAACTGCGCTTTTTAGCAAATTTATTGACATGCCGTTTATATTTTCATCAGTACATGTGCTAGCTGGCAAACGTACACAAATCGATCGCGGTAAGATATGAGTTTTGAAAAGTATTTTAAGAACAAATGTGCCTCGCCTTTACGTAACTAATTTATTTTACGTAAGTAACCAGTCATTGTTGCCAAAACATTAACTTTTTTGGTATGACTTTACTCTGTAAATTTTTTTTTGTGAAAAACAAGATGGAAAAGAGTAACCATGTAGTTTCTTGCTGGATTCTTCTGGATGGAAACAAACTCCGAATCGGTGGTAGAGTCACATTATGTTTATTTAAGAAATTTACTATCACAAGTTTTATTTATTTTTTAGTTTATTTTTATTTAGTATATTTTGTCATAAGTAGATACTTTTTATAAGTCTACAAGCAATTAGCCTATAAACTGTCCCACTGCTGGGCAAAGGCATGCATCGTCAAAATCAAGTCATCGCTACAATTGATGGGTATTGGCTTAATCACCACGCTTGCCAAATGCGGGTTGGTGATCACAAGCCTGAGCTTTGTTCCGAAAAATCCGAAAACCCACTTTGTCCGACCTGGGAATTGTACTCCGAGTTTCGGGCTGAGCTCTGAAACCACTCGGCCAAGGAGGCGTTAAGTGAAAGTCTACATGAATAAATACCAGGGTATTATTTATTTATTTAACACAATTAAACGGGATAATCCCAGTTACATAATTATGGAAGCTACAGGAAGGAATACATTACACCAATTTTTCGACTCAGTTTAAAAGCGATTGATGACTGTCAATGAATATATCAGATTCAGGGTTAGCGACCAGTAGTCATGTTTAGCGCCCTCTGTATACGACACAGCGGGGATTGCTCACGCGCTACTTTACGACACAGTGGAACGGCGAACAGCCGATGTCTCCGACCGAAGCGAATACTTACGTAAATATTTATCAGGCACAAATAGAGGAGACAATTGCTCAACACACTCAAATAACTACCTCACCCGGTATATTTTGAATTTGTAATTAATTAAGTTTAATACTTTTAATGAAGTTAATGTAAGCATCAGCCAACGTACTGGGGGCCGTATTACAATATTTCGCCACTATCGCAGCTTGACCGTTTACGGTTTTAAAAATGCTTACTTTGTATTGTTATTACTATGTCACTTTTTAAGAGCTACTTCTGTAACTGAAAAGTCTTAGACTGGTCTATTTGACAGATAAACAATGATTTGAAACGTTAATTAAGAGTTCGTTAAACCAACACGCCGCGCAGAAGTTAAGTTTGAATGACGTAATGGTCACGTGACTGGGAATAAGAGATCATAATACCAAAATGCCAGGACGCTTATTTCACGGAAAATGCGAGCAAGCTTTTGGAGATCATAATAAGGCCCCAGATCGAATACAAGTTTGAATTATGATTATGGGCGACAAAAGCATGCTTTTGTACTAGAAAATAATAACAAGGAAAATTCTATTCTCTTGTTAACACTAAGATCGAATAATTAGCCAAAATAGACAAGCCATCAACGTCTTGTATGGTTGCGATTCTTGACATAACAAACTATACAATTTTAATTTTAAATTCGCGGATTGCAAGAATTTATTCATAGGGCCACCAAAATACCTTATCATCTCGCCCGCTGCTTGCCCGGCCAACTTCGTTTTTTGATTGGGTGCATCCCACTTCTTCACGTAGTCATACTTAGATAATTAACTTTTAAGTTATTTCAATTTTTGCCTCTGAATGTTTATACCGAGTTCGTAAAACTAATTACCTACTTGGTAAAATCATAATATCTATTCATAGTTTAGTTTTTTAAAACGGCGATGGCTGAGGGCAGCTTTCGGGTAGTAAGATGAGGGGCTCTTTTGCGACCGTCATCAGACAGAGAGATGAGTCGTCTTTTAATGAACAGCCGCCACCTATAAAGTGTTCTCTAGTATGCGTTGGCCTCGCTCCATTTCAGCTTAAACATTGTTTGTCATATTCAGGGCCTTAAGGGATGCAGAGAAATTATGACAATTAGGGAATTCTCTCAGTTACTCACAAGCACTCTAAAAGTAAATGGGAAATTAACTGTCTAGTATGTTAGAAAAAATTCACGAAATCGTTATGGCCTTTATAAATCGAGAAAATTATATCTTGTAACATTAATATCGTAGCAATATTTTCTTGGAAGCTCTCCAAAATCAATTGGGCTTAGGCAAGGATCTTTTTCATTTTTCACTCTTTTTACTGAGAGCAGATTTCTCGTGTCAGTCATGTCATGTCAACATTTACGTTGAGCTTTTCTAATCTGAAATGACGCGCCCCTCCACCGCATTCACGCTCACATAAAGTAAAGAAAAGTAACTTATAGTAATTAGCCTATATACTGTCCCACTACTGAGCAAAGGCCTCCAGCATTGAAATCAAGTCATCGCTACAATGGACAGGTACTCGTACCTACTGGCTTCATATATATATTTTTTAAAAGTAGTGGGGGTGCATCATTTCTGGATAGACAAGCGCCCATCTCAGAGTGCCTATCCAAAGTCATTAGTTCAAATTATTCAAAGGTCGAAATCCTATATCGACCACCTAAGCTCACCCTAAGCTGCTCCTTGACTATTGACGACACCTGTTATGAAGTTTTGGTCAAGGCAAACCTTGTTGATTATGTATGTCTGTGGTACTAAAGCAGCACTAAGTTGCCAACTCCCAACTGAAGTATTCCGTTCGCCTTAGTACTTTGTGAATTGTGCGCCGACTTCGACTCGCTTAAAGGTTGGAGTTTATCGACACACATTTGAAAGTAGTAAAAATATAATTCTGAAAACATCTAACATAATTACAAATTGTTGACATTCTATTACACAAATATTTAACGGATATTCATATCTGGTAAAAACACGGATTCCGCAACAACTCCTCTCGGCCTTCCCTCTGTGCAGCCATCACTCAACTCTATATAGAGTAAAGAGAGTGTAACTGAGTCTGAGATTCGTAAAGTTGTTAGAAATTAACTTAGCAAACACAGCAGCGGGGTAGATGAAATTCCAATGATTCTGCTCAAAACTTGCTCTGACAAATTGGAATCGATTTTGACCCGTTTAGTTAATTAATCCTTTGAAGATTGCACATTCCCCGAAACATTAAAAATAACCAAAAGTTGAACCCCTATATTCGTAAAGAAAATTCGTAAATCGTGAAGAATAAAACTGTCTTAAAGCACTGATTTCACTATGGTAAAGTGGACTTGAAGCACTGTATAAACATTTTATGAATAAGGGGAGAAAATTTAAATTTTTAAGACACAAATCAGTACGGACGGATGTCACCACACTTGCAGTATACCTATTCAAGAAATCTTGACATATAGAAATAAGAACTATGCAGTAGGTAGGTAGGTAGCTCAGTTGGAACAGCAGCCACCCAGATTGTGAAAGGTCGCGGGTTCGTATCGCGCTCGAGTCCCTAGGATCAGGTCGAATTTTTTTAGTTTCTAAGTATCTTTGTGTAGAAAATAGTGCATTGTTAAATGCTAAGAATAAAAATTCACTTAGAGTAGGTATACTGCTTGATATGACCAATGCATACGATCGGGTCTCTCGTGATATCTTGCTTGCAATTAGTTCGAATTTGCAAACTATCAATAGTTCCATACTGCAAGGAAGTGCCCTCGGGTGCATACTTTTTCTTATATACATATTTAAATAACAAAAAGCAGGCGTAGCGAATTTAAGTTCTTATATGTTTGAGAACACAATTATAGCTCAAACTAGAGGAATATAACTTCATCTGTTGGTATTACTTGAAACTAATTGGGCATCACTTTTGACAAACCGTCCACCAATCATATCCACCACCAACCATATCAAATTGTGTAGTAGTTACAGAACTTTTTATTTTTTGTTTCTAACTACAGAATGTCCGTTTACTATGATTCATAGTCTAAGAATAATTACTAATAAAATAAAAATAAAATAATTATAAATGAAGGACATTCGTTTGAGCATGCTAGGGCCGATTTCGACGGTGTCCTTTCCCATTTAAATAGTGTTATTTTCGCCGATGAAGCATCATTCCTTTTTGAATGTTCAAAGTCGTTCAATTTATTCGAAATTAACGAACCTTAGAAACTGGTAAAGACTGGCTCTATGATCACAATCTCCAACTGAATGCCAAAAAAACTAAAATTTTACAGTTCAGAAAAGAAACCCTTAAACCTGGAAATTGTAAAACAATTTCAAAATATAGAAAAAGTTTCAGAATTTAACCTTTTGGGCTTAACCATCGATTCCCACATTAACTGGAAAAACCATGTTTCGAAAACGGTAACTAAACTGTCGCAGTTCATTTACGCCCTCTGTATTCTCAAAAGAAACACGAACGCAAAGTGTGCACTCTCTGCCTATTATGCGTAGGGTCATCGGGTAAACGGTGGGTCACTTTTTTTTGAACGCTCATAATATCTTACAACCATAACAAAAAACAACATTATCAACATCTTACCATTCAGATTGGCTTGAAATTAACTTTGATGGATTGTGTATTTTATTAACTTTCATAATATGACTAAATCATTTTACTCCAATAATGGACAGCAAAGTAAATAAGGTTTTTTTAAAAGAGCATAATTAAACCAATGTGTATACACCGGGTGGTGAACATTGAATCAACCCCTGGTTCACAGTGGGTCGAGGGGTTTTTGTAAGGATATAAAAGATTGGGTGGACTAGCAAATGACATAGTTAAAAGAAAACTATAAAACTTGCAAAGATATTATGTTATTTAGTTTACACTATCATGATATTATTTTTTTTCAGTACGGCTCTAAACTTTTCATTAAAAATTAATCTCTATATATAAGTATCCAAAGTGGCAAGTATGTATTATTGCGTATTAAAATGTTAACAATTATACATATTTTTAGTTATCAATATATCTTTTTATATTGGACTAGAGACAGTCAATCGCAATCGCACCTGATGGTAAGTGACGATGCGATCTATGATGGTACATGTCTGCCTAGTAAATGCCTATTCACTCTTGTCTTGAAGAGACCCAGATTGTATTGATTCGGAAACACATGCGCGGGCAGCGAGTGCCACTCCATTGCTGTTCGCATTATGAAGGAGTCCGCAAAACGTTTTTTGCGAATGGCTGGAATATCCACAACGTGCGGGTGGAAGGCTAATGTGCGTCTCGTGCTCCGATGGTGAAAAGGAGATGGCGGAACCAACGCATGCAGTTCGCTCGCACACTCCCCGAAATAAAGCCTGTAAAACACCGACAGGCGCTACGCTGCGCCGGTGTTCAAGCTCCCGCAGCCCGGCAGAGAGAGCCGGATCATTTATGAGCCTCACGGCGCGTGATTCCACCGAGTCCAGAGCAGCAAGCTGGTATTTAGCGGATCCACCCCAGAGGTGGCAGCAGTACTCCATACATGGCCGGATTTGCACTTTATATAACTGGAGCAGCTGCGCCGCTGTGAAATACCGCCTAACCTTGGATAGGATGCCAAGCTTTTTAGCAGCAGTTTTTGCAGAGGACTCAATGTAGTCGCCGAAGTTAAGGCTTGCCGATAGCTCAATACCAAGCAGCTGGATGTGGTCGGCAACAGGAAGAGAGACATCCTCAAAAGTTGGAGCCAGATCAAAAGGGCTCCGCTTCGCCGAGAACAAACTCGCCTGCGTTTTGGCTGTATTAAACCTGACCAGATTTGCATCGCGCCAGTCGGATACAGCCTCTTGGGCCAGATTCATGCGCTTTACAAGATCCTCTCGACACGACGGATCTCCTGCCTAGTGGCCCTTGCACTGGATACATATTTAGCTACAACTATGACTGTAATTTTTTTATATTTCATGTCGGTTTAATTAAAATTTGCAGGACGACGCCTGAAGGACCACCTAGATAACATAAAAATCTATTTTTTGACGTATTAAAAACAATGATCAAACAATTTCCTTAAGAAAAATACAACAAGTACGCAGTAAGCCGCGACTCACTATGTAACAGTGAATCAGACCCACCCTTGACCATACGGCGATTTTTGATAAAAACAAAACTCTGTTAGAGTAAGTAAATTATAAATGTCATATACTAACAAGGCTTAGGTGTGATAGTACAATTTCATCGATATCTATAGTAAATTAGGAATTAAAGACAAAATTTTAGCCTTGTCCCAGCAAAATCAAGTGCAAGACACTCCCAGTGAGCGCAGTAGCTTGGAATCTAGGCGAGAGTGGATCGCGTGCGTCCATGAGGATACTAGCGGCAGCGGTACATATGCTGGTTTCGATAATATGTGCATGACCCATTGTACCCAGCCCAACTGACCCACCGTTTACCCGGTAACCCTACGCTTATTCCTGACTGCGATACGGCATTATACTGAGGTAAAATGGTATAAAGCAGAAAAAATGCCTCTGCATAATTAGGTATGGAAACATTTTTTTTTTATTTTTAAAATATTTTTTTAAATACCTTGTACTATTTTAAGTAACCAATTTGAATATTTCGTTGATCCAGCTGGTAGTTATTTTTTTATTAATTTTTAAACATTGCGAACTCATGACGTCACATGTGTTTTTTCTTTTATTCGTGGTAAATAAATGATGTGGAGAAAATTACTGATTTACTGCACTGCGACTGAAACAGAGCTTGCCGTTCATCCTGTACAATCTCACGAGGATGTGAGAAGTAGACTTTAGATACAATTCATTTTGCCAAGTTCTGAAACCAAGCCCTACCTGAAAGGGTTGGGATTATAGCGAATGGCTATTTTAAGTCCTACCTCCCCGTCTGGGCAATGGGCGTAAATGAATGTCCATATTATTAAAAACAACTTTGTCGAAAAATATATTTCACCTGGAGGAATTTTAAATCTGCTATCTGGAAACCCCATTAATACCATGCAGTAGAATCACCTAGCTAAAAAAAAGTCTTACGTATGATACAGATCGCGTCATTTCATTGGTTGATGGATAGATTAAAAACCAATCACGTGAAAGGACGTTTATACGACCCAATAGGTTTAAATTGTGAGATGTTAATTTGATTACCGTCAAGAGACCAATAAGAATTTCAAAAAATCTATCTCCAAGCTTTTTTTACAGACACCCTAATTCGTTTTAATTAGTGCTATTTAATCATTGGTCAGATTAGTCAGATCGTCAATCATATCATTCCGAGTTAATGTTTCGTTTACCATTTGAGTACATAATATGTATTTATATATCATTGTATTTATTTATATGTATATATTTGCAATTTTTATATTATTATATTTATTTTTTATAGCTAGATAAGAACTGGGCTTAGAACAATTCTGACCACTCAGATATGTTTCTTTCTTAGGGTGCTATAAAACAGTGGCAGAATTATTGCTAGTCGCTTAAAAAAATGGCCCCACGGGTCCATACAAAGTTACTCGAACCTCTTTGCTTTGCTTTGTTGTCGATAACTATTTGACTCTTGGTAGCAGTGTTTTTAAGGCCCCTTGTTTTATCTTCCGTATAATCCATCTCTCCAGATCTTTCTGCAACTTCAACTATTCAGAAACATAATTTAACACTTTACCTATAGACAAATTGCGTTAACTCCCACAAAATAGTAGCTGACGTAGATTTATATCGGCCAACATCTTGCCAGTAAACTACTTCAAAGGTCGATCTTGTCGGCATATTCAGTTTTAACCTATACACGAATGTTTTCAACTTCTTCATGTATCAGAGCAGAGCATAGTTATTTTTCAAAACAAGTGGCAATTATTGATTTGTTTCATGTTTTTGTCACGTCAAACACCTGTTGTGCAACCCCACCTGTGCAGAAACATCGACAGTGCATATTTTGTAAGAATATATATGTTATGTTCTTATCGCTGTTGGTTTAGATTTCATGTTATGGTTTTGGGTTACGATTCTCAGTCCGAATTTTTTTATGAGAGAATTATTTTTGATTGTCCTTATTTGTGTAGCATTTCGTTTCGTTTAGTTCGTAGAAAGTAAGACACCTAGTAACGTCCTAACTCTGTTCATCGTGCACATTTGCGTAGGACAGTTATCCAGATCTTTGGGATTAGTAGAAAAGGTCTTCAGGATTAGGACAATAGGTAGTTGTGGTCTGTAACTGTTATATTTTACGTTTGCTTATTGAAAGCTATGATAGAACTATGCCTGGAATTTTCCCAAAAGCAATAAATATTTCGTGGGTGACACGATATTTACATAATCTTCCAAAGTGTAGATAAGTGGTATTTGCGCACTTACCTATTTACGTACGGGTAGCAAATACATTTTTACAGTTTCAAGAGAAACCAGCCACGTAAAACAGGTTTATAAATAAACGCCTTGAACTTACGCTGAATAAGGGTGCGTTTCTACCAGAGATGTGCGAGGATGCGTTGCGAGGAATGTGTTTGTTAAGCACCAATAGAATCGCGAAGCTAGGTGAATGAAACAATTCTATTGGTTCTCAACACACACATTCCTCGCAACGCATCCTCAAACATCTCTTGTGGAAACCTAAGCCTTGAACGTAAGGTGGAAATAAATCAAAACCTCTTGACACTTCCTGACATTATTACCATTTCACACATAGCCATCACACTCAATTAGACAAATCTATACGGTTTTAAAGGTATTAAAACTATTAACTACAAACAGACACGGAATAAATACAATTTGTGCGACAGTAATGCTTGTCTTGGGTTAGAATCGAACTCACAACCTACGGCATAGTATGCAGGAACGCTGCCAACCGAGCCAACGAGCATTGAGCAATAAAAACGATTGAAACTAAAGTGACCGGAATTTACTAACCAATTCTCATTCTGTTTAAGTAACTCTGAAGTATATACGTGGTTAGTAGTGGATATATATCACACGCAGCCAAAAGACGTCCTCTACTGAACATGGGCCTCCCCCGTAGATTTCCAAAGCGACCGGTTGCAGGCAGATTTCACAACGCGTTTAATTCGCGCGGCGCGGCGGCCGCGCGTTTGGCGGTCGATCGGCGGTTGTCTTTGCGGGCGAAAATCGCAACCGGCGCGGCGGCTGCGGCACCGCACAAAACCACGAAATAAAATAAAAAACAAAACTCCGGTCTCGTGAGTTTGGGTAGAAAACCGTCGAATCACCGCGCCGCGCGCCGAGAAAAACGAAACAAAAATAAAAATAGTTGGCTCTAATTTTAGTTTCAATGCAAATGCAAACAAATGCTCAACTATGACCGATACCCGATGGTATCGGTCATAGTTGAGCATTTGTAGTTGACTACCGATGTAGTCATTTAAAAAAATAACTATGGTTGGTGATTGGCGATCCATCATTTTTATGTGCTGAACAATCACTTCCACTGCAGTGTATTTACTCCACTAAAATTAGCATCCATAAGTATTCCTAAACTTCTTTCATTCCAGTCTGACCTAAATAAACACACACGTGGCCACCACCAACACAATTTATGAACTGTTGTTTATCATAAAACATGTTGAGGTGTGCTTGACGACCTTCTGTTGTTGGTGCTATTGCTGATTTACCTACTATTGAGTAGTTTAATATGTTTTTCACTAGCTTTTTTTACATTTTTGTGATATTTCTATAAACAACGAACCTGTTACTTACGGTCTGTTTTATCTCGGCGTTCCGGTTGCATTGTAATGTCGGCTTGGTCGTCAGGCGAGCGGACTTTGCGGTTCAATTTTCCGTACTGGAACGTTATTACAATCCTCCCTTATAAAATAATAACAAATAAATATCTCGGACAATTTACACCAAGATCATCTGACCCCAAACTAAGCAGAGCTCGTACTCTGGGCGTCAGAGACTGATAAACATACTTATCTATTTCTAAATAAGTACATACTTAAATAGATAATAACCCCCCTTATATCCTGTCAAATTCATTTCCTAAACTGGGCGTAGCGAGTAATTTTGTAATTCTCGTATGATCTTTCATTTCCAGCCAATAAGCCTGGCATCTTCTAGACTGGATATTCACTGTATAAAAGCCATGTTTTATGTGTAAAATCAAAGAACTGATTTTAAATTGTGTACCGTTGCATTACCTTTTTTTACAAGTCAGCTTTTCAACGGCACCTCGTAATATAAAAAATAGCAAGTCAGATTAAAAAAACCCCAAAGTGAGCCTCATAATTTTAGTTATATAAAATAACCCCCTCTATTCACAAAGGTAACGAATGTGTACCTACTGAATGTATTGTGTAACAATTTATCGTTTATGTTATTTTCTAGTCATGGGTACCATTTTTCGTCTAGATCAGTTTTCAAGAGATCAAGGACATGGTTGCAAAATCTATGAATTATACTTGAGGTTTACTTACTCCTTTTCTCACAAGTAATATATTATTGTACGGCGCGGTTATCAACCTACCAGCAAGGCTTTGATGTATTCCTTGTAATGGTGTTGGGTGACTTCTTAAGTTCGCTGAACTTTGTTACTCTTTCTTCATATGAATATACGCTTTCATAATGTGTTCTTTATATGCCAACTTGAAAAAACGTTTGAAGATACAATACACATCATACACATACCCTTTGGTTATTCTGGTTGTGGTTAACTTGATTTCATTCTCTTTCATTCCGTATCACTTATTTGAACCGTCTTTCATGTTCTAATTGAAACATAGTAACAATCGGAATTAATCCCCATTTATAATTAATTATCTATAAATATACGCCGATGAATCACATCGCCAGACTAGTCACGTCATCATATACACACTTAGATTTGTTATTTACGAACATCCGTACATACATAACAACCATTGCATCGCAATGCCATATCGTAAAGGCAGTAATAAAATTAGAGCAACCACGAATTATGCCGTTACGTGTAGGACCGCTAAATCTTAGTTGGATCATAAAATGGTTCACTGGTTCACTAGCGAAAATTATAATTTTATGAGTTGATTTTGCAGTACCACGTTGTATTTCGGTAAACCGCCTAAACTTATAAGAGTGGAAATAAAGATTTACCGAAACTATTTCAAATAGTTATACTCGTACGTGTATCGTAAATTGTAATACCACATGCGCATGCGAAACACTGAGATGCCTTTTCTTTTATCTTAGCCAAGCTATTTGAAATTCGAAACGAACGTTAACAGCTTAACGTCAATAACTTTGGAGCTCAAACTAGGCCAAACACTAAATAGGAGTCAAAATGGAATTAATAACGACTGTTCTGAAGCAGAGAGGCTCACTTGCTTCAACCCTACCTACCTAAGTACAATTTTACTTAAAATTTGTATTGTTAAGAACTTTGAGTTTCCAGAAAATCTAAGCTTATTTTACTTTTTAGTCTGAGGATGGTGAGATTTCATAAAATTAGTCCAGACATAACATTCATTGCTTAGGTACTACATATTCTGGTTCCTGCCTACTGATCAAAGGCTAAACCTCCAATATCCTCTCCAGACGCAAGAAGCTGCGTAACATGCGACAAGGTGCTGGAAGAGCTGGAGAAGATCGACGACGACACCGACACCTTCGGCGTCGACTTCGTCAAGATCAACGACAAGCGCCTCGCGAAGCAGTATGGCATCACGAAGTTCCCCGCCCTCACGTACTTCCGTGAGAAGGAGCCGATTATTTACGACGGCAAGTATTTGAGAAGGTTCTCGTTGAGACATTAAGTACCTAACAAAATAGAATCAAGTATTTAGGAATTAGGCCTAAGAATACTTACTGAGAGAATAGATTTAAGTAGGACTTCTCGGTTTCCGCTTGCTGTTTCAGGATTAGGAAAGGGTACAGGTAAAAAGTTATACTTACTAATTCCTGAAAACAATATATAACTAACTATAATAACTGAATAGGCAGACATTTAGGAATATTTTCAATCATTTGCTCCACGATACAAATATTGTTATTCACCCTGAAAAGTTTTGACGCATGGCTTAGTTAGACTTTTGTTTCACAAACAAATTTTAACATATTTTAATATTTATCTCCAAATGCATTTTAATGAATTTTGTTTTTTATTTTAGGAGATCTTATGGACGAAGAAAGCGTCCTGGATTTCCTGACGAGTTTAGAAGCAATGGACCTTCCTGACCGGATAGAAGAAGTGAATCAAAAGATCCTAAGTAAAATTATCGAGGACACGGATTACGTAGCCGTTCTCTTCTGTAAGTATTGTTACTGAAGTACTAACAGTGTTTTGTTCTTCAGAGATATTATCAGCTACTGTGGTAAATTCGTTTTCAACTAACATTCCGGCTGAGGCCGCCTGTAAAATCTAGTTACTAGTGTATTCTCTGTCGCCTTCTCTCGTACTTGTTTATAGTAAATGTTAGTGATGGTTAGAGAACTCTGTACATTGTGCCGTTTGTTTTGACTGTGTTTTTGACGTAGGTCCTGATCACAAAAGTTGCGGGCCTTCGAACAGTAAGTAAAATTTAGATGGCGGCATGCCCCTTTTATGTCAGTGTGGCTGTGCCTCTTCTGCTTTGTAGATTAGATATTTGTACGTTTTTATGTTTCAGACGCGCTTCACGCTTATATTATCAGACCGTAAGTCCTGTTACGAAGTCAGCTCCTGTTATTCTTAACGAACAATTGATGACGAATACGCTAATTAAATATTTGGCACCGGCGCAAGAGATCGATGTAGTAATATCAGCAAATATGTCACTGGGCAATTCGCTAACACATCGAATCATTTTCATTTAGGAGAGCTTAATTGTCTCGTCACTAATCTTGATCTCGCGTTGCTCTTCTTCTTAGATTAATAAATCCGTCTTCTTCTAATCCTTAGTAGTCCTTCTATGCGGGTTGGAACTGGGCCTGTTGCCTGTTGCCTGTCCGATGTAAGGGAAAGACAGAATCAAAAACGCGTTTGCATTATCGGGCGGTGAGGCTATCTATTTCGGGCGAGCTATTTGCGGCCCGCCAGCAAGCTCGGATTGACGGACCGACCTGTCACGCCGACGACGACGTCAGCCGTTCATTTTCTCTCCTTAACGACCGCAAAAAATATATTAAAAACCTATTTCTATTACCAAAACAAAAATCTTTATGATCAACACGTCAAACTCCTCAATATTATAGTACCACTACGATGACCTTGACCCAAATGTTAGTTAAAAGACTATCGTTCTCATCACAGCATGCTGGCGTATACAATTTGTTTACGATGTCCTATTTATATCCATAGCACACAATATCTAGTTCTAGAGCTTTGAATAATTTGTTAATCGGTTGACGTCCACCTGTAATTATAATTATACTTTTCATACATAGCCTTTCATAGAATAGCTGTGGTAACTTTGGTGAACCCTATTTAATATGTTTTATGTTGTCTTCACGGTAAACACACTCCTACACTTCACATAGTTTGAAATGCAGAGCTGAGATCTTAAACATGTTTCCTGCTTATTATTACATTTATGTCTACTCCATTAACTGGACCCGCGACATTAAATTTTTAGCCAACAATACACTGCACGAATAAGCTTCATAACTTACACACACTTAACTATTATAATGCACCTACCGACTTTATTTAAACAAGCACTTAACAGCTAGTAACGAGAGCTTCGGCACACAGTGGCATGAAGCTGACGCGGCGCGAGTGGGTCGACGAGATCGTCGCATCTGGTTCTCAGGGAGTTCAGCAAATTTCCTGCCATGTTTCAGACAAGCCTGAATGCAAGAAATGTGCCAAGGCTCTTCAAGAGCTTGAAAATATCGACGATGAGGCCGACCAGCTCGGCATCGGTTTCGTGAAGATCCACGACGAGGAACTGGCTGAGGAGTACAGCCTTGGCGAGCTGCCAAGACTGGTATACTACAGGCATCAAATACCTATTATCTATGAAGGTACGTGAGTCATTTTTACGGGTACTGACGTTTGTATTACGAAACTGGCAAGAGATTTTGAGTGTTGCGTCAATGGATTCGTTTTCACCTTTTTCGAATCTTGCAACGCTAACAATGTAATGTTTCTGGATATAAGTAAATATTAAAATACTTTAAGCCTACACAAACTAATGTCTTTGGTAAGACTGTGATATATATTTGGCGTTAGCAACCTGATGATATCGTTGTCTAGGCTTTAAAGTTGTCTATTTGAAGGCATTGATGACAGTGCGCGAAAAGTAAGAGTCAGCAATTTGACTGGAAGGTATCATCAATGAACTGGCTCAAATGCTGTGTCCCTGTCCCTGCTTGCTTTACTAACAGGGTTGCCAAGGAAGTTGTTAGAAATTGGTACTCGTCTAAATCTATTCAGCAAACGCCAGTGACAGTCAGCAACGAGCGAATCCTTCAGACGCGTTTGATCCAATCATGAAAAAAGATTCAATTAACATCTTAATAAAGTCAATACATCAAATAATGTAAGTTGAAGACCATGTTCAAGCTAAATAACAAGGATTTTCTTATCCTATTGAAAATTGTTGAAATATTTTTTGGTACCTGGCCTTTTTAAATACCTTTATTAAAAATTTGTCCCTTGTAGGATTTGTAGGTGATCTTGCCTTGCAGCATGAAACAAAAACAATGTTACAATACTTAAAACACAATTTTTAGGTGAGTTGAGCAGAGAAGAGGACGTGCTAGAGTGGCTGATCACCAACAAGTCGACTGGAGACGAGGAGGACATCATCGAAGACGTTACCGGAAAGACCTTGAACACCCTTATCATCAATGTGGACAACCTTGTTGTTTTGTTCTGTAAGTTCTATGGAATCAATAATCTGTAGTAGTTGTTGGTTATGTAAACAAAACCAGCCATCATTGTTTTGCGACTATTCACAGACGTTATGCGGATACTTAAGGCGCTTTCTAAGAGTAATCCTTGAAAATATTTCAAATGATTTTTCACAGTATCAAGCTTATTTTTTTAGTTTGAACACAAACCCACTTAATCTCACTAACCACTAAGTGAGTTTGTGTTCAAAATAGTACACCATGAACCCACTTTATGAGGTGAGGGCACATCATCAGACCTATTCAAACATGTCATATCAGACAACTTTCAAACTTATCGCGATTAACTAAATAATTCATTGATAAGTACCTATTTTTTATCAGAATTTTAAAGTGTCTGTTATTTTAATGATGTTCAGAATTTGAATTAACGCTTTGTAGGTACCAATCACTCATATAACCCTTACCAACCTTTATTTGCATACGGGCCGAAACGCGAAAGATGCGCGCACTTCTGGGCTTAGCGTTCAGAAATCAGGAATCGATAATGTCAACAAAGTCAACATCCCCATCGTATGTTAACGTTTTTTAGATGACAACGACGACGAAACATCAATGACCGTCCTCGCGGAGCTGGAGAAGATCGATGATGACTGCGACCGCCACGGGATCCAGTTCGTGAAGATCGATGATGAGAAGGCAGCTGGTGCGTTTGGCATCGACAGCGTCCCTGCCATCGTCTACTACGAAAAGCAGATTCCTAATGTTTATGATGGTAATATCAATTTATTGTTAATCCTAATTACCGAATTGAATTTAATCACATTAAAATTTTACCTTTGAATCGTCATCATATGTAAAAGTATACAATATAATACAACACAGTTGTATCATATAGATAGATTATACTTACGTTAAGTTAACCTACATTTTACTCCACCACCGAAATTAAATTGTTCTTTTCTTATTTAGAAAACCCGGTCGTTACTCTTTTCAAAAGGGTTTGTTACATACATTGCATACATACATACAATGCGATGAAATCGTACTGTTCCAGCGAAATAACATAAATGACGTGTCAGTACTGAATGACAAAATACTACGCCGTTCTTTCATTAGCGACTACAGTGTTGTATTAATATTATGATTTTGATAGCCTAAGGCCACTTCAGCTTTCAAAAAGCAGCTAATGACAGAAAAAAAACAATAACAAAATTATTTACCAGGTGATCTTGAGAATGAAGAAGAAATCTTGGAGTGGTTAGTGAGTCAGCTTGAAAAAGATGAGATCGAGGACGTAACTGATGAAATGTTGGACAAGCTAGTTAAAGATGGAAAGACAGTCGCAGTGTTGTTCTGTAAGTATTGGCGAATATTTTTCATTGTTTATATTGTACATGTAGATAGACTTTGTAAGGTAAATTTGTTATTCCTTTAGATGATAACAACGACCGCAAATCGCAGAGAGTCCTTAACGAATTGGAAAATATTGATGATGAATGTGACCAACTTGGTATTGCATTTGTAAAAATTGATAACGATGAAGAAGCTAAAGAATACGGCATTGAGAAGCTACCTACTCTTTTGTACTTTGAAAAGGGTATTCCTACCTACTACGAAGGAAATCTCGAAGAAGAAGAAAAAGTTCTAAAGTGGCTACATTACCAAACTGAAAGCGATGAAATTGAAGACATCACCGATGAAATGTTAGACCTGATAATCGAAAAGATGCAATACGTTGCTGTGCTGTTCTGTAAGTATTTTTTCTATAGTTTTTTATGGCATTAGCATTGCTCAAACGTTTGAAACAATGCCAAGTTTTTTTTCGACTTTATAACTGTTCAGCAATAATTTATATTTCTAATTCACTTTTTACTATTCTGTCAAGAACTGGCATATAAATGAAATACAGTTTATCAATTTTATTTCAGACGACAAGGATCAGAAAAAAAGCCAAAAGATCTTAGCTGAGTTAGAAAACATTGATGATGAGTGTGATCAGAATGACATCGCCTTTGTCAAAATAGACGATGATAAAGAAGCTAAGGAATATGGTATCGACACGATTCCAACAATGGTCTTATTCGAAAAAGGAATCCCCCACATCTATGAAGGTGATTTAATGAAAGAAGACGATCTATTGGGTTGGTTGCTGCACCAAAAACGGCACAGTGAAATCCCTGAAGTCACCGATGAAATGATGGACAAGCTTATTGAGAACACTCCATATTTAGCTGTTATTTTCTGTGAGTATCTTATCTCTTCTACCTACCTTATAACTTCTGTGTTAACTACTAACTAAATAAGTAAAATAATATATCACACATTTGTTACAGACGACAAAGAAGATAAGCAAGACATCAGGATACTAAACGAACTTGAAAACATTGATGATGAACTGGAAAAGGAAGGCATTGTTATAGTAAGGATGGATAACGAAAATGAAGCTAAAGAGTTTGGTATAGATCACCTGCCCACCTTGGTATACTTTGAGGAAAATATACCAGCAATATACGAAGGGGATCTGATGAATGAAGACGAAGTACTGGAATGGCTTATTGAACAGAAAAATAGCGCTACCATTGAAGAAGTTACTGACGAAATTTTGACTGACCTTATCGAAGAGCACGAGTATGTCGTTGTATACTTTAGTAAGTATTTTGCCTATTAGTTAAGAAACAAAACCTGACCTGTAACTATTCACAACACACATAATATTTTTTTATTTTTAAAGGTGGTAATTGTGAAGAAGGAGATGAATGTGACAATATTTTAGATGAGTTGGAAAATATTGATGATGAATTGGACGAGACTGGTATCATTTTCGTTACCACTGAAGACATCACCTTAGCCAAAAAATATGGTATCAAGACCTTCCCAACTTTGGTATTTTTCAGAAATAAGGACCCTCTGATTTACAAAGGTAAGAAAGATGAAAACAAATGATAGAAATCATTATAAGGTGTGTGAGGTAGTACTTAACTAAGCTTGAAAAGAGATTATTTGAGCCTTATCTTCTTAAAACAGGTGACATTGAAGACGAAGACGAAGTATTGTCTTGGTTGACCGATGAAAATACTCTAGAAATCCCTGGTAAGATCGAAGAAGTTAACTCAAGAATGCTCGAAAAGATTCTTGAAGAAAATGATCACGTTGTCGTCTTTTTCTGTGAGTATCTTATTTAACTATAAGCAGGTATAACACAAGGTCGTCGTATATAATTAATTAACAATACGAAAATAATTTTCTTTGATTTTTTTATGTTTTAGACAAAGAAGGGGATAAGAAATCACAGAAAATCTTAAGTGAACTTGAAAACATTGATGACGAATGTGAAGAAAAAGATATCGACTTTGTTAAAACATCTGATGAAGGGATCGACAAAGAATATGATCTTTCTGACTTGCCAGCTTTGGCTTTCTACAGGCACAAATTTAGGACTATTTACGAAGGCGATTTAATGCACGAGGAAGCTATTTTGAAGTGGGTATTAGAGCTCCATGATTCACAGCCGGATGTCATCGAGAACGTTGACAGAAAAACTCTGAAGGATCTTATTGAAGACGTTGAGCATCTCGCCGTATTCTTTTGTATGTATCTATAATATCCCATAATCGCTTTTACGTTGATACAAAACACAATTTTTACATTTTGTTTTTGTTGTAGACAATGAAGATTGTGATACTTGTGACGATATTCTAGAAGAACTAGAGACTATCGATGATGACACAGACAAACATGGTATTCAGTTTGTCAAGTCAAAAGATTCCAAATTGGCATCCGATATTGGCATTTTTAGCTTCCCAGCGTTGGTTTACTATGAGACTGGTGTACCAATTATGTATGACGGTAAGGTTTTTTATCATTCTAACAAAGTTTTTTTGTAACTTTTATAGATATTTTCTGTTTTTATGAGTAATAGTTCATTTTTCTTATCTTTTTTACCCTTTATTATACAGAAGCGTCAGCTTACCAAAAATATACTTCGAAATCACTTAGATTGATAGCCAATACCAGGTATATTGATTATGTAGCATTTCTCAAAATTTTGTCCTGTTTATAGGTGACTTAAAGAACGAAAATAAGGTTCTGCAGTGGCTTGTAGATCAGAAAAGTAAGAATCCACATCCATTTAAATAAATATTATTAAATCTATTTACGATTTGATTATTTTCGTTTTAAATAAATATTATATCGCCAAAATATTACGTGCATGACATCATTCTCAATTTATTTTACTATCAAATTTTACTACTTTACGCCTAAAATGCTGGATGTTTGAGCTGTGTCATTTTGCATGACAGTTACTAATGCCTGCAGGTGAAGATAGCCACCGCAAAAAAAATAAAGCTAATCCTAAATCGAAGGCCAGTGCAGATGGTGATAAAAAGTCTTCGGGGTTTCGAAGTAAAGGTGACGTAGATACAACGAAAAAGAACGCGCCCAAAAACGAAAAACCTGCACAGTGGAAGACAATGGGAACGCTTAAAGTGAGATTCCCTGGAGATAAACCACGAGCTGCAGGCAAAACTACGGTGAAACAAAAGGAAGAAAGTGATGATGAGACTGACGGTGATGATAGCGAAGACGAAAATGACGATGACGATGAAGATGACAACGATGACGATGATGATGATAATGACAATGATGATAATGACGATGACAATGATAATGACAGTGATGACGACGGCAATAACAACGACAGTGACAATGATGACGATAAACATGATAAAGATGGCGAAGACAGTGATGACAAGGAAACAGACAGTTTGAGTAAAATAAAAAACTTATTTAAATTTAACGCTCCTAGCCCTGTCAAAAAAGCAACTTGGAAAACAGTTGGTAAACTGAAAATTCGTTTTCCTGCTAAATCTACTGAAACTAATGACAAACACAATGTTGACGACGGTGACAATGACAGTGACAATGACGATGTTGAAGATGACAGCGATGACAATAACAGCGACGATGATAATGACAACGATAGCGACGATGATAATGATGACGAGGACGACGAAGATGAGGATAGTGACGACGACGATGACAATGACGACGATACTGATGAAGAGAGTGGCGTAGAAGATGATGATGAAAATAGCGATGATGATGATGATGATGAAAATAGCGAGGATGATGATGATAATAAAAGCAAAAGTAAATCAGGTGCAAAAGCAACGAACACTCGTCAACGTAAAGGCAATATAGCTATAGATGACGACGAGGACGATGATGATAGCGACGACGACGATGATGATGACAACGACAGCGAAGATGACGATGAAGAAAATGATGATGATAGTTTCTTTGGTAGAATAAAACGAATGTTCACAGGTAATAAGTAGCGTTGGACCCCGAGAACCTGCACGGAGGCACGGTCCCCACCCGAAAGTCACATCTGCATGGTCAAAGAGCCGCATGGATCCTACCATAAGCTGTCGCCTGCAGTCATTCGCGAACGCTTTCCAACTTAAATGTTTTCAACTCTTAAACTTACTAACATCCATCTAGAATTAACGGCGCAAAAGCCGCATTTTGCACAGTATTAACTTTACTGTTTATTAATTTTACGGGTTATAAAAACAGATTTTTACTGACTGCAGGCGATCGCTGTTTCTACATTGGATTGGGGGCGAAACCAGCTGTCCCAAAAATGACTTATGAACCCTACCAGTGCTGTCCTACTAAAGTCCAAAGTCCGACCAAAGTAGCAAAGGCGACGCCGACCAAGGTGCCGCCCAAGAAACTCGAAAAGGGAAAGCAGCCGGAGAAGCCAGTCAAGGGCAAAAACAAGGCTCTCGCTAAGTCGGAAAAACCGCACAAAGGAAAAAAAGGTTTATTCGAGTCTGACAATATTTGGTGGTGGTAAAGATTTTAGTTTAAATATTTCACTTGCTCTAATATCGTCCGATATTACTGTAAGTAGCGTGCACGCGCGGCGTCAAGTGGACACGAATGTTACTGTTCGATAGTTTTCAATCCTTGTCGAATTTGGTTTCACCTTCATCTAATACGGTCTGGTCTAACGTTGCATCGTTTGCCACTGCACATTAACATGCTAGCTTTTCAATAACCTCGTGTCCCTTGGTCCCCGCAAGCACTTAACAGGGTTGGATGTTGTAACATGTAGCATTTGGACTGCCTTCGCAGATTCGCAAAATAATGTTGAGCACCTAAGATTACGCGAAAGCAGTCCACATTGGTTCATCCTTTTTAAAGTATTATGCTTAACTATAAATTGAAGATCATTTTAACACTAAATATTGGGATGTCTCTAGACATCATATAGGTGTACAAATCGTTGATAAGATTGTTAATTTGATTCCCATATTTAGGAATTAAAGTTTCAAGGAACATCTATAAGGCATTTCTAATTGTATTTTGCCGTGCCATCCTGAAAGACTTATCGTTGTAAGGATTTCATGTTCATATAGTATTCTAGTCTTCATAGAATCTCATTATTTTGTAATACATTTATGAAAAAAGCTACTTTACTATTTAGATTTTTAATCTATAGCTCTTACTCTTTTGTACCAGCAAATATTCAATTATTATTTTTGTTTTACAAAGATGCAGTGCCAAGTTCATATATCTGTGTAATTCATTTATCATTTTGCAATTCAAAATCGGAAAGTGGTAGACGCGTTGGGCAATAATTTCATTCTTGGTTTAATCTTTGGTCAAAATTTTACAAAAACAACAGAATCATGAATGAAAATACCTAAGTCGCGTAGTGCTTCTCGCTTACAAAAGTGCTGGCGTTGTGTGACAATGTCGATATGTAAGTTGTATTGGTTGGCCGAAAATTCGCATGGATGTTTATTTATATTGTTACGTTGAATTGTTTAGTCGGCGCTATAAATTTTTGTTAAATAAATACATTTTCTATTATGATTGTCATTACTCATTTTACACTCGAATGATGTCAGCATGGTATTGCTGTAGTTGTCCGCGCATGCCATTTATTGGATGTTCACTGGTGAGTTTCCAAATTTTCATGAAATGGATGTGGTTTCTTTAAAACAATTTCTTGGAATATTTACTTTTCAGCATAAAATTACTGGTAACATATTTTAGGTAATCTTTTGGACGAATCTGAGGTTCTTGATTGGATGGTCAAACAAAAAGAAGATGAAAGTATAGAAGATATTGACAGAGACACATTGTTTAAATATATTGAGACAAAGGAGTTTTTGGCTGTTGTTTTCTGTAAGTGAGCTCAAATTGTGATGAAATAATAAATATTTTAAGTGCTAAATGTATTTTAAATCTAACAATCATGCTTACAGACAAAGAAGAAGATCCAGGCAGTCCTAGAGTACTGAGACATGTAGAATTAATTGATGACGAAGCTGCAGAATATGGAATAAAGGTGGTTAAATGTAGTGATCGGTTAATGGCTAAGAAGTACGGTTTCCGCAATCCACCTGGAATCACGTACTTTAGAAAGGGAAAATATATAAACTACGATGGAGATATTGATGATGAGGAAGAAATATTGGATTGGCTCACTAACCCTGAAAATATGGAGCTGACGGATCATATCGAAAAAGTAAACCGGAAGATGTTCCAAAAAATTAGACAAACATCTGATTATGTCGCCGTATTCTTTTGTGAGTTTTCTTTGCAATTATTATCAAAAGTTTTTTGTGTATAAGTGATGCCAGCTGTTCCATATGTGATTATTCGTCACCGTCAGAATCGCCGGTCACTTTATTATTTTTGACGTATTTATCGTTGAAATTGTGTCCAATAATTGGTGCCCTAATTGTTGCCATTGGTGCCGATAAGCAGACAATTGGTGCCATCACATTTAAGATGAAAAAAAACATTTAATGGTGACCGGCCATCCTGACGTCAGGTTGGCCGGTCACCTAGCCGTAGTGACTAATGTACGTAGAATCACTGAATTTTGCCCATTTGTTGCCGTAGAACTTTTAAAACTCCGCTCCTGTAGCTATCATAGAAATAATAATAAATATCGATTAAGTTTATTAGCGCCTGATATAATTTAACGATCATGTTTATACTCGAAATTGCTATGACAATAATCTCTGGAGCTACAAAGAGAGAGAAGTTTTTTTTACTTTTAAAATTGTTAATTGAGTCAGATAAGCGTGTGATAATGAGGAAACACCCTCATACTGCAGTTTGATAGCATTGTTAATGTTAGCGACACGGTAATCTATCGTTTTTCATAATTTCATTTTACACACTTATCACCAGTCATAATATTAATTTGCCCTATTTTCATTTGTTCTAAACTACGCATGCCATAACTATTCATTTTTACTATAACTTTTATTTTATTTTTAGTTATTGTTCGTTTAGATAATTATTGTTTACCATATACATCGTTTGCCATAATAACTAATCAAAATCAAATGCTATTGAAATCAGACTCCAAGTGGTCTTATCTGCCCTTCTACTTGACTAGAGTGTTGTTCAGAGCCTAGCCGTAGGTGCAAGGCAGACCGCGGTCTGAGGAGCAGGTGGCTGTGAGCGAGCCACCGTTGCTTAGCGCAAGCCATGTGCGACGATCAGCGTGGTTACGCGTGTAACCTCCGGAGCACTGGCAGCGCCGGAGCCATGCATGTGTGCTACATTGCTGCCTGCGCGCTGCGTGCCTGCTTGCATGCCTGCTTACATGCTATATTACATTGGATAAGTTGCCAGTGTTGCAACCTAACACTAAATGTAATTTTAGTCTATCTCATTTAAAACTAGAATAAAATGTTTTTAGATATAAATTTTTAGACATACTAAAATGACATTAGGTGAGTTGCTACTTTCTTCAATTAAGTACTTCATATGAATAACATAAAAATTAGCATAAAAAAATTTATTATGAGTACATTATCTTTAATGCTTTTATCCTATTATTACTATGACATAATATAAGAAAAGGTTAGCGATACACAAATGTCTGGTCTATCTAGTTGTAGTCTGAAGCAACTATGCTCTGATTTTTAAATATATAAACTGAAATTATATTTGGTGGGTTTGGGTTTGGTGGGCCGCGTTGTCCATAAATTATCTCATAAGACCATTGAAGATAATTTATCAACTATTTAAAAATAAGTTATAGTCTGATTTTTAATTAGAGGACTACAGTCACATATGACGAGCTGCCCGTATTGCCCACCCTATCCTAAAGCTATCCCATATTATTAGTACGTGGAAAATCCTTCTCTAATTAAAAATTTATTAAGACAATCGGTGGAATTTTCAATTGTATGACGCGCATTAACTCACGCATTAAGTTAAGTTAATCCAATAATCTTAACATTATTTTGTTTCCAATATTTATTCAACTATTGATTATGACACACATTATTTGAAATTATGGGAACTAAAACTATACAAAATGATTGGTTATGGCATGCGTAGTTTACAATAAATGAAAATAGGGCCAATGAATATTATGACTGGTGATAAGTTTGTAAAATGAAATTATGAAAAACGATAGATTACCGTGTGGCTAACATTAACAATGCTATCAAACTGCAAGTTATGCTAACTGCAGTATGAGGGTGTATGTGATACATTATCACACGCTTATCTGACTCAATCAACAATTTTCAAAGTAAAAAAAAACTTCTCTCTCTTTGTAGCGTCTGAGATTATTGTCATAGCAATTTCGAGAATAAACATGATAGTTAAATTATATCAGGCGCTAATAAACTTGATCGATGTTTATTATTATTTCTATGATAGCTACAGGAGCGGAGTTTTAAAAGTTCTACGGCAACAAATGGGCACGAATGGCTGGTCGATGAAAAATTCAGTGATTCTACGTACATTAGTCACTACGGCTAGGTGACCGGCCAACCTGACGTCAGGATGGCCGGTCACCATTAAATGTTTTTTTTCATCTTATATGTGATGGCACCAATTGTCTGCTTATCGGCACCAATGGCAACAATTAGGGCACCAATTATTGGTAACAATTATAACGATAAATAAGTCAAAAATAATAAAGTGACCGGCGATTCTGACGGTGACGATTATTCATTCAATTATAATTCAGCGATCTAAAAGAAACATTACATGGCAGTTTTCTTGCTCTTCTATTCACAGTTAAAACATATCCTAAAACAAATCCTGTACTATAACTTCAATTGTATTGCACATATCCCATGTTTTAGACAGTAATGACTGCAAACAGTGCCCTAGAGTTCTGGCCGAAATCGAGCACATTGACGATGACGCTGACGGAGCTGGAATCAACTTCGTGAAGATCGACGACCGGGCGATGGCCAAGGAGTATGGGGTCTTCGCTTTACCAGCAGTGCTGTTCTTCAAATTAGGCTCAAAAGACCCTGTGATCTTTGCTGGTAAGTTTTTTTTTAATAAAGCCGTTCAAATAACGAACAAGAGGAAATCATCACATGGCTTAAAGTGCAACATGAATAATATTCGTTACAATTTTAAATTTTAGGGGATCTATACGACGAACATCAACTGCTTAATTGGCTTCTAACGCAGAAGAACCCAGCCGGCGATGTGATCGAGGCCTCGGAAGGTCAAGCTCTGCTCGACTTGATAAAGGATTCAGGGTCCTTAGCGGTTTACTTCTGTAAGTAGCTAAATTAACAATCTGCCACAGTTGTACACTTTACAAGTACATGACACATTAACACTATTTTCTACAAGTCTGAAATTGTGTGTGATATTGATGTTACTATTTTAAATAGGGTATTTGACTTGCTTTTAAGTATTGAGATAATTATTACAATGTTGTTAACTACTTCACTATGTTCATTCAATGGACAGAGATAAATTACTTTTGATAAATATAGCTGGCACAGAATAGTACTAAAGCACGATATTACAGTCAAGAACCCTATAAATTGACAGAATTATTTCTTTTAAGGAAATATGGCGCTAAATTCTAGCTTTTTGTTCATTGTAACTCTATTAACTTTGTTGCTTTTCAATAGGGAACAAAACATTGTGTGAAATTTGCAATTCCAAAGCAATGAGAAAGGCGCAGAAAAAGAAAGGACTTGAAGAGGAAGAGGGGCAAGATCAAGAGGGTACTCTCAATATGCCACCCGGCTCAGTTACCGGCATTTAACCTTGTTTTTAAATAGCACCTCAGCGTTGTCCTATAACTGACCCTATTCATTGCAGCATGTAGCATGGTTATTCATAGTTAGTGTACGGAGAAAGTATTTAGACCCTCAGTTAAAAGTATTTTGGTCATCAGCTCCTTAATATTCCAATCGTAGGTTAAAATGAATTTGTGAAGTATTGTTAATTCTACTTTGAATATCGCACTGTGATTGTCTTTTGTGTTCATAATTAGGTCATAGATTTTACTATGCACCAACCATTAGAATATTTAGAACCCTTTAGACCTACACTGCCTTAACGGCAAACTATAGTTACATCTAGCGCCAATTACTCAGAAATCGTTGTAACAACTTAACTGGCAATAGACCTTGACGTTCCAGATAGCCTCGACTGCGAACAGTGCGCCGGTATATTAGAAGAATTAGAAAACATTGATGATGATTGTGACCGACACGGCATAAAGTTTGTCAAAACTCAGGACTACTCCATAGCAGAATCTTACGGAGTGACAGATTTTCCCGTTCTGGTATATTTCGAAAGCAACGTGCCAAACGTCTACGAAGGGTCATTAGCTGAAGAGGAAGAAGTGCTGCAGTGGCTGATCACACAGAAGACTGAAGATCGTATTGAATTGATAACTAGAGTGATGTTAGAGAAAATGGTGGAAGAAACGCAGTACTTAGCCGTGTATTTCTGTAAGTTTGAAATTGATAGGACGAATAAGTCTTATATTTTTAACAATTTCTAAAAACAATCATAATTTCAGATAAACTGAACTGTCACATATGCGATCATATACTGGAGGGACTTGAAAGCGTCGACGACGAGTGCGATGTTTACGGTATCCACATGGTCAAGATTCAAGATCCACAACTTGCTAAAAGATATTCCATCAAAACTTTCCCGGCTATGGTCTACTTCAGGTAATAAACATATTTTAGTTGTAAACTGCTTGGAATCAGTACTTACTTTCTTTCACGCACAATATTGTTTACTATACAGAAATGGCAATCCGCTCCTATTCGAAGGTGACTTGCAAAATGAAGAATCCATTCTAGAATGGCTTATAGATGACGACAACCGAGAATTGGCTGATGAAATCGAGTCAGTTAATGAAAGAATGCTAGAGAGGTTGCTTTATGAATCACATTTATTAGTTGTGTTTTTCTGTAAGTATCATGAAATAACGTGGAATATAAAATAAAATGATATAAAGAGTTATTGACCAAAATGTTCAAAATCTTTACTTTTTTAAGATGATGATGATGACTGTCCGGAATGTGAAGAAATCCTTGAATCTCTGGAACAGATCGATGGAGAAGTCGACCAGTTTGGCATAGATTTCGTTAAAATTGCCAGCCCTGAAGCAGCGGCCAAATACAATGTGGTCAATATACCCACTTTAATCTACTTCCGCAAACAAGTACCTATGCTTTATGATGGAGACTTACATCAGGTTGATAAAATTCTTCAATGGTTGACTTCTCAGGACGTTTTTGAAATTAAAAATGAAATTGAAGAAGTTAATCGTAAAATGCTTGACAAACTATTAGAAGAAAATGAGTTCTTAGCTGTTTACTTCTGTAAGTAAAAATTTCATTATTATACTCTTGTAAAACTATCAGTCAAAATTATTACATTGTTGTTATAACATGCACACTAGTAAATTATTATGCTACAATGCTTTGTATTTTGTACCTAGATGAAAAATCTGTTGAGAGTCGAGCAGTTCTGGACAAGCTGGAAAACATCGACAGCGAAACTGACAATTTGGACATAACGTTTGTAAAAATGCAAGATCCTCGATATGCGCGCAAATGGGGAGTCACGAAACTTCCGGCAATCGTTTACTTCAGGAAAAGATTCCCCAGCATATACAGAGGTTAGATTTTTTCCAAGGTACCAGTTAAATTTTGGGCTTTCTCATGAAATTCATGAGTTTAATTATTTCAGGTGATATCATGTCCGAGGAAGAGGTTTTAGAATGGCTGAGGAAGAACAGATTTAGACAGCCAGAGCTGAACATCTTTATGTATGCGTTGATTGCTTTGTCAATAGCATTCATTATGTACACAGCGTTCTTGCTTCAGTGCTTCAAGCCGGCGCCGCCAGCGCCCGCGTTGCATCCGAAGCAGGCGTGAGGCATTCATTTCAAAGCTTTCAACCGATTGTTTTTAGGTTAAACACTCTGTTATGACGTGCAGCCTCACACGGCTACCTTAGTCAGCCTGATCGACTACGACTTCGACGTATTGGATCCGTTTGTCCTCAGGAAAAACAGCAAACTTTTATAGCGAATACTTCCCCTGACTAACGGATCATTACTTAGACGGCAGGCGTTCTTGGGATCAAACTTTTACTTTGATAGAGATTTTAGAATACGCATGCTTAAATTTAGCACGGGATTCTACGACAAGCTCGACAACCGGATTGACTTTATGAAAATAGGACAGATTCTGTAGGCGTACTATGTAATTTGTAAAACCTATCTTTCGTGTAAAATTTCACTGATTTAACTAATAATGGCAGCGTTTGTGTAAGTTTTTTTTTCTGTGTATGGCATTTTACATTTTTACTGTTTACTTCGTTTAAGACTGTGTTATCTTCGATAGCAATATCTGTACGGATATTCGTGTGAGATAAACCGTTTTCCAGTGTCTCCATTGTCTATTAACACATTCAGTGCTATAAAAGCAGACACAATAGAAGATCTTTTGTTTACACATCAAAAATGATACGTATAGCACTGAATGTGTACAACTATTAGTTTTCCATTGGAATCTGTCTCTTTTGCCTATTTTGACGTTTGTAGCCTTTTAGTTTTCGTTGAGTCTCTGTTATATTTGTGTTGTTTTCGGAGGTTTTGAACAACGCCATTTGGTTTTATATTCATAAAAATTGGATTGTTAATACTGAAAAAAACTAAAAGCTAATCATTTTTATTGGAATAATCGTAATTCTTGAGGTTAATATTGTACAAGAGTTGTTTGGAAGAATAATGGAAGTTGCAAGGGTGTGTAATCGATTGTCTGAAGTTTTCTGTGAGTGGCTGTGTTCAAAAGCTCCTTGTTTTCGAGTGAATGTCCGCTGGGCGGGATCTGGACTGAGGCCCGCATGCTACTACGGTACTAAGTCGACTTCCTTAATTTTGTTACTCACTTACTTCTAAACTAGATAATTATTTATGAACTCATTCCTTATTTTTCACATACGCCTCAATTCTAGAGACCATCATAAAAACTTAGTAAATCTGCTCCTTACTTTACTACTATGTCATGTCATAATGAGTAAAAGTATCTTTATTTTAGGCTAGAATAAGCACCTAAGTAAGTATACCATAAATATCTAGGAGTCCAAAGTAACGTAGCTTCATGCCCAATTTTATGTATCATTCCCGCTCTCATTGTACGTATATTGTTGTGTATAATTATAATGATACCTTCATTAATGAAACGTTTAGGGAAATGAAGGTAATGTTAAATAAATGCTCAAAAGAGTCGATGGTGCGCAAAGACGTGCACATTCGTTAATATTGTATATAAAATGTAAATATATAAAATGAATAAAAATTGTAAAACCTTTGTGGAGTTTTAACAACAATTTGTTATTTAAATAAAGCAGTGCCTGTGTTATTATTTCGTACCGAAAATACCTTCTTATTTGGATAATTCAATATATTTTTAAGCCAATCCCCTCCCTTACAAACTGTACCGAGCAACGCACACGAACGACTAAAAGTACGCCGAACCAAACATCCGCTGAAACACCGCGGACGCCCACGGAGCGTAGCGGATTAAAGTGCGCGGGCGTCTGCGTTCAAAATAGAACGAACGAACTATGAGCAGTCAACGCACACGGCGGATTTTCCTCCGCGTTAAAAATCGATTCGAAATGCAGGGACTGACCCAGTATTATCTTTCCAAACGTCTTCTCTTTTGCCTAAACTTCATGTAAATTACATCGCAACATAATCTCGGAATATTTAAATACACTCAAATGATCACAACAAATGATTTATTTATTTATTCATTCTTTATCGCACAAACAAGTAAAGTACAATCGGACTTAATGCCTAGAGGCATTTTCTACCAGTCCACCGCAAGGTATAACAAAAACATTGAGATAATGGCAGCGAGAACAACAAATCTCAGATTAAATTAATACTTAAATATATTAAAAATAATAAAACATATAAACCTCAGACACCCCAACTTATTATTATTATGAAAGAATAAAGTGAATTATTAAATGATCGCACACCGTGTGCGTTGAGTCCGCGGTAAATCCGCGGGAGATTTTGGATTCGCCGAGTACTTTTGTATTCGCGGAGCGTACTTTTTTCTCCGCGTACGTTGTCTGCGCAGGTACAATATTTTGACAAGTAAATTGTGCTGACTTACCGGCTAGGGTAACCAAAGAAGGCCCTTACCTATGGATCAATTTGGACATAGTGTTCGGGTAAAAAGCCAGTTCAAAAATAACGTAGTTTCCTGAAGCTTAGGAAAACTAAAAAGCACAGAAAAAGTAGTGTGACATGAATATGTTTCATGTATTTCCAAGAACAAACCATGGTGGCTGGAATACCAAAGAGTCAACATCAATTTCGAACTGTAAGTATCTTTTTTTAACGCTTATATAAAGATCCACTCCAGGATCAGGCGCCCTTGCACGTCCAGGGAATTAAAATCGGGATTTTTATTCCGATCGACAGGTGGATAACGCTTTCGCAAAACCAGAATACGGAAGATGTTAGTTCGATATTCACTTTAGGCTTTGCCTTTGAGCAAGTAAATGATGGGAATTGATAAAAAAAAAATTAGGTACCTACCTACTACTTATTAATTAAGGATTATCTTCTAAGAAATTAAAATGACAGTACATTATTGTATTAATATGAAATATTTATTCTCACTAAATTGAGCAATCATTTATAAATAATTATAGGTATCTAAAGCCAATCGTGCGCTACACAATGAAACATTAAAATCATTCAATAGGAACAACTTTCCTAAGAATTACATAACTCAGTATGTAATATAACATCTGAACATTGTTCTTCTTTTTATTTTGTAATAAATAACACCACGTACAGTCAACAACATCATTCTTACCCTGGCTGAAACTCTTCACTTATGCATTTTGCAATTTGTACAATATAGAGAGTGATAGTTTATACCATAAGGATAATAATGTACCTATAAGAGATCCAAGTGAAAAAATCGTACTGTAAGGAAAATAATATTAAATAAGATTGTTTAATCATCCGGTAATTATGATGTTGCAGTGCTCAATAAATAAATAATTGATCAACAGGGTTGTGCGTGAAATGTGGTTGACTGTACAATAAGACGTCATGGCCTACTAGAAAAAAAATTATGTTAATTAAAGTATTTACCTCAAGAAACAGTCTACTAAGTAACTACAAATCAAACATCATAAAATTCATTTCAATCATGAGTTTAAATAACATAAGAATACAATATTATAAGTAATAATAACAACGTAATCATTATAAATTATTAAACAGCTTTTTGTTCAAACACAAAAAACATAACAAACACTATAAAATTGATTCGCTAGAGTGACGCACCCAAATAGATTAAAAAACTTATGTCCGGTAACGAGCCGGCACAAGTTTCAAAAACACCTAAAAAAAACTATTACCTAACACAGAATCAATACTAAGACCATATTAACCCACATGTGATGTTAGGACTATGTCACGGCTAATTTGCGGTACTCTCCCTTAATGACTAAGTATTCTACACCGACACTCGCTTGCTTTCTATTTTTTTTTCAAACAAACGCCTACGTTAACGTTACAGTCATCCAAAAGAAGCATATTTTTGGCCCCAACTGTATTTCTAGCGTAACCTATAGTCACATCACACTCACATAAGCATGCTAATGCTACCCTTCGATGGTATCTTTAAGCCATTACAAACGAAACCCATGCTGTTTTACGTTGTGAAGTGTCTAAGGAACTGGCCACTTATTTTAGTTAGTTTAGGCAGGTAACGGAAACGACAAGCAACTTTTGTGAAAATCTATTTTTTTTAAAAGCGGAAGACCTATAAACGTAGATAGACTATTGATATTAGTGGCCAGTGATATGTGTGCTTAAAGGGGACTATAACTGTGGCTGTGGACTGTATTTGCTTACATTACGTTTATTATACCAAATTGTCAAAGTCAAAAAACGTGAGCGTGTAAGGCTTACTCTGTCCGAAAGCAACAAAACACCTGCCTAGTTTACAACCTTGAGGGAGCACATAAGTATTTATGTGATGACAAGGCGAGTATTTTTAGGATTGGCGAGGTATTTGTTCTTACCGGATTCGAACAGCTCTTGTAGGCGACGCGAGAACTCTGCGTGCACTGCGTCCACTTCTTCGATTGTTGGCTCCAAGTTCTTTTTCACTTCCATTGGTGCCCCGACTGAAATGAAAGAAAAAGGTTTCTGGGAATTGTGCAGTGAAGATTAATATCATGATTGGCATCAAAAGCTTTAGTACGTTTCCAAGGCTTGAAAAATATCGGAGCAAAATATTGGCCACAATTTCTTCATTCTGCAGATAACAAACATTAGCCGACCCTAGGGATAGCACCCTGTAATTTCCAGCTGAAAAGTCTTTGGGTTTCCACTTCAATAATAAAAGGTTTATTGCGTCTGTTAAAATATTTGCATTAGAGTAATGATTTTCCCCTTCCTTAATTACATAATTTCAATCTTAAAACTCACCAACGGTAGTAATAGGAGCTCTTAGCGGAATGATACCAAACGAGTATTGGAACATTCCCCTCCCGATCGGGAACATAGGTGAGACGCCGGTGAACTGTAGCACCTTCTCCTGGAATCGCCGCAGCAGGCTGTCCTGAGGGTTGTTGAAGGGACGGAACGCGTCCGTCTCACCAAAAGAGAGGACTGGCACCAGCGGCGCACTGAAATCATCGAGAATGAGTTATATGAAACTATTAGACCAGCTAAGTTACTACATTTTCTTTTAGGTTTAGTTCTTCAGAAGGAACCATCCCCCCCAACCATCCAACCCTCTTCACACCGTATAGTCTGTTTATTTTTACGTGTCTTATTAACTAAAAATTATCGAATGAATTATACAGAGTAATTAGCCTACCATAGTACCACATGTAAATCAAAACCTCGAGATCACTCATTGGCTCTTTGAATTCAAGATAATTTAATTGAGTCTGACATTGACCTAGCTAATACATTAAAAATATTTTTTTCTAATATACCAGTTGTAACTACAAGTACCTTAAATTCGCCCCTTTCATCCTCCAACTTCTATGGCAGTCAGAAGCACGAAAAAAGGCTAACAGCGGCATCCCCATCCCCCACCAACACGCTGTTTGAGGTGGAGTTCGCTAACATCCGCGGACTCCATGCAAACCTCAACGCCGTCCATCAACACCTTTAGACGGCGAGGCCTGCGATGCTCTTTTTGACGGAAACACAGATAGACCGCCCTGCCGATCGTCATACCTGCACTACCCCGGCTATGTGCTGGAAGAGTCCTTCCAACCAAAAGCCGGTGTATGTCTATTCGTCAGGGCGGACGTCTGCTGTAGCCGTCTCCGCTGTCTAGAAGACCCATCCTTCTCCACCCTCTGGGTGCACGTTGACCTGGGCTCCACAAGCCGGGTCTATGCGTGCATATACCGCTCCCACAAAGGCAACGCCGAGACAACTAGACTCTTCGAATATATGAGTCAGGCCGCAGACAACGCTCAGGCGCAGTTCCTAAATGCCGAAATGGTGTTTTTGGGAGACTTCAATGCCCACCATGAGCCCTGGTTAGGCTCATCAAAAACAGACCATGCAGGCCGAACTGCCCATGCGTTTGCTCTCACGCAAGACCTGACGCAACTGGTACACCAGCCCACCCGGGTACCAGATATTGTCGGTCATACACCCTCCTTATTGGACCTTCTGCTGACGAGTCACCCAGCCGGGTATAAAGTGTCGGTTGGTCCTCCATTGGGCTCCTCCGATCACTGTCTGGCTGGCGCTACAGTGCCTTGTGCAGCTCCCCCACAACCTGTGTTGGTGACGCGGCACTACTCGTCGGCAGATTGGGACGGATTGCGAGAATATTTTGCCTCCGTCCCTTGGCGGCAGTGCTGCTTTCAAGAGTGTGCATCTGCTGTCGCGCACGAGATCAGTACCGGAATGGAATACTACATTCCAACTGGTCTCTGGTTCATTCGCGAGTGTGCCGCAGCTGTTGAACTAAAAGCAGGCAGCGTACCGTGCTTGGTCTAGGGCTCAGGCACTCAATGATCATTCAAACCTGGCCTCCCTGAAAGCAGCCTTTAATAAAGCCACCAAGGCCACGGAGAGGGCTTACATCAGAGCAGACGCCCAGCGAATTGCACGTGTCATTCATTAACCCGACAAATACAAACAATGAAATAATGAAGATAGACAATAAACAAGTAAGTAGGTAATACAAAAAAAAGGTTTTTAGAGATAATGGGTTAATCAGGCTACTGCCTCAGCATGTGTCTCTGCAGCACAAAACTGCAGAGGCGCTGATATTCTGGCAGGGCCTGTCGAGTGTTCGTCATTCGTGATATACGAGTATGTATGTGTAAGTGTGTGTGTATGCAATAAATTAAGTAAAGAAAGTGAGCTAATTGTAAGTGTAAAAGTGTCGTAATATGACGTGAAGTTTGCCTAAAGCTACAAATAAGTAATAAATTAAAAAGTAAAAATAAAATATCTATGGTATGATAGCTGTGCTGTGCTGTGCTGTTACACTGACAGGATGCTGCCGCACCATGTTTAACCGCATTTTGCCTCGTAAAACGCTGATGTGGCGTGTTATTGATATACATTCGTGTGCGTGTGTGCGTGTTGTTATTATTCCACGAAATGCTGGAATAATATACCACCGCCCATAAGAAATTCGAATAGCGTTGTCTGTTCCCAAAAAAGGTCACCGGTCTGACCCTGCCAATTACTGTCCAATAGCCGTAACCTCAGTTTTAGCTGCAGTGTTTGAGCGGATCATAAACACGCAGCTCATCCGCTACCTAGAGGATCACTCTCTTATTCACGACCGTCAGTACGGCTTCCGACCAAAACGGTCTACGGGTGATATTCTAGCGTACGTAACACACATCTGGGGGTAGCCCATGGGCAAGCATGGGGAATCATTGGCCGTCAGCCTTGACATTGCCTAAGCTTTCGACCGTGTGTGGCATCGTTCGCTTCTTTCCAAGCTTCCGGCATATGGTCTGCCACTTCGCTTATGGGACTGGGTCGCCGGATTTCTGGAGGGACGTAGAATTCGTGTCCTTTGCGATGGTCGAAAATCACGCTTTCTCTAGATTAATGCCGGAGTGCCGCAGGGCTCCGTCTTGTCGCCGACGTTGTTTCTTCTGCATATCAATGACATATTATCTCTTGGTAATATTCATTGCTATACGGATGATCGGTCCACGCGCGTTATTTCGAGCGCCCTGGGGCAAAGCAGACTGACATCGAGGAGAAGAGGCGAAGTCTTGTTGTTTAGCTTGACGGAGTGATGGACCGCATTTCCGAATAGGGTGCTTGCAATCTTGTCGAGTTCAATGCAAAGTTTTTTTTGATATTTAATTTATATTTGTATTTAATTTATTGTTTTTATTCGATTTGGACATTCTATTCATTGTATTAATTGCAATTTGGATAATAATTTTTCACGATCATAATGCAAATTCTCCTACTTAATATTTTATTGTATTATTACGACACGATTGGCGTAGTGAGCTGCAGCACGGTTTCTCGCCTCGATTTCCTTAGTGTCCCGGGTTCGATTCCCGGTCGGGTCAATTCAGGAAACGATCTTTTCTGAATTGACTCGGGTCTGGGTGTGCTGGGAGACGCCCCTGGCTGATTTCCTTGTGTGGTACCTCGTGACACAGGGATATTAATCCCTACTTCGAGACCATTACAAGAGGTGTGTTGTCTGGCGCATATATATTTATTTATTGTAATTTGGTATTTCGAAATAAATAAATCTAATCTAATCTTTTAATTCTACAAAGGAAGTCTTAAGGAAGGATCAAGTCCGCCAATTGTACTTTACTTCTTTGTGCAATAAAGAATAAATAAATAAAGGAAGATTTAAAAAAACGAATAACAGTAAGTAATCCACACTTACCCTGACATCATCGCAACACGCACAAACCCTTTCCTTCTGCTCAATATCACTTTATACTCTCCGGGATGCGAGACCAATGCTTCAGCTGCCCCACCAACAATAAGCGCTACGCAATTTCCCTTGTATTTCTTCAAATCGAGTAGATGCAGCAAGCTTTCTTTAGAAGCCGAGCAAGCTCCCAATGCCATAATGAAATCTCTGAAGAATGGCACTAAGAAGTGCCCTCCTAAAGTGATCATGTTGCAGTTCATTCCAGGAAAGAGTTTGGGGAAGTCGAGAGCGTTGGTAGCGAAGGCTCCGACGGCCCCTAAACTGACCACGCCGTGAGGGAAGCAGGCAAAGAGGTAGTTCTTGGAGGGATCTAGTTCGGCTGTCTTGACCAGCTTGATCGGGAAGTAGTCGCGGTAGTACCGCCACCAGGACCAGTTTCGAACCCATTCGAACCTGAAACGTATTTTTTAATAATTAACCACAATCGTTCCAGTGCCAGTGCAGGTTTATGTCAATAAAATTACTAAGTGGGAATTTGAAGAGGCCGTCTAAGAAGTTAGGGATTATTTTATTAACCAATTCAATTTTCACGTTGATCATCAAATCAAATGCTTAAAAAGTTTGTAGTTAAAAATACGTAGACTAACTAAGTATAATAACCAGATCCAACCAATTTATGATGTTTTTCTTTATTTCGCTCCGAAGGTTCCGATCAGTTCTCACCATGTTTTAACAGGCAACTTGTTTCTCTATTATTTTGTACAAAAGCAATAGTTTATTATCTGCGTAAAGCTAGCCAGGATGTATTTATACCAATAAAACAGATAAGTACACCACGGGCCTCTTTCATGCTGGGGGGGTTAAACAGAAGCATACATTTAAGTAAACAACCTAGATAACTATAGCGATTATAAATTTTCGGTGATACAGGCATTTATAAGCATTTTAACGAAAATGAAATGGCTAATCTACCAATGATTTATACTCGTACTATTAAAGAGGACTTTGGATCTAATTCATTATAGCGTTGTAGAGTAGCTTTACTTCGTACTGACCACAAGCAGAATGTTAAATAGATAATTAAAGTAAGGAAGATAGGTAATTTAGCCTTAACCACAAACAGCGTAACCTAGAGACAAACTAGAGGCCTTTTAACGCATTACCCATACGTTATATTGTTTTCTACAAATAACCATAAACTTTGTTGCGTGTTTTTCTGCTACGGCCATTTGAGGCTTGGTTTTTCTATATGAGGTACGAGTAGGTATATTGCATTGCAACCAACTTGCAATACCCCTCTATCTTCTATATTTTTAGCGCTAGTGTGATTGGTCGACCTGGCCTATCGAAAAAGAGTACCTAATTCAAAGACTAAGCAAGGAACACAGCAACAGCAGGTGGAGGGATGATGGTCATCATTGGTCGTTCATACGAAAACCATTTGCCTGTTAGGATGTAAATACCTCTCCTAATTTTATTCCTGGTGCACTAAGGCGCAAAAGCTCATCGAAGAGCTGCTGTGTGGCTGAGGTATTAGTAAATAAACGGGACTGAGACAAAAAAACCGGACAAGTGCGAGTCAATATTTTTATGCAAAAACCAAAAACCGTCGTACCAAATTTCAAGATTTGCGGCATAAACGGCTATATCTTTTGATGGCCTCTACCGTTGTAGCCCCCCCCCCCCCCCCCCAAGACACCACCTACCACGTTCGGTTCTAATACCATTGGTGAAAAGGGGGCTTCTGAGTGTTCCGTTCATCATGACGGCAACAGTCACTTGCTACCCTGTTTGGGAAGTCGTGATGGTATGTATGTTATGGGGCGTCTCCCGGCACACCCAGACCCCGAGCCAATTTTCCTAAATCGATACCTAAATTTACCTGACCGGGAATCGAATCCAGGACACCACGTAAGCCAAAGCGTCGTCAAAAATGAAATGAACGCTGATAGTTCTAACCTGCGGCCTCCTCGGTTACATTTTTCAATATCGTTGAGCATCCACACAGCGTACATAATACCCAGCCACCAGTATGTGGAGTACAGAAGTTGGATGGTCAGGTAGACCGCGAGAGCCTCCCCGAAGAGGATCAGGCTGATCCAGCCGGCGGCAGCCAGGGTCTGGAGACGTCTCTCCATCGGAAGGTTGGTCGGTGCCCATTGTATTCCTAAAGCATGTGATATTTGCCTGGAAAGTAGATTTTATATTGTTATGGTACATCCGTATCTTATTTGTTCTTTTTAGTATACACATGAATGCGCAATTGCGGTCTCTTTTTTTTTAATACGGCGCACTAAGTTATCGTTCTAAAGTTCAGTCATTGTTAGTACCTACTTTACCTGATTACTTCCTTTCCGGTACTATGACTAAGTAGGCGCAGGTTTTTAGAAAGACTATAGTTCTATGTAGATTTAACTGAACTGCTGGATAGTGCAAAAACTCCTGTTCTTTCTCAGTTTTGGTATTTAGAAATGTACTAGTATTATTTCCCTTCAAAATTTGTGAACTGTCAAGTTATTTATTCAGAACCAACCACGGCTCATATTGATGTGCGATATTTCAAAAGGCGTTACGCTCTAGAATCTAAAGGTGCTTCTCCTGGAGCATTTTTCTGTAATGTAATGTTACAGAGTCGAGCATTATATCAGTGGGAGAGGAGAAAAGAGCATTACAGTGCGCAAACTGTAATGTTACAAATTCGATCATTACGTTGGTGTCGGGAAAGTACTGAGCATTACAGTACGCAACTTAATGATACTATGTGTAATTTTCTGATACAACTTCCCTGAAGTTTTGTAAGGTAGTATTGTTATGTAATGCTCAAAATCTAATCTGGAACGTTACATTGCAGAAAAATGGTCCAGGTTTTCCTAAGACCACCTTAAGATTATTGTGGTCACTGCACCAAAAAATAAATACCTACCTAAAAATATTTCAATCCATTCATTACACATCAATAAATTGTCGTGGTAAGTAATTAATTAAAAAGACGTGACTTTCAGTGTGGGAATCGAACCCACGACTTTCAGCACTATCAGCAGGATCTCTACACATTGCGTCAAACGGGCCGACAAGAATTTTTAACGTTACATATTTTTTACTGCACTATGCTCGACGAAAGATTTCCCTTATCAGTCAACAACACGAAGTAAGACATGTGTAGGTACCTACATACTATTTCTTATCACAGTTATCAATAGATTATTGTGAAATTGCACGATTTAAGTCAGTAGGTGACTGTGAAGTTGAAATACCTTACTTTTGCATCCTGGTAACGAGATAATTTATGGATTATTTGAAATGTTATATAATCAGGTCAAAGTAGCTAAGGAGAACCTACCTAGGTAGGTGTAATCAACCTGATTATTTGATTTAAGTACTTAAATGTTTCCTAACTCCCGATATGTTTGCTAGGTGGTAACTGTGGTGGTGGTGGTGGAGTATTTGGTTGTTAATTATTGATGTACAAACCTCGAGGCGTCCAGTTCTACTTATGAAGCTTCGAGGCCGATTGGCGGGACTCTATGAGCTCGGTAGACTCGGAGACCCGAGCCTAGCCGAGACTCGACCTTCCTGAGCCACGCCTCGAAACTTCAAAATAATTTACCCCTTCAAAGGAGCTCGAGTCTTTTTGATTAAGTAATAAGTAATTAGCCTATATACTGTCCCACTACTGGGCAAAGGCCTCCATCATTGAAATTAAGTCTTCGCTACAGTTGATGGGTATTGGCTTGATCACCACGCTTGCTAAATGCGGGTTGGTGATCATCACAAACCCGGGCTATGTTCCGGGAAATCCGAAAACACACTTTCACCGACCTGGGAATTGAACCCAGGACCCCCGGGTTTCGGGCCGAGCTCTGAAACTACTCGGCCATGGAGGCGTCTTTTACCTTTTCATTATTTATGTAATATGTTTTATGTTCATAAAAATGTGTTTTCAGTTAATTAAACTGTTATTTTTCAAAACGCCCTTCTGGTTACATATCCCACAAACACACATTTTATTGCCTGCTTTGAAAAGGAAGACTCCTAACGGAAGAGAACTTGAGCGCGCCTGGCCGCGTAAAATGACTCGAGCCTTGAGAAAGTCTCGAGATCGATCGAGCTCTGAAAAATAATCCCAATAAACAACATCGAGCTCTAGACAAAAGGACTCGGTGGCGAGCCTTTTACATCACTTTAATAATATTTTACTAAATATTAAGTTGACACTTAGTATGATACTGCAATAGTTAACCATATATTACTTTCAGTACCGAAACATCGGCATAAGATTTTGATTTTCATTGTGATATATAGCATAAGGTCAAAAACACAATGCTGTGCAAATTTGATTTGCTGGCTAATTTTTTATGTGTCCTCTTTCAGTGAGGTAATTGTGTTTTACTTATTGTTCAAATGCCAAGTTTAACCATGATTTTCGTCAAAACCTGTTTCGGACAATCAAGTCTTGTTACTCAGGAGACGGGACAGCTTCGGTGACGCAACAAATTAAGAAGTCTACGCACATCCAAAAACTCCTTTACAGATAAAACGGTTTGTCTGTTGTTTTCACAAGTAAATGAAGAACAGCCAGTCATACATTAGGCGTAACTAAATGGTTAGGAAACGGGAAAACGGCCCACAGGTTCATGGTTCAAGATTAAATTTATAGCAACAATTAAGATGCAACGTTTAAGCTAACTACTTTTACGATCGATTAGTTATCGTCAATAAATTCGTAAAAGAAAAAATTAATAAACAACACTGGACTACGCGAATAGATTTGAGAACAATTAATAGTGCCCTATGAAAGAATGGATCATGCTTTTGGTTTAGATAAGCGGCATCCAAATGCTTCCTTGTTTGTTAATAATTAGGCATTAAGTATTTTTTAGTGGTTTGAACGTCAATTTTGCAATGTTTTTAATGAGCAGACTACACCAGAAATTTTCAGAGAGCAGGCATTAGTTGTATACGCCAGTATACACTCAAAACTATTCACCAAATGGAAGTAAGAAGCAAGCCGAACCTTCCTAGCACTTCGCGAATCCTATTTGAACCCAATATGGCGCAAGATGACCTTTTCCTGGCTTGTAGCTTCAAACCGTGTGGTTTCCATCACCGCAGACTTGGCAAAATCTTTAAGAAGACAGATAAAGTATGTCTTTTAGTCAGGATTAGTTAGACCCATATCCGTAAGAGTCACATTATGTTTAATTATGATATTTACTATCATAGTAATATTTTATGTAAGTTTATTTTTATTTAGTAGATATATTTTTGCTATATATATATTTTGTATTTGACTTGTCATAAGTACTTTTTACTATACTATTTAAGTCATCATCATCCGTGCGGTCTATCCCGGTTGTGAATTCACACCAGTGTGTGGGGTCCCAGGGTCCGCCTTTCTAATTTTCTTGGCCCACTTCACGCGGTCTTGTGCATCCTCAGTGGTGAGTCTGTTGGCACGCATGTCACCCTTGACGACGTCGAGCCACCGCTTCTTGGGACGACCTCTTCTGCCGGTCCCCAGCGGAGGCGGCATGGCCAGACATTTTTTGCCCACGTAGTTTGCCGATCTCCGTGAGACATGACCATACCAACGAAGGCGGCACTCCTGCAGCTTGTCTGCGATTTCACGAACACGAAGGCTGCCCCGGATGTGGATGTTCCGCACGCGATCTTTGCGTGAGACTCCACACATCCACCGACCGCCTTCATTTCCGTGACGCGCAGCTCCTGCTTGTGTCGCTCTAGTAACGGCCATGTTTCACTGCCATATAAAAGGGCAGGGCTAATGATGGTTTTATAGACCAGCCCCTTCAGCTTGATCGGCATTTTGGGGTCACAAATGACACCAGTCACCTCACGCCATTTGGCCCAAGCCACGGAAATTCGGGCTCTGATGTCGCTGTCGATGTCCCCGGACGCGCATAACACATATCCCAGGTATTTGACACGGTCCGTGCGCTCGACCACGTCATCGCCTATGCGGACGGACTGGGGATTTGTGGTGTTGCAGGCCATGTACTCAGTTTTCGCCCCATTAAGTTTCAGACCGCCGTTTTCAAGTGAATTTTTTCACTATTCACCCGTTGTACCAGCCGTCCCCTGTCTGAATCTGCTAGCGCAATATCATCAGCATACATGAGCAACCAGGGTGGTTGCTCGTGGTGGTCTCTGATGCTGTTTGACAGAACGTCTAGTATTACGCTGAGCAGAAACGGGCTAAGCTCGGAGCCTTGGTGTACTCCACTCCAACGGTGATAGGGAAGGGAAGCGTGTCACCAATCGCAATCCTAACTATGGAAATGGAATCGTGGTACTATACTATTTAAGTCTATATGAACAAAGATTTTTTTTTACTTTTTTTTACTTTACTCGACCAAAAGGCCACATCTCACGTCGCCTTCGACGTCGTATTAATGGTGAACAATAATTAAAAGTATTTATGCACAACCGCACATTGCACTTCCAACGAGCATATACTAGCTACATACCTAGTACACTAAGGCCGAGATCTATAGTTGTTACTTAGCTAAGCACATACTTATGATATAAATTAGTTTCTTACATATTAGTTTTGTTATATGTAATGCTAACAATTATCTAAGTTGATGTTTAACTAATACAAAAAAATATTTAATATGGATAGGAAGTAACTGATACAGATAGAAACAGCTGTTCAAAGTCTAAGATAAGTCTAAGTTTAAGCTAAGCACGCTCTATAGATCTAGGCCTAAAACATATAAAAAGTATTTAGAGAACAAAGTTGTGGATACATAACGAAAATTGATAACACCCAGACACAGAACGAACACAAAATGTGTTCATTATAGGTACCTATTTACGTTTGTCCTGGATGGGGAACCTCCAACCTCAGTTGGGGTACCATTTACCTATTAACAAAACGTCCGTAGTTTCGGGAAAACTAACATGGTCATAATTGGTATGAAATCGAAGAAAATTTTACCAACCGTCATATTTTTTTCATGAAGTTAATAGAGAGCGAACGAGCTGGAAGGTCACCTGATGGAAAGTGATCACCTCCGCCTATGGACAACTGCAACACCTGAGGTGTCACCGTTGCGTTGCTTGCCTTTATATGGGAATACACTATCTTCTTGAAGGCTCCCATGTTATATCCCTTTGGAAATACCGCCGCAGGGAGATCATTCCAAATCTTGGTTGTACGCGGAAGAAATTGACGCGAAAAACGCACGGTTGTTGAGCGCCAGCCATCAAGTTGGTAATGGAATTTCGACTTATGGCGTGTCGAGCGCTGATGAAATTCAGCGGCAGGTATTTCTGTACTCTTTAATATGATATTCAAAATGGAAACAAGAAATTACTTCATCTTGCGCACCTTATAGGCCCGCTGAGGTTCTATTACATAATTTTCAGTAAAAAAGGTTTTCATTTCATTTGAAATATCTCCTGCTTCCTAAAGTACTTAGTAAAAAAACAGTAGGGAACTGTTTTTACTGACCTAACGGGGCCTAACGGTACCTGACGGTACCTAAGTACAAAATTTAGAATTGCGAAAGGTTTCATTTTCACATTTTCATTCTTCCACAGATGGCTTAATTACTGACTTTTTTTACAAATAATATCTTTATCTAGTAATTGAATTTTTTTAGAGTCTAATCCAAAAAAATACAATTAAGCTGAAAAAAATACTAATCTCTAATCATTAGACTAAATTAAAATCTATAACTTGAAATACCTATTTTGAAAACGCCTTTAATCCATAATATTAAAACGCCCTAATTTAAAAACCATATCTCCAACATTCATTATTTTAAAATCCATTTATGTATTATCAACTTTATGGAATATAAAATATATGTAGGTAGGTACATCACATCACATTCTATTAAATTAAAATGAACAATCTAACAGTAAAGTAGACGGATATTGCAATTAACTTTATTCAATTTGTTTATAGGATTTTGTTCCGCGTCTAGACCATGCACAAACGAGTTTTCTTATAAATGTTTACTTAACTTCTCGTCCATGTGGTCGCACGACATCGTAGATAAATTGATTCACTAGTTTACTCCTTACAAGATTTACCAACATAGACGTCCTTGGCAAAACATAGTTTAAACTTTTAAATTACTTTATAAATAAAATAACATCAGCTAGCAATGTCACTGCTTCTTACATTCTCAACAAGTTTAGTTTTAAAATAAATGCGCTTGCGAAACTTACCGAAAACAGCTCAAAAATAAGCCAACCGCTTTACTCCAGTCCATGGCAAAATACGAATTGAGACAGCCGGCGAGCACACTGCACCACTCACGAGTTCACGACTAACTAACGCCTAATCGGAAACGATGCTGAAGCATTTAATGTCATTTGGTACAAAGATTAATGTTCACAACGATATTAACTCATAACTTTATCGCTGTTTTCAACGCCTTAGCTCATTGTTAATTTCAATCGTCTAAATGAGCGCGCAAAAATTGATTCAATTAAACGCGCGAAGTGCTACTACGAAACAATGTCTACCCACGTATCATAAATAATAATTAACCCCTTGAGTGTCAGCGGAACACACGGGTGTTCCTAAGAAAACCCTAAAAATGGCAAACAATGGTACACAATGCAAAAACCTAAACAATAGAAGCACGAGACAATCAGTTTAGTCTGAGTCGAAGGGATTCATTTGGCATTGATTGAGATTATGAAGAGACAAGTTTAAAAGTTCAAAATAATGACTAAATAAACAGTAACAATTCGTAATATAGTTTAAATGTTTAGTAGGTACTAGCAATATAAAACTACTAGCTATATCAGAAAAAGTAAACTGAAATTTTGATCATATAGCATTACAGGATGAACCACTGCGTGAAGTGAGTGATACCGAAGAAAGATTTTAATGTAAGAATGTAAACCTTCTCGAAACTTGGGGGCAAAATCTTTTTCACGCTTCAAACTCATGACTTGCTATAATTGCTAGTAAATTAGTAACAGGCGTTGTTTTTGCCTAAGCAACCGGATCTATGTTTATTAAAAGTTCAGTAAATGGAAGCAGAAATTAATAATTTAATAAAATTTATTAAAATAGCAGGACAAAATATAAGATCTCAATATTCTAAAATAAGGCAGCTCAAGTAAATTCACTAAAAACTATCTAATTATAATCACTATCTATGATTTCCCGGAAGTTCTTGATTCTTTGCTCTGTTTCTTTAATACTTTCCTTGAGGTCCTTGTGTATCTCACTGTAGGCCTTTATAGATTGGTTCGTTTCTGTGAAAATGTTCTGTAGAATTTGTAGGTGTAAGATTCTGAAACAAATGTAACAAGTTTACATAACAACAAAGACACACAGCATGCTAATTTTATAACTTGATACTATTTTCGTCTAATGGAAGCTTTTACAGAATGGCATATCACCATTTAAAATAATATTAATAAATTTATTCAGTTTTTAAACAAAAATGCGAAAAAGAAGCAATTAAATGTGATCTACGATAATCTAGAATTGACTGAAGCGGATGAGGCTACATTTTTGGGTTTGATAGTGGATAAAAATTGTTCGTGGAAGTCGCATATTGACCACGTCTGTGGAAAGATTAATCGTTTTAGGTACGTTCTTTGGAGACTAACTAAGGTGGCCAACATGCAAACTGCCTTGAAAGCATATCACGGATTCGTCGCGTCAAACCTGCGATATGGAATTTTGCTGTGGGGCAATTCGGTTGGAATACAAAAAGCATTTATTGCGCAAAAACAATGCATCCGGGCAATGAAAGATGTGTCTCCCTAGACTACTTGCAGGCCCTTGTTCAAGCAATTAAATTTACTAACACTTCCTTCTTTATACATCTATGAAGCTTGTAAATTTGCTAAGCAACATCCTCACTTATTTAAGAGAAATAAAGACGTTTGTCTGTTTAGGACCAGATATCCAAATAGATTGGTTCTGCCGCAAATACGCACCAATATGTGTAGTAGAAATAGTTTTGCTATGGTGGTCCGAATATACAACAAACTACCAACAGATATTTTAAATTTGCCAGCAAATCAATTTGATAGAAACTTATTTCAATTTTTAATTAACAAATGCTTTTACTCTGTTTCGGAATACCTAAATAGCTGAAAAATTTCAATGTGACCAAGCTGAATTTCACTATCGACATTGACATTTAATTATCGTGTTATTTTATTTTAATTTAAGATATTGTTGTAATTGTTGTTGATGACCGTCATTCGAAAATGTATTTAATATTTGCAAAATTTGTAAGCCAGAAATGGTAGATGTGTTGTACTTAAATCTATACCTTGTCACCTTTATGTCACCCACATTTGAACAAATAAATGATTGATTGATTGATTGATTAACTTGTTCACCAAAATCACCAAACAAGATAAATTCATGAGCAACAGCATCCATTCAAACATTAAGGCCTCTACACAAGACAACCGACTGAATAGAAGCTGTCCGGAATTGTCAGTGATAACAGCAGAGGACTTGGAAGCAGTGAGGAAGAGGGTGATGAACTTGCAAAAGAAATTAGACATAGCAGAGAAAGAGATAGAAAATCTTTCTTTAGAGAATAAAAATTTGACAAAAAAACTAGAGGACAGTGAAATAAAAATACATCACTTAAAACAGGTCTGCACAGCTGGCCAAATCTCACGAAAAAAACGGAAAGGAAAATCTGATTTAGGGGTTTCCTCGGCAACGAATGCAAGTTTTGAAGGACTAAATATACAGCCATCAGAAGTTAAACTGATGTACACGGATGTACCCAATGAAAATGAACAGCAGATAACTAAGGAAGAAACTGAAGGACAACTAGGGATAAACGGAACATCTACATTTTTGGTGATCAACATCTACGAGGTTTGGCACTGAAATTACTGGAATCTCGATCTGGTAAATGGAATGATTCCTATAAAGTTATCAGTATCATCAAGCCCCAAGCACAAAGTAGTGATGTTTTGTCAGATCTCAACTGTGAAGCTAACAGTATTCATAAAGACGATATTATTGTACTTTCTGTAGGTTCAAATGACAGAGAACCATATCTTTTATAACGCAATTTGTGCAACATTTTGTGTAAATTTAATTATTGTACATTATTTGTGGTTAATGTAAAAACCAACCGACATCTTAACGTGCATAGACTCAATTATGAACTGAATATGCTGATAAATGCAACGTGTCGGGAGAAGCCCGACACGTTGGACCGACCAGATCCGCACCACACTCGAATCCACACTCCACGACGCTTTCCACACCGCCGCAGATCAATGGCGGTCAATAATAAAACGCAAGATGCTTCATAAAAGAGGTCACGACCCCCAGTAACTGGGGTATCGACTCTAGAAGAGAAGAAGATGCTGATGAATAAATATGAAAATTGTAAATTTTTAGATTTGAAAAGCCATAATTACGAAAATTTTAGACATTATTTACAAAAGCTGACATTTAAAATAAATATTGAAATAGACTTTTTGAAATATAATAAAGATTTTATCCAACACGGGCGGTTAAAGAAACCTCATATTAAGGCAGAACAGCAATTTTGCTTAATCTGATGTGCGATTCGGCCAACAAAACATCAAGTAACCAAGACAAGAGTGCAGTTTTGCAGGAAACTCAATCAAATAATAATGAGGATTGTTTTCGTTCATAACAATTTTACCTTAATGCACCAAAACATAGCCGGAGTTCTCAATAAAATAGATCACTTGAAAATAGCATTAGAGGAATTAAAAAAATTAAAGATAAGTACAAATTTTATGCTTATGTGAAACATTTATAAAAAGCGGTGATGAAGCGAACCTTAAATTGCCCAATCATAAAATAGCAGCGTACTTCTCACGAGCTAACCAGAAAAGAGGCGGTACAATAATTTTGGTAAGAAAGTCTTTCGACTTTAAAGTTCTGAACGTTTGTAAGGAACTGTCAGTATGTAAGAATTTCGAATGTTGTGGAATAGAAATTCCCACATATAAACTAATAGTCGTTATTGTTTATCGAACGCCAAATTCTGATGTTAGCCTATTTTTAACTAAACTCCAAAGCCTCTTACAATATTTGAGTAAAAATAAATTCAAGCACAAAATAGTATTGACGGGTGATTGGAACATTGATCTTTTAAAAAATACCAATGTTGCAAAGGACTTAGCAGCTACTTTGAGAAATTTTAATTTAAAACTGCACATAAACACTGCAACTCGTCAAAAGCATGTTTAGACCAAATAGCAAGTAATATTTACAGGGCAAAATCTGACATCCATCTGCTAGGTTTGTCAGATCATGAAACAGCTCAATTTTTATCATTTAAGTTAAAGATGCACCCACGAGAATATACGATACAGAAAATACACTACAGTAAAGAAAACATTGTGAAGTTTGAAAAGAGTATATCTGCACTGTCTTTCGCAGAGGTTTATAACAATAATGACGCTAACGTAGCTTTCAATGAATTACATTGCCTTTTTGAACTATTTTATAAACTTTGCTTTCCAAAAAAACTTGTTAAGATTCGCAGTAGATTTAAATATCAAAAGTGGCTTAGCAAGGGTATCATATATGCGTGTAGGAATAAAAGACGTTTATATATTGATTATACAAGAAGTAATAATAATCTTAGAGGTATCAAGAAAAATGCGTACAAGAAGTACAACAAAATACTCAAATTATGCATTCAAAAGGCTCAAAAGTTAGAAAGCCAAAGATCTATAAGAAATGCTTCGAATAAATGTAAAGCTACTTGGGCTATAATTAATGATAATTTGAACAGTGAAACTATGAATAAAAATATGGATATGATTTACAAAAATGACATAATATATAAGGATCCTGACATAATATGTGAAATGTTTAATGATTATTTTATAGATATGACAAATTCGGTAAATAATGATTCAAATTCTAATACTATTAATATTCCATTTCATATGAACTCGATATTTCTTTTTCCCACAAATGACATTGAAATAGAATCAATTATCAAGTCACTTAGTAACAGCAACGCAGTAGGGCATGACGGCATAAGCACTCAACTTGTAAAATTGTGTGCCAAATATATCAGCCGACCCCTGACGTAAGTAATTAATTTGTCAATGGAGCAAGGATTCTTTCCTGAAATTCTTAAATTTTGTATTGTCAAACCTTTTTTCAAAAAGGGTGACAAAGCCAATATGGAAAATTATAGACCTATCACACTCATTCCAATATTTTTCAAAATATATGAAAAAGTTGTTGTTAACCGTATCTATAGCTTTGTTACCTCCAACAATTTACTAAAAGAGGAACAATACGGCTTTCGGAAAGGTAGCTCTACTACTCTGGCTTGCTATAATCTAATGTCCTTAGTATTGGAAAGTATCAACAATAAGATTCCGCTCGCAGCTCTATTCCTAGACATGAGATTTGCATTTGCATTTGATTTTGTACCGCACAAGAGATTACTTGACAAATTGGGTAGATATGGGATTAGAGGTAAGGCTTACGACTGGTTGAAAAGTTATTTGTCTGATAGACAGCAATGTACGGAAATATCAACAGTGGTAAAATCAAAAAAGTGCACCTTTCGGTCAAAATATCGGGTAAACAGTTGCGGAGTGCCACAAGGCAGTGTAATAGGGCCTTTGTTGTTTTTGTTATTTATTAATGATTTGCCAGATACAACAAAACACAAATGTTTCCTGTTTGCAGCTGACACCACTATTGTAATAAAATGTAATGACTGGGAAAATTTTAATGATGATATTAATGACACACTAAAGAACATAGCAGAATGGCTAGGCTTAAATAATCTAAACATAAATATTAACAAGACCAAGATTATCCAATTTTCAACACACAATGCAAAATTGGCCGACCTGTTAGTTTAAGATAACAGTAATACTGTGGAGACTGTAGATGAGGCAAATTTTCTAGGTTTCACTTTAGACAAGCATTGTAGCTGGAAAACACACGTAGAATTAATGTGTAAAAAAATAGACAGGTTCGTATTCGCACTATGGCGACTTAGTAACGTCTCGTCCATCGAAGCTGCTTTATCCGCGTACCATGGCTACGTTTCGTCGTTGCTTAGCTATGGTACTCTGTTGTGGGGTAACTCAGTCGATGTAAAAAAAGCTTTTATAGCGCAAAAGAAGTGCGTTAGGGCAGTTTGCAGAGCGCAGTTCCCTGATTCCTGTAAACCTCTATTCAAGGAATTGAAAACTTTACCATTGCCATGTATTTATATTAAGCAAATTTGCATTTTTGTAAAACAATATCCACAATACTTTGTCACAAGAGGTGAACAAAAAAAAATCCCTACAAGACATCAGTCTAGAATTTTGCTGCCCAATATAAGATTGGAATTGTTTAAGCGTAATCCTTATTGCATGGCTATTAAAATTTATAATAAGTTGCCAGATGTATTTAAGGATATGCCTCTACTAAAGTTTAAAAAGCAACTGCATGCCTGGCTTTTGATGAAGTGTTTTTATTCAGTTCAAGAATTTTTTGTCGACCAATAAATTTTTGTATTAATCAATCAATAATAATGTATTTATTTAATCAATTTATTGACATTGTAACTTCAATTAAAATTTAAATGACATACCTGTAATTCTATTTGTGCTGCTTTATTGTTGTAAAGTATGATACATTTAATTTTGTTAATTAGCATGTCTTAAAAGTATTTGCATGGCAGTAAGCCAACATGAGGACTTAACCAATATTTCCACCCCTGTATCACCATGTTACAGCAAATAAATAATTTTCATTTTAATTTCATTTCACACCAAACCGTATAGCTGATTTTTGGTTTATAGAGTTTGGCCTTTAGCCCTGATTAATCGTGAATAGAGTGTGAGCTTCATTAAAAAAAAATTTGAATATAAGTCCTTTTTATGTAACTCCTACAGTTAAGCACTTCTATTTCTGTGGATTGTTTCCTTTTAATGCGATGACAACAAAAAAATTAACTTACTTTGATTTCAAATCCAAAATCCTAGTTTTTAATGTAAGCAAATCACTTGAGTTATCACTGAATCCGGAGACGTCGTGGATGCGGTGGTTGAGCCATTCCATCATCAGTTCAACCTTTTCATTTTCCTGCTCCTACAGGCAGAGTGAATAATGAACATGTATAGAACAGGGCAGAGAGACTTCTTGTATGGAAGAATTTATTCAAAAGAAACTTTATCTTATCTTATACATATTGAAATAGAATGAACAATAAATACATATCCAAATATGCATCTATGTGCTGTTTTGTGTTTATGACAATTAATTTTATTTTTGGCACAGTCTTTACTTGGACATAATATTTTAGTATCAAACAATTTATAGAAAAACTACTTATTTATTTTTCTGTCAATACCAACACCATTACATAAATTTATGGCTTCATCATCATCATCCGTGCTTTCTATACCGGTGGTGAACCCACACTGCTAAATTTATGTACTGTATTAAAATTTATAAGACCGTCCAAATTGAAGTAAAAACACCATTTTTTTTTAAAGTTATTTAAGTTTGAATTGAATAAGGAATAAATTAATCACACATTCTTTTTAAAAACATTGCCAGTGTGTGTTTACTTATTCAATAGGTAAGTACCAAAACATTCAGTAAAACCACTAAAACCATTACAATGCAAATAATATATGCAGAACCAATTACTTTTGTTATGACTCAGTAGTTTAGCATTAAGGAGTATTTATGAAGAATTATCATCAGCAGCTTTTGGGAATGTTACAGGTGATTTATGTGGTGCCGTTTTTTCTTTTTTAAGATAAAAAATTACCTGCAGTATATTTAATTTCTGATCCAGGCTCTCGCGCAGCTCCTGCACCTGTTCCCTGTTGGACTTCTTTTGGGAAGTTTTGTTTTGTCTAAGATGCTCCAGCTCAGCAATGAATAGAGTCAGTTTGCTCTGGATTCTGAGCACAATAGCTTGGTTAAGCTCCGCTTGCTCGTCAAATGTTAGTTCAGAAGCCGTTTGGTTCATAAAGCCTGTAAATTAATATTAAAATTAAAGATTACAAAAAAAGATGTGGTAGTATTGAGTGAATAGTAGGCAACACATATAATTACCTAATAATGTTGATGTGCTTTCATCAGCAGTGCTAAGTTTATGCAGGCTGGTATGATGACTCAAATCACAGTCTGCTATGATTCTGTTTACTTTGCCTCTAAGTTTGGCCGATAGTTTGCCATTTGTCTCACTGCTAAGCTCTTTTACTATACCCAGAAGAATGTTTTCTTGATTGATTTTCACTTCTGCGCACATATCATGAGTGCTTGTGACGGAATCCATTGTTTATTTCCGTAAAAAACTACACACAAACTATTTCCTACTACCAAATTAAATCCAAGCAATCATCAATGAATCGAATTAAATTCAACGTCCTAACAGTCTTGAATCAGTCACCATAGCAACCGTCAAACAAAAATATTTTTTCAAATTATTGTTTTACGGCTGTGGACAATGCCTTTATTATAGGGTTGCGAAAAGGTGATCATATCGAAACAGACTTGAATGCCAACCAAAGTGACCAATGCTCAAAAAAAAAACTATTTCGTTGCTGATTGGTTGGTTGGCTAGCTCGCCTGCTGTAATCTGTGCTGCAGTCAATGAAGGACAAACACAGAGAGACACCGGCATTAAGCTACAGTTACACATGCTCATTACTAGCACGAAAGCATGCTACTAATGAGCAAGTGCTACTTATTAGCACGTGTGTCGAAGCCTTGCTAGTTATGAGCATGCTACTTTCGAGTATGCTCAAAAATCGATAGCCGTGCGATTTATGAGCATGCTACCTGCGGTGCAGGTAGAAGGGGGCGTGCTTTTAGCACGTGTGAACAGGTTTGCTTATTGAGCATGCTACTAGGCTAGTATCCATTGAGAATTGGTATAGAGATGTCAGTCTCGGTTTAATTATATAGCGAGGTTGTGGTTTATCTATACATAATATATTATAAAGAGGAATGATTTGTTTGTTCGTATTACAATCTCTTATAGCCGGTCAAGTAAATTTCCTAAACTAAGGGTAGCGAGCAATTTAGTGCCTAGAGGATGCATTTTTATTGACAGCTGACTGGCTGAAAATGTAAGAAATTGCTCGCTACGCTCAGCTTAGGAAATCAACTTGACTGGCTATATGAAATGGTAATACGGCCCCAGGCAGTGACACAGGCTATGTTTCTTATTAATTTAGGCTATATGCTTAATTCGATAGTATCTAAACTATCGATGGGATGCGTGTCGATTGTATTGATACCATCGATAGTTTTGCCCTATCGAAAGTCGAACATTTTACACTAATATTGCAAGCTCATACAAGGTTTCGTTTTATTTCTAGTCGATAGTATCGAAAATATCTCGATAGTTACTAAAGAAAAACTATCTATAGTATCGATAGGTGTCGATAGTTATAAATACTATCGATAGCATCGACTTTAATGGCACGATTCTATCGATAGTATCGAAAAAGGTCAATAGCATCGCTTTATTCTCATTATCGATACTATCGATAGTGTCATCACGGGTCGATGGTTTCGATAGTACGACCAATTTTCAAGATCAACTATCACTATCGAAACTATCGCTATCGTAGCAACACTATTTCGAATCGAACCTGTGCCTAAAAGCATGTTTGTTCAATCCTTTGCTTTGAGCACGGTCATTTAGTAGCAGGCTTAAAAAAAGCAAGTGTGTCAGTAGATGAGCGTGCTCGTTTGTAGCATGCATGCATGCGTGCTAATAAGCATGCTACAAACGAGCATGTGTAACTGTAGCTTTAAGCTACAGTTTCACACGTTCAAATAAACTACTTTCGCCGTATGATGATATCCCTGAATGTTCCTAATTGTCAATTATAGTGCTGTAACGAATGTAATTTAATCGAGTTGGCAAAGGAAATGGAATCGTATTTACCGATTTTTAATTTTTTTAATAAATTCTTATTAAACGGTTACGGCTATTAAATTATAGAATAAAACGCGGTATCTCGAAAATAATAGTTAAAAAATAGCACACAAGACCGATGCACTGGTACCTACTTATCCGAATGACGTGATTACAAATTACAAAATGGTCGCTCCTGTTCATCGATTCTTAGTCGATTCAGTAGTGTCAATAGACTATTGAATGGCGTTCCTTTTTACGCATCAGGCGTTATAAAGATATATTAATTTTATTTCAACTACTTCACTTATTTACGGTTAACAATAATAACAATAATTTACTTGATAGGATTCGAAAGAACAATAGTTTTTTAGTAGTTTGTAACATTTTCTTTTGCCAGTTTCTTTTTATTTATTTTGAAATAGTATGCGTGACACGGAAAAATAAGAGCTGTTAGGCATATGATCTTACAGTGAAAATAGTATACTATAGTTTTTCCAATTTAGTATGATAATTTTGACAGTTCACGCCTATGAAGTATAGCATTTTTTTTCAGTAAAGTGTGCTACACTAAAATCGTACTTTACAGAGGGGTACCGCCCACTTAGTGAAGGGCCATGCAAACGAATAGCAATAGAAAATAGAATATCGGTTGTGAAATAAAATTGATCTAACATTAAATTTAATAATAAGCGCGACATTTCATTTCAACACAGTTTAATCTATCAAAGTTACTTATATGATCGATACATTCTTAAAAACATTGATGAAATATAATAAAGATTTAGAACTTAAATACACACATCAAAAGTGTCTCAAGCATTTTTATGCGGATTTCTTGAGATTGAGATGTGGCTTTGTAATAAATTTATGATTTTATAAATTTATATGGATCCTTTTTGGTGCATTTCATAATTTGAAACAGGAACTGTCAATCAAATTCGAGTAAAAGATGAAAATCAGCTGTCAATATTTTCCCTATAAAAACATACAACGCATTGAAGACATTATTAGTGCTACTGTTTCCCTACTACTGATTAAAACCAACGTTATTATGGAGCGGCGACGTCATTTAAGCAGGGAAGAAATGCTTAGAGCCGTGGGAATGATAGAAGCTGGTTCCCGGCAACGTACTGTGGCTATAGCTCTGAATACAAGTCAGAGTGTTATCAGTCGACTTTGGACACGTTACCGAAGCACTGGTACCGTGGCTGAGCGCCATGGAGGACGGTATGGCTGCACCACACGGAGACCAGACCGATACATTCAAATCACAACTCGAAGAGCTCCAACAATAACCGCCATGATGTTAGCCGTGAGGCTTCATCACTCTTCAGGGAACTTAATTAGCGACCAAACAGTCAGAAACCGCTTGCATGAAGTGAACCTTCATTCCCGAAGACCGCTAAGGGTACTACCTATAGCAATGCACAATCGTAGGATTCGATATCAATGGGCTCTTGAACACAGAAATTGGGCAGAAGAACAATGGCGTTTCGTGTGCTTTTCTGATGAGTCTCGTTTTGGTATGAGACCGGATACAAGACGTAAACGACACTGGAGAACCCCTGGACGCCAACAGCGATTAAAATCCTGCCAGGAAGTCCATCCTTATAGTGGTGGAACCATCATGGTATGGGCGGGTATTTGGATCGGCGGAAGAACTGAGTTGATTTGGATCAGAGGCAACCTCAACGCTCAAATTTATGCTGAGACGATTGTATCAGACGTCATCGTTCCTCTACAAGTGCAAATCGGTCCCTTATTTCAGTAAATGCATGATAATGCACGACCGCACACCGCAAGAGTTGTAAGACAGACTCTCGCCGCAGCCAACATCAATTTCCTGCCCTGGCCTGCTCAGTCGCCAGACTTGAACCCGATTGAGCATGCATGGGATATGCTACAGAGAAGAGCTCTGCCGAATATGGAGGGTATCCAGTCGCAAGAAGACCTTTTTTTGTTGTTGCAACGAACATGGGCGGCCATTCCACAGCGTGATTTGGATGAACTCATTTTGAGTATGCCAAACCGATGTTCTTGTGTTGTTAGTGTTCGCGGTAGAAACACGGATTATTAATTGTGTAAGTTACTCAATAAAATTTTAAAGAAAACTGTTATTTCAGTCATTTTTTCGAACTTTAATGTTAGTGGTTCAAATGTCAAAAATCCCTTTATTAGGAAAATGGCAAATTTCTTTATTAATGCAAAGGTGACTTGGTTTATCGTTACTGTAGACAAACGAAAACACTTTATTTGATGAATCCTTAAAGAAAATTTTAATTAATATCAATCAGGAGAAAAGTTATTGCAAAAATATAAGTTGATCCCTAGACACTTTTGATGTGTGTATTATTCGTTAATGCGTTTCTGAACAAGAATTGATAATAAACTTATGGGACAGTCTTCTAGTAGTGATATAATAGATAGGCTGTGCACCATTGAATGATAAATAACTTCAAATCCTAAAACCTACCTTATTTAATTCTCTAATATGTTTTTATTCATTTAATTATCTCTTAAACTACATTAAAATATTTGAATACCATTTACCTACTTTGTTTATCTATGTATATAAACTAACGATTCCAAGTTCCATGAAATAATAAATCGATAATCGAAAAGATTCACTAACGATCTTAAACAACCCCATTCCTTTTGAAAGCTGTCAAAATTATCATCGTAAATTGGACAAACTATAGAACGAAAGCATGCAACTATTGAGAAAGTGCTACTTATTAAATATGAGCATGATAAGAGGTTAAGAACCATAATGTACTCTTTGCGTACGTTGGCAATGGTGCCAAATGAATGGATTTAATTAAAAATATCCTAGATCCTTTGCCTTTAAAATGTTAAATATTTAAATATGGTATAAAATACAAATACCTCGAAATGGTTTTCGATTTAGGCCATGTTTGATTTTTTTCCCATACCCAATTTCATTGGACAAGCATTGCAGAAATGTTAAACAAAAATTTATGAACCTTATGTCCAAGGAATAAGGTTTAATATAATGTTTAGTGACGTTAATGTAATGCCAATCCGGGGAAATTCTGTTCAAGAGTCAGTGTCCCTAGTTAGTCTGTGGTCGGGCCGCTGATGAAATGAAACCAGCTACAGACTAAAAAATTAAAAATTAATTCTTCCGACTAAATCTTCCTCTTCGATTTATTTTAGAAAAGGTTCTTTGGAAATACGCTAACTAACTCCTTTTATTTGTTTACACTATCAGTAGTGAGTGAGACGGTTAATGGCTGCTTAATTTTTCGAACTACGAGGTTTGAAATCCTCCAGAGTACAGGCGAAGCTGATGGTTGATCAAAACAGTGCAAAGATGCAATCTGAATCTCAAAAAACAATGGACAGTATTGATAAAAATAAATCACGCAAGTTGTCAGGAGAATCTCATCAAGGCACTTGTTACTGGTACGTGAGAAACTAGCATATTAACCTTTTTTTGGAATTGAAAAAAGTTAACCTTTTCTTTTGTTTTAGCGGGAAAGATAGAAATCTTAACATCGCAGAACTACTGTGTGCATCTTGTAATCGTTGGTTTCATGAATCATGTATTGGGTACCAGCTGGGGAAGTTGGTTCCATTTATGACCAATTACTTGTTCATATGCAAAAACTGTTCCCCAACTGGGTTGGAGACTTTCAAAAAGAATCAAGCTCGTAAGTGCCCTGAACCTATTTTGCTATCAATACAAGCATGCTGGCCCGGCAGACAAGGAATTAACCCATTTACTACTGAATAAAAAAGACAATAGAAAATCGATTGTCAAAACGCACCGGTACCTATGTGGTGTAGCAGCGAACCTGTTAGAAACTTAAATTAACTACAACATAATATAATTCATAGACTTATCCGTCTGTCTGTCTCTATAGAAATTTTGTAGAAGATTTTTGCCAACCAATTAGCCATTGGTATTGGTGCACCACTCTTTATGTAGAGTTAATAGATTTTTATTTTAAACAGCATTTCCTCAAATGTGTCTGACGGCAATAGCAAACTTGAGACAAGAGAGTATCAAAGATGGCAGCAACAAGCTATTGTTTAGCAAGGACCGGGAGATTATTCCATACATTGACCAGTATTGGGAGGCCATGACTACCATGCCTAGAAGGTAGGATGAACCTATTTGCACTTATGAGTACATAAATGAGGTCTTTTGCCACCGGCATCGGCAGTTTGTTAGGAGCGTTATGGGAAGTAAAAAAAAAATGGTTTTTGAAATTGCTATATCTTGGGGATTTTTGGTGCTTTCGATATATTATTTTTACCAATACTTCTATTTTCGAGAGGCCTTTCATAGCACCTCAACAAAAATAAAATTACCAATACCCTATTATTATACATATTTACTTAGATTTACATTTACTTTACATTTCTAGAAAAATTAATTGTTTTGTGCTAGAAAAATTCAATAATGTTGAACTCTGCATTATATACATTTACACAATATATTTCATCATTTAAGCATACTTCTAAACTTCAAATCAGTCACATTGCTAAGGAAAAAACTAACAGTACTTACTGGAGTACAGCAATTTTGCAATACTTCAACACAAAACAAGTTTTATAGAGGAGGTTTTAAATTTGCTACCACGAAAGTGTGGAATGACCTTCCGCCGCCCTTGAGAGATCCTATGCGTCCCTTAAAATTTAAACAAGCAAAAGATCTCATCTCATAGAATCGCAGAAACAATCATAGAATCCAAGAAATGGTCATAGTAAACCTCCTCTTCTGCTAAAATAAACAATGATGGACGATTTTAATCATATAATTTACATACATTCTTTTTTATTTTCTTTTACAACATACTACATATTACACATAATATTATATTTACATCCTGTTCGTTCTACCTAACATATTTTTCCCCCATTGCCGACCTGCCATAAGGGCCAGTCTGAAAACCAGCGCTGGGCCTCCGTGCCAAGCTTACGCTGAGACTAGTACCTATTGCCGAACCAGCATTTTAATGACTTTCTTTTTTTTTTCGCTGTTCATTTTATATTCTGTAACTTTCCGTTTACTGTGTTTTAAGTTTGGCAATAAAAACTTTTTTATTTATTTATTTATAATTTACTTAACACATTTACATCTTTTCAGAGTTACTCAGTCGTGGTATGCAACCATCCAAAGGGCCCTTATCAAAGACATCCAGGTCCTGTTTACATATGAAGAGGATTCCTCCCAAGGGTCTATGTTTGGACTCTTTAACTCTGAGCTGACTGTCATTAAGCCCAACTATGAAGCCATGATCAAACAGGGCCAGCTTAAGGTCACTGATATGGGGATTGCAACAGGTAAGTTTGATAAAAGAAAAAATAATTATTTGACCCATATTTTCTACTAACAGTTCTCTGTTGTCCATGTGGATTTAGCCTCTAAATTTTTTTGAAAAATAGTATATATTTCACCTTAGAGCAGCCACCCGGATTGTTTAAGACGCGGGTTCGAATCCTGCCCGATTTCTTTAAGATCCGAAATTAGATTGAGTAAAATATTTTCATGTGAGCGCATTTACAATATGTAACCCCCAGTTTGTATGTGAGAAAGGACAGTGCCCAAGTTGGCCTATGAACCAACAAACATTTGACATTTGTCATAATTCTGGCTATGATTTAAGACATAATTATCACATATTAGATTGTCACGGACACTTCTGATTTTTGATATCAAAATTAAAAATACTGAAAAGATTTATCGTGCGAAAACATTTTTTATTGCCCTCTGTTGTTTAGCCATCGCAACAATATTTTAATTTACTTTGTATTGACAAAAGAAACCTTGTTTGTGCAAGAAAATGTAGTTGTGAATTTACTAAAGGTTCTTAAAAACGAGTAACAATACATTACTGTCAAAGTGATAGATGTTTCATCAACTTTTTATATTACATCAGATTATACATTGGCTTAAATCAGCTTTGTGCGAAGCCAAAAAAAAAAAGAAGTTTTAACCGTTTAAAGACTTTGTACCCTGCACATAGCTAACTCAGCAATAATTACGGATTTACGATAATCGCAATGGAATCATGATTTTGTGTGAATTGTGGCTCGGCTCACTAGCTAAGCTTCACTTCTGCCAGTACCATGGAACCACTGTTCCATGGTACTGGCAGAAGTGAAGTCACTCACGTGAATAAAACTTCGCATTATATTATTAAATATAACCTCAAAATTTTTCCGTTTTTTGATATTTAACGAGTTCTCAGAAGTGTCCGTCCATAAACTACGTTTTGACACTAAAGTGTATGTATTGATGAACCTTAAGAGGTATTTTTCATGACTGTTGGTTCATAGGCGGCAATGTATGGGCGAATGTACACTATCCTTTCCTTTTTAAGTAGCCTCCTTTTTTAAGACTTCAACTTCATGAAGTGACATTGACAATAGTGACAATAAAATGCAATCAAAAAGTTCTACAGATTCTTGTAACTTGTGTTAAAATAAATATACAAAGATTCTGTGTTAAGTTATCCATTGATTTACGGATAAAACCATATTTTCCTCAAAATGTTTTGCAAGTATTTTCCGAGTAAGTGGTAGCAGTAAAGTTCATCCAATATGAATTTTTATTTCATTGCACCTTAGATTCAATCAAAATAGCGCTATTTTGATTAAATCTAAGCATTGCACCACGTTTGCTTACTGTGATAAAAATGAAGTGCAACTAAGTGCAACAATATTTGCAGACGCAAAGACAACCTGTCGTTGTCCAAATCCAAATCGATCTGTAGACACTTCGGTTTCCAAACGCGGCCATATCCCTCCTTCCTCATAATACATCGCATACGCACAACTTAGTCTGTGAGAGACCAACATAACTAAGCTTACGAGGAGCATGCTAAAAGAAATTAGATACTCAAAAAATGAAATGTATTCTTTATTACAAGTATCAATCTTATCGAAGTAGATATTCACCCTGAGCACGTATACACTTTTGCATACGTTTGAACCGATTGGAAAATGCCTGTGACCACTCTTCTTTAGACACCTCAGAAATCTCGACATTATAGGCAGCCAGTGCAACTTCTTTGCTTTCAAACCTCTTCCCCTTTAGTTTTTGGATACAGGTAAAAATCACAAGGCGCTAGGTCAGGGGCATACGGTGGGTGAGGAAGGATTGTTTTTTTTGAGTTGGAAAAAGTCAAGTGTTCTGGCAGACGTGTGCGGCGCCGCATTGTTGTGGTGCCAGAGAAGGTGCCGGATTGCTGACTTCGGTCGCTTGTCACACCAAGCTGATAATACTGTTTGAGCACAAACTGTCACATACCATTCAGAGTTCACCGTTCTTTGATCCTCCAGCACTACAGTAGCAATATGACCCGTTTTGCAGAAAAACGAGGCGACCATTTGTTTCTGTGTGCTTCGTGCACGGCGACATTTCGTTGGAGTTGGTCCATCTTCAAAACACCACCAGACTGTCGCTTTGTTTCGGGATCATAGTTATTTAACCATGTTACGACACCAGTCAGTATATCATACACGTTTTTTTCTCGCCACCGTCGAATTTATCTATCATGAATAGGCACCAATCCACCCGACGGTCTTTCTGCTCATTGGTAAGTTTGTGCCGCACCCAGCTCGAACAACGTTTACAGAGAGAAAGGTGATCGTGAATTATGGTTTGCATTGCTGCTGATACAATTCCCAGTTCTCGCTCCAGCTCTACATACGTAGTTCGTCGGTTTTCGCGAATAAGTTTTCCGACTGCTCGAACGTTTTCTTGTGTGACCGCGGTTGGCGGCCGACCTGTCTTCGCTTCATCTTCAAGACATCCCCGTCCTCTTTTTAATTCAGCAAATAAATACTGTTGCTCGTGAACAAGCAGACTCACAAAAGTTCAAAACATTCTTGAGGCTTTAAACCTTTTTTATAGTCATAAATGATAGCGCGAAAATCACGTTGACTGAGCTCCATTGCTGCAAGCGAATTCCCCCGCCAGATTCTCGGAAAAATGATGCTCATTCTAATAAAAAAATGTGTGTTCTATTTTCAAATATATTAATAAACAACCAGCCCAGATGGTGTATAACTTGCCAGTGTCAATCAAATGAGTAAAGAGTATCTAACTTCTTTTGGCATGCCCCTCGTACTCGTATGTAGAGCCAAGCAGTATCATTCAAATAAAAGGTTCGATGACGGTGGGGAATCGCAAGTGAGCCATAGGCTGCTGAATAAGCTTACAATCACATCGGAAGGTTCGTTAGGTAGGCCGCTACTAATTTTGTTTATAAAATATTTTTTGCACCATTTTTAATTTTTTTATCATTATCATTTTTGTAGATACTCTAGTAATTTTTGTAGAAAATATTTTATTTATTTTTCTAAAAAATAAAAAAAACAGATTAGTTTACTCTTTCTAAATTGTTATGTTGTTTTAAAATTTAGGAGAAAACAGAAAATCTTGCATCGTTTTATTCGAAACAAAATATATATGTAGCTGTGCTTTCCGGATAATTATTGTCATAAGAACATTAATTTACAATTCAACATTTAAGACTATCTTAACATGTAACTCTTAGAATAATTACATATAGAAACCAAGTCCGCGCGCCCATTTTGAAGCACCTTAATTGGAACCATAAATGGCTCCAAACGGTCCGCTTTGCAGTGTTCATCACAGCTCCGCAATGTTCAATGTCAAAGCGCTCCGCACGTAAGCAAGTAATAGTCAGGCATAGGCATGTGTGGATCGGATTAGTGCTTCATTTTTGACGGGGCGGTTGTATGAAGACTATCTTTCTATACGTTATTATTCTAAGATGTAACCCCATTTTCATATAAATGTGCGCTTTTGGTAAGACATCCTACCAAGACAACACACAACCTCTACATAGTGTTGCTCTCACGTTTGGATTAGCGCCAGAAGTCTGAAAAACCGACGCATACACGCATAGTCGTATACAGTGCATAATATAAAATAATAGTCTACAGACACGTACTGAATAATGACATTGTTTCCCACACAGCGGTGTTTGTAAACACGCGGGACGCACACACCCACAAACTGTATGGGACGTTGTGTTACTCGATAAGTCTCGCATAGGCATCGTCGCTTTACCGTGCGATTTCTCATCTATTGATTTTAGATTTAAATTGTTTACCGTACCTACCACCTTGAACTTTATGGCTGGTAAGTTGATTTTCTTTTTAATTTTTACAATCACATACTTGTTTGCTTACTATCTGAAATCTCGTTTTTTAAATCCATTTAAATTGCTTAATAATTAGGTTTGTAAGATGGACTTTCGTTTAGAAAACTTATTGTATTGTACACTTAAAGGTTCGCCTGTTTCATTGGTTAAGAGAGACGTCACATAGCCGTGGTAGTTACACGAAAGTAGGTACCGAGACGGTCTATGCCGTCTTCATTATCTTATCAGTCACCAAAAAGTTCGTCAGCCATTGAGTTCAGATATCGGTGAAGCTATCGACATGGATAGTAAGTGTTTAGGATTTTACTTATATTTTGTATGTAGGCATTAAATTGAATTTTAACATATTTTTTCAAAAATATGTTAATTAGGTAGGGCGGCTATTACCTAGCGTTAATTTAGTAATAGTTCATAATAACTTACGTTTGCATGCACGAATATGACATTTAATATAATTATCAAATTGTACATTTTAGTACTTACCTAAAAATTTTAAGTTAGATATTTGAATGAGTAAAGCAGGAAACTCCTATCTACGCTTTATCAAAATAACAGTTACCCGCGTAGTTATGTACGTACAACCCGTGAAGGTCAGCGAAATACATTACTTTGCGCTCCAAAACATCAAAAACTCACTCTACAATCAAGTTGCGCTAAAAATAGTTCGAAACCTTCGTAATAACTTTGATGAAGTAAGATTTCCCTTACCTTTTCTATGTTTTTGGTTATAAGGTTGAAATTTGCATATCTTAGGTTTTCTTTGCAAACCTTGCTATTCCAGGTCTTAGGCATAAATAATTGTTTCCTCTGTCGTACGACGAGCTTCGAGTAACGGTGTCTGGTCCGTGACATGTTATTATACTCGAACATCCTTTGTTCATATTATGCTTATTGATTGAAGCAGTTTTTGCGTCTCCGTTTCGTAATACACACGACTAGCCGTGTTGTTGTAATGTCAATAACTTCGTATCGCGGCTGGCGGGTGTGGTGGCCCGATTTTTGTGATCGTCTAATCGTTTTATAGTGCTGTGTGTATCTCAAGAGTTTATTACTAATAGGTCTAGTTTTAATTTGGTATACATAACCTATCTTGTGGTCATTCGTCGGATAATTACCATAATTTTATGTGTGATCGCTGGCAATCGATCGTAACATTCGGAACGCGGTCATTCTATTAAGGTATTTACCTACTTACTTATTTTTTATGAGCAAAGTAGGGAAAAAGATTTCTATGCCCTATATAAGGTTCAGTTTTCAGCGTCTCTTAATTGTTTGGGATTAGTAAGTGAATGATGTCTCTATAGTTGAATGAATCTCGCTATGCGTTTAATCCTCGTTTGCGTAACAGCCCATTTATAAATCGATGATTCCTAATGGCGGTGATATATTGCTGTATCCAAGGTCGAAACAGCTGAAGCTATAGATGTCAAAATTTTAGCCAGTTTCCATAACAAAAAACCTATATTGCACTCTGACGATATCGATAGCGAAGCGCGAATCAAAACATAATTGGTAAATATCGCGCACAAACATTACTCGGACATGAAGGTCTACATTTGATTTAAGGCCTTTAACTTCATCTTAGAAAAACAATTTATTAAGTAATTGAATTTGAAATAAAAATACACATCTTGAAAAAACAATAGATGGAGGCGTTTCTACATGTGCCATGCAGCTACATAACTTGTAGCTCGCTGTTATCTTCAGTAGTCATCGCTACCTAGTCGTCCATCATCACACAATAATTCCATTCCGCAGTACCACTGGCGGGCAACGTAAAAGGGCGCCAAGGCAAGCGCCGGCCAGCCGTAGGGGGCGCCTCTGACGCGAGCGCGCCGGTCGGCAAGAAGGGCCGCGCCACCGACCTTGGGGCCCTGAAGCTACCGTCGCACGGATACCCGACGGAACATCCCTTCAACAAAGACGGGTACCGGTATATCCTCGCGGAACCGGATCCTCATGCGCCGTTTAGACAGGTTAGTGGAATACAAAGGCCTTCTATTAGGCTGCGTCGACGCCTTTGCAGTTGACGCTTGCCGCGTCGACTAGCTATTTTTGACGTCGACAGAGTGGCTTTTGTTCATAGAGCCTTAGTAATCGTACTACACTAACAGATTCAAACATTCAACATATAATACTATCTTTTTTGACCTGTCATAAAAGTGCTTGAAAAAGCTTATTAATATGAATAAATCATATTTCTAATTTTCTATCATTTTACTAGATCATACATAGATAGCTGAAAGTAGCGTGGATAATTTTCTGTAATACATTTGATTCAGCAAAATTTAAAATTATTAAGGCGATGTTCGAATATGTGGTTAAGTATAATTTTCTTGGGCGGCCCCGATGGTATCATGCTAACTAAACGCAACGTTGTTATACAAGTTAGACTAAATCCTTAGTCCTTATGCCCTATTTTCTATCGTTCAGTAACTGCCGGTATCGAGCGGCTCGCCAGTCGCTGAGGCCGACTAGCAGTCTTGGCAATTCGAATAACTAAAGCGATATTTGTACTATATGGGAGATTGTAATACAAAAAACGTAAACAATCAATGGCGCTTTGAGTTCGAGTGCACTTTGATGTTTACATCAGTCAAACATTTTATATGATAATTACTCACAGTTACAGCATAGTAAATAAAATGGATTTGTTTATAACTAAGAACGCAGAGAAACTCCTGACACAAGAACTGCAGTTTCTTTAAATATTAGTAAAGATGTCAAAATAATTAACTTCTGATTTGGATTTAAATCCTTATGTGCGATCGCCTTAGCGCGTCTAATGAACATCACATGCTCATATGCTCGTAAATAATATATCATATCTATATAACCTTTCGAAACGACTAGTAAAAGATTATGATGACGATTTTATCCCTTGCTGCATTATTTCGACCTTTATCGGGTCATCAGTCCACCTGGCGTCCTAGAGTAAACATTAAATTAATATTGTGCAACATTGTTTCGAGCAAAGTGAAACGTGTATTGCAAATGACATACCAATGTAGATTTACTGTGGACTGTCCCATCTGAGGAACCTAATTTGTTAGTTAATTATGGTTCAGTCAATGTTAAATGAATGTTCAGTTAAGAGGATACAGAAGCGCCGTTTTTCCATATTTACAAACGTAGTCCCCTGTTTCCTCCCTGGATATTGCTAGTAGAGGAATAGTTTTGTTTTCCAAAAAATCTATTGCTACTATTAGCATGTCCCTATGTTTTACTTTTCAATATAAACTAATTAATAAAAGAGATATAAACCCCTAAAAAATCAAATAAATTGGCACGATTTTCCGCTGTGTTCAAACGGGGCTCCCTACATAACATCGAAAAGCGTTACATAGAATGTCGCGACATCGAAAACGAAAGGTCGAACGGTCTTTAAAGCGATGGTACGAAACATCGAATGGTCATTTTACCATTAAACGCCATCTGTACCAAAATATTTGTGTCAAAAATCAATGTGGGCAAAGTTGGCTAAAAGTCTAGATAACTTTGGCCGCTGACAAAATTGGACAACATTGAATTAAATGTTGAATAATAGTAAGCTACACCAACACATGCAAATGACCGTCCTCCGACAACCTCCGAACCGGTGGTAGAATCACATTATGTTTAATTATGATATTAACTATCATAGTATTATTTTATGTAAGTTTATTTTTATTCAGTATAGTTTATATAATAAAAGGACAACATAGTAACACGGCCACAGTCCTTTCTTAATGGATAATGAAAAAGTAACTAAAGCGGTCATCTTTTCGAAAAGGGATCAGGGGACTACGAAGCGCGATTTTGTGTACTTTTCATAGGTAATTACGGTTCGATTTGCAGCTGTCTCTATCGCACTCTACGGGGGCTCGAGGCTTGCAAAAGACAGCAATAGATTTTATAAATACCTATTTTATGTAAGTTTATTTTTATTCAGTATATTTTTGTCATAAGTACCTACTTTTTATAAGTTTATATGAATAAAGATATGTACTTTTTCTTTACTTTTTACTTTACTTCACAGTTGTGGCTGATGAATAAAAATACTTACGTCGCCATTAAAAACCTTCCTAAAATTTTAATTATTCGAAAAAAGTGGGCAAAGTTGTCATGTTTCACGGTACTTGAGTTGCCGTATCGTTGTAAGTATTTTGATGATCACCCGGTATGTACCGGCAATTGATCATAAAGCGGTGTTGAACCTCTAGGTAGCAGTTCCTTTCGATATCGTGACAATCGATGTCGTGACATTCGATGTGGTGTACCGTCGATTTAATGATCGTTCGGTAATTCAACCTGTCGATAAAATGACCATTCGATGTTTCGTACCATCGCTTTAAAGACCGTTCGACCGTCCGTTTTCGATGTCGCGACATTCTACGTAACGTTTTTCGATGTTATGTGGGAACCCGTTCAAACGTCCAGAAAACTAATTTGACTAGTTTATATAATAAAAGGACAACATAGTAACACGGCCACAGTCCTTTCTTAATGGATAATGAAAAAGTAACTAAAGCGGTCATCTTTTCGAAAAGGGATCAGGGGACTACGAAGCGCGATTTTGTGTACTTTTAATAGGTAATTACGGTTCGATTTGCAGCTGTCTCTATCGCACTCTGCGGGGGCTCGAGGCTTGCAAAAGACAGCAATAGATTTTATAAATACCTATTTTTAATTTCGGTCGACCGTGCTGTGTCCTCTTAATGTAATGTTAAATGAATGTTCAGACACTGTTAAATGAATGTTCAGTCAATGTTAACTGAATGTTCCGTTAAAGTAAAAAAAGGTTTACTCTATATTGGTTTTTTAGCAAACGGTCGACTTCAAAAGACTCATAAATACTTACAAGTTTTCTTATCATCTGTTCATTAGACACATAGTTAGGTATTTACTGCGGTTATTTTATTACCATCAGTAAGTAATTATGTTCAAATAACTATCCAAAAAAAGCCAAAATTTAAAAAAAAAGCATATTATGTCACTCCTTGTTATTTGAGCTTTAAATCGGTCCAGTAGTTTCGGAGCTTATTCAATACAATAAACAAACAAATCTTTCCCCTTTATAATATTAGTATAGACAAAGTTATGATCGTGACGGTTCTTAATCATAGCTCACCAAAGATCTGTGACGAAAACCAGACAGTGATTACTCTAGCAAATATCCTGAAATACAAAAACACTCTTAGCAAAGCGGTATAGCATGGCTTCATAAAGTACATTCCTGGTTGTCTTTCTAGGAATTCGATGAGAGCAACGAATGGAGTGGCAAGCCAATCCCGGGCTGGCTATACCGGTCTCTGTGCCCCGGCATTGTTCTGCTGGCGCTCCACGATAGGGCGCCTCAGCTGAAGATATCGGAGGACCGGCTGGCCGTCACAGGAGATAAAGGGTACTGCATGGTGCGGGCCACACACGGTAAGAACTGAAAAAGCATTTTAGCCTGAATTACACATGCCTGTAGCTGTGCATTCCAGTAGCAGTCACGTGACAGCAGAAGCCAATGAAAATACTTTATGGCAATGGGAATTGTGATGTATATTGCAAACTTTTTCATGAATTTACTTATTAGTACATTATTGCAAAGGCAGCGAAATAGGCAATTGCAGGTCGAGTATGAGTTTGAAGGCCGAGCCGCAGGCGAGGAAATAAAAAGGGCCTTTTACATAATAAATTTAATTAATATTATTAACAAAATCACAACTCCGCTTTACCGCCAATTTGTTTTTTTTTATTTTACAATTTGTGCCGAAAGGTGAACGCATCTGTGGCTATACAGCCACGAGAACGCAATGTGTACGATAGATGAAAGAGTTCTAAATTCAAACAGCACACCGTTTCATACAACATTGCCGGCGCGCTCTTCGTTCGAAATTCAAAGAACGCGCCGGGAAGTGATTTTGGGTTTTCAGTCTACGTAAATATGATACTTCGCGTGTTATTTATTCAAAAGTATTTTAATTTCGGTCTAAGTAATGACAATATTTCCGAGCATGTTTAAGAAAAAATCTTTACTTCATTTAGCTTTAAAAAAGGTCAAAAATAATACACCATTAAATTGCCTTCAATACGAGCTCAGTAGTTGTTGCAGTTCTGTGCTTGTCAACCTCACGGCCGCTTTCCATCAGGAACTTTGGAACAATTAGGAATTGTAGAGATTCGTCAGAATAATATTCAGGAGTTTGAATGTGATCTTGAGTTGCGAGTAATATGACACTCACACAAAGATTCGTGTTTGTTACGAACTGGATAAGTTCTTTTTCAGATGTTTTCAAGCTCTGCTTACTTATAAGCATTTGTCAAAAAATGTGTGACTTTACTCAAGTCTGTCTGGGCTATTGAACGTACTGTAATGTACCTAAAAATAAATACAAATCAGTTTTGCCTACAATCTGTATATCCTCCACAGGCGTGTCCCGCGGCACTTGGTACTGGGAAGCCATGGTGGAGGAGATGCCGGAAGGCGCGGCGGCGCGGCTGGGCTGGGGCCGGCACTACGCCAACCTGCAGGCGCCTCTGGGATACGACAAGTTTGGCTACTCGTGGCGCAGCCGGAAAGGCACCAGGTAAATGCCCTTTCTCATCTTAATTTTTCTAGGCTAAGCCCTTCTGATTCGAAGGGCTGATTGCCCTTGTTAATGCCTGTACGGCTAATCGGAAAAAATCACTTCGAATCGCGCTTACTGAATCCGTTGTGAGATTCAACTATCATAATAGAACAAAATCCGAAGACTTAGCTTTATGGCTTTTCCTGGGGAACTTGGTAATGACACAAAATAAAAATCTTACAGAAGGACTGTTCTCGCCTTTTTCAGTATAATTACCTAAACTTGCCTGACCGCCTAAGTCTACTACTATAATCGGTCTAAATTTTTAAAATGAAGAAGGTAGGTTAACCTAGGAGCTTCTTGACAGAACCCGCCAAAAACAAAATTCATCGTGCGAAAAATTGGACCAATTTCGACAAAAACACAGTGCGACTAGTCGCGTCACTGATTCTCACCAGTATCGCCTATAAACTCACTCTCTGTGTGCCTGATCAAAATGGCGGTTTGTTCCAAGCAGACTATCTGTCCGGGGTGCCGCGCCGCATGCGTTATTGGTGGTAATGATACAAACTATTTTTTTATAAATTGTGTGTATATGAGTGGAAGTGAGTAAATGCGATTTCAAACCCAGAGTCCTGCTGTTTTGCTCTCTTCTTAAAGTCTTCTTAAATTTACTGCATCTTGCACTCCTTTTTACCTAAGCGATTAAATACCTCTGAAGTTATGAAAGCTTTATTTTTGTGTACAATGAGGATGAGGAGTATCAGTGTCCAGCACAAATTTCGTTCACTATTCTGTCACGACTACGTAAACGCGAATTTGTATAGCATTAGGGGGGGCGCCTCACGTTTACGCACCATTTTTTTCTATGCTATCCGCGTTTTCTTTCTCGGCGCGTGTGATCGAATGAACTCGCACTTGGCACTCTTACCTTTGTGCCTTCGACTAAGTAAATTGGCACAAAATGACACCTGTAATCAAACTGTGACTTTTTCATTCACAAGTGAGTTAAAGAGTTTTTTATAATTATTAGTTGAGTTGCATTGTTCTTAAAAAAGTTTCGATGCAAAAAAGATCGTGTTCAGTATAGTACAAACAATTTTTTATCTCCCAAATAAAATGATTTTTAAGTATCATTTTCTTTATAAGTTTGTTGAAAAACGTCGTATGATACACGTGTGTATTGATGATTACCGTCCTCGGCTCTCCTAAGACCCGAGCCGCCTCAGCGGTAATTACCAACATTACACACTTTTACCATAATGTACTATTTCACTTCTCATGCTCTAAAAGTACGCCAATATAGCCCTACGAAGCGGGGCTAAAGTGACCACTTTAGTTCCTAGGAAGTAAAAAGAAATTAGTTTTTTAATTTCCTTCATGTGAAAAAGACAAACTCAAACAGCCAGTAAAAATATACTATTATCTGTGGAGTGTGGACCGTCTTCATTGCGAAAATGTTGAGAGTTTTAGTTCCATGGTTTGTCCGCAAAGCAGGTGGCGCCATGTGTTTTAAATTGTTAATCTGTGGTTCAGTTCAGAAGAAAAAACTGACCACGGAAAATTCAGAACTTTTGTCAAGTGTAAAGTTCGGTTTTGAATGTTTTTGTACCAAATTGACTATTTTTCTCGCACTCAAAGTGAAAAGTACAGTTTGCACCTCGAGACTTAACGCCAACTTAATATACCCTCGGTTTCATTGACTCCCTCGCACGATCGGGAGTCAATCCACCTCTGGTTTAGTATGGCTTCGTTCAGATCCTCGATATAAAATATAGTACTGCAGGTTCCACGAGTCGCGCGGCCAGCACTACAGCCCGGGCTACGGCGAGGGCGACACGCTGGGCTTCCTGGTGCTGCTGCCGGACAACAGAGCCACCAACTTCACGCCCAACACTTACAAGGACAGAGTGAGTACTAGGGTTTTCGTCTATCGATAAACACAAGCTCACTTTGAACTTTACATGGGGGACTTTAATACTACTCACACAAGGCCCATTTTGCTTGCAATAGTTTTGTGAAAGATGACCTGTCGTCCTTCCCTACTGTAAAATTTATGAATGAAGAAATGAGCTTGAAAAATATTTTTTACTACAGAAATCTAGTTTTGAAATATATGACCGACCTGTTGTCCTCCGTACTGTAAAATTGATAAATAAAGATGTTATCTTTGATAAATATTTTGCACTACACAAGTTGAATTTTTTTTGATAAGGTTAGGAATCTTCAGCAAATATGGAGTTACTTGATATCTGATGTTCATAACTAATTGATTTATTTATTACTTCATGTTAGTCGATTTTCTCGAGATATTAAAAGCCACGGTGTATAGACTATCTCACTGCTGCACCAAGGTCCCGACATTAAAATGAAGTCAACGTTAAAATGTGCGGCTTGGCTCAATAACTACGCATGCCTAATGCATGCGGTTTGCGTATCACAAAGCCTAGGCTTGCGATTCCGAAAAACACACGTTGCCCGTCCTGCTCCCCGATTCAAAACCAAGTTATCGACCGATTCGGTTATTTTCTTTTATTTTGAACTCATTTTTTAAGTATGGGTTTTGACCCCCTGCAAAGGAGGCACAGGGAAATGGGTGAAATGGCCCACCACAAACGGACCGATCACCCGGCCCACTGCCAGCGTCCCCAGTTGAAAATAATAATGGGTTGTTTTAATATAATTGAGTTTATGAAAACAATACGCCTTCGGCTTCAACATATAAAAATATTGATTGCTCACGTTATGCGGGTGATTTACTATAATTTGAACAAAGTTACCAAATCGGTCAATAACTTCGTTCTGAATCGGGGGCTGCATTTGAATTCAGGACGAAATTACGAAAACCAAGCTTTTAAAAGTCTTCTTTTATATTTCCAGCCTCTAGTCAAATTCAAGAGTCACCTCTACTACGAAGATAAGGACAACATCCAAGAATCTCTCAACAATCTCAAGCCCCTCGCGGGCAGCCGGGTCTACTACTTCAAGAACGGCGAGTGCCAAGGCGCGGCGTTCACAGACATCTACCAGGGCTGCTACTACCCGTCCGTGTCGTTACACAGGAATGCCACTGTCAGCGTCAACTTTGGGCCTAACTTCAAATATCCTCCAGCTATCGACTACAACTATAGACCGGTGAGTTAAATGTTGCATATCTACAAAAAATTCACCAGTTTAATACTATATAATGTTTCATTAGCATTCGCAGCTATAAAAGCCTGCTCAGACGAGGGATTGTCCGCGGCGTACTTCTTTCTCCGTCAAAATAGATCCTTTACAAACTGTATCAAGCGACGCACACGGATGACTAAAAGTACGCCGAAGCAAAAATCCGCCGAAACACCGCGGACGCCCGCGGAGCGTAGCGGATTGGATTAAAGTCGCGTCCGCGAAAAAATAGAACGAACGAACTATGAGCCGTCAACGCACACGGCAGACTTCACTCCGCGTTAAGAATCGATTCGATATAAGAGGATGAACCCAGTATTCTCTTTTGAAACGTTGTCTTTTTTTGGTCTAACTTTATGTAAATTACAGCACAACGTTATCTCAGAATATTTAAATGTTCTCGGAACACATATGAGCGTACACCGTGTGCGTTGAGTCCGCGGCAGACTTTATTCGCGAAGCGTACTTTTTTGCTCAGCCTTAACACTACTGCTGAGCAACCCTAATTAATATTTGAACGGGATGGGAATGAAACCCTTGGCAAGATTGGGTAGTCAAAGTTTTTATTAACAAATACACAGCAGATAACTTGTTAATTATGATAAAAAAATGCTTGCTGGTTTTAGGCGGCCTAGCTGTATCTTGCAATCTTCTGGAGGTTTCCCGTTCACCTTAATCAATGGAGTCGCCTCCACCCAACTTCTCTGCCTCAATATTCATCGAGCTTGTGGCCCTATTACAATTTTCTATTTTTAACTATTTCAGATGTCCGACAAAGCAGAAGAAGCAATATGTGAACAAACCATGGCTGACTTGCTGTATCTGACCGAGAATGAGGGCAAGCTTCGCCTCGACAACTTCAACCTCTGATACAACTAACACCGTTCCGGCGGTGTGTGTTTGGACACTTGTGTGTGTGATTGATTATGCGTATAATAGTGATGTTACAAATGAATATGTATGTCTAAGAGCAATTATGTGTATTTTGAAATACAGTATTTTAGTAGAACATTTTACAATTCTTCATGGCTGGTTTTATTTATAGTACTCTTATTAGAGCGAGTTCCGACCAGACTAGCGGTTTATAAGCTCGTTTTTGGAAGCCCATGTAGGCGCGCTTTTTGCCAGACGTGTAACTCGTACGAGCGTATAATAGTATAATCCAAATACACTCGCGAGCAAAAGTATGGAATCACTTACTTGGAATTGACTCTGCGATCTCGAGTACTTTTTTAAAAGTTAAACTCTTAAATTTAAATTGATACCACATTCATTTAAATCACACCAGTATTTAAGGAGCTATTCCAGATAAAGTGAAGGAGTTAAGAAAACAAGGAATATGGAAAAATAATAAATGAAGAAAACAACAAAAATTTATTAATAAAAAAAATATTTGGCCTTAAAATCAAGTTTCACTATTTTGTGTTCCCTCCTCTCGCCCTAATAACTGCTCATAGACGGTTCTTCATTGACCTAATCAGCTTCTGAATCGTTTCTTGCGGGATGCCTTCCCACTCCTCTATCAAAGCCGATTTCAGCTCATTCACACTTGAAGGAGCAGGATTTTCTCTTTCCTCTTCAGTTCATCCCACACATGCTCAATGAGATTCAAGTCCGGGCTGAGCGCTGGCCAGTCCAACGTGGCGATACCTACTTCTTCAAGGTATTAAGTTGTGGCACGGAAAGTGTGACAACAAACGTTACCGTGCTTAAGGAGGAAGTCATCACCGATATAGCCTGCATAGGGAACGACATGTTCCAGCAGAATATTGGAAATGTAGCGGTCTGAAGTTAGACCGCCTCCTCGTCTCCCGGCAGGCACGAAAACAAGCTCTATTTTACTGTCGAAGGAAATGCCGGCCCGCATCATACAAGAACTGCCCCCATAAGCCACCGTCTCAGCGAAACAACACTGCGCAAATCGCTCCCCAGGCCGCCTGTAGACCCGACCCCTTCGGTCGCTGCCGTGCAAACACATTCTGCACTCGTCGGAGAACAGGACTCGCCTTCATTGCTCAACCTCCCAATCAAGATGGGAGCGAGCATATTGAAGGCGAGCTTGTCGGTGACCTGCCGTCAGTTTCGGGCCTGTGGAAGGCCTTTTTGGAGTCAAATTAGCTTGCTTAAGTCGTCGACGAACTGTACACTCGCTGGACCCGCTGTCCCTATCTACTTCACGCGGGTAGGTAAGGTTTTCGCAGCTGGAACTACGGGTCTGGCTGTTTGGATCAGGGTACCACGGGTGTTGTGGGTCCCAACTCTGCCTTTCTGAAGGCAGGCCCCGACTTGGAGTTGGATTCGTGGTGGCATGTGGTTAGTTGCAGAGGTGGGGCATGTTCGTCTGCTCGGTAGTGTGTACCGAGCGTCCCTCCTCGCGCGCAACGAGTATCTAAATTCACTGGTCTAGGGCGTTGGGCCGCTAAATGTTTAGATGCGCGGTTAGTGAGGAACCCTAATAGCGGCTTGCCGCTCCTCCGGTACTTGCCTGGATAGCAAGGAGATGGGTATCCGCTAGATTGCCTATCCGGCCACCCTGCTGTAGATAAGTGTAGATGTACGCAGTGCATCGAGATGTGAGCGTGCTATACAGATCCGGCACCATTTTGGAGAAATGGTAGTTGGCTTCTCTGACGTCCCCAGCGGGAATCGAAGCCGCTAGCATTCTTCGGGATGCGCGTGGTGAGCGACTATTACTGCTCCGGCACCATTCTGGATAAATGGTAGTGGGTTATGCCACGGGCTACTCGCCTATGAGTACCATAATGTGTAATGCATTCTGCATTGTGCTTTATGGCGGCAGGACCTACCGCAGATGGTCCCTGGTACACTTCACGGTGTGCTAGGAATAGTGTGCCCTTCTGCATAACCGAGAGGTTGGTCGGGGGGGCCACTAAAATAAATCTCAGTAGACATTGGAAAGGGGGTGTCCACTCGCTGGCAGCAACCCCACGAACATTTCGGAGCTCCTGTTGGACGTCGACACCAGTCAAATGCCGATTTCGGAGAGAGGTTGACACGATAAAACGGTCATCCCTCTCCGATGTGCACCGGCGCCGTCCAGATCTTGGTTTCGGGATAAAGTCACCAGTCTCCCGAAAGCTTTTGTAAACTTGCGAAACACAGGACTGGCTTATGTGGAGCTGACGTGCGACAGCCCGCTGGCTGAGCCCTTCTTGCAATAAGGCGCTTGCTGCTTCTGTAAGTGTAGTATCCATTGTCGTCCAAGTTCAAGAGTCAAAAGTAGCGGAGATGTGTACCGGTCAACGTGTGAAAGCCGTGATAAAGAAAATCCGATAACACGTGCTTTTATAGGGGGTCAATAGGCCGCAACTCGTGACGTATCAAAAAATTAAAACATATCTTTTTCCTTACTCCTCCACTAAATCCGGGATAGCTCCATAAATATTGCTGTGATTTGAATGAATTTGGTATCAATTTAAAGTTAACAGTTTAACCTTTAAAATGGTACCATTTTCATTATTCTTAACCGCATATCTAGTTATTAATTTTAGTTATTTATTTAATTTTCTTTAATATTATATAAATATAAAAATCTATCTCCAATTCAAGCACGCGTACAGTTCAAATTTTAATTACTCACTACTTAAACTATCTGTACGACGGACGATTACCACAATAATAGGCCCTGCCAGAATACCAGCGTCTCTGTAGTGCTCGCGCTACAGTGACACTTGCTGAGGCAGTGACCTAATTAGCCCACTGTTTATGTCATTGGTATAGCTTTTAGATAAGTTATTTGTATACTTTAGTTTTATTAGTGTTCATTTCTGTATGTCACGCTTGGGCTAATAATATTTTTTTATTTCTTTCTTCTCTTATTAAGTACTCAAGCAAGATCGCGCCGAGTCAATTCCAATTAAGTGATTCCATACTATTGCTCGCAAGTATAGATACTGACTCACCACTATCAATACGAGCGAACATGAAACATTATGCTTGTATATTTTGATTTGATAGTGAAACAAAAAACCTGCTTCATTATCTGAAAGGATTGTTACATTTATCCATCCGCAACTCTCACTGTCTTAAAAACAGATTTCATTTATATAAAAGTAAACAGTAATTTATGTACCTACTGCCTACATTTGGTCAAGCGCATGTCTTAAAATAAACTACAAATAGATCTTCATATTTAATTGTAATAAAATAACATTTAAATAAGCTAACCTATCTAAAAACTAATCCTCACTTCCCAAAACCTCCCCTACAGCTAGGACTGCTTTCAACAACCTTTTCGCTTTCATCCCATTGTTGAGGTGTTTTAGCAACTATTGACAAAGCATGGACTCCGGTTTGCAGTTCCTCTTTTAGCAGGTCATTTACTAGTCTGTGCCTCTGAAAATTGACATTTATATGAGCTCAGAAAATGCATAAATGTGTGAACATTTAAACAACATTATGTATTGCTGTGGGTAATTTAATGTTTTACTATTCAGTTCTGTGTGCCATTTGGAGAGGTAAATAGTTGTCCCTTTTGTTCCTGCTAGAAGGTTTCAGGACCCTGACTCTTGAACAGAATTTCATTGCACAAGCATTGCATCAATGTCAAACAAGAAATTTATTAACCTAATTCCAAAGCATCAAGGTTCAAATTTTTTTTTGTGACCTCTTTTTTACCTCATAGTTGAGGTGAGGCCTGTGCCCAGCAGTGGGACGTATAAAAGGCTGTATTTGTTGTTTGTTGACAGTATTATGTAATGCCAATCTGGCGAAATTAGATAGTTAGGGGCCAGGACAGCATAAGTTTGAACGGTGTTCAGCTTTGAGTTACATTTCAGAATTCAGGTGATTTTTATATAACTCTGAAATTAAAGGTGTATTCACATAGATACATGGATCATTATACAGGGTAGTCCAAACATACACATCAATAAAAGTAAAAAAAAAATTAAATCCAAATTATTTTTATATTTTATTTTATACATGAGGTATTTTTGGCTACCCCTGAACTAAAATTATGAATTATTAAAAACTTTTTAGCTTCCTTACACAAGGAAGCTAAAAAGTTTTCTTTGACGTGTATGTTTACCAACCTGTTTGTTTAGTAAGGTGAAAAGACGTTTTCACAGCAAATCAGCTAAACATGCCTTACTCTAGATAGAATATAATTTACTAAAAAGAGCTAGAGAATGTACCTTTATCAACGCCAATCCATCAAACTTGTCAGACACCACTAAAACCTTGAAGTGGGTCTCGGCTCCTTTAGGAACATTGTGCATGTATGATTCATTTATAACATCAACATGTTTGGCTTCAAAAGCTGATAGCAGCTTGCTCCTGATTTTGTCTTCCACGACCCCCATCGATGATATTGTTCTTATAACATTTACAGGACCTGAAGTGTGGTTGATAAAGATGTGGTTAAATTAGCTATTTACACTACAATATTTCAAGGCTGCTGTTAAGAATACGGTTGTATAAAGCAATCAGAAAGATTGTTGAAAGAAGAAAACTTATTGAAGTTTGATAACTTCTCTCTTTTGGATTTGCTCACTACAATTTGGAAATAATACACTTACCGTGTAGTAAAATGCTCTGGAAGGGTTTTATAACTTGTGAAGCCAGCAACATAAGTACGTGTTTGAATTATAACGCAGTGATAATGATGGTAATTATGTTATTTATGCCAGAAAACATCACATTCGCAAAACAACAAACTGCATGCAAAAACAGCTGTTTCATTGACGCATGAACTGTCAATGTTACATACAGTGACGTTGAAGAGCTACGTCCAGAAATGACATTAAGCATTGGCAAACATGCTAAATTTTTCAAAACAATTTTGAAACCCAAAATTAAGCAGGTATTATGTTTAAGTGAGTACTAAAAACTTCAGTTAGTAAGTAGGTATTTTCAATTCTTCAGACTCTTCCGACCCATACCATAGAAAATATTTTGAAAAACCGTTTTTTTGTAGGTGATCATTGTTTATTGCTTACCTATGTATACGCTTACTTATCTCTTTAGATAATTATGACAATTACGAACATCACGAAGTTGAATACCTAGGACGTCGCACATGGTCAGTTCTTAGTGTTAACCCGTCTCGTGTTTATAATGTTCAGGTTTCTGCATTGTGTGCCATTGTTTGGCATTTTTTTCTTAGAGTTTTCTTAGGAACACCCGTGTGTTCCACTGACACTCAAGGGGAGGAAGTTACGACTATTTTTGTCGATCGGATCATCAATGTTAATTAAAAGTTGATCTTGATAATTACTGTTCAACTTTGATCAAAATCTACCTTGTCCGATTAATTATACAATTCGAAGCATGGTCATCTACGAGTAGGTAAGCATTCATTAAATAAGTAAATAAAATATTATATGCCAGACATCACACCACTTCTCATGCTCTCGAAGTAAGGATTCTTGTATTACGAGGTACCAGACAGGAGGTACCATACACTCAGACCCGAGTCAATTTAAGAAAGATCGGTAATAAGCAATTAGAGGCGAGAAACCGTGTTGCAGCACAACTACGCTAAAAAAATGAGAATGAATCACAGTCACGGTTCGCTAACGTAACTAAGTACCTACCTACCTATAAGTTGCATCTGCATTTTTTTTTCTTAATAGGCGTTCACCAAAATTACACGCGGCCATAGCGCGCGTGTGTGCATCGTGATTTATTGCAAATTTTGGGTTATTCTCATTACGTTTTTAGGTCTAAATAACTGAGTAGAAAACTTAAAACAAAAAACTCGGGCAATGATTCGGGAAATAAATCAGAAGTATACAATCCGCGCGTGCGCTGTATACTGACTTAATGTCTTGGGCGATAGTATACCTACGTGGAGAAATACGCGGTTGAGGGGCGGCAGCGTCGGCTGTAACGGGCACATACAGTTCGTTACGCGGCAAAGTAGCGCTGGTCCGCATTATCCCCGTTAATCTCGTTTTAATGTTTAACTTTATTAGGAGGGGTTTTTAAACACTTGTCAGTTGATGATTAGCTATTAAAACTATAGTAAGTATCACATACGATTCTTTACGTGACTTTTCTATGCCAAGAATGTGTCGTATGTTCTACATACGACTATTAACGTGGTTTGATAGACCTACTTACTATGTAGCACTCACTATTTATTTACGTTGTCTTTGTTATTACTGTAATAATCAGTTTATTTTTTTCGTCTTTATTGCAGAATTAAATTACATTTACAATTACATACATTGTTTATTTTCGTTATTTTACACTCACCACGATTGCCTAGGGGCAGATTCATTAGAAACGACCTGCCCCAACCCCAACAGACTTCGTTCTGTCAAATATGACAGCTGGCTTTGACACATATCTCGCCCACTTGTCTCCGACTTGATTTAGTTATACTATTATTTTTCGCTGAATTTTTTGTTCAATTATAATAAAAATATAGCCTATATCACCCCTGAATAGTTTTGCTTTCTGTTAGTGAAAGAATTTTCACAATTGGATCAGTAGTTTCGGAACCTATTCATTACAAACAAACAAACAATCAAATCTTCTTCTTTTCTTTTTAATATTTGTAAAAAGAAGATACATACGGCACGTCCTTAAATTTGACAACTCAAAACATAACGTAAGCTACAGGCGTGCGTCAGAGTAAAGTCCTGTCAATCGTATATTGTGACGAGTGAAATTAGGCGACGGGAGCCTGATTTAAGCGGTCCACGCGCTAGAGGCGATTCTGGTCACCTATCTTCCATTTTGATTTAATCTATTTCTAATCTAATTTAGGTATAGAGTAACGATTAGAGTAGCGATTGATAATGCAGACCCTGTAACCTTTTTTCATACACCTTTTAGAGAACTCCATGCTATGGCTACCTAGGAAAACTTTGGCATTACCGTATTCCACAATTTAAGCGACCTACGAAGAAAACAATTACGAAACTAATCTTAACGAGACCATGGTGGATTCAGAGTGTAAGAACAAACTTCCTAAATAATGGCGAACGGTGTTAAAATTTGCCGGTGGAATTATGATATGGAACAGTTCTTTAGCATAAAACCCGTTTTACTCACTTAGGTACTAGATGACTTCTCCCCATGGGCTTAAGAACCTTGGCACACTGGCGCCATACATGCACTTGCTTGTTGCATGCACGCTGCAATCACGCCGCCCTAATAAATGTTGTGTAGATTTTAAAGGCTCTATCCGTTTGTCAGCTTGAGCTTGTTGATAAACCTGGTCTCACTTTTCTGTACCAAAATCAAAATAACTAAGTTGATATCAAGGCGCTCCCGCCCGAAGGTGAAAACTAAGGTTTATCTACGTGTGGCCTGACTTGCATTTTATACAGCAGCAGTATTTAATAAGAAGTGAAGTACTGCTTTGCCCTGATTAGCACACCTCCTAGCATTTAGATTAAGAACTTTGCCGTTTGTTCAAAATGGACGAAACTGACCGTCACTCCATAAAGGTAAGGTAGTCCCTCACCTAGAGCATTTTCCTGTGATTCAACGTTTCAGATTCGCTTTTGAGCATTACATTCTAGTGCTGCCTCCCTGACGTGACGAACATTCGCCTGTAATGTACATTTCAGATTCGATTTTGCGCATTACATTGCAACACTGCCTTACAAAAAACTTCAGAGAAATTGTGTCAAAATATTACACATTGTAACATCAAGTTGCGCACTGTAATGCGCGGTTCTCCTCCCTCACTGATGTAATGCTCGAATTTCTAACATTACAGTTTGCGCACTGTAATGTAATGCGTGGTTCTCCCCCCTCACCGATGTAATGCTCGTCTCTGTGACGTTGCATTACAGGAAAATGCTCTAGCTGAGGGAGCACCTTAGTGTGTCAAAACGAAATGTTGGACTATGATTTGCATGTATTGAACAGTCATTTTTTTCTGAAGGTCGAAAATAATCCGCTTGAAAAGTTAGATCATGCGCTCAAAATACGAAAGGCTTCTGAAGCCTGACTGCGAGTCCTTTAAAGGAATAATTAAAACAGTCATACTCAAAAGAAACTTTAATATCAACCCAAACCTGATAAGAATAAGAGTTCTAATTGATAGTTTTAATACTACTCTATTTAGTTCCATTGCTCTCGCTTCTCTACTAGGCATTTGCCTCCCCCAATTTCCGCCTTCACACTCGCACTGACCGCCAATATTAGCTTATTCTAAACGCAATGGTGCAGTAGCTTCCGATTCATAAAAACGAAAACTATGGGAATTTTCATGTCGCATCCGACGCTGTTTACAGAAATAAAAACAGCGGGATTCAAGTTTTATTGGATTTGAAGGATTGCTTTTTGATTCGCGTACAGAGTTTGTTTTCCCGTTTCCCGTCGCATTCGTATGATATATCCCGCCGATCAAATAATAAGCGCTTTTCTTTTTTCACTTTGCACCCCTCTTTGTGGGTTTCTTTTTGTTACGGGTAACATTTCGCGTGTAGAATAATTTCACGATTTCTTGAAAATATTTCATGAACGGAAACATACTTACGATTATGTGTGGGATACATTTGTTAAGATTTAAGTATACCTAACTGTCCTAGTGATGAGCATTTTTTTGTAAGGGTTTCATTCATCATGATTCAGTATAAAAATCACACAACCCCAGCCAGCTAACTTTAACTGCGAGGCGTATAGATTAATTGAATTGAAATATGACAGAAGGAGAAATAGATTTGTGGCGATAATAAAACGTAGTATTTCCTTGCGCAGTGACGACAATATTACGAGTAGTGGAGTTTACAATAATGGCCTATTTTCAACCGACTTTAAAAAAAGGAGGAGGTTCTCAATTCGACTGTATGTTTTTTTTTAAATGTTTGTTACCTCATAACTTTCGACTGGGTGAACCGATTTTAATTTGGTCTAGTTCTGACAGTGGCATCCATGAGAAAACCATATAAGTCTTATATCTAGATAGACAAAATGCGCGACAAATGGACGACAAATGGACGAATAACTTAATATTACGCCAACCAATTTTGATAATTCTTTATTTATTTAAAAGCTGATGGTGCCCGTGTGGTCCCATTTTATTTTGGTCCAGTTCTGACAGTGGCATCCATGGGAAATCCATATAAGTCTTAAATCTAGATAGACAAAATGCGCGACAAATGGACGGGTAACTCAATATTACGCCAACCGATTTTGATAATTCTTTTTTTATTTGAAAGCTGATGCTGCCCGTGTGGTCCTATTTTAATTTGGTCCAGTTCTGACAGTGGCATCCATGGGGAATCCATATAAGTCTTAAATATAGATAAACCATATGCGCGACAAATGGACGAATAACTCATTATCACGCCAACCGATTTCGATGCTTCTTTTTTTATTGGAAAGGATATACTTCAAGGGTAGTTTGATGAGTGTTAGGTTCTGATTATGGGATCCATGACAAAGTAACGGAACTCTTCAATTCTTAGGAGCAATTGGACGATACTTTTTCGATGTATAAAATAAATAAGAACTATTCACTGAAAATCAAGAAATGAACAAAAATTTTAACAAAAAAAAAAACCAACTTCATAAAAAACTATTCCAAAACAAAGTACTAAAAAGTAAAGAAATAATTGCGTATTCTTCTAAAACTTATACGATAATATAATGTAGGTACAATTATTGTTATGGTTGGAGTCGGTGTCAGCCAATGTAGGTTTAACTACCTACATACATACGTAAACGTGATATGTAAGAAATAGGTATATTGCTAGGTACTTATTTTATTTATTATTTTTCTTGGTACACTTACTTGCCCTTTTCGCCAAATTTCCTTTGCTTGTGGGTTGCTTGGCAGAGATCGCTTTTTAGCGATAAAGCCGCCCAAATTGTACTTTCATTTATTGTAAATTGTTTCTGTACTGTAAGTTTTGTGTGCAATAAAGAATATATTATTATTATTTATTATTGGCTATATTGTAGTGTTTCCTTGGCTGACACCGACTCCAACAATAACAATAATTGTACCTACATTATATTATCGTATAAGTTTTAGAAGCATACGCAATTATTTCTTTACTTTTTAGTGCTTTGTTTTGGAATAGTTTTTTTTGAAGTTGCGTTTTGATGGAAGCACTGCAATGCTTGCTTTGATGTAAGCTCATCTCATTAGACAGTAACAGGGCTGCCTGGGTAGGGAGCCCGGCCTAAGCGTAGTCACATGCTGTCTTCACGTCGCATTGTCGGCGCCTGCAAGCGAACGGTTCCGGTGCGCGCTATTTCCACTGCCAACAGTCTAGGGGACAAGTGCCTTTATATTTTAAGAAGCACATTTCAAATTATATTTGACGTTATTTATGCTGGGTTCATCATGCTTTTGGTTCGCATGCCACGAGATAATTCCTAGGGGAAAAAACCTGGACCTTAGCAAATACTCGATAGATATGTTGATTAAGTATAAAGAACACCCACGCGGTGCCATTTTATAGAAGCATGTGATTTCGATCTCTAAATACTGAATATGGGCTTACCCCCACTAGCAATTTGTCCGCGCGATTATTAAGTCGAAGCGTATTCGCTTAACAAATCGACGGTGTAATATAATGCATAAAAGGCTGAAAGTTTGAAGTTATCATGTATTTAGCTTATAAGAAAAGTGCTAAACTGTTTGTTTATGCAACTACCTGTTTTTCCCACCTTCTATTTGTATTTCACGGGTGTTCGTGCGTGCGCGTAACTTGAAATGTGTGTGTGAATACCTTACGACCTCTAATGTAAACCCTTCACGAATGTACGACTTAGAGTCATAGCATACTATCTCGGCACCGCAACAGCACCGCTTGCAGCGGAGTGGTCGGCGAAGATGTCGCGCAAGGCCTTAAGGATGCCATCGCAAGATGAGGGGTAAGAAATCATAACATAGGATAAATAAGCCAATAAAATCTGCTTATCTTCACTGCAGCCCCTGGAGTAGTGTGGCGAGTGTCAGCCGCGCGGGATGACAGCGACGGATATTGAAACCACACCCGCTGCGTGTTGGCGCCAGCGACGTTACTGTTCTTATAATCTAGTATGAGGTTCTTTCAAAGTAGGAGAAATTGCATGAGTGACTGTCCATAAATTTAAATATGACAGATTGCACAAGGGCTCAAAACTTACAGGTATATGCGTCTTAGTACACGAAAAGTCTAAAAGTTGGAAAGTAATAAAAAAAAGGCATAAACAATATTTGTAGACGATTTCCAACTGTTCCTGTTGGCGCCGTGGCCCCGCCATCCGCTAAACGGCAGCTGATTTTTGAAGCGCGCTCGAGCAATCGTTTAAATTCCACTTACCTGCTTATTCCTTTCAGTCGCAACTAACAATAAACGCGCTTATTCCAGCCAACAACAAGGATGGCACGCTTAATATTTCAAAAGGAAGAAGTGGTTAAAATGATTCTTCCACCCCCAATGTGGTTGACTTTTCAGGAATCCGCACTTAACGGTTTGCTGCGTTTTCTCTGGTACGCACCGCTAGGGAGTGGAATGCTCTATCTGGTCTGTATTTCCGGATAGATACTAACAACCTTGGTGTCTTCAAGACCGGAGTTAATAGGCGTTTTTGGGTAAGCTGGGCGAGACTGAGGCCAAACGCAAACCCATTACTTAGTAGAAAAAAGTATAGGAAACTAATAGGTTTATTTTCAGAACAATTAAGTCAAGCACAAGTATTTTAACACACACAATATTATCTTGTATACTTGTTGCATTATTCAAACCAAAAGATTTTCAATTCGTTGCTAATAGCTGAGACAACGGCTTACTTTCACAATCTACGAATTTCTATTTCTTAGCCTAATTCTAGCCTTAACAGGCCCCAAAGTTCGTTGAGTGACTTGAGCAACGAAACCGACATCATTATAAATCTACATACATACAATGTATGTATGTATGTAGATTTATAATGATGTCGGTTTGTAATGATTTTGATGTAGATTTATAATGTTTTCCCTGTTGGGAAAAAGGCGTGATGGTATGTACCATCACGCCTTTTTCCCAACGGGGTAGGCAGAGACCGCATCTTTCCACTTGCTACGGTCCTGACACCTAATACTAGGTACACCTAGTACTACTCTTGCGCTTCTTCCACTCTCATAAATCCTTTCATACATGCTCGTCGATTATGGGTCTAAATCTAGTTCAATTTAAAATGCAGCATACCCACCAAATTAAAAAAATAATGTTTTTTAACTGCTTTTTAATAATACCCAGTTGCACCCCTAGATGTTGTCGTATGGCTGCATTCGTCGGAGCTCTTGTAATATCCGCCCGACCTCCCCGCGTCCTGTGGACTTCTGAATATATTGGCCTCTCCCGCTGTGTCTAAGCGCTTTATTACTAGATACTAGAGCCCATTTTTGGCCCAAAATCTTAGAACCAAAAGAATTTTTAAATTATGTTCAGAGTAGGTTATGAATTCGTTTGGAAAGATTCTCTTTGTAAAGTTCCTGGAGACACTACTTTTAGAACGGGACTGGGCTAGGCAATTACTTCGGATTTTACATCGTCATAGCTAATTAGCTGTTATAATACAATCGACTAGCAATCTAGTTGCGTTGCAATGCAAGTAAGAGAATAGGGGGTCTGTCGTAAGTATTTTTTTCTAAAATAATTTACGGTGATAACTATTAAGTGTCTTAAATTCAGGTAGTGCCCACAGGTTACAAAGTGAAAATAGTTCATTAGTTGTGATCCCATTACCCCTATCTGGGTAAATCAGCCCTTACAATGGTGTTATTCGTGATACAGGAGTAAGTTTTTATAAATACAACGAAGTAAGTGCCCAGGACAGGAGTTAACCCGTACCAAATCAAAATGAAGGAGACGCTATTGTCACGCAAGCCTGTAATGAGCATTCAAACGATAAGCTTATTTTTAGACAAAAAGCAGTCTGTAAGTTACAAGTGCCTTGACTTCATTGACCTAACAAATCAAACTAAATTATTTTATGCTGAAACGTTAGGTAGGTAGATATTAGCATGAAACAGGCAACAAACATTTCCATACCTTTGTTGTCGTTACATTTGTCGCTTCAGTGTTGCATTTCAGCTCGCATTTTGTAAAAGGTTTTCATAACACGTAATGGATTCAGATCGATCGTTGTCCGACGTAGGACAAACCACGTTAGGGCTGTTACTAAGCAAGTCACTAAAAATTAAAATATGCGGCGGCACTGACTACAGTTTTGTTTTAAGTTTTCTTCACACACTCTGTTTAGTTTTTGGTACTTACCTTTTTCTCATAGGTAATGATGATTATAACTCTCGCTGTATCCTTTCCCCACCCTTTGAGAACTTTGTTGCCATACTTTTGAGTACTTCAGTGGCTTTTCATGCGGTCCCTCCGCTCTTACAATAGCAATCAATCTAATATTAGCGAATCCTTCTTGGAAGTTAAAAAAATCTTGGCTTACTTATCGAAAAAAATGTTTTACAGTTCCACTATGATCGTGTAAACAAAGAGATACTATTACTAACGAAATGAGAGTTATTTATTTTTTTAGTAATACCAAAAAAGTTCCTCAGTTTTGTCACCATAACATAAACATAACATACCATCACGACTTTATCCCAAACGGGGTAGTCAGAGGCAAGTGACTGTTGCCGTCATGGTGAACGGAACACTCAGATGTCCACTTTTCACCAATGGTATTAGAACCCAAAGGGGTAGGTGGTAAGCTTTCCGCCGCTATCCGGGTTGATTTGGTTTTTATCGATGTTTTCCATCCCCGGAGAGTTAGTCGGAAATTAAACCACGAACACAAAGATTTTGGTTCTCGCCAGATTTGAACTCGGGACCACACGATCCGCAATCAGAGTTGGAGTGCTTAACCACTAGGCCACGACGCTCTCCATAGTAGAATAGCGTAAATAAAGAATCTCCAGCAATCCTACCATGAGTTCTCAGTCGATTACAGTCACTAGCGTGTGTAGTGACGTTTTTGTATGAGATTTCGCTACAACACCTCTAGTGAATAGTAATCGAAATAGTTAACTATTGTAGTTTAAGTGAGGCAAACTCATGGTAGAGGTGAGAGGTAAAAGTAAAACTGAGTGGCAACCCTACCCACCTGTCAAAGTCCATAAACACGTCATAACGCCTAGAAGGCGCGGGATCAGAGTGGGTGCGGTCATCATTTGCATCGAGGGAATGGATTAATGGAAGATACCCAGAGGGCCTTGGTGGAATCCTTGCGATGATCCGACGACGAGTCTGTCAGAGTCCGACAAATTAAACGAGAATATATAAGATGAAGGAGCTGTGTCAAAACTTTAAGTCTTTTATAGGGGTTTTAGTAACTTTGTATGGACACGTTACGTTATTTTTTTACTGGCGGCCAGTATTAATTGTACCACTGTAATGCCGCTTTTTAAACTTTTCCTTGGTAAGGATCAAGTTAAATTGAGTAGTTAGTTAAAAATACAATACCTAATATCTCAGCTCCGATATACTTTAGCTGTATGTGCTTCATATTAAGTTTGTTCCCATCAATATATTCTTTCATAATGATAAGGTCTGGTGAGTGGCCGCGAAATTTAAAAATGACGCCAACATTACCCATACCCCTTTGTGCTTTTTTCTGCTTGAGACAGCCATACACTAGATAGTTTTTTGAAATCTAGCAAATGGCTAAATCGATTTGAACAGTTTACTGATTTATGGGCAAATTATCCTGAGGTTTCCAATATTTGAGCTGTTATAATTAAATTTTTGACTGGACTGTTGGTGCAATGGTAGCGATCCTACCTTTAGCACCGGAGGTCGTGGGTTCGCGATGCCTGGTCAATTATCTGATAGCTTCACACACGGATCAGAGCTTCTGTGTATGAATACGCTCGTCCCATTGCAGTTGTCCTAGCGTGATCACCCCAACCCCACTCAATTCTGACGGTACTTATAGTATCAACTGGCCTAGAATATTCACTCCAACATCAAAAAACTCTACTCCATTGAGTTATGACTTATTTTTGCAAAACGCATTCACTTCCCCACCCACGACAAACATGCATGTGATAAACATTTGTGTTTGTTGTGTGTGTGTGTCTGGATGTTATTATCCATTTAAGTATGTATTCAGAAATATTTGAGTATGTTAATCAGTCCCTGACACCCAGCTCTGCTTAGTTTGGGGTCAGATGATCTTTGCGTTATTTGTCCCAGATATTTATTTATATGTTACCTGCCAAAGGTGAAAATTTGCGTTCTTGCCGTTAACTGCTTCTATCATTTCCTTCCTATTCCTCTGACTTTTTTATTCTAAATCCTTTACTGTTAAATCTATACGCTTATGGAATTCTTTGCCCGTGTCCATGAGGCTATTTAAATCATCCCATCTTCAAATCTCGATTTAAAGCTTACCTTATGTCACTTTGACCCAATCGCCTTCTTTCCAGTTTACTTTCACCTATAAGTTAATACATACCTTATTTTATATGTATGCTAAGTATGTAAGTTTAAGTAAGTTTATTATTTAGCTTCGGTATTGTATGAATATCTATTTTTATGTTATAGTAAATTAGTTATTGTATCTCTCATTTATCATCTTGCACCACCACTCAATTTTCTTCCTGCTCTACCTGAAGGTTGTCTGGAAGAGATCGCTACTAGCGATAAGACCGCCTATATTGTACACCTAATTTATTTTAATGAAACTGTAATATTCTGTTTGTGCAATAAAGTTTATATTGTCTTATCTTATGTTTTTATATTATTTACAACACTACGTGACGTTTAGGAATTATGTAAATGTTAGTTTCAATAAAAGCCGGGTGCGTAACAATTACCATAAAAAGAAACAAAAAAGTGAAATAAAACAAATGTCAAATATAAAAGAGCACAATAAATAAAGACACTTATATTTATCTTTTTATTTCATCTCATGGAATTTCCTCCCTCAGTCAGTATTGGCATCTCGCCATGAAGGGTGGAAGTCAATGTCGGAAAAATAATCATTTGCTGATAGGATTGTTTTGTCAGGTTTTTTCAGGAACAAATTGTATTAAGCTCTTTTTAGGGACAATAACAATGAATGTGACGACACAATTTTGGCTTATTATGCTGGAGGTACTCGTACAATTTCCGGTTTATTCAGGAAAATAAAAATTTCCAAATCTGCTCTGGCTGGTCTGGGTGTGCTGGGAGTTCTCCGTAAACTGTATTATCGTATGTTAATTATATTTAGTAGTTAATTAGTTTAGTTTATTGATAAATAATTTATGAATTAATGTTGTTTATTTGAATAAAAATATTTTTACCACTGACTTGACTTAAGTTTTATTTCATTTCAATTTCTTCTGCGTATAAGTAATGTACGAGTTTCCACAAAAAGCAAAAAAACCTTCAAACAAACGTTTGAAAACTGACAATAATACCTCAAAACGCCTCCAAACCGATTTGGAAAAAGGGCACCAGGGGCGAAACAATTGAAAACGCGCCCCAATTCGATTACGTCACGTCTTATCAATTATTCAATTGATTCCCGAGATGGCGAGCCTAATCTCATCACAGGGCATGATATCGCTCCTTGTTATGCTAAAGTCGCCGAACCGTTTATTTCGCGCCACGGTCCCTTATCGAATTGGTGTCTTTTGTAATTTTTATTCAGACTAAACGATTTCTCTCACAACTATAGGTATAAAACTTTTTTGGGTTTCATTTCTGTTTCTTTATGTAATATGAGTATGTATGTATGTCTGTTTGTTAAGAGCGTCGTGGTCTAGTGGTTCAGCACCTGAACTCAGATCCTGGATCGTGTGGTCCCGAGTTCAAATCTGGCCAGAATCAAAATCATTGTGTTCATTGTTAAATATCCGACTTACTCTCCGGTGGTGGAAAACATCTATAAAAAACCAAATAAACCCGGATAACGGCGAAAGGCTTACCACCTACTACATTGGGTTCTAATATCATTGGTAAAAAGTAGGCTTCTGAATGTTTCGTTCATCATGACGACACAGTCACTTGCCTCTGACTACTCCTTTTGGGATATAGGCGTGACGGTTTGTTATGTTATGTTCTTTAAGTTTATCATTATTAATATTATTTAACTACGAATCGTGAAAATTAAAAGCTACATATTAATATGCAGGCCAAAAGTAAAACAAACACAAATTCAAATCGGATTTTAAGCCTAGAATTGAGTTTATTGTTTCAAATGAAGCCATTGCAATATAGAAACCCCTTAGGGGCTTTAAATCCGATTTTAATTCTAAGCCTACTGGTCTATTGGTATAGTTTTACAGTTTTTTTAATTAACACTTAAACTGCGGTGTAGGACTACATTACTATGGTAAAAACAGTTGTAATACTGTTTTATTTTTTATGTTTTGTACCGTGACTTTCTCTTGCCCTTCCTAGGAATTTCACCGCGGCTGGGTTAAGGAACTACAATCACTAGAATTTAGTGAGATTTATTAGGTCAGCCGTCCACCTTGCGGGTGAGTCTACTTTAAAGCGACAGGCTCAGTTTTATAACTAAAAGCTAAAGTTTAGTAACCTTCAATTGCGTATCCTTGGCCTTATTACAATTCCTTACAACTTTTCAAGTTCATTCCCTAAACTGAGCAATTTGTTAAATGACCTTGCATTTCCAGCCAGTCAGCAGTTACCCGGTTTTAGTAAGATTCTAATTAACTTGTCCACGTGAGGCTGCTGTAGATAATATTCCTTATTGAGTTAAGATTACATCCTCGGGACTAAGTTTTCGCAACTGTTGTACCAAACACTAAAAGTAACGCCTAAACTATAATTATAATAATGTACTATCTATTTACTAAGTACTAACTATTCGAAAAAATCTGTTATGACAAGGTTGTCTAGAACCTACAACGAAAAATTTAAGCACATTGACATCTTTTGTACAGGAAAACGAGCCATGAAAAGGAAAGCATTTGAAGAGACCTAAAGTAATAGTTAGATATCTGAAAAATAAAATAAAAAAGCCCCCTTAACACTTATTTCAGGAAAAGTGATGAAAATGTGTACCCACCTCTCATATTTCTATCAAATCTAACCATGTTATTCACCTATCTATGACATCAATATTAACTAAACGTTTGCGCCAGATCTTCAAACCAGGGAAATTGGCTGTGTAACAGAGGCGTATTAAGGCAGGCGGGATTCAAGAGCTGCTTTTGCTTGCTTCGGTGACCTATAAGTAAAAATTCAAGTAGATCACTTCAAACATATTTATCATCCACAATTAAGATGAACCATTTTAGGTCTAAACAATGAATATAGCCTAAATTTTGTGAAGAACTGGTGCCTAAAATAGGTTTCAAAATAGAAACCTGTCCTAACAAAACAACAACAACGCATAGGCGACGACGCGCTCATTGTAACCAAACTTCAGAGTTTGGAGCATCGGCGTAAAGTCACCTGACTATCGGTTTTTTATTAGGTGGATTACGGAGAGTGTGCGCAAGAACTACACAACCTTATACCACCCTTTACTTTCTACCACCGGACCACTAGACGCCAGGAGGGCTTCCACCCCCATGTGGTTGACTTTACAACAATCCACACTCAACGGTTTGTGCGTCTTTTCTGGTCCGAACCGCTAAGGAAGGAACGCTCTCCCTGCGTCTGTGTTTCCGGATACTTACAACCCTGGTATCTTCAAGGCCAGAGTGAATAGGCATTTTCTAGGTAAGCGTGTACCATCATCGGCCTCGTCATCGCTTACCACCAGGCGAGAGTGAGGCTAAATGCAAACGGAAAAAAATAGTAACATATATATATTGTTTTTTTTATATTTACGCGAAAACATTGAAATGAAACAACTTTATGGATTATACTTGTGGAATTTATATTTATATTTAGATATGTATGGCAAAACGTGTTATTTTTTTTATTATTGTTTACACATACATACTTGTTTTAATAAATCAATGATTTAAGTAAGATTCTAATTTACTTGTCCACGTGAGGCTGCTGCAGATAATATTCCTTATCGAGTACTTCACTTTTGTGTTGAAGAGAAGATACTCAGATTGTATTGGTTTGAAAACACAATGCGCGGGCAGTGAGTTCCACTCCTTTGCTGTTCGCATTATGAAGATGTCTGAGAAACGTTTCATGGGTATGGCTGGAATATCCACAACTTGAGGGTGGAAGGCCAATGCGTCAAACAATTCATGTAGTTAAACCCGAATTGGACCTTATTTACCCTCACTCCGGCCCTGGTCCTCGTTCCAGCGGCCACGTGCATCGCCTGCGAACGACTGGCCGAAGCAATGTCTTTAATAGCTCTCGTAAATTCAATATGCGCATTAGAATGCGGAACTAACGCGCATGCACCGGAATTGTATCAGTATTTTTAAAGTTCCTGAATATGCATTTAGCGTTCGTAGTGCGAAGCTAATAGAAGCAGCGCGTTGTTTATTATTGGGAGGGCACGTAAATTTATATAAAGTGCAGTCTGTAAATTGAAATTTATATGGCTTATGGCAAATTACCTCTACTCGTTGGCACAATAGAGGTCTTGCATATAGCGCCAACGGTCGTGGGTTAAATCTCTACCCAGAATAAACATTGATACGCTGACTGTCCAGTGTACCTTGCACTCGATTTCTAAGCCTACAAGAACTGAAGCACGACATTGGCGGAATCAGCTGAGCCTTAATAATTTATTTTATTATGAACTTTAAGATAACGTTTGGATAGTACGAGAATGTTACACTGAAACTATGGTTCATACGACTTTGACTGATTGAATACATATAACAATTATTATCTGAAATAGCAAGCCGCCAAAATCATCACACCCTAAATTAAGCAGAGCATTTATGTAGGTGTCAAAAACACACATTTAGTGTCAAAAACATACATGTTGTGTCTAAAACATACATTTTGTGTCAAAAACATACATTTTGTGTCAAAAACATACATTTTGTGTCAAAAACATACATTTAGTGTCAAAATCATACATATAGGTCATTTTAATATTTCTAAACAAATAATGCAATGGAAAATAAGAAAAAAGGTACAGGCAACAATTTTCCTCACATGAATGTGTCCTGGGTGGGCATCGCACCCATCACGTCAACGCGCAGTCAAAAACTGTCATCAATAATGTTCCCATTTTCGGTCAAATATGCAGTAAGCGAGTTCTCATAATTAAAGAGAGTAACGTGATCGCTCGTGCACGTGTATTTGCACGTCTCAAGACTAGTACATAATTTTGTAGGAAACTCACACTTATAATAAATATTTGATTTCTTTTCTACATCGTAGGGAAAATTATATCATGTTATACTGACACTGAAAGCTGATGTAGAGATTATCAGCTAACTAAAAACATATTTTTTTCAAATATATAAATATAAATGCCCCTTTTAAGCCCTATCGCGACATTTTTTTCTCTTTTCTTTTCACATTTTCTTCAAGTGTTCATCCTGTGGTTTGTCTTGTCTAAATAAATAAAAAAATAAGTCGATGAAGCTTTTATAACGTCAGACTTACAATCGTTTTTTGGTCCTTTAATTAAAGATAAAAAATAATTTTGATACTACATACATACCATACCATCACAACTTTATCCCCAACGGGGTAGTCAAGTGACTGTTGTCGTCATGGTGAACGGAACACTCAGAAGTCCACTTTTCACTAATGGTATTAGAACCCAACGTGGTAGGTGATGAGCCTTCCGTCGCTATCCGGATTGATTTGGTTTTTTATCGATTTTTCCATCACCGGAGAGTTACTCGGAAATTGAACAAAGAAAACAAAGATTTTCGTTCTGCCCAGATTTGAACTCGGGACCACACGATCCGTGATCCGAGTTGGAGTGCTTAACCACTAGGCCACGCACGAAGCTACCAAAAAAGTTAACCTTGAATATTCTCTTGCGAGAAATAACTATCCGGTATAGGTACGCCCACAGCTTCAAGATATTTTTAAATTCTTTTTTGTTTTAAGTAGGGATATCATTTTATTCGTAACTACTTCAATGGAGAAAGTTGACGTCTCAAACCCACATCTTCCAGTATCCGGGCGGATCATGTTACTGTATCAATATCCTCTATAATGTTTACTTTTTCGTATAAAATAAGTTATTACATAGCGCTTATAAGATCTTGCAAACAATTGATGTACATCGTTACGTATGTACATAAGTTCAAAATGGCCTACCGTTAGATGATACAACGGCCATAAATGAAAATAGACGACACGAGAGTATACTTCGCATTTCAAAAGGTAGACGGGACTATACCCAAGCGAGGCTTTCGATGCTGCTTCAGCTACAGAGAAGCCACATTGCTCCGTTAAGAATAGAATAAGAATAATTTATTTGCTTTTGAACAGGGTTTACAGAAGAACGAACAGTAATAACATAATACGATTGCCTATCCAGCCATTACAATAGCATGCAAGTTAGGTTGCGTCGTCTCAACCTAATAACGAAACTAAATGGACCTAACATTCAAAGTGTTAGTCAATGTTGTGTAGAAATCAAATCATTTGGAATTTGAGAAAAAATTACAATTAAAAATCGGTATTTGAGCAACATTTCAATAGTGCTTTCGATGAAATTGGGTATGGGAACAATTTTTTTTTATTTTTTTGAATATTTTTTAAAATACCTTTTACTATTTTAAGTAACTTATTTGAATATTTCGTTGATCTAGCCGGTAGTTATTTTTTTATTAATTTTTAAACATTGCGAACTCATGACGTCACAAATTCACTTAGTGTTCCTACATGTGTTTTTTCCCGGATTCGTGGTAAATAAATTATGAGGAGAAAATTACTGATTTACTGCACTTACGACTGAAACAGAGCTCACCGTTCATCATGTACAATATCACGAGAATGTGAGAAATAGACTTTAAATACAATTCATTTGGCCAAGTTCTGAAACCAAGCCCTACCTGAAAGGGTTGGGATTATACTTATAGCGAATGGCTTTTTAAGTCCCACCTACCCGTCTGGGCAATGGGCGTAAATTAATGTACATATTATTAGAAATTACTTCGTGGAAAAATATATTTCACCTGGGGGAATTTTAAATCTGCTATCTGGAAACCCCATTAATACCATGCAGTAGAATCACCTAGCTAAAAGTCTTACGTATGATACAGATCACGTCATTTGATTGGTTGATGGATAGATTATAAACCAATCACGTGAAAGGACGTTTATACGACCCAATAGGTTTCTCAATTTGATTACCGTCAAAAGTCCAATAAGAACCATAATATACTCTTTGCGGACGTTGGCAAACTGGGGTCATTCATTTGACCCCAGTTTGCCAACGTATTTAATTAAAAATATCCTCGATCCTTTGCTTTTGAAAATGTTAAATGTTTAAATAAGGTATAAAATACAAATACCTCGAAATGGTTTTCGATTTAGGACATGTTTGATTTTTGTTCCCATACCCAATTAAAATATGGAAAACAAAAAAAAGTGCTAAGCAATGTCGAACAGTTCGAAATTCGAACTAAAACAATTCGAATTTTAGATAGGTAGGTAACCCACACGTGCAGTACGACTTCTTGATAACAACCATAGACATAACATAACCATAAGCCCTACTTTCAAATTTGTGTGAGTGTGTTTTGGTTAACGATAAATACATTGAAATTGAATTGGACCGCGACGACGCGGCGACGTTACGCAACGGAGCGACGTGGCTCTGCTCATCCGCGCTCTACCATAATCAAAGCGTTTTACAAGACCAAGTAGATTCATACATATATGTTCCTTTGGTAATGAATTTCGATTAAAACCAATTGAGAAATACAAAATTGACATCAGTAAAGCGCTATCGACGTCACAGTAAGTGTTACAAAAGTGGCTAGATTGGTTTTCAACCGACTTCAAAAAAAGGAGGAGGTTCTCAACTCGACTGGTTGTTTTTTTTTATGTTTGTTACCTCATAACTTTCGACTGGGTGAACCGATTTTGATCATTCTTTTTTTATTTGAAAGCTGGTGCTTCCCGAATCGTCCCATTTTAATTTGGTCTAGTTCTAACAGTGGCATCCATGAGAAAACCATATAAGTCTTAAATCTAGAGAGACAAAATGCGCGACAAATGGACGACAAATGGACGAATAACTCAATATTACGAGAACCGATTTTGATAATTCTTTATTTATTTGAAAGCTGATGCTGCCCGTGTGGTCCCATTTTAATTTGGTCCAGTTCTGACAGTGGCATCCATGGGAAATCCATATAAGTCTTAAATCTAGATGAACCATATGCGCGACAAATGGACGAACAACTCTTTATCACGCCAACCGATTTCGATGCTTCTTTTTTTATTGGAAAGGATATCCTTCAAGGGTAGTTTGATGAGTGTTAGGTTCTGATTATGGGATCCATGACAAAGTAACGGAACTCTTCAATTCTTAGGAGCAATTGGACGATACTTTTTCGATGTATAAAATAAATAAGAACTATTCACTGAAAATCAAGAAATAAACAAACATTTTGACAAAAAAAAAACCAACTTCAAAAAAACTATTCCAAAACAAAGAACCCTTCAAAACTTATACGATAATATAATGTAGGTACAATTATTGTTATTCTTGAAGTCGGTGTCAGCCAATGTACGTTTGTAACTACCTACATACATACGTAAACGTGATATGTAAGAAATAGGTATATTGCTAGGTATATTGTAGTGTTTCCTTGGCTGACACCGACTCCAACAATAACAATAATTGTACCTACATTATATTATCGTATAAGTTTCAGAAGAATACGCAATTATTTCTTTACTTTTTAGTTCTTTGTTTTGGAATAGTTTTTTTTGAAGTTGGTTTTTTTTGTTAAAATTTTTTCAAACATGCGGAGGGAGTCAAATTAACCTATTCGATTTATGTCAGTGGTTAAACCCATAACAACAGCTACTTCCAGTGTAGCAGAGTCGTAAAATGCAAGACCGGCATCGATCCGCTATCTGATCTAGTTCATAAACGCGTGTCAATGAAGGAGGCCCATAAAATTTGTAATAGCAAGGTCTAATGTCGCAGTAAAACTTTCAAGTTGTAAACCTAATGGGGGCCCGAAACGAGCAATATCAGTAGCGGGGTGGAGGCGTTCGGCCAACTTGTAATATCCGGTTTGAACTGGATGCGAAGCTAAACAAAGCAGGCCGAGGAACCAGGAATATATTCCTGGCTTAAACGAAAATGATCCTTTCAGAATTTGACTAGTGACCAATTTTGGGTGCAGCGTTTTGTTGTTTCGACGTAACTGTGAAGTTCAAATCTCTGTGTATACTTATTCAAGCTTACAGAAAGCGACCTACTTCGACTAACTACTACCGATAGAGCTATCAGAATAAGAATCGGCTTCAACTGCGTTATATTGTTATTTGATTCGTTTCGAAGCTATTTTACAGCATACATCAATAATGCATCTATCATTTGTAAAAAATATACAGAAGATAAAGCAAAGTCAATATTTTTTTATTAAACCCAATTACGTTCACATTCATGTTACTTGTGAGTAACATTCTTTACACCCACTATTTGAGGGAGGGCTGTTGAAGTATATGACGCTGTTTTTCCAACAGAGTGTATCTTTATCTAACTTTCTGTTGTGATTGCTATGAAAGCTGCCTTAATAATACAGGTAAGGCTGCTTGCATAGCAATTACAGCAGTGACTAAAATATTAAAAATTCCACTTTTAACTTTCTTGTTGCATTTTAACTAATTCTAGTAAAAACGAAACAAAATTACGGTAAATTGTTTTACCTATTTTTCTCGACGTTTCAGCAACAATTGCATGTCACCGTGGTCACGAGCGGCGTGGTACGCTTGTGACCACGGCGCCCAATGCGTTTTTATAAGTTTTAAAAGTGTCTAGGGATCAAGCATTTTTATGCGGATTTCTTGAGATTGAGATGTGGCTTTGTAATAAATTTATGATTTTATAAATTTATATGGATCCTTTTTGGTGCATTTCATAATTTGAAACAGGAACTGTCAATCAAATTCGAGTAAAAGATGAAAATCAGCTGTCAATATTTTCCCTATAAAAACATACAACGCATTGAAGACATTATTAGTGCTACTGTTTCCCTACTACTGATTAAAACCAACGTTATTATGGAGCGGCGACGTCATTTAAGCAGGGAAGAAATGCTCAGAGCCGTGGGAATGATAGAAGCTGGTTCCCGGCAACGTACTGTGGCTTTAGCTCTGAATACAAGTCAGAGTGTTATCAGTCGACTTTGGACACGTTACCGAAGCACTGGTACCGTGGCTGAGCGCCTTGGAGGACGGTATCGCTGCACCACACGGAGACAAGACCGATACATTCAAATCACAACTCGAAGAGCTCCAACAATAACCGCCATGATGTTAGCCGTGAGGCTTCATCACTCTTCAGGGAACTTAATTAGCGACCAAACAGTTAGAAACCGCTTGCATGAAGTGAACCTTCATTCCCGAAGACCGCTAAGGGTACCACCTATAGCAATGCACAATCGTAGGATTCGATATCAATGGGCTCTTGAACACAGAAATTGGGCAGAAGAACAATGGCGGTTCGTGTGCTTTTCTGATGAGTCTCGTTTTGGTATGAGACCGGATACAAGACGTATACGACATTGGAGAACCCCTGGACGCCAACAGCGATTAAAATCCTGCCAGGAAGTCCATCCTTATAGTGGTGGAACCATCATGGTATGGGCGGGTATTTGGATCGGCGGAAGAACTGAGTTGATTTGGATCAGAGGCAACCTCAACGCTCAAATTTATGCTGAGAAGATTGTATCAGACGTCATCGTTCCTCTACAAGTGCAAATCGGTCCCTTATTTCAGTTAATGCATGATAATGCACGACCGCACACCGCAAGAGTTGTAAGACAGACTCTCGCCGCAGCTAACATCAATGTCCTGCCCTGGCCTGCTCAGTCGCCAGACTTGAACCCGATTGAGCATGCATGGGATATGCTACAGAGAAGAGCTCTGCCGAATATGGAGGGTATCCAGTCGCAAGAAGACCTTTTTTTGTTGTTGCAACGAACATGGGCGGCCATTCCACAGCGTGATTTGGATGAACTCATTTTGAGTATGCCAAACCGATGTTCTTGTGTTGTTAGTGTTCGCGGTAGAAACACGGATTATTAATTGTTTAAGTTACCCAATAAAATTTTAAATAAAACTGTTATTTCAGTCTTTTTTTCGAACTTTAATGTTAGTGGTTCAAATGTCAAAAATCCCTTTATTAGGAAAATGGCAAATTTCTTTATAATAATAATGCAAAGGTGACTTGGTTTATCGTTACTGTAGACAAACGAAAACACTTTATTTGATGAATCCTTAAAGAAAATTTTAATTAATATCAATCAGGAGAAAAGTTATTGCAAAAATATATGTTGATCCCTAGACACTTTTGATGTGTGTATAAGAACTACTTACATATAAAGAAAATCAATGCATACTCTTTTAATTAGTCCAAACACGTAGTTGCGTGAATCTTAAGGTGTTAGAGAATGTACTTAAATTAATGTTATTTTGTTCGACATTCTGGGTTTCATGTTGTATTTGTAGAAAATCCATGACAAAAGTTTTCCTTAATTTTTTGTCCCTTCAAAATTCTCACAGAACTTCGTAAATTTCGCACCAAATTCAGCCGACCGTTTCAGTTTCAGCTTCAAAAATCGCCTTCTCAGCGATAATAGTTAAAATTTCCGATAAAGCAAAAAGCTCATTCGTCATTTTATCATCGAGCAAAAGCCTCCGGCATTATTTAAACCGATCTGACCGTCTACAAAGCCTCACGTCGGCAGATTAATGCTGGATCGCGATATGTCCATTATCATTTTTTTCCCTTTCAAGCTTCCGGGCGGACGCTTTTGAGTGTTCCTATGAAAAATGTTTCCCGATATTTACTGTGTACAGTTGACACCAAAAATTTGTTATAATGAAATTAAATTGTTCTTTGGCGTGTAGATTTCACACAAGCTAAAAACATACAGTTCTAGCAAATACATTGGCATGAATGTGCATAAAATGTATTCAAAGTTAGCCCACACTGGGAAAGAAATAGCTTGCAAAGGAATTCAGTATATAGTGAAACCACTTTTTTCCTCGAATTTCAAACGTCATGTTAAGCTATCCCTCCTTGTTCTATAGAAATATTGCGAGGCAGCATCTATTTGAAGGCTTCTGAACATTGAGGGGCGTTTCTGAAACGGAGAGTTTGTTTTCCGAACCAGCCCCCCGATTCAGAACAAAGTTATCGACCGATTCGATAAATTTGTTTTAATTATAGCAAATTACCCACTTGACGGTGATATTCAATATTATTATCTGTTAAAGCCAAAGGCCTTCAATTTGCGTGAAACAAATAAACCAGACGTGCCCCATACTAAAAAAATGAATAAGAAATAAAAGAAAATAACCAAAACGGTCGATAACTTTGTTCTGAATCGGGGGGCTGTTCGCTATCCAATGGTGATTATAAATATTTGTGACTAAAATATCAGAGATGCTAACTTGAAAGCGACAAGTTCATAGGTAGTTACGTATTTAAAAACCACTTTGTAATAATTTTCAGTTCAAAGGGAAAACAACAAGGCAACTAAATGCCAGAATTTAATTCCAAACTGTCAGCGGCTGTCCGTGGTTCCTTCCAAACTTACGGTGCAAAGAAAGAAATTGTTATGCAAATTGTACTGAAGCCGAGTGTTCATAAAAGAGCTGTGGCCGACTGTACCCAGGCGCACTATCGGAACACTGAATTATCGTATTTTAGGAATGCAGCCAATTTTATAACGAAATTGTGGCTCGGCGAGCGAATACCGCCGATTCAGCTTTGAAACCTTTTGTTGTTAAAATAGCCCCCTATTTTTTGTTGTTTTATGTTTTGTTGGTTAAATTTTATAAATTCAACGCATAACCCTAATTCAAATTACTCTTCACACGGTTCCCAAATTCCTTAATTCACATCATCAAAAATCATGGGACCAAGTTATCCTTCTCTCAGTCTCAGACCACAAAAACTATGATAATCATGCGGTAACGCCTTAATGATACTTAATAAGGTTGTCATTGAGACGTTATTTCAGAGTATGAGAGATATGTGAGAGTTACGAGTACGTTATTAAAACTTTAAGATGACTGGCTCGTGGGTGCTAACATTTATGTCACGAACGTTTGCGTTTGTTCTGTTTATTGTTTATTTATTCGTTTGTACACAAATTACAGTTTTTTATATAGAAATATAAGAATAGCCAAAGTACAGGTGAGCTTATCTCTAAAGAGAGATTTCTTTCAGCAAACCATGGTGCCAGGAAAAACATAAACCAAATTTTAATAGTGTACAAAAATGTAAAGGTCATGTTTGTATAAATAGGCTAGCCTGGCTTACTTACGGATATACATATTATATATTATAAAATATATAAATATCTGACTAAAAAAGTTATAAATACATATTAAAAATAATAAAAAAATAAGATGATCCAACGCAATTCAAACTTTGTATAAAAGATGTTCTTTTAACAATTTCCCTCACTCTCTAAATGACTCGAATCTTCATTTTTTCACTACCCCTAAGCTTCCTGTTGACATAAAAACGCAAACCATAGCAGCTATCTCTTCTGAGTTGCTTCCCATTAGCATTTCCTTTTACTTCACCACTGTTTCTTGTGACGAGGTTCGTAAGCTCATTCTATCCATTAAGTCCAAAGCGGTAGGCTGTGATGGTATCAGCAGAAGCCTTTTGCTGCCCATCCTTGATTGTATTCTGCCAACTATAACGCATATTATTAACTTTTCTCTTCTTTCTGGGACTTTCCCCTCTATCTGGCGCAATGCTATCATCCGACCTCTCCCGAAAATTTCTAGCCCTAGTCTGCTCAGTCATTACCGCCCTATTTCAATTCTCCCATTCCTCTCCAAAGCACTTGAAGCCGTCGTTCATAAACAGCTCTCCCATTTCGTCTTCACTCATAACCTCGTCAGTGAATACCAATCAGGCTTTAGGCCTGGCCACAGTAAGACCACTGCTCTCCTGAAGGTTACTGGGGATATCAGAGCTGGCCTGGAGGCTTTCAAAATGACTGTTCACGTTTTAATAGATTTATCTAATGCCTTTAACGTCGTTGACCATGACATTCTTCTTGCCATGCTCTCTCATCTGCACATCACATTGGATTGGTTTTCGTCATATCTTCGTAACCGGAAACAGGCAGTGCGCATTGACCAAACTTTTTCTCAGTGGTGTGACCTCGATTTTGGAGTCCCACAAGGAGGAATATTGTCCCCTCTCTTATTTTCTATATTCATTAACTTTGTAACCCATATTCTCTGCAGCTCTTACCATCTGTATGCTGATGATCTTCAGCTGTACGTACAGACTGACGTGAAGGGGTTTGATGGGGCTATTTTTCAGTTGAATGATGATCTCAAACGCTTACTTGACTGGTCTATCACCTTCGGGATATCGGTAAATCCAACTTAGTGTCAGGTAATTGTGGTAGGCACCCCGCGGCAGCTGGGTAGCCTCGGGACTGATTGGCCGGTGTTAACCTATAACGGCACTGCTATACCTTACAGTCCTCACGTCAAGAACCTTGGCCTGTTTATGGACAATACTCTGAGTTGGGATAAGCTCATTATTGAAACGAGCAGAAAAGTCATTGCTTCCTTACGCTCCAATAAATTCAAAAACTTTCTTCCTCTCGGCACCAAAATTATCTTAGTACAAGCACTCCTTAAGCCCCTTATTGACTATGCAGACGTTTGCACTTCTAATCTGTCCCAAGGTCTCCTTGATAAACTTAAACGTCTGGTAAACAGTTGCATTAGGTTTATCTATGGTGTACGAAAATACGACCACATTTCTCCATTTCGTTCTCAATTAAAATGACTTAAAATTCATCACCGTAGGAATTCTCGAACGCTCTGTTTAGTTTTTAATATTCTTAGTAATCCCAATTCCCCCAGATATCTGAAATGTAATTTTAAGTATAGGGGCGAGTGTAGCACGCGCAAACAGCGCTCGCAAAGCCATTTGCTGTTTCACACTCCTCTTCATACGTCTTCCCATGTGTCGAATTCTTTCACATTAGCTGCCATTAGGCTATGGAACTCGCTGCCTAATAAAATTAAATTATCGACCAGTAGGTTTTCTTTCAAAGGAGCAATCCACAACTTCTTCTAAAGGCTTCGGCAGACCAAGCGCGGGTCAGCAGCAGCGCTGTTTGAATGCGGGCCCGCGCAAGTTGTAATACAAGAAACTCTTTGAAGTGTGTCACACCAAATTTGAACGCGGGCCCGCGCTCCAACCGCTTCGCGCCGCGCCGCACTGCAACTATCGGACGACAACCCAGGCGGCGCGGGAGCGGGACAGAAGCGGCGCGAGCGCGGGCCCGCGCTTTTTATTACTATGGCGGCCATATAGCATGACTCACCGGAGGCAGAGCGGTAGCAGTGCAGCGCAGCGCGTTGAAAGCGGTTGACGAATATTGTATTTTTTTACAACCGCATGATGGATACTAATGAAAAACTAATCGAATTAGTACGTACAAATAAATGTTTAAATGATTTTAAAGATAAACATTATAGAAACACAACATACAAGGTGCGATTGTGGGAGAAAATTGCACTGGAACTAAATATGACAAGTAAGTAAAACTCAATGGTTTAAGTATAATTAATTATTTTAATAATGTATTATTAACTATTATTAAAATGTGTCACAAAATTCTTTTGTTTCGTCTTAAAGCCAAAAGCAGTAGGAATTCTTCTTCATCAGAGTCCGTGTCGTTCGACATCTTGCAACGTACTGCCTGCGGCCTGCCTAACCCGTCATACTGAACGCGGTTTAAACGCGGACCCGCGTTGCAACTGCTTTGAAACTGTGTGTGCCTACTGCCGCGCTGCAACTGACCCGCACTGCTTCTGACCTGTAGTAGTGTCGCTGCGACACGTCGTCTGCTGCAGCTTCATGTCGTCCTTTTCCAACTTGCACCTTCACGCTTTCAGACAACTTCATTTCATGAATGTTTCAGGTGAATACCATTCATCATCTGTCTTCCGATAAGAGGTTTCAGGGGACTGAATCTGTGCACAGCAGAGTGCAACGTCAAATATTTTCGTCTAAATCGTGTGTAATTTGTGAACCTTCCATCACTCGTCGCTCCATTACCAAGTATTATAAATGTGCGGAGGCGTCCCCGGGGCAACGGACAAAAAGACATTTCTGTCCAGGGACGAGAAGGCGAGAAAATGAAAATACTTGGCATGGTGACTACTGGACATTTTAAGACTGGGTTCTTCACTTATTATAGTTACTGAATCATTCCAGGGCTGATTTATTGAAAAATTAAAAAAATCTTCTTCAGACACCATTCCCTACATTTGTGCCAAAATTCGCTTTGACACGAATGATTTCCCATATTTTCGCTTCGTTGAGTGCCCTAATCGCTCGTAGCGATAAGACCGCCCAAATTGTACGTTTTTATGTTTCTTTCGTTATTTACCTGTTGTATTCGTTTGTAAAATATAGATTATCTATCGTTTTTATCTGTAAGTTTAAGTAAAGAAGAAATATAACTCAATAAAAATTATTTCTAGGTCATAATTTAAATTGTTGTCGGCTTACTGCCCGGTGACAGAAAACACCGGTAAAAATACCAAGCAACCTGCCACTTCCGATTGCCACGTTTGTGATCTAATATGTTTGGAAAAGTGCGGGCTTCTAAGTGTTCTATTATCCATGACGACAACAGTCGACTTTCCTCTGACTTCCTCATTCGATATATATTGGTGAGTGAATGTATGTTTGTATTTATGTCACGTCACGTGCAGACCGCAGAAAGTCTACAACGATACACTTGATCTGTACAACCACCAAGTAACTGATTAAGGTCCTCTATCGTCACGAGTATTACTTTGATTGTTTTTAGCATTTTACATTGCTTGTTTTCATATCTAAAGATAGAAAACGACTATTATATTGCTATTTTGGTAGGTCAGGGATTAGAGCAGCCACTCCAATTGTGAAAGACGCGGGTTCGATTCCCGCTCGAGAACATCAAGGTCCAAAATTAGATCTTTTCTAGTTTTCTATTTTCAGGTTCTATATCGTTATCGTGAGGAACCCTAAAAATGAAAAGTAACCCACAAGAGACGGTGGCTGCGTAAAAACAAATAACATTATGGAGAGTCGTAGGAATGTCCTTAGGGCGGAACTATAACTTGTAATGATATACGCCGTCTATTAGATCCGGATGTTGGGCGGTTCGTGCTTTGTTTGCCCAACTGCGGCTCAGCTGAAAGGAGGCTAATGCCTTATTATTATACGTTAAATATAGTTTTTACTTGTCTTTATAGCTGTTTTACTTGTAACGTAAGTTGTGTTGCACTTTTTAAGCATTTGTGAACCTAGTTAAGTTTGTCTAATTTCTAAACAGAGCTTTCATGGCTGAGATTAAGACATTGCTTCAATTGATGGACACAAGACGGTCTTGCAACCTATTTTGGGCCCTGGGCACCCAAAGATGATGGGGTACTTCTGACTTTTAATGCATTAAATATAGTTCATCTTGTTTTTATGTTCTAAAATCTGAAAATTATGATCGCGGTGCCCTGGGCAGGAGTAACTTAGTTGCGGCCCTGGGTGGGCACATAAGCATAATTTGGTCTATTTGATTTTTAGTATCGAATATTAATCACTGAGTTATTTTAGGAGTAGGAGCCCCCAGGATCTTGGGGCCCTTGGCGTGCGGTCAAAGTTTCGAGTGGTAAAAAGGGGCTCGGATGGATATTGTTTAACGTCACGCTAGTTCAGTGCGGGTTCTCAATCCTAATTCAGGCTATATTATTATTAAAACTAGAACACACTCAACAAGGATGGGTATTATTGTACCCTGGACTCCTGGATTCCGCGCCAGTTTTTTTTTTAAATTTTAAATCGGTTTGCGTTTGACCTCAGTCTCGCCTGGTGGTAAGCGATGACGAGGCCGATGGTGGTACACGCTTACCCAGAAAATGATTATTCAATCTGGCCTTGAAGATACCAAGGATGTAAGTATCCGGAAACACAGACGCAGGGAGAGCTAGATTTAAAGTGCTGTTGAATTTTTACTTGTCCAAAAAAGTATCTTATCTTTATCTTACTCTTAATTGCATAATATCGTCATGTATTTTGTGTAGAATTAACCTGTACGTCTACCACGAGTTACCACTTTAAGTTTACATTATGGTTCGCGTAAAAAAATGTATTGGGACTTGATCCCCTTCCTCCCGTGGATCCTACTAGTGTAGACGTGTTTTCGGTGTCCTTTCGTACCATTCTTTGAGTAATATTTCAAAAAACTCAAGAAAATGAATGATAAATAAATTGGAAGTACTAGGAGTGCATAACAACTTGAAGCTGACGGTGCGCAGGCGAAAGCGAGAGAAACCGCAAACAAAGAAGACAAATATATTGCAGTGAGTGCTTTAATTGCTTTCTCGCTCATTTGCACATCCTTTTCTGACCGGCCGCACTGACGGACCACACCTCTTCAATTGTAACGCGTGTGTCCCGACCCCGCCCCCGGCTCGCCATTCTTGCGCATACGCAGTGCCGCCCACAAGGATTGTTCGAGTGCCGACGGAACTTTTAGGCCTCCAATTAGAACAATGTCGCTTCAACGCTCACCGCCCGGTTCACAACAACCACAAAACCCGGCAATGTCAAACATTACGCACTATAACTCGGATTCTGAAATCAGAAATCAGAAATCATTTATTGTAAAAAGCTGTGTACATAAGGTCATAAAATACATTTAGTGTCAAAACAGCTTACCCAAAATTGGGTGTACAATATCCGCTGTGCTGTGAGGAGAACAAATATCCATAAAATCTCCCTCACAAATTAATAAAAAATTATATATGTCTACTAATTAAACAATAAAATCGGTAATTATATAACACAATTCAATAAAATATACATTAAAAAAATTAATAATTATGAATTAAAATATTCCTGTACACTATAAAATTCTTTACCAATTAACCATGTCTTAAGTTTCTTCTTAAATTGATTTCCTTCAAGAGTTTTAATTTCAAGAGGTAGATGATTAAAAATTTTCACCCCATAAACAAAAATGCTTTTATACATAATAGAACTTTTATTAGATTTTGGAATACAAAAATCATGGATATAATTACTACGTAAATTGCTTCGATACGATGATTTTTTGTTAAAATATTGATTGTTGTTTTTTAAAAATAAACAAGTTTCTAATATATAGATACCAGTTAATGTAAGCAGACCATTTTTCTTAAATACGGTACGCAGTGAATCCCTCTTACAGATTTTATAAACAAACCTAACACATTTTTTTTGCATGATAAATGTGGATTGGACATTTACAGAGTTGCCCCAGAAAATGACTCCGTATGTCAACAATGGATACACGTTACCATAATAAGCACTCTTTGACACCTCCGCTGATGCTATGTTTGACAAAATAGATAATGCATAGCAACAGCTGGATAACCTTTTGTTGAGTTTATTTATATGTGCTTTCCAATTAAGGTGTGCATCCATAGTAATACCTAGAAAGTTTGTATCAGTAACTTCTTCAATAATCTGTCCACTGTTTGTAATATTTAAAGAGCTGCTATAACTGTTATAATTTTTAAAAGTCAATATTTTTGTTTTATTTATATTTAATTGCAGATTAATAGATGCTAACCAAGCTTTCGCTCCGTCCAAAGTATTAGAGAGTTCAGATTGATATTCCACGTTACTCAAACCTTCTCTTGATACAAAGATTGAGGCGTCATCAGCATATAGTATACACAAATGGTTGAAAATCAAAGGTGGTTCATTGATATATATGAGAGAAAACAGAGGCCCAAGAATGCTTCCTTGGGGTACTCCCAAAGATATCGTTTCAAAAACAGAACTAATCTTTTCTATAGTCTTTGAATTCTTGTTATAAGCATCAACAGTTACGGACTGCTGTCTCTTGTACATATATGACTCAATTAATTTCAAAGCAATCCCCCTGATCCCAATATGGTCGAACTGCTTCAAGAGTACATCATGTTTTACGCAGGCAAATGCCTTTGACAGGCGCTCTGCGCTCAATATGGCCCATGCTGCCATTACGGCTGAAAATCACTACATCACAAAGCGCCTAAAACGTACTTTTGGTGCGATAGTACAACAAAAGCCAAGCAACGCAGAAATCAAAACTATGTTTACAGACATCAAGTCACAGCAGGACGTACTAAACAGTACTATGCTCACTATATTGGCGCAAAATATTGATAAACAGAAAAAACTTGAAAACATGGCTAATAAACAGGACCACTTATTGGAAAAAATAAATGTCCTCGAGCAGGAAAACCTGGAATAGAAAGGCCGAATCTCAGTACTTGAAAACAAGGTCGAATCCCTTGAAACATACACTCGAAACACAACAGTAGAAATTCGCAACATACCAAAATCAGAGGAAGAAAATAAGGACATCTTAGTCAGTATCCTGAAAAACCTGGATTTGATACTGGGCGCTGAAAACTTAATAGAGAGGTCGGATGTCCGGGATATTTACCGTACTAAGACAAATGCGCTTATTGTAGATTTTACTACGGTTCTCCGTAAGGAATCGGTCTTGCAAAAATACAAAGCCTTTAATAAGTCAAAACGGGAAAATAAAGAACCATTACTACATTCGGAACATCTTCAGTTACCTGGTCCCTGTAGACCGATTTATGTAGCTGAATCACTGACTACTAAAACCAGGCGCCTATTTTATTTGGCAAGACAGCTTAAAAATTACAAAAAAACTCATTGCTGCGTGGACCTCACATGGAAAACTGCTAATCAAGAAAGAAGAGGGCTCAAACCCAATCCGTATCACTGAAGAATCTGAATTGGAAAGTCTCGCCTTGTGACTAGCTTTTTGGCACGCAAGCACGATTCTAATGTCTAATTATTTTTATTTTTTATTAGTAGTATTAACTTTCATATTATGAACGCATTTTAAAAATTGTAGACTATACACATATATACACTTATATTGTACACACAGCACACAATACAAACACATCCATACACACCCTACTAAAAAACCCAAGTATCAATAACCTACAAGTACATGTCAAGGTGGTAGGGCCACCAAATCCGAACCTTTCTCATTGTATTTATTTAACATATCAGTCACGTGATTATAGTGACCCATCTATTGAGATATTATTATTTATTAAACAGGAGTAGTCATGCAAAACTTAGAATCCATTGGCTTGGATCTGGATACCCTACGAATATCACGAGTGGAAACATGTGGCGCTGATGAAGTGAATAAGAAGATTTATTCGAAAAACCCCACATTAAAAATTCTTACACAAAATATACGCAGTATAAATTGTAACATGACCGACCTAACAACATTACTTACTAGAACTCAGGTTGACTGGGACTTAATGGTCTTATCCGAGTGTTGGCTCTCATCAAATAATATTGTACTATCACTGATCATGACTATGTAGCCCTATGCTTAAATTTAAAAACAAATATAGTATCTAAACCTACCAAAACTTGGCAGCGGATTGATTTCGACCTACTAGATGATGCTATGTCAAAGATCGATTTCCTCCCTGTAGTAAAGTGAATTGACCCTAATTCCGCTGCAAATCTTCTCGTTGCCTTGCTATCCTCAGCCATTAGTGACTGTACGAAAACAATCACAACATCCAGGCGTAAGTCAATAAGCAAGCCTTGGATTACAACTGGACTTCTACGTTGTCTAAGGAACAGAGACATCTTACACAAGAAAACAAAAAAAGACCCCACCGACGAAGTTATTAAAGAGACCTACAAGCGCTACCGAAACTTCTGTTCCACACTACTGAAAAAAGCAAAAATAGGTTTTGAGAAGCATGAGATCGAAAAAGCCAGAAATAATAAAAAGAAGCTATGGGATATGATAAAGAGTATAACCAGACCTAGTCGAAATGTGGACCAATCTATGGCCCTTGCTGCCAGGCATCCAGATGAGAGCGTTAATAGTGTCAACAAATATTTCATAGAGGTTGGAAATAAGTTGGCACAAAAAATTACTTCATGTACTTCCAGTTCACCTGCACCTGACACCATTTCTCTATTGTCTCCCGCTGACTCTCTAGTGCTAATGAATATTGACGAAGAAGAGGTTATTAAACTCATCAGAGTACTAAGACAAAGTTCAGCCGTGGGTATCGATAAAATATCTAGTGTTATTGTTAAAAGGTACTCGCTTCTACTGGCAATACCCATAGCACATACCTGCAACCTGTCTATCTCCACTGGAATATTTCCGTCAGCTTTTAAAAAGGCTATCATCAAACCTATACACAAGGATGGTGAGAAAGATCTTGTTGAGAACTACAGACCCATCTCCATTCTTCCATCGCTCTCTAAAATTCTAGAACGAGTAATGAACAATGGATTAATGGGTTTCCTTGAGTCCAATAACTTGTTGGCATCCACTCAATATGGTTTTCGTCGGGGCAGGTCCACTGGAGATGCAGTGCTGAATCTGGTCAACTCCTGTGTACCCTCGATGAGAGAATGAGATGCGTTGCCGTCTTCCTTGACCTGGCCAAGACATTCGACACAGTCTCAATTCCCCACCTCTTGACAAAGTTAGAGAAACTGGGAGTGAGAGGAACTCCACTTGTGCTTTTCAAATCCTACCTAACAAATAGAACTCAGAGAGTCAGGATAGGTCATTGGGAGAGTGAAGAAGTGATAGTCTCCATGGGCATCCCTCAAGGCAGCATAGTTGGCCCCACTCTCTTTCTGGCCTACATAAATGACCTCTGCCTCTTTCATTTAAAAAACAGCAGAATTTTCACAATTTTCACCTTTGCTGACGACACCGCCCTCTTCTTTAGAGGTGCGACTTGGAGTGAAGCCTATCTAAATGCCCAACAGGGCCTTGACAGAGTGTCCGCATGGCTGAGGTACAACGTGCTGTCATTGAACACTGATAAGACCAAATTCATCGCTTTTGCACTTAAGTCTTCCAATTTGCCACCAGACAACCTTCAGATTACAGCCCATCAATGTGAACCCACTGCTACATCATGCTCTTGTCCTACTCTTAAAAGAACAAACAACACCAAATATCTTGGCGTCATTATTGACCAAAACCTCTCCTTCAAATACCACATTGATGCACTGGTACCTAGGATGAGAAAACTCATATACATATTCAAGAGCCTTAGACATATAGCGGACCGTCGTATCACCAGAATGGTCTATTACGCCTTGTGTCAGCCACTCTTGGAATATTGCATATCGACTTGGGGTGGTATTGCAAAAACCACTCTCATCGAGGTGGAGCGTGCTCAGCGAGCAATACTGAAGGTTGCTGCAAGCCTACCTTTTCGATATCCTACAGTTGACCTCTATAGGAAATGGGACGTGCTTACGGTCAGACAGACTTTTATCCTGCAAACCGTTCTGAAGAAGCACGAACTACTGGACTACAATCCTGAACTTTTTAAAGATAGGCGTAGAAAAGGACATGTCTGTACAATCCCACCACTAAATACAGCCTCCTCACAAAAATGTTTTTGCTTCTTAGGGAATTATTTATATAATAAACTGAATAAGTGTCTTAAAATTTGCGATCTTCCCAGAGTTAGTTGCAAAACCAAAGTTGCAAATTACTTAAAGGACCTAGACTACAAATCCACTGAATCCCTTCTTGTTGTTCTCAATTAAAATACTCCAAAGTCTAATGCTTAAACCTAAATCTAATTTATTTATTTATTAACTATCTTCTGCCATATTGCAATCACACTCAGGCCTGTCTTGATATAATACCCATCTGTACTGTTTGTCATACATAAGAACACCAAACACACATTCATTAAACTCACATTCATCACACACACATTTATCAAACACGCACGCACACACACATACACATTTTCCCATACACATCCACAAACCAGACTGCTTTCTCACTGACACATAGATTCTTGTTGTTTTTGCTGCCGCTTTGTTTATTCCACTCAAATTTTGGCTTAAGCCTTTATGTTCTTTAAATACACATTTTCTTAAGTTTCTTTAAGTGCATCCTACTGCGGGGGTAGGCCTGGTGACCTGTAACATAGGTTTGGTTTAAACCTATTTCAGGCACCAGCCTCTCACACCTTAGGATTATTCTTTTAATTTGTTATATACCTAGATTTAATTTGTTATATACAAAACTCACGTAATAATATACCTACGTGCTATATTTAAGGTCCTATTGTGAAGAGGAAATAAATATTTCATTCATTCATTCATTCATTCATATTGTCATGTCATGTCATGTGTCATCCAATTCAAATTTTTTAGGCGAACGATAACGTAAATTTGAAGTGGCAACTCGTGGTAGACGTACTGTCAAATTGTTTTTGGTGTACAATGAAGAATATTTATCTTATCTTATTTTAAGCTTTTATAAGACCAAGTTACTTAACTATCGAATCTCAAAACACAGGATAATCATATTATAGAATTAGAGAACGTTTTCCGCTTTTAACGAACAAAACAGGAGGAAAGAGGGATTTCATTAATCTACCTAGCTGTTCATATAATTGAACTTTCAAAGTCTTTTTTGAACTTTGGTCTCAAATGTCAATCAAAGTGAGGAAATCCATAATTTTTGCAGTGGAACTAAAGCAGCATGTAGTTTTAAGGCGCTAGATGTGATAGGTACACACTTACGTACGTGATACATCTCATAATGGCTGCTTATTCTTTGACGGGGATGTTCACAACTGCTTTCATCCAATTTTAATGGAGACTGGTTATTGGTTGAGACATTGTAAGCCTAATATGAGTAACTGACATATATTTTTAAACAATATCATTGGAGGGCAAAACATGACATTCTAAAGTTCAAAGTCTTTATTGCACCATGTTGTTACAAAGATGTTAATAAAATATATTTGGACACCAACATTCTAGTTAAAGTACTCATGCAAAAACAATCAAGCATGAATAAGAAAAAATCTAGCGACTTAAGCAACAAAAGGGTTCCAATTGGATGTTTTAAATGAATATTATTCAAGTCTTCTAATCTGACTACCTTTTTGAAGAAGCCCCTAATTACTGAATAAAAACTCGACACAGAGCATTGCATACAAAACGGCGGTGGATGAAGCCATCACATTTCAGCCATTCTTTGAACTCGCTTATTAATTAAAATTTAAATATACTTTCCCGGCCAATTGTTATTGAAGGGGCTTAGCCATTATAGCTCTTATGGTTTCCCTTAAAATTAACTTTCGTTGTTAATTGAAGCCATCCTGTATTAGGACAGGGTTGTCACTCGTTATTCATTCCGGAGTTAAAATAAGATAATATTATTGTGTATGCTGGTTGTGACGTTTTTTTTCGTTATATTGATTTAATTAGATCAAGTAGAATTAGCCCTCGAATGAAATACCAAGTTATTAATGATCTTATTACCAACTTATATATTCAACGACATAGTGAACAACAATAACAGTTTTTCTGATATTCATTCATTAACACACACAAATTGCAGATAGTGAAGCAAGTTCCAGTGACTGAACGGATTAAAATGTACATTCAGTTTCATTGTGACCATCAGCGTATCATCATCAGAGCATTGAGGCAACCAAGTTTTACCACAGTGTAATAGAATTAATTCCTTTAAACCATATTAAACCGCTGCGAAAGTTATATCTTCCCAATGTACTCATTCATTATCTAAATAAGGGTAACTTTTAAGAAATTGTTTTTGACAGGCACGGTCACTTGTATGGTTACACACCTTTTTTCCGTGTTCTGTAGGTTACACGCATGGGAGGGTATTCGTTTTAATGACGTATTTCAGGCTTGGATTTATGTATAAGATAGTATGTATGTATAATTATTGAAAGTAAGTTAAACATAAACGTTGTAAATCTGGTCTGAGAAGGGTATATATGTTACCGGAAATGTCTATAATCCGGCATTGTATACAATGCCTTAAACGTTCAGGCAAAGTATGAAATATTACTAATTTTCAACTTTGTCTAGGCATTGTATGCAATGCTAGATGCGCAGCCGGCAATGTGTGTAAAAGGCTTCACTAAAAATAAAGTTCACTGTCAGAATCGTCCTTTGGCATACATTTTGGGTAGGAAAGATCAATCGATTCGTATGTTTTCATTATCAAAATATTTATGCTATAAAATCAAACGGCAAAAAAAATAATGAGGGCAATTCATTTCTGGGAATTTATTTCTGACATTGCCGGAAGACCTCTGGGTATTTTATACAATAACGAACAGACACGAACTTTACTGTCCTCGTTTTCTTTTTTGTCGTTTTATACTTTGCCTAGGCATTGTGTACGTTGCCTAGGCAAAGTATGCAATGGATAATCAAATTCGTAATATTTCATACATTGCCTAGATGCAGCTAGCATTGTATACATGGCCCAGGCATGGTATACAATGCCTGCTTTATACACATTGCCGGTAACATATATATTTAAATGTGCGTGTTTCTAAGCGTCATCCCTAACCCATCCGGTGCGGGGGCTCCTTATAAAGTCGTTTAATAGGCGCCTTCGCCCAAAAACGATAAAGAGAGGCCTCCTTTGCATACAGAGTTCGTTAAGTTTAATTAGTGCCCGCGAACGCTCTTGAGCAGCCAGTAGTCGATTAACACATCGCTGAAGAAACTTTGTACAGCTGATGCGTAAGTAAATGTCTAAGTAAATAATGTTGGAGCGGTTTTGATTGAGTTAAACACAGATTCATTTCAAGGGTAAGAAGAACACAAAATACTTTATTAATCGATATTTTGTCGTATCTCTACATAATGCATCAAATATATAGATGTGTCCACACTAACCCCCTGACCAACCACAGCCACCACACGATGTGTTCAAATGTGGCTCCCCTTAGCCTTGGGTCACAGAATGTCATTTGAGTTTAACCAGTAAATTGCCTCTTATCGTAATGGACATACGTGCGTAGCCATAAGAATTACAAATAAAAAAAAGTGGCAATTTTAGTTAAAATTATAAACGCTCACATGTTTATTTAATTTAAAAGATGCTTTTTCTTAAGTGTTCTTTTTACACATATTTATATTACCACAGGGAAGTGTTCACAAAGTCTTTTCACAGCGGATTAATTCCGACATGAAAACATCCAGTACCTCCTTTACATGTCAAATCGAGTGCGAAGCCAATAAACGAGTAATTAAGAGATGGGTCTACGAATGTTGGTTTGCACAAAAAATACATTTGTTATGCAAAGTTATGCGTACCGCAGCACAAGGTATATTTGGGAAAAGCATATCATTTGTAAGGAATTATGTGGATGGTGTTGTCAGAATATGTGTTATTCATATTCATATCGATATCACCAGTACCACAAAATAAAGAGTACCAACAGAAGGACCGCTCGCACCTTTTTCCAAAACTTGCATGAACCGCCTAGGGTTACTACTATATTCGCACTGATTTTTTAAAATGAAGTAAGTAAGTTATACCTACTTGACAGAACCGGCCAAAAACAAAATTCATCATGTAAAAAATTGCACCAAGTTCGACAAAAACAAAAACACTCGCGACAGTGCGACTTTCCGACTCACCGAAGCTCACTGACTTCGCTTGTAAACTCGTGTCTCTGTGTGCGTGCGTCAAAAATGGCGTGTTGCTCTAAGCGGGCTATCTGTCAGAGCGCCACGCATGTCTAATTTGTGCCAGTACTTTATGTTAAGGGTTTGTTTGTTGACAATGTGCGGACTGCCGGGTTGTAGACTGTAACTGCAGCTATTGGTTATAACAGTTTCTTTACCATAGCTACTTCAGGCAGTTTATTACTTACAAGCTGCACGTACATTGTTTTGGCAATAATAATTTTCTGATCTTCAGAACTTTTTTGTTTCTTTAGCGATTCTCAGAAGCATTTTAAAAACTATTAAAAACCTTTGCAGGGATAGTTGCGTAGATCCCTGCAAAGGTTTTTAATAGTCATTGTAAGAAGTGATTGCGCTTTGACAACGCCCTCATTCCCCTGTTACTCGTACCACAAATTACGCATGCGGCGCCTCTGTCAGATAGTCAGCTTAAAACAAACCCGCCATTTTGATTACCTGCGTAACAGACACAGTGCGCTCATAGGCGATACCAGTGAGCTTCAGTAAGTCGGCCAGTCGCACTGTCGCGAGTGTTTGTGTTTTTGTCGAACTTGGTGCAAATTTTTTACATGATGAATTATGTTTTTGGCCGGTTCTGTCAAGTAGGTATAACCTACCTACTTCATTCCAAAAATCCAGAGCGAATATAGTAGTAACCCTGGGCGGTCGCGCAAGTTTAGGAAAAAGGCGCGGGCGGTCCTTCAGTAAACTCTTTATTTTGTGCTGTTACCTAGAAAGTGTTCGATTTTACAATCTTCATTAAGGCTTTAGAGATTCGCTACAAAAAAAAAAATCCCATTTTTTCAAAGTTCACTCGTCTGTTCAAGAACCATTCTTATAAAATATTATTTCGGCAACTCTTGAGTGGTCGCAATTGTTTGCGCCACAAAAGAGCCGGTGAGGTAAAACAATTGCCCGCTGGCTGAGCGTAGGGTGGCCACAAGGCCCACAAGTGACGCGCTGGCACGTTGGGAACCGCTCGCTTTCTGATAATGGCCAGGACCGTAATTAAGGTATCGAAAGACATAAAAATTACCATAATATGTTTAAGGTAAATTTGTCTGAAAAAGCCTTTTAAAGTCAATTTTGAGTCGAATTTAAGGTTGTAAGTAAGCTACAAGTATGATGTCATACCATTTTAATAAAAGCTTGTTTTACACAGAATTTTCTAGTTATGAATAGAAGAGAATAATAGTTTAACTCCACCTCAAACAATCAATTTCATCATAATTTAATTTGTTGATAACTTTTTATGCCAACATATTTTTGTAGATATTTTGCATTTTTAAATTCAGTGGCGAAAAAGGGTAAACAAAAGTTTCCAAAACCCAAACATGCTTGAGAAATCTAAATTCAACTTGAAACACGAGCTTACTGCGACCTGTCGCCCATCTTGTCATGCCCTTTCAGTAATATTTCATAAGGAAGATTGCATATTGCAATATGAAATCTAGGAAATTAGTTTCATTTCAAAAAAAATATTTTGAGTACTTTTGCACCGGATTTATTTGAATATTAATTATAAACTCTGAAATAGAGATTGAAAAACAATTATCCTGCAAAATCTTAACAAGCGAGCCCGCGTCCTGCAATATTTGCTCATATTCATGCACCTACTTTACGGCTGGCGGCCATTGTTTTGATACTCCAAATGGACAATGGCTCAAATCTTGGCAAAGGACAAGTGATTTTACAAGTGACTGGTTTATTTTGGGTAATTTGAAAACTCGACGTTTGAATGATTTACGCTCGAATAAACAAACATCAATCAAAGCTAAGCAGTCCTTACATGTATGGCTGTCCCTTTCATTTCTATTGTCATGTGACAGGGCAGCCTTCATTTTAGGTCCTCAACTTTCGATTAGCATTTGTGGATACGGAGGTTATTGACTTAATTTTGCCTGAAATGGATAATTTACTGTTACTTGATAGATTCAAATAAAATTCATAAAATATCGGAACAGTCTTATTATTATGATAGGGTTAGATTAGTAGAGAAGTTATCAAATGTCTGTTATTTTTGTTTTATTTATCGATCTCTTCTACCGTTAGTGGCGCAGGCGATGTACTGAAATTCCATAGAAAAAGACAAAGACGCTGGCGACTGTCATTGGTTAAACTCATGGTACGGGTACAGTACGTCTACAATGAGTTGCCACTTTAAATTCACGTTATCGTTCGCGTAAAATATTAGCATTAAGATTTCATTTAGCGCCTCTGTTGAATCGATATGAAACTAAAAAACGGTACCATAACGTAACAATAGCATCAAGGTACCGTTTTTTAGTTCCATTTCGATTCAAAAGAGGCCCTGTACGATATCCCAAGACAAAAATTTTACGCGAACGATAACGTAAATTTGAAATGGCAACTCGTTATAGACGTACTGATCTATCTTCGGGTACTTACTTCGAATGGACATGCCAAACAATGCACACGCCTCGCTTTGCATAGTTTTTAAATGATGCGTACAGGTTCTACACAAACATATAAATCGGAACACAAACTTTGTACGCTAAATCATTTCAATAAGCAATAACTTTTTTGTCAGCACATTTTCTTACAATCCTCTCATCGATTTCTTCATAACACAAAAAGTATTCAGCAAAATGATTAATCCGGATTGGTGCAGACGTCCGAAGATAACAAATCACACGCGAGAACAATTTGAACAAAGGACGCGAAGAATTAAGGGAACACTCGCCGGAACAATCGGCCCAAAGTAAAAATATATTATTCAGAGGAGCCGATTTGCGCGCTGATTAAATCCTGTGTACCTAAAGCCCTTTTACTCGACTTAGTAATTACCAGCGAATGCCTGTGACTTTGTTTGGAACCACATTGTACGCGGATAATAATTGGCCTCTGCTGATCAAATCGAATGAGTAAGCGGGTTCTTGAGTAGTGTGGGCAAATAATTGCTGACCTTTGCAGCAATTGCTTAAGTTTTCTGTACGTTAATTATCTAGTAACTACAAAATAACAGCAGTGGTCAAAAAGGCTAAGACCTCGATGGCTAGTTCTTCAATGTGCGTTTACCTTATAATCTCCAGTCTAAAACTTTTCTGTTCCAACGGCCATCAGTTATCAGTTTAGTTGGTCAGTAAAATCAAAGCTGATAGTTGCAATAAAAATCCCTAGCGCTCGCGAACATGTCGTGTTCGTTAGCGCACTGTTGAAAAGCGTAAGGTAATTGGCTTAGCTGAAAATTTTGTGAATTCATTTCCTGAATCGAACCCAGGACACCACCTAAGTCAAGGCGATAAGCCGCTCTACGCCAATTATATCGTGTAAGACCACGTGTGGGAAACAAAGAACACAAAAACTTAACCAACACAGCAATACACATTGAATTGTGATGATGTAAATGGACGATTACTCAGTATTGTCAGGAATTAAACACTGATAATCAGCTTCCAACTCCAGTTCGATGGATATATTAAGCAAATTATTTACGTGCCATTTCAAGCACCAAGTGCTTCTCGTAAATTAATACTGCATTTAGAATTGTCATCCGACAAGCTGGAGTGGTACCATATCCCCGGGATAGGTGGAATAAAAAGGAGCCGGCGGCCACTTGGTGTTAGCAAAGAAGTGTCGGACTGTCTCGTGAGGTCGGCGCAATTTCACGGTACGACACCGCACCAGACACCGGCTATTAAACAGCTAGATGTGGCTGTTCCATTTTATTTTGACAAAGCAAAAGCAAAGTAAATAAACAGGACCACAAAATGAAGAGTTTACAGAAAGACTGCCCTCGCCTTTTTCACGTAACTAAACTTGCCTGACCGCCTAGGGTTACTACTATAATTGCTCTGAATCTTTGAAATGAATTAGGAAGGTTATACCTACTTGACAGACCCGGCCACAAACACAATTCATCATGTGAAATTGAACCGAAACAAAAACATTTGCGACAGTGCGACTCGTCGAGTGAGTGATTTTCACCGGTATCGCCTGTAAACTCTGTCATTGTGTGCGTGTTCAAAATGACGGGCTTGTTCTAAGCGGACTATCTGTCAGAGGCACCGCGCCGCATGCGTAATTTGTGGTAGTAGTTAACCTGTCACAGCGCGGGTGTAAAAGCTTCGTCTCTGTTTTGTTTATTTAAGAGTACTCGTGTGATAAAAGTTTCAATTTTGTTTCATATCACGTCGGTGACAATCAAGCATGCGGCCCACCTGATGGTAAGCGGTTACCGCAGCCTATGGACACGTGCAACACCAGGGGTATCACTGGGTTCACTGGGTTTGACCCTGCAAAAACCTTTTCAAACCCCTCTTGAAGAACTCCATACTATAACTCATCTGGAAAATCTCGGCAGGGAGTTCATTCCACAATTTAAGCGTCCTTGGAAGGAAAAATCTCTGAAACCGAACTGTACGAGACCATTGCGGATTCAGGGTGTGAGGATGAACGCCCTGTCGGTGGCGAGCGGTGCGATGGTATAAAGTAGCCGTGGGCATCAATCGAACAGTTCTTCGGAACAAAACCCGTTGTACAAGCGGTAGAACACGCATAGGGAGGCGAAGTAATGATGGTATGCTGGTACGTCGTAGCAAACATTGTAGCAAGACTGTCGTAGCTAGCATCAACGTAGCTAACAAGTTGACCGTAGCGTTCTTACTACTACCGCAGTGTTTTTAATACTGTGCTATTACACTGTAAAACGACGGAACAAAGGTTGACTTTCGCGACACGATTTCAGGAACTCAACATGTGTATTTTTTTTTTTTTTACATCGTAACGAAACATTCACATCAAGAAAATAGGTACATTGTAAATGAAAAAAGGTGGTGATTCTGCGTTGATTCTGTCGCTTATACCAGGTGTACAATTTGCCTATTTTTTAATTGACCGGTGATAAGGAGATAAAGAAAATGTAACTACATATAAATTTATTAATTTACAGGATCCTTGTCCCCTGTAGAAACAGTGCATGATTTAAAGTAGATCTCATTATCACATCTAGGTTTGAAGTTTAAAGTTGTTCTTTCTTATACAAAGTTTTCTATCGATTTACGTCGTGTGAAATTGACGGCATAGAACTAGCATTATAGCCTTGCATTTATTCTAGATGCACTTATCAGTGTATGAATATACCGAACAGGTAAAGGCTTAGTCGATACGCTCTAAGGCGAAGCTCGTGCCTTATTTTGCACCTCTTCGGTTGGAGAATGTCTTTTATTCATCAGAATATTTATACGAGCATAGAGACTGAATAATTTTATTTATACTTCTTATTATTATATGCTTTCTATTGCAAAAATACTAAAATGCTTATGTAAAGTAAAAATCTTACTCCTTTTTTTCGACCAAAATTAAAAAAGTGGGTCAGTGTTTTTTTAGTTTTTGTTTTCTCTAACCTTGTGCATTTTTTGAGGGGTTTTGTTAAAATGTGCTCATGGATATTGTGCAAATAACAAGTAGTTAACTTTGCTTGGCCTCGCCAAGTCGTTTTGACAGCCAAGAAACCTCAAGCCAATAGCCAATGACACAAAATAAAGAGTTTACAGAAGGACCGCTCACGCCTTTTCCCCAACCTGGCGTGACCACCCAGGGTTAGTACTATATTAGATCTGAATTTTTAAAAAGTAGTAGGCAGACCTGTCATGTAGGCAGGTTATACCTACATGACAGAACCGGCCAAAAACAAAATTCATCATGTGAAAAATTGCACCTAGTTCGCCAAAAAAAAACCCTCGTGACAATGCAACTGGCTGCGACACTGATGCTCACCGGTATTGCCTGTAAACTCATTGTGTCAGTGTGCGTGATCAAAATGGCGGGTTTGTTCTAAGCGGACTATTTGTCAGAGGCGCCGCGCCGCATGCGTAATTTGTGCCAATGATGGCTAAGACCTAACGCCAACGATAGAGACCTTCGTCTTGGTTGGACAGTCCATGGGCATGGCATCTTTACACTGAATTCATCAAAAACATTGAAAGCTCTTGAGATAATTATCTACTGATACTGGCTGCGTAAGAGGACCCTATCCATTGTTCCACCTATTTTCATTTGTTTACGGTGAAATAAGGGTCCAATTTGTCAACCGAGTATTTGAGGTATTGTTAAAAGTACTCAAATGAAGCAACGTTTGTGTTATAACAATATCCCCCACTCGGGGCCCTTCAAACGTTCGCTTTTGTTCAGTATTGCTTCTTTAGCTCCGTTCGTTCAGTTGCAATCTGTCTTCATTTCGGACTACTCCGTCACGTGGAGGGCCCTCGGCTCCCCGCGAACGCCTGTAATTGGATTGTTTTCAATCCAATGACTGCTATTGTTACATTTTGACATTCATTAGGATGTAACGAAGCATAATAGCTGTGCAGTCTGTTATGGACGCTTGTTGTTTCCTCTTCAAGCACTTTACAAGTCGCGTATAATAATCGTGGATTTAAGACGTCGTGTTTTCATTTCGTTCTATAGAGGTTAGGCACATCTAAAATCTTGAGGCAAATCACGTTTGGACAAAATAAACTTAATTTTTTTGGGAAAATGTCGGCTTTTGATAAAAATCCTCATCTGCAATCTGTCAATTCTTTACCAGAACCCGTCTACGCAAGAAGCTCAAAGGTGCTCACGGAAGATCAGCGTCAGAAAACTTTCAGGTGACCTTGACACAATGCTGAATGGACGTATTTTTGGTGCCACATATTTTTTTACAATATTAGGTACCTATTGAACTGCTAACATTTTTACTTCATTTTTTTAATCATTTATAATGCGTATTATGAGAACGTCGTGGCCTGGGGAAAAAGCACTCAAACTCAGATCGTGGATTGTGTGGTCCCGCGATCACATTTTTGTGTATTGTTCCGACTAACTCTCCGGTGATGGAAAACATCGATAAAAAAAGCTAAATCAACCCGGAAAACGGCAGAAGGCTCAGCACCTGCCACCACCTTGTCGGGTTCGAATACCATTGGTGAAAAGTGGGCTTCTGAGTGTTGAAGGTATGTTTTGCGTTCAAGGCAAATTGCTTCTTTAAAATATTAACACCTAAGATGAAGCGATACATTTACAAAGTCATCGAAATTAATTTGCAAGTGTCCTTGTATGCGCTCGAATCGTAAGCGTTTAGATTGAATCGACGCTCGCCTCGATGGCACTTACGCTAATGGCTCCGAATTCAGATACGAAGATATTTAGATTTGCCATTTCTCGGCGGTGTGCCTACGCTCTTGCTCGTAAAAATCGATGTGAGAGATGCTGCGTAAATCATATTTAACTTAATATTCAGTAGTAATTTTAGTTTTGATGTTCACCAAATGACTAAAGAGACATTTATAATGATTTAGCTTGTTAACGGCTGTTGAAAATAGTCGTGGCGTCCTGCTAGTTACAAGACAGTATACTGAGCGGGAGACTTGTTCAGAACTCAAACTCTTTCAATCAGTGCTGACATTGTTGTAAAGTGCCAAGTTAACTATTTTTCTATTTTATTCATGATTGCTTCCAGCTTAAACAATAAGCTCAACTAGAACTAGTGAAGGAAGCTTAAAGAAAAAAAGGTTAACATAGTATTTTTTATATCGAGGGACTAAACGAAGCCATAATATACCAGAGGTGGTTTGACTTCCGAGCGTGCGATTGACTCCCAATGAAACTGAGGGTATATTAAGTTGGCGTTTAGTTTCGAGGTGCATACTGTACTTTTCACTTTGAGTGCGAGAAAAATAGTCAATTTAGTACAAAAACATTTAAAAGCGAACAAATTTACACTCGACAAAAGTTGTGAAATTTTCGCGGTCAGTTTTTTTTTCTGAACTGAACCAGTCACAGATTACAAAATTTAAACACATGGCGCCACCTTCTTTGCGGACAAACCATGGAACTAAAACTCTCAACATTTTCGCAATGAAGATGGTCCACACTCCACAGATAGTAGTATATTTTTACTGGCTGTTTGAGTTTGTCTGCGTCACACGAAGGAAATTAAAAAACGAATTACTTTTTACTCCCTAGGGCCTAAAGTGGTCACTTTAGTCCCGCTTCATAGGGCTATATTGGCGTACTTTTAGAGCATGAGAAGTGAAAAAATGTTTTGTGTCGTTTATCACATACGCTTTATGCTTGCTATTTTGACTAGTTCAAGTTCAAGCAACTTTATTCATGCAAGCGACTACTTATTTTATGCCGTAAGTGTTTTTTTCACAATCCGACAAGCGTTCACATGACATCGATGAAATGTACAACAAAAGACGATGCATCGGTTAATGTTAATGATTTTCTGATAACTCAACAAAAATAAACAGCCAGCGTGCATATTTTAAATGATCATTTACGCAAATGACGCGCGGATTCAACGAACGGACCAGTCCGTTAATTATTTGAATCAATATGGCGATACATACGGCGAATTCATTGGGTTGGAGATGTGCCAATTAATGTTTGTGTTCGGCAGTGCCGTGTCGTGGAGATGATTTGTGTCTGCCATCGATAAAGTAATACAGATAAACAGGTATATTAAATGTACGGAGTCGGACACTACTAAACCCTCATATTTGAACTCATATGTCTCTAAGACTCTTATTATGTCAATTGAGATACTGTTTATGACCTTTCAAAATGTAAAAGTCTCAGATTTTGTAAGAAGGCAGATATACTTTTGTGTTTTTTTAGTAACTCAACTTACGGCATCAGTTAATTATCTACACTTACATACTGATCAAATTTGATGCAAGTTGATAGTAAAAAGGCAATTCGCTCACATAGATTATCAGGCTTTTATTTTTTATTTTTATCATGTCAGAAATAGTATCCACTTTATTGCACGAGGTATGCCATAAGGTTCTATTGGTAGGTGAGAATTTACGGGTAGCAGGACGAGTAGATATGAGTATTGCTCTCTTTCCACTTTTGACTCTTCTTGAAAGTTAATAAATACAATATTTTCACACATGAGAAAGACATATTACCACGATGACTTCGGGTATTCACCATGTTGGCAACAACTATCAAATAACTTCATATTATGCTTCAAGCAATTTAAAAAGAAAATCAATTGGAAAACCCCTCTGTACGTTGAGTCTTCGCTCACTCATAATATTTGGTTTACGCCCTTACATGAATGGTTTTGTTTTTACTGTAAATTACTTTATACACATGGACTTTGGGTGCAATCGTTCGTAAAAAAATATCGAAAATGTGTTTGTCACTTTCTTTTATGAGTAATTATACAATCTGGCATCAGCTAATATTGTTACTGTTAACGGGCTGGTTGTAATGTAATTTTGCATTACTGCTTTGACTCACACAACGAAACATTTTTTGGATTAGATCGGTCAAATGAGCAGACTATAGACTTGGTGGAGAGTGTGACCGTTTAAAGACACCTACAGAATAATATCTTGCCTGCCTGCACTATAAGTACTGGAATATCAGAACTTGATCTCGTCACGTCATCGATACATCGATATCTGTCACTCTGTCAGTGATACAGACACCGGACACACCACAGATTATACATTACACAACTATCGCCTTAAAGACACACCACACTCACACTTTAGTTTATTTACTGTTTTTGTTTTATTTGGATATTTCATGTATACTACCCCCCATTACGATTATACTTAATAATTCATAATTCATATAATTCATAATTGTGTTTTTTCTTTCTTTCTTTCTGATCTTCAAACTCGATGGCTCTTCAAAGCCTCGTCCATTTCTAACGCAATAAGAAAACCTCAGGCGGTTTATTATTTCACTTCTAGCACGTTCGTTGGTCAATTTTTTTTGTTGCAGGCACGTTTGATGGCAACCTGGTGATGCAGATGAAGTTTTATGCTGCAGCTAAGGATGCAATGTAAAAACAGTGAAGGGGGTACTAGATCGAAGAGTTCCTTAAACCGTTCACCATGGTACAGTCAACAGCAAAATAAATTCCATACTAATATACGAAGTTCGCGTCAGAACTGTGTGGTGTTAAAGTTCTTAGTTGTGATGTGAATTTCGATTATAACTTTTGGAATTAATATTGATCAGGCATATTTGGCAGCTGTACCAGTAGTTAATGTGTGGCATAATTTACAACCACTTACTTTAAAATCCCCTTAACACCACACAGTTCTGACGCGAACTTCGTTCATTAGTATTGAATTACTAATTTTGAGCATCAAGTCTATCTGTTGACTGTACAACTACTGTAAAACACATAAGTACTTAGAGCCAACGTCTCTCTGAAGCTTTAGAGTTTTCAATTCCAATTTGAATAATTATTCTAACGAATTTAAATTGCTTATACATCAATTCTAAAAGAACTTAAAGGTGTAATTTTATTGCACTTCTCAAATGAGAAAAAGGGAAAATTCAAGGCTATAGCGTGTCGCCTACTAACCGTATGAAAAATAGCCGTATCGTTATCCGGCCTTTTTATGTAATGGAACGTAATAGTTCAAGCTTTTGCCGCGAGCGCAAGAGCGCGCCACTTGAGCAATGGCTGCCGCGAGAGAGACCGGGTGCGGATCTACGTTCTCGCGCCATTGGTAATCTCAGCTTGTATAACTGTGAACACCTACGCGGATCTTGAATTAAACGATTTGACTGTAATTTGTGGTTTGGCCTGTTACAAGAACCCGCATAATAGCGCTCGACGTGCTAAAAAGCTGAATAAAACCGGGCGGTAACGGGCGTAATAATAAGCCGCGGATTTTCTTTTCTTCCTACCATAAATATTTTTCATTGTACAAACAAATACTACAGGTTACGAGTATATAGGACATACTTCGGCGGCATGACGGCCCCTTCCGTTGGGGTCGAGATTGGCAAGAGACCTCACACTGAGCTGATTGTATTTCAAAAGAGTGGTCTAGATCTAAATGATCTCATACTAACTGAACAAGCTGCTGATGAAGGGAGCATGTAGTACATGGAAGAAAAATGAAAAAATGAAAAATGTTTATTTATGTTAAACAAGGCAGTTTTAACAAATAGGGGGGGACTCCTTCTAGTAAATGCAGTAGCACCTGTGTCAGAGGGAGCCACTCTTCCGTAGCTTATTTTTACATATATAACGAACTAGAATAACTTAATATAATACAAAGTACCTCTCCTATTCCCATTTTACAACCAATATCGTCTTTTACAAAAAAATATCTGTAGAACAATATTTTACAATATATTGTATCATTTTATGCGTTTTATATAAAATGGAATACTTATATATCTTAATTAGTTTTAATTATATGTATTCATATTGTACAAAGCTTCACATTGCGCGCGCGCGCGCGTATGGTGTGTGTGTGTGTGTGTGTGTGTGTGTGTGTGTGTGTGTGTGGGTGTGTGTGTGGTGTGTGTGTGGGGGTGTTTGTGGTTGCCTGCGGGTGTGTGAGTAAGAAGTGAGAAAGAGTAAGTGAAATAAGGATAATGTGTGAAGCAAGCAATTAGTTGTCCAATTAGCTAAGACTAGTCTTAAGTACACTTTCAGTTTCATCGTAGTCCAAATATTTTAACCAGCTAATAACTTTCATTTTACATCTTCCAAGTGTCAGGGAATAGATATTTAGTTTCTCATTTAAATGATTGTATACTTTTGCCGCTAAGTAAGTGAATTGCATTTGTGCAAAACGTGTGTGAACTCGAGTAATTGTAGCAATTTTATATTTTCTTCTTCTGCTTTCATTTCCAGGGAGGTATTCTAAAGAAGCATGTTTTTTTGATGCTAATATGCAGTATGTAAAGTTTTCTGACTGTTAATAAATCCGAAATTGTGTACAGTATATGAGTCGGGAATCTCCTTTTTTTGAAAAGCATTACTTTTATTAGAGACCTCTGTGCACGTTCAACCTCTAAAAATTTAGTTTTGAGGGCACCGCCCCAAAGTGTTATACAATAAGTAATTAAGGACTGAGCCAAAGCAATATAAATTTGATTTAGAAGCTTTTTGGAAGCAACATACCTCAGTACTTTAAAGACCCATATTATCATGCGTATTCTACTAGCTACCAATTCAACATGGGAATGCCAATTAAGTTTTTGATCCAGCATGACTCCTAGGTATTTTACAGTACCAACTCTATTTATGCATGGACATGTACAGTCAGGGCCAATGATTAACCGATCACAGTGATGTATCTTTATATTATATGATGTATCTTTATATTATATGATGTATCGGGTTGACCTCTGTGCATAACGCACCTTTTTATAATGTTTTTTGATAATTTCTTCATATTTTTGATACTTTGAAGTTTATTGTTTTTTTATGTCAGTGTGAAAATAAATGTTCTACCATAAGTAGCGCCTATTAATTATAAAATTAAAAATACAGTCCATTATACTTAAAAGCGACTTAGTCGTATATATTTTGGTCCTCTCACCTCACGAGAACCATGGTAGAAACAAGATCACTCGCAAAAGCAAAAGCTGTGGGTGCGGTGCAGGAGCAGTCTCCAAATGTTGGGAACGGCAACACTCCTGTCACTACAACAGCTGCAGTCGCCGAAACCGCTGGACAGCCCAGCGGCACCGCTAGTTTTGTTTCAGGGTCATCGGTAACCGTAAGGAGCCGTATTCTAACCATCGAAGCAGACTACGCGCATAAAATGGCAATGATGGAACGCGCATCGATGGAACGTGAGCGTGCCGTCATGGAACGCGAGCGCGCTGTCATGGAATATGAGCGCACAGCCTTACAACTTCGCAAACAAGCTGAAATCGCTGTTTTGAAAGAGAGAGGAAGTACGCGGAGCAGAAGCAGACAATCAAGCCGTCTTTCTAAAAGGGAAGTACAAAAATGGTTAGATGATTGTGTAGATCAAGCTATTCCTACCACCGTAGATGAAATAAAGGAGTCACAGAACGTCAATATGGATATGTCCAAAGACAGGTGTATCCCTCTTAATAGAAATCGCCCTGTGGCTACTCTTTTAACCCAAGAGGTTTTAAATAATAATTGCGGTGATTCAGTAGCGAACGTTTTAGACAAAGAACCTTTTTATGGTGTCCCATTTACATCAAACACAAATTTAGCTCGTCATTACCCACCTAGAATAAATGTTTCGAATTTTAACAACATTACTCGTTCCCCAATAAATAACGTGGTCGGCCCGTGAAGCCGTTGCGATGCTGTTAGTATTAGCAAAAGATCCTACGGAAGTGATGGAAGCTTTGGCAGTTAGATTCGGTAGGCCTGAACTAATCGTGTTGCAAGAAGTTGCTACAATTCGTGCACTGCCAAAAATTATTGCTGATGGCAGCGATCTCCATAAATTTGCCTGCCGTGTTCGTAACTCTGAAGAGGTAATGAGACTTTTAGATCAAAAACCTTATTTAGAATCACCAGAAATCTTTCAGTCTGTTCTGAGTAAACTCACACCTCTATTACGATCACGATGGGCAGATTATGCCTCAGTTCATTTCTTGCAGCAGCGAGATAGCACCAAGCTGGAGATTTTGGCCCGCTTTCTAGTGCGGGAAGTGGACTTGCAGCTCAAGTTTGGTCTGCTCACTGAATCACAAAATTTGTTTAGGAAAACCGACAAAGTTCATGTAGTGCAGGCTAACGGTGACCTTTCTTTCTCAAACTCACTTCCATCCACAGCTAAAAATCATGAAAATTCAGTTAATAATTTAAATAATCAAAAATGTTATTTTTGCAACGAAAATCATGAATTATGTAAATGTGACAACTCCAAAACATTGACTATCAATGACAGATGGCAATTTGTCAGAAACCATAAGCTATGCCACAAGTGTTTAAAAAAAGGTTTGCATAGTTACAAAAATTGTAAAAATAAGACGGATATCTGTATTAATAAAAAATGTATTTTTTCACATCATAATTTATTACATATTGCGTATGCAATCGTAAACGAGGGTGACCAGGTAGAATTATCTCCTCGTTCTCAAGAACTTGAAGTTCCAGATATCGAACCTTCTACTAGTGATCAAACGGCAGACTTTGTGGCTCATGCTAGTAGCTCGTCCACGCTTGACCGGCCTCTGCTAAAAATTGTAGCTGTCACAGTGTCAGGACCGGTCGGTACCGTAGATACCTATGCCCTCCTAGACGACGGGTCTACCGCCACCTTTATAGATGCAGAACTTGCGGCACAAGTCGGAGCTAGAGGCCCTACTGTACAGACACGCTTAAAATGTGTAGGCGGGTTATCAAAAGATGCTCAGATGGAGTACGTAGACTTTAAGATTAAAGGACGTCACGGCGTCAAGACCCATAAAGTCACACAGGCTCGTTCTTTGAAAGGTTTACAATTAGCAAAACAGACAGTCTGCCCTAGGAACTTGAAGGACTATCCTCATCTTTCCGATTTGACTTCTTTCCTGTGTTATGACAATGTGCAGCCAAAGATTGTTATAGGCATTGATAACTGGCATTTAACATTACCCCAGACCGTACGAAAAGGTACCAAACATCAACCAGCCGCATGTGAAACTGCATTAGGTTGGGTTTTATTTGGTTTTAGTAGTAGCAGGACTAAGCCAGCCGTATTAGTAAATAATGTTCAATTTGACGTCATCGACAGTCCTTCTTTAGAGAGTCTCATTAAAGAACATTATAAATTAGATGTCATAGGTATTTCAAAAGAGGAACCATGTAGTAATGCTAATAAACGTGCGATTAATATTTTAGAGAAAACTGCAAATCGGCTCCCTTGTGGCAGATTTGAAGTTGGACTCTTGTGGAAATCTGACAATCCTGTAGTCCCCAATAGTTATCTACTCGCATTATCTCGTGTTTTGACCCTTGAAAAGAAAAAGATTAGTGATCCAGCATATGCTGAACGCTACAGACTTAATATTCATGATATGATTACCAAAGATTATGCTGAAAAATGTGAAACTGAGCCCCCCTCCACTTCAGTGTGTTGGTATTTACCTCACTTTGGAGTTGTTAACCCAAACAAACCAGCTAAACTGCGCGTCGTACACGATGCCGCCGCTCGAATTAAAGGAGTGTCCCTTAACTCACTTTTATTAACAGGGCCAGATTTATTGCAGTCTCTTTTCAATATTTTACTTCGATTTAGAGAAGGCAAGATAGCGATAAATAAATAAATAAATAAATAAATATCCCTGGACATTATTCCACACAGCGCCATCTAGCCCCAAAGTAAGCTAATTAAAGCTTGTGTTATGGGATACTAGACAACGGATAAACATACTTAAATACATTTTCTTTTGTAAATACATACTTATTATACATAGGAGACACCCAGACCAGTACAAACAGACATGTTCATGCACACAAATGTTTGTACTGTGCGGGGATCGAACCCGCGACCTCTGGTGTAGTAGCCAACTTCTTAACCATTACACCAAGTCGGTCGTCAAAACGATGACGGCTGATATCAAAGAAATGTTTCCTAGGTTTAAAATTAATGACCGTGATAGAGACGCACAAAGGTTTTTATGGCGGGACAGCCCTAGCGACCCCATCGGTATATACAGGATGTCCTCTATGATTTTTGGGGCTGTATCAAGCCCTTTTACGGCCATATATATGAAAAATAAAAATGCACTGGAAGTCGGAGATAAATTTCCCCAGGCTGCCAATGCTATTATAACTGACACATATATGGATGACTATATAGGCTCAGTAAGCTCCAGTGATCTAGCTGCTCATTTGGCTGCTGACATAGTACACGTTCACGCCCGTGCGGGCCTTGTAATGCGCGGATGGGTGTCAAATGATCTTTCAGCACTTAGACTTTTGCCAAAGCACCTTTTATTGGACTCAATTTGTGACCTAAACATTAGCCTTGCAAACTTTCAAACCCCTATTCCTTGTATTCGCGCATTAGGATTATATTGGCATCCATCTACGGATCAAATAGCTTTCAATACTCCTGTTAAAGATGGAGCCGAAGTTTTGCCTAATCCACTTACAAAACGTATTATACTTTCCCTCATTATGAAAGTTTTCGATCCGCTAGGTATCCTTGCTCCTGTTGTTATACGCGGTCGGATTTTATTTCAGAATATATGGCGTTTGGGTTTAGACTGGGATACAGAACTCCCACCCGCCGAAACAAAGGCGTGGAACGATTGGTACCACGATCTGATTTTGACATCCAAATTAAAAATTCCGCGTTGTTACAATTTAAGGAGACTGGAACCAAGCCAAGTGGAGCTGCACGTCTTCGCCGACGCGAGTGCGCAAGCATATTCAGCTGTAGCGTATTGGCGTTTTCTGTATTCGAACGGAGACGTACAGCTCGCGCTAGTATGTAGTAAATCACGTGTAACACCTTTGAAACCATCTAGTATTCCTAGACTAGAATTACAGGCTGCACTAATTTCGGCACGATTAGCCACTTCCATTTTAGATGCAGTTAGAATTAAACCTCAGAGACGCACATTTTGGTGCGATTCTATGAACGTTTTGGGTTGGCTTCGTAATGACGCACGCTTGTATAAACCTTTTATAGCTCATCGAGTGGGTGAGATTATAGAGCTAACCGAAGTCAGCGAGTGGCGTTGGGTTCCAAGCGGTCTCAACGTCGCTGATGACACAACTCGTTTGAGTCGAGGCCCAGTTACTTCAGACTCACGCTGGTTTAAAGGTCCAGATTTTTTATTAACAACAGATTGGCCCGAAGAGCCTGTTACCATCTCACCTATCTCAAAAGACACTCATACTCATCTCATCAACGAAGTGGCTTCTTATCATGTTGTTTCCCTTTCAGCGGATGCACGACGTTTGAGTTGGTGGACCCGTCTGATAAGAGCGTCAGCATATGCCAATCGTTATTTATCTTTGCTACGAATTCATGCATTACGAAAAAAAGGTATACATGTCAACTTCAGTCATAAAGAAGAAAACTTCATCTTCACTTTTAATACACCACCAACCCCAAACGTTAACCGTGGTTGTGGCATACTGCCCGCTACGCTAACATCGGAAGAGTTACGCTTAGCAACGATTCATGTCTTACGAACAAGCCAGTTAGATTCATTCTCTGAAGAGATCAGATGTATTACAAACCGTTTACCCGTGTCACGCCGCAGTAGATTAAGTTAATTGCCTGCTACCCTAGATATTGAAAACGTTTTGAGGCTTTCCTCGCGTATCGTGGCGGTTACTAATGTGCAAGAAGAGATTAAGTCTCCAATTCTACTGGACGGGAAACACCCTGCTGTCCGGCTTCTTGTACTACATTATCATCGAAAGGCGGCCCACGCTAACACCGAGATGGTAGTCAACGAACTCCGTCAGCAGTATTGGATTTTAAATCTCAGAAGCACCGTGAGGTCAGCAGCATACAATTGCCAATTCTGCAAAGTTCAACGGTGCACAACCTTACAACCACCGATGGGCAATCTTCCTACAGCCAGACTCGCCCATCACTGTAGACCCTTCTCCTTTGTCGGATTAGATTATTTTGGACCCGTAACAGTAACGGTTGGAAGGAGAAAGGAGAAAAGATATGTGGGATTGTTCACCTGCTTAACCACCCGTGCCATACATTTAGAGGTCGTCTACTCGCTTTCGTCAGACGCCGCGATTATGGCCCTTAGGCGGTTTGTATCTCGCCGTGGAACCCCGACAGAAATCCATTCTGACAACGGAACTTCATTTGTGGGTGCAAACAGAGAACTGAAGGTTTTATACAGAGAAGCTGTTCCCAATTTTGCCGCTGGAGAAATGATTAAATGGAAATTCATCCCACCTTCAGCACCTTTCATGGGAGGATCATGGGAAAGACTTGTTAGATCCGTGAAGACAGCTTTGAAAGTGACGTTGGGGTCCAACTTAAGAACCCCGACTGATGAAGTTTTTATCACTCTCCTTTGCGAAGCTGAAGCTTTGGTAAATTCACGACCCCTTACACATGTTGCTTGTGACCCCCAACATCCGGAAGCACTCACCCCAAATCATTTTTTGCTGGGATACTCCTCTGGACGACCTATTCCAGCTGAACTGACAGATAGTGACAACTGCAGCAGAGCGGGGTGGAGAAGAGCTTTACGCATGGCCGATCACTTCTGGAACCGGTGGGTGAAAGAGTACCTTCCCACTTTAGCACCAAGAAGAAGCATTGGGGAGGCACCTTCTATTGCTGTGGGCGATGTCGTCATGATTGCGGATGGCACATTACCGCGAGGATCGTGGCCCAAGGGTCGAGTAACGGCTTTATACCCCGGTAGGGACGGAGTGACACGGGTCGTAGACGTTGCCACACAGGGTGGTGTATTTCGTAGACCAGTTAAAAAGGTGGTCCCTTTACTTTGAAAAGGGGAGCATGTGCATAACGCACCTTTTTATAATGTTTTTTGATAATTTCTTTATATTTTTGATACTTTGAAGTTTATTGTTTTTTTATGTCAGTGTGAAAATAAATGTTCTACCATAAGTAGCGCCTATTAATTATAAAATTAAAAATACAGTCCATTATACTTAAAAGCGACTTAGTCGTATATAGACCTCTGTCCCCAATCGAAAAGCACATAAAGTTAGTTTTAGAGGTGTTAAGGGTAAGTAAATTTTCTTTGAGCCATTTAGCAATAATAATAAAGCCTTTCTCTGCCTGCTCTTTAACCGAGCACCAGGATTCGCCGGATTGCACAAGTCATTGATGTAAATTAGGAATAAAGTCGGTCCTAACACACTTCCCTGCGGGACGCCGTAGTCGACAGTTATGACGTTACTGATAGTTTGGCCCAGTTTCACTCTTTGTGTCCTCCCCTTCAGATAGTCCGTTAAAAGTTTAAGTGGAAGCCCTCTGATACCAATCTTTTCCATCTTACGAATGAGGACAGGAATCGAAACCGTATCAAAGGCTTTTTTAAGGTCGAGGTATACAGCCATACATTTGTTTTTGTTGTCAAGATTATCAGCAACCACAGACGTAAGTGCGTGAACAGCATCTTCTGTCGATTTGCCAGTACGAAAACCAAATTGGGTGCTTGATAAAATTTTAAAATGTTCTAAGTAATTTAATAGTCTTTTATTTATTAGTTTTTCTATTATTCTGGACAAGGCCGGAAGGACTGATATTGGTCTGTAGTTGCTGACATCCTCGACATCACCGCCCTTATGTACCGGAGTTACTAAAGACTCTTTCAGCATAGATGGAAATATACCATTATTGAAACAGAGGTTGACAAGGTGAGCAATTACAGGAATTACTATATGCCCCGCTCGCTTAAGGAAAGCGGCAGGGATATTATCCCATCCAGGAGCACTGTTGTTTTTAAGACCCATTAGCGTAGCATGGACTTCAGCCATATCCGTATCAAGTAGCACAAAGGAGGAGCCAATAGCATCAGCCAGGTGATCTGGGTGAGATTGTGGTTGGGTATCATCAGAGTCGTCTATAGCATGGGCCAGGTTTTTACCTATATTACCAAATAAGGAGTTAACGTAATTGGCAGATTCACTTACTGATTGCTTTAGATGTAGTAGTTTGATATTATCAGAGTTTCTTTTTTTAAAGTGTGCTATTGTAGCAATGTTATTCCACAAACGCTTAGAATCATGTCTAGAATCCCTCAAAAGTTGACGCTCATAATTCCTCTTAAGTTTTTTGATTAGTTTATTACAGAAATTTCTGTACCGTCTGTAGGTAATCAAAAGAATTTCATCATGTGGATCGCGTCGCAGTTTCTGTTGCATTTTATTTCTGTTTCTTATGCATTTTAAGATACCTGGCGTGATCCACGGTTTAATGACTCGTTTGTTTTTAGGGACATGTACAGTTTTAGTGTTATTATTTAGAGATTCTGTTAACTAGTTTCTTAATTTTTCGATAACCGACTCTGGTTCATTACAGTTGAGCAGCTCAGCTAGGTTTCTAGCCATCAAGTCCTCTAGAGCACTATCATAGTCGACAACAAATTTAGTCTTTCTAGATTTACTTTCTTTGGATGCATTGATTAGATCAAATAGAACCATTGCATGATCAGTTACGGTCGTATTTAGTACCCCAATTTGAGCTACTTGTTTCTTGTCTAATTTGAGCATTACATGGTCCAAAGAGTTATATTCCCTAGTGGGTAAGTCATGACCCGTCAGAATACCATGACTTCCTAACATATCAAGATAATTAGCCCTATTTCTTTGTTCAGAGCTTGGTTCGCCAACACGTTTAATAATATTTATATTTAGGTCACCCATAACTGTAATGTGACTGTGGGATGCCAGTGTTTCCAAATGATCATTTAGAGAGTTGATAAAGTTATCTGCATTTGCGACTGAAGGCGACCGATATATGGCAATAATTGTATTATTATTTGTTTGTATTTGTAAGCACGAGGCATTCTGTATGTTAATTTCGCTAACATTAGCGACTCTGGTTTCTTTAATGTAGGCTATTACACCATCACTTTTATTTGTATAACGTGACGTGGAATAACTACTATAGTTTGGCAAAATTGGTAAAGGTTTATGTACACTTAGCCAGCACTCAGTCAGTATTATTATATCAGGATTAAAATTTAATTGTTCTAGTGTGATTAATAGATTATCAAAGTTACAATAAACGCTTCGAATATTTTGAGTTACAACTGTAAAATCTTTTTCTTTTATGTTCAAGGAACTAACGACCTCATCTATATTGCAAATTAAGGCTTTAGATATTTTTATTTCATCTACTTCATTTAATAAATTAAGGTTACTATTCATTTACTGTATTAAAAGGAGAAACGCGTATTAATGATGATATTTTTACAGTTTTAGATAAATTCAATTGGACAACCATTTTTTCTATTGTGATTGTGATATTTAGTCTATGAGTGTGTTGTGTGTAGTATGGTGTATGTGAGTGTATGTGATAGTGTGTAAAGTAAGGTGTGAGTGTGTATAAATGCTTACCAATCCCGCGCAGGAGCGCAGTATTAATAAATGCACACGTAGCTGCACTAAAAATTATACACAGTACACACAAAAAACACAAAGTGCAAGCGCAAAAAGTAGTAGGTATTTTCGAAAGAAACTTCGTCACCTTCATCTCAAAATACTCCAGTCATGTTGCTATCTTGCTCATCAGCTGCTGAACTTGGGCCTCAGACTTGATGGTAATAATCGGGGAGGTGTCAATCAGTCTCACGTACACCTTGCCGTAGGCAGTCCAGCAATGTTTATATTGCTGCGTATTAGCAAGGTCTCTGGCAAGAAAGTGCAGACGCGAACCCCTTAGCTGTCAGCTGCTCATTGACGAAAACCGGAGTGTCTTCCGAGGTGCGGAAGCCCAGGTGCTTAGCACATATCTTAGTTCTTGTCTTGACGTTAAACGCTTTGCACTGCTTAAGGATGTCAGTTCTTGTGAGGGTGGATGCCAATTCCGGAAGAGTGCTTACCAGATACATAGTGAGTTCAGAAACCCCTTTCTGCACCTCTTTGGTGTTAATCACTTACTGTTATCACCTGTTGTATTTGTAGGCAAAATTTAAAAAAGTTATGAATAAATAATCTTTCTATAGCATTATAAAGATTATTTATTCATAACTTCTTGCCGTTAAAGTTCTTGGTGGATTACCTTTAATAAAATGCACGAGTATACAATACAGCGCTGAATCAATTAAAATAAATTGACTTTTACTGAAATCACGTTTCAAGGAAAGTCGTTTTATAATTTTTTCATCGCACATTAATGAAAGCTTGCATTTCGTCGTTTAGCAATCAGTTCGTTAGTAAGTACAGACAGCAAAAAACTCAATGTTTGTGTAAGCAAATAAGGATTTAAAAAAAAATCATATCTATTTCGAAACTTCATTAAAACGAACAATTTCATGAAACTTTCCGGTTAATTTGAATAACAAGTTAGTGGGATTGGCAAGATCTATGATGATAAAACAGTAAACGAGTATTAAATTAACATACAAAATCTGTACAAATGACAAAAAAAAACACAATTAACTGGCTGATAGTGATAATACCTCAAAAACATTATTTATGATCTTCGCGGCAAAAAATAAACAAATACAAGTTTTTACCCCTCTCACTTTAAATAATGATGTCATTCAACAAACCTCTGAAGAAAAATACCTAGGGTTGTGGGTGGATGACAAATTAACGTGGAGTCTACACATCGATCACGTGAAATCGAAATTAACCACCTTGCTTGGAGCGCTACGTAAGATATCGAATTGTATCCCTCACAAAGTGCGTTCCCTTATATACAATGCGTTGGCCAAATCACATTTATGTTACCTTATAGAAGTATGGGGATTCGCCACTGAAACGAACCTAAAACCGTTACAAAGAACATGATAAAAGTACTGTACTGTTATAACAACCTAACGTCGACTAAAAGAGTGTATAAAACAACAGAACTGCTAAACCTGCGCCAACTGTACATTTACTCCACTTGTATTCTCCTGAGAAACATTACCCACAGTGCTGTACATACAATCCTATTTACAGATACACAAAAAAATTAATACGCACAATTTAAGGAATAAACTCAAACTTCACTTAACTAAAGCACGAACTAACTACGGAAAAAAAACTATATTGTTTGAGGGTGTCCAGCTACACAATAAATTACCTATATACATAAAAGTATGTAATAACATTAACTCATTTAAGACTAAAATAAAAGATTACGTGCGGACATTGTAGCTTTTAATCATAAATGTAGTTATTATTGAAATGTAAAATTATTATAAAAATTTTGTAATTATATTAAATATTGGGAAACTATTATAATAGTAGATTATACACCAAGGGGATAAAGCACTGTTTTATGTCACGGGCGCTACATTGAATCCTGAACGTAACGAAGGACTCCAAATTTAACTCCCGAGCGCAGCGAGGGTGTTATAAGTTAATTCCCGAGCAAAGCGAGGGAATTAAGATTGAGCCCTGAGTGCAGTGAGGGATTCAAGCGCCCAAGAAAAAAACAGTTTTATCCCGGTGGTGTATACTCTACTTTTCTCACTTTATGCGAGACAATAAAAAACCAGGCTTAGTAGATAGTGTTTATTACAGCTTATTCAAAGTGCAAATTGATATTGGAGACATTAGTCCAATTATGGAAAGCTAAACGTTATATTTTTTCATCACTCGACATTTTTTATTTTTTCTTTGAAATATTTATAGAATCTTCTAAAGCTAGTAGTACTACTAGCTACGGCTATAGCAACTTCTTTCAGCTGGCGTGGCCTACTCGATTTGACAAACAAATGAAGTTCGTCTCAGTGCGAATCTAGTGGGCCACGGCCTCGGTCTTCGAAAATCGAGTTGGCCGCGCCCGCTGAGGACACATTCTGTTTAGTGAAATTAGACTTTATGGACATAGCAATAAGAACTATGAAAGTGAAAATCACATTATTGACCAGCGGGTTATAATAGAACATTATAACCCGGCTAAAGCCAAGAGATATAATGTCTTGCTTTCGGTAAGGTTTACATGACATATAATTCGGCATTGTCGAGCATGTGGTGTGAAAATGTTATTGTTATCTTGCTGTGAAATAATCATAAATATAATTAGAATATATTAAAACATTGTTATAACATTGTTAAGCGTAGCCATAGATGTTATTGTTATTAACGTTTGCTCGACGTTAGTGGCAAAATATTGTTAATTAAATAAATAAATATCTGGGACAATTCACACCAAGATCATGTGACCCCAAACTAAGCAGAGCTTGTATTATGGGTGTCAGAGGCTGATAAACATACTTAAATGTTTCTAAATACATACTTAAATAGATAATAACACTCAGACACACCACAAACACAAATGTTCGTCACTTAAATGTTTGTCATGGGTGGGGATCGAACCCACGACCTCCGGCGTCAAAGGCAGGATAGCTGCCATTGCGCCAACAGGCCAGTCATTTCAATTTAAATTTAAGTCCCTTTTATATCTCATTGTAAAAGAACTGTATGTTTGTATGAGAATAAAAGTCTTTAAACCTATCTATTTCTAAGACTACCATTTTGACTGCTGACAAAATACATCTCTATTGACTTGAGTATCAAATAGCAATTTGGCAATTTAATGCAATTACTCAACATATCGTAGCATGAAACAACATATAGTTGTTTTTGATGACGTCCATAGAGGTTTACTTACCCTGAATGAGTGAGTGAAATGGCAGAACCGTTGGCACAATGGACGGTGACTTTGTCTTCAACGCCGCCCACAAGCACAGAACAAACAAATTTTGTGTTTGTTCTGCCTAGGCGTGCAATAGCTATGTTAGGGTTTATTTTGTAACAACTCGATTTCTTAATACGCCCTTTACCGGATTATCCTGAAGTTTTAAAATTTTAATTTGCTAATTTTTTTTCTGTTTTTAAGTGAGCTTTTTATTTTTAGCATTAAAAAATGCTCTATTTTCTACACAAAGATAGAAACTAGAAAAAATCGACCTGATCCTGGGACTCAAGCGTGATTCGAACCCGCGACCTTTCACAATCCGGGTGACTGCTCTTCCAACTGAGCTACCGAGGCCGTTAACAGATCTGGAGAATTTATCTAGTGTATTTTACGTTGGTTCATCAATGTTTTAGGCAAGCGCCTTTAACTCCCGAAAAAAATATTTTTGCGAATATTTGACTTCCGATTAATATGAAACTAGCTATAGGATAAGTGAACTTTCTATTTTTAGCATTAAAAAATGCTCTGATTTCCACACAAAGATAGTAACTAGAAAAATTGGAACAGTTGGAAGAGCAGTCACCCGGATTTTGAAAGGTCGCGGGCTCGAATCCCGCTTGAGTCCCAGGATCTGGTCGAAATTTTCTAGTTTCTATATTTGTGTAGAAAATAGAGCATTTTTTAATGCTAAAAATAAAAATCTTTATTTTTTGTTTTTTGGTTAGTTATGGGAAACCTCGTTTTTTGTTTACTTAATCAGTTTTTTGTGACAGTTAACTTGTTAAACATTGCTAAGGTAATGTTAAAAAGTTAATTTTTCTGAATACGAGTAGAATAGTGGTTATTGTGTCGACCGTACTGCCCGGTCGTAATCAGCGGCGTGTTTGCCGTGTCTGCTGCCTCGCGCGCCACACGCGTTACTCGTCTTCTTCACAAACGACCAGCGCGGCACTCGGCTTATAACTGATCCATTTATTGGGCTAGTTCCCTCGTGACAGTGGGAATATACTTATTAATTGTTAGTCAACGTGTAAAACATCTGTTTTTATCTGGACTCGTAATTTTAATATATTTATTTATTACTAATTTATGACAACTGGGTGAACGTTTTCGCCCTTCGCATTAATTTTGGGAATATGAATATGATAATTGATTGCCATTCAATGTATTCTGAAGATACTGTGTACATTGTGTGTAATAAATATTATCGTTCTTTTGTGTTATTATAGGTAAACTTGATAAGGCTTATGCCACTGCAGCGGCTAGGGTTCGGTGTAGGATGTATACCCTCCTTACCACAGAATTCAGGGTGGGGTTCAATGAAACCACTTGTGTACTAATACTAGCGTGTAATACACCGTCTGTTTCCGCGAGCACTGGTGAGATATAACATTTAGAACACTGGCCTGACGAGGGTCTTCTGGGACGAGCTGCTCCACACGAAGGAAGTGAGGGTCTTCAGTCACTGTCTGAACGCAGCTGCGGGTAGGCAGGGATTCTTCCTAGCCCAAGCGTCAGCCGGGGCAAGGTAGTAGTTGTGATCCCCAGCGGGATTAAAGTAGCACTTAAATGTTAGGTATTATAATAGGTACTGTGTAGAAAAAAAAAAATACAAAAATCTTTATTCATAACACAAGTCACTATTACAATGCTTAATATAGGTCTCATCCTTTCAAGTTTGGAAACCTGTATTAGGATGAGACCGCTCTTCTTAAAACAAATTAGCCATTACTATGACTTGTTTATTGTTACATGATTTTTAATAAGTTTTTATTATAAGTTCTATTAGTTCTTATTATAAGTTCTATAAGTTCTTATTGTAAGTTCTATGAGTTATATTATTAGTTAAGTTAGTTTTATTATCAGTTCTATAATTTTTATTATGATCTAGTTCTATGAGTAATTAGTTGGTTCTTAATTATTATTATTTTTTATTCATAAAGTTTCATTTTATAAGTTATTAAACATTCAAAATATTTACCACACATATCCATTTAAAAACCCTAAATACTAAATAGATGATGGAAGTGTTACGTGACATGCCTAAACAAAGATTCGGCGCTGTCATAATCGAGCAGTTTAAGCCAGGAAGTAACTAGCTTTTTACACTCAAAGTAGCATTTACTGTAAAATTTTAGTTGTCTATTAATTTTATTATATAAGTAGATAGATTGTGAGTTAAACTGGGTGCGAGCAAATATAGTTTTCACATTTGGTTGAGAGACGACGGAATAGGCATTACGCTTTGATAAGATTTTAGGGTCCGGGAGTATGGTTTTATGTATTTTGAGGACACATTTTAAAATATATAGTTGCATCACAGTTAACACATTGCAGTCCCGATACAGTTCAGAAGTTCCATATCTAATTTTTTTGAAGGTCATAACCTTGAGGAGTGAACGCTGTGCTCTCTCAATTTTAATCATTTTGGTTTTGTGAGTACCACCCCATACGGGTAAACAGTATATTAATATAGATTGTACCAAGGTTGTGGAAATGTAAGTAATTAGTTGCTTGTCGGTTACGTGTCTTATGTATTTGAACAACCACAGTAACTTTCTAACGCGGAGTGTGCACATTTCGATTTGCTTTTGCCATTTTAGTTGGTGATCAAGATATACACCCAAATACCTAGTATTAGTAACCTTTTCTAGTGTATGACAATTACATTCAGGTATTGGGAAGGGGTTTTCACACGAATGGGCTGTTAGATTAATGTTACTGTTGGGTTGCGAAGAATTTTGAATAGAGAATGTTATATAGTTAGTCTTACTAGTATTTAAAGTTAAAAGATTGGCTTGTAGCCATTTAATGACTGTGTGGAGGCCTTTAGAGGCCATCTCATAAACCTCATCCCAGTGTTTCCCGTGGAATAGGAGTGCTGTATCATCAGCGTATGAAATGATTTTACCATTGAGTAATTTCATTTCTGTAAGGTCATTGATATAAATTAAGAACAGGGTAGGTCCAAGGACGCTGCCCTGTGGAACGCCGTATTGTGTGCATAACTCTACAGAGCTGTAGGAGTGATTATCTAATTTAACTTGTTGAGTTCTTCTCGAAAGATAGTCTGTTATAAGATCAAGGAATGGACCACGAATACCAATCCTGTCTAGTTTTTTGATAAGAATAGGGATAGAAACGGTGTCAAACGCCTTTTTTAGGTCCAGAAATATACACAGAGCCTTTTTTCTGTTATCAAGATGGTGAACAATATCATTCGTTAATGCTAGAATCGCGTCTTCAGTGCTCTTTCTTTCGCGGAAACCAAATTGGGCGTCCGACAAAATATTATATTTATTCAAAAAATTTAAAAGACGCTTATTAATAACTTTTTCGATTATTTTAGAAATTCTGGTAAGAACAGATATTGGTCTGTAGTTGTTAACATCATCTCTAGCCCCACTCTTATATATAGGATGAACAACTGCGCGTCTCAATGACTGTGGAAAAACAACATCAGATAAACAAAGTGAGCAAAGACGATTTAAAACTAGGACAAGGTCAGCTTTGGCAAGTTTAATAAATTTGGTTGGGATATTGTCCCAGCCAGGGGCAGAGTCTGATTTAAGGTTAGTGATGATTGATTCAATTTCAGTATTGTCCGGTTCAATTATTCCAATTGTATTGGGTTGATAACTTGGAAGAATCTCAATGGTACTTTGACATTTATGCTTTTTAATGATGTCTGCAAGCTTACTGCCAACAAAATTGATTGTGTGTAGATTGTTCGCGTAAATATAAGAACAATAGGAGAAATCAAACGGACGAGGTTTACGCTCGACGGTTAGTTTCGATGTCAAATGACGTATCAGTCGAACGCAGTCTACGTGTAATACTTAATGAAAACTGGGTCATGTAACTTGCTGTGTTGCTACTGAATATATTACGTAGACAATAATACATATTTCTGGAAATCTTTATAAACATCAAAATGACTTAGTATATTCTACATTCTTTTTAATTTAGTCGTATGTGGCTGTAGATCTTCACTGTGTATGGTTTCTATCGAGAAAACTACGTTAGGACCTAGGCTATATGTAAATTATACTGTATCAGATATTTTTATTTAACAACATGTATTCAATTCTTGCATGGCCTAAAATTTGAGATGCGACCTATGAATAGTCAGTAGCAAGTAATCAGTTAGAGACATAAGTGGCTAGTCTTATTTGAAACCCATCAAATGAATATGCAACTACATATGAAAGTCCGGTCAAGATGCACTTCAAGATCATATAAAATTCAGTTCGAGCCGGTCAGTATGAGGTAGAATCTCTAGAGTTTTACAATTTTAATATTGTTTCTATCTGTACTATGAGCATGGGACATTTGAAAATTTTGTGTAAAGACCTTAAAATAAACAGACACACACACACGTTATGTTTTATGTTCAAGATTTGTAACTTAAAAATGTTTACATTTAGTTTCATTTAAGCATATAAAGTTTCGCTTTATTGGCTGTTTGTTAGTTTTGAAAGTAAAAAATGTATTATTCATAAATGCTGTGAATTTTGTAATAAGTTTTGTAAAAATTTTATTATTAAAAAGTAAATTCTATCATTATAGTTTAGTTAGGTTGTTTCTTCATCATGTACCTAGCTCGTATCATTTTCCTATCGCTATAAATAATCACTTGGTACACACACAAGCTAATAAAAAAAAGGCAATGGACGCAAACTAAAATAAAAATCTAGTTCAAACCCTTATCCAAAGAATCTATTTCGTTTTATGTTCGATTCGAAGGGTCGTGACGTCTAGGAGTTATCCTTGAAAAGGTAAATTTATATTTGATTCGCCATCAAAGGGTCACACTCTGCCTGCTCATAAACTAACTCTTCAAAGACCTAAAAACAGAAATCGTTGCCTTTTTAATGGGGACCAAAAGTAAGTACCTACTTTTTTTTCCCATTGCACGATCTACTCTTTTTAATCAATTTCATGCATGTATGATAAATCTTCAATCCATCAGCTAGTAGGTTAATTTACCTTTTTTAAAAAATGATTAAACATGACAGGTAAGTAAATAGCAGGTGGGTAATCTTTATACTACCTTGTTTTTATATTCATCTGACAGACGAGAGGTTATACCCCCACATTAAACGAACTGATGTTGCCATGTTTAAAAACCTTCACTCGAAATAATCGTCGTGTTACCTTTTCGAACATGGGCCTTGTATTAATACATGAATACGATGATGGCATCATAGGATTCATTATTATTTAAAAAAACATTACATAGGAACAATACGAAGCTTTTGATTTGTTTACTTGTGTTTATTTTTTTAATGGTCCTTCAAACCTGGGTGTATGTACAAGCTCAAGTTCAAAGTGAATATGAAAAAATGTACCATTCGATAATCTAAAACGAAATAACTTTTGTTAAACTATATTCATAGCTGCCGAACAAAATGCTTTGCAAAACGCATAGGAAAACTCTAAAGTGACGTCACAATTTGCGGCCATTTGTAGGGTGCATTGAGGGTGTTACAAGCATGAAAAATGTATTTTTATACCTATCACGAAATTGCTATACCTATCACAATGAAATTTCGTGATTTCGAAATATTTTTTTACTAATTTTAATTTTTTTGATAAAATATAAACAAAGTCATCTAAGCTATTGTTGATGTAATTAGCACCACTTGCATTTTTCAACTAAGTAAGGAACTTATTTCACAAGTTCGTATTCCTCTTAATAAAAGCAAGTTTTTCCGATACGTCGGTAGTTACGAACGGGCGGAGCACGAGAGTTAAGTTATGGGAGCCGGGAAGGGGATTCAATAAGGAATTGAAATTTATTTTCCGTTAGAATTGTGTGTTGCGTGTGGGGAATAAGCGGGTAGGGCTGCACACTGAGTAAACAAAGCCTGGAAAGCTAAAAAAGAACAAACAAACAGTAGAGTCTTTAAGAATAACTATACTTCATTCACTATAACATTAGAAATAAGAAGCAGGGGGGCTAAAATAGTGACATAGTAAAAATGTGTTCGGAAAAAAACCCCTGCTTGTTCTAGTTTCTTACATCGACAATATAGTTTGATGCAAGACAAAATAACCTAAAGCAAAACTGAAGTTCCTTTGCTTTAAATGAGAACAATTAGGTGTGACAGCTGGTTTATAAGTAGATTTTAACAAATTGCGCATGATCTTAAAATTTATAACGTTTTGTACTTTTACCACAAAGTGTACCCTGCAACTAAGATATTGGTTTCTAACCCTTGACATTGGAGACATTACACGGGAAAAACCTGAAAGTCTTTTTACCCACAATAAATGAACAATAATGATCCTAATATTGTACCTGGCCACTGAAAACTAGCCTTCTTAAGTCCATTGCGTCGAATGTTCATAAGGACTATAAATAATGCCGCTTTTTTACCGTTTCCTCGATATGGATCAAGTTCAATCGAACAGATAGTCAAAAATACAATACCTAATATCTCAGCTCCGATATACTTTAGCTATAATGTGCTCCATATAAAGTTTGTCCCCTCGATATGTTTTTCATATTATTAAGGTTTGGTGAGAGCCCGCGACATTTCAAAAATGACGCCAACGTTACCCATACCCGTTTCATTTTTGTTGTTCTCACGCACTCAGTCCCGTCCAGTCTTTACCGCAGACAAATTAACCGAGAATTGACTCCACTAGCAAGATCTCACCACTGACCGCGGTAGCCGCAAATTGGCTAATTTATCGGCCAAGTTGGACGCGAACCCGCGACCTAGTCCGCTCTCTGGGGTGCTACCTCACCGAGCCCGCTCATCTGTAACGTAACAGCACAAAATAAAGAGTTTACAGAAGGACCGCTTTCCCCTTTTTTCAGTATAATTACCTAAACTTGCCTGACCGCCTAGGGTCACTACTATATAATGCCTTTGAATTTTAGAAATGAATTGGGAAGGTACTTACTTACTTGACAGAAACCGCTAAAAACCAAATTCAACATGTGAAAAATTTCATCAATGACTGTTTTTATTTGACAAAAACAAAAACACTCGCGACAGTGCGACTCACCGCGTGACCGATTCTCACCGGTACCTTTCGCCTGTAAACTCACTTTGTCTGTGTGCGTGATCAAAATGGCGGTTTGTTCTAACCGGACTTTCTGTCCGGGACGTCGCGCCGGAAGCGTAATTTGTAGTAATAGTGCAAGATAGGCAAAACCGTTATTTACCACCAGGTACCACCAGGTGGGAGCGTTTGTGATCAAATGACTGCCTTGTCGCTTAAGAAAAAAAAATAAGCTGACTGAGCATTATGTAACTGTAGCTGTTGCTTATTGTAACGCAGGTGCTCAGGTTGTGAATCGTTATAAACTATTAATTGGCTGGGACATCGAACAACTAAATTAGCAAAGCTTCTATTCTACTCTTGCTATGGACTGATAAACATACTTAAGTATTTCTAAATACAAACAGAAAAAGATAATAACAGCCAAAAATGTCGTGGGTTCGAACCCACGACATTTTTGTCGACCTCTAGTGATGTTCGGTCCCCCTCACTCACTGTTGTAATGTTACAAATTGAATGATTTCAAATTTCGTATCGTAATTCTCGTTTCTCCTCCCTCACTGACGTAATGTTCGAATCTAAACTGATACATAACGGGCGAATAATCTCGGTGAGGGAGCGCCTGTACAAGTTGGCCGAAGAAAGCCGAATTTATGTACCCAACAGCTTTTGTTTCTTTGGTTTGAGAAATTACTACCGCAAAGTTTTTGCGATAATCCTACTGTATTTTAAGAGAGACATTTTACTTGGCTGCTGGTTTGCCAATAAAACACCTAAATTGACGATTAATTCTTAACTGGGAAACTAGTCGGTGTGTTGTCCTATGCTGCGTAGTTGAAGCTATTTTGTTTTCTAACTTTCAATTGTGTGATACTGTGTAACTTTTAATAGTGAATCGTCGAATGAATAATAAAAGTCAGTATTTATTTACATATAGCGCTGCTAGAGTGACTTACGTTTAAATATTAACGCAAAGGAGATATGTTTATAACGTTTGAACGGGAGATAGATTGAATAGGTACTGTGGAAAGACATAATCTTAGTTGCGAAACAACAATTTATAAAAAAAATGTTGTTTAGATGACGCACCCTCATCAACGTGAGCCAGGCACAAGCAAAAGATCGTAAATCAATAAATACTTTTCGAAACGAATTTTACTAATTGGGTATGCAATTGTTCGTTTTGAAGTCCTGGCCTACACGAACTATTCCGTTCCGTTCAATTCGCAGGAATTTTTTCGGCGGATTTTGTTGGTAACCGAGTTAGGCAATAAGCTGAGTTCAATGAAACTGAGCAAAGGCTATGCAATCGCCATGTTACTTTTTGACATACGTAAAGTTATACCAATTAAAAATAGTAGGCCAGAAGCGAGTTAGTTTTGAGCATCGAGAGTCTCGAACCTCGGTATGGTTTTATTTCCGTTTCCACTTTCACAAACTCTCCCATTAATAAGTGATAAATGTTATCTAAGACAATACACACCTACCTAACAATGTTTAGAATCACTCATTAGGTACACTCCTTTGCCATGTACGTTGTGAATGAATTATTATAAGATTGGAATACAACATACAATAAAACATAATATCACACGAAAGAGAGCATTGGAAGATTTTTGTTTCTTCTGTTATGTTTGCAAAACCTGTATGAACTGTAATCGGTTCAGATTTTCCTCTTTGTAGCGAGATAAGGGGATGTTATATAGCGGGTTCTGTTCTGATAAACCGATCATCCGTGCTGGGTTCATTTGCACACGTCAGAACCCCTATGGTACATCGTTTTCAGAGATATTTTTCCCGAGGCCGCTTGAATTGCAGAATGAGCTCTGCTGAGGTTTTTCACGATCGAGCATGAAGTTTTTCAAAGGGGGTTTGAACATCGGGGTTTGAGCATGTGGACTGTAGTATTCTGACGTCGTCGTTGCGCTGACAGCTGGAAGGGGACCTGGAAGGAGAGAGCTGGACAATTGTATCGGAAAGAGTCTATAAAACTACCGTGGTATACTTGCCAGTTCTGGGAGATGGTTAAAATTTCCTTTGGGATCGTGAAATGCACGTAAGGGGATAAACGATCCCAGGGAAAACAGTAACACGTGTTTTCGGACACAGTGGTCAGTGTTATCGTGCACTGGAGTTAAGCTTGCTCCGCCCGAGGTTCCGCGCTGAATAGTTCCAAGGGTATGAAACTCCTTTGTTTTAAAGAAGACTACTAATATTGGTTGGTTTAGTCGCACTTTGATAACTGGAATTCGGATATTTAGCCACTTATTACACTATAATAATCAAGTCACTCGAACATCCACAGTATAAGAGGAAGCTTAAAGACTGGTTAATGTTGTTTTTATAATTTGGATGAGTTTTTTAGTTGTCAGTATTTTTTTGTATTGCTCAAATATTGTAGCTACGTCCGAAATGGGCAAACTGTTAATGCCATTACGCTTATAACAACCAATGTACACAGTTATTACAATAAATGATTATCTTATCTAATGTCACTACTGTTTATTCAGAGAATAAGTGACAGAATTTATTTCTGTAATCAAAAACGGATAGAGATCCGTTTTTAATTACAGAAATAAAAATTCTCGGCAAAATCTTTCAAAATACTCAACACGATCACAATAGGAAAGTATTACAGTAAAATAAACAACTAAAATTATACTCTCACGAATCGCAGCGGAGCGAAGATTGGAATACTGGGCGAAAACATTTTCCGATCTTGGCCCCAGTTTGGGTACATAAAGCTTTGGAACAGTGTCGACACGAAATGTAAATGGAATCCTTTGTGATACGGCAACAATAAACTCTTATTTGTCGGTATTCTAGCATTACTAATGCATTATTATCAATGCCGAGACCGAATTAAATTTTTAGTTCCGAAGTAAAATATATTAATATAGATACTATCCTCTGGTCAAGTAGTAATTTGATATTTATTTACAGTAGTAATATTTATTCGTAATTAAACATAGCATACAAAGATGTCTACAAACAATTAGCGTTTCTATTATTTTTGGCCAAACGAAATTTCAGACATTAATGCAAGTAAACTCATTAAAAAAATTATTACGTTTAACAAAAAAAATATTAATAATTCATATCAACTTAATAAATTAAGTTAGGGCAAATAATTATTTCTAATTTATATTCCTTATTATGACGACAATCTTTAATATCATGTCATTAAAGGCCTTTTCAATAAGCCATCTATACAGAGTTCATTTAAGCTGTCTTATATTTAATGTCTTGAATTCACTAGACATTTAAGTTTTAAATACTTTTACACACATAGTCAGACAACTTTCCTTGAGCAGCATCGTTTCAATGATACTAATATATTTGGATTTCTCGTGTTTCATGGTTAGTGTTTCGTCTGCACTACCCTGTGGCACACCTTGTTGGTTGAACGTATGTTGTGATGAGTACGCTGTGATTTCATTTTGTTTGTAAACTCTGTCTAAAACAACGCAGTGTTGTCTATTGCTAGAGTACGACTTTATCCAATGAAGTGCTGGTCCCCTTACACCAGACACTTTTAACTTACTCGAAGTAACGTGCGTAAAACGTGGTCGAATGCCTTTGATGTATCCACAAAGATAGCCGTAGTTAATTTTTTACTGTTAATGTTTTCAATAGTTCTAGAGAAGACCTGATAAACTGGACGCGTCAAGCTGAAGAGAGGTCGCGGTAGCGCATATAGAGGGATACCTTTGTCCAGAAGTGAACTATGATAGGCTGACTGTAACTTTGACTGTAAAAATCAGCTTAGCGGCTAAAATAAGCAGCTGCCTAAGTAACTAAGCGCTGAAATGCCTCAAGAACACTCGGCTGCGAAAGTAGCGCTCTCACTGTAACCGACTCGTGAAGCCAAACAAAAGTGGTGCGCGCTGGCGAGAGCTATCCCGAAGATAAACACGCGTCTAAGTGCTCGCGCCCCATTTCATGAGGGAGGGCGTGATCGCGGCCGCCGTTCACACCGCAGTGAGACTCTAATATTCCCAGCCTTCAAGAGATATACAATGAAGGTGTAAATAACTAATTCTTTTTTTACCGGGCTTTGAAAATGCGTTACGCACTATCCCACTGCCCGGGTTGAAGACAATGGCGGGTGTGGGACTCTCCGCCGGTGAAGCCGGCTCACGCCGACCCACTAAAACGCACCCGGGTATACACTCACCGCTTTGGAATAGGACGACATGGAGCCTAACGGATTTCCACGTTGAGAAAAATAAGTCCTACAACATATTAATAACAAACATGTTTAAAACTACTACTAGTGAAAGTAAAATGCAAGTGAGTGACGAGTTACAGTATACTAAAAAAAGTAATTTTAAAGAACTGATTATTTTTTATTCATTTTCAATACTAATCTTAAGTAAGTCATAAAAGTTAGAACTAATAGTAAGACAGTAACGTTTGAGTCACTCACTAACTGGACGTCCGAAATAAAGCGGGATGTTAGGTAGTCAAGAGCTACATATATCTGGGTTCCACTATCACCAACACTATAGGTTGCGAAGATTCGAAGACGTTGCGCCGTGACCAGGTCCACAGTGGAGAGGCTTACAAAAATTAGGAAAGACCGCAGAATAACCAGGAACACAAAGCATCGACTTATGAGAAGTCTGGTCTTTCCAATCGTCATATATGGAGCTGAGACATGGACGCTGAAAGTACAGGACCGCCGCAAGATTGATGCGCTGGAAATGTGGTGTTGGAATCGCTTGTTCAAAATCCCATGGACCGCGCATCATACCAACGTTTCGATCTTAAAAGAACTCAAGATCGAAGCAGGTTATCGTCAACTGAGCAAATTCGGATCCTCAAGTTCTTTGAGCACATAACCCGTAACGAGGACTTCATGGAGCAACTTGTAGTTCAAGGGAAAGTCAAAGACAAAATATCTCGCGGGTGCTCTCCGGCATTGTGGACAGATCTTATGAAGTCGGTGACCCACTATGGCATTAACGATTGCTCCCACTCCGCTAAACATCGAGCTGCATGGCGAAGCATCGCGAAATCAGCGATGGCACGAGAATGGAGTAATATTGTATAACCACGACCACTCTGTCAAGAGTGAACGACTAAGAAGAAGAAGAGAACGTTTGAGTCTATTTAACTGAACTTACAATAAATACCCGCGTCGCAATGGTTGGATTTAGTCATTTTACAGCTCTTTTCGGTCTTCCAAAATGCTGTTGATAGTTGAGCTCTATAGTAGTTCCGACCTGAATTCAAACTTACTTCTACTAGCATGAAAAGAAGCGTTAAAATACGGGACCCTTGAAAAGTCATCTTGAAACGAGGAACGCATGCTGTATTATGAAAAAATGAATTCAAGTATTTTAAACATTTATAACCAAAACGAAACTACTTATTAAATTGATTGAAACACTGCGGTGTGATAGAAGTCTGTTTTATTGAGTTTGATCTTCTAGTCTAGGATACAATCGAATAAAATATAGGTATTTATTTATTTTATTTATTTATTTATTTATTGCTATTCCACAATGTAACAATTAGGCGTTAAAGTATGGTATTAAGATCATCATGGACCCCGTCGGGCACAGCAAATTAGAAGAGAGGAGGACATGTGCAATGTTTCAATATATATAATATATATATATATATATATTTTAATTAAAGTTTATCGCTAAAGTATTCATCTATGCTATAATAACTTTTACCAATTAGTAGTTCTTTTAACTGTTTTGTAAATTCTATTTCATTTGATATATCCCTAAAAGGTAACGGTAGTTTATTATAAATTTTTACTGCCATGACCAAGGTGCTTTTCGAGTGCGAGGCCAATCTCGAAGAGGGCAGCATTAACCGCGTTTGAGTTCTGTGGCGTAGGGAATATTTTAACGGATAGTCCTGACGACTAGTGAAGAAACCTGGGTATTTTTTTACGAATTTGCAAATTTCTAATATGTAGAGGCCTGGAAGAGTTAATACTTTTAATTTTTTAAAATGGGGTTTGCAACTATCAGTTTGTTTGATATTTTCTAATATTCTGATTAATTTCTTTTGCTGGGTAAATATACCTGGCGCATCTGTGCTATTTCCCCACAGTATGATACCATAGATGAACCATGAATAAGCGTATGCATAATAGGTAGTTATTGCAGTTTTTTTATCTGTAGACTTTTTAATTTCGCGTAGAGCATAAGAAAATCTGGAAATTTTTGATTTTAAGTTAGCTAAATGAGGTTTCCAATTAATATGTGTATCTATAGTTAGTCCTAGCAATGTGTATTCATCAACGTGCTCTAACTCTACGCCATTATGTTTCAGGTTATTAATTTGAATCGGTTTTTTTTTTTTTTTTTTTGATAGGGTCGAAATATCATGATTTTAGTTTTTTGTAAATTTAGTTTTAAGTTATTTTTATTCATCCAATCTGTTATTTGTTGTAAAATGTTTTGAATTTTAGTTTCTAAGTGTGAGGTCTCCTGGCATGATGTAAGTATTGATATATCATCTGCAAATAATGTACAGTGGTCGTTCACAATTTTAGGCAGATCATTTATGTAGAGCAAAAACAAGAGACATCCAATCACGCTGCCCTGTGGAATGGATGCATTTATTGTTTTGCCTTCAGACCGAATGTTTTCTATCCGCGAAGTTACCTCATTGTAATATTTAATATTAACAAATTGTTCTCTATTTTGTAGGTACGAAGCTATCCATTTATGACTTTGGCCACGTATTCCTAACTTGTATATTTTTTTTAATAAAATGTCATGACGGACCCTGTCATATGCTTTCGACATATCTAATAGTAAGCCGACTGCGTATTGTTTATTATTTATTAGATTGTGAGCTTCTTGCATAAATTTGAGAACAGCTAAGGTTGTTGAATGTTTTTTCCTGAAACCATTCTGACAATTATCAAAGATTTTGAACTTCTCACAGAAATTGTAAATACGGTCGCACATTGATTTTTCAAATAACTTCGAGGCAGTAGGTAGGAGTGCTATGGGACGATAATTATTAGGATCTGTTTTATCCTTCTTTTTATGTATGGGGGTAATTATTGAAGTTTTCAAAGCGTTTGGAAAAATACCTTCGTCGAAGGATTGGTTTATGAGCATGGTTAAAGGAGGAGCCAATTCGTTTGCGCACTTTCTAAATAGGGAGGGTGGGAGCTCATCAGTACCTGAACTATTCGTATCTTTTAATTTTTTTATGTTTCTATGGACTTCTGTATAAGTTACTGGATTCAAAAACAATGTATTTACCGTGGAATGGAAAGTATTTAGGCCATCTAGTTGTTCCTTAAGATTTTGGTTTGTCTCGCCGATTGATGCAAAGAATGAATTGAACGTGTTGGATATTTTCTTAGGGTCAGACAATTTCATGTTTGAGTTTCCAAGCTGTATATTACAATTATCTGTTGCTGTTTTTTTATTTGTTATGTCATTTATGATGCTCCACATTGTTTTAACTGTATTTTTTGAGTTTAAAATTATTTTCCTGTAAGTATGTTTTTTAGCTGTAATAACTACTTTTTTTAACATTTTTTCATATTTTTTATAATAATTTAGTAAAGTTTCGTTCTTTGTTTTTTGTGTGATAATTCTCAATAACCTTTTATTTTTACAAGAAGTTTTTATTCCTATTGTCAGCCAAGTATTTTTTAGTTTGTTTGTAATTCTTAATTTTCTTTTAGGTATATGAGTATTTAAACGGTCTAATAATACTTTTTCAAAAGCTTGATAGTTTTCGTTGATATCATTTGTTTTTACTAATGTTTCGAGCCAATTCACTGTATTAAGACTGGATTTAAAGTGATTAATGCTGTTCGTGTTAAATATTCTCTTTTCAGTAAACCAAATCTTATTTTTTGAAGTATGCTTCATCTGCAATTGTACCTTCACACCCGAATGATCGGAAAATCCTAGTTCTTCTACTGTGATATCTAATCCTAAGTTGGTAAAATTAGTAAAGACAAGGTCTAGGCAAGTTGCTGTTGTTTTGGTTTTCCGTGTCGGTTTTTTTATGCGAAGAGTTAATTTACTTTCAGACATGAGGTCCAGGAGGCGTCTCGTTTTCGGGTTTTTATTTAAAATGTCTATATTTAAGTCTCCACCTAAGATTATATTACATTTACAGTATTTTTTGTTTATATATAATAATATTTTTTCTAACTGAGTAAAGAATAATTCCTCCTCTCTTCTATTCCAATATATATTAATTAATAAAATATTTTCGTTTGTTAGTTCAGTTGCACAGACTTCGAGTACGTAGTCTATTGACATATTTGTAATATCATTTCTATTAATGCACACTATTTTTTCCTGTAGTAGAATGCAAACGCCACCACCGCCCCGACTTTTTCTGCAGAACGATGAGGCAATTTTGTATCTAGGAAACTTTATCATTAAAAGCTTATCTTGTGACAACCAGGTTTCAGAAATACATAGAGCTTTGAATTGCAGGTCTTCTTCTAAAAATGCCTCTAGTATATGTCGTTTATTATATAGACTTTGGAAGTTCTGGTAAAGAATATTAAATCTGGGTGGTTCAGGGGACATCCGAGGCGCGGGTGATGTAACAGTTTCCGGTTGAGCACGTTCCGTTAATGTTAGGCAGGGTACAGGCGTAGAGCATTCAGGAATCGGCACCTTAAGATAGCTGGGCCGAATTAATGGTCTACGAAAAGAATGGGATTTACATAGTCTCTCGAAAGGAAGGGCCTTTGTTGCCCCTGTCGTTGTTTTTCACTTAGCAATGGAGACACTGCCACACCAGTGCCCCTCAGATTTCTGCTCAACAGGTATTTAACCATTCTCTTACTAAGCAGCTCTACAACAAGAGGTCGGTTATAATTACTATGGTATTTGCCAATTCTGTATGTGTCTTCTATATAACCTAATAAATCTATCTGAAGTTTTTCTCTGAAAATATCGATCAATCTGAGATGTAGTGCGTGTTCAGGTTCATTGTAGAATTCTTCTATGCCGTACAGTACAATTTTTTGCGGATTTTCTTCTGGTGTATTCTTTGTATTGGTATTATATGTCTTTAAATTTTCGGATCTTCTTCCTATCTCTACTATTTGTTTTTGAATTTTTTCGTTTTCATTTTTCAGCACATCTATTTCTTTTTTAAGGTCTTCTATTTCTATTTTTCTAAGGCAGTTTTGTCTGTGTAACGTGTCTGTTTCTTGTTTCAGCTCGTTTTTTAACTGTGCTATTGCTTTAGTTATTTCAGCTTGAAGTATGTTTTGCAATTGTGATATCACAGTTTCATTATTTTCTTTAAGCTGTTCGGATATTAGACGGCTTAAGCTTTGAAGGGTAAGTTCTCCTGTTTCAGTGGATCCTGATGATACTGGTAGATCTACAGTGTCACCCAAAATGCTCAACTCTCCGCTGTCCACAGATTCGTCCAGAGATACAGCAGCTAATTTTATGGATTTTTTCCTAATGGTCACGTTTGGGTCACCTTCTTGCGGTAATATTACAGTGCGTTCTGAAGAGCGTACTGGGGTGTTTAAGTTGCCTTTTTTGGGTTGCTTACAAAGGCATGTTTGGCATTGCCATTGTTTTTTGTGATCCGCTGACATAGTGTTATAGAAGCGCTTACTGGAGACATTAGCACATTCCAGGTCATACATAGCATTACATAGTGCACAGGCAAGATACTCTCTTCCAAGTGGAACCTTCAGACAACCAGCGCATTTGGACGACATCTTTAACAATTTTATTAAAAATAATTGTACTTATTTGTTTATAAAGTGACAAACCTATGCGCGTGCTAACTAGGTTTCGCTGTGCGCCATCTATTTGGTAGCACTTTATCGGTTGCTAGCTATTTCTCGTTAATTTAAGGTCCTCTGTTGGTGGCCCCCTGTACTAATTATTATTCGGGCGGCTATGTAGTTGTCCTTTCAATATCTTTCGGTAGGTGGCGCTAGAAAGTGATTGCCATTTACTTGAGTAAGGAGGGATGACTAATTGTTTTCAATTTTCGAGGTTATGTTTAGCACCAAAAAACAATTCAGTGTGTAATCACTCACTGTTCTATCCGTAGGAGGTCCGTAAGGTTACGTTCTTCTTGATAAAAACCTTTTAATTAGTCTTCAGTCACTTGTGGTTAAGTATCTTGATGATCTTTGTTGCAATACGTTTTATCCAATGTATTTGAAAGTAATTATTTTTAGCAGCGGATAACACTAACGCCGATGCAGCGGTCTTTATATTTTCACTTTTTACTCAATTTGTTCACTTTGATTATGAATTTTATTTTTCCAAGTTTATTTTATACTGAGACGATGTCAACAAAAGCACAGTGGCTCCCTCTCCCCAGGTACTTACTCTTGTTTCTTTATATGGCAAAATAAAACATTTGTAAACTTCAAGTTGTATTCTTTTGTGAAAATAGCAACGCTTTTACGTTAATACATTGAGATTAAGGAGCTTTTGCAGATATTCTTAAACATTTTAGCATAAAAGAAACTAGAAGAATGAAATTTCAGCCTTCGATGTCGAGCGGGATTCGAATCGGCGTCATAGGGCGGCTGCTACAACCACTAAGCTGCCGAAGAAAGTATGTTCACGTTGAATTGAAAGCTATGAGGCAAACAAAAATATTTTGAAATATTTTCACTATTGTTTCAGTTAAAATTAAATATATGCTATTTAATAAATATAGTTTTGGATGAACTTCATTTTTCATCGAATTTACCTGTCCGTTGATTTGATAATAAGCCTTGCAACATCCTAAAATTCAAGAAATACTCTACACATTCCTATTTAAACAAACACGTGCCCGTAGATAATGATTCTTATTACGTGTCACAAGTCTAACCTACAGTTAATACTCAAACTTTCAAACCGTTATATATTCAGAACAGAGAATATTATAATATTATATATTTAAAAGTTTACACGTGCGTGTGATATTCTCTTAATTACTTTGAAACAGAGAATTATTTTAATTTATCCCATCAAAATATTGTGTGAAACCTGCTAAGCCTTGTAGTGGCTGTAAAAGGCTTGAAATGTCACGTAGAGTAAAGTCGGTTTCTAATTTCCATACCCTATTTTTATTAACTTTACAATTTCGGTGCTCACATAGATACGGGCCTAAATAGGGTAGGTGACCATTTTTTTTGTTGAGGTGTTATCGAAAGACCTCTCAATAATAGAAACACTGGTAAAAGAAATATATAAAAAACACGAAAACTTCCCGAGATATGGCAATTTTAAAAATAACTTTTTTGGACTTGCCCAAAACGCACCCAAATTTTGCGTTTATGAATATGGTTTTTTAAGTAAAGTTACTATAAATTGTGTGGATTATTGAAAGGTATACTCATTTTTAGTTATTTTACTCTCTTAAAAATAGACTTGCCCATCCGAGTTTGAAGAGCCATAAAACGAATTATACCTAAGTTAACATACTAAAAGTTTTCTTATGCCCCTTTTTTAGTGTATTTTTTAGAATTTGATTATGTAATAATTATATCGTTCAGCCTAGCACTACCAGTATATCATTACCCCCTTATTCATATTAACTAACTGTAAAGCAATGGTATAAGACTACTTCGCCATTCCGAAAACAGTTCTTTAGTGCCACTTAATTTTTTATGGATTAAGAAGTTGATATTCCTCAATAGAAAGTTATAGTAAAAAGTTAAATAACGAGTAATCTTCTGTACGTCTACCACGAGTTGCCATTTCAAATTTACATTATCGTTCGCGTAAAAAATTGTATTGCGATTTGATATGACATGACATGACAATGTCAAATCCCAACACAATTTTTTACGCGAACGATAACGTAAATTTCAAGTGACAACTCGTGGTCTTTTACCACGAGTTTCCACGACGTCGTTCTACGTCGCGTTGGATAGCGCGTCCAGTACGTTTAATAATGCCGATTTCTCTGTTTATCTGTAAGCGAGCAAATGGAACCTCAAACTCAAAAATAACCAATGTCCTATGGCGTCCAGCTACTAATTAATTATCCGCATGTCTTACTTAATCGACCATCACCGAGTTCAATGACGCGATTGGGCGGACCATTCGGTTGCACTGTGTTTAGCGGGTAAATGCCTAATTGGGGGACACTGTAATTGGGTTCAAATACAGCCGCAACTGTTATTTATAGAAATTGTGTTTCGATTTTCAGGGATTTCGAGGGATTAGATACCTGCGATTTGTTTAAAACGCCACCTGTTTGAGCTCCTATGAAGGACATCATCGACGTCAACTGAAATATGTTCTTGTTTATTATTATGATGACTACCAAAATTCACAAAGATAGAAACGAGAAAAATTCAACTGCGGACTGAATCCTAGGGGGATTGTGGAAAGTCGCGGGTTCGAATCCCACTTGAGTCTCTAAGATCAGGTCGATTTTTTCTGGTTTCTATCTTTGTGTAGAAAAAAGTGCATTGTTAAATGCTAAAAATAAAAATTCTATATTGCTTGCCTATAACATTGATGAAACAAACGTTGGCTTACAACGTAAAATACACTGATAACTTCGCCGGGTCTGTTAACGGCCTCGGTAGCTCAATTGGAAGAGCAGCCACCCAGGTTGTGGAAGGTCGCGGGTTCGAATCCCGCTTGAGTCCCTTGGATTTTTCTAGTTTCTGTTTTTGAATAAAAAATAGTGCATTGTTAAAGTGACTTACCAAAATTCCGACCGCACGATGACCACTAACTGCAATTTATGCATAACCAACACGCAGTCTTCACATGTAACGTTTATCCTAGATGTGCATTGGCAGCCAGGGTCACTGCAAACGAGCCCATCATACGTACGAGTATGTACGAGTAGGTGATCATTACATCTCATAAGAGGGTATACGCGACGGTGACAAATACCTTTGCTCCGAGGGCGTAAGGCATCGTCCACACTGGACGTATTGCCCGCTGCTGACTGTGAGCATGCTCGCTATCAGCCCTAGCGTGAACGTGGACTCACACAGTTTTCGTTTGTACCATGTTGCTGACAAAACAATGAGACTGCGTGTCGTACAATAAGCTACTCAACAGTCTGAACAAAAGAGTAGGGTTTTTCACACTGGATGTGTGAACGCTGAGCAGCCGACTATACTATACATTTTTTTTGTCTATTTAATGTGTAATTGCTATTATTATGTATAATACTATACATGTTTATGTAATCTTATTATTTTGATTTAAACTATTTTCCTTACACCTAATTTTAAACTATTATCTCTTGCACTGCCTGTAATATCTCTGCCTGACTGTGTGGTTGACTGGTAGAGCATGCCTTTAGGCATTAAGTCCACCATTTGTATCATAGACTATGTGCAATAAAGAATAAATAAATACGACTCAGTTTTAAGTTAATCGTGAATTATGAACGTGCGCTACAGCTCAGACCCGGTGTGGTCTCGAGATCAAATCGTCATCATCAAACATCATCTTTGTTAAAATTTGCGGCTAACTGTTCGGTAAAGGAAAACACCGATAGAATTTTAGTTATTTATTTATTTACAACAAATCCACAGCACTTAAACTATCTTAACATATGTTGTAACTAGACAAATCCTACTGCCAATTAAGGATTTGAATTTTATTAACTAAATTTTATACACTTAGAAGGCAATTTTTGGAATGTAGTTCGCGTCGCTAAAGTGTGTGTGCGCGCACATGTGTGTGCGTGTGTGTGTGTGTGTGTGTGTGTGTGTGTGAAAACCAATATAATCCGAATAACGATGTAAGGCTCACGCCCTACCGCGTTGAGTAGTGGCAAAACGTGGGCTTCCAGTTGTTCCGTTTACTATGAAGGCAACAGTCAGATTGCCTCTGACGACCCTGTTTGGCACATAATCGTGAGTAACGCGCGCTCTCAGCCGCCGGAGAATAGTGTGTTTGGTGTGGACAATGCCTAAGAAGCCCTGTGCGACGTTGACAAACACCCTTGCTCTGGGGGGGGGGTAAGACGTAACGTTTGAAGTGAAGAGCCCTTTCCATTAGTATCAATAGCTTCCCTGCCCCATTACCAGCCATAAAGGCAGCCATCATTTGTTACAACTGGCAATCAGCGACCATTAATTTGATTTTGCTACTCGTGTGTTCTCTATTCTGATGATTAACTGACTCTATCAATAGGTCACTAAATTGCCTTTGTAATCGTGCATTCAAATTATTGCATGACGAATACTAATCAGTTATTATATAAATGACTTGTTGTAAATTTAAGTTTAAATTGGAGATTGCACGCCACCTGGTTTAGGTATATGTGGCTGTAAATATTTATTTGGAGGATACAATTCGGGAAATGAAACTAAAATGTCAACACGGGGGTCAAAAATGGACAAATCGAACAAAACGTTGCAGAATTTGTAGAAGCAGAGTGCGTAGACCGGAAGCGTTCTTATTCTATGAAGAAAAAAAACATTTATTATTTTAAAATTGCATGGCAAATAAACAGTTAACGTTATTGAACATTTTGTGAGCTAATATTTCATAGCAAAACCACCAAAAATGTGTCCTTAATTTCTTATAATAAGTATCATTAGGTGATTAAAGGTTAAACTGTGAGTTTAATTGGATGAGAAATAAAATGTTATTTCATTTTGGCACTTGTAAGTACTTAAATTTTATTTTAAACTAGCATTTCCGTTTTGACCTGTTCCCGTAGGAATTTACGTTTTTTTATATAAAAATATTAAATATAATTATGCGCCAGACAACACACCTATTGTAATGGTCAGGAACTATAGGGATTAATGTCCTTGTGTTACGAGATACCACACAATGAGATAAGCCAGTGGCGTCTCCCAGCACACCCGGACCCGAGTCAATTCAGAAAAGATCGTTTCCTTAATTGACACGACCAGGAATCGAACCCAGTACACTACGGAAATCGAGGCGAGGAACCGTGCTACAGCTTTGCGCACTACGCCAATCGTGTCGTCGATATAAAGCACCTTAACAAAAACACGATTAAAATAGCCCAATTACACAATATATTGAATCACTTACCATTTATTTTTATCTATACTATAGTATTTATGATACTTATATGTATATGCCGTAAATGTCCGTGCGTCATCTCAGTCTGGGCCTACTGAAAATCAGCGCCTGGGCCCATAAAGCCCAGGCTATATGCTGAGTGAGGTCCATTTGTCTTTTTGGGCATCGGGACACCGCTGTCTGATGGTATGATCTTTTTTTCCTGTGACCTATGTGTTTTGTTGTTAATGCCTACTTCTTTTGTGTTTACTTTATAAATGTAACGATGTCCATAAAGTTAATAAATGTTTTTCTATTTCTATTTCAATTGGTCGTGCCGTTCTTGAGTTTTGCGCTTAGCAACACGTTTGGCGATTAATTTTCACTCAAATCGATAATATTTAGGTATAACGCATTTACAGGATTTAACCGTCCTTCAAATTTAAAAAGGCTGGTGTATTGTGTATGTAATGATTACACCTTGTGTACATTTATAATGATTGTCGCTAAGCATATTTAAATAGATATGAAATAAAACAGCGCTTAAAATTTACAGCAATCTGCAAAAAAAAAAAAAATTACACAGACTATCTATAAATCGGATTGATGAAGGTTCGACCGTCTATTGTTCAGTTCACAGCGTTCATTTGTCCCTCCGGCAACTGCAGCCAGAGAAACTACACAAAGGCATAAATCTGCAGCCCGATCGATCTTTTGTCTGCCCGCTTAAGTGCTGCTTAAATGCAATGTCATTTCAACTACAAGTGCTGATGTCCAAGTGGAACGGTGAAGACTGATTTTGAGCTGACCGACTGGCTGCATGTGAGTCGATTGTTTTTTGCTATATCTACAACTAGCTGTCCGTCAGTCGCATATAGCCTAAATTAAAAAGATATAGCCTATGTCACTCCCTGATAGTGTAACTTTATATTGGTGAAATAATTTACAAAATCGGTCCAGTAGTTTCTGAGCCTATTCAATACAAACAAACAAACAAATATTTCCTCTTTAAAATATGTATTAGTATAATCTGAGACTCCTTACCCTAAGATCATCTGATCCAGTATAGCTTAAGCAAGCTTGTATTATGGATTCCAGAGACATTACTCTAAATTCAAAATTAAATGAATAATAACAGAAAGACACACTTCCAATCTTCTTCAGAACAGGCCAACCAAATAAAAATAGTCTGTAAACTATCAATCAAAAACTAAAAAGATAAATCCATTACCAAACAAATCATGTATCAGATAACCACAACCAATCAATCAGTTTGTAAGTACTTGTTTCTGTACCGAAGCAACAAATACTGTACTCAAGAAGACTGATGATCACGCATGAGTTTCTATGGCTGCTGAGACGTATTAGTGCTATTGGCTCCATCGGTAGCACCACAAATATAAATCTATTCAGAAAACGCAATACGCCTCGTTTTATGAAACCAAGCATCCCACTGATTTTTGGCGCTTATTGTAATGCTTATTAAATTAAAGTTCACAGAACGTTTTCTCGCTTTCACTTGCGTGGTGTCCCGGGTTCGATCCCTTTTCGGTTCAATTTAGGAAACTAACTTTTCAAGTGGCTCGGGGCTGGGTGTGCCGGGAGACGCCCCCTGCTTGAATTCTTGTCTGGAATTTAACTCGTAACCCAAGAATATTTATCCTGACTTCGAAACCATGAGATTTGGTGTGTTGTCTGGCGCATTTTTTATGTTATTTTTTTATAGAAACTGGACTGGTGAGTGTTCAGTTACTTGATTTTGACATCCGTTGCTATACGGGTAAACGAGAGATGAATAAAACAACGTCCAAAAGAGTTACACTGAATTCGGATTTGAAACTTCGCGTTATCTATTCTAATCCATGTCTATGGGTTAACTCCTTCTGACCTTCTGGGGCAAGTTGACTCATAAGCTATCAATCACTCGTCACGCCTAAATAGCTTAGAATTAGAAGTAATTCGACTCCGCACAGATTATAACGATCTTTTGAGACTGATTGAAAGAAAATTTCAGGGCGTAAGTGGGGTGTGACCCTACCACATTGGTAAGGTAAATTAAATTAAATGTATGGCACTGACGAGTAATTTGAACTCATATTCATATTCCTATATGGGTCTTCATTTCAAAAAATTTCTGCCCCAACGCCGTTCGTTTTTTGTTCTTTTATCCACCCACGCACCACTTTAACCTACGTACTTAACTCCTTGCTAATAAAAACTTGAACTTGGTTTAATACTGCTTTACCATAGTACTTAAAAATAGTACTGTACGCCATCCACGAGTTAACACTTCAAATTTACGTTATCGTTCGCGTAAAAAAATGTATTGGGATTAGACATGACAATGTCAATTCCTAATACATTTTTTTACGCGAACGGTAGCGTAAATTTAAAATGGCAACTCGTGGTAGACGTAAGTACTGTTTTTTAATAAGGGAATTAATCGAAAAACAGGGTTGATGATTCGTTCTGAAAACCCTCTGCTGAACATTTTTTCACCCTAAGGGCCGATTTTTCAATCCTCAGTTAATTAAATTTATCTGTAAAATAAGGTTTATTCGAAGGATAACAAGATTTTTAATTTTTTATTGTTCAGTTAGGTGTTATCTGTTGAATAAAGCCGCTAACTGAGGAATAAAGTTATCTGCTTCTTGAGGGTCAGGATAAGATTTCATCTTTGCGTTTTCTTTGACATTTCGAGGTTATGTGGTGTGTCATTTGAGATTTCTTTCATTTTGTTTGGTACGTTAACACATTCTAATTATTATTTTTGACCGAATCGACGAGGCAACGATTTTGGAGCAAAGGCTGTTACTTAACTATACAAACGCTGAGCCTAATAGAAAAGATCGAGTTGTAAAATAGAGACCTAATAATTTTAGTACATGGGACTAAAAAGAGTTTTGGAAAAGATTTTGCCATATTAAACACGAAGCAAACATACTCTTTGCCACAACTTCAGACAGCAAAAAAGTTGAGGTTAATTTTTTTATACTTACGTCAATGTCAATTTGTCAAGCATCAACTTTTGTCTTGTTTCATTCTAACATTGCAATGATTGTATAAGTGCATCTCACTTGTGCATAATCAGTGTGAAGTTAGCGATAAGTACATAGACAACTGATAGGATAACTATTTTTGCATAAAAGACAGTTGAAAATTATAAAATATCTATTAGCTTGATAAACTGCCAGTTAATAAGTTAAGTTCAGTTAGCTATCTAGGGAATAAACTGAGAATTTTAAAAACGGGCCTAAGTTTAATACTTCTGTCATCACGAAATTATTCTGAATAGTTTAGAAACTATCTAAAGCTGCTGATAGATTAGAGCATTCACTTGTTTCAGAAAATCGAGAATTTATAATTTTTGAACCAGGGGCCCGATTCTGCTATTTAAAAGCCAATGGAATCGTAATTGAATGGCGTGATTTTGACAGATTTAGTATGGTCTTAATGTCAAAATCGTGTCATTCAATTACGATTCCATTGGCTTTGAATTAGCAGAATCGGGCCCCTGCTCGAAACACAATGCGAACATGACGCTCGCTGTTTCGTTACTACTTGATTTTAAAAAACAATCAACAACGGTACATTATAATGTAATGCTTTAGCAAAAGTTCTAGTCTATAGCCACCTTTACGATGTAAGTATTTTCTTTCTTCAGTAGATAGTTGGCGTTCGAAGTAGCTTAAGACTGAAAGTTTAGAAAGTCGGTAAGTATCTGATTTTGCAATTTCTCGCCAGAAAATGATGTTGATCTTAATTAACATGCAGCTAATACTACGTTAACAGCATTTATACCTACACTCCCAGTTGTTATTACCTCTATAGCTATTTCTGTATAAATTTCGAAAAAATGTATCGTTTGATAGATGATGGAAAAATTAACTACAAAAAAGGTAACTACAATATAACTAACTACGAAAAATTGCTGCAAAAACTAGTGGAGTACTTCACTTGAACTTGAACAAATCAACGAACAAACACAAATACAAAAAAATAATCTTATTCAATATCGTAACACCATCGCAATTAGTTTGTGCCAAAAAATATAAAATTCACTGTTTTACATCGTTTAAATATGTTGTCATTATATATGTACAGATTAATTTGTTGTGCCATCCAGATGTTGAATCTTCTGCCAAACTAATTGGAAAACCGATGCAATTTCATCACGATACAGACGTAAGGTATAATCCTCCTGAGATGTGAGTCGTATATCATGTATATGGTTTTAATAGGATCCACGGCGGAGTTATGAGAATAACTCCCATCTCTCGGGGTAGATTGAATCCCTTGCCTAGCCCAAATCGTGCGTGAGGTTATTCAGAAATCGCTCTCCATCCTCTTAGAGCACTTTTGAGGGGGACATACAGCAATACGGACTATCTAACAAAGTTAAAGCTAACTAAAATTACAAGAAGAGTGAAACACTGAAACAATTTTAAGGGAAGAATAAGTTATTAATTACAGGTTTTTTACCATGTTTTTTGTATTCGAGCTTCCGATATTTTTATATTGTTAGTGACCATGAAAGTTTAAAACAATATATCTAGTTTAAACGGAATTTAATACATATTAAATCAGTATTCTAAACCTGGAAAGCTTAACTCACAGTTATTGATTGTTGAAGTTCGTGGCGTAATTGCATGGACGCGTAACTGACATGATATACTTGCAAGCAAGCTTTATACATACAAAACATAAAAATTTCATGCTGGAACGCTGCCGCTCCGTCCGCGTCCGAGGAGTTTTATAGTTTTTGTATGCAGCACAATATGCCGAATATGCGTCCAAATGCGGTTTCGCTTCGGTGGACACTGGACAGTGACGTTTAACGTGCTTTCACTGTACAGTGCCAGCTTTATTCCTTCAAACTCATCGAGCACTTGCACACGAATTTATATGGCATTAGGGGTGGCGCCTCTGGTGGCACGATTACGCAACCTTTTTTTCTCGGTGCGTATGATCGAATGAACTCGCACTTGGCACTCTGCAGTATACGTCAAGAACAATTTGGTATAACGTAATAGCTTGTTCTATTCTGGTTATTGACGATTTTCTGTCTCCCTCTGATATACCAGAGCGGTACTGCCGCCCGCACGACGACGCTCGAAACAAAACACTAAAAATGTTATTTTCTTGGGGCACAGGAGGTTCTTTTGAAAACCCAACTAGTAAATTGAAGAAAAGTTGATGGCCTGATCCTTGTAAAAGTAAAGTAAAAGTAAAAAATATCTTTATTCATATAGACTTATAAAAAGTACTTATGACATGTCATGTAACAAAAAAAAATTGTAGCAAAAATATACAGAATAAAAATAAACTTACATAAAATAATACTATGATAGTTCATATCATAATTAAATATAATGTGACTCTACCACCGGTTCAGAGGTTGTTTCCGATCGAGAAGACTCCGGCAAGAAACTCGATGGTTACTCTTTTCAATCTTGTTTTTATACACAAAAATGGAATTGACAGAGTAAAGTCATAACAAAAAAGTGTGCAGAGGAGCAGATTATACCTAAGATGACCACAAATTCTTATCATTTAAGAAATCGTCAACACTATAATAACCCCGCTTCATTAACTTAGCTTTAATTTGTGACTTAAACTTGTGAAGAGGCAGTTCAACAAGAGTTTGCGGAATCTTATTAAAATATTTTACACATTGACCAACAAATGATTTCCCTACCTTATGCAGTCTTAGACTGGGAGTTACAAGCTTATTTTTATTTCTGGTATTGAGTTTATGAACATCACTGTTTTTCTTGAAGAGATGCAAGTTTTTACGGACATATACTACATTATCATAAATAAATTGAGAGTACACAGTTAAAATATCTATCTCTTTGAATACTTCACGAAGCGAGTCGCGTGGTCTAAGGTTGTAAATGGAGCGGATGGCTCTTTTTTGAAGAACAAAGATGGTGTTGAGATCCGCTGCCGAGCCCCACAACTGAAGACCATACGACATAACACTGTGAAAATAACTGAAGTACACTAATCTTGCTGTTGCGATATCAGTCAGGAGCCTTATTTTTCTAACAGCATAAGCTGCCGAACTAAGTCTTCCTGCCAGGGCAGAAATATGCGGACCCCACTGTAACTTGGAATCGAGAGTAATTCCCAGAAATACAGTGGAATTCGCAATCTCTAATGGCTCGTTATTCATGTTTATAATGGTATCGACCTGTCTTACATTGGGCATAGAAAATTTGATACATTTGGTCTTCTTAGCATTAAGCAGTAAATTGTTACTCGTGAACCAATGCAGTACCTTAGAAAGAGTATTATTTACGTCGTCAAGTGCTTTGTTACTTCTATCTACGTTAAAAATTAGAGAAGTGTCATCAGCAAATAATACAATCCCGCATAGGTCTTTGACAAAATAAGGCAGGTCATTTATATAGATAAAAAACAGCAGAGGACCCAATATTGATCCCTGGGGCACGCCCATACGTATGGTGGCACCGGAAGACTTCGTACCATTGATACTCACTTTTTGTATTCTATCAGTGAGGTAAGATTCTATAAGGCTAAGTGAAATATTTGAAACACCGTAATGCCTCAGCTTAATCAGTAAGATTTCATGATCTATGCAGTCAAATGCTTTTGATAAATCACAAAAAACTCCTATTGCATCTTGCTTGCCTTCCCACGCATCAAATATGTGTTTGATGAGCGCAACACCTGCATCGGTTGTATTCCTATTTTTAGTGAATCCAAATTGATTACTATGTAATAATTTATTCAAAGCAAAGTGAGAATGTAATTGATTCAATATTATTTTTTCAAAAATTTTACTTATAGCTGGTAGAATAGAAATAGGTCTATAATTGGATGGGTCACTTTTCTCACCTGACTTATAAGGGGGTATGACTTTACTAAATTTCATTAAATTAGGGAACTGACCCTTGTCTACACAGTTATTAAAAAGTAACGCTAAACTAGGGGAGATGGCATCTATGACTGATTTAAGTATATCAACAGAAATACCCCATAAATCCTCCGTTTTTTTTATGTTAAGTTCTTTAAACGATTTGAGGATGGTATGAGGAGATATATGATCAAAGCAAAAACTAGAGGCGCACTCATTAACACTTGATGTGAGGAGATAACTAGCTAGCAGTGAACTAGAATTTAGTTTACTGGTAGTAATAAAAGGTATCTCAGAGAAAAATGATTCAAATGTATTAGCTATATCAACGTCAGACTTAATAATATTATCTTTAATTTTAAGTGAGAAAGAGTTATTGCGTGGTATGGACTTACAAGTTTCTTTGTTTATAATGTTCCAAGTCGCTTTGATTTTGTTTTTTGCTTGTTTTATTTTGTCTCGCAAAAACATGGACTTGGCAACATTGCAAGATTTTTAAATATCTTAGAGTAAGATTTAACATAGTCTACTAGTTTGGGACTATGAAAGTTCGCTTTTAAATCATATAATTCGTATAATTTAATCCTACTTTTATGAATACCTGGAGTAGCCCAGTCACTGAATTTAAATTTAAATTTATCAACTGTCACTTTTTTTTTTGAAAAAATGGTGTTATGTTCATACATTAACAGATTGAACAAATCCTCATACTGATCATTTATGTTCTGGTCTTGGTATGATGAGTAAGGAAGTTGACTGTTTATATTGTGTTTAAATTTTTCTATACGTTTCTGAGTAACTGGTCTAAAAATAATATCCACCGATTGAGGGACATGACGGTGCTCAAATTTGGTTAACAGACCACAATGGTCTGATTTTAAACAATTAATTATTGATTTCTCCTTATAAAAATTTTCACAAAAAATATTATCCAAGCAGGTAGCTGATGACGCAGTGATTCTAGTTGGTTGATCAAAAATATTAAATAAATTGAATGATTTAAAAAGATTCAAAAATCTAAGTGAGGAGAAGAGTCTAGAATATCTACATTAAAATCACCACAAACAACCACCTTCTTGTTTGATTTACATACTCTCTTTAACACTTCTTCCAAAGTTTCTTCAAACAGTGAATAATCCGCAGATGGTGGTTTATACACACAAACAATAATAATCCGCTCTAACTCTGCACATGAAATTTCAATAGTTTGCTCAATTGAGAGTGCTACCACATCTTTGCGTTCTTTATACTTTAACTTATTGTGCAATAATATTAGTGACCCACCCCGAATAGCAGAAACTCTCATGAACATACTAGCGATGCTATAATTATCAAAACTTAACAGACAGTTGTGTTCCTTAAGCCAGTGTTCTGTTAAACATAAAACATCTATATTCATACTGTCAAGGAACAAACCTACCTCTAAATCTTTGCCAGAAAAGCCCTGTATATTCTGATGAACAAAATTCAGGTAATTACTGTTGGGCTTTTCTTTTGTCATAGATGGAGGTTTGCTAGAGGTTTCCTCTGTTGTCTTAATATCTAATTTAAATGATTTGGAACATGTTCCAAAGTCGACAAGTCTGTCTGCTCAATAAAAGCAGGTTGAGTAGCCAAAATATTGGCTGGAGAAATAAAAAAAGAGGATAGCGAATGTGCTATTTGTCGCTTAAAATAATTAGAAATATAAAAATTATTATATGTCACATGCAAATTATTCATATTAATTAATCTGTTGATGTCAATTACATTCATCAATTTACTGTTATGAAAAGTCACAGTATCTAATGTCAAATTCATTTTGTACCTCATCTCATTTTCTGTCTGTGGCAAACCTCTACTGTAAGGTAGTGTAAACATTATAATCTTCTTAACAGTTAATAAACACAGGTTATGACAATGTTCTAACAGCTGTTTTTTGTTTAAACTACCTCTATTTCCAATAAATATAATTAAAATTGAGTTTTCATTGAACTTATGGCCTCTTATCTTGTTCATGATATCAGAGTAAGAGGCCCCCGGTGAACAGTGATTGGTTACTGGTTGGTTTAAATATGTGCAGACTAACTGGCCCATATTTTTCCCAATATCGTCACTAAACATTACAATATTTACAGTATTTGATCTCATTCTGACAGGACTCTCAGTGGTGGTGTTGGAAGTCTGGTTATCAGATGTTCTCTTGTGAGTGCAAAGTTCACATTCTGACCGAGAACCAGCCAAAGAATCTGAGTTCTCCATTAGCTTTTTCAGGGCCAAAATGTGTTCCTGATACTCAAGTTTGGTAAAGTGGTACCTATCGGACACACTTTTTAGCTGAGACTTAAGGTTACATAACTCTGACTGTAATAATTTTACATCATTGTCATGCTCACTTAAGTTATTTTCTAGCATAATGGAATACACATCTAATTCATCACCTAACCGCCTTCGTTCCTTAATGTATTTTACATTCTTAAGCATGCATTTGTTCCTTTTAATAAGTTTTTGCGTTTTTTTAATGAATTTATTTATTCTAACATACTTTTTAAATTTGTTTTTGCTGCACCTTATCAAACCAACTGGAGAGTTGATGATAGTGTCATCTTTAGTCAGGTCAATGGTGACTGTGGGAGTTGAACTAGGTGCAGCAGAAACAAGGCTGGGTGCACTGTCGACTAACTCGCTGAATAAACTTTGATTGTGGGAGATTAAGGTGTCAATCTTCTCCGACTCCATGTTTGTGATTTGGTGGTGGGCCTCTTGTAGTTCTTGCTCCAGCAAAGTGATGCGCCTGAGGCCTTGCACATACTCTTCACTGCATTCACCGAACCCATTCACCACAACCTGCAACCTATCCCGCTCATCTACAACTAACACATACTCATTGTGCAACTCAGCCATTTCCTTTTTGAGTACAGAATTCTTATTTAAAACCTCCAACATTTCTTTCTCATTGTCATCTCGTTCCAAATACAATTGATTAACCAACTCTTTGGATGCCTTCAATTCCTGCAAAGCCAGCTGAAGCTGGCGAGATAAGGCTACGCGTGTTTGCATTTTAAAATGTTTATAAAATGTGAACGAAGTCCAAAGTGTTGTTCAATGAATCGAGAGGTCAAGCACTGGGAAGTAGAATAAAAGCACTTTCTAACCTCTTCACGCGTCTGACAACCACAGTCAGTCGATGCGATTTACTAATGATTGATTAATATCCAAACATAAAAAGTAATTTGTACGTTATACATACAAATTATTACCTTATTCACAAAATGACAATGATTCACACAAAATAGTTTAAATTCGTAACTGACAGTCACTGTTGTCCACAACTAACACTTTCAATCCACTAAAATAATCACTTAGACACTATTGCTTAATATCTACGTCTATTTATTAACACTTCTTCGTGTTTTGGTTTTATTTAGTGACGATTTTCCTAATTTTTATGTAAAAAATAAAATAGTCGGGAGCAAATACAATCAGCTGTTAACCGAAGTCAAGAAAAGCTATAAAGATCACACTTATAGTTTAGGAGCCTTAGCAAATTGAAGTTTTACAAAGACCGTTTTTCAAGATTTTTTTAGTACAGTAATTCCAATGTAACGACAATTTAAAAAAAAACAATATGCAGATAACATGTTTAAGTTTATCATGTTTTTTTTTTAGATTTTTTCGCCTATCCGTTTGAGAGGAGTAGGCCTTTGCCCACGACAGAATTTTTGATTTTGGCTTGAGTTCTCGCCCTAAAGAAAATTATTAGCAATTCGTCGAGGTATGGTTGCCTGCGCTTGAAAGATGTGTGAGAAGTATAAAAGGATGCACCAACAGTGGTAGCAGTCACTAGAGAAATAGGCACAGTTTAATTGATTTAAGCTTCAAACGAATTATATCAAAAAACACCTGTTTAAGCCCTGGTTTGGAACGACCATGTATCCCGTAAAGGCAGCTCTGATCATCCCATTGTACAAGTCGTATTTTCGCTTCTATTACCTGTAGTAATCAGAAACGACACAATGGCTCTTTGACACGATTCAATAGAGGACAGATTTCCGAAGATAAATGTGCTCGTCCGTTACCAGTCATTGTGGCGTCGAAGTGACCATTTCAAAAATGGCTCCTCGGGCAGAGCAGACATTAAACTGATTCCGATCTCGAGCGTTCGGATGGATATTGGTTGTAAAGCTGTGTGCTTACCTAGCCAGATCAATATTTTAGATGGAGTATTTTCTCTAATACACGCGATGTAGTGGTTATGAAAACAAATGTATGAAGAAAAGTAGTATGGAGTGCATATTTTATAAAAATCAGACACAACACTGTCTAAAATGATGATATTTCTAGTGGTGAACCATACGTGATAAAATGTCCTAAAAACATTTACTATCATTATTCTGTATTTGGGTGTTGGTACTAATTCACTTTGAGTTACCTAAACTGAAACATTATACGTTTTATAAAACTTTTTTAACTGCTTAGAACAAAATTTTAGATGAAGTATTTTCTTTAATACACTCGATGCAGTAGTTATGAAATCACGTAGGTTTGTATGCATTAGTCAAATATTAAGGTGCTCCCACACCTGGAGCATTTCCCTGTAATGTAACATTACAGAGTCGAACATTACATCAGTGAGGGAAGAGAACCGCGCATTACAGTGCGCAACTTGACGTTACTTACAATGCGTAATATTTTGATACAACTTCCCTGAAGTTTGGTAAGGCAGTTTTGTTATGTAATGCGCATAATCGAATCTGAAATGTAAAAAAAGAGCTTGGGTACCTGTCATCTGCAGTGGTTAAACCTTACGCTACGACTAGAGCAGTAAAATTAAGATTGAACTTGATTGAAGGTCCTTGTGGTTTAAGATGGAGAAGAATACTTTTTTATGAATAAAGGGGGTAAGGAGGTACATATACATTTGATTCTTAATTTTATATGTATAGTCTTTAGAGATATCATACATCAGGTTCCAGTTCTTCAAATGATTAGAGCAGACGCCTGGGTAGCGAAGGGTCGTAAATTCAAGTTCTGGGTTCTTGAATATTTATTTATTTATTTTATTTATTTATTCTTCATTGCACAAAATTAATGATACAATTGGCGGACTTAATGCCAAAGGGCATTCTCTACCAGTCAACCACACGATTAAAGAGATAAATTAAACACGGTGCACGAGATTAAACTAAATAAATTACTTTTGAAAACAACAACAGATGCTAATTATTATAAAATAACAAAACAACAATATTTCTATAGTCTCTCCCATGTATTCCCTCCCGTACCATGCAGGATCCACGCCAATGTAATTGGTGAATATCAGATGCAACGACCGTGCGTCTGTCTGTGTCACGCACGACTGCGGCTTTGATTACTGCCTTTTGCATAAATTGAACGTAACTCACGCAATAGTTACCTAACTATTCTCAAATTTCATTACTGTCTCGGTTAGGTATAGTTACAGTCATGACCATAAATATGTCTGAATTTTACATTTCACAGTTTCAAATATGAATCCAAATCTGTGCTCGTGCCTGTAACTGTACAAAATTCTCATTTTCAGTATCTCAACGTCTAATAAACTAATACTATTATAACTATTGTCATGATGATATGACAATGACATTTTGACAAAAAAAACGAAAAAATAATGAATTATGGGCCATGAAATGACGAGACATATCGTCAACAATTAATTATATATATTCTACTAGATATTTATTATAGCGTGTTCGGTTAGCAACAGAAGTAGCTGAGCACTTTGTTGTTTGTTTTTTTTTTAGTACTTTGTCATGGTGGCCATTTGTTCCCATTCTACCTGCCATCTGCCATTCCCCTTAAACTACCTATGTTGCAGACTGTATATCTATACGAGACTTGTATGGATATTTGTGATTATTGTTTCACTCAGATATATTTCAAGCCTTAGAATCGTATAGATATGTTTGTATGAATGTTTTTTACTGTTAAATGAAACTGCACACGTGATAATTACTATGACATCTTGGACAAAGTTAGTGTGACAAGGCACTAAAATGTTGAATAACTGACTGTACAATGAAAACGAACACGAATATTCACACGGATAAGTACCAACTATTCAAAGATCACTTCGCAAAGCGGAAGAATACATGTGGCGGAATCCACAATTCCACATCCACCATCATTGCGGTGAGTACCGGACAGCCATTCTGTTGAAGGAGACAGACTTCTGAAGATAAAATGTTCTCGTCCGTTATCGGTCATTGCAACAGCCGTCATTGTGCCAGAGTGACCATTCAGAAGTGAACGCTCGGACACGGGCCCGCAGACATTTGACTGATTCTGTTCTCATTTGCTCTACATAGCCTGGAAATGAAAATATAGTATAATAATATGTTAAACGCTGATAATGTAACACGCTGAAGACATATCTTTAACTTATTGACAAAATCTTATTTGTTTTGTTTATAGAACTCACTAATTTTACAGAACTGGCAGTTTGAATATTTTTTTGCTGTGGGTGGCATGAAACTGAAAGAGTACCTATCTCTATCTATGAAAATGTAATATAGGATTTTAACCAACAAATCATCTACCTTGCTAGAATTAGTAGACCAGTCTACTAAGTCGTACGTAGTCAGTCACTCTTAATCTTTAGGTCAGCCCTACGACCTCTAAATTGGAGGTTACCTCAAAATCAATCTCGGCAGACCGTAACAATCAGTGGGCAAAGTTGATTTAAACAGGACACATTTGTCCCAGTCTCGCACAGGGCTAAGGCGGAGTCCACAGAAGCGAAATGTTTTTTTTTTATTCAAACTGGCTTTTGGCCGCAACTTCGTACGCCTGCCCCTCACTTTTCGTTCACGTAAGCATTTTAGGAGATCCTCTCTTAGTGCTTCTCTACACTACCTAAGAAACCTACATGCCAAATTTCAGCTATCACACCAATTCGTGAGAGCGTTGTGGCCTAGGGAATAAGCCCCCAACTCGAATCGTGGATCGTTAGGTCCCGAGTTCGAATCTGGCCAGAACTATCTTTGTGTTCATTGTTAAATTTCCGACTAATCATTTATCAAAACATTGATACAAAATCAAATTAACCCGAATAACAGCAGGGAAAGCTCACCACCTTCCACGTTTGGTTCTAATACCGTTGGTGAAAATTGGGCTTCCGAGTGGTTCGTTCACCATGAAGGTACCAGTCACTTGCCTTTGACTACCCCGTTAGGGAAATAAAATAAATATAAATATTCGCCAGACAACACACCTCTTGAAATGGTCTCGAACTAGGGATTAATATCCTTGTGTTACGAGGTACCACACAAGGAAATAAGCCAGGGGCGTCTCCCAGCACACCCAGACCCGAATCAATTCAGAAAAGATCGTTTCCTGAATTGACTCGACCGCCAATCGTGTCGTCCTCGTGGATATACTCGTGTTTAAGTAAAGAAAAAAGTAATGAAATAAGAAAATATATTGATGTATTGTATCGAAAGTGTCGTGTTGACGAGAAAAGAAACCATAAAGCGTGGGAAACCTGAAACTTTTTGTCCTTTCTGTGAACAGCCGCCTAACGTGCGATTAACGGCCAAGAATTGGACCCGATAAATAAGGTAATAGGCGACCGCACGCGGCGGTGGCAGCGACACAATTAATCGGCTCATACGACGCGGGCACACAGACCTAGATCAAAAAATAAAGAGTTTACAGTAAGACCGCTCTCGCCTTTTCTAATATATTTACCTAAACTTGCCTAACCGCCAAGGGTTACTACTACATTCGCTCTGAATTTTGAAAATTAAGTAGGTAGTTGACAGAATCCGCCATTCATCATGTGAAAAACAAAAACACTCGCGACACTGCGACTCGCCGCGTTTGTAAGTTTACAGGCGATACTGAGTCTCACCGGTATCGCCTGTAAACTCACTTTGTCTGTGAGCGTGATCAAAATGGCGGTTAATTCTAAGCGGACCATCTGTCCGGGCCGCCGCGCGCATGCATAATTTGTGCCTAGATGTCGAATACATTGTAATTAAAAATCGCTGCGTTTCGCCACAGACAAACACCTTTATTATTACGGAGTCGTATGAGGCAAAACAGTTTTTTCCAAATAAAACAAATACTAAAAGTGAAAAAATAATCCATATGGGCATATCTCGTGATTCGACTAATACAAATGGTGAATTTAGAGGCTTCACGTGGTACTCTTCGGCTTGTCACGGTAGCCATTACATTTGACTTGCGTTATCTATTTTAACATAGGTCAGTGTAATTGGCTCATACAAGGCGCCGGTAATTTACTTCGGCAAACAAACAAGATTGGGATTTTGATACTTACGGATTAGGTTTATAGGTGGAGTGGCGCCAAATAACTTCGGTGAAGCTGCGATAAATTTGTAAAATTATGTTCCGAAAAATCTGAAAAAATCATTTTTGCCAGAACTTGGGCTTTCAAAGCAGCCAGCCTAGGAACAACAGAATAACAAGCCAAACGTTCTAACCAGTAATCCACAGAGGCATTAGGTGAGCCACGCGGCCACGCCCGAATTCTAGAACGAAAATTACATTTGAGAACCCCTAATGATAGCTGTCCCTTGTGTTTCTACTCATACGCTAACATGTGACAGGCCGCCAGCAAATCAGGATATAATTCGCGTACAACTTCTAGTACACTCTGACAGGGCTTGAAAACCGGTATATTTTCCAAACCGGTTGCGTCCAAAATGCCTAAGAATGTATTGGTTTTGTTTCCGTTCGAACGGGAACGTAATAAAAACGATTTAGAAGAGGAACGAAATGTAAAACGTGCAGCAATGGGATATTTTTTTGTCTGCAACGTTTATATTTTGTCATCAACTTGTATCATCTAATTCTCACAAATAGATCTACCGCCATGAAATATTTTCATTCTCAGAATAATAAACAGTGACGCCATCTATGAATTTTTGCTGTCACGCCACGAGCCTCTGTTCCTTGTGGAATAAACCGGTTTATACCGTTCTCATGAAATGTTTCTATTTCGATCGCGTTCCGAACAACATACTATGCAAGGAACCGTTCCGTTTTAAAAACGTTATTTTTAAACCGGTTCCAAGCCGTGGACTAGAAGTTTGACCCGAACTATGTTTATATTTGACTATCGTTTCAGAATTTGGGGGGCCAGTCTGTTAAGTCAGTAATTTTTTCCTTTACATTTGAATTCGGAACTGATATTATTATTGTGCCTGTCAAGAAGACCTCACTCCACCTGATGGAAAGCGGTCGTGAGGTCCAGTTATGAGGCTGACAAGCACAGTAATGCAAAGCAATCACTGAACTGGTCATACTCATCTTGAAGGCCAAATTAAGCCAAATTAATCGAAGTTATTACTGTTACTGTAAAAATTTAAGAAACATACTGCTTGCTCTCTGATCAAAAAGGCCAGTTAAATAAATAGTTAGTAAATCAGCGGTCAAACTGAGTGAGATAAAAATACCATGTTCATTTTGAGATGATTTTCCCAGGGCACTGTCATTATCATCTGATTTCAATGAATAGGGATGTCGACAACATTTAAAAAAATCCATTCTGTTTAGTACGTTCGTTAGACCGTTTAAAAATACTGGACATACATATTTTTTTTGACATCTGCCTATATTTACGAGTATATTGAGAAACACTAAATTTGCTGAACGAAATACAGAAACATGATGCTTCAATTTGTATTTGAAGTAAATATACGAAAATGTTCCAATGATGCGACGACGTTGCAAACTTGCCTATTCGCCCCAAAAGCACATTATTCTTTAAGGGTTGTGTGAACAACAGCTGAAATATGTAATGAAGGAAAGTCTATATATCATATTCGTTAGAGGTTTGTTACAAGTAAGCTTGCTTTTGTGTTAATGCTGCGGGCGTGTATGTAAACCAAACATGTGCTTGGGCTAAAGGATAAAGCGAACTTCCGAGTAAAAACAACCGTTACACATTGTTGTATCAGCTGACTTGTTCCTGGAACGTTATCCATCTTAGACGCTTACTCCACTTCTTATACAACTTTGGAAAAATATACTCTGAGATATTTTTGTTAGACTCCTCGTAGAAGTGCATTAGTTACACGTTGATACACATTAGAACTCATGTTTTGTGTTGGTTCAAGTTGAGCTCTCATTTGTATGTTAACACTTAGCGCATCCGGTATAAACGACGCCTATGGACGCTTCAGGTTGTAGGAACATCATCTTTAACGGTTATTATAAATTAACTGTAAAATAGTGTCTTTCTTCATTGATTCTTAATCATGTGGGTGGCCCATACTCGCCGCACCTCGAGCATAGGACGCGCGTTATTCAATTTAATTAATTATAATTATCATCATTCGCAGTCACCAGACGTCCACTACTGAACAAAAGTCATAGATTCATAGCGACCGAGTGCAAGCGTTCTGCATCCACCGGAATTGTGCAATATCTTTAGACCTTCTGTCCACCTCGCAGGTGGGCGTCCCATGCTGTGATTGCTTAAAAAAGATTTTCCGTCTAGACCTTTTCTGCCCCAAGGCCATCAGGTGTTCGCGCTATGTGCCCTGACCACTGTCACTCCCACTTATGTACCCACTGAGCTACGTTTATAACTTTAGTTCTTCTACGGATTTCCTCATTTCAATCACATAGCGAAACTCTCAGCCTGCATATATAACATAGCCCCGTAGCTCGCTGAGAGACTGTGCTTTCCTGTTTTCACAAATATTCTACAACTATATTAACTCGTTAAAGCGAAAGGTCACTCATCACGTAATCTCAGAAACTACAAGTGCTAGGAGTTATCAATTTTGCATTGGCGTTCTTTTTAGGACGTAAAAAGAACGCCAAAGCGGAGCGAGGCAGCGTAGCGGAGTTTTGACAACTTTTAAACAATGGGATTGCATGAAGGCACGCCTGCCTTCAATCCTATTGGTTGATAATTGCCAAAACTCCGCTCCGCTGCCTCGCTCCGCTTCGGTGGACAGGCAGCTTAAGACGAAGTTTGCGAAATTCGACCCCTAAAGGGTCGCTTTTGGGGTTGATAGTTTCTTTGTATGAAACTTACGTAAGTAAGTAACTATTAAGTATTCTGTGCTACGAGTGCTAGGAGTCTTAAATTCTACAATAGAGTTCTTTTTAGGACGTAGGTGCTAACTAAGACGGGATTTGTGAATCAAGTATCGTAAGTCGGAAAAAATCCTGTATGTCATAAAAATGAAGTTCCCTCGGGCGCGGCCACGGGCGGGAAGCTAGTCCTATATATATTCTAACACCTCTTGTATTCACTAATCCATGTGAATAATTAAACAGCACGCCGTACCAATGTGTCGATCCTACGACAATTGAATATAAAAACAAGGCTCTCCACCTACCTGCATTCGTAGAATCCTGGAGTACTTCGGCCATATTGCAAGAAAGGATGTCAACAACCTAGAGAGACTTGTGATCACTGGCAAAATCGAGGGTAGAAGACTAAGAAGAAGGACCCCTATGCGATGGAGCGACCAGATTCGCACCACCCTTGAAACCACCTTGCACGATGCCCTTCACTCTGCTTCGGACAGAGGACAGATGGCGACAAATAATTCACGAAAAGATACTCCATAGGGATGATCACAATCCTCAGCATTGAGGAGACCGACGCGAGTAGGAGGATGTGAATAAATAAAAATAACACATACACATAGTATGATATTTATTTACCAGAAAATTATAAAGACACCTAGCACGTGTCTTTTCTGCTTTTCTGAATCTTACGCTTGATCCTCTCGGTGTAGGCAGCTACAATGTTTGACAGAAGTGGTAAAGAAGACGACTTCTCATCATCCCTCACGCCCACTTCAACACACAGCTCGGCTCTGGACCGCTTGTCCTAACAATAAGCAAAACACCTCACATATTATCCGCTGACAGTGAAAAAGAAACTGTGACCTCAAAATTACTGGTGACGGCGGTGCTGTGTGGTGAACGGAACATTCAAAAGAACAAGTAATTCTGAACGTTAGGCTGCCTATTCACCTGACAACATTATCCAGTAGATTTGCTTCAAATATTTCGCTTCGTTGTAGTAAACAATGATTTGTGAACTAGTTTAAAAATGTACCTACTTTTCTAACATGTGCTATGTATCTAATTTAAAGACCTTTGTTATACTTATGGAGTGCAATAAACTGATTGAATGGAATTAAAGTGGAGCGGGAAGAGGGAAAACCAAGGTCTACTCCGCAACTCAGTCCCGCATTCCTCACTCGCTGCCTAGCTCCACTTCAGACATCGCACAGTTAAACCGCTGTTCGATTCAAATTTCGTAGTCTATAAAGCGTGACAATGACGATGAGGCGTTTTACTGACGAACATGGTTGTGAAACATACTAAGTCGAAGAAGATTATGAGTGACAGTAAATGTTAAGCCGGAGCTGGACCGTGAAGAGAGCGAGGTTATTTGAATTAGCCCGCTTAACTCACGTGTGTAAGTCAGGTAGTTCGAGTTCCAAGTTGTTATGAATCGCCCTACGGATAGTAATTTAGCTTATTACTTACTTTCGCCATTGCCGCCTCTGACGTCATCACGGATGCAGTGTACAAGTACCCGTTCCACTCTAGGTACTCCCTGACGAGTTCGTTGACGAGCAACACCTCCTCGGTAGGCGCGGGTATGAGGGTCTTCCTGTCCCCTGCGTTTACCGCAAACTGTCTCTCCTGCAGAACTTCGGTCACTTTTGCCCGCATCTGTAGTCATATACATCTTTATTTATTGTAAATTAAAGTCGCAATGAGGTGTAAAAAAATGCTACACGTGCTTTAGGCGTGCAAATAACAATACAAGTTTATGTTGTTCAACTTCATTGAATGAAAAATAATTATTGAATATTATGGGCTATATGAGAACTTTTAGTTTTATAAATCTGATTAACAGCCACTAAATAAAATAGTTGTAATATACAGAAAATCGAGCATGTAATGTATTAAAGCATTGATTCCAAGAAGCTGAGTCATTTCGTCTAACTGGAGATTAGACGAAATGACTTAACAGTTTTACTATACACACACAGGGGCAGAGACCACGTCTTTCCACCACCAGCTGCTATTCTGCCTGACACATGTGTTGCATACTCGTATGTTCCATTTCCAATCCTTTCATGCATGCTCGTCGATTATGGGTACTATTGACCTGACCCTTTCAAACAATGTCAACATGTACTAGATAAGTGCATCGAGGCCTAATACTGTTTTATTTTATTTTAATAAAACAGTATTAGCCCGCGATTATGTATATTATAGAGTTTTTAAATTGATGTGTCAAAAATACATGAGAAAATGAATGAACCAATATCGGGGGCGACAAGTTCAGTAGTACAAAATGCTAATTACCTCCGCTTGCAATTTATTTAAATGCCCACTCTTCTTCAGCAGATCCTTGATTGCGACTAAAAGCTCCTGCTCTGAACTTACTTTGTTTTCGTTCATTGTATTAAAATGGGAATAATAAGCTTGGAACTGACAGCCCGATTTGGAAGAGTGCTGCAAAACGTTTTTATTTTAATATCGACATAAATGTGTAATATTCTAGGGAAGAAATAAAAATTTCAATTTAACTTTCACTGTAGTAATTTTAATGTATCTTATTGTTGGTTAATTATTCACTTATATAAAAAAATAAGTATTTTTAAAACAAAAGCGAATAACTTTTACGCACTACATTTGTTGTGATCAGCATGTTGATAGCCGTAACCTGCAATCAAAATAAAGTTATTCCAACTTTTTACTTCATCAGACAGACCTGTCAAGAATAACACTTTGGCTATGTTTCCTATGTAAAAAATAGAACAAATTAGATAAAAAGCATGCATTCCACATGACACTCTGGCCCCATACAGAACAGAGCTTGTGCTGCTGCTGTCAGACCACCGAAATCTGAACAAACATACATACATACCATCACGCCTTTTTCCCAACGGGGTAGGCAGAGACCACATCTCTTCACTTGCTCCGGTCCTGACACACCTCTTGCGCTTCTTTTACTCTCATTAATCCTTTCATACATGCTCGTCGATTATGGGTACTCCTGATACATTACATAAACATAATTATAGAAAAATATACTTCAGGCGTGAGTCAGGTAAAAATAATTAGATATTGAAAAAAGATGGATTCGATCACCCGGACTCAAGATAGACAAAAACGTTGGTCAAACGACCAATAGCATAGCAGGTTTGATCACCACATTCTCACATTCTCCAATAAGCGAGCCAAGGAGCTATTCAAGCGAGGAGCATGAAAAAGTATCGATGTGTTTTGACATCACTAAAGGCGTTTTAATATATTATGATGTATTAATGCCAGAATGATGTCTCTTGTCAATTGCAACGACAGCCATTGCCAATGGAGTTTATTGAATTAATTATTACGTAATGAAACTTTTTACCTAAAATTCACATACTTACCATCTTGTTGTAGACTTGATAACTGTTGCTAATAAATAAAATAAAAATGCACCAGACAACACACCTCTTGTAGTGGTCTCGAAGTAGGGCTTATTATACCTGTGTTACGAGGTACCACACAAGGAAATAAGCCAGGGGCGTCTTCCAGCCCAGCACACCCAGACCCGAGTCAATTCAGAAAAGATCGTTTCCTGAATTGACCCGACCGGGAAACGAACCCGGGACACTACGGAAATCGAGGCGAGAAACCATGCTACAGTGCACAACGCCCACCGTGTCGTAATAACGTTGAAATGTGAAATAACTGGACTTATATTCCTGATCCTGTTCCTGCTACTATATATGCTACAATACAGGAACTACAGGAACACTCACTATCCACTAATTGGCTGAAATACTGAATAATAAAATAACAATTTTATTATTTTATTATTCAGTATTTCAGCTTGACTCTATGGAATAAAGTGATTTTCTGTGGAGACTCAAATACTTTTTTTAAACTTAAATATTTTATTTACCTGGGACAGTATTACTTATTCCTAGCAACGCTCGTAGAAAATCTGAAAGAATAACGGCTAAATCATTCATGTTGCTCCCTTATGTGGACTTTTAAATTATATACCTAAGCTATAACCAAGGCACTTTTGCCACAGATTCAGGCCATCAGGCTATATCACCTAAGTTTGAACCGTTGTTATTTCGAGGTGACAAAAAACTATTTATATCACATTCGTTCTGTGCATTAGATTCTTTGATATGGAGGGCTAAATATATTTTTGAGCATCCTTTCGAAGCCTGGAGGTCCCGGGTTCAATTCCTATGTCAGGCAAAGAGTGTTTTCGGATTTACGGAACATAACCCGAGTTTGTGAAGAACTTAAGCCAAAATCATAAATTCCGTCGTGGTCAAAGGCCTACTCCTCCTAAACGGATGGGCAAAATATCTAAAAAAAATATACAATAATAAACTTAAACACGGTATCTTCATTTTGTTTGTTTAAAATTGTCGTAGCATAGGAATAACCTTACTGCAAATATCTTGATAAGGGTTCTGTATCTGTATCTCATTTTAAATGAAACTGTTATGTTTTTATGAGAAAATAAAGTTCTTTAAACCTAAGAATCTATCGGCCATCAACTTTTCTTTAATTTGTTAGTTGGGTTTAATAAAAACATCCTGTGCCCCAAGGAAATTAACATTTTTGTGTTTTGTTGCGAGCGTCCTCGCGCGCACTCTGTCTGCGGGGGCGACGGGCGGCAGTACTGCTCTGGTATATCAGAGGGAGACAGAAAATACATTAGCTCCAGAGGTCGTGGGTTCGATTCCCGACTATGACAAACAATTATGTCACGAACATTATTTAGAAACTAATATTCAAGCATGTTTATCAGTCTCTGACGCCCATAGCACAAAATAAAGAGTTTACAGAAGGACCGCTCTCGACTTTTTTCCTAAACTTGCCTGATCGCCTAGGATTGCTACTATATACGCCCGGTAAGCCCAATCTGACAGAACGCGGGAAAATAATAATGTTCTGACTGAACATTCCTAACGGGTAAAGGATAATCTAGCGACGTCTTTAAATTCATGAACCTTTGCGCCCGATTATAAGTAGTCATTCCTCTACAGAAGGCGTCCGCTAAATTAACGGGGTCCCGGTGCAACTTGCTAGCTTATTGGGCTTGATCATACAGTCCTTATACCTACCTAGTAGGCAAGTAACAGCATTTTTTGATCAAACTTTAAATCTGACGTACAAATAATATCTCGAATGTTTTTGACAGTGCGACCGACCGCAAGACTGAAACTGACTGACTTCGCCTGTAAACTCACGTCTCCGTGTGCGTGTGTCAAAAATGGCGTGTTGTTCTAAGCGGGCTATCTTGCAGAGCGCCGCGCATAACTAATTTGTGCCCATAGTACAAGCTCTGCTTAGTTTGGACTCAGATGATCTTGGTGTAATTGGTCCTGGATATTTATTTATTTATTAAATGTGAATGAAAACTTCTGAATGACATTAAATGTGAATAATAAATCCTGAGAACAGGACATATGTAAGTATACAAATGATCCAACAGGTGGTCTGACTCGTAAAGATTCTCGGAAATAATTAGAAAACATTAGGATAGAATTCCACGTATCGCCTTTGTTTTACTAAACCAGAAATGTATTTCCTTTACTTATTAAACTGTGTTAAAATCTACATTCTGAATCTGCTTTTGTTCACTAACGAGTTTTGTTAGAAAGTTCTATATTAGCAGAACTTAGGCATCAGACATCGAAGTTGTAGGCACAATGTCTTGTTAACGTATTACCTCATGCGAAATCGATACTAATATATTAGAATAATTTTATTTTGCCCTGAACAGCACTTTACATAAACTGTACGTCTACCACGAGTTGCCACTTTAAATTAACATTACATAATATGAGAAGACAATGTCAAATCCCAGTACATTTTTTTACGCGAACGATAATGTAAATTTAACTTTTATAGTAAGTTTGTGTTGCGTTTTATGTTTCCATGATCTTCGTCGGATTAGAAAATTCACAAAAGAAGTGATTGACTGGACCACTGGCACTAAAGAGTAAGGTACTTGTATTTGTTCCGTGGCTGGGTGTGAAAATCTACAGAAGACGGAAGTAGGTCCAAAATTATAGTTTCCATTGCTATTAAGTCGGTAAATATTAAGTCGCCAGTTACTCAGACAGCCTTCAGGTGATTCAATTCTGTCTGCAGAATGTTAAATTGGTAGACAGTTTCGTTTCAGGAAAGACACGATACCACGTCGCGTGCGGGAAACGATAGAGTCCAAATTGCTAGGGCTACGGCCTATATTTCAAAATCAAATTGGTCCCCAAACGGCGCCGGTTTAAAGTAATAAATTGCCTCCCGAAGAAGTCAGAACCCCCCATAATCCGTTTGAAGGATTTTTCGAGACGATTGTACGGTTCAACAGTAGCGTTTTTGTCGCATAACTGACGATAACGTTGTGGTCGACTGTAATGGCTGTTGGTTCAATTATTGTTATCTATGTAGTTGGTGATTCGAAGATTCAAAGATTTATTGCGCACATGTGGGTGTTGGGAGTAATGTAAATTCTCTCGGCCCGTCGTACCACTCACCGCTCACTTTAGCTCTTTCTTATTAACACACACACACCAACACATTCACATTAAACAGTCAGCATTTATTTATATATTTTATACCCATTTACACTACACATATTACACTTTATGACACACTCGTATGTCTATGTCATTGTGTATTTATCATATTTACTATTTAGTCAACAGGGTCCACTGAAAACAGCGCCTGAGCCGAGCCTATCGGGCCCAGGCATTCGCTGAGTGAGGTTCTCTTTATTTATGGACATCGGGACATCGCTTTCTGGTGGGATTTATGGTATTTTTTCCTGTTGGATATTTTTGTTTATTTTTGTTCCTGATTATGTCAGTGTAAATATGTCTATTAATTATTAAATGCTTTCTTCCGAGTCTGCAATCCTGATGAAGTCAAAGATGTTTCCGTTCTTGGTGATCACTTATTTATAATAAAGAAATCTAAAATATAAATCGTCGCACTCTAGATTGACCCCCCCCCCCCTCTCCCCCTTGCTTGACTTGTCCAGGATTGGATGGATCTGGATGCTTCTGGCCCCACCGTTTAGCGTCCTGGTGAACGTAGGGGCCCTTCGGCTGACGCAACGTGTAATACGATACTAACGCCCAGTTCCACAAACGTCAATCAAACCTGAGCAGTAACTACATGTATAGCTATCCCTTTCATTTCTAGTGATAGGGCTGCGTCAATTTGAGATGTTCTCGACTTTTGATTAGCGTTTGTGAATACGGGGGTAACCCTTATTCTGAAATTGTAAGCAAATGTTGAGCTCCTTTCAAATTGCTGCCATCCTGCTACACTGCCTGCTATACATATAAGGGCTTCTCAAATTTGATTACCGTTTTAGAATACGCACGATGGTGCATATTAAGAAGGCCTGTGTCTGGATTTGGCTTGCTATAAGGTGGATTCAGGTGATTATAATGATTAACTTTTCAAGCATTTTCATGTTTTGGTGAGAATTTATAAAAACAATCATGTTTTATTTACATCTAATCAAATTAAGTGTCATACATACACCCTAAGCGCTTATTGAATATTTCGGTTTAGTCTTGGCAAGTTTTACACATCGCGACCATTATCATCTTCAATTAAATATGCGCCTGATAACACACTTCTTGTAAATGGTCTCGAAGTTGGGATTATTATCCTTGTGTTACGAGGTAGGTACCACACAAGGAAATAAGCCAGGGGCGTCTACCAGCACACCCAGACCCTAGTCAATCCAGAAAAGATCGTTTCCTGAATTGACTCGACCGGGAATCGAACCCGGGACACTACGGAAATCGAGGCGAGAAACCGTGCTACAGCGCACTACGCTAATCGTGTCGTCAAAATTTTAAAACTAAAGGATGTTAATTGCAGATGGCCACTGCACTGTGTAAATGAGCAGCATTCTCAAGACCTCAAGAGCTCTCAGCGAGCTATTCCCTGCTCAATATTTCTCTAACGTGTCTAAATTAGAAAATTATGAAGATAAAGATAAATGAACGTTATTTATTTATCCATTGTAGTCGGCAGGTATGCCATTTTTTTCCATACCCTATACTCGTATGTGTCGTAGGAAAGTGGGAAGAGCCGGATTTTCGCAAAAATTCTAGGATGAACGCAAAACGCCGGATAATAGGAATCTCATATTTAATTTCGCTATTATCCTGATTATTTTCAGTGTGATCGCGAAAATCCGGCGCGTCCTAGTCCTAGGTCATCAAGAATGAGCAATCACGTTCTGAGAGCTGATTGGCTGATAGAGATGTCGTGCGCTGACGGATGCGCTGATTGGTCGAACGTTACGTTCACAATTCCCTCGCCTTTTGTTGTTTTCAAAATGTGCTCCAGTTTTTTATTAACATTAAAACGTTATTTTTGCGTGAACTAACTCAACGTGTTAAGGTAAATTAATAGGTATTATTATGCAGTGAAGATTGAAGTGGCTGTGTTAATTGGACCAATCAGATAATAGCGATAAAAAATGTCCGATCGTGCTAGGATTGACGTATGATATAGGTACCTTATTTAATGTATTACTTCATTGAAAATAACAAAATCTCATCATGTCATATATGGTTTAGAGACGAGTAAAACCAAGGTTTCAAAACAGTGTAACATTTGCATAGGAATTTTGGTTGGATTGACTGTTAGAGTCGCAAGATGTAAAGCCATATTATCTGTTAGACTTGTGATACTATATAAAGTTATGCTAAACTCTTTAGTGTGCGCCGCCTGTCATCGCAAATTACATAACGTTCACGTAGATCAGTGTTATTTATACTTTAGTACTTGCCTTTAGGATATCTTCAAGTTTTATTACATCTTATTCTGTAATACAGCGGAAGAGCAAAGCAAGGCTACCGCAAAGAACGATTGGACGTTGGGTAGAAAATTGCTAAAAAGTGTTGATGGTAAAAGCAGCCTGGGTTGATGTACTTGTAAATACAATCTCACGAAGGTCTCAAGATTTCTGAGCATCTTTAGAAGTAAAGGGTACTGATCATATAATTCATGAGTTGAGCGAGGTAATGGCCAGCCTTAAGGTTACCCGTGGTATTTCAGAAATCTAAGGAAATAAATTTAATGTTTTGCATGCTCTTTATTTATAATTGAAGTTTAAAATAGCACCTCTTTCAATATATTTGTGGCGCCCTACAGGGTCCATAATTGATACCGCAACATTGAAGCCTACTATCTCAATGTACATTATGGTTTGCTATAAAGAATTTAAATTGAAATATTATTGGCACCCAGTGTTCCCATCCGAAAAGGCCAAAAAAATAATAATCGAAACAACTAAGGCGCTTCAATTTTGTTGAATAAATTGGTTTACTTTTTACTTAAACGTGATAATGTTATAGCCGAGCCCATACGAGTATGTTTTTATCATGAAATTTCACGATCTTATTTTTAACATAATATGAACGTAAAATTTTCTCTGCCATCGTAATATATTCACCAATGTAATCATCATTCACCTGAAGGACGTCTGGAACATATTATTATTTGCTGCCTAGTAAGTTATTTTTATAGAAATCGCTTTTCCGTAAAAGCACTCATACACCGCCATATGTTTGAATTCAGTGCGGGCTCATCGCAACGCACGACACCCCGCGTAGCCGTAAATGAGGCCTAAGAGACCTCGTGTTGGATCCATAAGTTATTCCTTTTTCTAATTACCGCATTAATCAAAAGTAATCGTTAATCCAAACTCACGGACCACGATAAATTTGCCAACTTCTTTTATTGGAAAGGAGGTCAAACAATGTCCCGCGCCGGACCGCCCTACGCTGACTCCAGTCCACAGCAATGAATCGAAATAGATAACGCGAGTTCCTCCCCATAGATAATTTTATTTAGTGATGGGCATTTTTAATTTCTCGACCCAGCGAGCTAGAGCTGTTTAGAACCGTTTAGTCTGAAGAAAAACTTCACCTGCTCTACCGCTTATAAAACAGGTTTGGTTCTAAAGAACTAATCGATCACCGCACCGCTCACCACCGACCGGGATCTCATCATCACACTCTGAATCGACCGTGGTCTCTCACAGTTGGTTTCAGAGATGCTTCTATCTCTTAGATTTTCCCAATGAGCAATAGTATGAAAGTCTTCAAGCAGGGTTTAAAAAAGTTTTTACGGTGGCCACAACACGCGGGTGGTGCTCCTGGCGTTGCATTGCATGCATCTATAGGCGGTTACCCGCTCACCATGAGACAGTCTGCGTGCTTATTTGTCACCGACGTAGTATTAAATAAAATAATGCGGACTAAATAAAGCAACGCCGTAAGAAGAACATTGCTCTTCGTTTCAGCACGCGAACAACATACGAGTACACTCACGTAATCTATTTCAATTGATGTCTATACAGAGCTTTTGAAGTTTTGTCCCGATTCATAGAATGTTTCAGACCCACTTGCCTCTTTTATCTTCGCCCTAAGTGTGCCTTTCCGTGACGTTCGTTAGCGTAATTAAGTTCTTTATAACTTTGGTTAACTTATCTTTAAAATTAGCCATGTAGAAAAATTGTTGCAAAAGACTGGAAGCATTAAAGACAGGTAAAGCGTATTTGTTGTGTATATATAAGCAGTTAAATAATATTTCACTACTAAGCTTTCGAATATTGATCGTATTTTCATTTAATTTGATCAAATGCTTACGCTTATTATGCTACAATCCTTGATTTTGAAAAAAAAAAAAAGTGAAATTAACTTAAAAATTTACAGAGCGGGAGATTTTAGAGAGATTTTTTAAATTAAACTTTAAGTATTGGTCTAAGTGAATTTATATTTTGAGCATTACAAAAATGCACTATTTTCCATCTTTAGATGAAATAGAATAAAAAAAAGTCCCGCTCGAGCCCTAGGGCTGGATCCTGGGATCAGTACGTCTACCACGAGTTGCCACCATAAATTTACGTTATGGTTCGTGTAAAAAATTGTATTAGGATTTGACATTGTCATGTCATGTCATGTCAAATCCCAATACATTTTTTTACAGTACAGGCGGAGTTTTGCTAGATGTCGAATTTCACAATAAAACTAAATACGTTTTTCATGTAATTATCAAAATCATTATTCGCTAGTATAGGACGTAGAATGCTGAACATAGCCTTCATGTCTTCCCCGGGTAGTCAAACTCAAACTCAAATATCTTTATTTAAATAGACTTAGTCAGTACTTTTTTAAATAGTCAAAAAATATACTTAATAATAGACATAAATACTATGATAACATCAATATATAAATATACACTATACAAACATAATGCGACTCTACCACCGTGTTGAAGAAGTTGATTCTTACTGAGAAGACCCGGCGAGAAACTCAGTAGTTACTCTTTAAAACTTGTTTTACAATGCGAGTTAGTAGAGTACAATTTGTTTGTTGATAAAAAAACTGCTTAAATTCTAACATTAAAAAATAAACAGAACAACCTAACAAGTAGGTACAGCAAATTTCACCCGGCCTCAAGTACTCCGGCTCCAATCCGTGTGGTGAAAAGTACAAGATTTTTACTTTAGGATGAAAAAACATCATAACTTCGATTACTTTAACATTTTACAATGCTCATTTTCATTTCTTGAGACAAAAAACATGAGGGTAAGAAATTCGATTTTTTATATTTTTCTATGTTAAGATAGAAAACATAGTTAAAAAAATCCCAACTATCCCGAGAAGCGGCATAAGGCCGTTTCACCATTCGACCACCACTAACATTCAACTTGACGCTGACTACCACGTTTGGGTTATTGGTCGTGAGTGTGTGATAAGTGAATAACATTAGTGTCAAAAACACTAGTAAACTACTATTTTGCACTCGAATTCCGAGGTTATTATAGCCCAACCAGATTAATTTGGGAGACATATTGTAAACTGGTTAAAAAAGCATTAATTATAACAAATGTAATATTATTTCTACTAATTGCCGTGACGCCGCGCCACAAAGTTTGGCGTAGTGATTGTGGCTTCACCAAGGAACCGTTCACACTATACTAGGAATTATTCATTATAACTTAAATATATTACACGTTCAAAATATTTATAATTTTGTCTTCCAACTAAACGATCGTCCACTGAACGAGATTCGAATCCAGAGGGGTTGTTCGGTGTTGATTTAGTTGAGTTTTTGGCACATAGTCCCTGATTGTTATTACCAATCCCCATTAAGCAAGCTTGGTGGTTCAGTCGTGTCACATGGTAATCAGTAGGTATATGCGAAACCATATTTATGACCATACCCTGTAGCGAGGTATTACCTCGCTACATGGTATAGTGGATAAGCAGATTGTAGGATTCCGTTTGTGATGCCTGATGGGCGGCGGCGGTTAAATAACCGCAGCCCACAGGACACTTGTAATAGCAAAGGACCCTTTGCTATTTGGAAACGAGCTGCCGACTGCAACTGCCGACAGCACGTGCAGCGACTGCATGCAATCCTACGGCGACTGCACGTGCTGCTGCCGAGGCGCTTGGAAGCCATTTCATATAAATACATACAAACCAGTAGTGCAGCTGCGGTCGATTTCATGCAGTGGTTGCACGTGCGGTCGGCGGTTACAGCGTGCAGCTCGCTTCAACATAGTACCATTACAAGGCTTTGCTGCATAACCTGTCCCCAAGCCGAACAAACAGCTTCGCAATAAGCTATGTTCGCCTTACTTGCTTATAAGGGTACTGCCTAAGTGTAATTTAGAAAATTCAATATAACATTATTTAATGGACAACACCCCAAACGAAACAAAAAGGGTTAGTTACACTACACAATTTGGTTCTGTGTTAGTTTTCTATTCAAAGCTTGTGTAAAATAAGTTGGCGCATGTGCCACTTGGGTGTGTTAGCTACTTGCTACAGTTTTAGGATGCTTTTATTTCTGCCATCAGTCTACTTTGTGCAGCAAATCTATTTTGTTAGAATATAATATTTTTTTTCCGGATAAACTTTTAAATAGTTCCCTTCTAATATAATTACCAGTTATTTTGATAATTTGCAATAACAATACACGATCTACAAGTGTTGTATGTAAGCACTATAACATAGTGTGACTAGGTGATATTTTACACAGCCGCATAGATAAATCAAAGAAAGTTAATTTTTATAACTGAAAGTGAAAGCTTTTTAGGGAACTGTTCTAGTTTGTGTGAGATGTGTATTTTTTCAACTTAAATGCTAGTGCAAAATATGCACAGCACGAAACTGAGGCAGACCCAGGCTGAATGTCACATTGGATTTAACTCACTGCGCTTATATACAAGTAATTTTGGTTGCAATTAAGCACAGAAGCTGGCTGGCGGTAAGGTATTACCACAGCCGAACGCGTAAAGTGGCAACTCATGGTAGACGTACTGCCAGTGCATATACCGTGAGTTTCTGTTACGTAAACTACTAGTTATCTTCAGGAATTTGTATGCCATTTTTAGTTCCATTTCTAACTGGCGGCAGGAAATAGAGAGTATTTCCTAAACTTGCGTGACCGCGCAGTGTTACTACTACTATATTCGCTCGGAATGTCTTAAGATGAAGTATTACCAAAATTCATCATCATCATCATCATCATTTCAGCCGAACGACGCCCACTGCTGGGCATAGGCCTCCCCCAAGGATCTCCACAACGATCGGTCCTGCGCTGTCCGCATCCAGCGGCTTCCCGCGACCTTGACCAGATCGTCGGTCCACCTTGTAGAGGGCCTGCCCACGGAACGTCGTCCGGTACGCGGTCGCCATTCGAGAACCTTTCCGCCCCAACGGCCATCCAAAACCCCCAACCAAAATTCATCATGTGAAAAATTGCACCAAGTTCGACAAAAACAAAAACATTCGCGACAGTGCGCCTGGCCGACTCACCGAAGCTCAATGATATCGGCTGTAAACTCACCGTGTCTGTTGTGTGTTCAAAGTGGCGGGGTTTTTTTAAGCGGACTTTCTGTCAGAGGCGCCTGCCGTATTTGTGCTGGCGGCGAGAGGCGCTCTACCTAAATCCTAAACAAAAACGTCAACGCGGACGCTAGTGACTGTCATTGGTGTAAATTCATTGAAGGCATACTGGATACAACGCTGCCAATACGGGTATTTGACCCTGTTTAAACCCTTCGAAACACCTCCTGAAGATATTCAACCTAAGTGTAGCTGATTGGGAAAACGTCAGCATTACTACTTATTTAACAATTTTAGCGTATTGCGAAAGCAACAGCTTAAAAATAACTATACGAGATCATGGTGAATTCCGTTTGTGCGGAAGAAAACTTTGGCAAGTGACAGTGCAATCGCTGCCTAACCATTTGAAGGCGCTTTGATGTTGCGATTGAAATTATTTTCTCATAGCGACGGCCAGAAGAAACCGCTCTCCGATATTACAGCTTAATATGAAATACCAGCATTATTTACGACTTAACCCAGTTAGGAGCAGAGCAAGGGCCGGACGCAGGATGCACAATGGTATTTATAGAGATTCCATTTGGGGATATCACTTGATTTAAATGTGGAGATTCCATGCTTTAGAAGGCATGTAAGAAAAACCAAATCAGGACGTTTTACTTAATTTTTGTGCTATTGTGCTTGTACAAAAAATCGAGCAATTAAATATAAAAATTGCTATTCATTGAAAACCGTCTTAGCTGCTTTTTCGAAAGTCTAATAATTTTCTTTTCAGAATAAATGATGTGTCGCTATTCAATGAGAATTTTATATGAATGTATTTTGTTGTAAATGACAAATTTTGTTAAGAATGCAATTTTAATTTTACAAAGACTTTTTACAGAATCTTTCTGAGACTGATAAAAAACTTGTGTCAAAAGTAAAATTAACAAACAACAGTGAAACACGAGTATCACGCCACAACTGTGGGTTCGTAGCAGACTACGCGTCGTAGCAAAGTTATGTTACAAAAACTACGTAGCTATCAAACTACGCTTTCCGCGCTCACCCGGAAGTCCGACAACGCTTTTAAAGCCATATGCGACTTAAAAACAGCAGTAGGTAGGTAGGAAAAAAACAAAAAAAAAGCATTTTAATAAACTGCTAGGTAAAAATATTTCTGATATACATTGGTATGCAACAATGTAACCACACAAAAGCAACAAAGTTACGCAAATACGATATTAATTTCGGCTAATGTGTTAAACACCCGAGGTTTAACCAAAACAAAGAGATTAGTAAGAGATGAGAAATCTTTATAACACAAACAAATGAATACGCACAGGTAATTTCCAGAAAGATGTAAGACACAAACATGTCGGTCACACAAGGTCAACATGTTTTTTACTGTTTTATATATATAATTATTTTCTACTTATATCGAATGGTGTACTTTTTTATTCCCTTACCAAACGGTTTTAAAAGTAAAGTAAAGTAAAAAATATCTTTATTCATATAGACTTATAAAAAGTATCTATCTCAAACTCAAACTCAAACTCAAATAACTTTATTCAAATAGACTGTATCAGTACTTTCAAATCGTCAAATTTACAGCAAAATATACTAAATAATAGACATAAATACCATAATAATATGGATATGTAAATAAACAGTATACAGACATAATGCGACTCTACCACCGCGTCGGAGTTGTTTCTTGCTGAGAAGACCCGGCGAGAAACTCAGCAGTTACTCTTTTAAACTTGTTTTGGGTTTACAACAGGGGTTAGTAAAGTACAAGCAGTGTGCCATTTTGATACCTAAAAGAATATAAAACAAAGAGAAAAAACCAACCATAAAAGAATATAATAACAAGAATTCATTTAAACAATTCAAAAACAAAAATTGTTAGTCAGTACATACAAACTAGGTACCTATTAACTCTTACAATAAAACATCTGTTACAATAGAGCTATTTAATCCCGCATCGAGAAGAGCGCTTATACCCAGGCATTTTTATTTACATTTTTATCTACAAGTCAAATACAAAAATAAATTATGGCAAAAGAAATTAAATGAAAATAAACTTACATACAATAATACTATGACAGTAAATATCATAATTAAACATAATGTGACTCTACCACCGGTTCGGAGGTTGTTTCCGATCGAGAAGACTCCGGCAAGAAACTCGATGGTTACTCTTTTTCAATCTTGTTTTTATACACATTGAATTGACGGAGTAAAGTCATAACAAAAAAAAAATGTGCAGTGGAGCAGATTATACCTAAGATGACCACAAATTCTTATCATTTAAAAAATTCTCTACACTATAATAACCTCGCTTCATTGACTTAGCTTTAATTTGTGACTTAAACTTGTGAAGAGGCAGTTCAACAAGCGTTTGCGGAATCTTTACAATTTTATTTTACACATTGACCAACAAATGATTTCCCTACCTTATGCAGTCTTAGACTGGGAGTTACGAGCTTATTTTCATTTCTAGTATTAAGTTTATGAACATCACTATTTTTCTTGAAGAGATACAAGTTTTCACGGACATATACTACATTATCATAAATAAATTGAGAGTACACAGTTAAAATATCTATCTCTTTGAATACTTCACGAAGCGAGTCGCGTGGTCTAAGGTTGTAAATGGAGCGGATGGCTCTTTTTTGAAGAATAAAGATGGTGTTGAGATCCGCTGCCGAGCCCCACAACTGAAGACGACATTACACTGTAAAAATAACTGAAGTACACTAATCTTGCTGTTGCGATATCAGTCAGGAGCCTTATTTTTCTAACAGCATATGCTGCCGAACTAAGTCTTCCAGCCAGGGCAGAAATATGCGGAGCGGACCACACTGTAACTTGGAATTGAGAGTAATTCCTAGAAATACAGTGGAATTCGTAATCTCTAACGGCTCGTTATTCACGTTTATAATGGTATCGACCTGTCTTACGTTGGGCATAGAAATTTGACATATAGTCTTCTACGGTTATGTATCGCATGTGAATCGGCAACCTATCTTTATAATTTAATTGGATATTAAATTATACTAAAAGATAAAACCGACAAGCTAACTTATTCTCTACGTCTACCACGAGTTGCCACGATTTACATTTTCGTTCGCGTAAAAAAATGTATTGCGATTTGACATTGTCATGGTCTATCCTGTCAAATCCCAATACATTTTTTTAAGCGAACGATAACGTAATATTAAAGTGGCAACTCGTGGTAGACGTACTGAACTTTTTTGTTTAAATTATGCTAGGAAATTAACAGTGGATAGTGTCAACATCCTTGTTGCAGAGCAAAAGAAAAACCGTAAAACAAAACAGAGTTAGATAACACTGCAAAAGTTGTGGTAAAGTTTAGTATCAGGCAGACCGCTATTTTTTTTTACAGTCGTACTTATTATCACATTAAAAAAAAGAGACCTTTCATAAAAACCGCCACTTGTGAAAAGGATACAAAAACTACTAAGGTGATGTCAAAAAAATACAAAATATAAGCCCACACCTCCTGCCGTGAATTGCAACAATTAAAAATTCTCTCACGCAAAGCCTTTTATCCTCCACCTGTTTTATTCTTTCCATCCAGTCATTAGGCTAAATTATTCACATATCAAACAGTGTGTAATGCAAAAGATATGTAACTGCACCACGAAGGGTACCTCGTCTGCCCGAGGTGTCCCGATCTTTGGGGTATTCGAATCGGCAGTCTGAAGCTCAGTTTGCTCGCAGCCTTCGGGGTAGGCGGACGTGTCACTTGCCCCGGAAGGGTTCGCGATCGGTTGTGCTTGTGGTCTGTCGTGTAGTGTTGGACATGAGTGAGTTGGTTTTTGTCACGCGCTAGTATAGGATTGGAACAGGTTAGTTTTTTAGATGCCGCAGAAATTTTATATGGGTTTTTAAACTGCGATTTGATTAGCCGGCTTGGTTGATCAATGCCTAGTTTATTTTTATTTAAATGTGACGTATATTTTACGTTGTGTACGTATCTTTGGATAGTATTTTATGTTACAGCAGTAAGTTTTGGAAAACGGTTTATATTTTACTGAGAAAGAAAAAAGATAAATATTACCTGGTTCTTTTTTAGACTTCATTACCTTCCATGATTCTTGTCTTTTGTGTATTAATTATTCGTTATTTCAAATTTAACAGGTTTCATCAAACCTAACAATAGAAAACCATTGTTATGTGTCATATGTGATTAATGGGACAGGTAAAGGGTTATAAAACTAAAGTATTCTGCAAACAAAAGAGGTCCTGAAGTGGATTGCAGTATATTCATTCATAAAATTATTTTTCAAGTATTTGAAAGATTTAAAAGATTTATTTATTTATTTCATAAGTATAACTGTTACCAAAAGCACAGGATAAATACTATTATCTGATTTATTTTTTTGGCAAAAAGAGCTTATAAGCCTCTTGTTGCTTTGTCTGCTTCAATGGAAAGGTACTACGCCTATTTAGTGTTTCAAGCAGATACAATCAAATGAACGAAAAGTAAAGAACTTATTCATTCTTTTCAATACACGTATTTGTATATGATGAGGGTGATAATTGTAGTAGTCGTCATTACGGCGATCGATGGCTAAGTTACAAAACTGGGTTTCAGTAATGATGACGTACCTATTAGTGGAGAGGTTTAAGGTGAAAGTATTTTTTGTCAGTTATACTCCACCCTTAATTATATGTAACTAATGAAATTGAGCAATAACCACACACTAAATAGCCCAAACGAATTTTACGGTACGTTTGATCTCGTAGTGCGAGGATCGCAAACTTGCATAAAATTCAAGGAAAACTTTCATAAAAAGCTAGTGCTACTTGAACAATAATTTCACTAAAGACTGTGCTAAAAGTAGTTTTGTCTTTCACTCAGTATCTAAGCAATCTTTTCTTTCTTTTGTACGGTAAATCTTAATAATTTTACTGTGAAATACTAGGTGCCGAGGCATTTATTTCTCCTACTATCTTTGAATTAACGATCTAGTATTTCGAGGAGTTCATATCTCTTTAACACATTGGTGGTGGCTATTCGGTGTGGTTTCATGTGAAGGGCTTGCAACGCCATGCCACTAGATATGATATGGTTAACCACCGATGAATATTTTTCAGGCCTGCAACATTTATTTAGATTACCCATCTTTTCATTCGTACACAACTGTACATTATGGTTCAAGATTATCAAAGAAAAATTTTAAATTTAATAAAGTGACACTATAGAAAACGTTTTTTTGTTTCTTACATTTATCTTTTTTTAAGAGGGAGTTCAAAATTTAGTTACCCTCAGGTCACTTCATCTAAAGTGAACACCTATATTCACGGCCAACTGGCACACAAGTATTAACAAATATTGCTTGCTTTGTATGGAAATCTATTCTATAATTTGTCTGTTAGCTTCCGTAGGTAGCTTTTTTGTGGCATTCAATTATTAAATGAACCGGTGGGCATCAATAATTTTTGGAGTCTTTACACAAATGAGCTTCATAGAGCTGGGGGTCTACCTATAGAGCTTGTTAAATTTTGCTGTAGCAGCTGCAATAGTAGAAGTATTATTATTAGAAAATTGAAGTAAAAATTAAGGACACCTTTCACCAAGATTATCATATGACCACAAACTAACTAAGCCGAGCTTGGATTACGGACGTCAAAACCTGATGAACATATTTTTATATTTCTTAATACATATCTAGATAATTACACTCCAAAAACAAACACACTTTTCACCAAGATTATCATCTGACCACAAACTAACTAAGCCGAGCTTGGATTACGGATGTCAAAACCTGATGAAAATATTTGTATATTTCATAAATACTCGTAACAATACATATGTAGATAATTTCTGCCTTAACAAGAAAAATAAATCACAAAAAGGAAAGGATTGGCCTGTTAGCGCAATGGTAGCGATTCTGCTTTTAGGGCCTTAGGTCGTGGATTTAGGACGAACATTTTTGTAACAAATATTAGTTTTTTCTTTGGCAAGGTGTTATTATCTATTTGAGTATGTATTAAGAAATATTTAATATGTTTATCTATCTGCCTTTGACCTCCATAGTAGAAGTTTTCCTTAATTTAGGGTATTAGTTTATTACTTAAACAAAGTTTCATAAAAATCCGTCAAGTAGTCTTCACGTGATGATGGAATATACAAACAGACTGATACTAATTCTCAAAATGTTTTTTTCGTATTCTTTATCGTTCAGAGCGCAGTGGATTCGTGGCCTAGGGATAAAACACCCAACTCGCACTGTGGATCGTGTGGTCCCGAGTTCAAGTCAGGCTGGAACCATCTTTGTGGTCATTGTTGAACCGACTTACTCTCCGGTGATAGAACTTATCGATGAAATACCAAATCAACCCATATAATCGAATTATCAGTTAACTCATAAGTAAAAAAAGTATGGAAAATTAATACGAGTATTTCTGCATTGACTAAATGATTTTGCCCGACTTGCAAGGAAATATTAAAAGCTATTATTATTTCAGGAACATTATTGTCCGTGAAGACCTAGGTCCTCGACGTCGGAAGTAATAAGCATACTTTGAAACCTACCCCGCTCCACAGTGAGAATATACTCGCCGTAATCTCTTTAGGTCGTGTGTCCTTCTCATTTCCATTTTAATCTGGTTTCTTTGTGAAAAATACGAAACGCTAAGAACTAGTATTAACATTTAACTATCTTTAGATTATACTATATGGAATATTAGAATAAGGCTACCTACTTTTTACTCGTATTATCGTGAGTGAGATTAAAGGAAGGTAGATAGCTACCTTCCTTTAATCTCACTCACGATAATACTTACTTCAATTTATCTATACCTTATTCATTATAGCATTAGACAGAAGTAAAAAAGGTTCTTTTTAGGGTACACTTTGTGGTAAAAGTACAATAAACATTATTACTTTTAAGATTTATGGCGATTTATTAAAACCTACTTAAATAGCAGCTGTCACACTTAATTGCTCTAATTTTGCTTCTGCTTAAATAAATTATTTTGTCGATGTAAAAACCTAAAAGAAGCAGGGGTTTTATCCGAATACATTTTTACTGTCACTATAACTCTACCTAATCTAAAATGTTACATAATCCCTTCATACGTTGTGGCGGAAGGGGTTTTCAATTTTGCAAGGTTATAAAGTAAAGTAAAGTGAAAAATATCCTTATTCATTTAGACTTATAAAGAGTACTTATGACAAGTCATTTACAAAAAAATTTTTAGCAAAAATATACTGAATAAAAATGAACTTGGGTACATAAAATAATAATATGATAGTTCATATCATAATTAAACATAATGTGACTCTATACTCAGGTATGTCATCGTCATGGCAACGTCAAATATAAATTGTCAATTATTTAAGCACCTCTGTTTCTTATTTCTAATGTTATAACGAATGAAGTATAGAGAAAGGCAGATTCGAATATATATCGATACTTTGGTAATTCTGGTTTTGTATCTCGGACGCAACCGTGTATGACATCAGGAAACTTTGTGCCACACAGTACACTCGAATGTTGGAACTTAGAGAAGTACACACATCAAAAGTGTCTAGGGATCAAGCATTTTTATGCGGATTTCTTGAGATTGAGATGTGGCTTTGTAATAAATTTATGATTTTATAAATTTATATGGATCCTTTTTGGTGCATTTCATAATTTGAAACAGGAACTGTCAATCAAATTCGAGTAAAAGATGAAAATCAGCTGTCAATATTTTCCCTATAAAAACATACAACGCATTGAAGACATTATTAGTGCTACTGTTTCCCTACTACTGATTAAAACAAACGTTATTATGGAGCGGCGACGTCATTTAAGCAGGGAAGAATTGCTCAGAGCCGTGGGAATGATAGAAGCTGGTTCCCGGCAACGTACTGTGGCTTTAGCTCTGAATACAAGTCAGAGTGTTATCAGTCGACTTTGGACACGTTACCGAAGCACTGGTACCGTGGCTGAGCGCCATGGAGGACGGTATCGCTGCACCACACGGAGACAAGACCGATACATTCAAATCACAACTCGAAGAGCTCCAACAATAACCGCCATGATGTTAGCCGTGAGGCTTCATCACTCTTCAGGGAACTTAATTAGCGACCAAACAGTCAGAAACCGCTTGCATGAAGTGAACCTTCATTCCCGAAGACCGCTAAGGGTACCACCTATAGCAATGCACAATCGTAGGATTCGATATCAATGGGCTCTTGAACACAGAAATTGGGCAGAAGAACAATGGCGTTTCGTGTGCTTTTCTGATGAGTCTCGTTGTGGTATGAGACCGGATACAAGACGTATACGACACTGGAGAACCCCTGGACGCCAACAGCGATTAAAATCCTGCCAGGAAGTCCATCCTTATAGTGGTGGAACCATCATGGTATGGGCGGGTATTTGGATCGGCGGAAGAACTGAGTTGATTTGGATCAGAGGCAACCTCAACGCTCAAATTTATGCTGAGACGATTGTATCAGACGTCATCGTTCCTCTACAAGTGCAAATCGGTCCCTTATTTCAGTTAATGCATGATAATGCACGACCGCACACCGCAAGAGTTGTAAGACAGACTCTCGCCGCAGCTAACATCCATGTCCTGCCCTGGCCAGCTCAGTCGCCAGACTTGAACCCGATTGAACATGCATGGGATATGCTACAGAGAAGAGCTCTGCCGAATATGGAGGGTATCCAGTCGCAAGAAGACCTTTTTTTGTTGTTGCAACATGGGCGGCCATTCCACAGCGTGATTTGGATGAACTCATTTTGAGTATGCCAAACCGATGTTCTTGTGTTGTTAGTGTTCGCGGTAGAAACACGGATTATTAATTGTTTAAGTTACTCAATAAAATTTTAAAGAAAACTGTTATTTCAGTCTTTTTTTCGAACTTGAATGTTAGTGGTTCAAATGTCAAAAATCCCTCTATTAGGAAAATGGCAAATTTCTTTATTAATGCAAAGGTGACTTGGTTTATCGTTACTGTAGACAAACGAAAACACTTTATTTGATGAATCCTTAAAGAAAATTTTAATTAATATCAATCAGGAGAAAAGTTATTGCAAAAATATATGTTGATCCCTAGACACTTTTGATGTGTGTATATATGTATATCAGTATAATATTTCACTGTGTGTACTCGTACTACCACTACACTGCCTCGGTCCGTTGAGCGTCCGCTCTTGATCCAGAGATTATGTTTATACTGATTACACTAATATTACTTACTACATTAGATAGTGACTATTTAACTGTACTTATCTTGTTGTTTTCATTCAACTTAGTTTACAAACCTTTACAAAAGCGAGCATTGAAATCGACGCGGTTAAATATAGTTTTTGTCATGAAAGTCATAAATGATTCTGACCTTTACATATTTTTATATTTTGAAGTACTTTAGTATAAATGCCTTTCTAGGATATCTTTTTCAACCATCTCCTAAGTAGGTATACCTACTAAATTAGTTGTGTAACCATCAAATCCGGCTTCCCAGCCCCAGAATAGGAAACTTGTTAAACAATTTGTCTCTATTAGGCCCATTTCTTCCTGCTCCATATTCATGCAGACTCGTTGGTCTCATCCATATTTATTTGTTACCTTATAAGAGAAAATCACTAAATTAATTTCGTAGGAACTTCGGGGATACAGTAAGTCGCCTGTCGAAACTTGGACCTATTTAGTTCGCCCTAACTTCGTCCTTTGACGTATTAATTATAGAAGCTTGTAATTATGTTATTTCGAATAAATGAATACTTTAACCTTTTGTTTTATACTGTATCAAGGGTGCCACAAAACCCCGGAATGTCTCAAACTTCACTCAAATTTGAGGAGCCTTGAATTAATTATGTCTCAGAGATTTTAGGATTGAAGAAAATCCATTTAGTAGGTGCTGCTCAAAATACGTTAACGGTTACGTTAAGCTAGTTTCATTCTATCGCCAAATTAAGACGTACATAAGCATAATAACATCCTTTGGTTCGTGTGTTCATCTCCTGTATTTCAGGATCCGGCAATCACAGTCCTTACCTACTTTCAAACCCCAAGTAAAAGCATATTACCTCTCTCTGTAACCTGTATAGTCTTGAATATAGTGCTTGAATAAGCCGAACCTAAAAAAATCTTTGTTCTCATTACTATTCGTTTGTGTATGTTCATATTTATCCTTAACACACATATTTTATGTTTATAGTATATAATTATTATCCAGTATAAATTCGCGACCATGTGTATGGGTGTACTCATACAATATGTTTTAAGTGGAGGTGGTTCACAAAACATGTTTTTAATTTTCACCTCGCCTTAAGTTATTTCATGATGTCTCAGTCATTACCTTACCCTCTTCTCTTTTTTTGTTAGAAAATTCCTAACACGAGGGTTACCTGGAAGAATAGAATAGAATAGAATAGAATAGAATAAATAAATAAATAAATAAATATCCCTGGACATTATTCCACACAGCGCCATCTAGCCCCAAAGTAAGCTAATTAAAGCTTGTGTTATGGGATACTAGACAACGGATAAACATACTTAAATACATTTTCTTTTGTAAATACATACTTATTATACATAGGAGACACCCAGACCAGTACAAACAGACATGTTCATGCACACAAATGTTTGTACTGTGCGGGGATCGAACCCGCGACCTCTGGTGTAGTAGCCAACTTCTTAACCATTACACCAAGTCGGTCGTCAAAATATAATAGAAAAGAATATGTTTATTTTGCTTTTAAGAGATCGCTTCCTAGCGATAAGGCCGCCTAAATTGTACTGTACTAAGTTTTTAGATTCTAAGTACTGTTGTTATCATTATCTTTTTAGTTGTACAATAAAGTATTTTCATTTTATCTTATTTCTTTTTTGATTGGTTTAATAATACAATTCATATTCATTCATTCCATCTAAGGGCTGTGGTAGGGCATGATGTGTTTTGAATGTATTACATCGTAGTAAGGATTTGTGATTATACCAACGCGCAGTTTGAAAGCTTGTTGATTGAGATACTTCGTGATCATTTCCAGTATCCTCAACAAGTAAACTGGTGGCCATAAGCCTGCTCCATAAACAACTTGAATAACTTTTATTTTATACAAATGTCAATAGTTCCACAATGTGCATCGATAGTAATTTAGTAGTACATACACAACAACACACAACTTCACATTATCTTTCTTGGCCTAAAATACATGTCAAACTAATGGAGAACTTTCTTAAGGACTCTGACTATACATCATCATCATCCGTTCAATTTGAATTAAAATAAATAAATAAATAAATTGGGGTCTGATGTTCACTCACGTGACGTTCTCCGAAATGTTGTGACGTATTTATTCCTGTTTTGTTATCAAATAAAAAGGGCAATAGAGCGTGTTAGCGGCACACTGGTTCCTTAAAATGTATATGTAAGTTGGTTTTTCCATTAGTAATGATGTCAACTTATCTGGTGACATGTAAGTCATGATAACAGTGGGTAATGGTTGCTATCGAGGCTCGTAATTCCCGGTATCCAGTTCCACTGGCAGTAAATATCGACGTGTTCGACGTCGAGATATGTCATGAACGATTTTATGGGACTGACTTGTTTTTCCATTTTCACTGAGATATCTTGTTTTGAACAGAGTAATTTATGGACTGTATAATTCACTTGAAGTACTTTTAATCTTGATTGGAAATGTTTGTTAGATTGAGTACTTTTAGGACCCGCTTACAGCTTTAGGCATTGAATTAATCGGAAATGAATTTAATTTACAGTACTCTCTATCTAAAGATATAAACTAGAAATTTTCAACCTTGGTACTAGGTATCCAGCGGGATTTGAACCCGTGCCTTTCACAACGTTGCCCATAATAGACCTGACGAATTTATGTAGATACTTAGCTTAGCAGTGGGATATAAAAGGTTATTTAAATAACAAAAAATACAGCCAACGTTGTTTCATTGATGTTTTAATATAAGGCAAGTATATTTTTTTCCTTTTTTTAATTGGAAATGTTCTGTTAAGATATAAATACAAGGTTAGATAACTGGGAATACGACTTCACACCGCCACATCACCAAAATAAAACATTAAAAAAATAAATAAAAGATTCGCCTTGTGGTATTTTATTTACGAAAACTTATGCGTATTTTTTACCGCACCTAGACTTTTCATCTTATAAATCTGGCCGTAAATATCGACATGGTACTTGTGGGTTAGAATATATGTGGAACGTAAACTGGTTTTATGAGGATGTTGGTTATTTTCCACGGTTTTACTGAGCTGTTCTGGATAAAGTATAAGATAACTTTTACTGTTAACGCAACTTTACACACATGTGTTTTATGCAGAAGTAGGTTGATTAATTATTTACATCCAATCTTGTTAATCTATATCTATACTAATATTATTAAGAGGAATGATTTATTGTTTTTTTTTGTGTTCAATAGGCTCCGAAACTATTACATTATCAGGGAGTGACATAGGCTACATTTTTTTTAATTTGGGCTATATTTTGACGGGAAAGAAAGTCCACGCAGGTGAAGTCGCTAACGGATTGTTTTAATCATAACACAAAGGGCAATGTACTTGTATAAAATAACCAGTGTCTTTTTTGCTGTTTGCCTCAGCTAACCTAACGATGTCCGATAATTATTGGTTTCCATTAATATTTTATTGAGGAACGTAAAACTTCTTGCCTTGTTTGTTACCAGGATTATAGCGCTATTAATTTATCTATATTTCACGCTACATTCGCACTGTCACAAAACACAAACACAATCACAGTATACAACCGGCACGGTATCACTTATCAATGTATTGTATTACACTTCTTCACACTACACAATACATTTAATTACTCACCATCCTCTTACTTATATTAAATATTTATTTTATATATAAGGCACATACGTGTGTCCACCGCAAGTGTCCGTGAGTCTACTCATTTAGGGCCCACTGAAAATCAGCGCCTGGGCCCTCAAAGCCCAGGCTGAATGCTGAGTGAGGTCCTTTTATTTTTTGGGCATCGGGACGTTGCTGTCTAAAGAGGTTGTTTTGTCTTGTTGTTGTTTTGTTCTGTTGTTTTATGCCACCACCTACGTGTTTTTTTTTCCAAAAATATGTCCAAAAATTTAATAAATGTTTTCTATTTCTATTTTCTATATATGTCACTATGAACATACTTTGTAGCATAAGTAGTGTTACTTTGTACCGTGTATACGTATAGGATGGCTTGTTTGGAGGTTTTTGTTTCCGAAAAGAATATGTTATAAAACGGACACACAAGGCATATTTTTAAATATTCGGTCTGAGCTTTCGTGGTCTCTTGGATAAAATGTTTAAAAATATTTTTTCCTGGAAGCGCTATCTAGGTACTTTGTTTTTTACTGCTATAAGAAAGATATTTATTATACAAAAACAAAGAAACCTAAAACTAAGTATTACATTTAAAAGTGAGTATAAATGTATATTCCCATGCGCTAATTTAAAAATTTCTTTGTCATGAAAATAATGCTGTAATTTACTTGTAATTCTATAGCTAACGGGATTCCGTGACCATTGTCAGGTAGGTAGATCTTCTTCCTGTAACTTGTCTGCATCAACGGTCATTATTTTAACGCACTATGTGCCTTGTCCACGTAAATTTCCCTCGACTACTACTACATCAATACAAGATAAAGGCACGATTCCCACCGAAAGGCACGCATCGGCGCGCGTCGGAACGCATTTACAAAGATGTTGAGAAAATTGTATTTTACTAACATTACCTTAGTTGTTCGAGAGTCGGCAGAGCCGAACGGGTTCTGCAACATGTTTGCGTACCCGTCAGGATTGCAAGATTGTATGTTGGACCCGGATTCGACTTTAAGGCCCGTATTCTAAAATAAAATCTGTACTTGAGTGTAGATCTGAGTGACGTTTTTGTATGAACTGACGTTTTGAAATCTCTACTCAAGTACTGATCAGTGCTTGAGTACGATTCTAGAATACGGGCCTAAGGTTATGTTAATTAAATACAATTTTCTTTACGTCTTTAAATGCGTTCTGACAGGCATGGGAATCGTGCCTAAGTCTGTTTTTGCAACCCGAAAACCTAAGACCGTTTTCAACCTATTTATAGACCCTGGACAGATTAGGATAATGGGGCTTTTTTGACCTCAAGAGTCAAATATTTTATTGAACCGATGTTATAGGGGGATTTTAGGGAAGGGGGCCCTCAGTGTCACGGGGCCCTGGGCACGTACCCAAAGTGACAAATGGGAAAAAGGGGCCTGCGTAAACCAGCCGCACTAGATATCTATAGGGAAGGCTGGAAATCATAATACTGATGTTGAATAATGGTTTGAATGATAAAGGATGAAGCAGTTTTTTTAAGTATTGGAAAAGGATGCAAATATATTGTTGGCACAAACTTGGCTTATTACTTTTGTGGCTGCCTAGCGCGAATGCCGCTCCTAAAAAGAAATTCAAATATTTTCTTCCCGCATTCCTGTAATCCGTTGTGGATGGAGGAACTTGCCAAGCATTTAATTTTGTACTTCTTTAAATCTTCGTCAGTTTTATTATCTGTAGCACGGAGGTTTGTGTTTAGTCTTTATTTCACTTTTTATACAGTTAGAAGTGTGTGGAAAACTTCTATGTTATAAATGTGATTTCATAAAGTTTTAAACAAACTGAAGGAACAAATGCAAATGCTCATCATCAAACTCATATAAGCAAGACCATGCCAACGAACTAAATTTGCACCACGCAAAGGCTGCTAATAAAAAAACTAACTTCGATGAGCACAAACTAGCAACTCCCATACAATTAATACCCGTTGAGCGTCTTCCGAAGTAATGATCATAAAAATTAATAAACTCTGCTAGCTGCGAAGAGTTATTAATTATTTGCGGGGTAATCCAAGTTCTCCCGCCTGAGGGCGATCATTACTTAAGTAGGTACTTGAAGTACTCGCGCCAGTGGCGAACATTCTCAGTGTGGGTACGTGTAAGGCCGTTTACACAAAGCTAGATTACTCGATGGTATTTGATTGCTGAGACGAGATTTTTCCTATTAAATAAAATAAAATATATAGGTATTCATTATTTTCGGTACATTTGGTTTGGGATATATTATACACTAGCCTTCCGCCCGCAGCTTCGCCCGCGTGAACTTATCGTTTCATATTTTGACCAAATTACATAAAATCTTATTCAATTGTAGCCTTTATTATTGTATATTTCTGGCGCATATATATATATATATATTTATGTCTAAGCTGTATTACCTACTGTAAGGTTTCATATAAATCCGTTCAGTAGTTTTTGCGTGAAGGAGTAACAGACATACACACATGCATATATCCTCACAAACTTTTGCATCTATAATAGTAGTTAGATTCTGAGGTCCTTCGCCTTTCTTTAAAAAGTGCTGGAAGCCTACGCATAACTAGTACGTGGCAAATATAGCAGAGTAGCGAAGACGATACAATAATAAATTAAAGGTTTTGTCATTTTTTTTTTTTATTAAGATGGATTTTTTTTTATTGATGTCGCTTGTTGTCTGTACTAATATTGGCCGTTATCCATTGACCAATATGAACCCACAAAAAGTCGTAGCATTTTAAAATATTTGTTAACTTGTCAGGGCTAGTGAATCCGCGCTCCTATCCGCCGCCGCATAAACGAAGGTCTACACTTTCAATACTTCCAACTTTAGTCATTAATAGCAACTTATTGCTGTTATTATTACTCATATTACTCGCCGTCTTATCACGATCCGAAATCCATTTGGTGGAACTTTTAATCGAATTTCAGTAACAATACGTCAAAGTGGTAAGTAATTTTCGCCTTGCTCCGAGTTGGTAGGTAGCTCGTATTGTCGTGAGTGAGGTCGCTGCCTTGTCTGTTATAATGATTTTAATTGCGATCCAATCCGAAAATGAGGGTGAAGAAAGACGACGAAAGTTTTGGTTCAGAATTGTATACGCTGACTCAATTCTACGAGTATATCCTTGCATGCAGAGATCTCAAAACAGCTGAAGTTTTTTTTTGTAACCTTCGTTTATCGTCATAATCAAAACTATTTTAGAATGTTTTTAAATTTCCTCACATACTTCACAAAGGTACAAAAACATAATAATGGCAAATTTTGTACTAACTATCAGAATCAGTGGAGTTATGGCGCCAATAAGTGGTCGGAAAATAGAGGTCAGGGTGACGCTGGGCGGCGCGGCCCGCACTTAATTCAAATATATGCCGTCGTATGAGTGCTTTTACGGAGAAGCGATTTTACACGCATTTGCTTGAATTGTACGCATTTTCTTTCAAACAGAAGCGTGTGAAATCGCTATTCCGTAAAATGACTCGCACAACGCCGCCATTGCAACGCGCGACGCCCCGCGTTTTCGTAAATGAGGCCTAAGTGTTTATTGCAATGTCACATCACATCGAATTATAATTATACTGCTAGTATTCATTCAATTGGTGTTATTAAACTCGTACTTAAACACTTCTATACCTGCAAGTGTTTCTGAAATACAAACTGCCTACGAGTAATAGTTATATTTACGGCAACAGTGCAAACATAATATCCGTAGAATTTCACAATATGGCAGTGCATGTTCCACTAACAATGTTCACTCTAAACCATTAAAAGTTACATATCCCGTCATAAAGTGGAAATTGAGTGTCGTTCATTTGAAGAGCGCTCGATCGACACATCAAAGTCAGTGCGTGCGGTAGCCGACTATTAATCACGCAGCGCTTCGGCTCCGGATTTCGCCGACTGTAACGCTGGCTGAAATAAGAAACACAAATGTTATTTCAATAAAAACATTAGCGCCCGAATCCAGAAACGTCAATCAAAGCGGAGCAGTCCTTACATGTATACCTGTCCCTTCCATTTCTATTGAAATGTGACAGGGCAGCATCAATTTGAGGTGTCCTCAACTTTTGATTAGCGTTTGTGGATATGGGGATTGGTCGATAGGTATTAACCACACCCAGCCCTAGCGTGACCCAGCTGGATGATTCATAGTAATCGCGCCAATTCGGAAGAAGAAAAAAATTCCCATGCCGTAATTGAGTACTTTTTTACATTGAAAACTTCAAAAGTGACTATTTGGTTAGAATTGTGTGTGTGTTTCATCGTTGAAGTTTGGTTTTGTAAGTACAGTTAGAACCAGCTCGCTATGGCTAGGGGCTTTTCTATCAACTAACAGACAATGTTTTCCCTCCAAACCATTATAAAGTCACACATCATAAAGTGGAAATTCAGTGTCGTCCATTTGAAGAGCGCTCGATCGACACATCAAAGTCAGTGCGTGCGGGAGCCGGCTATTAATCACGCAGCGCTTCGGCTCCGGTTTTTGCCGACTGTAACGCTGACTGAAATATGTGTCTCCATTTACGCTGAATTAACTACCAGTTTCTTTCCTAGTCTTCTTAGATAGCTTAACTTTTGATGTTAGTTTTTATTTTTTATATTATCCTAACAGTAATAAAATTGGTACTCATTCGCTTAAAACAACATTTTTTTTTTTAATTCACAAAGCACATGAATATTATCATAGTAAAAAAACCAAAAGATAACGGGATAATAACAGACTACAACTTTACAAAAGCAGTCCTTATTGTATGGCAATAAAGGTTTTTAATCATCTGCCAGAATCTAAAAAAATCTTACCGTTGCAGATCTTTAGGAAGAAAATACACGCATTATTAGTTGAAAACTGCATATAATCGATTCAGGAATACTTTGACTTTAGACACTAACCTACCCTTATAAATTGTAATGATCGGAATTTTATGAATATGTAAACTGTTGCATGCTTGGTGAAAAGGCAAAATTGGCTGGACGTTTATAATTTTAAGGTCATCTGTACCTGTATTTAAGCAATAAAGATCATGATGATTTATGTGATATTGGTAGTTCTACATCATTTCGCGCACTGTGATAGTTATGATATTGAAATGCACTCCGAAGTAGTTGGATGAATGAAAATCTCAATTTTAAAATTCCTGTCTTAAATTATTTTCTAGACTGAAAACCAAGTTTTTCTCCGATTCAAACTGGTTTATTTCAGTAGCTAAATCGGATTTTTGTCTTATATCTTAATCGACTCCTCGAATTCTTGGATATTAATTGGATAGTTACTTTTCTTACTGAGTTAATGAGCTTTTCGAACAAGAAAAATTAAGCCACAAAATAATGGGAAAGTTTTTGTTGATGAGCAGACATTTATTCAATTGGTAGAACTTAGAAGTACAAATTCATTTTATGTTTTCAACTATACTTTTTAGACCTTTTTGACTTCAGTCCATAAAACCATTCATGATAACAAAATCAAATATTTGTCTAACCTCCGTATCCACAAACGCTAATCAAAAGTGAAGGACACCTCAAATTGATGCTGCCCGGTCACATGACAATAGACTTCTTTTTTAATACAACCCTCAACTAGGTGGAACAAGGTGCTCAATTTATTATTAAATTAATATTAATATAAAATTAATATTTAAAAAAATATGAATAAGACAAAACGAGACAAGATAATCATTCATGCATTTGTGTTTGGGAACGACGATCTTTGATACTTTTAAAACTAAAAATAATAAATACTACACATAAAGATAGTAACCAGAAAAAACATTAGCTATAAGGCTCAAGCGGGGCTCGAACCCGCGCCTTACAAACAACAAGATTAATAAAATATATTAAAAAAATAAAATTTATTTATGGTATTTCTATGTTATATACGTATAATTTAAATTGATTAGGTTGTATCCCTCGTTTTTAAGAATTTATTAAATCTTTGTATTTATATCCTTTTCTAAATACAAGTAAACGATCTTTTCTGAATTGACTCGGGTCTGGGTGTGCTGGGAGACGCCCCTAGCTTATTTCCTTGTGTGGTACCTCGTAACACAGGGATATTAATCCCTACTTCGAGACCATTACAAGAGGTGTGTTGTCTGGCGCATATTAATTAATTTATTTATTTTATATTTAAATATATACATGAGTGAATACGGGAGCATGTCATTGTGTGTCTCTTTCCGTCTCAACCGGCCTTTTAAACCTCCGTATTTCTACCGTGGGTCTCCGTCACTCAAACTACGCCATTTGCCTTCAGTACGTCTACTATAAGTTTTCATCACGTTTTCATAACGTCAACGCGATTTACGCGGACACTCTCGGCTGTCATTTGTGTCAACTCATGGTACATACACACATACCATCACGACTTTATCCCAAACGGGGTAGTCAGAGGCTAGACTATGTCGTCATGGTGAACGAAACACTCAGAAGACCACTTTTCACCAATGGTATTAGATCCCAACGTGGTAAGTGGTGAGCCTTCCGTCGTTATCCGGGGGATTTGGTTTTTTATCGATGTTTTCCATTACCGGAAAGTAAGTCGGATATTTAACAATGAACACAAAGATTTTGGTTCTGGTCTGATTTGAACTCAGGACCACACGATCCACGATCTGAGTTCGGGTGCTGAACCACTAGGCCACGACGCTCTCATCAACTCATGGTAGACAGAATGAAATTACAAAAACGTCAACACGGACGCTAGCGGCTGTTGTTGGTGTAAACTCATGGTAGACATACAGTACGTCCACCACGAGTTGATACTTTAAATTCACATTATCGTTCGTGTAAAAAAAAGGAATTGGCACAAAAAATTGTATTGACACATGACATAACATGACAATGTCAAATCCCAATACATGATTTACGCAAACGATAATGTAAATTTAAAGTTGCAACTCGTGGTAGGCGTACAGATCGCCAGCAAGATTCCCAAATGGGAAAAAAAGGAAAAAACCAATTACTTGAATCAAAGTTACGAAAAAAAAATCTTTTTATAGAACTTTTAGCAGAAAAAAGTAATTTTGTCTCCATTCCGACTATTCTGTCTCGATGAAACAGAAGTGTCATTTGGGATTGGATACAATCCTTGCCACTTCGTGATGGATGCGAACCGATCAAAACTTTTTATTATATCTGGAACATATCGGAACGACTCTTGGGTTGGATTTGTGCAGGCCACTCCAAGTTTTCCCTTTCAGGGGAACACCGGCGGGAGATAATTGCCAAAATTGGTTTTTAAAAGTTTCAGCGCGAAGGGAGAGCCATTGTGGTGACGGCATTACTTTATTTCTTTATTCGCGAATTGTAATAGGAAAACGTAATATTTTTTTAACATTAAAATAAGGATCAGTCAGTAAATGAACAAAATTTCCGATTTGAATTTGGTTTTGTTAAGTTATTCAAACTGTTTTTAAAAAGATATTCATCGTTGAAGAATATCTTTTCAAGAACAACATTGGTCATTCAGTACCTACGACGCTGCTGTACGTTTCCCGGCTCTATCAAGGTCACCACCAAAGCCAACTTCACTTTAAGAGGGGAGCGGTTGGTATCCCGCCATATTTTAATTCGTTTGTGGTGAGGGTGCCGACTGAAGATCTATCGACCAACATGAAGGAGGAGTTTTGGCCGAAAGGTGTCATTTACCAGTGATTTCGAGGTCGGTTACCGGACACCATGATGCGTCGCACGTTGCCGATGAACCTTACGTGTGTTGATTAATAAGTTATGTTATAATTATGTATGCTAGTTTTTAAGGTATGAATAAGCTATGGTCCGATTATTTATAGTTAAGATCTTTAAATGTAATTTGTTGCCTGAGATGAATGATATTCTATTCTATTCTATAATAAACTCATACTAGTTTTTCGTGCATCCATCTCATAAAAGCAAATTGTAGATTATTCCTTTACAACGTTCATTTCCATCCTTCCGAGGAGATTCAACATCCAATAAAAATCCTGATGAAAACGGTTGAAACTCTACAATACTGCTGTGAGAAGCAAAAAGGACAACTTCTGATGATATCCTCCGAACAAAAGTTACACAATGCCAGTTATCATGAAAAGGGAACTCGTCTGAACTCCGTAAATCTGTCCAATTTCGGGAGCGATAGGATGACGTTAAATAAAAAATGAAAAAGCAGGAAGCCATCCCGGAACTGTATCGGTCCGCAATGCAAATTGAGTCATAAAGAAAGGGGCGATTATTAATAATGACTATTATATTTGACCGTAACAAACTTGACTTTAACAATCAATGGGCAGACAGTAAGTATTTTCTGGATATATTTTTAAGTGAAGAAATAATTTATGCAAAGACTCTGTTTTAAAAATGTATCTACATTAGATGCTCCCTAGGCGTGTACGTACACGTAGTAAGTTCGCTGTGTGACCAGTGACCCGTTTTAGTCCTCCTATTGCATAAACGAGCATAAATAAATATGATAAATACATATCATTATCCTCATCTTGCCGAAAGATGTCTGAATCCTTTTAGAAGTCGTCTTTTATCATAAGGCATAAATTGACGCACTTTCTCGTAACGTGATACCACAAAGTATATATGGAACGAGACAACGTTTCATAGAAAGGGCTGCGACGGGCACACAACCACACGTGTTTTTTCTTTGTGTTCGTCAAGATGACCTCACTCCACCTGATGAAAAGCGGTCGGCAGGTCCAGACATGAGGCTGACCAGCACAGTAATGCAAAGATATCACTGAGCTGGTCACACTCATCTTGAAAGCCTGCAAAAATGCTTTTTCACGCCCCGCTTGAATACCCTGGGACTATACAGGAAGGAAACACATGCGCTGGGAGAGCGTTCCACGTCTCGATGGTTCTACAAAGAAAGGAGTCACCGAATCTTTTTTTGCGTGGGAACGAATGCTGGACTGTGTGTGGATGACTCCGCAATCCAGCACGCGTGGTACGGGAGTGGAAGGGTGAGGATGGGACAAGTTGGAATATCTCTTCAGAGCATTCCCCGTTGTAGAAGCGATAGAGAACACTCAACCTGGCAATGTCTCTACGCAATTGGAGAGGCTCAAGGGTCATAGATGCCTCTGAGTTTGACGACACGATTGGCATAGTGCGCTGTAGCACGGTTGTTCGCCTCGATTTCCGTAGTGTCCCGGGTTCGATTCCCGGTCGGGTCAATTCAGGAAACGATCTTTTCTGATCTTTCGATCTTTTCTTAATTGACTCGGGTCTGGGTGTGCTGGGAGACGCCCCTGGCTTATTTCCTTGTGTGGTACCTCGTAACACAGGGATATTGATCCCTACTTCGAGACCATTACAAGAGGTGTGTTGTCTGGCGCAAATGAATAAATAAATAAATACGGATAGCACGCCGCTGCAACCTGTCAAGAGCTTCGAGCAAGTCTTGGCGGAACCGTCCCATAGATGTGAGCAGTATTCCACACACGAGCGAACTTGAGTCTTGTACAAATGACAGAGTTGCTCAGGCGTAAAGAATCGAGTGGAAGAAAGAAGTGTGTGTGCACGCGAGCCCTATCTTACTACTGTACGTCTACCACGAGTTGCCACTTTAAATTGACTTATTTCTACTGGGATTCGCCATTGTCATGTCATGTCATGTAAAATCCCAATACATTTTTTCACGCGAACGATACCGAAAATTTAAAGTAGCAACTCGTGGTAGACGTACTGGTCGCTCCGCTACAAACCGGTATCTCTTCATACGCGACTAGGCTGCCAGTGTTTACCCGCGCCCATTTAGGTAGCAGAGCGGTTTTAAAGCGTTTTATGCGCGCGTATATGCTCGTTTTGTAAGCGCATGAAGGTGCGCATAGGCCCACCTTTTGGCACTAGCGTAGCTCATACGAGCATTGATGCGCTTGTAAGCTCGTATAGTAGGAAGCTGCGCTTACTGACCACAACCGGTTTGAGCAAACACGCCGAAAATTGCCCGCGGACGCGAGCCCGGTTTTTTGAAGCACTTATGTAAGCGCGGGTGTAAGCGCGTATGCCAAACGTCTGCATACAGCCAGAAAAAAAAAACGCTAACCAGTCTGAAACCGCTCGTAATGTTACCTTTCACAGCGTGGTTGTCACAACCACGACGCTCCACACCTAAACTCAGATCGTGGAGCGTGTGGTCTCAAGTTCAAATCTGGCCAGAACCTTAATCTTTGTGTTCATTGTTAAATATCCGAAGTACTCTCCGGTGATGGAAAACATCGATAAAAAACTAAATCAAACCGGATAACGACGGTAGGCTCACCTACCACGTTGGGTTCTAATACCATCGGTGAAAAGTGGGCTCTGAGTGTTTCGTTTACCATGAAGACACAGTGACATGCCTCTGACTACCCCGTTTGGGATAAAGTCGTGATGTGTTGTCGAAGCTATGTCTCTGTTACGTTTGGTTACTCACAAAGTTACTATAATATGAAGTCTTCTGTACTTATTATTAGGATTTTAGACAATCATACCGCTGTTACAATAATATTCTCCAACATCATCATCATCAGCCTATCATAGTCCACTGCTGGACATAGGCCCCCTATCCTCAGCTTGACGCATCTAGTTTCTGCCAGCAACCATCCGCAAGTCATCACCCTACCTGGCCGAAGGGCGTCCCACATAACGTTTGCCGATACGTGGTCTCCACTCTAAAACACGCTCACCCCAACGGTTATCTATTATTCTCCGTTAGTATTATTTTGTTTGCTAATAAGGAACAGAGTAAAAAGTGCTATACTGACATGAGCAAAGCTCTTTAGATTTAATTCTTCGTGGAAGAGTAAACGGTTAAAGACGACCATCACGAAATAATTGGAATGGCGCAAGATGATGATGACGTTACTTCTGAAGAATTGGCGATCCGTTAAAAGTTTTAAAACGCTGTTGAAACGGGCGCTTTATTAAATTGGGCATCAATACTGTCGCCGGCATTATTACTGTAACGACGATCGTAAAAGTTTCATGTCCTTTAATGCACTTACATTTATCAGCGAGTCGCAAATGAATAATAACCAGGGACGTTCGAGATTCGAGATGGCTCGTGGTATGCGTGTTAATAAATTCAGAAGAGAAAACATACATTTGGTTGAGACATATTAAATTTGAGGATTATTTTAGGTACAAATATCACTTTGAAAGTATTTTTGAAGGAATTTACATTTAACTACTTAAACAAAAACGGTAAATGGGAAATAGCGATCAAACGTTTACTTGACGTCTTAGGCCCGTATTCTAGAATCGTACTCAAGCCCTGATCTGTACTTGAGTAGAGTTTTCAAAACGTCAGTTCATATAAAAAGTTACTCAGATCTATACTCAAGTACAGATTTTGTTTCAGAATACGGGCCTTAGTGTGGGGTTCAATTTCGTAAATCATGCAAGATATGCATAGAATTACCTAGAAAATTCAAGGCAATTATGTTTTTTTTTTTAAATATTAAAATGATAACCAATGATTAAAAATGTCTTTTTAAGTAAATTATACTAACATTTGTTTTATTTAGGCGTTATATTAGCTTTTAAAACGTAAATAGTAGTGAAAAGTTATTTATATTTTAATGAAAATAAAAACCGAGACATTCATTTAAAATAGTAGTAGATCTAATTTAACATACCATCATGACTTTATCCCAAGCTGGGTAGTCAGAGGCAAGTGACTGTGCCGTCATGGTGAACGAAACACTCAGAAGCCAACTTTTCACCAATGGTATTAGAACCCAACGTGGTAGGTGGTGAGCCTCCGGGTTGATTTGATTTGCTATCGATGTTTTCCGTCACCGGAGAGTTAGTCGGATATTTAACAGATTTGAACTCGGGACCACACGATCCACGATCTGAGTTCGGGTGCTGAACCACTAGGCCACGGCGCTCTCTGAAAAGTTATATATTTTTATAAAAATATAAACCGAGATTCAGCTATCATGATTTTATCTCACACACCTGACAATACTACTAATACAAAAATACAACTTGGCGATGAATAAACAGAATGAGGTTGCAACCTCATTTTGTTTATTCATCGCAGGCAGGTGAGCGAGGCGAAATCCAATAAAGAGGTATCTGTAATCGTTCTGGCAAAACGCATCGCACTTCCTAGTTGGTGGATTTGTTCTCGTTTATGCATCGTGTTTTCTCGTACATCACTCCGCTTCAAATAAAGTCTACTTCTGTCCACTATCAGCCGGTAGTCACGTTTAGAAAAAATAGGATGAAACATTAAATAAAACTTTCTAACATTCACAGAAATACCACCACAACTTTGCGGTATTATAGGAGAATACTGGAAACCAGGATTTACCGACGAGCGAGTACATTTGGCAACTCTAGGAGATAGTAATTTTTTTAATAAAATCTCTGTTACGACAGGGTTGCGAAAGCCACTTATAATTTACGGAATATAGGAGCAAGAAAATGTGTTTCTGCGTCTGCATTAAAATAAATATTCTGTTTGTTTAGTTCATTTTTGCAAACATTTGAATGAATTAGACAGATAGATATTCTTTGTTGTACAAAACAAAGAAACATAAAGCTAAGAATTACATTTAAAACATTGCACAATTGAGGCGGCCTTATCGCTAATAGCTAATATTCCGGGCCGCCTATAGGTAGAGGAAAAACGTTAAAAGAGAGATGAGAGTTTATAATCCTTTTTCATTTATTTTGAGGTAAAATACTCGTGTATTAATCCTTTATGAAGAACTTACTAAGCAGTTCTAAACTCTACTGAACAAGAATAAGAGTAAAAATTAAACTTAACGAAACAAATAAAAGTTTTGGTGGAACTAAAAATTGGAAGAGCTAAATTAATGTTTGACTCAACAGTAAAACAAAATTGCCATTTTTGGTTCCATTTTCAGTCACTAGGGGCGCTGTACTGGAATCCCATACAAAAACACTATCGGCTGTCATTCAAGCTTTAAAAAAACGTACTCTTAATATTTGTTGCCTGCATCGAATCAAACGATTCAATTATTTTCTATAAAAAAGCTTAAAGTCACTCAGCGCGCTACCAGCGAGCTATGCTCGGCGTTTCTCTACGTGATCGAATCAGAAATGAGGAAATCCGTAGAAGAACGAAAGTGACCGACGTACCCCAGCGGGTGAGTAAGCTGAATCGGCAGTGAGCAGAGCACATAGCGCGCAGAACTGATGACCGTTGGGGCAAGAAAGTTCAAGAATTAGTCCGTTTCAGGGCAGGCGCAGCGTGGGACGCCCACCTGATAAAAGTGGCGGGATTCCGGTGGACGCAGACCGCCTGCAATCGGTCGCTTTGGAAATCGGTGGGGGAGGCCTATGTTCAGCAGTGTGCGTCTTTTGGCTGCGAATGATGACGAAAAATTATTTTCTGAAAATTTTACCCAAACGTACAATTACCATAAAAAAGGTATTAAGTTTTTCTCTTATTTCTGCCGAAAAAATGAACATGGGATCAAATCAATGCCCCGTGCACGCATCAACTCCGTCACGGGAACTTCAGGAAAACTTTTATGGCGATTCATTTCCCGCCTGAGTGACGGCATGGAAACTGCCAGTTCTAAAGAGTAAAGTGCCTCATGCTTGAAATAATAAGAGCCTTCTTTTCATTTAGATAATGATACTTGACTATTAAACTCACTTGAGACGTCACAATACACAGTAGGAAATATTTTAGGATAAGATAAATACTATTTACTGCACATCAAAAACAACATTACAGGTCGATATTATGTGTGAATCATGTGATTATGTTGAAACAATAAGTCTTGTCGCTAAAAAGCAATCTTTTCCAGACAACACAAGTAGTGGAAAATGTTAGAAATGTTTAATTTATTATTAAACCACATATAAAACGTAAAATAAAAGGGGCGGCAAACGTAATGGCAAATGTTAATGGGCCGCGCTCAGGGTTGTGACTAGTATCGGCTAAACTATCGATATTACAATTTAAAGTAATTACTTTATTTACCAACGATGAATGAACACAAGTATTATATCTGCTGCTTAGAATGCAAGCGCAATCCTCAATATCTAACTAAATTAAAACAACACACAAAAATAAACACACTAATTAAATAAAATGGTTTAATGAGTAATAACATACCGGTAAGTAAATGATATGGCATACTTAGATTAGCTTTTTATAGCTCATTATCAAAATGTATTAAAGTTAAATGAACATAGTCTTTAGTGTCCTACTTATGGGCCAAGACAGAAATCAAGTCATTAATAAATTTTATGGTCACTGACTTATTAACCAAGCTATCCAAATAGGGGTTGATAAATAAATAAATAAATAAATAAATAAATAAATATCCCTGGACATTATTCCACACAGCGCCATCTAGCCCCAAAGTAAACTAATTAAAGCTTGTGTTATGGGATACTAGACAACGGATAAACATACTTAAATACATTTTCTTTTGTAAATACATACTTATTATACATAGGAGACACCCAGACCAGTACAAACAGACATGTTCATGCACACAAATGTTTGTACTGTGCGGGATCGAACCCGCGACCTGATATGCGTGCCAACAGACTCACCACTGAGGATGCACAAGACCGCGCGAAGTGGGTCAAGAAAATGAGAAAGGCGGAACCTGGGGCCCCACACATTGGTGTGGGTTCACAACCGGGATAGACCGCACGGATGATGATGAGCCCAATAGGGGTTGATAATCGTAAGCCCGGCCTATGTTTCGAAAAATCCGAAAACACACTGTCCCAACCTAGGTTTTGAAATCAGCACCACTGCATTTCAAATGGGCAATTTTTTTCCATGTTGAAATTATCTGTAGCAATTTATTCACACTTGTACAGTATAAACAAAGTCAAACCTCAAAGTAATCACGGCAAAACGCGCATAAATCCTGATGCAAATTCAGAGTAAACACTTCATCGGTACATAGCCAAATGGAGGCACTTTTTCATGGCTCCGCTCCACGGTCTTATGTAAAACGCTGGGCCAATGCGTCAGATATTCGATACCGTCGAATTCTGGTCTGTGGATTACACAGGAAATTGGATTCTTCTAGCGTCCGAGCGGCTAAAGCGGGTTAGTTTGCAAATGCCAGTTGGATATTTTGCTTACATTTTAGAATGTAACTTTTATGCTACGGGTGCTGCAGCAGTGCGGACGGCACATGCACATTCGACTGCCTTTCAATTGTTTCCTTTAACGCTTAATAAACTATTTGTGTATAACACTTACAGTCCTGTCATTGCAACGACGAAAATTGTCTTTCTATTCTAAATTTACGAATATTTAAGACAGTCAGTGGAATGAGCTTCCTGCTTCTAAGCAACTTCTTCCAGCTTCACTTGAGCATAACAGAATAAATAAATAAGGAACCAAATCATAAACATGACCTACCTCGGTCCCAGAATAAGGTTTTCCCCTTTGTTAAGGAAACCAGGAACAATGAAGGAACCGGAAAGAAAAATACATAACACAAATATGCACTACTAGGCTGCCACTATATGCACGTGATATCGGATAAAGATACTGATATTTTGAACCCAACTGTTACAACTGACGGTGATATTAACTGGATAGATAAACCTCAATCTAACGAGCTCGAAGTTTCTAGGTGATCTGCATTATAGCGAAATTATTTTCCATTTAACGATTTCTAAGAATTTCTTTTTTTGGGGAATATTTGATTTATATTTTTGATTGAATTAGCGAGGAAAATTAAAGCGCTCTACCCGATATATAGGGCTTAAATTCCAGTAAAGGGAAAGTGTTTTCAGGTTTATTTGAACATGCCCCGGCTAGCACCTTCTTGCATTCGGCATGCCTAGTGATTAAGTCAATACACATACATTGTAGCGATGACGTCATTTGTATGATAGACCCCTTTAGCAACCTCCAGGCAGTATTTTACTATTTTTTTTAAGTATTTCATGTAGTTATATTGAGAATTATTAAAAAGTGTTTTGATATTCTTACAGGATATGACGTATTTAAACTAATATTTTTTTGTGAATTCACACAGGCGAATATTTTATTTTCTGTTCATTTAGCAAGCAGTTGTTTGCACATCTAGTGTGTTTAAATTTAAATGTAGTAACTTGTGACTAATTATTTAAACCTTACCCTGTAAAATTCACCAAAACCCTATATTTTAATTCAGCTCTGTTTAGGTGTACACACGCGTTAACGCCAAGCTCTACAAAGGGGCACCTTATGCTGCTGACATAAGACCCATTTCGCAATGGTTTTGTAAAGGTTGATATGGATACATCTGTACCAAGTTTTTATGAAATCCATTGAGTAGTTTTCACTTGATACGAAGAGACAGGCACAAAATTCTAAATTTAATTCTCATTTTAAAAAACCTACACGTATCCACCGGTATTTTACGTATGGATTATTACATCAGTTGTCACCATTTTCAAGGAAAACCATGTGATGTATTTGATTCTACGCTTATAACAGTGTTACGAAAAGGAATAGTACTGATGCTGTTATTTCTTAGAAGTCAGTTACGTGAAACTAGTTCTAGTAATCTGAAGTTCCAGGAAATATAGTTCGCATTAACGCCGGACTCGGTATCGAAACTAACTTACAAAACTTACTCTGGTTTGAATCAGGTGGAATGGTTTCTTTTAGAAATATCTCGAGTCAGTCGTAATCTGATACAAAAATAATTGGGAAGACCCAGGTTCAATACTTGTTAGGAATGTGAATGAAGAGAATCGGAATTTCACAATGTCATTAATCTGTGACACAATCACAATATTATTTTGCTTAAAATAATCAATTTTAGGATGAAGTCATCCTCCAATTTTATTATCTATATCTACTTTTTGTATAATAACACTCAAAACCTCGGCTACGGTCATGCTATTTAGTTGTCCTAAGACCAGTAAGTAAATACTAAGGTGTACACATAATGAAATACTCAAATGGCCTACAAGCAGACATGTTACATGAATGTCTCTCCTGTGAGGAGATCACCAAAACGACTAACAACTCTATTAGTTTCTACGAAATACAGCTGCAACATACAGGCCGATACAATTCCATGTTAATTATCTTGATTCGGCACCCCTTCAAATTAACAAAGCCTTACCTTATTTTTTAAGGGTAAAATATTAAACATGCCTAAATAAATGTTAGTGAAGCAGCACCCGCAGGTATGAGAACCATAAGGCTGCTTTTCCACCAGGATGTGCTATGCTACGTTGCTGTGGATGCGTTTGATATCCACCAATCTCATTGTCCACATAGCGCTGGCGAAAACGGGTTCTACTAAGCTATGTTTTTAATATGACACATGACATGACACTTGGAAGCGTGCTATGTATGCGTGCTATGCGTGCCTTCCCACTGTCGATACATCGCATAGCTCGAGCTGCGCATTTTCCTCGCACAGCTACCTTGCGGCGACGCATCTTCGTAGCACGTCAAACTCGCTCCGTTACAAATCATAGCATCAGTGAAAACGGTTTGTTAGTTTCGTAGCTTAGCTTACACATCCTCAAAGCGTAGCGGCATAGCACATCGCCGTTTGAAAAGCAGCCCGAAGAATAGCGTTCACGAAGCCTCACTCAATAAGCTGCCAGATATTTTTCCACTCATCTAGTTATCACCTACTCCCGTATCTCAAACATTCCTGTAGCTTTCATTCCAGGTTTCAATTACGAACTTCCTAATAGGAGTTTAACTCAGCTGCACCGTACATTCATTAGTGACGGATTAATTCGCTCGTCCATAATAAAACGGAGGCTTCTAATTATAACGTTAAAGTCCTTTCATTGCATTCGTATGATTTAATTTATGCGTTAATTCATATGGGCCGTATAAGTTTATTGCCGGTTTACAGTTTTGGTTGAAATTCAGTGACCGAGGTAGAAATGAATATAAATATGCACCTGACAATACACCACCTATCACGGTCTTGAAGTAGGGATGAACATCCTTGTGTTACGAGGTACCATACAATAAATTAAGCCAGGGGTGCCTCCCAGCACATGCTGACCCGAGCCAAGTAAGGAAAGATCGTTTCCTGAATTGAATCAACCGCAAATCGAACCCGGGTCACTACGTAAGTCAAGGCGGGAAACCGTGCTACAGCGCACTACGACTACGCCAATCGTGTCGTCGAAATATGCCTCAGTTGTCACGGTTTAAGAACACATAACACTATCCCGGCACCACAACAGCCCCGCTCCAACCCGGCGATTAAATTGTATTGTGTGTACTATAATACATTTATTTTCTGCCCGCCCGCCGTCCGCTTTTTAATAAGAGGCGATGCCGGGTTGGAGCGGTGCCGTTGCCGCGCCATGATAATGTCCTATGACCTGACCCCTGCCATGAGTTTACACCACTGACAGTCGTTAGCGTCTGTTGTCAAGTTTTTTCTATGGGACTTTAGAACAACGCCTCAAGTGAATAGCAATGCAACTAAAACTCTCTTCGTAGTTACTTATAAACTTTAGGTAAAGTCATCGTACTGAAATGTAGAGATCCTAGTTTCAATTCCCAAGTCAGGCAGCGTGTATTTGTATTTTTTTGAACATAACCCGGGCACAGCATCGTGGTAATTATTGAAACCAGAAAATCGATCCCATTTAAATGTCATACATTTTCTCATAAGATATCGCCTAGATAACCAATCTGAATACACAACGGTAAAAAACTAAATTATTAAAAAAAAATTAAGAATAACCAAGCATGTTTTATTTTGGACCGGAAGTGCTCGCACTTGTATTTTCCGTCAAAATCTTACAACATATTTTCGACGATAAATCTTATATATCGGTGAGCTTCCTAACAGGTTACGAGGTTGACTCATGAAATATGTAAATTGACATACAGTTTGCAATCTTTACGTGACAGCAAATTCATCCTCCTGCCATTCGCTTCGAGATTTTTGGGTTGAATTGCCGAAAATTGCACTTCACAATGACGTTTCTCTCAACAAAGATTATAAATGTGCACTATTGAAAATCTCACCTCATTTTAATTATGAAATAATACTTAAAATGCAACGTAGTAAGTAATTCTATGAGTTTTGATCTTTTTGCTTATAAAGGGTTTTTCAATAGGGACGATCGAACTTTGAAAGTTGAAAGCGGCCATCTTGAAAAAGCTACAGCTGTCAAATTTGGCGGGAATACATATTTATTCGTGACATTTCAGCATGGACACGCGCAACACGCTTCAACAACGCGAAGAAATTGTTAAAATTTATTTTCAAATGCTCTGTTCGCCTACCTTGCGTCCAATTTATGGTACTCATGGTCGTCCATTAGAGTCCACAATCCGTCGTTTAAGGAATACATTTGACCTGTACGTCAAAGGAACGCAAGATCGTATGCGAGAAAACCCCGGACAGTCCATTAATGCGAAAATGTCGTCCAAAATTGGTCCACCAGGATACACCACCTTCAGTGGAATCGCGATGGTCATTTGGCTGAAATTATAATTCATGAATAATTTCATCAAATGCTCTTTGAAATGAAATAAAAATTGTGGCAATATCACTTAAACGGGTTGTTTTATTCCATTTCAAAGTTCGAGCGCTCTTAATGAAATACCCGTTACAAATGAAAATTGAAGATGAGAGATTGATGAGAACAAACTTGTCAGGTCTATTTAAATAAAGATACTAACTACCTATTTGAACTTTGCAGCTGTTTCTGCTTGGATGGAGTTTAAGTGGCGATGGATGTAAACTTTCGGTTAACCAACAACTAACTTTCCTACTCAGAGAAAGAGTTAGGTCTTTCTTGCATGAAGAGCTCATCATGAAAACACATACCAGCGAGGGATTGCTGTTTATTACACTGTATACATTCTGCGCCGAAGATGACCACCGTCAGGTTTAAGTGGGTAGGGGTCTCTGTTTTCCCAGGAGTTCCGAGTCCCACGTATCCCAGGTGTCCCGAACACAGGGCCTTGGGAATACCTAAATGCATTTCCTGACGCAAAAAAAAAGCTGGACAATTGCTTTTTGTACTTTGTCAAAAAAAAAACTATTTATTTGACCCTGGAAAAGGCAGGTCCTTTTTTTTTCTTAAGACTACACCTGAACAAGGACTTCATTGACTGGCCTGTTGGCGCAATGGCAGTGATCCTGCCTTCGACGTCGGAGGTCGTGGGTTCGATCCCCACCCATGACAAACATTTATGTGACGAGCATTTGTGCTTGTTGTGTGTCTGGGTGTTATTATCTATTTAAGTATGTATTTATAAATATTTAAGTATGTTTATCAGTCTCTGACGCCCATTATACAAGCTCTGCTTAGTTTGGGATCAGATGATCTTGGTGTGAATTGTCTCAGATATTTATTATTATTGAATATCTTTTTCTTCAACATGGTAGACACTTGGCAGCCATCTTATCAGTGACGCACTCCAGCCTAAACAATCGCTCTCACTTTGCCAAACGTCGAGGTGCATAATGAAGCAGCGCGAAAGCAATGATGAGGAAGAGATGCGAGGAATCGACCGATACGAGTACAATTATTATATCCACGATCTTGTCAATAGTGGACGACTAAGAAAAGAAAATATTATAAAAGCGCCGCCACTGTGAGACAACCCTTCAGGCCTTGGCTTTTAATTTACTCACATATTCATTGCAAAAATAAACGGATACTTTTAAAACATGCCAATATTTTATATTAAAATTTCGGATATTTATAAAAGCAGCTTGAATAATTCCGATTATTACCTCAACGGTAAATAAATTAAAACGAAGCGCAGCGCTCGGGGAATCGGGCGGTTTCCACTTCTGCCGGCAACACGTTCCATTTTTATCTTCTACGCGCGAAATGCAATTATCTTTACTCTTATCAATCTGTGTTTACGAAAAAACCTAATATATTTTTCAGTCTTAAAATTTATTTATTATTTATTGCACGAAAAAGTACAATTGGTGGACTTTGTATAATTTGCAGGCATTTGAAATCGCCTTTATTGCAATCGTTAAGGTAAAAGATTTTCAGAAACTTGCCATGACTTGTGCAATTAAATAGTAAAGCAAAAACTAATAAATAGTAATAATAAATCTTTTTTTTTTCACAATGCCTAACATGTGCTTAGAGCTAGGTACAGCTATTGCTGAGATCAAACCTCCGCTACATTGTGAGAGACTGGTGCCTGATGCAGATTCAAAGAACCTGTGTTACAGGTCACCAGTGCCCCTCCGCAGTCGAGTCGATGTGATTTCAACATCCTTAAATATAATGACGTTATTTAAGAGGTGTGTGAGATGTGTTGTGTGTGTGTTGGTGTCAATAGGAGTGTGTGTTGTATTGTGGGTGTAGCATTGGATGTGTGTAAGTATGTAGTGCGAAGGTGTGTGAGTGGAATTTAGTTTGATGAGTAGTGTTACGAGCGTCCGCTAACAAGAAACCGAGAATCTGCTTACTGTCCAGTAAGCAGATTCTCGGTTTCTCGTTGTTTTAGTTATTTTAGGTATGTGGCCACTTTCTTTTTGCACTGGTATTTAGTCAACGGATATAACCCGAGAATTTTGTTGAGCTTGTTATAAAGATATAGCCTAAGAAAAACATGACTTCTGTGGGAGAGAGCCGTATTAAATGCTTTGGTATGGCATACCCTATCCTTCCCATACTATAAAGACAAATGGGTTGTGTATTTTCTGTAGGTTTCTACAGAAATTATATTTTCTTGACGGCATTCGAAATCACCGTCATAGTCATCGTTAATAATATTTATTTTAGTTAAAGATTTTCAGTAACTTGACGTCTTTTTGACAACTGAACAGTTAAGCAAGAGCGAATAAAGATGAATATGTAAAATTATAGTGTTCAGTAAAACTTATTTGAAATTTTGGTAAAGCACCTTCACGAACTAGACGATTTCTCTGACTGAGAGAACTTACATGAAAGGAGAGTCAAAACATTCTTGCTTGCTTCACTGCGCTGATGTTCTCAACCGACAGAGTGCTTAAAATCGTTAGTGACGTTCAGGCGAGTAGAAATAGTGCTTTGGCCAACAAAACTCACGACTAACACCAACATTATATTGGTAGAGCAACAGGAATACTTAAGAGGACACAGCACGGGTGAGATAATTGAATAATAGGTTTTTGTGAAATCTAATGCTGTCTGTTGCTAACCTCAAGCTCCTCGCAAAGTGCAATAGAAACAACTGCACCTCGGATCGAAAATACCTACTAAATGTACAGAAAATCGACGCTTCGTAGACCCTGATCCCATTTCCAAAACTTGACCGATTGAATTTTTTTTTTTTAGTAAAAAATAGAAAAAGGCTTTGGCTGTGTTCCTTAGTTTTCCTTTTTTATATATTATTTAATCAAATTATTTTATGGATGTTTGAATACAGCGGAAAATCTGATATTTTTTTAAAATTTACGAAGTTTCATTATCTCTTTTGAATATTAATTCATCAAAAAAAAGAAAACATAGAGACATTCTATAGTGGCCATAGATTTTTGGGACAAAATAATTCCTCTAATAGCAATTTAAAGGGAGGAAACAAGAGACTACGTTTGTATGGAAAAACGGCACTTGTGTATCGTCTTAAATATTTAGAACAATTCTCTGTCATTCTTCCATTACATTAAATATTTCTGTAAAAACTAAATTATGCTCTACAGTGAAATATTCTTTCCTATTTCAGACTTTCAGACGTAAAAAACCTTGTTTTAAATGAATTACGAGTACTGAACTACAACAAATTGTTAACATGACGCATGACGTTTGACCGTTACTAAATATTTCATCACTAAACTTAACTAGTGCTATTGTATATTGCTTCTTATGTACCACATCACTCAATAAATGATTATGATTTTGATTATTTTTTATGAATATTTTACAAATATAGTTAGTAAAGAAAAAGTTTCTTCCTAACTAAAATTTAAATGCAAGACGTAATTCTATTCCTTTTTTCGAGCAGTTTTAATCTTCTCGATGTTTCAAGGAATAGAAAATAAAATAGAGAAAAAAACAGTTACGTTGGAAATTTAATTTGCAGAGGAAAGTGAACCCCTTCTACCTAGGAAGCCCAAGCAATAATGAATTGGACTGGAATCGTGTAACGTGTTATACTCGTACATGCAAACTGATATTTATGGCGTTGCGATAATATCGTACTTTGTGTGATTCACTTGATTACATTCTAGCTCATATTAGGTTGCATGTATTTTCTAAGTGAAGGTTTCGTATACAATTTTATGAGGTACGCCCATCATGTGAGTGACCGCACACGGCAGCGAGGTCGTTTACCTTCTTCTTACCTCTGTACCATTCCTCCGTTAATGAACTTGCGTTGCAAATGATAATGTCCAACCATTTTGAAGACTGCACAATCCACGAAAATTTTGTTTCCTACGTAGCTTTTTAAGAATGAAAAATTGATTAAAGAAAGTATATCATTTCAACGCTGCTTAAAATCAGTTCTAATTTTTAAAAGAATTTCGTGTTCCGCAAACATTCCATTAAATTGGATGCGAGCGCTCGATAGGAAAGAACTAAAAAACTGACGACTTGTGTGCGCTGAGTCGGCACAAAACTGTTACCCTTTAAAATTTACCACTAGTTTAGAGCAAGAATCAGTGAAAGGCACTGCACTGTCTAAGATTTTTGTTTCTGTAAGGACATGATCCAACTTGTCCCATCCTCACCCTTCCACTCACGTACCTCGCGTGCTGGATTGCGGAGTCATCCACACACAGTCCAGTATTTGTTCCCACGCAGAAAAAGATTCGGTGACTCCTTTCTTTGTCGAACCATCGAGACGTAGAACGCTCTCCCAGCGCATGTGTTTCCTTCCTGTTATAGTCCCGGGGTCTTCAAGCGGGGCGTGAAAAGGCATTTTTGCAGGCCTTCAAGATGAGTGTGACCAGCTCAGTGATATCTTTGCATTACTTTGCTTGTCAGCCTCATGTCTGGACCTCACAACCGCTTTTCACCAGGTGGAGTGAGGTCATCTTGACGGGCACTATAAAAAAAATGAACATACGAGTAATTGTTTTCACGCGGCGCTGTAATCGTTTCACGATTGTTTTTGACGATCATAAGACCTTCAAAGCATGAGCTTTGTGTCTTCTTTTTGTAGGCACAGTCAGAAACAGAAGTGGTTGAGCACTTTTTTGACACAGACCGTCCGTCATTTCACATAAACTTGTAATAGCTATGACAACTGTGAACGTCGGTAACGTGAAAAGAAGAAGTTTTAGGCTACTTCTGTTGCTGACCGCTCAATCAAATCACACCACCGGCATAAGCTGAGCTCTTATTGGTGTATTTGCATACTGCATGCGCATTCAGGTGCAACTACAAAGTCATATGGAAAATAATAAACAAAGAAAATGTAATTAGTAATTAAACCGATTTGCTTACTGAATACGAAAATAAATCAAACATTTATTAACTCGTTTAGTTTACGCGTGACCCTATTAGGGACCACTGTTTATAATTTGATTACGCTTCCTTCTTTCTGAAAGTTACTTTCTTAAGTGAGTTTGAACATTATTTTTCATATGGTAAGTAAATATTCTATAAAGCATACAAATAATATTAACTTAAAGAACAAAACATACATCGATCGGTTTCAAGCAACCCCTGTGGGTCGAAAGGAAAATTGTCAAGAAGGGCAAGCAATTAGTAGGTAAGTACTCAAAAGAAAAGTTAAAAGTATTTTTATTTATAATTTAGTTATTTTTATTTAGTTTATTTTGTCATTAACTTGACCAAAACCAGGGTGCAATATAGCAAAAGCACGTTCTATTAATTTAAAAATAAATTCGTGTAAAAACAGTAGCCGTATCTGAATGAAATTACGCCGACAAAACTCTAGCTACTAATCGCTAGAGTCTGTAGTAAAGCTCTGTATGGAATAAAAAAGTAAATAAAAATGGCACACAAGTGGCCTTTGTCCTGCAGTCTGCAGTGGGACGAAATATCCTGATTTACGCAAACTCTTGGTAGAGGCACAATATTGCAATAGCACGTTTTTGTAAAACTTCATAAAAATTTTGCGCCTCAACTGCATGAGTTGGTTCCGCCGGCGCCCCTTCACTATCTCAGCACAAGACTCACATTAGCCTTCAACCATCACGTTGTGCAGAATGCTTCACAATGCGAACAGCAAAGGAGTGGAACTCGCTGCCCGCGCATGTGTTACCAAACCAATACAATCTGGGTCTCTTCAAGGCAAGAGTGAATAGGCATTTGCTAGGCATCTTTCATCATAGATCGCATCGTCACTTACGTTTGACTGCGTTCAAATGACTGTCTAGTGAAGTATAAGAAAAAACGGAATTTAACTGATATCAGAGTTGAAAAAAGTCAAGAAATTACTATCTGGAACCATATGATTCGGCCCCATTTCACGTCACTTTCCGATGGCCCCCTTTCCTTGATGGCTGCATATTCTGTCCCTAATAATAGTGGGAGATAATACCTAAAGAGATTGAAAATCCGTGACGGGCCTATTACGAGGGATTGGCCAGCTCGGTTATGCTGCACACTTCGCTTTATGTCTGGGTCTGACCGCACAGAGCCGGAGTAAGGTAACGATTGTACCTTTTTTCTTTTTCATTTAACATTTCACTAAAGATAGATGAAAATGAAAAAGGTTGGTGAGTTGATATGTTCCTATCCTAATGAGCCGGCCCTGCAATATAAAGTTAATAATGGAAAGCAAGAAACTCACAAAATTTTGTCTCTTGGTTTCAGAAGCAAATATGTTCAAGGACATAATAAAATTTACCTACTTCAGGAACTAAGTTTCTGAGTACGTTTAACGAAGTTATTTATGTAAAAGAACATAATTTCCTAGTAGAGGCCGACTATTTAGAAGTAGAATTTTAAGGAGGATCCTAACAGTAAATAAGATTGTTTTATTTTAAAAGACGCTGCACAATTAAGGTTGAATAATAGTTATACGCCTAATGACCAAATACCCGACGTATATTTGCCCTTATTAAGTCCCTGGCCCGATCCCAACCGGGCTTTTTGTGTCCTATTTTCAAGGCAACAGACGGCGTGTTTTTCCACAAAATAAAAGCTACAAAGACTGTGGCGGAACTTGGAAGTTTATTTAATTGCCTACGCGCTGTCTCTTAGGCGTGTCAGTTAAGTTTTTTACGCAAAACGATACTGTTTTTTTTTGGGCTTGATAAACGTCCGAACTAGATACGGCATACAGTTTGATCAAAGGCGTAATTTTCAAAGATTTTTTGGTAGTGTTAAGAGGTTATTTATGTCATTCATTATAAATCAAGTTAGCCTAGTGCCAGTACAAAAGTGTTTGATTAAAGAAATAATATTCAACCGTTTCTCTTCGGTTACGATAACTGAAATTACAAGTATCGTATCGTTAGCCAAAAAACCGGCCAAATGCGAGTCGGACTCGCGCACTGAGGGTTCCGTACAAACCTGTAGGTATATTTATTAAAAAATATTTTATTTGATATATTATTTGATGGAACTAAAATTTAAGGTTTTCGCAATTTTTTTTTATCTGTGCTTAAGACGTTGCTTCGAACCAAATTTCAAGATTGTGAGTTCACGGGAAGTCGGACCCTGTAGGTTTTGATTCCCTTGAGAGTGTCGAAAATTTGCGGAAATTTGCGGAAATGGCTGTATCTTTTGATTGCGTTGGCTTAGGAGTTTGATTTTTTCACAGCTCCAAGAGACAGTAAATCTGAGTATTTAATATAAATTCCAGCTTGATACCTATACGCGTTCCTGATAAAAAGGGACAGACAGACAGACGGAAGGACGGACAACAAAGTGATCCTATAAGGGTTCTGTTTTTTCCTTTCGAGGTACGGAACCCTAAAAACAAGCCAGGTACTATTCGCCAGGGCACCCATGACAACGGACACAAAATGTTGGTGAATGCAGGTCGCTTGCAACTGGCTGTTCTGGAAATTCTATTCGAATTGTTTAGTAGGCAACGCTTTTTATTTTACTTTTTGACTGATAAGCCGTTGGGATAATATAATATAATATTGTTATCATATTCTCTATACATTTTCTTGTCGCATGTACATCGCTGCCTGGTACGTAGGAACCTAACGCTAAAACAAAGGATTTATTCTTTTCTTTGCCAACAATCCAATCTATTTCCTCGCCCACATAATGGACACAGGTAGATAAGGCGTATTTACACAAACGGTAAAAGTGACAACACAGTATTCTCACGCGTAACAGTGTAACTTCGCCACAATAAGCGACCTCGACTTTCCGTAGGCATCTCTGTGGTATCACACGGTTGACACCTCTTTTGATTAACATGAGAATTCCTTTGCCTTCCTACCCGTGGGTGTTGACTTTTTAACCGTTTTTTAAGTGTTCAAATGTAATATGTGTGTTCAAAAAACCAAGGTAAATTTTGGGACTAAGTACTAATGTTAAGTATCAAATAGCCACGATAATTTTACACGAAATGTTAAGTAAATACATTTTATAGTCATCAGGTTCGTAAACTTGTGACTAGGCTTTCCATTTGCACTTAAATAACTCATATTTACTTTGCTCCACCGCTGTCGGAAAAAACATCCTGTTCAAAGAAAGATAACATTAAAATTTTAAATACTATAAGTGCAACGTTCATCGCCAAGTTTCATTACTGCCGTGGAAATAAGTTTTTACTATTTAAACTCAACGGCTGAAGTTGCTATGATAGTACTTGACTTGCTCTGTTCTTTCGAAGTTCTAACTTGAGTTCATTTTCTATGAATATATTATGCTGATTAGATGGTGGGAATATAGTGCAAAGTTACCTATGCTTAATGTTTGCATTATTTTAATTTTCATAATAAAGGCCACCCTTATAAAAACCCTGAAGACGAAACGTGAGTCAAAATGTATGGACAACTAACACTATGGTGGACTATCACAGGCGAATAATGTCATTAGCATGCATACTGTAGAAAACCAACACTAAAAAAGGGTATTCGACTATTTCTTTCTTATGGTGTTATCGAAAGACCTTTCAAAACCGCCATTGTTAATATATTTGAAAAGCATTCAAACTGCCCGAGATAAAGCAATTTTTAAAGTCATATTTTTGGACATGCCCAAAACCCTTCCTGAAAACTGCCGCGATGCCGCCAGCAAGTGACTTCGTTTGCTGTCTATTTTTTTGCTTTCTGCTGAAACATTTGTTCGGCAGCTATAATACTAATTTGCGTTTATGAATATGGTTTCTTAACAAAATTAAATTGTTTAGATTACTGAATGGTATAGATTTTTATGTTATCCATTTATTAAGATTAAACAACCCAAGTTTTAAGGGCCATAAAATGAATTGTTCTGAATAAACAAACTAAAAGTTTTTATATGGCCCTTTTTAATGTATTGTTCATTACATAAAATTATTTTCAAAATCCGATGACGTTATCAAATAGCCTAATAAAACAAATACAAATATTTATTATTAAACAGTAAGGTGTTACAATTTTGCTCTAAATAGGAAATAGCATTAATTTTTAAAACATAACAAACACTGTAACAATAGGTAATAGCTATTTATTGTGGGTCCCACACTAGGATATTCCTGTGTCGTGGGCACCCAGACAGAACCGTTTGCAAGATTAAATAATTGTAGCAGGTGAAACAAAAAAAAACAAAAAATTATAACAAGTGATAGGATTTTGGAGATACTTGGAGAACTTCATTGCAAAGAACATAGCTTGTCAAGTTACATTTACATAGCAAAGCATGCACGCGTGTTTTTTGTATTTTCATAAGTTCGGGGGGAGGGGGGATGTAGGGCAGCCATTAAAATTAAATATACCATTCGATAATCCACACAAATTAAAGTAACTTTTACTAAGAAACCAATTTCATAAACGAAAAATTTAATAAAGCTGCCGAACATAATGTTTTGCAGAACGCATAGATCCCTATAAGTAGTTCTATTAAGAACTGAAGCTGCGAGATGTGACGTCACAAGCTGCCTATGAGCATAGGTAGCGTTTTGGGCAAAACCAAAAACTATGGTTTTTTAAATTGCCCTATCCTAGGGAGTTATAGTGCCAACGGTATATTTAATTTACCAATGTGACCTACCTGTTTACCTATTTTTGAGAGCTTTTCGATAACACATTACAAAAAGTCAAGTAGGTACCCTGTTATTCACTACACGATTTTGACAAATTACAAATAGTTGTAACGGAATTACGGAATTGAACTGTTTTTGTATTCTTTTATCTATTAAAAAAATTCAAACAATTGAACTACAAATGCATTCCTCCCAAGAAAACAAAACTAAAGTGCGTAAACAAGCTAGCAGTGTTAAAATTTCTAGTTCTAGCGAGTTGTGCAGCAAAAGATGAAGTTTGGGGGAGACGCGAGGAGTGGCACGAAGCACGAACAAACTTCCAGGAAGTTTTTGTGCTAGATTTACGGTTTTGCCACTTGTGTGGGACGCTCGCTTCAAAATGTTTTATTGGCCACTTAATAATTCTGACTCTTTCTACACAAAACTGTGCAATGGTTGAGTTTAAAAAATGTGTTTATTGCTTTCTTTCGAAAGCTTTGAAGCTGGGTGAAGTTTTGTAAAGGTTTTTTGAGTTATACTGACGAGTATAGAACAAGAAGATGAAAAGATATAAATCTTATTTACAGAATAGAGTCACCCCTAAATTAAGTGAACTCCACATTTTAATACAGATCAGATACATTGATGAGTAATAAATTAACATGAGCATGACACATTCAACCGTAACAAGCGAATAATGTCAAGTAGAAGTAGTGCAAAGTTCACACGTATCATTGACTCTGCACTTCCGAAAATGAATGGCCTGATGTTCATTAGTGCATGGTTTTTCTCTAAAAAATTTTAGACGACCTAACTACACCATGATCGGATGTCCCTGAAGCTTGTATTATGAGTGTCAGAGACTGATGAAAATACTAAGGTTAAGGATAGAAAACTGGAAAAATAATAATTTCGGACCTTGAAGATATCAAGCGTAATTCGAACTCTCGTCTTTCACAATCCGGGTGGTTGCTTTAACCACTGAGCTACCAAAACCCGAAATCAGGATTCCGGTAGCTCAGTGGTAGAAGATTCGGGTTTGAATCCCGGTTTATATCCTAGCCTAAATTGTACATCAACTTTCTTTGTAATACTTGATTTTTCCTCTGTTTTTGTGCAATAAATAGTATCTTATCTTTATCTTCAAGATCCAAAATTCGATTTTTTATAGTTTTCTTTCTTTTGATATGAAAACAAGCATTGTTAAAAACAAAGTAACAATATATTACTAGGGCTATTTTTTTGTGCAGTCGCGCGTTTAGGCAGAGCAGTCGAGTAACAATGACAAATACAAGTCCTAATGTTGAGATTGAAGAAATTGTGATGTTAAGATTCAATTTAGCTCATAACCCTATTCCAAAATAAGCCTTAGCAAAGTCATCGCTAATGTGAAAATTAAGAAAATTGAAACACCCAAGGTAACGCCGCGTCACTCCGAAAACGGCGTCTTACATGACGCAGCGTATTTTCCAGCTGTCAGGCAGAGATGTGTCATTTCCGCGCGCCTCGCTTCGCCAAACTACACTTACGTAATTTCCTCGGGGTGTGACATTCGTGTCTCACAACCGTTACATTGACATTCATATTTGGAGATACGAGAGATTTGTGATCATTTGTGTTCTTGGGGAGTTTTTCAATCGTGGCAACTGGATTAGATCGAGATCATTTTATTCAATACGAGTCGCTCTGTGTACTATTTTATAAAAATAGTTTTAGTAAAATAAAATTTTCTTGACAATAAATTTAAATCTAAGATGAGAAATAGAAAATTTCAGTTTAATCAGAATCAGTTCTCGTCATAAATAATGTGGTCTAATTTTGTTATTAAAGCTTTACTGAGGTGAGGCCCTGATGTACCAAAGATAATAACTAAAATATAATCTAAAAACATGATACGCACTTAGTTGCTAACTCAAAACTTGCAACATTAATATTCTTTGAACATGGCATTAATTTGATGTCGTTAAAGTCGAACTATGCATAGTAATTATCGCGTGTCAAGAAAATTTATTTTAGGAAAAAGGTTACTGTTGTAACACGACATAATTACAAGTGACTATTAATTATGGCCTGAATAAAAAAGTGGTGTTTATTTTCAAGACAACATTCAGTATTTTTGAGTTAGTACTTAATCTATGTATGCGGATTGTATTGTAAGGTATAAGTTTAGTAAGTCAAAGTAAAATTGAGTTTTTTGTAATTGTAACAAGGAGTTCCCCAAACTAACTAGGTGGTACAAAACTTGTACTAAGATCTTTGTGACTCGACTGATATGGCGACGGACAGATGACTGGGCTTGTCAACCTCATATCTGGATCTCACGACCGCTTTCCATCAGGTGAGGTCATCTTGACGGGCAATATAAAAAAAGAGATCAAAGAGAAAACGTTTTTTGTCGTAGCGTAGTTTTAGTTAGTCAAAAAAAATGATGAAGTAAATTAAGAATTCACTATTTTACAAAACCCCACGGTTAACATTACTGCTACGCCTAGTGGACTGGTAGTACTTTTTTGGTGTAATTTAGAATAAATAATTAGAGGTTTACACTTAGATCAGTCTACCACGAGTTGCCACGTTAAATTTACGTTATCGTTCGCGTAAAAAAATGTATCGGGATTTGACATTGTCATGTCATGTCATGTCAAATCCCAATATTTTTTTTAATAAACGACGTCCACCGCTGAACCTGTATTTAGGTCTCTAAGCTAGATTTTTATCAATAGCAATACATTTATGTACGTACTTACTGAAATAACATAAAATTGTCCTTGAAATTAGTCTAGCTGGTCAGGAACGCGAATAATGGAAATGATAACTATAAATACTTTTTGACGACACGATTGGCGTAGTGTGCTGTAGCACGGTTTCTCGCCTCGATTTCCGTAGTGTCCCGGGTTCGATTCCCGGTCGGGTCAATTCAGGAAACGATCTTTTCTGAATTGACTCGGGTCTGGGTGAGCTGGGAGACGCCCCTAGCTTATTTCCTTGTGTGGTATTCGTAACACAGGGATTTAATTATCCCTACTTCGAGACCATTACAAGAGGTGTGTTGTCTGGCGCATATTTATTTATTTATTTAAATACTATATTGTTTAGTTATATTTTTAACATTACGTGAATTCTAACACTACTACGAAAAGTTGAACTGCAATGTAACACAGCAATTGACAGATTATTTTATTTCGTCCAGTGTTAACAAATTGTGAATTTAAATTCATATAACGTATCTTCTGGGGTGAAGCAGATACTACTACGAGAATATAAATGCGTTTTTTCACATTTTCGTCACCAAAGAGCTATTTACAGTCAGACCCAGAAACAGGCGTATCATCCAGCGCACGACCCGGCCTTTGTCTGGCGTTCTTTTATCTTACCGCCTTTGTTTGAGGCGGTGATTTGGCAATTTCCCTTCGAAGCTCGAAGCCTTGAAGCTTCGAGTAGTAAGCATTTGTTTCAGTCATTTTTCTTTAATTAAGGAAATAACAACTCATTCCTACAGCTGGCACTGATAAAACGATCAGTTAATGCTGGCTTAAAGATGAATCCAAATAAATATCCGTAAATGTTGTCAGGAAATAGATTCAAATGTTTTGGAAGATAGCAATGTTTGACTTGCTTGTTGGTTCGGTTTGTAGGAATCCTGCCTCTTTAGGCAAACCGAATCTATATAGATTCTCCACCTTTATAGATAGGATGAATTTCTTTCTACCAATGAGAAGGAGTGCAAAGACAGAGTGAAGTTGACCAGTTACCTTATTAGTGAATGGACACTTTCACTGACGCCATATTCGAACCCGAGCTGCGATTCATTTACCATTGCGACAATTTCCGGCTGGATCTAATTTAAGAGCGCATGCTGGGGGAAGATCGAAAAGGTCGCATTTTTGGAAGATTTCCGATTATAATATCGCTGAATTCGAATTCAGCATAATTTTTCTCTCCGTTATGTTCTGCACTTTGTTATTTCATATTCATAACTTTTCACAATTTTTGTGTTTTCTGACACTTCTCCGTAAAAACGGTTTTTTATAAAATCGTAAAACGGTTTTTTATTCAATGATGCAATAAATTGTGCGATTATCTAATATTGGAGGATTCAATGTGTTTATAAGTAGTAATACGCAAAATATAACAGGTGAAAAATGCTACTTTTATTTAAATTTAATAAAATAATCACGAAAATCTCACAAAACTGCCACGTTTCCGATCCACCCCCTGCAAACGCTCTTAAATCGTCGGAATCCATCACCAAGAAGTTAGTTGAAAATGTTAAAATGACATAATATACGTTTTCTGATCAACGATTCATTATGTTGTTATGATGATTTCATCTAAGGGAAAATACAAATGGAAGAGTTACCCCATCATAAACATGTTCACTCATCGTACTGAAATACCACGAATATTACTACGTTTAACTAACTAAAACATAACCCTCTGATCACAATAGCTAAATTTAATGTGGTCTGTATGGTAAAGATGTGTGTTAAATCACTGTTCAGGACAGGCCCAATATATTCTCCATATTTTTTTTATCTTTTGTTCCAGGTGCGAATATTGTGACAGTGAAAATGCAAGTGACTTAAGTGGAGTGCTCACCATGGAGATCGCAAACCTGGTGCTGACACTCATCTGTGTCATCTCATTCACATGCACGCACGCGAAAATAGGTGAGTTTACCTTATCCTTTACGACCTGCAGAGCTATTCTGAAACACTCAATTCGAATCTCGCACACTGAGTCTGATGTGAAATTCGTATTTATATTGTGTGTAACTCGATATTGAAGAAGTTGGAAGATTTTAGATTCTATTCAGAACGATTTAAAAAAAAGACTTGTGCTGATCAATCGGCTATGCAGTTCTCTGAGGAAACTCGACGCTCCACAATGCTGTTAGGTTGACATTTTGACAGGTTGATTCCAATTAGCCCAATAGCGGTGTAACGTGGGTTACGTTCAACTTGTTCTGGATTGAGCGAAATCCGTCACTGAAGCTTGCAGGAGATGATGAAATACCTTTTGAAAATTTAGTATTGACAATCTCTCAACGTCAGCATCTATCTATCTAGCCGTGAGTGATGGGCAAAGGCCTCTCTTCCAAACTTCCACATACGTCTATTTTTGGCCTTTTCAGACCAGTTCCCGGCGTAGAAATGTAGTTCGTCACGCCACGTGCGGGACGAACGTCAGCATGCAGCTCTTTAACGTTTAATTAAAAATTAGGTACAAATTTTAAAATTATGTGAATTTTATTAACAGTAGTAGTTGTAGTAGTATTGCTTAGTTAGTGTTCGAATATTTTTGCATATAATGCCTGTTAATCATTTTAATAAAATTTGTGCAGATTTGTTATTTTTTCATGGGAATAAATAATTATTTGTATACCTTGTTGACGGCCTTGCTCACATTCTGCTCTGACTGTACAACATTAAACGTCCTTCAAGAGTAAAACATACACGTGTCAGTAGAGGGCCTGCCAGGCAGCGTGTCAACACAGCACCCAATCACACGGTGTAAAATCTGCAGGATATTCACAGGCACAACATTTTACACCTTTTGATTGGCTTTCACTGCGACGTGCTTGCTGCTGGCATGCCCGCTACAGGCTTGTGTATTTTCATCCTTATAGCAAATGGAAAAAGAACGACTCGTCAGAGACAAAATATTTTTACTCAAATGACTTATCAAAGTACTTTTGACTTGTGTAAACGAACTAACTAATAATATGTGTTGTGAGTATGCTATGGCTTCTTTATAGAAGCCATATTATAATATTATAATATTTATAGTGCTATACTTATGTATAGCACTATAAATATTATTACTGTCAAAATATGAATGCAATTGGGACTCTTCCACCGGCACCAGAAAAATGTTTCTACTGGTACTGGGTATATATTGCCCGTCAAGATGACCTCACTTCACCTGATGGAAAGCGGTAGTGGTCCAGATATGAGGCTGACAAGCACATTAATGCAAAGCAATCACTGAGCTAGTCATAGGTACTCATTCTGAAGGCCTGCAGAAATGCCTTTTCACGCCCCGCTTGCGTTTCGAATGAGGATTTTTTCTAGACAGCTAATTAGCTGACTCGTCCTATCGAATTCCTGAAACTAAGCAGTAAATTTACCACGAGTTTCTGTCACGTAAGCTACGGTAGCTGACTTCAGAAATTTGTACGCCATTTTTGTACCGAAATCACATACAAAAACGTCCACGCGGTTTACGTCAACGCTGACATTGGTGTAAACTCATGGTGGACATACAATCTACGAAAACACTCATCTATACTAATATTATAGAGAGGAAATATTTGTTTGTTTGTTTGTATTGAATAGGCTCCGAAACTACTGGGCTGATTGCAAAAAATCTTTCATCAATATAAAACTACAATATCAGGGAGTGACAAAAGCTATTTTTTTTAATTTAAGCTGTATTTTGGCGGGAAAGACAGTCTACGCGGGCGAAGCCACTGTCGGACAGCTAGTAATGAAAATCAAAGACTTGTCGTACGTGAACGTATATAAGTAAATTAATTTCTACAGCCTTCCTTCTAATATAGAACACCGAACTTTTAACTTGACCTTCCTCTATTAGAAGCTCCCTCTTTATTTGTGCACCGTACGCAATATCCGCACGTCCACAGATTTTTCCCTGACATTTTCCCTTACACCTGGATTTTTATATCTGATTAAATTCGTTGCGTGTTTCAAGACAGATTAAATTTCCCTCGGGAGCGTCCCTTATCCCGGTTTCAATTTGTGGGCGCACGGTGTAGTGTCCCGTGTTTGTGCCTGTACTACAAAGAACTTAACGTTGGGATGCGATAGACGGAAATGCGGGTAGTTTGCATAGGGATAAACAAAACAGGAAGAAGCAAGGGTAAAAAGGAATGCAAATCAGTGGAAGGGATTGTAGGTTGAGGTGAGTTTAAGGTGAGTTCGATCATTGTCTGATTTGATCACCGTATTGCATCGCCGACGCGTATTATGATTTGACTGTTCAATTTTGAGAAACGAAAAGGTTTTGTTGGTGTGAAAACCTTAAAATAAATATAAAACTTTCACTTAGATAGTTTCATGATCATCTACAGTAGACTACTACTCAGTAACTGAGTACGTATAGCTTCGTTTCTCTACGGCATTAAAAAATACCGTGATAGTTGTTACTATACTGAATGCCTTTTCACTGATAACATTATCAGAGAAGCATTCCGCATTCGTCGCATTATATTAGTGATTTGTAATATTGAGTTTAATGCAGGGCTTGGAACCGGTTTAAAAAATAACGTTTTAAACCGTTTCGAACGGTTCGTCATCAAAACTGGGGGATTATTCATACCGCAGTTGCGTAGAGAAAATGAAGCTATAACCAATCAGGAGATGATCATGAGACTATCTAAGTGAAAATGTAATGTTAATTTTAACGTTTTCATATCAAATAAGCCATAACTTCGTATCAAGCTTGTGCTCTTTTCTTTACTCAATATAGAACAGTCAAATTAATCCAAATATGTAAATTTGTATTTTTGGGTTTCCACTATTTATTACAAATTAAGCCAAAAAATACAAATTTTATGAAGTCAACTATCGTAGTTTACTTGACGTGAACTCATGGTAGACATACATATTGCAATGTGCAAATATGGCATAGACATATAATTCAGTTTTTCGTTGAAAGCGTACTTCTTCTGCCTGAAACTTGGCGCAGTGGATAAAAAACGTTCTAGATTCTAAAAATAAACCTTAGGCGGCAATTTGCCATTCGCAATTTTGTCATTTATTTATTTTATACACTGTGCTTCTACGTATCCCCCCTTTACTCGTAAGCACTAAACTAACATTCTCAAGAATCCAGGCTTATCTACAACAACAGCCATCAGTCACCGCTGTCAGCGGTCCCTAGTTCGATTCCCGGCGTAGATTACGGCACCTATGTACACTTACCGTCAAGTGGGCTGCGCGTGACCTGAATACCTTTCCCGTTCGGGCACACACATTAAGCGCCACCTGGTGAAAATGAAATGATGTTATTGTGCGAAAACCGATTGTTGGGAACGTGACATTATTTCCTTTCCGTGTGAATCTTAGGGTTCCCTTGAAACAAGCAAAAGATGGACAGTATGTATCCCACATCTGAATTAGCAGAAATATTTAATTAGGGAAAAATTGTGAGAGGATTTGACGTTTTATGGAGTTGTTTTAATAAGGTTTTTAGAGTATAAATATAAAAAAAGTTTTTATTTTCATTAACAAGTATTTAGTAGTCTTAGAAACGATTTTTCAATCAGTTGATGAAATTTATCTGTAGAATAAAGATTATTCGACGGTTAACAAGATTTTAAATTTTTCAATGGTCCGATAGATGTTATCTGTTGAATAAAGGCCCTAACTGAGGAATAAAGTTATCTGCTTCTTGAGGGGCTGAATAAGCTGGATAAGATAAGGGGCTTTTTCTTTGACATTTCGAGGTTATGTGGTGTGTCATTTGAGATTTTTTTCATTTTGTTTCGTTCGCACGCACATTCTAATGGATATTTTTGACCAAATCGACGACGCAACGATTTTGGAGCAAAGGCTGTTACTTAACTATACAAACGCTTAGCCCAATAGAAAATATCGAGTTGTAAAAGAGAGACCTAATAATCATTTTAGTAGATGGGATTAAAAGGAATTTTGGAAAAGATTTTGCCATAAAAAACACGGAGCAAACATACTTTTTGCCACAACTTTAGACAACAAAAAAAGTTAAGGTTAATTTTGTCATACTGACGTCAATGTCAATTTGTCAAGCATCAACTTTTGTCTTGTTTCTTTTTAACATTGCAATGATTGTATATGTACATCTCACTTGTGCATAATCAGTGTGAAGTTAGCGATGGTACATAGACAACCGATAAATATTAACATATATACATAGCTATTCTTTGGATAAAAGACGATTGAAAAATGTAAATATCTATTCGCTTGATAAACAGCCAGTTAATTTTACACTTCAGTTAGCTATCTAGGGACTAAGAATTGGAAAGTCGGGCTTTAAACAAGTAACACCGTTACGTTAGTGCATGTGTGTGTTCGCGTATGTGTTCGTGTGTGTGTGTGTGTGTGTATGTTTGTCATGCGCGGTTGGGTGTGACCCACCAGTAGAACTCTTAAAGAAGATTCGACTAACACTGTGGCAAATCCCCAATAAGTTTTTTTAGCCTGCATGTATGATAGATCTTTTTACTGACACTTTTTAACTAGTAATCATCACCTAGTGCACTTCAAAGGGTTAAACCAATACCAATAAAACCATTATTAAAAACATTTATGCAGAACCCGTTCCGTTCAACAGGTTCTGGACAGCTTTTTCTATGATATTTCGATTTGAATTCAGTGCGTGGTGTTGAAGGACGGAACAGGCGATTTGTATTTGCATACATTTCAGTATTTGCGCTTTACATTTAGATGCACAGGTGGCTTGTTCAGTCCAGGTTTTACTAGTTGAATAATTCACACGTCTATACTAATATTATATGTATTTTTGTTTGTTTGTTTGTATTGAATAGGCTTCGAAACTACTGATCCGATCGTTAAAATTCTTTCACTAACAGAAAGCTAAACTATTCAGGAGTATTATAGGCTATATTTTATTATGATTAAACAAAAAAAATCAGTGGAAAATAATAGTATACGTAAATCAAGTCGGAGAAAAGCGGGCGAGATATGATAATTGCAATCAGCTGTCAAACATCTACGATAGTTAACTACAGCTATTTGTATGTTATTTTCATTAGAAGTGCTGTACCAACTTAACATCCCATACAAAAACTTGACAACAAACGCTAGTGACTATCATTAGTGTTACCTTATGGTAGGGGGCACAAAAAAACAAAAAAACAAAATGAACCTTTAAATAATTATCATCCTATGAATGAGGGGGGTACTGGAAAATAATTATAATTCAAAAGTGTCTAATTTTTGAGACTTATTAAGCTAATTTAATTCGTAAATTTATGGAGTAGAATCTAACCAACTGAAAATAATCTAGGTGCAGTTTCGTATTAGAATTAGTTAGCTTGAATAAATTAATTGAATCATAATAAAAGCGATGCCATTTCACCTGGAGCCCGATTCTACTATTCAAATGTCTATGAAATCGTAATTGAGTGGCATGATTTCGTGACTTTTGCTCCAAACTAAGTAACTGTCAATAACACGGAATTAGCTGAATCTGGGCCCTGTATTAGTGTACCCGATCTATGAATTGAACTACAAAAATGCATATGATTCCATTGATATAGGTTCAGCAGTAATTATCACACTCAGTTATACATTACACAGGCGTACAATTTTAGGTCAATAATTATAAACTTCGTTATTAACGAATTGTTAAACGCCACCCAGAGAGACATTATTAATTTGAAGATTTTTTGGTAAAACTCAGTTTGAGAATTAGTAAGCAAACATCAAACAGTGAAAGAAGATATCTGATTCAAGGTGGACTGTTTTGTTATAAACATAATATTTTATTACAAATCATCACGTGTCCGAAAGTTTATTTTCAATAATTTTGTAAAATAAAACGCAGATGGTCCGCTGAATATTTCGAAAACAACTAAAATAGATGATCATTTTAAAAGTCTGTTAAAAGCATTTCCCAAGATAGCTCACTCAACTAAATACTTATTTTGCTAACACTTACTAAAACCGCTAAAAGCGCTTTCGCTTCAACCATTTACTCTTTAAAGAGTAAATTGCAAGCGTCTCATAAGTGTCTGCTCACAGGAACACGCGCTCACTCACCCTTCTACTTTGTAACATAATTAAATGGTTAGAACTAAAAACATTAGGAATTTATTTCAGTTTGTTTAGTTTTACGTTAAAACATTCAAGTATTTAAGCTGACGTGGAAAACAGTTAAACAGTTGAAAGACAATAGCTGTAATAGTTGCCGGCCTTAGGAACATGAAGACCCGTTTTGTGCATTTGTTACGAGCGCGGGAGTCGCTGGTTTAATCCGCATTTCAGGACAATTATATTATAATTAAATAGATATTTGTATCGGGTGTTAATGAGGCAAACCTCACTTTGGATCCAGAAAATGTTTATTGTGGTGTTTTAAATAATATTGTTTCAGTATTTTTTTACGGCCCGTCTCATAAATTACTTTTATAACATATTTGCTCGTAAAGGGTCTCTTAATTCACCAATTTCAATATCGTATTGTATGTCATTACGTACTTGTGCGTTATTGTTATGTAAAACGCACGAGTTTTTTTTATTAAGGTAAAACAAACGCACGGTTTATCAAGATACTCCGTCTAAAACGAACGGTACTTTTTTAAATCTTAGCAAAGAGTTTATATGTCAGAAAAGAGGTCAACATTTTATGAATAAAATTAACACTGGTAGATAAAATATAATAAATAAATATTTATTTCTTTAATTTAATTTATTTTGACCATAAATTACGACCATTTATCTGTAACAAAAACACAAAAATATTAATTTACTTTATTAGTAATACTGGCTGTTTTTTATGCTTTAGCCTTAAAAAAAGCGCTAATGCGCGCGCATCGCTTATTTGTGAACAAGTAAAAAAAATTATAACTGCTTCAACAAGTGATTAAAGAATTATTCGTATGAGAAAGTCCGAGTTTTATTTATTTTCTCGCAAATATGTCATAAAACATCGTATGACATACGTGCGATTTGATAATTACAGACGCCTCGCCTACGGCTCGGACTAGCAATATCGCCTCGGCTGTAATTTTCAACTTACCGCACTTATATCATAATGTACTATTGCAGGGTTAGTTATTCATTTGACTAGAAAAGAATAAGACATTATTTAAAATTCTGTGTGCTTTTTTTTTGCTCACGAAGTCTCAAAAGTTATTTTTCGTTCGAAGCAATCACGTTCATCCTATTCCAAAACGAAGGAAGAGACTAAATTGTCTCGAGAAATATTTGTTTTGACGCAATACTGAATTGAGTTATAAGCGTAAAGTTGTAATACTGTTTTAGACCAGTTTAACACGAGTAATTATTGATTACCAAACAGTAGTCCGTAGGGTTAGACCACTATTGAAATATCAGTATCCGCTACATACAGGTAAAACAAACACTAAGCCAAACCTGTGAAACAAACTAATACCGCTAAAGATTATGTCTTCAAGTCGATTACTCTTTAAAGAGCAAATTCCAAGTTCCTATTTATACAGGAACACACGCTCCCACACTTGGAATACTTTGTAACTCAATTAAATAGTTAGCACTAGTTCAACCCTGCGCTGCCGATGGAGACAGTTAATCACAAAGTATTCTAAAGCCCAAGTTCACATCGAAGGGTTTACTCACTGAATAATTAATCCTGAACAAATACACAGATGAGAAGTTCGAGCAAGTGATTTGTTTAAGTGAGCAGATGAGAAGGGCACAGACTAGTACAGAGAGTGTTTCGTGAAATAGAATCGTAGTAAATAGAAATGATTGTGGTCGGCCGAGGAACTTTGGACATGGCAATGGACAGAGTTCTAGGCAAATTACGTCTAGGAGGCAGCACATACTGTAAGACTTCAAGATACGGTACGGTATGATAGTGAAAATGACGGTAGTTAGTAACGGTTCTATGTTAATAATTAACTTTCTTGACATATAACATCTGAGTCATCCCGTGATCACGACTGCTGTAAAGGAGTCGAAACGTCGGGTTAGAAAATGTGAAAATATAAATTCCGCGAGTAGAATCCGTGAAGTTGATTAATTTCAATGTGTAGTGTTCGCGTAAATATATAAGAAAACATTAAATGACGTCAAATTAGACCGATTTGATGTTTTGCCTCCGCACTTCTACGATGTCACTTTTTCCTTATCTATACTATTTAACTATATACTAATATTATAAAGAGGAAAGATTTGTTTGTTTGTATTGAAAAGCGGCGAGCTTACTTATGAAAAAAAAGTGTCAATGTTCTCGTATATAAAAAACAACATTCATGGGTGTTCAATGAAAAGTAACAATGGCATATACACTCCATGAACAACAAAAAAGTAAATACTGGCAGGTAACGCCCAGACATATGATTAAATAAAAAAATAATAATAATTGATTTACTTTTCTTTTAAAAAAAATAGAAGTCACATAAAAAAATATATCTTTGCCTGAAAAATTACTACTGAGCAAGTACATCTAGGGTTAATGCTCCTCCGTATTCTTTGGTTGCGCGGTGGTGTGCCGAGTTTAAGAGAGGAAGAACTTTAACTATAGACGACCCGCGCTCGGGACGCCCTACGACGGCAGTTACCGAACAAATGATAAAAAAGTTGGAAAAATTGTTTTGGCAGATCGTCGTACTACTGTTCGTTTTGTAGCTGAAGAACTAAAGATTTCGATAGGATGACGTATCCATAGTATTATAGTTACATGAACATTTGGGCATGAAAAAAGTATCAGCGCGCTGGGTGCCTAGAATAATTACAGACGAGCATAAACAAACAAGACGGCGGATTTCTCAAATCAATTTGGAATTGTTACAACAAGATCCTGACCGATTTTTGGCTCGGTTCGAACAATGGATGAAACATAACTACACCATTATGATCCTGAAACGAAACAACAGTCCATGACTTGGAAGAGGCCGTCATCTCCATAGCCTAAGAAGTTTAAGGATCTGGTCTCTGGGACAGCGAGGGGGTGATAATGATTGAATACCTCAATCAAGGAGCCACTATTACGGGGCCCGTATACGCAGAACAAATAAAAAAACTGCGTCATGAAATACGCGAAAATCGCCTCGGCAAACTTGCTTTGTTTCACCAAGATAACGCCCCCGTACACAAGTCCCGAGTTGCGATGACTGCTATCCAAGTTGCTGGATTTAAATTGATGGAACATCCTCCATACTCACCTGACCTTGGGTCTAGTGATTTCTACCTGTTCCCGTGGTTAAAAGAACATCTGAGAGGTCACAAATATAGCAATGATGAGGAAGTGATTACCGCCGTACAGAATTTTTTAGGCGATCAAGATGAAGATTTTTTCAAGAAAGGAATCTTAGGATTAGACAAACGATATACCAAGTGTATAAACCTCAAAGGTGATTATGTCGAAAAATAAAATAACAATAAATAATATATATAACTGCTTCATACTCATTATCACTTTTATTGAACACCCCTAGTATTATCAGGGAGTGATTTAAGCAATATTTTTTTAAATTCAGGCTATATTTTGACGCGAGCGCAGCCACTGACGGACAGCTAGTATCTCATAAATCTTCTATCTATCCTCTTCTGTACTGAACCAACATTATTATTACTTCTACGGGTGTGAGTCGAGCCTCATTTTTTTAAGACATAGATAAGAGAAGCAAATTAATTAATTAAGTAATTTGCAAAGCATTTTTCAAAGTGTCACAAGTGTTATCTTTACTTAAAATTCTCTTTCGATCCACAATTATTTTGCTCTTCATGGCGGCAGTAACATTGTATATAATTTTCTTAGCGTATGTTATCCTTACAATTATGGTTGTATGTTGTCCTACCAGATATATTATTACGCGCTAACTTCGGCTATTAATTATACCCAAGCTGTAAGCTATTGTTTTAATTGAACATGATTCCATAGTTTGTATGCCTTCGTAGTTGCCTATTATAAAACCAATTGAGGAGCTTACTATAACGGGTGTTATTTGTAAGTACCTTAACGAAAATAATACGGCATCTCAGTAGATAATGGAGGAGCTGTCCTGCCCTCAGTGCCCCGTCAGATGCTCACTTCAGGACCTTTATCAGGCCTCCTCCCTCGGAATAGCGGTGGCAGAGTATTGGGCTGCTACCGTATAGTTTTATGGATCATCAGCACGAAGAATAATAATGGTGGAGCTATCTATGTTGAAATACGATTAACTAACTGACTTCATTTACGGGGTCCTCGATAAAAAGCTTATTATTATTCGTAATTTCTGTTGGGAAACCATAAAATAAAAGTTATTTAAAAAAACTGGTTTATATTTATATTTATTGAAACTAAAAATGAATACATTTCATAAAAATGAAAACATGCAATCATCACTAAAAAGAAAATATCACTAAAATAATAGGGGAAGGCCTAGAACACGCTCACCAATAATACAGGTTAGCGACGGCACCGGAAATGTTCCCAAAAATCACTTTGACACACTTTTTCACTAGACATGAATAAGATTTGCAGCTTTTAAGCGGGGCTTTGATCTTAAATTTTTATTTGGTGTTTCCTTAAATATCATATCAATACACGATATGCATTAGGTACCGTTAAATAAAATAAAGAGCGTTTAGCTTCTGTAAATTTTTATTTACAATTTTTTTATATTTTGAATATAAATAGTTATGAACAGGCGAATTAGAGTCTGAAAATAAGGTAGGAAGGAAGAAAACACTAATTGTTTGCTAGTTTTCATACTAAACAGTAGTACCCACATGCTCTACCATCACAAAAATAAAACACATCTAAACATTAGCAATTTCGCATTTGTCTGTACAATAACATTCACTTACAAAAATCATTCTTCATTTTTCATTCGCTTTGTTGATTGGATAGAGTAATAAAAAGCTTATTTGCATAAAGTGGTTAAGTTAGTTTATTTTTAGTTTAATTCAACTAGCAGCTAATAGTAAACAAATAAAAATGGCATAATACTTTATTCATACAACGTCCGCCTTGGCCGAGCCAATTATGAACCGGGTCATTATGCAGGCCGTCTGATTAAACTTTTGCCATATAAATTATTCCCCATCCTAATTATGTCTAATTCGGTAATTAACATAATTAGCTAATTGAAACTAATTGGACTTTACGTGTACCCATCAAATGCAGCCTCTCAGCTCAGGTAAGTACATATTTAATAGGCACTAGCTTTTGATCTTATCTTAACATTATCGAATTATGTTTACTTTGATCTTATTAATAGGATACTTACTTACTTCTTTTGGCGCAGCGACCCGGAGTGATAATGCCACTGGGTTCTATTCCGCGCTAACTCTCGCCAGTTTTTAAAAGGATAATTAGGAAAAACAGTGACAAACTGTAATACGAATTAAGTGATGGCTTAGAGTCACAAATACTATAATATATGTTAAAGGGATGCCAATCTACGATAGCGACCTGAAACGACGGCCACTATGGAACATAGTTTTTCCCATACCTTTCCTGAACATCCTGCCTGCATCTCTTTAACCTGGCGATCTTTGTCTTTTTGTCATTCTCCATGGTTTATTAGCTATAAGATGGTTAAAATTCACAACGATGCACACTGCTTTCAATGCACAAGTGGAATAAAACCACTTTGACTCGTCTAATCATGGTACGCTTGCTTCGCTCGCTTGGCTCACACTTTTTGGCCACTGTTCTAAATTTATATTGCCGAAAGAACCAGCGAAAGTTCTTGTCATCGGCAGAAGTCTTAGGGAAACATGTGCTTGCTTCCAATATTACAATCCGTTCCAGAACCTATGGTGAAATAAATCTACGCCTTGACGAAGAAGTTTCTGTTAGAGACTGTCCCGAAGTCTAGAGTTTCTAGTTTGTCCTGTAGTTACAGGACAAAGGAGGCCGTTGTTCTTCCTCTTCCACTTTATAATATATCCAGATAGCGAGTCAATAATGACTAGTATTTCCAGTCCTATTTTAGGCACGAAAATTATAACAATAAGAGCAATTGTTCACAAAAATAAAGCTTTATACCTTTACCCTCGCGCCAAGTATGCAATATAATAGTATTATTTGCAACATATCTCGTGTTTCTGATCACCGACTACAATATCAACTTAATGAATTAGGCAAGCGTAGTGACTAAGTCCATATCCATCAATGTAGATTGATGACGATTATCAATAGTCAGTTAATATTATTTAACTTTACCAAATTAGTTTTGTTGTTTAGAATAAAAAAAAGGGTTTTGTTTATACGCTTTTGGCAAAAAATTCGCTGACGAAAGTCATTTTACAATATTAGTCTGCTAAATGACGAATTTCTACGAGAAGTTGGCCAGGTAATTAATAATATCTCAGCAAACATGGACGCCGCTTCACTTCAAAACGGTCACCAACATTTAGCATTAAATAGGTCCCTAGAATATTGGCCTATTTTACCTACATTAAACAGATGTTACACCTAACGGCTCTCATCAGTCCCCTGGAGTATAAACAACAGCACAAAGCCTAAGTAAATGACATATCGATTGACTATAAGCAGACGCAGACCGTCCGTCCCCTGATTACGTATGCATGAGCCCACGGAGCAACTCTGCATCGAGTTCAGAGAAAAAGTTCTTGTTTTTTGTAAACAATGTCAGTGAGACGAAACGTCATACACGTAGGTACTAGACTACGTAAGTCGAGATTGTTCGCAAAACAAAATACGGGATGGATGAACTTCATAATATGTATAACTTTCTATCTAATTTCTATGTTTTTATTCCACTGCAGAAAAGGGTTATGTGCTTCGACTGAACCCATGTATATAATACATATATAAATAAATAGGGATTAATATCCCTGTGTTACAAGGAAATAAACCAGGGGCGTCTCCCAGCATACCCAGACCCGAGTCAATTCAGAAAATATCAATTTCCTGCATTGACCCGACCGGGAATTAAACCCGGGACACTACGGAAATCAAGGCGAGAAACCATGCTACAGCGCACTACGCCAATCGTGTAAAGTAATGTATAATGTATGTATTCGTGTTGCAGTTGAAATAAGCAAAACCTGATTTAGTTACATATTTATATTTATGAGTTCTTCAAATGCTAACCGTTATTATAACGTGGTTTAGTTAAGTTGCAGCCGAGAACAAACATCTCGACATAATTGAATTCCAAAACCTACAGACGTTGATCGAATTCTCTGGCTTATAATTGAAGAATTAATATGAGCATTAAATATTTACATAACGTAACTTAAGCTCTCAATTACTGAACTACCTACTATTGCAAGGCTATATAGCCAACTGCCAATTTTCTTGAGTTGACTGAAAACGCTATTAATCCTCTTTTTGGCCATAATATGGTCATTTTATTCCTAGCACATTTTGTCTTTTTATTCCATAGATTACCATAGGTTTGTTCTGTCCGTCCCCATTAAGTATGCATGAGCCAGAGGGACGTCCCATGTCTGCCGAAGCGTTTCCCATGGACATTGATGTTTGGGGAAAAATCGTTTTAGTTTGGACGAAGGTTTAATTCTGGAATATGAACGGGAGTTTGCTTATTTGTTTGCCTTTACGATTTGTTACGGGAAATAATTGCTAAGACTTTTACTTCTGATTTGTAACAATTTAGTCACAACAAATAGGTTTGTTAAGTTTATAGATTATTGCTGACATGTTACTAGTTAGCATGATGGTAATGTTTTTGCAGCCTGAAATAAATGTTATTTGAATATTAATAAAATAATATGATTGATTCACAATGATTGGTGTTGGTTTATTATGTTAACCTCTCTTGGTTGATGAAACAATTTATGTAGATAATGTTTATTGTGCGTTAAACACATTTTCTTTTGAGGCGCGAATTTACGCCAAAATACAATATTCCGTCGTTTTCAAAGACCTACTCCTCCTAAACAGATGGGCAAAAAATGAGAAAAAAAATATAGTAAAGTCAGACAAGCTATCTTTATTTTGTACGTTCAAAATTGTCACATTTCAATCCAAAAAAAATCTTGAAAAAGGGTCTTTATAAAACTTTAATTTCTTAGCAAATTCATCCTAAACAATAAGTGTTATTTATATAGTTTTTATAAGAAAATATAAGCCATCAGGTCTTCTTTATGTATTTTGGGTTTTCAAATATACCTCCTGTGCCCCAAGGAAATAAATTTTTTAGTGCTTAGTTGTGAGCGTTCTCGCGCGCGGGTGACTGCGTGGGCGACGGGTGGCAGTACCGCTCTGGTATGTCAGAGGGAGACAGACAATCGACGAACACATGTGCCTTGAAACCCACAGGGAGCTATCAACTACTGCAATAAGCAGTATTCTTCGGAACATGGCTAGATTTTGATTAGGAATGGTTGTAAAATTAATGGTGAATATAATTCACTATAGTAATTATCACTCATTATCGCGAACGAATCTTTTCGAAGGTTTAAACGTTTCCCCCAAAGGTGGCGAATTTAAGAACCTTGTTTTTGTCTTTTTTCATTTTCGTGGCATTCGAATCTGCATTACTAACTGAAAATATTTAAGAACAAATTTCAAAGTTAAGTATTGCTACTTAAATTCCGCTTTTGAAGTCGGTTTCATTGTATTTGACAGATTCCAAACTGTTTGTGCGTGAAATGAATAAAAAATTATTCTAACTTTGTTGTTCATACAGTTTTCAATGGTTCAAAAGGGCCGGAAAATATCGCCATGTACAATAAAATTATTAGAAACAGTAAACAAATATTAACATAATAATATAATGAATGCAAAAAACACATTTCAAAATGTATGTCTGCTACATCACACGAAAACTACTGAAAGAATATGATGAAAACATTGGGGACTTAAGCTAAAAATACAATGTTAAATTAAACCTACATAAGATTCATTAATAGGCTGAACATTTTAAAAGGCAAAGTTCTCGGGCAAGCAAGCAAGTTTCTCCCTAACAATAATGAGAGTTACCATAACAGCTTTAATTTAAATATAACATAACGTTAACTAGCTATACTTCATTCAATATAACATTAGAAATAAGAAGCAGGCATTTGCATTTGACGTTGCCATGACGACGACATACCTGAGTATAACCTAGCAAAATTGAAAACCCCTTCCGGCACAACGTATGATGGGATTATGTAACATTTTAGATTTGGTAGAGTTGTAGTGACAGTAAAAACGTGTTCGGATAAGAACCCCTGCTTCGTTCAGGTTTTTACATCGACAATATAGTTTGATGCAACACAAAATAATTTATTTAGGCAAAAGCCTCATAAATTCTTAAGTTACTCTACTATAAATGAGAACAGTTAAGTGTGATAGCTGATATATATAAACATGAAGATTTTAATAAATTCGGCATACATTTAAATAGTAATGATGTTTATTGTACTTTTACCACAAAGAGTACCCTAAAAAGAAACATTCACTACTGTCTAATGCTATGATGAATGGAGTACAGTAATTTCGCAGGTATTACCGAAATATACTAACACGACATACACTTAAAAATCTTTATCAGTGATTTGTGTAAAATAAATTGAATTTGCTTCTCGAAAACTACTCTGCGGACAAAATGGAGTCGAAGAAAATATCCTTTAACTTCGAGAATTGCAGTTTAGTTGGACTTTGCTGGAGGTTTAAATCTGTGTTGATTTTTAAAAGTTGAATTATAAGAAGTTGGAGGAAAGATAAGATGATTTTTTTATGAGCTGATAAAATAGATTCGCATTTGCGTTTCGTTGAGAATTCCTTGCAATGCATGCAGACAATTTTTTTTACTACGACTGTTCCGAACACGCATGCGGCCTGTACGTCTACCATGAGTTGCCACTTTAAATTTACGTTATCGTTCGCGTAAAATATTTGTATGGGATTTCGTGCAGCGCCTCTGTTAAGTCAAAATGGAATAAAAGTCGCAACTCATGGAACCGCAAAAGTAAATGATGATTGAACAAACTTCCAATTTGTTGTTATGAATGAAAAATACGTAAACAAATGATCACAAGCAGTATAAATCCAATATAATGAATGAAATGTCTTATTTATATTCTTAGTAGTTAAATAAGCTTTATAGTTTTTGTAAAATTCAATTTTGGCACGTTAAATTATCAATTACTTTTGCTGTTGACTGTACTATGTCTACCACGAGTTTCTTTCACGTAAACTACGATAGTTGATTTCAGATATTTGTATACCATTTTTGGGTATAAATATTTACAATCACAATGGGCTCTGTACCCAAATCTCATGCAAAGATTCCACGCTTGCGGCTGTCTATCCATCATAGACATACTGATTGTAAGCAGTTACAGTAGCAGTTCGGTTTGCAATCAAATCCATCTTCTTTACTCAAATATTCATGTCATCAACATAATTTAATACTATGCCTGAAGAAGCCATACATGTCCTCAATCGTATTGTCATACTGCGCGTATGCTCAATGTGTGTGTGTTTTCGGATTCCAGCAGATATTAGCTGTAATTTTCATAACTTAAAATAAGTTTACCTGCTAAAAATAAAATACCTAAAGAAATTTAATTATTTATTCGCTCTTTTTACTGCCAGGTTGCATTAGCGTGGCAATCGAGTATATTGTTATTAATAAATGCTAGTTTTTTAGATAATGTTGCACGAACGAATACGCTTTAATAGCACTCTTTAATATCCAAATTCTCGTTAAAGAGTAACCCAAAAAAAGTCGTAAAAAGTCACCAACGCGGCAACGATCGAATGCCACCGATAAAGTGCGATTTATCTCGCAACAAAATCCTGCCATCGTAAACAGGTTTCATGCCACTGCAATCGTATTTTCACAAACAAAAAACGCGTTTCGCGTTGACATTTTTTGTGTCCGATACACAATATACCTAAGAAATTTCTTATAAATATTTTTAGGGTCTATCGAAATTAAAACTGATTTCAAATTATCTTTAAGCCTTTTTGCAAGTCATTTAATTGTCTTTATTTATTTTTGAGGCCAGAATGTCAAATTGATTTAGTTTATCTTTTGAGTATCGCATAATCGAATCATAATTTTAAGAAAATAACGTTTATGGTAGTCGTGGCATTAAAATCGGAACAAACTGAATGTGTTACCGGTAGGCCTCTACTTGGGTTAAGAAGACAATTGATTTGTTTATGTTTTATTTTATTTTGTGTTTTTTTTTTGCATTGTCAGAAATAAATAAATGTTGCAAGCGTGTTGGATGTAATCTCTTAGCTTGTAGGCAAGCATGATTGTAAATAAATAAATTAATGAAGTGGAAGACCGAGTGCGAAAGAGCGTCTAGTATAAAAACTAGGATTTTATTAAGCGCATAATGTACCGTATCTTTTTAATTGAGAAAGGGAAGAAAGAAAGCAATAAGGGACACGTAGTAGAAGAAGTTTTAAAATGATAAATTCGTTTTGAAAGAAATTGGAAACCGATACATCAGAGGACTTTCAGTGGTAAAACCTCGGAACACAACTAAAACCCTTCATTAAATAATCGTTGCCAACTTTCACGATATTGTATACAGAAAGTTCCTAAAGGATTTCTTGCAAATAAATTACCCAAAATAATAACCTTGACACCCCTGACAGCTATAAACACGTAGTACCTACCATGCGAGCCGATAAAATGTGAAATACGGAGCGCGACGCGACGACATATTTCCACGAGTACAAAGCAATCCGAACTATAGACGGGATTCTATCACCTGCGCTATCGGTTAGTGAGATTTTATGACTATGACTTAGCTATAAGTACAAGGTGTGATGAACAGACATCAATTGTATTAGATGCAGAGAGCACGCGTACTTCGTCAAATAGAAATGCAGTGCGACTCTTTTAAAGCTGCTTTATTTAGTTCACACTTAGGGTTTTAGACAAGGTGGGGGATTTATCATTCACGCGGGATTGCCCCTGCGCAGCCCGCGCGTGGAGTGCGGGCGCAGGCGGTGACGCGGGGGGAGGGGCGATCCCGCATGCGCGATAAGTCCCGCACCTTGTTAAAAAAACCCTCAGACGGAAAGGAAACGAACGTCACAATCAAATATATTTGCATTTAAAACTGAATCGTGGACTTAATTAAAATCGATTAGGAATTCGCCGGTTCTAACACTAAAATGCTGTCGTCACGTCCAATAAAATATTAGCAAGGTTAAATTTTATACAAACAGAGCGCCTTGCGTTTTTTGTTTTAATTCGTATCTGTGACACTGGTACTGGCTACTTTAAGTATCTTTTTATTCGACCATGGTAAGCCATCCTAATGAATAACTTACACTTTGTACAAGTCGTAGTTTATATAAACTTTTATTTCGTAAGCAAAATTAATTTACAATTTGCACAAATTACGAGTCTATTGGAATTGTTTTGGGTGGTGTCTAAATGGTGTCTAGTATGGTTTAAGATAGTTTCTAGTGGTTTCTGGTCTCTTTGTTGATTCTTTTGATAGTGTCCGTTTGGTTTTGGAAATGGTTTCTAACTGTAGGTAGGGTTTATAAGATTATTTGTGGTTTATTGAAAAAAAACGGCTAACACTAAAAAAATCCTGAAGAAATAAACCATCATTTTCACATGACATATTTATTTAAACATGCTAAGGTAGTGCCCAGTCCCCAGAAACACTAAATCTAAAATCTAAAAACCTTCTCGAGAATGGGGACACGCATCGTTAGGGTTAGTGATCACCAATCCGCATTTAGCAAGCGTGGTGATTTAATGATGCTTGAAAAAGCCTAAAGCTTAAACTTATAAATTGCGGCGATACCTTGATTGTAACAATACAAACCTTAGATATAATAGTGACTCTGATAATAAGAATCGATTATTCAACATCAAGCCGCAAAGGCAAAGAAGTATTTCCGTAGCATTCTTTAATTTACGCGAAAAGAGATTTTTCCACAAAAACCTACCAGACGAGATTAAAAACCTAATGCCTTACCGGCTTTTCTCTCGGTCTGAGAGATACCTCATTTTACGGTGAGCAGGTATCCGTTTGCACACATTCAAAGGTCAGGATAGTCGGTATGAAAGGTGAACAATGTTAAAGGAAAAGGGTCAAAGAGACTTAAGTTATTTCTTTCTTAGGTTACATGTTTTCCTTCATTCATCTCATAAATTAAAGCAAAACTTACCAAACTTCATTACAGAATATAACCATATTAAATTAGTTAGTCCTTCTCCTCTTTCTCTTAGTACTGATTACATCTAAAATAATTCAGGTCACGCAATACAGATGGCTTACACATAATTGGTTATATGCAGGTATTTATTAACCCACTTTTTGAAAATAAAATAAGGCGCTAAATTATAACCTTACAGGTCACATGATTAGTCGTCAGACAAATCCTAATGACCTTAAGGCATGTTATGCAAATGCTGCCATGTGTACGGAAAACAGTTAACCTTTACACAACCATTGCAAATGGCTCATAATGAGTTCGTATCATAAGGCCTACATGTTTAGCTTGACGTGTTGTTGTGTGTACAAGTGCATAAACCGTGTACAACCGGTTTAGCATTAAAATACGACCTGATGGCAGTAGTTTATGCATGATATTTATAGAAAAAACAAATTGCTAAACCTGGTAAAGGGGAAAGAAGGAACCCAAACTATGCATTGGGAATGGGAATGTGAATTTTGCCATACTCGTAGCTTCAATCAGAGGCTGAATGCGCTCATAATTTCGCTATTGTATTCTAGTTTTTGCACATCCGGGCGCGCCGGGCCTTGTAAAGTTGTTTATGAATGAAAATAGAGTATCCATGAGCATTATTTATTAGTGAACAAACAAAGTCAAAACATTTTTTATCGTTTCTATTTGTTGGCTAGCCTTAAGTTAACGATTTTTGAACTGTTCTTGAAGAAGTGCGGCTTTTTATCACCCTGTATAAGGGATGGGAAATGTTGGGTGAAAAGTGAAAACATCAAATGTTAATCAGAATATATATTCATACATACATACATACATACCATCACGACTTTATCCCAAGCGGGGTAGTCAGAGGCAAGTGACTGTGCCGTCATGGTGAACGGAACACTCCAGAAGCCCACTTTTCACCAATGGATATATATTCATCTAATATCTAAATGATAAAAAATACAGTACAACAAACGGTTCAAATAAATCAACCGTTTACGGGGTGAAATAAAAGTAATATATCACTAGCAAAAGCTAATTACTCAAAAGACATGATCGCTAAACAATATTTGTAGCATTTTGTATTGTCATTTGTTTCCAACTTAACCCTGCTGGTAGATTAAAAACCTTATACCTACCTTGGAAGGTCCGCAGGCTTTTCCGTCTTGGTTGAGAGGCGCCTCATTTCACGGTAGACGAGCAGACGTATGCAGACTTCACGAATGTTAGCCACCCTCCCTAATTTTCTTTGTCGAAATTGAATATCATTTATTTAGGAGGATAATGCAAATGGGTTAAGTGCTATATTGAGGAAGTTGCGTGCGATAAAACTGTTTCCATTGAAGAATTTATCTAATGACATTTGTGTGGGTTCCGAAATATGTAATTTCAGTCATGACATAGTTTGAAGGACCTATAGCTTGACTACAATCTCGTGGTTGTTTTTCTATTATTCATATTTACGTAGCTTGAGTAGTATATTTGAATGATGTAGTGTTTTTGAACAATTTTACATCATTTGAAGATATCTATTCACGGTGGTACAGAGGCGTTTACATTAGCCTTTTGATTTTGACTAAATTCCAATGCCAAAATGAAGTCGTGTAATCACATCGTCCCAACTATAAGGTGGACGGACTACGTGGTGAAGCAAACCTGTGGATACAGACCTCTAGCAATCGGTCGCTTTGGAAATTTATGGGGAAGCTTATGTTCAGCAGTTTCAGCTCAGTGGACGTCTTATCTTGTGTCTGCAAATGATGCTTATGATGTCAAAATGAAATGAAATTTTATTGTGAATAATTTGGGTACACACTATTTAGAAGTTACAGTTGCTTGAGAGAGAATCTACAAATTTTACCTTTTCAAGCGTATTTAGATACTTTGAAAAAATAAATAAACCTATTTTAAATAACTAACAAATTACTAACTTATGCTATATAATACAAAATAATATAATTCTTTGTATTCATAATATTTTTTTGAACAATAAAAAAATTTTTTTACAGTAGTCATGAATTCTTAGTCAATCTTTTGAATGTACGTAAAATAATATCACTTAAATTAAATCACGTCGTTATCTATCGTTCTTTTCACAATCAGTGAAAATAAACGAAAAGTTTGTAGTTCTTCAGCTGTGTTAGGGTCTTGTTGTTTGGTTGTAAAGGTGGAATTACCTATAGGCTTGAAAAACATTTAAACAAACTCTGAAGTAGCGACGTCAAAATATTGTTGTTAAACATTTCTATCGGCATTGATGCACCTTTAAATTGAGAGTGAGCATGTACAGCCTTAAAAGCCTGAACTCTATGTGCTGAATATCATACTTAGGTTTCATAAATCACTACTCACTTTACAAGATGACCAGGCAAAAAGTGGGAGAAAAAAATATGTTGGCCAAAAACCAATTGTGAAGTCCACTTTTGCTAGCGTCAATATGAATGGCAGGCATACCAGCTCTATAATAGCGTCAATAGCCATTTAGTCATTTATCCAAAGACACTCATTAGTAGTAAGAAGACAATAATGAAATGGATAGAGGGTAAAAGCTATGAAGAAATTGAAGACATGGTACAAATTATGATGAGCACTCCCAAGCACAACTCACATATACACACGCACACTCGCACACATATGCACACACAAACACCCACACATACACACACGCACACAGGGCATACATACTTAGAGATTCGTAAAAATGTGTTATTTATTTTTGTTTGATTTTGTTGTTTCAATTGGTTCATTTGTATTTCGAGTATATTCTAACTAAACTGATATAGAAGAGCGGAGTCTCCTAACACAAGCAAAATAATTGCTTAAAAGGGGAGTCCAACCACTGATAAGTATTGTTGCAAGCAAATGAAATAAAATATTTGTATTTGTAATATTTGTATTTGTAAAATGCGTGACTGTAATTAATCCACACTAGCGCATTGTCTTTTAATAACCCTTGTTTAGATTTGACGTATGCCTCAGCTATTGTTTGCATTTCACACGCGAGATCGACACGAGATTACCTACCAATGAAATGGAACTGATGATTAAGGGTGTATATTTTACTGCTATCTTTGATCTTGAGCGTCATACTACTGCATTCGTTAGGATTTTTGTTCCAGTCAAATTGCATAGAGTTTAATTCTAGGAAGATAACTTTTTTCATCCCGTTTTTTTTTTAAAAATTCCGTGAAAAACACACATGCGGACCGCGTGAGTCAATCGCGTGTTGCCGGCAGAATTTGATCATCTCTAAGACAGAAAATGTCAAATGGCTGCCACCATCACCATTTCTTCATCATCCAAACAAATGTTTTCTAAAACAATTGCCGCTAACTGAACTTGCCTCAGCTATGAACTTGCTGTAATATTCCCAAGAGTGAGCCAGAAATATTCAGAACGATGAAGCTATTATGAAAAAACGTACCTAATTATTAACCGTGTTGCTTTTAAACTTCCTCCAATTTTGTATGAATGCGCACATGGGCGCCGCGTCGGGTGAAAAGAGCTAAGCGTTTGAGTGCGTAGGGTTGCCAGCGTTGATAAAATAAAAAAAAATAGAAAAATGCCACTAGGAGTTTTAAGAAGTCACTAGTGGCTTATAAATAAACCTACGCACTGTTTTGATATTGCAAACAGTTTTCAGGAAGCGTATAGTAAAACTAGCAGATATAATAGAATTTATATGTTTTAGCGTTTTACAGTTTTTCGGCAACATTTAACATAAGCTTGTTAAGCAAGCAGACAAATTTATGAAGAACTAGCTTCCCGCCCGCGGCTCCGCCCGTGTGAACTTCATCGTTACATATTATGGCCAAACTACCTAAAATCTTAAAAAATTGTAGCCTATGTGTTATTTTGATATATAAGCTGTATTACTGTAAAGTTTCATCTAAATCCGTTCAGTAGTTTAAGCGTGAAAGAGTAACAAACATACATACATCTTCACAAACTCTCGCATTTATAATATTAGCAAGATAAACCAAAAGCAAGTTAAATTATAGATGCTTAAGCTTTCGTTTTAATGGGCAGAAGTAATTGTAGTCTCTATGAGCCGGGGCAGCAAATTACAGCAGTAGCAGTAAGGTCATGTTTTTTTTTTCAGTCTTTTTTAATATTGAATGCCAGCTTTTCGCAAGTTTTTGATTACTTAGCGACACGAAAGAAGAAGAAGATTACTCAGCAATGCCACTGCCATGATTTTGACATTATATTTATTTATTTATTAATACAAAAAAATATCTTTATCTTTTAATCATTTTTTTTCATATAAACGCTTTAAATCCACTTATCGTCGGATAAGGAAAGAGGCATTTCACCCAAGGACACACTGTATATCATTCTCCGGCAACCCCTATAACAAATTGTGTTAAGTTTTAAAGCAGATGATATCCCAGATTTTATATTTTCATTAATTGTTTTTGTTCAGTCTCAAAAAAAATTTTTTTTAGTCTGGTAGGTAACCTTATGTACATGGCACGCACGAGGCAGATAATTCAGGCGCGCTAATCACAGGTTGCCGCGCCCTTTTGTTGACGGTACAACTTGATTGATGACCCCTACTTTACCGATGTGGAGTTAATCTTCGGAGGGCCCTGGTGTACCGGGACTCGGGAAGCCAACGTGGGCATCGATGATAAAGTTCATTTCTGTTATTAACTGAAGATAACTAATTAGAGAATCATTTCTGGTAGGTGAACTTGTGGCCTTAAATAGGGATTGATTTTGGGTACATAAAACAAACATGTGGACCTATTTATAGAAAACGATTGAATAGGGTTACACGGTGAATACATGGTACCGTCAATAAGAACGAAACAACAATGTCTTAAAATAGTGATTTATTGTTGACTTCAGAGCATATGAAATACTACCTATTGTGATTTGTTTCGATTTAAGGATCCGTTTATCGGTGAAAGGTATGTCAGTGTCTTTCTTTTCAATTTTAATAATGAAGCTCTACTAAGTTAAAAAAGTATATTATGCTATTTGTTTTACAGAAATCTATTTTAGCGGAAATTAGTTTTTGGCCGGTTCTGTCGAGTATAACCTACCTACTTCATTTTAAAATATCAGAGCGAATGTAGTAGTCGCCCAGGCAAGTTAAGGAAAGAGGCGCGAGCGATCCTTCTGTAAACACTTTATTTTGTGGTTGCGTACTGAGAGAAACCAATTTATACCGGCTCGGTCAAAGCAAGGGCTCACGCACACACGCGTAAAAGTGTTCCTGCCACGGCCACTAGTAAAAAGCTTTCGCCCGAATCCAGGAATAAACAATCAAAATTGAGCAAATCTCAAATGTATACCTGTCTCTTTCTCATCTACTGACATGAACAGCATCAACTTGAAAGATGCTCAAGTTTTGATTGTCTTCTAAGATAAAATAATCTCTATAGCACAAACAAACAAAAACAACAGGTTATCCAGTGAGTGGACATTGCATGTACAATTTAGGTGATCTTATAGCCATAAAGCGATCTCTTCCAGTCTTTTTTCTGATGAAAGACTTGAAAACAAAGACTTAGTAAGGCTGTGCGAAACAGAGTTTTTTTTTTATATAAACAGAATAAACCTAAGTTATAAAAAAAACTCAAAGAGAAGTACTGTAAATAGCTTCTAGCACCAGTTTCCGTTCATGAAGGACTCAAAGAAAGGGAATAAGGATGATATTAAACGGCACGATTGGTATATTGCGCTGTAGCACGGTTTCTGGCTCGATTTCTTTAGTGTCCCGGGTTCGATTCCCGGTCGGGACGACTCAAGGAACGATCTATTCTGATTTGACTTGGGTCTGGGTGTGCTTAAGGGTGCCCCTGACTTAATCCCTTGTCCTGATTGTTTAGGTCCGGTGGTCATAATAAGAACCGGATCCCCGGTTTTTTCGGTTCTTTCAGTTCCAAAAAAAACAATATTTTGATTATTATATATGTACGAGTATATTTAAGTTCTCAAAACGTTCGCAATTTTCATGTGACGATTCATGATTAGTACCTATAACAGATTTGATATGCAAAACCCGAAAGTAACGAGAGAACCGGGTTTTGAATTTTCCTGACCCAGTTCTTAGCAGTCGAAAAAACCCGGATTTCCCCGGTTCTTTCGGTTCCGGGACTACCCGGGTACAAAACCCTACTCGTAACACAAGCATAATCTGGAAAAAAGACAATACAATGTCTAAGTTAGAGAGACTGAGATTTTCGATTCTGTATGCCGGCATTCTTTTAAATGGGTTTGCGTTTGGCAACAGTCTCGCCTGGGGTAAGCGATGACGAGGCCGATGGTGGTACATGCTTAGGGTTATTTTTTGTTCGGCTGATGATACAATGTCTTTATAATTTCGCCAGCAGTGGGCCAACTCCTTCCATTACTTATTTTTCGAATCTCAGTGATGTAAGACCTACCCGTACAATACAGGATGTTCCCTACCCCATAGAGCGTGTTTGAAACAACTCTAATTGGGCTTTTTGCATTAACCCGTCAGGTTTGACATTCATGATGTTGTTGCGATGACGTGTGAGTAATTTCCAGTCTATGTGCGCTTTGACAGTTTAATCAAGCTTATTGATGTGTCGTCGATAGATACCAACAACTTAAATCTAAACATTTTAAGTTGTTGGTATCTATATCAGTATTGACTTGCGTAATAAACTATCGTCTTGCAAGAAGTATTTCATTAATATTCGAAAATTATGTTAAAACTAAAATTGATAGTGATTAAATTTCTCGTTTTATAACTGTATGGATGAAAACTATTTTTCTATAAATCAGAGGACAATTTATTATTTGCTAACATCTAGAAAAGAAGATGTTTTGGCTACTGGTCAGTACAATAGCATTCAGAAACCGGGGTGTAAAAGTCTACGCTACCTCAAACTTCACTAACTCAAAACATATTCATAGTAGAAATTTCGGACGTGACGTAAAAAGCGGATATGACGCGTGAATACTAAACGATGCTGTGAGGGGGGGAACAGCTGCTCTCTTTGTGGTTGGATCTACATAATGGTTAGTTAGACGCAATGCAACGTTTTACAACTCTCGTAGTATTCGACAATCTGCTATTATTAAAATACTCTATTCAGAATAAAAACTAAAAAGAAGAATACAATGAAATTTCGATTGTTGCGCGAATATAGACATAATTGAAATATGAACATGAACGTGTATGTTTTTTGGACATCAAAAGAAACAGCAACTATACTTTACATCTACCGTTTTGAAAATGAATCTCAAAATCAAGTAGATTTACAATAAATTGAGAAATGGAGAATATCCGCCACAGAAATGGTCGGTAGCACACGGTGACGTTTACGTATCCAAAAAAAATGTGCCAAGTTTGGTTCATACACACGAAGGAAATGTATCATAAATCATGTTCGATTCCTATCTGTGGGCGCGACTGACAAATTTTGTTCATTAAATTTTGGAGATAATTTTTAACTTAGGCCTCATTTACGGAGACGCGGGCGCGGGCGCGTCGCGCTGACTTATGATGACATACTGGTGAGTGAGAACACACCACTGTCTCAGAAAATGTTCAGCTCAGCTTCTACCACGATTTTACTTTTTAAAAGACCCAATTTAGAATAAAAAATATCATGAGGGTTTTAAAAATAATATGACGTGTGATCCGTTCCTTTGTGAACATACAAATATTGCAATTTCAAACTAAACTAAGATAATCTACTTACATGTAAGTCATTTTTAATCCTTTTCAATTCATCAGAGGCGCGTACCAAACTACAGATGCCAGCAACTTTCATCGGCACAAACTCATGGCAGTGCTTTAATTAATCCCCACGTGCATTGGTCCTATGTGTATCACAAAATTATTTAAACGTTTGCGTTTGAAAGCAAAATGTGGAATTCAGTTTTTCCGTGACTGTGCTCATTTCCAGATAACATCGGTAAATGGTGATATTCTAATTGTTAGGTTGTGTTTAACTACACGGTGCTTTGTTCTGAAGGTGGTGTGATTTACAGAACTTATACTTTTTATGTGCTTTGTCGAGTGTTAACACTCTACATCTATTTACACGGAATAAATAGTTTACAAGAGGACCGCACGTGCCTTTTTCCTAAACTTGCCTGACCGCCGAGTTACTACTATATTCGCTCTGAATTTTGAAAATGAAGTATACTCTATTCATTATAGGATTAGACAGAAATAAAAAAGGTTCTTTTTAGGGCACACTTTGTGGTAAAAGCTCAATAAACATTATTACTTTAAGATTTATGCCCAATTTATTAAAATCCACTTATATAGCAGCTGTCACACTTAATTGTTCTCATTTAGAGTAAACTCACTTCAGAATTTATGAGGCTATTGCTTAAATAAATTATTTTGTCTGGCATCAAACTATATTGTCGATGTAAAAACCTAGAAGAAGCAGGAGTTTTCATCCGAACACATTTTCACTGTCACTATAACTCTACCAAATCAACAATGTTACATAATACGTACCTTCATACGTTGTGGCGGAAGGGGTTTTCAATTTTTACCAGGTTGTACTCAGGTATGTCACCGTCATGGCAACGTCAAATGCAAATTGTCATTAGTTTAAGCACCCCTGCTTCTTATTTCTAATGCTATAATAAATGAAGTATAGGTAGGTTCTACCTACTTGACAGAACCGGCCAAAAACAAAATTCATCATGTGAAAAAATGCACCAAGTTCGACAAAACCAAAAACACTCGCGACAGTGCGACTCGCCGCGTGACCGGTTCTTAACGGTATCGCCTGAAAACTCACTTTGGCTATGCGCGTAATCAAAATGGCGGTTTGTCTAAGCGGACTATCTATAACGATATGATATTATGGTTACTTGCCCTGACGTCTCGAACAGTTAGTTGACTTAGAAATATTGCGACATCATTACCAGCTGCTATCTACAATACCCAGAAATATGGTAGTACACTGATAATGAAAGAATAGGATGCCACTTTATCTTAAGAACTGGCATTACAATTTATTCACTCCTACTCGTTCCGAGTCCATTCATTCACCTGCCACAGAACAATGCAGGAGCCGTAACATTAATAACCTTTGATTTATTCCACTGAAGATTCCACGTCCACCATAATTCAGAAGCGCAGAAGATACTATATTTCATTGAAATTTATTAAAATGAAACGTGGCACGATCAGGTACACGTACGAAGCTTAGAGAAAAAATGTGGAAAAAAGTTCGGGGTGAATTATTAACCTACTTTTTATTAAATGTTATCAAATCTTACCACTATTTTAGCTGGCATTTGTATTGGGATAGGTAGATTAGTTAATAAGCATAGTAAGAAGTAATATTATATACTTTGCAGAGGAAAATAAGTCTAAAAGCCCAGGTCGGGCAAAGAGTGTTTTCGGATTTTCGAAACAGCCCGTTTTCGTGATCAAGTCAATACCCACCAATTGTAACGATGACTTGATTTCAATGACGTAATCCCTTTGCCCAGCTGTGCGACAGTATACTGGTTAATTAGTTTACGGTTATTAGTTTAGTAAAACTCATATGTACCATTTGTTTGGTTGGGTAAATCAAATCAATTGAAGAATGGCGCGATTCTATCACTGGAACGCTATCGTGACGCCACAATAAGTGTCGAAAAAGTGGGTCGCTTTGATTCCCTACAAACGGAGCAGCTTCATATCTGTGAGTATAGGTTTTGCGGTTGCTAATGTTTATGTTCATTATAATTTACATACATGCACCAGTCATTAGACTATATCCCAAACGGGTAGTCAGAGGCAAGCTGACTGTTGCTCTCATTGTGAACGGAACACTCTGAAGAACATTTTTCACTAAGCATTTTAGAACCCAGCGTAGTAGGTGGTGAGCCTTTCACCTTTATCCGGGTTGCTTTGGTTTTTTATCAGTGTTTTCCATCACCGGAGAGTTTCACCAGAGAATTGAACAATGAACACTAAGATGGTCCTGGCCAGATTTAGACGCGGGAAAACACAGGTTCCGAGCTGGTGTGCTTAACTCCTAGCTATGACGCTCTCATAATTCATATTATTTCATTCATAATTTACGTACGTGAAATATCTATACTAATATTATAAAGAGGAAAGATTTGGTTGTTTGTTTGTATTGAATAGGCTCCAAAACACTGAACCGATTTTAAAAATCCATACACCAATATAAAGCTACATTTTCAGAGAGTGGCATATCTATATTTTATTATAGATATATATAGATATATATTATAGGTATATATATCTGACGACCGACTTGGTGTAATGGTTAAGAAGTTGGCTACTACACCAGAGGTCGCGGGTTCGATCCCCGCACAGTACAAACATTTGTGTGCATGAACATGTCTGTTTGTACTGGTCTGGGTGTCTCTTATGTATAATAAGTATGTATTTACAAAAGAAAATGTATTTAAGTATGTTTATCCGTTGTCTAGTATCCCATAACACAAGCTTTAATTATTTTACTTTGGGGCTAGATGGCACTGTGTGGAATAATGTCCAGGGATATTTATATTATAATTGAACAAAACATTCAGTGAAAAATAATCGTAGAGAAACGCGAGCGAGATGTGCTGCTTTACCGACGTCGCGACGTGCAATTACTTTTGACAGAACGAAGTCTGTCGAGGCAGCTAGTTTAAAATATTTCGACATTTAGATCAAAATCAACAATACAAACATTAACACGAAAACAAAGTCCAATTTAACCTTAATTTAAATGCACAAACAGAGGATCCACACGAAGATAAAACACTTTAACCAAATTTAACTTCATGTTTCTATTTTAATGAGTTATTATGTTCGTATAATTATCGCACTAGCACTTGCAAGGGTCGGTGGTAATGGTTACATGAATGGCTAAGGGCGGTTTTAATTGTTTGCTCGAAACAGGCCAGTAACAGAATAGGTCAAGGTGAAATTTACATTACGAGGGTTGGCGGTACATGTACGGCATAACGTCATACCGTGTGGAGGATGCGGCTTGACAGTGAACTTAACGTTTGTTTAATTTTTATACATCTTAGCCTATGGGTGCCGCCGTTGACGTGCTAGACGTTCATCCGCCGCCAGCCCTAAATTGATATCCTGTCTGACTGTTCCGTCCGAACCTCGAAAAAAGGATCCCTGAGCCCTGAGACAGCTTTTACACTTTCCTCAAGTGTACGACAGTTTATACTCATGTCGAGGAGAGGAGAATGGGGGAAGCCTATGTTGAGTAGACGTATGATGATATTGACAACGTCCATGGCAAGCAATATGACATGCGAGTTGCATAATACACGTAATCTATTCTAATATTATAAAGAGTACTAATATTTTTGTATGTTTGTATTGAATAGGCTCCGAAACAACCTAACCGATTTCAAAAATTCTTTCACAAAGCTTTATAAGCTACATTATCAGGGAGTGACTTAAGCAATTTTTTAAGCTATATTTTGACGGGAAAAACAGTCTAGAAGCCGCTGACGGACAGCTAGTGAGCAATGAACTTGCTTGTATGACTTGCAATTCCAGGGAGAAATCCCTTCTTGGAGAATTGCATGCAAGTTAGGTATTGCTTAATAATAATAACAATAAGTCTTATTTTTTTTTAAAACATGGTATTTGTAGGTGGTGGTGTACATCAAAATAAGTGCACATGTTTTGCTTATAATTAGCACGCAAATTTAAGTTTTTGTTTCATACATTCCAGAGAGAAAAAATAGAAAGATCAAATACAGTCGTCACAATAAACAATAATATCAAATACAATTTAGTTGTCAGATTCACAAAGTATGTCAATAAAAGTCATATAAAAGAAATCTCCTTAAATTAATAAACAGAACAAATCCAGAATTATAAAGGTTTCATGTCAATAAAATCTTTTACATCGTACACTTAACGTTCAATAAGCCACTTACAGTCTTGATTTAAATAATTTTATATACTCGTAAACTCTTTACTCGTATTTATTTATAAACAGTATGACTCAAATTACAATGGCTGAAATTGTAAGTGATTATCCTGCATTGCAAACCATTTTTTTGTTAAGAAAAACCAGGTACTAAGATACTTGCTCCGTCTACGCAGTAGAAATAGCCGGCCAACCGCAGTGGTTGAGTCACATTAAACTATGTATTATACTTGGTATTCAATATTATAAATCTTATCAGTATAACTCGTATGTACATACGTATGTATTATACACACATCAAAAGTGTCTAGGGATCAACATATATTTTTGCAATAACTTTTCTCCTGATTGATATTAATTAAAATTTTCTTTAAGGATTCATCAAATAAAGTGTTTTCGTTTGTCTACAGTAACGATAAACCAAGTCACCTTTGTATTAATAAAGAAATTAGCCATTTTCCTAATAAAGGGATTTTTGACATTTGAACCACTAACATTAAAGTTCGAAAAAAAGACTGAAATAACAGTTTTCTTTAAATTTTTATTGGGTAACTTAAACAATTAATAATCCGTGTTTCTACCGCGAACGCTAACAACACAAGAAAATCGGTTTGGCATACTCAAAATGAGTTCATCCAAATCACGCTGTGGAATGGCCGCCCATGTTCGTTGCAACAACAAAAAAAGGTCTTCTTGCGACTGGATACCCTCCATATTCGGCAGAGCTCTTCTCTGTAGCATATCCCATGCATGCTCAATCGGGTTCAAGTCTGGCGACTGAGCAGGCCAGGGCAGGACATTGATGTTGGCTGCGGCGAGAGTCTGTCTTACAACTCTTGCGGTGTGCGGTCGTGCATTATCATGCATTAACTGAAATAAGGGACCGATTTGCACTTGTAGAGGAACGATGACGTCTGATACAATCGTCTCAGCATAAATTTGAGCGTTGAGGTTGCCTCTGATCCAAATCAACTCAGTTCTTTCGCCGATCCAAATACCCGCCCATACCATGATGGTTCCACCACTATAAGGATGGACTTCCTGGCAGGATTTTAATCGCTGTTGGCGTCCAGGGGTTCTCCAGTGTCGTATACGTCTTGTATCCGGTCTCATACCAAAACGAGACTCATCAGAAAAGCACACGAAACGCCATTGTTCTTCTGCCCAATTTCTGTGTTCAAGAGCCCATTGATATCGAATCCTACGATTGTGCATTGCTATAGGTGGTACCCGGGATCGGCGGTCTTCGGGAATGAAGATTCACTTCATGCAAGCGGTTTCTGACTGTTTGGTCGCTAATTAAGTTCCCTGAAGAGTGATGAAGCCTCACGGCTAACATCATGGCGGTTATTGTTGGAGCTCTTCGAGTTGTGATTTGAATGTATCGGTCTTGTCTCCGTGTGGTGCAGCGATACCGTCCTCCATGGCGCTCAGCCACGGTACCAGTGCTTCGGTAACGTGTCCAAAGTCGACTGATAACACTCTGACTTGTATTCAGAGCTAAAGCCACAGTACGTTGCCGGGAACCAGCTTCTATCATTCCCACGGCTCTGAGCATTTCTTCCCTGCTTAAATGACGTCGCCGCTCCATAATAACGTTGGTTTTAATCAGTAGTAGGGAAACAGTAGCACTAATAATGTCTTCAATGCGTTGTATGTTTTTAAAGGGAAAATATTGACAGCTGATTTTCATCTTTTACTCGAATTTGATTGACAGTTCCTGTTTCAAATTATGAAATGCACCAAAAAGGATTCATATAAATTTATAAAATCATAAATTTATTACAAAGCCACATCTCAATCTCAAGAAATCCGCATAAAAATGCTTGATCCCTAGATACTTTTGATGTGTGTATGGCTAAAGTAAAACTATAAATTTACCATTGTTGCGAACTATGTGAATGGTCTACTGGAATAAAGACGTATTTTTGAAATTTGGATGGAACTGAATTACAATTTGAGAAGGAGGTAAGGTTTTTTTAAAACCATTGAAATTAACCTCTGTAACAACAAGTATATTCGATTTTAAAACTGTTTATAAACATGTTCTGTTTATTTTTTAATGTTAGAATTTAAGTAGTTATTTTTTATTAAGAAACAAATTGTACTCGAGAGTCGCATTATGTTTGTATACTGTTTATTTATATATTCATAATATTATTATAGTATTTATGTCTATTATTTAGTATACTTTTTGACTATTTAAAAGTACTGATTAAGTCTATTTAAACAAGATATTTGAGTTTGAGTTTGAGAAGAAAGTAACAATTTAAATACAATCAAAAACTTAAGAAACTTAAATTTCAATTTCCATCCAAGCTTGGCGCAGTTGATACTTGAGTTTGACGGTAAATGATAATGACCTACCTTTGGTATCCTACTGCTTGGGGAATCACGTACCAACGCGTTTGCGAAATGAGTGTAGATAAATGCAGTTAATAACAAGATAGCGGCACATTTGCGAAACCCCGCTGGAGCGCAGGCCCCATCCCCACATTCAAATGTAGAGCCACCCGCTATTATAAGGGCTATCTAATAAATTAAGACAATTTAATCCGGCGGCTATACAAATCGCTTGTCTAATTTATTTCGCGAGTTGAATTCAGCTGGATTTGCCAACTTTGCTCTCGAGAGGGTACATAGATGGTCAATGATGTAGCAGGAAGTGCCAATATATTGTAGTTTCGCTTCTTGTTCCTTCCTTTTTTTAAATCATAGTGAATGTGTTAGTGGAAATTTCCTGACCCAGATATATATTAAAGGAGAGAGAGTTAGCATTTAAGTCATTGTTCTCCTTACCATCGTATTTTTCATTAATTTCTCACTAGACAAAAACAAGATGAATTGAGAAAATTTTATAAAAAGTTTTTGACATGCTTGCATATACTTAAATTAGTGGTGTTTCGCTATTAGCTGGGCATTGTGGGGCAGTATGCTGCAAATAACGCTAACCACCATACGTTAGCAGCGACATTAAATGTAAAACCCACCTAAAATTATCCAATGCTTGCATAACCAAAATAGGTAATGTAAACTCACACCTAAAATCAGCACATTGCGACTGCTATTCCTGCTCTCCCTAGACTACGCAGTTGATAGCCCAAGCTGCAGGAAGTTTCAACTGTTTTTGCACGCAAATAGCTTTCGCTAACTCGCGCAGGGTTGAAGCCTCGCGGACATTATTGCTCTGCTGCAACGTTGATGAGTTTTCAAGTAGATAAGGGTTAAACTAAAATGTCTGTCGCTAGTTTCATTATTAATCTGCAGTGTTCCAAAGCTAATGGGTGCTAATATACAGAACAAAAATAACGCGAAGCATAACAAGATGAAATAAGTTATCATTAGCAGTCACAATTCGTAAAAAGGCAGTAAAAACTTGGCTGTTTCTTGTAAAATTACAAATAACCAATTAAAACTCCTTGTGTATGGTTCCAGTTTTTGGTGTGGAACAACCAACTTATCTACTTTCCTTTCCTTGATAACCTTGGATCTTATTGGTTTTTAATTAATTATAATTGTGGTATTTTACCGAAAAACACGATTTCTATTACATGAGTAAAAATATGGAATAGGCAAAAATTAAACATCAATAAATACGAGTCCACAAAGATAGAAACTAGAAAAATTGTGAAAGATCGCGGGATCAAATCCCGCTTGAATCCCTAGGATCAGGTCAAATTTCTCTAGTTTCTCTATTTGTGCAGAAAATAGTGCATTATTAAATGCTAAAAGTCAAAAATTCACTTATCCTATAGCTAGTTTCATCTTAATCGAAAGTCAAATATTTGCATAAATATTTCTTTCGGGTGTTAAAGGCGCCTATAACATTGATGAAACAAACTTTGGTTTACAACGTAAAATACACTAAATAAATTCGAGCCTCGGTAGCTCAGTTGGAAGAGCAGCCCGGATTGTGGAAGGTCGCAGGTTCAAATCCCGCTTGAGTCCCTAGTATCAGCTCGAATTTTTCTAGTTTCTATCTTCGTATGTAAAAAAGTGCATTGTTAAATGCTAAAAATCTAAAAATTTCTAACACAAGTCCAATCGTTAAATAAATAGTTATTTAACTGTGAAATTGTTTGTAACGTTAGTAGTCCCTAGACCACGCAGATGACAGCACAAGCTGCAGGAAGTTTCAACTGTTTTTGCACGCAAATGGCTTCAACTAAGCTCGCGCAGGGTTGAAGCCTCGCGGACATTATTGCTCTGCTGCAACGTTGATGAGTTTTCAAGTAGATAAGGGTTAAACTAAAATGTCTGTCGCAAACTTCATATTCATATGTAAAGTGTTTTAAAACCCCGGTGTGCAAGAGCAGTATTTAATGTTACCTCGTTAATGTAGTTGCAACATTGCTCGAATAACTCGTACGAATTAAATGGTTAAGTTATTTTGCATGCCGTTTCGAAGCAGCTATACCATTCGCTGTCCAGTTTCAATTTCGACCAGTACACAGCATGACACAAACTTTTGTACAAATACAATTTTAACAGCGTAAATCAAGTTTACAGTGTATTGTACAACCAGTAACCACTTGGTTACAGCATTGACGAACTTGCTGTCATGATTCCATCATCATCCGTGCCATCTATCCCGGTTGTGAACTCACACTGGTGTGTGGGGTCCCAGGGTCCGCCTTTCTTATTTTCTTGGCCCACTTCACGCAGTTTTGTGCATCTTCAGTGGTGAATCTTTTGATTGCGGCTACTAAACTTGGGAAGACTTAAAAAATTTAGAGGCCACTTATTGCGGTATTAAAGTACGTCTACCATGAGTTGTCACTTCAAATTCACATTATCGTTTGCGTAAAAAAAATGTACTGGGATGACACATGACATGACAATGCCAAATCCCAATATATTTTTTTACGCGAACGATAGTGTAAACTTTAAGTAGCAACTCGTGGTAGACGTAAATCAACACCGTCGTCGTTGGTTGATTTCTTCGTCCGCTCGTCGCAGTGATGACATTATATCCTGCTAAAATGAAATGAAATAGGTATTATTATTTCAATCCTCCACACCGATTTCGGTTACGGCGACCACTTCGACCCCCTACTGGCGTCTATTATAGGCTCTAACGTGGCTTGCGTAACCAACTTGTTTGCGAATGACCGCGTACACTGAGGACACGTTGGAGCACCATTGACATTTGTAGCTAATTGCCGCTGGTGGTCGGGCTTACAGGACTGTAACAATGTCTACGAATGAAAATTGTAAATTATTAGTATAATTAAGTTAGATTTGTTGCTTGAAGTTTTTTTTCATAAGTAAAATTAGGACCAGTCCCTTAATTCAAAATTTTGCTTCAGTTTGATTTCCGAAATATAGTCGATATTATTAGGTTTATATATGTAGTGAGCACGGTGCATACATAATGTGATATCAAACCTTTGCCCCTTCTGATAAGCTTCTGCTTCTTTTTTGAGTACAATTGAATGGTTTAATGGTTAGGGGAAAATTGTTGCCTTAATGCTAAGATAAACATTGCACTGTCCCTGACACATCCAGCACCATCGTCTAAACACGTCAAAGAGCAGCGGTAAACGCATCATTAATCAAGTTCTTGCGCAAGAACGGAATAACTCACACGAATTACAACGGTTACGTTTTCTTTGGGGGGCGCACAAAAACGTAGCAGCGGGCGCTAAAGTGGGGGGAACCTCAGAAATGAAGAGATCAGCGAATCTTTGCCACGAAATTTTGTCGTAAACACATGCATTCTTATCTAGGCAAATACGTGCTTTAGTAATGTGTTTTAGGTTTAAAGAAATTTATTTCTCAACCTAAATAGTTCACTTACAATGAGTTAAGTACATATATTAATATTATCACAATTAATATCAATTTATATAAATATTATTATTACATTATAATTATTATTGGTTTCAATCAATCGTTTTTGAGATTTGATATTCTCATTTGGTATTTTTTTCAAATAATATCTAAGTTTAATTGATCATACATCAGAGAGATCCCCAGAATTTAGTTTACCATGAATAGCTAGCGTCTTCCACAAATTAGACATGAGCGGCGCTCTGACAGCTAGCCCGCTTAGAACAACACGCCATTTTTGACGCACGCACACAGACACATGAGTTTACAAGCGAAGTCAGTGAGCTTCGGTGAGACGGAAAGTCGCACTGTCGCGAGTGTTTTTGTTTTTGTCGAACTCTGTGCAATTTTTCACATGATGAATTTTGTTTTTGGCCAGTTCTGTCAAGTAGGTATAACTTACTTACTTCATTTAAAAATTCAGAGCAAATATAGTAGTAACCCTAGGCGGTTCACGCAAGTTTTGGAAAAAGGTGCGAGCGGTCCTTCTGTAAGTCTCCGTCGGTCTTTATTTTGTGCGTCTGTGGTGATGTTTTTGTATGGAATTTAGGTACAAGTATTGGAACTAAAACTGGCATGCAAGTTGTTGTAGTTAACTATCGTAGTTTACGTAAGGGAAATTCGTGGTAGAAGTATTGTAAGTCTACCATGAGTTTACACCAATGATAGCCTCTGGCCTCCGCGTTGTCGTTATTGTTTGGGATTTCGGTACAGCGCCCTCACTAGATTAGAAATCGAATCAAAAATGGCATTAGAATTTTTTATGTAAACAATTGTAGTTTTTGAACATTTTATAAATACAAAAAAAGGTTGTAACTATTACGTTTAAAAACAAAGACGGTGAACGCCATTTTTGTTTTCATGTCCTATCTGAAAAGGGCTTGTGGAAAATATCGACGTGCAGACATCACAGGTGCTATGAAATATGATTTTTAACCGCCGACGCAAAAACAGGGGTGTTATAAGTTTGACGTCGATATCTGTTTGTGTGTCTGCCTGTGGCATCGTAGCCCTCAATCGGATTGACCGATTTCAATGCAGTTTTTTTCATTCGAAAGTCAGTTTCTTTGCGGCGGTCTGTATATTAGCTATGTTTGGTAAAAATCGGTTCAGCAGTTTGAAAAGTATCAGCTCCTTTCCAAAATTATGTACGGCGTTCTTGCCATTAAATTGATTGCGTAGGAGTTTTTTTTTACACTTTTAATCAATTAGTTTTATTAGTTTAGGTTCAAGAAAGTACTAAATAAAGCTACACGATTATACAAAAAATATCAATCACTCGTTGTGTGTTGTTGTTATGTATCTATGGTTAAATATTTTATTCTAAAGTAAAGTAAAAGTAAAGTAAAAAATATCTTTATTCATATAGACTTATAAAAAGTACTTATGACATGTCATGTAACAAAAAAAAATTGTAGCAAAAATATACTGAATAAAAATAAACTTACATAAAATAATACTATGATAGTTCATATCATAATTAAATATAATGTGACTCTACCACCGGTTCAGAGGTTGTTTCCGATCGAGAAGACTCCGGCAAGAAACTCGATGGTTACTCTTTTCAATCTTGTTTTTATACTCAAAAATGGAATTGACAGAGTAAAGTCATAACAAAAAAGTGTGCAGAGGAGCAGATTATACCTAAGATGACCACAAATTCTTATCATTTAAGAAATCGTCAACACTATAATAACCCCGCTTCATTAACTTAGCTTTAATTTGTGACTTAAACTTGTGAAGAGGCAGTTTAACAAGAGTTTGCGGAATCTTATTAAAATATTTTACACATTGACCAACAAATGATTTCCCTACCTTATGCAGTCTTAGACTGGGAGTTACGAGCTTATTTTTATTTCTGGTATTGAGTTTATGAACATCACTGTTTTTCTTGAAGAGATGCAAGTTTTTACGGACATATACTACATTATCATAAATAAATTGAGAGTACACAGTTAAAATATCTATCTCTTTGAATACTTCACGAAGCGAGTCGCGTGGTCTAAGGTTGTAAATGGAGCGGATGGCTCTTTTTTGAAGAACAAAGATGGTGTTGAGATCCGCTGCCGAGCCCCACAACTGAAGACCATACGACATAACACTGTGAAAATAACTGAAGTACACTAATCTTGCTGTTGCGATATCAGTCAGGAGCCTTATTTTTCTAACAGCATAAGCTGCCGAACTAAGTCTTCCTGCCAGGGCAGAAATATGCGGACCCCACTGTAACTTGGAATCGAGAGTAATTCCCAGAAATACAGTGGAATTCGCAATCTCTAATGGCTCGTTATTCATGTTTATTCTAATGTCGTTTTTCGTTTGTTTCAGGTTACTTCTGGCACATCACGGACTTTCACTACGACCCGCTCTACACGCCGCAAGGTGACACTAGAAGACGTAGGTATAAATATAATTAAAATTATGTAGAATATTTTTGATAGGTAAAGTAATTTGTGATGTCCATGAGTTTGCGCAAACTGTTCACCACCAGGCCTGTTTACTTTAATGAAAATCGTCGAGAGCGTCGTGGCCTAGGGGTTAACCACTCCCAACTCGGAAAGTGCGGTCCCGAGTTCGACTCAGGCCAGAACCATCTCTGTGTTACCGCAGGGCAGTTCTATGAGCTTTTGGTGCGTAGCGACACCACGGGCAACCAGCTTCTCGACGCTAACCCGCAGGGCAGCTTGTGGCGAGCTGTTGGTGTGTAGCGACACCACGGACCCGAGTTCCCCGAGAGTCAGTCAGGCCCTCCGCATCCGCTTGCCTTCATTGGGGGGCCGCAGGACTCTCACCTCTGGCTTGTCTTAGCTGGCCATCCAGAGTGGGGCGTTAGAGCTAAATGCTTGCAGGGTGGAAGTGAAAGATGCATAAGTCGTGAGTTGGTGGGGTGGTTTATCCATCCCGTAAAAAGCGGTGTAAACCTCTCGATACCCTGAGCCGCTCACGACCAAGTGGCTGCCTTTGCTGACCTTATGCATCAGCACGTTTGGGTGGCCCATTTAGTGGGTGGCTAGTCACCGTCTGCCAGGAGTAAAATCTTGAGACAATTTGCATGGCAGACGTCCGCTGTCTCAAACAATAGCCCAGATAACAAGCACACCTTATTTACACCCCTACAGCACGATATTTATAGTTTTTCATAATATAGAATAGTTCAAGCATCTTCCGGGTGTTGTCTTTAGGTAGGTTTTCAATATTTATTTAGAGATAAAACCCGGCAGATGTACCCATATCAAATTAGAAAAACTGGTACCAAAAGGCCTCTACGTGTTGGTTTCGGCCCCACGCAAGACTCAAAAGACCGGATCCCTAGGGGCCCGTGAATTTAAAATGTATGTACCTACAAATAATAATAATAACACAGAGGTGGGTAATTGTCCAATTTCCGAAATATTTTCTGGTGATGGAAAACATCGTTAAAAAAACAAATCAACCAGGATGACGGCGGAAGGCTCACCTTCTACGACGTTGGGTTCTCATACTATTGATGAAAAGTGGGCTTCTGAGTGTTCCGTTTACCATGACGGCTACAGTCATGGTGAACGGAACACTCAGACTACCCCGTTTAGGATACAGTCGTAAAAGTATGATATGTTATGCTCATTTCTTCTGTTAGTCACATTATATAGCATTTGCTGATAAATGATTAAGCCTGCTAGTTTTTAAACCAAAATTTAGATTTGATTCGTCGTTTTTTTACAGCCAAAGATATTATTCAGCTTGGCGTAGTCAAGTAAAGTAAGCGAACTTTCTCTCTCTTTCCGACTCTAGAAAATAGTGAAATGAGCCCGAAAACATTTTAATTAGCATGATTCCTCTGAAGCTACTCTGATTTAAAAGCCTTACTTATTCTTAAAAAGATGATATTACTCGTACTAATATTAAGTAAACAAACGAAAGTTTGATATACGAGTATATTCCTCTTCCACGCAATAACTACTAAACGGATGTAGTGTACCTACGGTGTACATATTGTATCGACCTACTTTTCGCCTTACTCATGTATCAGCATTTTCATAATTGTATTCCAATTTATTAGAGTCAGTGCAGTTTTAGCATTCACAGCAATCACGCGCCTATCATCCAGTACTAAACGCATTCACTAGCATAATTATCATATTTGTACCTAATTTACTTAAAACATTAAATTCTCAATACTTCAATTTTCGGACTTTTACTCGTATATCAGAACATTATCAAGGTGTACGGCCTACACCGTACATGTAGATAAAACTTTACAGTAGTACAGCTAATAAATCAGAATACCACATAGGCTGCCATTTGTCAAGATTTTGTGTAATTTTGCCATGATATAGTAAAAAAAAAAACTGCCATCTTGGTGTGCGTTGCCTAAACCGTAGGTAGGAGTTACATCATTATAATGTACTGTAGGATTGTTTGTCTTAAATTATTTTTAATAACAGTGAGCCTTATAAAAATTAAGTTTACGCGGGCGAAGCCACGGGCGTAAAGCTAGTAGACCATAAATTGACTATTCCACAAAATACGTTAAATATAAAATTAATTATGAGTAATACTTCGAATTTTAATTCACAACATGGCCAGCTAATATTCATTATAAAATGCACCAACATAGGTACAAGTTTAATCGCGAAATACTAAAATATTAATCGTATTTAATGTGTTTCTTCCACTTGTGCCCCATAACTTGTACGGAACTTTAAGTACTTAAGAAGATTAAACGGTAATAGGATTAAAGTTCTGAGCATTGGAAATACGATTTATAAGATCAAACGGAATAAAATACAGTTTGGCGCTGCTGTGAGTTAAACATTGACTACTGGGGAGGAGAGCGGGACACATTCGGGGAGTGTGGTCGGGCTTTTAATGTTCATAAAGCGTTAGCTATCTAAAAGAATGACCACCATATTTAAACAGTCTTCAAACAGTTTGCTTGCTGATGAAATGAGATTGAAGGTGTTTTACACCAAAGGTACATTTATAAAGCAATAAAACTAATTTGGGACAGTACAGGCTTAATTGAAAAAAAATTTTTTGGTTAGCTTTCTCTTTTGGTTTTCTGTTTTGAACTTACTTAATTCAAACCTCTAATGTTATTAGAGGTTTGAATTAAGTAAGTTATGTTAACCTCTTACATATATATATTTTTATTCTTTATCCGGAGGTCTAGATCAAATGCAAATATGGCAGCTGGGACAAAATAGATAAAAAACCACGATTTTTTTTATTTTTGTTGTTTCACTTCAACGAACTTTAAAAATTTTGTTGTCGCTTACATAGGCTTTCTAAAACCTTCTGAAATAATTTTATCTAGGAGCAATTTATACAAACTATGTATTTTATGCGGCTTTGTTCCTCTATTACAGTGTATACACACACTCATCATTGTATCATTGTTCTGCACAATTTACTTTATTTCACTTTTGACTTTTGCCTGTCTAATTTCTAAGGTCCGTATTCCAAAACATTACTCAAGCAGTGACAACTAGTGAGTACTTGAGTAGAGATTTGTGAATGTTCAAACAAAAATGTCACTCAGATCTTTACTCCAGTACGGATTTTGTTGCAGAATACTAGCCTTAGGCCTGTTCAGACCTTAGCGGTATTCGCTACTATCTGCGACAGAGAAACCCCAGTGGGTATGCGGTAATACACACAACGGCTCCTCGCACACCGCCATGCAAACGACCGACTATTTGGCGACGCCAGACGTGTAATTCCTTGGTCACCCGCCGTAAAACCCCGACCTCACACCTTGCGATTTTTATTTATTCCCGAAAATAAAAGAAAAATTTCGAGTTAACGTTTTATGGACGCCGATGAAGCAGTGGCTGCGGCCGTCGAAAATACCCCTAAGGAAGAGTGGACGAGCATTGGATGCAGCGATGTATTAATGTGAATGGACACTATTTCGAAAATGTATAATAAAACGAATAACTTGTTAGTTTCTTCAGTTTTGATTTTGACTTTCAGTGTCGCCGTCGTACGAATTGAATTAGAATAAGAATATTTATATTTAAGGCTGTAGAAACAGGCTGTAGAAACAATTTGGAACAAGCCAATTTTTTAATTTATATTTAAATTAATTGAGTGGTCGGTTCTTTATGTCTATTGGCAATTTATTAAATATTTTAATGGCCATCGCACGGCTATTTCTGGAATACATTGTTGTTTTCATGGTTGGGAGAACTAACTTATTCGGTCGTCTACAGCTAAGTCTACAGCTGAAAGACCTAATATATCCACGTATGGCTAAAATGCGATATTTTCTACAAACTTCGCTTTGCCCAAGAACAAATAACGGTTTAAATATGAAATGTAGATGACGCGGTGCACAGGCAAAGCATATTTATTTTCCCCTCGCAAATACACTAGAGAGACGTAACGGAAATAAATTTAACGCTGAAATGAATGTGAAATATTAATGTCTCAATGTTTTAACTAGCTACAGCCCGAGCTAAGGTCTCATTTTACTTATGCTAATCCTTGACAGATATACTCCAATGTATATCAAAGCGTTTAGATTTAGTCAATCCATACTTCTATAATAATATTATAAGGAGGAAAGATTTGTTTGTTTGTTTGTATTGAATAGGCTCCGAAACTACTAGAACGATTTAAAAAAAATATTTTTCTAATATAATGCTTCATTATCAGAGACATGGGTCATGAGACTGGGCTTTATTTTTTTTACTTTTCCCTGCGTATCTTACATGCTTTAGTAATATTAGCCTTTAACTAAAGTAATAAAAATATGCCCCAGACAACACGCCACTTGTCGTGGTCTCGAAGTAGGGAAAAATCCTGTGTTACGAGGTACCAGGCAAGTAATTTAACCAGTGGCGTTTCCCAGCACACCCAGACCCGAACGAATCAAGAAAAGACCGGTTCCTGAATTGACTAGGAATCGAACCCGGGACAATACGGAAGTCAAAATCAAATCTACCTATCAAAAAATGTCCATCACACTGCTTGGCCCAATGCCTGCACCATTGAAATCAAGTATTCGCTACTGCAGCTTACAAAAGGTTTCACACACAATATTTCACGATTATCATTGCTATCAGAATGAAAATTGTTTCGTAAAAATATTTAGTATGTTCATTGCAAAAAAGCCATTTCCGGCAAAAAATGTATTTATTTGACGATGTTTGAAAGCGTATCAAAGATTTCCTATTGAGCGCGTTTGAATCGGAGGAAAAAATTATGAAGATCGTGGATGGTATGTCTGAGCTATGAATAGAAAAATACAATTTCTGTAATGTTCTTTTTTGTGAAAGTAAATGAACAATGATCAAGTGATATTTTGCTACATAATTTCTGTATTTACGTATCTTTTTTAAATGCAAAAACAATTTACATATTCGCTTACTTACCTCATTAACAGCCTGGAGCGCCTATGGAGGCGTAACGGGCAACAACTGATAAATTACAATAACATTTATCTGCCATCTGGCAGTATTTCTCACTTTTTTGTACTTATTATTATATTGAACTACATCTTGATAAACTTTTTCCGCCCATAGGAAAAGTTCCACTCAAATCTTCCAATTTTTTGAATGATGACATTGTTTATAGAAATTGAAAATCAAAGTATTATACAAACAAAAAACGAACTAATGTGTAGCATTGTATAATTTAGAGACTCGCGGATTCCAAACTCATATTCAAACTGTTCATACAGTGAATCTCTATTGAGAAACTTTCACGATGAAAAAGAAAAGCAACGTATATAAGCATTTTTACCATTTAATCTCGGAATCTAAGCATATTAGAATCTCATGCGAAGTGGGTTATTCAAACAGACCTCGTAACACACTGGCGCGTAGCGCACCGGGAAGAAAAATAGACAGGATTTTCATTCCTTCATAAGTACTAAATCTTTATTCGCTTATAGGATACCACGATCTAATTTAGTTCAGGAATGTATAATATCTATTATTTCTTTATTATTTAAAAGACAGTTTATCATTAAATTAACTTTGTTCCACAAAACTGCTACAGATAGCTTAAGAAAGATTTCAATTCAAATATTTCTTTGTACTATCATTGATGTCCAAAAAAATGCTTAGTTTCGGTCAGGTTGGTTATCCATCCCCTTTTCAGAGCAGACTGAATCAGACTGATGTAGCTTAAGATAAATAATATTGGCCAACCCGCAGTCATTAATACTTAAGTTCCTCTTATTACAATATACTATCTACCAAGAAGGAAGACATCCATTTTAATCACTAAGGGCGGTGTATCGTAATCCCATAATGGTTAACGCGGATAGCGGCTGTCATTGGTCAACTCATGGTAGACATAAGATAAGATATTCTTATATAACAATTACAAAAATAAAGTTTAAATAACTTATTACTACAATGACGATGACATACTGCAATGTGTCTCGGCCTCGATACGAGAAGTCACCACGCCAATCGCCTGCTTGAAGCTTGTTAGGCAAAGCCGTCGACCTCTGGCGTCGACGTGTTGGCGTCTGCCATCGACATCTGTCATTTTTGGCAGTCCAAGAGCTAGGAAGCACACAAAATGATTACGAAATGACAAATGTCGACGACGTTTGCCGTCCTGTGTGTAAGAACTCTTACTCACGAATAGGTGTTTTATGAAACAAATATCGGGGAAATCCTACACCCTGGTCATCTGAACCGAAATCAGTTCATCTGATATACATACTATTTCCCATTTCTATCTTAGTGTGGGAAATAGTGCATTTAGTTAAAATTCTAAAAAAACACTTAACATAATATAGATACTTCTTTTTCAAAAAACATACTTATTAGATAGTGATACCAGACACAGAACAAACAAAATGATCATCACATTCATGTTTCTCCTGGGTGGGAATCGAAGCCACGACCTCAGGTGCTAAAAGCAAGATCGCAACCGTTATTGCAACAATAGAACAAATTAATACATATACGCCAGAGAACACATCAATTCTCATGGTCTCGAATTCGAGACCTTCTTAAGAAAGGATAAATATCCTCGTGTTACGATGTACCAGACAAGGGTTTAAGTCAGGACGTCTGCCAGCATACCCTGACCTGCTCCAATTCGTAGTAGTTCGTTTCCTGAATTACCTGATTGATTGAACTTTTGTTTTTAGACTGTCGAAGAGCTGACGAGCGAGGCAGCTCAGGGCACCACCGCGCCCTGGGCCGCTTCGGGGACTACTCCTGCGACAGCTCACTCGAGCTGATAGAGTCTGCTGCGCGATATATGCGCACGCGACACTCGGAGAACGTGGAGTTTGTGCTGTGGACCGGGTGAGTGTTACGTTGTTTACACAAATATTTCTGTACGAGTATCAAATAAGATTATTGGAATACCGATCGCGTTGGCTTGTAACGTAAACATTTACTCGAAAAATTCACTCGGTGCATTAGTGATTTCGGTAGTTTAGTGGCTAGAGTTGCCACCCAGCTTGTGGTAGATGGGGGTTCGAATCCCGCTCAATATCATAAAAGACCGAAATTGGTTCGAAAATTCATTGTACGTAATTTCATAAAAAAGTGCTTTGCCTTTGACACATTACCAATAGCAATGTGATATTGCAGGATAGTATTAATAGTACTTCAGTGGTTTTATATCTCCTGAATAACGTTACGCCCACATACCTAAGATGTGAACTGTTTTTGTTTATTAGTTTCGGAACAGGTTTTTATAATAGAGGAGAATTTCCGTAAAAACCAGAATTTATTTAGATTAGATACAATACTAAAAAAAAATATGTACTACTCGTAATGTCATACTCGTACACATAAAATATTTGTACAACATTTTTTTTCCTTGCAGGGACATAATCGCGGCTCGTTACACTGGAAACGAGGATGCAAAGTACCAGGCGATCAGAAACATGACGGAGTTACTGAGCCAGACTTTCAGCTCTCATTTTGTGTTCCCGGTCCTCGGTCACTTGGATCCTGCACCGTCAGCAAGTCTCACCAATCTGTGGATGCACTGGCTACCACTTGAGGCGCTACAAACTTTTCAGAATGGTGAGTCTATTTTGTAGCTTTTTACAAGCCTTATTTTTTTAATCGGCCGATAATTTTAACTGAATGCTACTGATTCCTATCTATTATATTACTAATATAGGCATCAGTAACATTCAGTTTATTGTTTGTTATAACCCAATTAGAACCTTCACTTCCGATTGTCAAAACAATGAATATGAACACTCACTATGATAAAAATATAATTACTTATAAATAAGAAGAAATGACCGAACTGATCCTTTACTTCGTCCTGGAAAAAAACGCTTTTAAAGCGGGTGTAAGTATTTTTAGACAGCCGGTAGATTGTAATACCTGCTACTTCTGTCATTATTTTACTAGGCGTTCATCAAATTTTCATTTTAATTTTAATGAATTTGGTACTTCTGTTTTTTTTCCTATGATAAATGGATTTACTATTTTTATTTTCCTGAACAAATTAAAGGTTCGTTAGAGAACAAGGGCTTCTATGAACTAAGGTTTTTCATTCAGAGCAGGTTTTTTTAATGGTGACATTAAAAAACGTACTTAGCTTTTTGAAAAATATCCAAACCGAATGGTGTTATATCGTTCAAGGAGATGATTAACTCCTATTATGCTATGGTTCACGACAAGATAACATTAAATTCGTAGAATCTAACAATTTCCTACCTTTTTCGAGCATCGTTGTATTTCCGCCTCGTTAGCGAAATAATAGAAGCAAGAACCAGACAGTCGATAGTTGCAACATCTTTCAGGTATTACGGCAGAATGCACTGTTACTATTAGTTCCGTTGCAAAACTATTGGAAATATGAATTCAGGCAACTAAGTACATAGACATTATATGGCAACGATAATTTGTGAAACGGCGTACAGTAAAATATGAAATTTATCAAGAAAATGGTTTTCTTTTCAGGTTTTCTAAACTTAAACAGAAATGAATGAGGAAAGAAATAATACGAAATGTTATTGTTCCCTAAATTCGCATTGTTATTCGGACCGTTTGAGAGGGGTTTGAGAGGAGGAGCGAGGGCTCAAACTCAATCTAATTGCTATTTAGATACGGTTGTCAAAAGAGCTAAGCGAAGGGAATTCGCATCAACTACCAAAAGTTTCCGTTATTTTGAGAATGGAATTTGATACGCCAACTTGATGTCAGTTATTTTAGTTTAAAATACCATTTTATTAACAAAAAAGCATTTGTGCGTCAAAGCTTAATTCACTGAAGCTTGGCGCACATGGGCTTTCAGAGCCTTAAGCCGTTTAAGCTTCTCCAAAAGGAGGATGAACAGTATTTGTAAGGGTGGTATTTGCGACCGTAGCTGATATGATCACATATATCGTCGTCAAATGCTGGCATTTCTTGGCCATTAAATATAAAGTATACACACTCTCATTTTGTGTTTGTTGGGATTTCTAAGTAAAAAAATGTGGTTATTAATAACAATTTCTGTTCAAAAAAATAATAGTTGGATTGGTTTCGTGTTACTTTAACCCGAGACGAGCCTTTGCCAGTAAAATAAAGCGGATTTTTAAGAACAATCATTTAAGCAAATTTTATTTATGTAACGATGTTGTTTTTAATGATAATCTTTCTAAAAAATAAACGAGGGGCATGCCAAGAGAATTTGGATACTCTTTACGCATTTAAGTGACACTGGCAAGTTAAACACTATCCTATAGGCTGTTTGTTTATTGATATATTTGAAAATAGAACACACATATTTATTTATTTATTTTATTTGAATGAGCATTTGAGCATCATTTTTCCGAGAATCTGGCGGGAATTCGCTTGCAGTTAATTGGTTTGCTGAATTTGAAAGAGGACGGTGATGTCTCGAAGATGAAGCGAAGACAGGTCGGCCGCCTACCGCGGTCACACAAGAAAACGTTCGTGCAGTCGAAAAACTTATTCGCGAAAACCGGCGAATTACGTATGTAGAGCTGCAGCGAGAACTGGGAATTGGATCAGCAGCAATACAAACCATAATTCACGACCACCTTTTTCTTCGTAAATGTTATTCGAACTGGGTGCCGCACAAACTTACCGATGTGCAGAAAGACCGTCGGGTGGATTGGTGCCTATTCATGATAGATAACTTCGACGGTGGCGAGAAAAAAAACGTGTATGATAAACTGACTGGTGCTGAACCATGGCTATATAACTATGATCCCGAAACAAAGCGACAGTCGACTGTATGGTGTTTTGAAGATGAACCAACTCCAACGCAATGTCGCCATGCACGAAGCATACAGAAAGCATGGTCGCTTCGTTTTTCTGCAAAACGGGTCATATTGCTACTGTAGTGCTAGAGCATCAAAAAACGGTGAACTCTGAATGGTATCTGACAGTTTGTGCTCCAGCAGTAATATCAGCTTGGTGTGACAAGCGACCGAAGTCAGGAATCCGGCACCTTCTCTGGCACCACGAGAATGCGGCACCGCACACGTCTGCCAGAACACTTGAGTTTTTCAACTCAAAAAATGTGTCAATCCTTCCTCACCCACCATATTCCCCTGACCTAGCGCCTTGTGATTTTTGCCTGTTTTCAAAAATTAAAGAAAAGCTAAAGGGGAAGAGGTTTGAAAGCAAAGAAGTTGGACTGGTAGCCTATAATTTCGAGATTTCTGAGGTGTCTAAAGAAGAGTGGTCACAGGTATTTTCCAATTGGTTCAAACGTATGTAAAAGTGTATAAATACTTCGAAACGATCGATACTTGTAATAAAGAATAAATTTTATAATTTTTGAGTCCTATCTTATTTATTTTGGCATGCCCCTCGTACTCATGCAAATTCTAGGTACTTTACTAACTCGCTCATTCAAATAACTCTCACAAAATCTAACCTAATTATTTCTGTTCACAGGAGGATATTACACAATAGAGCAGTCTTACAGCAAGCTTAGGATAGTAGCTCTTAACACGAACCTGTTCAGCGTTCGTGAATCGAGCAACGTGCAGGCGAAGCGGCAGTGGGAGTGGCTAGATGCCGTGCTGGATAAGGCCACGGCTAATAAGGAAATGGTGAGAATGCATGAATGTTGCAACGATAGGCTGCGTTATGACTTCTTGTAATAAGCCTGTATAATCTGATAAGCTTTGTAGTTAGGCTAGGTAAAAAGTTCTTTATGCTGCAAGAGCGATACCGAAAATGAATGTTGCTGTTCAGGAAAGGCCACATCAAACATTAAACGGTCGTGGCGGAAGAGGAGTATTGAAGCTTTGAGAATTACGGTACGGGGTGTATTTAACCCTGTTGCGTTTTTCGCTGAATAATTATTTATTTGTTTAGTGCCTCTATTTTTTAAACCTTTTTAGTAAGTATAATAAGTGAGTACTGTAATTTTGAGAATGCGTGTCCAGCAATGATTACCAAAAGTAGTAGGCCATTTTATGACTTCTTGCGAAAAGCCTGCAGAGTTATCTTTTTATTTTAGATTGATTTCTGAATGACTGTGTGGAAAATAGTTAAAAAATACTTTGAAGTAAATCTGTAACAACAAAGTATATCAGCACCCGATACAATATATATATATATATATATATATATATATATTTTTTAAATTGACTATGATTGTTTTGATTTCGCAATCAGTTTAAGTGTGAAGTTTTTCATCTTGTAAAATTTAAAAACGTAATTTTGATGAATGACATGCAATTTAACACTAAAATATTAACAAGAATATACTTGTTGACTTGTAATTAAACGATACTCCATTAATTATAGCATCAGACGGAGGTAAAAAAGGTTATTTTTAGGGTACGCTTTGTGGTAAAAGTACAATAAGCATTATTACTTTAAAGATTTATGCCAATTTATTAAAATCCACTTATACAGGGTGTCCAGGAAATAGTACGACATACTGCAGGGGGGTGATAGCTGGGATCAATACCTACTAAAATAACTCAATATATGTTAATAAGCAGCTATTACTTACACTCATATTGGTTTTTGTCAAAATTACGTAAGTCACATTTTCAACAAAATCGGCTCCTATGGGAGTAGAATACCATTTTCTTCTTATTTTTTAATGAAAATGCACTAGTGTTGTATCTTTCCAAAATGACCATTGAACAAGCTATTTTTTAAGCATGATGTACAAAACTCCCACATACATTTTTTTTTCACCACTTGAAAGTTAAAGTTGAGTGATAAGAAAATCATTCTGCGAAAATTTCAACAAAATGTATTTTTTTAAAAATATGACTTATTATTGAGTATATTCACGATTAATTTGATGTAACAAAAATACTGTTAAAGGTATTTTTCATTGAGATATGCTATTAAATCTGTTTCAAAGTACAGATTTTTCAATATTTTGAAAAAAATTGAATAACTTTAAAACCGTAAAATTTAGTTATTTTGGTAGGTATTGATCCCAGCTATGACCCCCTGCAGTATGTCGTTCTATATCCTGGACACCCTGTATAGCAGCTGTCACACTTAATTGTTCTTATTTAAAGTAAACTACGAGTAACTTCAGAAATTATGAGGCTTTACTATACATTATTTTGTCTGACTTCAAACTATACTGATGATGTAAAAACCTAAAAGAAGCAGGGGTTTTCATCCGAACACATTTTTACTGTCTCTGTTACTTTACCAAATCTAATGTTACATAATTTTGCCAGGTTATACTCAAGTATGTCATCGTCATAGCAACGTCAAATGCAAATTGTCATTTATTTTAGCACCCCTGCTTCTTATTTTTAAAATTATAATGAATGAAGTATAGACTTCCAAATAAGATATTGTTTCATAAATGTTGACTGTATAAATTGTATCTTAAGGTTACCTTTAATTATTAGCTAACACTGTTCCGCGGCTTAGTTGAAGGTAACAAACGTAAATTCCGACATACTCCGGCTATCACTAACGTCTTTGCAATTGTGTTTTGTCTCCAATATGCACCTAAATTTGCATGCAAAATACCGTCTAAATTCAGACTTTTTGGTGGCAAAGTCACTTGAGCTTATCTATTTGAGTTGTTAGTAGTGAAAAGCAGTTTCATACATCAGCCGTCGGTAATGGGCTACAGACAAGACTAAAGCTACAGTTACACATGCTCATTACAAAATTAATATCTAACTGCCTCGACATAATTCGTTCTGTCAAAAGTTATTGACCTGTCGATATTTGACAGCAGGTAACAGAGTGGTTTGTATGGGAAAAGAAAGGTTGTTTTTATTATTTTTCTCGTAGTTTTTTTTTATGTTACCTTAGCATAAACCTAACCATAAAAGGCCAATTGGTCAAGCCGATCTCGAGTTTGCCGCTTAGCAACATTTCTCGTCGGGTCTTCTCAGTAAGAATCAACTCCTGCGACGCGGTGGTAGAGTCGCATTGTTTGTACACTGTTTTATAGAAAATTGATTCATAGAATTTCGTTTCACCTAAATTGTTTCTCATATTATCATTTCATCGAATAATCAATACGCAGAATAGTTACTTCAAAAAAAAAAAAAACATAGATTTTTGTTACAATTAAAATTCATTTCTTAGAATATTCATATCATAGAATATCAAATCAACTACTATTATTGCTCATAATGTTTGGCATTTGTAAGAAGTATTCTCAAGAACATTTTTTTTGCCACTTATACGCTGCCGCGGCACGCTCGCTCGGCTCGTGCGACGTGGTCACAGTTCTAACCTAACCTAAAGAGGCTTTTTTATACTAATGTCTGCTATTAAATTAAATAAATTTCTGTGAAGTATGTTTCTATGAAGTAAATAGTCGTTGAAATAATAATATTTGACATGAAAATATGTGAACTGAATATTCTATGAAGTTAATAGTCGTTGAGACATTAATATTCGAAATGAAAATATTTGAACCAAATATTCTACGAAACATTTTCTGTGAACCGAAATTCTATGAAAATTCTGTCTGTGAAACAACGGATCGCCCTATTAAATAGTATATTTTTTGAATTGAAAAGTACTGATTAATTCTATATCAATGAAGATGTTTGAGTTTGGCGATTAATTTTTATTTATGCAAATATTTTTTTCAAATGATACATTAATCTCTTACGTAGAGCTTAAAAGAGTGCTCGGTCAAACTCAGCGTGAAAAAACATGCTTGGTTAAAAAAATATCTGCTTGCAGAACCACTCTCGTGACTGATTTTCTAAGCGAGCAGTAATTCAACATGTTCACATTGCTGCTCTGTCGGAACTAGGTTTAGGAAATCCGCCGCTGCTCACATAAATTACTGATTTGAAACTTGATAGTCCGCGCTAATGATTCATCAAAGTAGAAATGCGGGGATTGTGTAGTTCACTATTACGCCGCCGCTTCGTTGTCGCAGGGAAAGCGCTTGGCCGGAAATCTAGGAGCCCTGACTTCACTGTCCGAGTTTTCAAAACTGACCTTAATTGCAATAACTAAGATTTTTTTAGGCTACTGTAAATAATAAAAAAACAAAACAGGCTTTTGGACTTTAGCTTACTTAATTGTTTTATGTGAGTTCCTTAAAATCCATTTTAAAATTGTATGAAATTAGTTCTTAACAGCAACCTTAACTCTATAATAATTGTTTTAATGATTACGAAATAAAGACACGTAAAACTGCACGTAGGGACTATATTCACAAAGCAAAAAAGCTTAGGATATCAAGTTAAAAAATATAACTGTATTTTAATGAAAAAAAAACGTTAATTAGTTAAACTAAACAAAAAATTAAATAAGCAATAATAATAAATACTTACTGCGAATATTTCAACCTTTTACTACTATGGTGGTTAAACTATGATGACGGTTGGGGCGTTTGATGAAGTCTTACTCTAGTCTGGCACGAAAGCTCATAAATTTACCTCTATTTTCAGTAACCAAATAAAAAAAATATTCAAGGACCAGTCAGCTTTTAAAAGTAACTTTCACCAGCTATTTCGAGGCGATTAAAATAACGAGTTTCTAATCTGTAATTTATTAGAGCCGCGGCGGACTTCCTGTTCCGGCGAGTAGTTAGGAGACCGGGTGCATGACTGCCGCTTGTTTAGGCAAATACTGAAGAAATAAAAAAAACAGTTTACTTGTAATTTAGATATTTTTATGTTTTGGCAATTTTTTTCCTCGCTCACTACCGCGACTTGAACGAACAAACAAAACGAACAAACAAGTCGTTTCCAAGGTCCTTCGAGCCGGATTAAACCGTTCTTGCAAGAAAAAGTCTATATCGATTATCTATCTACCTATCGGTTGATGAAATAACAGCTAACTTATGTAGATGAATTTTCATCTACATAAAGTACTATAATGTATATATTATCAAGTAAGTTAAGATTGGATATAACAAGAAGTCCTACTTACATAATAACAATACGATAACTTCCTAAACATGTTCGTGTATTACACATACTCGTACGCCCCGTTAATCCGTCTTTATTGTTCCGACTCGTATCCGTGAGGTTTTGCTTTGTATTACATTAGATTCAACCACAACCAGGTTTCCGCATCCACAATTATGAATCATTTCGATAGAACAGCGATAACTCAAGCTAACAAATGGTACCGCGTCGACATAGAGCAGAGAAAAACGGTGGATAAATTAATGTGTTCCCAACGTGACTCAAATAAACATTGCTGCTATATCTGAGTCGTAGTTTGATGGTTAAATCACCTGGTTTATCAAAGGTCTAGATAGTGTCTACGCCATTTTTGAAATTTACCGTGTGTTTTAAAATATGCCTAAAAAAGTGCCAACAATTGCAAGAACGTGTTGATATCGTGTTTATTGCTATGAAAGATAGGATTTGTATACTCTATGTTTCTCTGCCTTAAGCTATTTACTGAATTATTTAGGTTAACTTATAAATATTTGAAACATCAAGTAGGTAGCTGGTATCTGCACTAGCCGTCTTTTGTTCTGGCGCTACTAGCACCGTAATTGTCAGATTGATTTTCCTGATTCTTAGATAATTCCGTTCGGCACCAAATGGGTCAATTGATCAAGCTTTGAGCTAGATTAAGATCAAGAAAAACGTACAACGAAGAAAATTACAGAGATGTCAACGAATAGTCTTTTAATTAAAAGGCGGTTTTAACTTTACCAGCTGCAACATCTACAAATCAAAGCCACAAAAGAAGTTGAAAATATATCTAGTCTAGACACGTTGGGAATAATATTAGTTATTAGTCAAAATATTTCAGTCAAGTAGAATATTACGTTTTCTATTTTCAGATAGTTATTAAATCTGAGATAAAAACTTATTTAGCAGCAACTTGCAATATTGAGCACTAGTTTGAGATTTAAAACGTTGAATTGATGAAAAGTAAATATCCCTGGACATAAATAATAATATGAATAGCTGAATAGCTAGCGTCTTCCACAAATTAGACATGAGCGGCGCTCTGACAGCTAGCTCGCTTAGAACAACACGCCATTTTTGACTCACGCACACAGAGACGTGAGTTTACAGGCGAAGTCAGTGAGTTTCAGTGAGTCGAAAAGTCGCACTGTCGCGAGTGTTTTTGTTTTTGTCGAGCTTGGTGCAATTTCTCACATGGTGAATTTTGTTTTTGGCCGGTTCTGTCAATAGGTATAACCTACTTACTTCATTTTAAAAATCCATAGTAACCCTGGGCAGTTCACGCAAGTTAGGAAAAAGGTGCGAGCGGTCCTTCTGTAAACTCTTTATTTTGTGCTGCAGTGCAGTTTCAGTTCTTCAAAATAAAAAACCGTTTACATTCACAACAAACTATTGGATTTGGAATGAAGCCAAACCTAGTTTTACAGTAACGCCTACGAAGCTTTGTCTACTTTTTAGTTAATTTCAAGAATATTCTAATACTTTACCAAAAACATAAGTACATGGTTTTTAATTCCTCCTAATAAAGTTCAAACTTACTCGTCGAGAGATGGGTGCTATGGAGGGCTGTTCTTGATATTATAATCGGATCAGCATAGGAATCGTGGAAGAACTAAAAATACTGACGCAGCTAAAGTAGTCAGTTAAATTGGCACTGGTCAGGGACCTTATTGCAATCTTTCAAACAGCTCACCCTGGGAACGCAGCGTGGGGTCATGCGCTGCATGTTTATTTTTGGCAAAAATTTGCTCAAGTATAACGTTGTTCATGAATTAAGTATTTAAAGCATACCTAACCCTAAATTCACTTGAGTACTATCGGTATGCCATTGTTTGTTCGCATTTGCACAAAATAAAAAGTTTCCAGAAGGACCGTCTCGCCTTTTTCTATCAACTTGACTGATCGCCTAGGGTTGCTACTCGCTACTATATTCGCCAGCTAAGCTCGATTTGACAGATACCGCCAAAAATAAAATACATTAAGTGAAAAATTGCACCTAGTTCGACAAAAACAAAAATATACAAAAGGTCCAGTCCAGTTATATTAAAAGGAGTTAAGATGGGTGAATACGTATAAAAGTAAAGTAAAGTAAAGTAAAGTATATTATAAGAAGTCGTTTACCGGGGTCCAGGTGCAACCTGCTAGCCCAATGGTCTTGATCATACAGTTCTACCTACCTACCCAGTAGGCTGTAGATAACACCATGAGCCACCGCTTCGGCGGTCACCTGTCGGCGGCGCGGCGCGGATGCAGCAACCGCGCGTGGTTTAGAAGAATATACCAAAAATACTGGCGTTTCACCAAGGCATGATAAGATTAGAAACGGAAAAAGTAAAAGCCCATTTGTACTGGATTTGCATGTGTTACGAAATATAATGGTTTATACTTACAATACTCGTACACAGTACTACTAACTTGCAAACGTTATGTGAGTTTTACTTACCTTTCAACATCATTTAGTAACTTTAAAAACGTATAATCACAATTTCGTGTGGTGTTCATACAGCCAAATACACTGCAACAGAAATATCTGCGCGAAACCATTATTGACCATTGAACTATAATGTAAGCATCTGACGACGTCCAAATAATATCTCAATGTTTTTGACAGTGCGACTGACCGCGAAACTGAAACTCACTGACTTCGCCTGTAAACTCTCGTCTCTGTGTGCGTGTGTCAAAAATGGCGTGTTTTTCTAAGCAGGCTATCTGTCAGAGCGCCGCGCATGCCTAATTTGTGGCATTTGTGTCTTTCTTGTAAAGGAACTTGTGCAACAATGTGTGGTGTCGCTTTCGAAAAGATTTATTACTTATGCCAACACTTTTGAACTCTATTCTACTTCCGAAATTATAACAGGATTACTTAACGTGATTTATTTCCCGTCTCATTTTTAGGTGTAATCTCTCACACTGATATTTCTGCGCTGTGTTGCAACGGAAATGACGTAATACATCTAAAAGTACAATGGCCGCCACGAAAGTCTTATTTTTCAAAATCATAACATCACGGTTACGAAGTTTGTGAAATATTACTTTGCTGCGAATTCAATTGTGAAAAAAATAAGTTGTTGAGAATATTCCTGGTTCATTTTGTTTTTGCATATTTTATTGGGTGTGTTTCTCAGGATACAATTTTGCGTATTGAAATATTTATTAGATGAAACTACGTAATGTTTTTAGTGCCTAATGTGGTTTACACATGCACACTCTAGTTTTTTATCGTCAACATTTTGATAAGGTTAATATTTTCATATAAATTAGGTTTGATTATCGACATAAAGTACTTTCAAATGAAAAGTACTCTAAGTATCAAAGCAGCGTATAAATCTGTCAGTTTAGATATACAGTTTTTTTTTGAGGGTATAAGTAAACTAATAAAAAACAATGCCAGTTTCAAAACAAATTACATAACTTTCATACTGTCATTATGGAAATATATTAAACCCTACAAATCCTCGTTCAAAAATAATAAACTTACGTTCAATATGGCTACCAGCACGTCAGGCTATAAGGACGATACGGGCTGTGGAAAAATCCAATTTGTTCTCTCTTGTAAATATCCTACGCAAATCTGGGGATTTAAATTCAATTTATTTGCGTGCACGCATATTAATGCTGCCTGTTGTATGATAAATTAGCTATAACCAGTTCCGGATGAATTTAATTCAGTTTATATCAGGCATAGCCCATTTATGGCAAAAATGTTCTTGTAGGTAAAATGAAGATAAATGAACACACACAATGAGACCTGATACAGGATGAGAAATTGTGGAATTGCACTGTCGCCAGCAAGGGTGGTCCTTTGCAGACTAGATGCAGTTTTAGGCCTTACACGACACCTAACAACTAGTGAATAGTTTCACCTACGCCTGTGAAAGTGGCAGGTCCAACTTAACAACAAATAAAATTATTACTTGCGCCGACGCATACATTTTACTCATTTGAACTTCCACGACGCTACGGGCTTCATAAACTTATTGTTCAAATTCAGGTTCGATAAGTCAACGCAAAATATTTTTTTTCACGAAATTGTTTAAAAACAATTAATAAGCCTACCCACTTACTATCCAACTCATTGTTTTTCTTTTCCTCGTCTTAGCTACTTCCGTTACGTCGGGGAACCTCAATTCCTCTGCGTAACGTGACAGTTTAGCAACTTCCGTTACGTCGGGGAACCCTCTTTGTAACGTGACGGTTTGGTTATTTCACAAAATAGTTTAAAAACAATGCTCAAATCGGGAAAAAAAATGTCCTGTTGTCCTTAGATCCTTTATGTTGTTTCAGTTTTTTTCTACTAAATAATTACAACTATTCAATGTAAGTTAGTTTAGCGCTTTTTTAAGACCCTTGTCACGGAACTCGAGTTTTGCATTGTTTTAAACTATTTTGTCTAATAATTAATTTTGCCTTGACTTACCGAACCTGTATTTGAACAATAAGTTTATAAAGCCCGTAGCTAGATTAAAAAGCTCATACCGCAAAACTGAACCTAACATGTGCGCAAGTTTAAATCCGTGTGCGTGCATCTGAGGGGTGTACCTGAGTTCGTGTGTAAGTTTTCACACTTTTTGTGCACGTCTCTGAAATGCAATTATATCCTGATAAAAATAGTTTTACCAATATAAGGCATATTGGATGTTACTTATTTTGAATGTTTTGCTTAACCACATGTTAATTTAGTTGTGTTTCTCATGTTGACGAATTTGTAATTAAATCTGAGGCCGTAGCCAAGAATAACAAATGAAAAAGTGTTAACAATATGTCTACCATGAGTTTCCGTCACGTAAGCGGTGATCTGCGATCCGGGCCATTTTTGGTTCCATTTTATACCATTAAGGGCATTGTACCGAAATCCCATTCAAAAACGTCAACGCAATTTACGCGGACGCTAGCGGCCATCTTTGGTGTAAACTTATGGTAGACATACAGGTAGTTGAAACGTTTAGTACTTAAGTAAACAACATTAAACGTCATTTTGATTATGCGAGTGCAAATGTCATTCTCATATATTTCATGATTTTACATGTAGAAGCGATGGTATATGTGTTGGTCTTGGCTAGGGCCTCTGACATTATTATAGTCTGTCTTACTATTAATTTCACATTTGATATACAATTAAGAATGTAATAAAGACATGTTATCCAACAGGTGTACATAGTAGGCCACGCGGCCCCCGGCTCGGACTCCCGGTACGCCTACGACACATCCCCCGACGCCAATGCGAAGTACCTGCGAACGGTGCGACGACACGCGAAGATCATCGCTGGACAGTTCTTCGGTCATCTCCACGCTGATACCTTCCGCGTCATTTATGACAATGGTGAGTGCGTATGACACATTTTCCGATGCTAATGCAAAGTATCTGCGGACGGTGCGACGACACGTGAAGGTCATCGCTGGACAGTTCTTCGGGCATCTCCACGCTGATACCTTCCGCTTCATTTATGACAATGGTGAGTGCGTATGACACATTTTCCGATGCTAATGCAAAGTATCTGCGGACGGTGCGACGACACTTGAAGGTCATCGCTGGACAGTTATTCGGGCATCTCCACGCTGATACCTTCCGCTTCATTTATGACAATGGTGAGTGCGTATGACACATCCACCGACGCCAACACGAAGTACCTATCTGCGGACAGTGCGATGATACGCGAAGATCATCGCTGGAATGTTCTTCTGCCATCTTCACGCTGATACCTTCTGCATCATATATGACAATGGTGAGTGCGTATGACACATCCACCGACGCCAACACGAAGTACCTACCTGCTGACAGTACGATGACAAGCGGAAATCATTGCTCAGTTCTTCGGCAATTTTCACGCTGAAACCTTCCGTTTTTTATGTCAATTGTGAGTTTTACGAGTACAGTACTCCCACCATGAGTTTACACCGATGACAGTTGTTAGCAACAGTGTTGTCGTTTATGTGTGGGAGTTCGGGACATCGCCTTTAGTGAACAGCAGTGGATCTAAAAATGACACACATATTGCTGTAGTCAATTATCGTAGTTTACTTTGCGGAAACTCATGGTAGACGTGTCGCGTCACGTGAACAGTGGCGACAGTGGAAACGATGGTTCTGCATACAATCTGCGGTTCATATCATTTGATTTGCCCTAAATTCAGTCACTGCACAGGTACTAAAGCGTTCTTTTAGATAAAGAGTACAAGTAGGCACAGTACTTATGTAACTTGATCGGTTCTCGAAAGCTTATGAGAGTTCAGGACACAGTGAATGCATCCCCTAGTAATAGACCTGCTCACCTGGTTAAGAGCACTCAAATGACACACTATTCTTGCTGGTGCGCAAGGTAGCCAATACTTATGGGAAAGTTATTGCTGGTCTGCATGGGGATATAATTTCCTTCTTTCTGCCTAATCAAACGTTCCCCATATAATAGTCTCACGGGCGTATAATACCTCTAGTGTTGGGGCAATCGGTTATCTTCGGGCGTTCGCGTTATTTTGTATTTAAAATGGGTCAATAATTTTGCTACTTGTTGTACAGACCGCCCTGTATCGTGGGCGCTGCTCGCTCCGTCCGTGAGTCCCCACCGTGATCCGGGAGGCTCTTCCAACCCTGGTCTCAGGCTTTACAAGTTCGACACCAATACCGGAAAGGTGAGTTAACTATTATAATAATAAATAATAAATTTGCGCCACCTCTTGTGATGGTCTCGAAGAAGGGATTAATCCCTGTGTTACGGGGTACCACACAAGGAAATAAGCCAGGGGCGTAAGTTAAATACACTAATAGCATACTCTTTATGCTATTATATTATTGTATGGCTATGCCGTTTGCTTTTTTTTATACCACGTCGGTGACAATCAAGCATGCGGACCACCTGATGGTAAGCGGTTACCGCAGTCTAAGAACACGTGCAACATAGGCCTTTTTAGCCATAATAAGAAATGCTCAAGTAGCACTGCCAAAATCATCTGTGACAGACGTCAAGGCTGAATGATGTTCTCTTTATCATCTCAAAGTCATCGCTGCAAAAAAGTTTTTAGCCTCATCAACTTTTTTTTCTAACTGCAGTATGGTCACCAAAAAAACAGCGATGTTCCTAAACACACTTTACCTGAACTAAGTTTTTTTTTCTAGAAACATCTGAAATACCAGAAAAACTATTTTCTGCTTTTTCTGACACTAATCAATGTTCTCAGGTGCTGGACTACACACAATACTACCTAGACCTTGCGGCAGCCAACCGCAACGCTGGTGCAGCCGAGTGGACGGCAGAATACAACCTCACACAGTACTACGGCCTGCACGAGGTGTCCGCCATGTCCCTGCACAACTTGGCTGACAAGCTACGGATTGGCGCTCCGCATGAGACTGCTGTATTTTACAAGTGCGTATTCTTAGCATAGTCCCGACAGCAGATCAGCAACGCTAAGCTAGCCACATTAGGTAGGATACAAAGCTTCTTCACCGAAAATAGGGGATGTATTTCTTGGGCATCTTTTGCTTCGAGAGGCAAGTTAGCAGTCATTGTTGAGTCGGCTCGATAACATTTCTCATCAAGTATCCTACTAACGATTCGTTATGAGTCCGCTTGTTGATTCAAGATCGATGATTCACACCATTGCGCCTTGGATCTCATAGTGTGACGTATAAAAATCTGTAATCTCAATTGGACATCGTTCGCCTACCGTAGATTTCTGCTTCTCAAAAGTGCTCGTGCTTCAAATTCTGATAAAACAATGAAGTAAGTAGTAACTAGCCAATATACTGTCCCATTGTCCCACTGGGCAAAAGACTCCATCATTTTAATCAAGTCATCGCTATAATTGATGGGTATTGTCTTAATCAAAACGCTTGCCGAATGCGCGTTGGTGATTTCAAACCTGGGCTTCGCCCGAAGTGGTATTTGAACCGGGGACCTCCGGGTTTTAGGCCGAGCTCTGAAACCACTCGGCCACGGAGGCGTTGAAGGCGAAAACATACATACATACATTCTATCACGCCTTTTTCCCAACGAGGTAGGCAGAGACCACATCTTTTCACTTGCTACGGTCCTGGCACACCTCTTGCGCTTCTTCCACTCTCATTAATCCTTTCATACATGCTCGTCGATTATGGGTACTCCTGACCGGACTTTTTCTGAATACGTCTTGGACTTGTCTTAAGTACGTCCGTCTAGGCCTTCCCCTTGAAGGCGAAAACAATAAAGGTTAACCTGAAAATCTTTCTTTCATAGATACCTACGAGCATACAGTGCCAGATACGACAGCAACGAGAACTGCGACGGCGCCTGCGCACATCAGCACTTCTGCGCAATCACTTGTCTTGAGCACCTCGCATACCGGCAGTGCGTTGAAGCAGCTGCCAGCGCTTTAGCTGCTGCCGGGAAGTCAGCGCCACCAGCTGCTTCAGCAATTGTTAATCTATTCCTCCTACTAGCATTTGCGTTGTTTAATTCAAAGTTTTGGTGAATAAATACTCGAATAAAGCAACCAAAGTTGACTTTTTGTTAAAGCAGTCAGCTCTGGCTGTTATAGACGAATCACCACTGTTGGTCATGTTAGCCATTGTTAATATGTTTCTTTAACAGATGATAGGTTCTTGTTTTTCTTTTAGTGTGGTGATTTCATTCACTTCTGTATCAATAGACAGAAGTTAACGACACGTTAACTTAAAGCATATGTAGCGGTTGCTAAAAAAGCTCTGTCTACGAACTCTTACAAATTCTTTGGTAATACTAGCAATACGAGTAGAGTATGTGTAAATATTGCAAAATTTTAGGGCAGATAATCATATGACTATCTTTATTTGAATTTCGTTGAAAGTAATATCTAAGTCTAGTTTCGCTTCGCGGAAATATAGAGAGGTTATGTGAAATCTTTTGTTATAGCTTCGTAAAATATTTCTATTCAGTTATTAATCCGATAAACTTTAGGATTCCCAGAACTTTTGTAAAGGTTTTATATTAAAGTATTAATCATAGTTATCCGAGTTTTATATTTATCTATTTATATCTATATATTTTCATTCTAGTTAGACTAGAAAAAATATTTTTAGAGTTAAATAATTTTGGGCTTCAATTAAATGTAATAGAAATATGACTAAGAAGTATGTTACAGCTAGTTTTAAACGCGTTTGTGATATAGCTTGCTACCACGTGGGTAGATAAATATATAGATAAATACTAGATAATTATATTATTATAACTTGTTAAATTATAACTAACGTCTCAATGAAACTGTAAATATTATTAATATTACTCTAACTGAAATCTTAATTAAGAATAATTTAATATAGGCAATTTACATACAATTTATTCAAATACGTTTAGTTATGTTCTAGCAATCATTAAGCGACACTTATCGTCTCGAATGAAATTTACATACAATTAGAATATTACATAATTTTCAAAAAATACAGAAAATTAATTCAAATGCGATTAGTTAAGTTTTAGCAATCATTAAGCGACACTTATCGTCCCAAATGAGTTTTAATTCTTAATAGGTATTACAATATTTGATCTTTTTCACCTACCACGTTGGGTTCTACTCGTTTTACTATGAGTGAAAAGTTTGCTTCGAGTGTTCTGCTCATCATGGCGGCAACAGTCACTTGCCTCTGAGTACCCCGTTTGGGATATACTCGTGATGGTATGGTTAATCTTTTCTTTAGAAAATGTTAAACCGAAAATAAATCTAAATAAATGAATAGTATCAGTTGAAGTCATTAAAACTGATAGTAAATCAGTACATAGACTAGCGAGCTGTAAATAATCACTCAAAAGTAAAATAAATTAATAAAAATATAAACGTGAGCCAGACAACACGGTGTTTGTTTTTTGGCGCATATTTATCTTGTAATGGTCTCTAAGTAGGGATTGATATCCCTGGGTAACGAGGTACCACACAAGGAAATAAGCCAGAGGCGTCTCCTAGCACACCCAGACCCGAGTCAATTCAGAAATAGTCCTTTAAAACCCTGAAATAAATGTTAAGGCAATTTAACATTATTTATTTATTACTTTAAGATAAGATGGCATTGTTTTTCGTTATGGTGCGAGTTAACTTTGTTCCAATTTTGACAGTCTTAACAAATTGATAACATTAAAAATATTATTAATCAGCTTTTAAACAGCATGTGATTTTGTAAGTATTATAACTAAGTAGATGTTATTATAAATTGGAATTGCCTATAATTTAACTAAATAGAATATGTAGAACTATTGGTAAATTAAAGGAGACTAATAGTTATGTAAATAAAAATATTGCATTTTCCATCTAAGTTTCGAATTGTAAATGAGGAACAATTAGAATTAAGCTCTTAAATCGGTTTATTTCTACTGGTTTGGTAAAAAACAAAAAAAACAAATGTAATATACTTACAATTTCTAAATGTACCGCAAAAATATAATTGAGTGTAAAATATAATAATATTATCTCAAAGTGTTTGGTTTGGCTGTCTATCGTCACTGTTGAAATATGTTTTTGTGCGTATCTGTATCAAATGGATGTTTCAATTAATTTTTAATAAAGAGTTGTATTTCAAACGGTTATTTTATTTGTTGGTTAAGAAAATGTAACCACTAGAACACGAATAAGCACTAAATAAGTCATCGTACTTACTAACTGAATCAAATGGTAAAAATGTCTGTTCAAAAACATAAAACTTTTAAAAGAGGGCCATTTTAGGGTGATTTATAACACACGTTTTACGATAACGATTATCCCTCCAACTTGTGTGAACAGTGCAACAATGGCAGATGATACTTTCGTAATATTCCATAGAGCCACATGGAATGCAGCTGCTGCTCCACAAGACTCTTGCCTCGGCGCCGGCGGCTAGTCTATCGTCAATTAAACTTCATACTCGTATACTTATCAGATATTTTCTTCTTTACTCATATTTTAACCGAATAATTAAGATATACCACTTACTTCTGCATGACTACCTTGAGTAGTCATTACGTTTACGGCGATTGTTGCGTTCAGAAATTCGCTGGTAACGTAAGTTGTGATGATAATTACAAAATGCCTAGTGAAAACGTTTATGTAGTTATGTCACCTGATGGCAGAGAGGGAGGTCGCTCAAACCGAGATGTTGTTGCATTCTTCCCAGAACCTTAATCTGGAGCTGTCAGACGGAGAGTAAGGAGGAGACACGTGAGGTGTCTAGACGAAGACTTGCCTGAGGAGCTGCATGGTAATTGTAAAAACAAGTCAAATCAAAAACCTCGGCGTAATAGTTGATGAAAACCTCAATTTTAAATCCCATATAAATAAACAGCCTCTCTGGTAAAGTTCGTAAATCTATAAATTTAATGAGATACCTCCGAGATGTGGCCGATACCAAAGTTTTTAAATCTGTTTATTTCTCATTTTGTCAATCACTTGTAATCTACTGAATTGCTAGCTCGGGAGGTTCTTGTAAAACATCCATGTTGTAAGTTGAACGAGCTCAGAGATTTGTAATAAAAACTATGCTACATAACTATTCATCCCTAAGTCAGCGTCTTCAACACAATAACATGTTTAAAAATCACAAGCTACGACAGGATGTTGACTTAACGAATATTTAAAGTTCCAAACATCACCTTGAATTGAGGTTTTGCCCAAAAATTCCCCCCATAAGGGGGGATTTACACCCTCATTTATAACAAAGTTGTAAAGTGCTGTGATAAACTCAACTCTTCATCTTAAGAAGCAAAGGTAAAAATTTCAAGGTGGCTTCCCACACTAATCGTAGCTATGCATATCTATTATACATCTAATATAAATAATATCTATATTGTTGTATGTATATATTTTAAACACCACCCAAAATTTTCCCAGACATTAGACATCAATCGAAGACAGCTTTTTTAAACAAAGTGTATGACTTTCTAACTTTCACATCATATTTTTTTCTATCGGATTATTCGTGCGGCGTGGTTACTTAGCCGAACTTAAATTTTAACTTCTGAAAAAAGGGCGGGCGGGGAGTTGAGAGTAGGCGAGCCCACCAAGTCGCGCAGCTAGTGATTTTTTTTTAGTAGGTATAATAACTCAATGTTTTAATACTGAAGGTTATATAACAGAAAAATACGTGTTTTGCCATTTTCTCCGTAGATCCTCATATTTTAATTTGCATGGTGTTTATAAATTAACCCAGTATATAGCATTTATTACCTGGTCAATTAAAATAAAGTTTTATATATTGAATATAACTTTAGGCGGTAGGAGAGTGACGTCTGACCCGGGCAACGTTAGCTTAGGCATTCCTCAGGGATCTTCGCTGAGGAATACTTTTTTTCTATTGTTTATTAATGACTTGCCGGCTTCAGTAGCTACCGGCCTTACTGTGTTGTTTGCCGATGACACAACTGTGGTAGTCGGTGCTCGCACATACGAGCAACTACGCGTGAAAATCCACGAAACTTGCAAACAGTTGCAGAAATGGTTTACAGCAAACGGTTTGTTGTTGAATGTGAGCCAATCAAACATTATGTTTTTTTCTGGCCGTCCCATCTCGTTGCCTGCATGTTTGAAAGATTGCCCAATGCCGGTGTGTAGTGAGAGTAGGTTCCTGGGCTTCACAATAGACTGCAACCTGAACTGGAAGTGCCATGTCGACAAGCTTTGTGACAGACTGAGTGGTGCAGTCTTTGCTTTACGAAAACTAAGACTACTTATCTCTGCGGATGCTCTGAGGCAAGCCTATTATGCCCACTTTAATTCCCTGATGTCGTACGGCACTATTATCTGGGGTAACTCAACGGATGCCAGCAGGGTGTTCGTTTTGCAAAAGCGCGCTTTACGTACACTTGTCGGGGTGAAAGCTAGACACTCGTGCGGGGATTTGTTTGTGAAGCAGCGTATACTGACGCACTACTCAGTCTATCTTTATGAACTATTGACGTTTATAAGATTTCGAATTCGGATTATCAATGCATGAGTGCGGGTAAGCGATCTCATCTAGTAGGCCGGCTTAATGCGGTCCCTCGTCGCATGGCGCTTGCAGAAAAGAACCCACGTATAATCGGTCCAACATACTACAACCACCACTGCGCTGAAAAATGCACAATCCGGCGAAGCATTCCGACGCCAACTGAGAAACCTTTTGTTGGAAAAGTCTATCTATTCCATTGACGAATATTTAAATTGTGTATTTTAATTTTAGTTGACATTTGTATTTATATTAATGGAATTTGATTGTATGATTTTGAGTTTGTAATTTGTATTTATTTATTTATTTTTATTTTTTTAACCTTGAAATTTCTAAGCATGCTATTATTATTACTATTTTGTTGACGATCTTGATACAAATCCTTATATCTGACATTCAATGTAAAATATATTGTAATTATGTACTAAGAGAGAAATAAATCTAATCTAATCTAATCTAATCTATAAAGTTGTATTTATTTATTTATTTATTTATTCTTCATTGCACAAAATTAATGATACAATTGGCGGACATATCATTAAAGTTATATATTATATTCCATGTAATATGGTATCATTACCACACCGATAAATATAAAATTAATTTATTTACAAATACTACTACCAATAATGATTCATAATAATACTCTTAAACAATTTTTAACAAATAAGATTATATTGTAAAATGTGGCCATGTGTGTATGGGTAACTCCTCCTGGCGCCCTTGACACAGACTATGTCTAGTGTGGGAGGCACGGCCAAACTACACTGAAATTGCCTCAATTAAACAGTGTAGCTATTTTTAAGTTCCAGCCTATTTGTCCATGTGTTTTTATAGTTACCTGTTTATTGCTAATAAATAATTTTGTATCTTTGTATAACTGCGAGACTGCGAATCCGCGTGTGGAGGAGCGTGATCGCAGGTGGGGCGGCGGGGTAAGTGATAATCCCGCGTGCGTGATAAAACCCGCACCTTGTAAAAAACACGCTAAGTATAGTATGTTACAATCATGAAAATATATTGTAATCATAGTAAGAACGGGAACATACCTACCAATCAGAGAGATGGCTTTATTTAACTGAATGTTCTCGAGGCCCCAGCAGCTATTACATTTTGAAATGCAAGTACTTGATCTTCTAAACTGAATGTAGTGAGTAATTTCGTCAGTAAATATCTGGCCTAGAGGATGCATTATTGACGGGCAGCCGCTGACTGGCTGAAAATGAAAGATCATCTAAGTAAATCGCTCTGCTACGCTAAGTTTAATAAATAAACTTGACTGGCTATAAGAGCTGGTAATACGGCCCCAGGACAAAGCTTCAACAACCGCAATGTGACAGATGCCACTACTACACGGACGCGCGTGAACTCTGGCAGCCTCGCCGCGTAGGAAGAGAAACCGGTTTATCCACCTAACCTCGCGTACAACTTATCCGTTATCGGCTGAACTATGCTCGGCCATCATCGGCCGGTCAATCAATATGTAAATGAACGGTACACGTACACCAAAACCAATTTTGTCAGCCGATGGCGGACAGAACTACTACAGAGTTTTGATCGGTCGAGTTTAGCCGTTGACGGCCGAGCATAGTTCGGCCGATAACGGATTAGGTATACGCGAGCCGTCAGGCTTAGGCACAGGCATTAGCGCCATTTGTATGAAGTTTAGTACACTCCTATGAGGGGAATATGCAGCAACGACACTGGACGGTGGTGCTAAGTCCAGAGCAACGCGCGACGTTATGTTGTTTATCGATTGCTGAGTACTATGCTACTGTTGATTATGCAATATCAGCAGCGGTGTAACCAATGCCGTGCATCAATTCGCACGTAAAAAGCCTCACCTGGACAAGCTCTAAAGTTATGAATGCTATTTCTCACTGGTACGATTCTGTACGGATTGTTCCTGACATTTTAAGTGGCTTTACTCGACCTAATTTCTCTACCTTGTTATCACAGAATAAAAAGTAACGTTAACGACAAATTATTTAAAAGCAATGAAAGTGGCTTGGTGCCATTTTCCCAATATTTTATTACACAAAGCAAGCTCATTATGTTTTTTTATTATGTGTGGGTATTTGGGCCCTGATATTATCATAAGGTCGTTGCGTGAATTCGCTTTTGTTCGGTAAAGTAGGTGGGTTTTTTGTATGAGTAAGTAGCTTTCTATTCAACCATTTTACGTAGTCTTTTCAACTTATATTTGGCTGAGCATTAATATGCAAGAATAGTGTGGGAAAGCAGAATCAAATTTTATTTTAATACTTAGAAGCGCTATTTTTGAGAAACGATTGGGTTTTTGCGAAAATATAGGTTTTTTAACGTTTAGTTACTGATATTTATTATCTTTAACTTTACTAAGTAAAAAATAAATTTACATGTAATGCTTCGAATTAATTATTGCAATTAGCTTTCATACTCGTTTGTCTGTTTCAATCGCTCAATCACTCTTGAACCAATCATTGGTTCACTAAATAAATCAGTAAAAACCCAAAGACCACTCACAAGCGAATCTCTAGATGTTCCATAGCTTCTATGGCATTAAAAAAAACAAGCTTAGTTAAATTATACACTAATAATAAATAAATCCCCCAAACACGCAAGCGGTATAGGAGCGTGTCCGCTCTCATTGGTCGGTTTACGGCAAATCCGGTGAGAGGCGACGACGTCACGTCCTGTGTATGTGCCGGTAATGTTGACGAAGGCCCCGAAATAATACTAAAATAATTAATAATATCGTCAGGTAGATTATTATTAAATTAACTGGAACCCACGGTAGCTCTTTGGTATTTTTGGAAACAATCCCTATTTGATTATTTTCTTTGTGCGGTGTGCGGTGTTGAAGTATCGAAAGATCTCTCGAAAAAGAAAATTTTACAAGAAAAATTTGTTAGAAAGCACGTAAACGCTATACAGCAATTTTAAACATCATAATTTTGGACTTGCCCATAATGCTCCTAGGGCTACAAACTGCCGCGTTCTGCGAAACATTATGTTCGACAGCTATATTCAATTTTTCGTTTATGAATGATATAGTTTTTTTTATTTATTTTACACTTTTAAAAATGGATTTGGTCAACCAAGTTTAGTGATCAAATTAAAAGTTTTTATGAGGCCTTTTTTTTGAAGTATTTTTTGACTTTATTTTGATTACTTATATTAAATTATTTTCAGAATCCTATGATGTTGTAAAAGTCGAGGTGGTTTGGGTTATCAAATCCTGCCTCAGACACTACTCGCAATGGGACAAGAAGTAGGTTTTGTTAGTCGCTAGTCGTTAATAAAATATACGCATAGTTAGAATGAAAAAAAAAAGATTTTAACAATAAAATCTTTTAGAATACAAATTCTAAAGCTCAATTTTTTTTTTGTGGGTAGTTGGCAAATTAAGTCGACTAAAATTGCTCTATGAATTTATTTCAATTTAAAATTATTAACAACAAATAGTTTTATACTTACATGTGCTAAACTTAAGCCTAGCTACCTGCTAGCTAAATCCTGCATAATTTTTCAAACCTCTGAATCACATTTTTTTGACAAAACTACATCTCACCAAATTTTTTTTTAATTCGCGAGTGCACTATGGACACACAGCTACTGCAAAAATCCCTTGAAGAAGTGAAGGCAATGTGTTCAGTCAGGATGGCGGAATTCCAGCGCAACTTGGATAAGGCGAGTCCCTCATCGCATCCTTCTTCAATCACCGAGCTTGCAGACGATTTCCTGTCGTTTAAGACATTTATTGTGTCTACACTGACGAATCTACAGCAGCAAGTGGAGCTGTTAGCACAAGACTGCGACAGACTGGAGATGCGTAGCCGGCGTAAGATGCTGATGGTACATGGGCTCCCGGAGACACAAAATGAAGACACATGCGGTGTTGTGCTGTCAGCCATAGCCGGGCATCTCAAGCTGCCACTCACGAGGGATGCCATAGGACGCTGCCACCGTGTTGGTCAAGGCACACAAGACAAGCCCCGTCCCATTGTTGGGAAGTTCTGCCAGTTAGCTGATCGTGACAATATTTGGTACGGGAAGACTGCTCTCAAGGGCACTGGGGTCACTCTGTCGGAGTTCCTAACCAGAGTGCGGCATAGCACCTTTATAGAGGCCCGTAAGCGTCTTGGCATCTCCAAGTGCTGGACAAAAAACGGCGTTATCGTTGTCACTTCGAAGGACGGCAAAAAGCGTGGCATAACTACATTGGCTGAGCTGAACACCATCTGCAGCCCACTGGCTGCCGACGAGGTCCTGGCGCCGGAAAATGTGAAGGCTGCTGCTCCTTTGGAGGCGACGGCGAGTAACGAGAGGTCCCGCCGTAAGAAGAAGTAGTGTATTCTCTTTGTTGTGTGTTTGTTGTTAATGTCGTTTTCCCATCTTATTTCTAGGCATACTCAGTCAAACTATAATGTTCTAACTTTAATTTCTATCTTACACCACCTAATATGCTAACAACTACTCGTTACCCTCAATTTTTGTATTATTATCTTTGATCTTTATTTTGATTCATTCATTTTTGCCGACTAAGTTACGGCATTGACATTATTGACATTAAAATTTTTCCGACGGTGACAGTTCTTTTTTTTTTTCTTTTTTTAATACCTATTTAGTTTTGGATTTGTACTCGTGTTGTCTGTGACTTTTATCGTTCCGTTACTGTTAATATTTTTTCTTGAATGTGTTTTTTTTTTCTCCTTACTGCTGGCAAGTAGAAGAGGCTGCTGTTCTAAAGTATATTTAGTATTGTTTATTTATATGTAAGTATACTTATATAGTGTATAATAGTTATTGTAGTGGCTTCTCCAGATAGTACTGATAACCTTAGTGACCATTTCCTCTCCTTTTTATCTTCTTCTGTGGGTGAAGACAGTTTTCATTCTACTGCTGCACCTCTCCATGATACCCTGCACTCTGTTTTTGCGGATGTTCACAAAAACTTTATCTTGGTTCATATAAATGCCCAGAGCATCCCTGCTCACCACATTGACATGTTGACAGCGTTTGACAACAGGAACATACATGCTGTCCTTGTGTCGGAATCCTTTTTTTTTTTTTTTTTTTTTTTTTTATTATCGTGGGGAAATCCTCATGGATACCTCGTCGCTCGGGGGAACGACGAGGTTATGTCGGACTTCTACCGACTAAAACCCCACGGTACTCGACCTCAACACTTCAGCGGCGAGGCGGGGTCCCTAAAAAGTTTCACAACGCCCCGCCGCCAGTGTTTCCCCGTATTGGGGCCCCCTCCAGCCGACCCCCCAATGAAGGGGGGAGGCCACGGAAGTACCTGGAGCACGCAGGTACTTCCGCCGTCGGGGTGAAAGCCGTGCATTGCGGGCAAAAGCACCCCCGTACTCAAGCCCGCTGGCTCCCACCGTACGCGGACCCTACTAGGTCCGCAACCACGATCCACCTAAAAGGTGGATCCGCTGCCACATCTGGCGGTGCGGCCCCGCCGAGCCGCAGTGCACAGGGGGGGCCAGCCGCGGATCACTGACCCCCTCCAAACGGTTGTGCACCGCGGCCCCCACCTCGCGCCCTAAGGCGCTGCGCCCGTGGGCGCCCCTTTGGGCGGGCAGTGGTAGCACCATACCACCACCACGCCCGGCGGCAGGCAATGGGTGGGTGGGAAGTCCACCGCACTGCCATGCCTGAGCCCTCTTAGCTTCCCGGTGGTTCCACCTACCACCAGTACTAAGCCCCCCCGCCACGACAAGGCGAAGGCTCATGGGGGGGGTGTGTCGGAATCCTGGCTTAACCCAAATACTCCATCCACATCCTTCTCCCTTCCTGGATTTGTTCTCGTCCGGAATGACCGCATTGTCAGAACTGGAGGTGGCGTTGCCATTTACATTCGTTCTTGCATCCCTTTTACGCTCGTCAATATATCTCCACCGTCATCGTCTTCCGATGTTCCTCAATATTTATTCCTCGAGCTGACGCTTTCCCATACTAAAGTTCTTCTCGGGGTCTTCTATAGTCCATCCAGGGTAGTAGATTACTTCTCTTCCCTTGAAAAAACTTTGGAAGACCTGACCCCGTTATATAGTCACACAATAATAATGGGTGATTTCAACACATGCCTTCTAAATAACGACGTCCGTTCTCACCGTCTAAGATCTATCGTAACTGCAAGTGACATGCATATTCTTCCTCTTAAAGCAACCCACTTCTTCCCTAACTCTACTCCGTCTCTTTTAGACCTCATTATGGTCTCCTCAACTGTCCACGTCGATAAACACGGTCAATGTCCTGCTGATGCCTTTTCTTTTCATGATCTAGTTTATTTATCGTATAAAGTCCGCCCTCCCAAATCGAAGGCAAAAATTCTGCTTCAGCGCAATTTTGGTGGCATGATCATTGAGGATTTGCGACGAGATGCCATTGACACAGACTGGTCGGTGATTCTCAGTGCCAAAGGTGTTGACGAGAAGGTCAATTTATTTAATTCACTTCTAATCCAGCTGTTTGATAAGCACGCACCTGTTCGGCCTGTTAAGATGAAGCATTTTCCTGCACCATGGCTGTCTGATGACCTAAAAACGTTGAGAAATAAGAAGAACGCTGCTAAATCGAAATACAAAATGGACCCTTCAGGCAGAAATCGTGAAAAATACAAGCTGATAAGAAATCGCTGCAAAAGGTTGTGTAGAGACGCCCAACGACGACATATCCACGAGTCTGTTGAAAATGGTAATCCTGGCAAAGTCTGGAAGTTCTTAAAATCGCTAGGAATTGGAAGATCACGTAGTGAATTCGTCCCTAAAGATGTTACTCGTAACATTGACCTTTTGAACAACCACTTCTGCTCATCTACTTCTATTGAGAGTACTAAAAAACGTAACACTATAAATCAACTGTCATATCTTCCAACCCCTGATTACTCCCCCTTTGTGTTTAGCCAAGTGACCGACTGTGATGTAAAGAAGAATGTCATGGCTGTCGTATCGAATGCCGTCGGTAACAATAGCGTTAGTCGTAATATGGTCTTACCTCTCCTAGATATCCTTAATCACTCTCTCCTTTCGAGCACCTTCCCACTTATATGGAAAGAGGCTCAAGTAATTCCTCTCCCAAAAAAGTCTAACCCTGCATCTTTTTCCGATTACCGTCCTATATCTATACTACCGTTCCTATCCAAAGTACTTGAGCGTCTTGTTCATCTCCAGCTCAGTAGCTTCCTCTCCAAAAACAACCTCCTCAATTCATTTCAATCTGGATTCCGACCTGGCCATAGTACGACTACAGCTCTAGTTAAGATTACCGACGACATTCGGCGTGGCATGGACTGCAGGAGTTTGACTGTGTTGGCGCTGCTTGACTTTAGTAACGCATTTAATACAGTTGACTTTGACATTCTTCTTGGCCTGTTGCGTTCTATAAAAATATCTCCAGCGGTGCTTGACTGGTTTCATAGTTACTTGCATGGACGCCGGCAACGCATTCGCGTTGAGGACTCTTTCTCCGCATGGCGCGGTATTTCAGCCGGTGTTCCGCAAGGTGGCGTCCTCTCTGCTCTTCTTTTTTCCATTTTTATAAATTCATCCACCCATAACCTATCTTCTTTCTACCACCTATATGCAGACGATCTTCAAATATATTCGCAAGGTAGCCTAAAAAACCTTCATGAAGTCGTGCAGACTGTTAATAATGATCTGGCGCGTATTTTGGTTTGGAGCAGAGATTTTGGACTCGAGGTGAATCCCAACAAAACTCAAGTTATTATCATAGGAAGCTCGTGGTTGGTTTCGAGAATCGAGTGGAAGTCGATTCCTCCTATTATGTTCAACGGGATCCAAATAACTTACAGCAATACAGTTAAAAACCTTGGTATCTATCTTGATGGTACATTAAATTGGGAAAAGCAGTTTGGCGAGGTAAGCCGGAAAATGTTTGCATCGGCAAGCTCCCTCAGTAGACTCCGCAATTTTTTACCCATACCCACCAAAATTGCTCTCGTGCAGGCTCTGCTATTAAGTCCTAGACTATGCCGATTGTTGTTATTTAGATATTAGCGAAAATTTCCTCAATAAACTCGAGCGCCTCCAAAATTTCTGCATACGCATCATTTACGGTTTGCGTAAATTCGATCATGTCTCTCAGTTCCGGGCACAGTTAAAATGGCTTCCAATACGTTTTCGCCGAGATCTTCATATTCTGTCTCTTCTCTACACTGTCTTGTTTAATCCCCTTTCAACTCCGTACCTCAAGGAACTATTTCACTTTCTGCAATCTGCCAAAAGTGAAGACATGCGGTCTTGTCGGAAACTGCATCTAACAGTCCCCTCACATTCCACTTCCTATTATTCCAAATCATTTGTTGTGCGCTCCATTCGTCTGTGGAATTCCCTACCTTTACCCATCCGCAAATCTCAGTCCTTACATGTCTTTAAATCCCAAGTCAAATCATATTTCCTCTCTCTGTAACCTAGTATTTTATTATGTCTCATCCTTTATTTTTCAGTCCTTAAAAATGGAAACTGGTGATCCTATTGCAATACCTATATGTATTTTATGTAACACAATTCATTTAGTTTATTATTTAAATATCTCTTACTTATCCTTTATTTTGCACAGCCTTACCCGTCATATTGTACAAGTCTCTCTTCAGAAGGTAGTCTGGAAGAGATCGCTTCAAAGCGATAAGACCGCCTAAATTGTACATTTGATGTCTACTTACTGTTTAACTTGCTGTATTTGTTTGTTTGTGCAGTAAAGATTATTTATCTTATCTTATCTTATCTCAATACACACTGGGCCCGCCGTGCCGCCAACTTTTTGTCGGCGGCTTCACTCATTGCAAATCGCAAAATTTTGTCGGCGGCATGTCGGCGGCTTGAGTTGAGGAACTAGCACGTTACTACAGCTTGAGAGTCGCCGGGCAACTGAGCGGCGTACGCAAGCCGCCAACACGCGCATGTTGCCGACATGATTCTTATCCTATAGGCCGCCGGGTTGTGTCGGCGGGCTGTGTCGGCGGCTCGGCGGACGCAGTGTGTATTGCGCTTAAGCATATTACATAAAACCTACAAACCTATAAGTATTCTTCGTATTAAATTGTAGTTGACCTTTCGAGCCTAAATTTAATTAACCACTAAACAAAAATCAACGCTAGAATAACCCACGTAAAAGCGCTCCCTCTTGCAGTTAACTGAACAAATACCGAGTTACAACTTAGCATGTACGATTTATGCTGAATCATAAATAAGTAGTAAACTTTCGAGCCGTTCCGAGAGTATTAAAACTGCTTACACAGCTCTCCGGACTTGACACACTTACACGGTTATTATACAGCTCTTAAAGGGCTTATTACACTGGGTCACCTCGGCAGCACGCCAGAAACGGAAGTTTGTAATAAGATCCTTCCTAATTAGCTATATTTGACGACACGATTGGCGTAGTGTGCTGTAGCACGGTTTCTCGCCTCGATTTCCGTAGTGTCCTGGGTTCGATTCCCGGTCGGGTCAATTCAGGAAACGATCTTTTCTGAATTGACTCGGGTCTGGGTGTGCTGGAAGACGCCCCTAGCTTATTTCCTTGTGTGGTACCTCGTAACACTGGGATTTAATAATCCCTACTTCGAGACCATTACAAGAGGTGTGTTGTCTGGCGCATATTTATATTTATTTATTTATATTTATATCTATACTAATATTATAAAGAGGTAAGCGAGTGTGAGTTTGTATGTTAGAGGCAGGTAATCTCCGAAACTACTGAACCGATTCTTTCACTGTTGAAAAGCTACGTTATCCTTGATTGCTATAGGCATATACGTTTTCAAAAATGTTAGAGATCCGTATAAAAAAAAAAATTTGATATGTAAACCAACGTGTGAGATTAAATATTCCAAGCGGGCGAAGCCGCGGGCTGAAAGCTAGTAATTTGTTATGGTGGTGGTTTGGCCATCGCTACCAGATACCGAGATAGAAGACCGTGACCGATATCTGTTATTTAGGCTGCTTTCACTAGAGATGTGCTACGCTGCGAGTACGTTACTGGGGATGCGTTTTATGTTCACCAAATACATTCATGGTCCACATAGGACAGCACTAGTGGTTTTACTAAGCTATCTTTTTAACATGACGTCATATAACGTTACGATGCGTGCTATAGAGGCGTGCTATGGATGCGATCTATGGATGCGTGCTGTGCGTGCCTTCCCTTCTGTCGATAGGTACATCGCAAAGCTCAAGCGCATCTTTTTTGCACAGCTAAGTACCTTGCGGCGGCGCATCCCCGTAGCACATCTTACTCGCTTCGTTACATTAGCATCACACACCCCCTTTCCATCTACTGAGATTTATTTTAGAGGCCCCCCGACCAACCTCCCGGTTATGCAGAAGGACACACTATTCCTAGCAGACCGTGAAGCGTACCAGGAACCATCTGCGGTAGGTCCTGCCGCCACAAAGTACAATGCACAATGCATTACACACTATGGTACTCATAGGCGAGTAGCCCGTGGCAATACCCACTCCCATTTATCCAGAATGGTACCGGAGCAGTTATAGTCGCTCACCACGTGCATCCCAAAGAACACTAGCGGCTTCAATCCCCGCTGGGGACGTCAGAGAAGCCAACTACCATTTCTCCAGAATGGTGCCGGAGCTGTATAGCACGCTCACATCTCAATGCACTGCCCTTAGCTACAGCAGGGTGGCCGGATAGGCAATCTAGCGGATACCCATCTCCTTGCTATCCAGGCAAGTACCGGAGGAGCACATTAGCATCAGTAGAAACGGTCTCATAGTTTCGAAGCTTAACTAGCACATACTCACAGCATAGAACCAAGCCAACCGCCACTTTAAGAAGGACCAAAAACATTAATGGAATAAACAATCATATTTGTTCTCTAAAGATAGAAAACTAGAACTTTCAAGGTATTAGACAGGACTTCGAACCGCAGAGTTCCGTTATTGCTCTTAAAACTGAGTTAGCGAGGACTTGTATTTGTTTTGTTACTAGATAATGTTTAAGTATTCATTAAATTATTTAACCTAGGTAAAGTTGGCCTTACCAGAAGGCTTAAGGTCATTGAACAAGTTAGGGAGAAGAGAAAGATTCAGTTGGTCTGCAACCGGGTAACTGGCACTGAAAACTATGGACGTCTTAGAATATCTGTCACATCCATAGCACAAGATCTGATTAGTTTAAACTCAGGCGATTCATTTGAATTATATGTTTTATTTACATTATATGAACTGTAGAAATATTTTTATAATGCCTTTGAATACTTGGCTCTTCACCTACAAGTTGCGTTAGTTGACAGCCATTAGGTATGCCTAACGACGTAAGCTGAGCTAAATATAACGTCGGTGATGTTTCTAGTGACGCGCAATGATGGTAACTGTCTGCCATCTCACTTGACATGCACAAGGAACACAGAAATAAAAACAGACACATACTTCAAATGAAATATTGTTACATTTAAACACGTCTAGTGAAATCAACCAGTTCTCGCCAGAGTAAAGTGATAAAAGTTGTATTCACTTGATTAAGGAAATAATAATTCTCTGAATTTATGCAGGTACTACACAAAATATGTAACCAAAAAAACTTAATTGATACATTTTTTTTTGAATATAACATTTCTTAGCAATTGTTTTAATTTCTATTTTTTTTTTGGTACGGTAGTGCCAGCCTGTTCACGGTTTAACCCGCGGAGGTTTTATATTACGAAAGAGTTTGTATTAGCAAGATCATAGCTATTCAAGCATTGCATAACTTTAAATTAGGTACTTTAGTAAACAGTCACAAAGGTGTCATAATTATTAGTAGTCACAAGATGTCCATAAAATAAAACATAGCCAGTAGATGTGAAGCTGGTTACTAACATTTCTAGCCTAGCGGCTTGAATCGGCTTATTTGGCTTATTATCATTCAAGCGATAACTAGCGACTGGAAACGGCTGCTTAAATTTCATTGATGATATATTCACATTTAGTTTCTTGTTTTTGTTTTTTTCCTTCTGATATATTTAATAAAGGATACATTTAACATAAACAGACATAAACAATGAAATTTGCATCTGTATTTAGTGTTAAAATCGCAAAATTATCAAACGCATCAATTAGTAGGTACGAGTGTAAACGATGTATTCCGTGTTTATTTTAAAAGAACATAAACACAATAAAAAAATTAATATAAATCAATTGTTTTTCGATGCTGAAGTCGGGTATCTACCCGGTAGCAAGCGGCTGGTTATTCATTTCTAGCCGCTGGTTTCGGTAACTACCCGCTCACAAGCCACTGGTTTACCACTATAGGCCAGCCCCGTAGATTTTCAGACCGGTATTTTTTATTCATCAGTTTCCATTCCTTTCTAAAAAAATTCTTATAGCGGATGTCAGTCTTAACCCTAAGATATATCTGCATAATTTTACGGTAATGTCATGCATGTTCGACAACCCTCTGACAGATTTCGTCACCCCGGTACAATACGCCCCTAAAAGACATGTACTTACTGCCAAGATGCTAGTCCTGTTTTATCAAGAGACCGCGTATCGACTTTCGTGCTTTGCATAAATTTGCATGGTAAGATGTACAGTGAACGCCAAGTCTTATATCAGACTTTATCTAAATTTAATCTTGCCCTTCCACCCAAAGAAAATGAGCTAAACAGAAACGGTAACTCGCTGTATTAGCGAAGGGACAATACGTAATAATTTTGTTAGGTATCATCGGACATGTTCAAAAAAGGTCTTGGTCACAAAATTAAGGGATAATCTCCAATGCTGAACCAGTCAAGTGTGTTACAGATTTCAAAGATTCAGCTTAAAGTGCCGTAAGTCATGGATTCGTTTCTTTTTAAGAAAACATTCATAATATAAGCACGATTTATAAAGTACATTATACACACACACGACACAGCACGAGCGAGATAATTGAGAAATAGGTATTTTGTAAAATCTATTTCTGTTTGTTGCTAACCTTGAGCCCTCCGCAGAGTGCGATAGAGACAACTGCAACTCAGAACGAAATTACCTTTAAAAGGACACAAAATAGACGTTTCGTAGTCCCCTGATCCCTTTTCGAAAACTTGACTGATTGAATTATTCTTTTTTGGTTATAATTAGATAAAAGCTTTAGCCGTGTTCCTATGTTTTCCTTGTTTTATATAATCAAGTCAAATTATTTTACTGGATGTTTGAACACAGCGGATAAACTGTCAATTTTTTTTTTTTTGGATGCTCATATATCTCTTATTTTATAATGCATTTATTTAAAAATAGTAGTAATAATATTTTTTAAAAAATATTCCCCTATACAACATTATCCAGTGAGGAAACAGGGAACTACGTGTGTATGGAAAAATGGCGCTTCTGTATCCTCTGTCCACTGTCTTTATTATACAAATATACTTTTATATAGCTTCGCTTAGTTCGAGGGCAGGTTGTCTTGGCGTGAGGTGTTCCAGATACCAAGATAATGATTACGTTATCTTGTTCTCTCGCCATTACAACCCAAAGTACTTAATAAAATTACTTGAAACGTCAAAGCATTTATCAAGGGAACTGTACAAAACACCACTTGTTTATGCGGAAAACATGATACCCCCTCTGGTACATTACCCAGCCATGTATCATAAAATTTATCAGGCATTCTGTGGAAATAACACGAGTATAATGTCACGCCGCGACTATGGGAAGGGGAAAAATAAATCATCAAGCCATTGTCTTCTCTGCGAAGAAATGAAAAACTTATCAGCGATCAATAAAGTCCGAAATCGGACAGCAGAAGTTGCTAATAACGTCAAAGGTACAGTTTATTTCATTAATAGTTACGGTTTCTTCAATCTTCTTTATGATCATTAAGTATTTGAAATCAGTAAGTTTTGTTTGGAAGATATAGTTTTTGGAGTTTTAAATACAATGTGATTATCTAAAGACTTATAAAAACTCCGTAAGTGATGTAGTGACTATTTAAAGTGAAATTGTGAATTTTTAAATTGTCTTTTTTTAAGGTTTTCATACAATAAATACTTAGTGTTCGACTGATTTGAGTATGCCATATCAATTTTGTAAGTCTTTTGATAATCACCCGGTATAATATTGTAGCCTGATTACATTAGCCATATTATAAGTAAAAAATAACACTCTAAATAAATTAAATACATATCAAGTATCGTATCGTAGGTGCACTTTTGTAGATGTTGTCTTTTCAACTTTATAATTTCATAATAGGAATGAATAGTATTCTTAATCTCATTATTTCTGATTACTGTAACAAATAGTAATGAAAAAAAAAGAATTACCTATCCCATTTAGAATTTCTTATTAGGAATGAATAGTATTTTTAACCTCATTATTTCTGATTAGGTACCTACTGCAACAAATAGTAATGAATAAAAAAGAATCACCAACCTAAATATGATCAGATCTGTTTTGAAGATTAATAAACCTATAGTATCATCTTTAGACAAAAAGTGAAACTAAACTAGGTTTGATCTGCGATTGATTATAGTCCACATACAAGTATACTGGTGAAGTATTATGTATTGATAAATAATTAAACGACTGTCCCTATGCGAATGAAAAAAATGTAAAGTTTTAGCATGCTAAAAATGATACTTAGCAAACTAAACTAACACAATATGAGCTGAATCCATGTGAGTTCTAAGTAAGTTTCACAAAACTACTTTGTTCTAAAAACATTTAAAATGATACTTAGCAAACTAAACTAACACAATACGAGCTGAATCCACGTGAGTTCTAAGTAAGTTTCACAAAACTACTTTGTTCTAAAAACATTTTAAATGATACTTAGCAAACTAAACTAACACAATACGAGCTGAATCCACGTGAGTTCTAAGTAAGTTTCACAAAACTACTTTGTTCTAAAAACATTTAAAATGATACTTAGCAAACTAAACTAACACAATATGAGCTGAATCCATGTGAGTTCTAAGTAAGTTTCACAAAACTACTTTGTTCTAAAAACATTTTAAATGATACTTAGCAAACTAAACTAACACAATACGAGCTGAATCCACGTGAGTTCTAAGTAAGTTTCACAAAACTACTTTGTTCTAAAAACATTTTAAATGATACTTAGCAAACTAAACTAACACAATATGAGCTGAATCCATGTGAGTTCTAAGTAAGTTTCACAAAACTACTTTTTTTCTAAAAACATCTTACAAAAGCATTTAATTAATCATAAATAAAAAGCTCATGATGAAACAATCTTAGCAATGGTCATGAATCATCGACACTTATCAAAAAGTAGCTAAACCTGAGACCATGAAGTTTTGTCATGAGCAGAACCACATAAATACGGTAAATTACTCGTATAATATGGTCCCATACTTATTTACTAGTTTGGAAATTACTGAAGTATTATGTATGGATAAATAATTAAACGACTGTCACTATGCATATAATAAAATGAATGGCATGAATAAAGCTTTAGCATGCTTATAAAAAATGATACTCAGCAAACTTAACTAACACAATACGTGCTGAATCCATGTGAATTATAAGTAAGTTTCACAGAATTTCCCTCTAAATATATATAAATATATGCGCCAGACAACACACCTCTTGTAATGGTCTCGAAGTAGGGATTAATACATCTCTGTGTTACGAGGTACCACACAAGGAAATAGGCTAGGGGCGTTTCCTAGCACACCCAGACCCGAGTCAATTCAGAAAAGATCGTTTCCTGAATTGACCCGACCGGGAATCGAACCCGGGACACTACGGAAGTCGAGGCGAGAAACCGTGCAACAGCACACTACGCCAATCGTGTCGTCTAAATATAACGTTTACTTCAAAAACTTCGCAGCCAAGGCCGAAGTGTGAGATTCGTGGTTGTCAAACTTTTCTCTCTAGGCTTTCATTAGGAATGCGCAAAGAAGTGCACTAGAGCGTAAACTGAACCAGTGAGTTATAGTTCAATTGAACGTAACGGCTCATTCACTCAATAGGACAGCTATGTTAGTTGAACTAGTCCGCTCCAGCATCTGATGATGCATTCATTTCATTTTTATTTCATTTATTCATTTATGCACAGTTCCACTCACTGCTTGTGCTAACGACAACATACGAAATTTCTCAACGCTGATTCAACGAGGATCAAAAAAGTCTTTCAGAAATGGTTTACTGATTCAAACCCCCTATTTTTTTAAATCATGTACTAATGCGTACTTGCCTAATGATTTTGGATAGCTTGCATTTTGGGCTTAATTACATCCTTAGCAAGTACTTAACAAATAATAGAGACTAATAGACCAAGGCGAGCAAAAATATGAGCTTAAATTATCACTCAACGTAATATTTTATAATTATAATTGCCAACAAAGAGCTAATTTCAGTTGAAACAAGAACCCACCCTTAACTCACTATATAATTACTGAGACAACAAATTTAATGATCCTCTTTCAAGTGTCAAAAAGAACCCGGTTATTATAAACATTGAACGTCGTGGTTTGAGCAGTCCCCCTGTCACTTCACGAACTTGTGCGTGAAAATTACCAACCTCTGGGGAACTGGAATTACCATCAGTTGATTGTCAACAGCCGCGTAGAGCATTTGTATGCGAATCTTGCGGTTCAACTGACGCGATGACGTACTGTAGGTAGGTACCTACTGACTACTGACGCCTATATCGTAGTAGCCACGGCAATATGTGCCTGACACAATCTATCTGTTACGTTAGTAACTATTGAGTAATCTGTGATTCGATGTTACGATAATTACATAGCAACGATTTTTTGTCCAGAGAAACAGTTAGTACCTACTTAACGTATCTCTTTCGTCCTTCATACATTTTTTATATATACATTTCATACATCTCATACTTCATACATTTTTTTCGACGACACGATTGGCGTAGTGTGCTTAGCACGGTTTCTCGCCAAGATTTCCGTAGTGTCCCGGGTTCGATTCCCGGTCGGGTCAATTCAGGAAACGATCTTTTCTGAATTGACTCGGGTCTGGGTGTGCTGGGAGACGCCCCTAGCTTATTTCCTTGTGTGGTACCTCGTAACACAGGGATTTAATAATCCCTACTTCGAGACCATTACACCTCTTGTAATGGTCTCGAAGTAGGGATTATTAAATCCCTGTGTTGTTTGGCGCATATTTATTTATATTTATATTATTTATTTACATTTAGATAATTACCGTTGTATTACTCAAACAATTAGGTTTTTGGACTTTTCTACTCATGGATAGGGGGGCCCAAGCCGTGGATTGCTTAGTGCATCAAGTAGTCTTAGTCCGGCACTGGTGATTTAAGGCTTAAGGACTGGGAATCTGTGAGGTCGCAGTTCACAGAATTGATCACACAAATTGTTTACATTCATTAAAAAATCATACTGACATTTTTAAAGAGCGCAGCGGTGGCCTAAGTGTTAAGCTGGATCGTGGATCGTGTGGTTCCGAGTTCAAATAAGGCCATCCTCCTTTGTGTTTTTTTATATATTTGACTAACTCTCCGGTAATGGAAAAAAAAGGATAAAAACCCGGATAGCGACGGAAGGCTGACCACGTTGGGTTTTTAATACTATTGGTGAACACTGGACTTCTGAGTGTTCCGTTCACCGTGACGGTAACAGTCACTTGTCCCTGACTATCCCGTTTGGGATATATTCGTGATGTTTTATATTTATTAATTACCAAAATAATATAGTTTTATTATACTGACATACGTTTTTTTTTATTTGTGGCCATCTGCAGGATAAGATGAAGATTTGACGACACAGTTGGCGTAGTGCGCTGCAGCACGGTTTCTCGCCTCGATTTCCGTAGTGTCCCGGGTTCGATTCCCGGTCGGGTCAATTTAGGAAACGATCTTTTCTGAATTGACTCGGGTCTGGGTGTGCTGGGAGACGCCCCTAGCTTATTCCCTTGTGTGGTACCTCGTAACACAGGGATAATAATCCCTACTTCGAGACCATTACCAGAAGTGTGTCGTCTGGCGCAAAAAAAAAAAGAAAAAAAGATAAGATATATTCTTTATTGCATAAATATCCCTAACAATTACAAAAATAAAGTTTACATAACTTATTTGTACAATTAAGGCGGCCTTATCGCTAGAAGCGATCTCTTCCAGGCAACCTTCGGGTAGAGAAACTAAAAAGAGTAAACAGTTTCGGTGGTGCAAGATAATCAGTTAATCAGTAAAAAATAAACATATTGACTAAAACAAGAGACATACATATTTTTAAGATAGCAGTAAATAAACTTACATAAACATACTTAAATTAATAACCACAAAGTTGTGTATGGATTATTCAGTAGGCTCCTAAGTAACAACACTAAATCATTAAGGCGTTGATTGAGTAATAAATAGATGATAAAGATAAGATATTCTTGTCGAGTTGAAACCAAATAAATGCAGGTGTGTGCATTCACAGCAAAGGCGTCGCATTTCCTTTTCCAATCTTCAGAGCACCCCGCTACCGATTAAGGATAGCCTAAACATCCTTGGCATGGATGTTCGTAGCAGCCTAAACCAGCGGGACTACATTGAGAGCGTCATTAGAACAGCATCCCGTAAATTCGGAGTCCTGAACAGAGTGAGACGATTCATCACGCCTGAGCAGCTCTGTCTCCTGTATAAGACACAAGTTCGCTCGTGTGTGGAATACTGCTCTCATCTCTGGGACGGTTCCGCCAAGTGCCTACTCGAAGCTCTTGACAGGTTGCAGCGGCCTGCTATCCGTATTATTGGAAACCCAGAGGCAACTTTAAAAGTAAAAAAAAAACAAAATCATTTATTTATAATAAACGGGTAAGTGTTATACTCGTATTTGGCCGTGGCTCCCACACTAGACATAGTCTGTGTCGCAGGCGCCGGGAGAAGTTAACCATACACACAAGGCCTCTGGATCTTAAGCATTTTACAAATTAACAATTTAATCCCATTGTTTATAATTGTTAACAAGTAATATCAGAACCTATTATTTGTATATATTAAGTACTCAGTATTCGTAAGTAAATATACTCGTATTCAAACAAACAAATAATATCTTTATTTAAATAGACCTGTAACAAGTCCGCGATTGTTCGCAGTGTCGCGAAGTCGGACCAATCTACTCGCCAGGGCTCCTTTGACGCGCACGTTGCACACACTTAACTTGGTTTCGGAGCAAATTGACTTATTTTCGTGTGCTCTGAGTGAGTTCACGAGGCTAACAATGTTTAATGTGTGTAATATGTAAAATGCGTTCTATTGTTTTTTTTTACTACTCTATCGCATAAGGTTGTGTTATCCTGTAAGATAGTGTAATTGGTTAAATAAATAAATAAATAAATAAAAAGTGCTTTCAAATCATCATTACAATGAAAAAAAAAAACTTAGTAACAGACTTAAATACTTTGGCCCATGAGCCTCTCCAATTGCGTAGAGACATTGCCAGGCTAAGTGTTCTCTATCGCTTTTACAATGGGAAATGCTCTGACGAGTTATTCCAGCTTATTCCACCCTCACCTTTCCACTCCCGTACCACGCGTGCTGGACTAACGGCGTCACCCACACACAATTCAACATTTGTTGGCCCGAACTAAAAGATTCGGTGACTCGTTTCTTTGTCGTACCATCCAGACGTGGAACGCTCTTCCAGCACATGTGTTTCCTTCCTCGTTCTTCAAGCAGGGCGTGAAAAGGCATTTCTGCAGGCCTTCAAGGTAAGGATGGCCAGCCCAGTGATTCGTTGAATGACTGGGCTTGTCAACCTCATATCTGGACCTCACGGCCGCTTTCCATCAGGTGGAGTGGGGTCATCTTGACTGCCCGTCATATATAAAAAAAAGATAATAGATGTACAAACCGAAAAAAATGGTAATTTAAATTTACTTACTCCAAAAAATATCGCAGTTTATGTAAAATTATCTAATGCTTTGATTTGAATCAAGCCGGGTACATCTTTATCGAGTAAATTCCTTCAGGCACAATATCAAGTAAATTCTATTCAGCCACAATACAGAAAATAAACCAATAGAAATACTCGATAACTTATCTTGATTGTATCAAAGTCAGTTTCAGCCATTTGACTACGGAACCCACAAACATTTCAATGCGAACGTGATTCATATCACGCACAGGGTTCAATACAAAGAGTAATAATTCAATATTAATAACCATATTTTCCCCTTTGATGCTATAAATCGGAGGGTAAAGGGCTAATGCCTGACCATTTCTTTGACAAACGATTTGGCAAAATCAGCTTGGTACCTTGTCCATTCATTTTATTAAATAGATTTAAAAACCAAAAAAAATATTATCACAAAGATTTATTTTAGAGTGCACATCATCAGTGGTGTCCCGCTCTCCTCGGGTAGTTTCGGTTACAGGATCTGTACGTAACAGAATGATGTTGAAACTGTTATAAGATTATTATTCTCTTTATTTAGCATAAAACTTAGGTATAAAATTTGTACAGTATTCTTATAAAAACAAAGATTCACAACAATAAAACAACTTAAGAATTATAATTATAAAAACAAAATACATTAGTAATCACAATTATAAAACCTAAGCCTAAATTAAAGTTATAAAACAATGATTTACCGACCGACTTGGTGTAATGGTTAAGAAGTTGGCTACTACACCAGAGGTCGCGGGTTCGATCCCCGCACAGTACAAACATTTGTGTGCATGAACATGTCTGTTTGTACTGGTCTGGGTGTCTCCTATGTATAATAAGTATGTATTTACAAAAGAAAATGTATTTAAGTATGTTTATCCGTTGTCTAGTATCCCATAACACAAGCTTTAATTAGCTTACTTTGGGGCTAGATGGCGCTGTGTGGAATAATGTCCAGCGATATTTACAAAAATACTATAAAAACCTTAACCTAGGGTGCCGCCGGCAGCAGGGCAGGCAAGGCCCAGACTACCGGTGGTTAGAGCTGCAGAGAAAGGAACCTCCTGACAATGCGAGCCGTGTCCAGGAGCACCGCCTTCTGCATCTGACCCTTGACCCAACCGCTGAGCGAGAGCCTCTCGAGGTGTTGGTCGAGGCTAGATTATATTATTATTATGTTTTTTTGATATTTACACACACTTATTAAAATATCTGATACAGTTTTAGAACAAGAACTAACGAACACACTTAGATATCTTCTCTAATGTTTTTGTACAGAGGTTTCAATCAATTGAGAGAAGTCAAAAGAAACATCTTTCAAACTTAAAAGGGGAAAAATATTGACACTATCAAACTCCCGCAAAAGGTTCACTTGAAAGGCGGGAAGGCATTATAGATGGCAATTTTTAGGGAATATCTCAAAGCAAATAGCAACTATTTGAGGAGGGTATGACAAGAGGTAGCCGAGTGCCGATTATACAGGCATAGCGAAAGGTCACCTCACACCTGCCGGATTCCTATCGGAGAAACGAAGAAATGCGTTATTATTCATTGTTTATGCGCTTTAATTATAGATATAAGGTGCTGCAATCATAGCTCAGAATCCTAGGCCAACACATTATGTACGTCTACCATGAGTTCCCATTAAATTAAACATTAAATTTACGTTATCATTCGCATAAACTATTTGTATTAGAATTTGTCCAGTGCCTTATTCGAGTCGAAATGGAACCTAAAAGACGGTACCATAATTCATAATTCTTTATTATGTGTCTTCTAAAACACAGTGTTGGCTGTGAAGAAAGCAGTCCTGACATTTGTCATAAATAATGAAAACTTACCAAATTTTTCGTTGTTTTTACTTTGTGGCTTGACACCTGAGGGCCGAATGCGTAACTTACTCGGCTTTGCAACCTGTCAAGGCTGTCAAATCCAATAGCGTTTTGATATTTGTCGGTTAAACGTCAAATTTTTTCATTAAATTTAAAAGTGTATAAAAACATGAAAATACAGTGTTATCTTGGAAATAGCTAAGCAAGATTTGTGTTACCCCTGATGGGGAACGTGTGGAATTGAACCGAATTGTTCGGATTCCTTTGCATCTTCGGAGGATGAAAACTTTTCTTATTTTTCATTTATAGCTATTTCCACCGAATACGAATCGATTCAACATTGGTGAGTCTTATAATTTATTAACAATTTATCTCTCTCGCATAGGCAACAATGCTTGAACAGACATTATCTTGACTTAGTAGGTACCTAGTCAAACAGAGTGTTAGCGTACCTACCTATCCAATTTCGAGTGTAACAAAGGCTTTATTAAGCTGTGTCTGTAATTGGGCTTAGCGTCAACTATGACGGAAATAAAATTACACATCCTGTGAATCCAAACGATATAATTTACAATAGTTTGACTCTCAGCTACGAAATGGCTTTTGATACAAGTTCCAATGCAATATTGAATAGTTAGCTCACAAGCTTTAAAAGGTCAGTGTGACTTTTATTAAAATGATTACGCTAAGGAGAAGCCACTCTTACCACCAATGCAGCGGATGCAAGGTTGTGCGCACAATTGAATATGACTTACATCATATAGCCTTTTCTGAAACCCGTCTGGCTGGTCTGGCCTGCCTTATAGTTTATCTTAAGCCATTTAGAACAGAAACATCTTATTCAACAACAATGGCGAGATGTTTTGAAGATGTTTTCTGCCAACCCAGCAGAGTGACTTAAATGTGATCAATTTGGCCCTTTCTTTTTTGTCCAGATTCTGCTTTCCCTTAAGATGCAGAAGTGACCCTGCAAATCTTGGGGAATAAGCAAGTAAGAGTGTATAAAATTATTAGGGGGCAGTAGAATGTACAGTCAGTACTCTCTGATAAAATATCAATGTACCACTGAGCTTAGAATATGTTTTATTCATAAAGCTTTGTCACTTGTTTTTTAAAAACTCTATAGTATGCAAGAGTGGTTGTTGGATGTGGTTAAATATTGCTAAATGATTTTAATAGAGAGAACAATAAACCATTAAAATAAATGGTTTAACTGCATAGCAGACATAATAAAATTTATTACCCGTTCTCCATTGTTATTTTTAATGTCACAGGTAAAGACTTAAGTACTTATCTAATACTTACCAGGAGTAACGTAGGTGCTAAATAATATGCAATTTATTTGTACTTGATTATTATTACAAGTTTTAATTGTATTACAATGCATTTATCAAAATTGGCTCCAAAGACGCCTTTTGATCTCAATAACCACGTTAAAAATTCTCAGAATGAACTATAGTGGATGTCTCAAGGACAATGTTTCAAATCAGTACTATTTAAAATGTGTTGTAATTGTAGAGTTCCATTCAATTCTCCCCCATTGCAGTTTCCTTACAAAAATCTTAAATAAGATGTTTTTGGTAACCAAAAAACAAGATTGAATTGAGGCCAATGATTCTATGATAATTCAACTTAAAGACTGCGGAAGTCAAGTCAAGTCTAGATGTACATGTGTGGCAATAAAACACTTTCATCTAGTTTTTCATTCAGATCTAGTGAACTTTTGCACAACCAGGATTGGTGTGTGAAAATCAACCTCCAATTACGTTTTCTGAACTACCATTAGCAGAGCCTCGCTGATGGTTGATTTACAACTATTGTTATCATCTGGCATCTCTTCAACACTACAGATTTTCTCAGCAGTGTTGAATTAGGTTGCGGAAACCCTCTATGCCACAGGTGTTGAATGACAGGGTATTGAAAATACAAGCGTCTAGTCCATTGTGACAGGTCAATTCTAGTCACTCAGATTGCGGAAATACTGAGATGCTAGAGACTTGTGGAAAGCATAATAATTAACCAAAGTCTATTTTATGGCTCACACAGGAGCAGGTATACACTAGAATACTCTCAGAAACACAGACCAGTATGAATACATTAATAATAATATAAAAAAAAATGAAGGAATTTCAAAGCCTATTTATTTGCCTTTTGAGTCTTGCAACATTGACCGTTCCCGGAGGACATTTTCAAAGTTGCAAAATGCGATTGTTTCTGAGAGGATTTTAGGGAGGACATCTCAGAGAGTGAAAAGAGTCCTGTCCAACACTGTTCACCACTAAATTTGTGGCTAAGTGCAGTATACTCCGCTGAGCGCAGTGCGCTACAAAGAAGTCAGACACTTCCTTACCACCAACGCAGCGGATGCAGGGTGGGGAGCTTGATTGAACGACATGTCCTTATAAGCTTAAGACATTAGGTTCAACTCACATTTAATATGGCACTCCTATGTCAAGGAGTTGTATGCAGTGTATGGTACGATCATATACCAACACAATGCATTAAAGGTAGCCCACATTCTGGAACAACTGAACCGCAAAACTGGTAGTATGCCATGCCATTAAGACATAAACAGTGGAGGCGCTCAGATCTCTGGCACTCCTAAATTTGGCCACCAAACTTCTGAATCAAAATTGTTGACCACCTGTCCAAGGTGGGGTGGCTCGCGACTGGCGTCTATTGTCCCTGGCCGCGGAGGCCATATTCAATATATGGGGATCCAGAAAATTATTTGTTTTAAATGCCACAGCAGCTGTTCCAGGCGATGTCGCTTTAGACACAACTAATGAGTACCTAATTTTATTATGCGACGCCTTTTGTCGTCCCTGAGACTATCTACTGATATGAGGGCTTTCAAATCCTAACCTGATACTGCTAGTTTTAGCACACTTTACTAATGTAAAGTGCATATTACATGATGTAATAAAAGAGTCAGTCATCATAGTTGTTCCCCAGTGGCCCTTCTTTTTCTTCTGGCTTCCCCGAACCAGATAACTATAAGACCTATCACCTACAAAGGATCTGCGGAAGATCTTGGTAGATTGAACAGTTCCAAGGCCCTTCCCATGTGAACAAATGGTCCTCCTGCTATGGAAGATCGGGCGTGTATAGAGCGAATCTCCCACATAGTTTCTGTGAGAGAACTCTATCTTCATAATGGGCCCCCATATAGGTACTATGATTATCTATAAAAATTTATTGTTGCAGCTGTCACAATATTATAATAAACCTACTGACAGGCAATAAAAAGGTAGCTATATTCTTGGGAATACTATTTTTTGAGGATAAAATAGCCTCAGTGAACTAAAGGCCTATGTGTATAGTGTAACTACTAGTTGTGTGCCACATCAGTAGTTGAAACAATTTTTTCTTGCCAAGCGAGATATTTAAAAACTCTGGTTTTAATATTTTTTTTATACTAACATTTTGAATGAGTCTTGAAGGACTATTCAGATTCTCTGTCTTGCTTTATGTGCGTAGAATGCATGACTGCTATATTGGACTCATACAAGACATGCTTATTTGAAAATCAGTTGAAGTCTAGTCTAGAATAGACTCCAGTGCTACAAGGCCATCTGGATGGACCGTAATTATGCATACCTGTCAAATATAGGTAGTAAAGGGTGAATTTGTGCCTCTGGGAAGATAAAATCTCAGAATTAAATTTATTGGTGCATGCATTCTAATAATCCTTCCTGAAACTTTATCCATAATTATGTGACATAACTAGTTGACATCAGGTCCATAACTCGAAAAACTGCAAAATGCACTGCCCTCTAAAGTGATGAAAATGTTTAATAAAATCAACCCTGCATTTTGCAAATTAGGCCATTTTTAAAGATTGATTTATTCTACTCACAGAGGTTTTATTGGTTTGCAGTAGCAACCCTTTGAACTTGAAAGGAAGACCAGGGATTATTATCCTTGAGTAAACTAAGGGTTTTTGGTAACATTACTGCCTGAAAAATACAAGTGCACTTCTCAAAGCAATTATTGTGTTGATTAATATGTGAAATTTTTTTGAGTACTTACCTAGTCAGATTATTTGAGAATGTTTAAATCTGCTTAATTTTCTTTTAAAACTTTAAAAGAAGATCAACTTTATTTGGTTATTTATGCTTAAATCTATCTATTTTTTTTTTTTTTCCAAAACTGAATTAGAAGATTAACTTTATTTTGTTATTTAATTTGTGAGAAATTCATATTACAATTATCTCTAAGTACCTACTTACCTAGATTGTTTGGTAAGTTAGATTAATTGATATAGATCAACTTAACTGAAAGGAAAGGATGCATGACTATCTCTACACACATAAGGTTTCTAAGTTTGGTTAGAAATTGTTTTGTCGATTTTTTTTCTAATAGATAATAGCCTCAAGATCAAGAAAGCCGACCCCGCGTAACGGGATAAGGCGAGGGCAAAGAAGAAGATATTTTTCTAATAGATCCATAAATAGAGAGAATCGTTCAAAATAATAAAATATTTTTATTTTTAATTATATTCTTGTAGTCAACAATATTTATTTTTTATTCAACAATAGCGTTTTGCTTGACACCAGCAGATAACAAACAGGTCTTCACAGCCAACACTGTGTTTTAGAAGACACATAATATAACTGTTTTGCATTACAACAAAACAACTATTATGTGTTGGAGAAAACCCAGTGTTGAGGCAAGGCCTTGCTGGTGAGAAGACTATTGAATTTGACAGCCTTGACAGGTTGCAAAGCCGAGTAAGTTACGCACTCGGCCCTCAGGTGTCAAGCCACAAAGTAAAAACAACGAAAAACTTGGTAAGTTTTCATTATTTATGACAAATGTCAGGACTGCTTTCTTCACAGCCAACACTGTGTTTTCTCCAACACATAATAGTTGTTTTGTTGTAATGCAAAACAGTTATATTTTCATAAGAACACGGTATAAAGTTTTTAATTACAATTTCAAAGTGCACATGCTTGCCAGGATTGTTAGCATGCAAATATACATACAAATCTTCATGTAGGACGAAAAAACAATATAAATTAAAAGTAAACAATAAATAAATTAAATCAAAGCAAATAAAATGTAGTAAAATATCAATTTAACAAAACAATCAATGTCAATCGAATAAAACAAAGTCAGATTGAAAGTTCCTATTAAATTAAAATGTTCGATCAAGTAATTCCTTTATGTCATAAATTCTTTGGTCAATAAGCCACTTAAATAGTTTAGCCTTAAAAATGTGTAATTTTTTTTTTTATGTCACGGGGAATTTTATTGTAAATCTTGACACACCTGGAAACACAATTATTTAGGTACTTTTAAGATTTCGGGATAACACTTAAGACCAGCCACTTATCTGAATCTCTTTTAAGTCTGGTATTAGTATCTCTGGCTTTCAAAAATAATCCCTCATATTTTTTTACAAAACAGCCAACTTCAAAAATGTACAGTGCGTGTAGCGGTAGGAGGCCGAGTTTACAAAAACTGGTCGGCAAGACTCGCCAGGCGGGACTCCACATATGGCTCTGACACATTTTTTTTGCGCTATAAAGACCCTGTTTCTTTTAACGCTGTTACCCCATATAATGAGTCCATATCGCAGCAGTGAAGCGTCTTAAGCGTGTTAAGTTGTTAGAACGGTTTGAGTATTACTAACTTGCCTAAGTTTATTGAGTTTGTAAACGAAACAATTGAGCCTATTACAAATATGTTCAATTTGTAACTTCCAGCCTAAGTCTTCATCGATGATTACACCGGGAAACTTGGCGTGTGTGATAAATCTTCTATTTTGTCTATGTTAAGTTTTAAATTATATTGCGCATGTTTCGATTTAATAAATTGTATAAAATTCGATATATTCAAATTAAGAGTGAAATCATTATTATCTAGCCATTCAATTATATTATCAACAGTTTTATTAATTTCCATTTCATGTATAATTATAGAATTATCAATTAATTTCTCTGATGTCACAATTATAGATAAGTCGTCAGCGAATAGAACGCATTTATGACTAGTCGCTTCTATTATGTCGTTTATGTAAAGAATGAATAACAGCGGGCCCAGAACGCTACCCTGATGAATACCGCGTGAAGTGTTTCTGAAATTAGATGCAAAGGGTGTGAGTTCCTCATTAACTATTCTATTAACTACCACGCTCTGGCATCAATTCGCTAGGTAAGATGATATCCACTGCTGTGTGGGTCCTCTTTAATTCCAATGGACTCCAGCTTCTGCAAAAGGATATCATGGTTTACGAAATCAAAGGCCTTTGACATATCAAAGACCAGTCCTGTAGTTAATTTACCTGCATTTAGGTTTTTCAGAAGAACATTTACGAGGTTAAAAACCGCAAGTGCCGTTGATTAATTTTTTTGAAAGCCAAACTGTTCTTTTCTGATTAAATTAAAAGTGTTGCAATAATCAAGCAGTCTCTTGTAAAGACACTTCTCAAAGACCTTAGACATGACAGATATCAACGTGATAGGCCGGTAATTGTTTATGTAATTTTTTTCGCCTCTTTTATAGAGTGGTACATCGTAGCAATAACATCAAGGTACCGTTTTTTTTATTGAGTCATTTATTTCAACCAAGAAAAAGATCAATCATTACAATTCAAATGTTAAAAATATTATGTATTGAAATCAGAATAGAATTAAAATAATATTTTGACAGCAGTCACATGAACCATATTACAGTGGTTCAGGTACTGACAGTCATTAAACGCTCTGCAAATGCTTTGAGAACGCTATTGCCACTGGCCCTCACCCTGCGCACCAGGGATGTGCACCGTTTGCGCATTAATGCATAGAAGCAATCCACTCGGGCCTCGGCGAACATCCCTGACGCGCTACAGGAGCGGGGCAGTCCCAACAGCGCTCTGAACGCATCGTCGTCATCGTCGATAAAAGTAAAGACTCATTTAAATGACACTGGCAAGTTATACACCATCTTATAGGCTGGTTGTTTATTGATATATTTTAAAATATAACACACATATTTATTTTTATTTGAATGACCATCATTTTTCCGAGAATCTGGCGGGAATTCGCTTGCAGCAATGGAGCTCAGTCGACGTGATTTTCGTGCTATGATTTATTATGACTATAAAAAAGGTTTAAAGTCTCAACAATGTTTCGAACTGTTGGCTACTACTTTTGGTGAGTATGCTTGTTCACGAGCAACATTTTTTTGACTTCAATTAAAACGGCGTACGTACACCAATAAAATAATTAAAGACACATAAAGAAAAATAAAATAATTAAATTAGACCTAAATTGGTTTGCTGAGTTTAAAAAAGGACAGGGATGTTTCCACAAGAAAACGTTCGGGCAGTCGAAAAACTTATTCGTGAAAACCGACAATAAACGTATTTAGAGCTGCAGCGAGAACTGGGAATTGGATCAGCAGCAATGCAAACCATAATTCTCGACCACCTTTCTCTCCGTGAACGTTGTTCGAGATGGGTGCCGCACAAACTTACCGATGAGCAGAAAGACCGTCGGGTGGATAGGTATATATAAAAGGCATTCATGACACATAAATTCGACGGTAGCGAGAAAAAAAAATGCATAATATACTGACTGGTGACGAAACATGGCTATATAACTATGATCCTGAAACAAAGCGACAGCCAACTGTATGGTGTTTTGAAGATGAACCAACTCCAACGAAATGTCGCCGTGCACGAAGCACATAGAAACAAATGATCGCCTCGTTTTTCTGCAAAACGGGTCATATTGCTACTGTAGTGCTAGAGGATCAAAGAACGGTGAACTCTGAATGGTATGTGACAGTTTGTGCTCCAACAGTCTGAAGTCAGGATTGCGGCACCTTCTCTGGCACCACGACAATGCGGCGCCGCACACGTCTGCCAGAACACTTGACTTTTTCACATCAAAAAAAATTACAATCCTTCCTCACCTACACCTACCATATTCCCCCGCCTTGTGATTTTTACCTGTTACCAAAAATTAAAGAAAAACTAAAAGGAAAGAGGATTGAAAGCAAAGAAGATGCACTGGCTGCTTATGCTTTCGAGATTTCTGAGGTGTCTGAAGAAGACTGGTCACAGGTATTTTCCAATTGGTTCAAACGTATGAAGGGTGAACACTTCGAAAAGATCGATACTTGTAATAAATAATAAATTGTATAAATTTTGAGTATCTTATTTCTTTTGGCATGCCAATTTTTTTTTTTTTGTTATGTTGTGAAATTTTTTGTGTTAAAAAATAAATGCCCCTCGTATATAATATATTATTACTGAGAACTTATTTTGTATGTACGAAAGCATTTCGTCGATAATAATGTTGCAAGAATTGCACTTCGCGACGTAGCGTCGTTCGTATTTAGCACACCCGCAGGGGGAATGCGCGCGCGCGACTGGTATGGACTGGTATGGTAACGACTCAACAGAGGCGCTGTACGAAATCTCAATTCAAATATTTTACGCGAAAGATAACGTAAATTTAAAGTGGCATTAACTTATGGTAGATTTACAACAAAAACACAGGCTTGTGTTTTTGTTTAGCGTCCAATAAATAAGGATAAAAATTATATATTCTCGTAAAACATGTTTTTAAATGTTGTATAAAGTGTTGCTATTTAATACCGTTTATTTCATTCAAAATCGTTTGTTTTTTTTGTTTGTGCTTTATTTGATATATTTGATGCTATTTTGTGATTATTATTCACTACTTGTGATAAATAATGATAATTTTTAATTCCTTGTTTTTAAGAAAAAGTCTCGAAATAACGAGAGTACGCTGAATCAATTTATTGTAGCGTGATGAACTTTGAACGTCAAAAGGTATAAGGTAGGTTTGTATATCTTAGAGTTGGTACGGAAATTACGAGGATTATTTTTTGGTTAGACTTTTGTTAAGAAAGCCAATTAGAACTGAACTTAAGTGGTATTTTAAAAGATTTTTCTTCTATGACACTTTTGCCAAAAAAACTGATAACCCGTATCGTACTATTCATTTTCGCCCCACAGTTGATTAGGAATGTAATTAGGTAGCCAAACACATATTGGGGTTAGATGGTCACGAGTCAAGAGGTTTAAAGATATTCTTTATAATCTACTTTTCAATGTTATGTAAACATCCCCCGCAAGCGATATACGAAATGTAGGTAGCAACGAGCTCTTACATAACCCAGCTATTATTTCACCGGAATATCGTTGTGAATATGTTTAGTTACTCCAACGTTATTTGCAATCAACACCTCCGTGCTCAGAAACCAAACCCAGGAGGGTTCTATCAATTTGTATTTTTGTTTGACAATACATTTAACATCCCCCGGGGTTGAACATACGTAAATGTCAGCCCGTCTGATGGTGAATTTATTCTATTAGGGAAAATAGTTCCGGTTGGCCGGGATACACGGAAAATGTCTGTTATAATGATTATTTTTGATATGAGACGGGTAGCTTTTGTGTTTTCGGTCAATGGGTATTTATAATGATGAACCCAATATTTTGATAGAATAAAAAAGAAAACGATAAAACGACCAGGAGAACTACCCTTCTCCCGTCGAACATGTAGTTACGTGAAATTTCAGTTGTTAAAAAAACTTACCGTTAGAAATTGATGTTGATTTCTTGGTATTATTTTAACCATATTTTCTTGTACAATATTTCTAGAAAAAGTTCCACCTATTTAATCAAATTCATTCCAACTATTCTTAATTTCCAAACACATTTCACGTTAATATCTCTTCAAATGAAAATTGGATTTGTCCCAAGCATCCAAGCTCACAGTGGGTTACGACTGTAAATCAGTGTTTAGCCATTAACACGCATTATCTCAGGCTAATGTTTGCACTGAGCAGCTTTTGTCTGCTGCAGCATATACCTTGCTAATGCTAGTACCTATATACTTACTTTATTCGCCAAAATTATTGCGTTTGAATTTCTCAACAGTTGTGAAGTCGGTGATTGTTGCTAACATGCAAGACCGGCAGAATGGAAAATGACAAATTAATATACCTACCAAGGCTGCTTTTCCACCAGAGATGTGCTACTAAGCTTTGTAGCTAAAACTAAGTATGATAATTATCCATCAATATTTTTTTTTTCATCATTCACCTTCATTCAACAAAGGATATTTTATCCTTATTCTGAAACCATGAAAATTGGTGTGTTGTGTGGCACATATTCATATTGTATTTAATTTAAAAAAAACCGAAAGACAATTAATCATTCTCACGTTTATGCACCTTTACTTGCGTTCTACACAGTGGAGCAAACTTTAACAAATATCTTCAATGAGCTTAGATAATATATTTAGCTTTTATAATCTTATCTTAAATTAGCTTTTTTTAGCTTCTTTACTGATTTTATAAGCCATCGCGTGCCTACAGCGTATAAAACTATCCCCGCAAACTCCATACACCTGTAAAGCATTTTCCAAAACGGTTTCACGGCGAAATCTCGGTTCAATATCACCGTAGAATTACACCCACTGTCCTCGTAAAGATAAATTATTGGAAACTTTTACACCGAAGCAAACGCTTACATTATATCCATATTGGGTTCTGTATGAACTATTAGATACGGGAAGTTTAAAATATGGTTTCCTAGATAGAACTTTTTTTTAAGATTATGAATATGGTTAAATGATTTTATTTACAAATGCTGTATTTTTATCACTACTCAGTGTTTTCAGTGATTTTCTTAATGTTATCGATAGTTTTCAAAATATGTAGTAGGTATCGAATAAGTGTTGAAAAAAATATTTCAGTACGTCTACCACGAGTTGCCACTTTAAATTTACGTTATCGTTCGCGTAAAAAAATTGTATTGGGAGGACACATGACATGACAATGTCAAATTTTTTACGCGAACGATAATGTAAACTTTAAATGGAAACTCGTGGTGGCCGTACTGTACTATCGATAGTATTGATTTAAAACCATCAATATTATCGATATTATTTTAATTCAATAAGAAAAGAAAAGAAATAAGTTTATTTGGCAATAAATTCAGCAAAAACAACAAAATAAAATAAATACCTACTATATACTATAATATACTATTGGTACTGTCTTTATATTTTAAGTTTTCATTAATACTATTATCTAAAAACTATGAATTCTATAGGTGGTATCGCAACTACCGATGCTTTCCAAGTTCACGATACTATCGATTTTCCATACTATTGTAATAACGTTATGCTCTATCTATGGAAATTACCCTGACTACCCTGAGTAGTTTAACAACGGGTTGAATTAACTGATATTCAAACTTTCGGTGTGAGAAGCGTCCACACACCGACAGCAGGCCGAGAACAGTAACTGGCACCGGGCCCAATGGAACGTCGGTTACCCGAATATCGGCCGCGCCCAAGATGGCCTGGATGTGGGCCGTTATGGCCTAGCTACTTTGTGTTGGAATCTAGACTAGAAAGCACCTACAAACATGTAGCATTCACGTATGCACCTGCCACACTATCTTGCTCATTCACGCGATATTTTACATGTGTAGTAATGTGTGTAATTTTGTTTTAACTTGTTTGTCCATGAATATTATTTATGCATGATATTTAATTATTTTTATTCGGCTTGACATTATTTTTTCTTGTTTGACTAATGTTTTTTTTAAAATCTGAGTAGTAATGTTTGGTTTTAATTTTAACTTTTTAAAATTTTTACATTTTCTAAATTATCTTAATAATAGTGCGAGTTTGAGTTCTGCTTGAGCCTTGATCAGGTAGTTTTTTTTAGTTTTTATCTTTGTGCCATCCTATTATTATTAACATTAATTAAACTTAATTGTAAATCAGCGGATACAATTTATTGCATCTGTAATATTTTGTTTGTGCAAAAAATTATCTTATCTTATCTTCAAGGAATCGCTAATTGTCACCCTGCCTTGTCTTCCCTTAGCTTAGCAGTATAATCCCGCCCTTACGACGCCGGCACTCGAATTACAGGATAAATGAGTGTATTTACAACGTCTTTCTGGTAAAAGCCTGCATTTTTTCCTCATTTTACTCCAATATCTATACATATAATAAATTTGTAACTGGTCGCTGTCTGTACATGGAAGATAAAAGAGAAAAACTATTATTTGGGGCTTTTATAAACGCAATAGAACCCAAAACAATGATTTTTAGGATTTTTATTTGTTTCTCTGTGCGGTTGTGCGCTCTTTTCTCAGAAACGGCTCAACTGATTTGGATGTGGTTGTATTGTAATAAGCTTCACTTAAAATTTAGTGTATGTTTCATTTCAATCAATTCATAGTTAAAAAAGTTATGTCAGCTTATGGAATTACGCGGAACAATAGTTCCTTAAATTGTTATGTAATGAAATAATATGTAATTGAACTGTATTTTGATCTGAATGCTCTGTAAAATGATGTTGATAAAAGGTTTTTTTAAAGTAAAAAAAGTGACAGAAATGTTGAAACCTCCAATGTCGGTAAGTTTAGCTCAGATCTATAGGTATGATCAATCATATTAAATAGGGTTCAGCTCAGACCAGCTAACTTAGTGGATAAGCAGGCGCTATTTAGTAAAAAGTATCTTAGTTTAGTAGTAAAAAACGATCTATTACACATTTCTGTTTCAGTTCAACTTTGAATAAATAAAAAGCAAAATAATAAACAATAATGGCTTTTTAGCGCCATCTGTTCACTTGCTTTAAATGATTGGTACCTTATTCACCGGTATTATCGAGACCATTTCAAGCTCATATAAACGTTGAAATATGTAACAGTGTCGAATCCATAAAAAAACATATTATATGTAAATATGTGAACAAAGGCAGTGATCAAGCAATAGTGGGGTTCACAAATAACAATAAAGATGAAGTTACGAGGTTTCAGTCTGGCCGATATATCAGCTCTTCTGAGGCAGTTAGCATACCTACAGTTTCCCGATTCATGAAAGACATCCATTAAGCATCTTGACGTACACCTTGAAGGTGGACACAGAGTCTGTTTCAACTCTGATAATGTGGCGGAGCGTTGAGAAAACCCAAGACGAACCACTCTGCTCGCATTCTTTCAACTTTGCGAAACAGATGCGTTTGCTAAGTCACTCTAATACAACGAAGTTCCATCATATTATACCTATAATAAACAACAGGGCAATTTTAACCGCAGAAGACGTGGAACAGCTGTAGATGGTACCTACACTTTTTAAAGATCACATTATTGGGAGAGTTTATACGGTGAATCCGAATAACTCTGAATGCTTTTACCTGCGCTTGCTTCTGCACACTGTTCGAGGACCTATTTCTTTTGCCGAGCTTCTAAAGGTTATTATAATATTATCAAATATTGTATACCCTACTTACCAAGTGGCTTGCCTAGATGGTGATCAACACTGGGACGACGCTTTGTCGGAAGCAAGTATTAGTGAAAGTCTTCATCAATTGCGTAATTTGTTTGCAGTCATGCTGGTTTTCTGTGCACATTCAGATGCCGCACAGCTGTGGCATAAATATCTAGACAATTTAGCCGAGGACTTTTTCAGGCACGCACAACTATCTCATGACAACGGAATTAGTGAGAGGTTACGTGAAAGTCACTTGAAACTTTGTTTGAAGGCCATTCAAGACATAGTTATATCCATTGGGAGTAATGCAATATGGCATGCCCGAGCCATCATTTGACGGTGAACGCATAAACAGAGATTACGCGATGGAAATAAACTACGATCCAGTAGAACTGGCTGAAACTTTAATATTCGATCGTGTGTGTAGCAGCGTCGACAAGGCTTTAAGATAAATGTTGTTCTGGAAAGACTTTTCTTACCAAAGTGATTTTGACGAAGGTACGAAGCCAAGGTAAAATTGCACTCGCTGTCGCTTCATCAGGCATAGCAGCCAGGAGGGAAAACTGCCCATACAATGTTTAAAATTCCGATCGACTTGGACTGCACAGAGAGCCTTGTTTGTAATATTTCAAGAAACAGCGATAAAGCTAAGGTTTTACGTGGTTGTAATCTTGTTATTTGGGATAAATGCACAATGGCTAAACGTAAAAGCAGTAGATAAAACAATGCGTGATATCAATCAAAATGACCAATCCGTGGGTTGTATTTCAATACTTTTTTGTGGCGACTTCCGGCAGACACTGCCTGTTGTACCACGAGAAACCAAAGCTGACGATGTTAGCCTGTCTGAAGAGTCCTAGACTGTGGCATTGCATTATTCCAATGCATTTAACAATAAATATGCGAGCGCGAATCGGAGGCAATGAAAATGCACAGGAGTTTTCTGATTTGCTACTTGATATTGGTAACGGTGAATATCCGAAGTAGCAAGGTAAAGTTATTCTGCAAGAAAACCTGTGCAGCACAGTTTCACTGTTGCCAATCCTAATTTCATCTGTGTATGGGAACGCAACGCAAATAGCAACTAACAAAAATTCCTGGCTTTGCGAAAGAGCTATTCTGCCACCCCGAAACGACCAAGCAGCAGGAATAAACGCTGAAATTTTGAGCTTTGTTTCAGGGGATAATGTGGAGTATATTTCCATTAATAGAGTTATGGACGAAGAAGAAACCTTTAGTGCACCAGGACTGCCAGCTCATAAAATAAATTTAAAATAGGAGTACCTATAATGCTCCTTAGAAATCTGAGCCCTAAGCTCTGTAACGGTATCAGATTAAAAGTGACTAATTTACAACGAAACGTTATAGAAGCAGAGATTTTAACAGGGTGTGGAGTAGGTGATAGTGTTTTTATACCCCGAATTCCTCTCATTCCGAACAATTTCCCTTTTAGTTTTAAGCGCGTTCAGTTTCCATTGAGCCTTTGTTACTCAATGACAATTAATAAAGTCCAAGGCCAAACGATGAAAGTTGCGGGGGTGGATCTAAGTATTAACTGTTTTCACACGGTCAACTTTATGTGGCTCAAAATAGATTACCAAAATTACTTTTATAATTAATTAAATCGTTACTTTTCCTGCCACTGTTTTTTTTCCATTTTCATTTAAATATAACTAAAAGAAATAATAGAAAAACCAAAAACTGAAGCTGACGCAACTGAAGTTGCAGGCAGCAGGTATATGAAAAAATACGTGTGATCATTTTTAAGTAAAAGTACAAAATACCTATTAGCAGATAATGAATGCGTTTCTAAAGACCACGCGGACGGAGTCGCGGGCAACAGCTAGTATTTAATAAGGATGAAAATCATAGAGCATCTTTGACCCTGTCCGAGATGTCTGATAGTTTAAACTTATCTAATAGTCTAAAAAGTGGCTTCTACAATGTGAATGCATAAAACTTACCATACATAGCTTAATTATGAATATACTTGTAAGTATGTAAAAGTTGCTTGCATTTCTTTTCTAAGTAGGTAGCTAAAAGGAGATTTTGAAATGTAGAATCATTTGGTGTTGATTATTTGTTTTTTAATTTGTAAACAACATCTTATTCATCATATTTGTTTGCTAGTTTGTACAATATACTAGAACCAAGCAACAATGCATTAAAGTATAGGACATTTTTTCTTTAAAACAAGTTAAAAAAAGAACATAATTACACCCCGCCTAAAGTTCTTTGAAATTCCACCTATAATCCGAACACGAAAAGACACCCTTTAACGTACTTAGTTAAATAACTCTGAAATTGCTAACGTTTACCTCTTGTCAAAAAGTTAATCCTTAATCAGTCCATTATCTGAGTTGAAACAAACAAACAATACTAATTACGCAGATAGACATTGACAACTTGACGTCAACCCTTAAATGCGGGGGGCATTTGAAGCAGGCGCGTAACTTTGTACCTAATAGAAAAACTTGAGAATTCAGAATTTAATTGCGTGTTCATCACAACATGTTGCATTTGTCATGGGTAAAAGGTGATCGACAGGAACCTACTTACACCTAGGTCATTGAAACAGCTTTGGAAACTAGTAAACTGAAGTGGCTATGTGCTGTAGAATCTGTTATCAACGGTCAACTATATCGCTAAGCTATCGAAATTCAAGGACCTAACTAAGATTTGATAGTCTATCGATTGACAGAAAAGTATCGATACCATTCATTAAAGAGTAGTATGTTTTATTTTTAGGAATTCACTAATTGGCGATCGATAGTATCAGCAGAATATCGATATTCTTGCTATTTTCCAAGGTCAACTATTGATAGTTGCCCAACTTTTTTATCTATCCGGATGGTCAAATAAACTGCAGATCCGGTAGTATTTAGGTTAAGCGGAGACTGGGATTCGATTGTGCATCTTGGCGCTTTTTTTTAACAATGGTAAAATAATAATAAATAAGTAATAATAAATAAATATCTGAGACACCTTACTTCAAGATCATAACACCAAACTAAGCTTGTGCTAATGGGTGTTAGAAACCGATAAATATATATTATTATACAATTTCTACATACGAGTATAGATAAGAAACAGTCCAGACATGAAATGAAACAAACACAAATTGTCGACACTAGAATGTTTGTCCTGGATAAAGATCGAGCCCACGACATTCGGCGCTGTAGACAGGATCGCCACTGCGTCACCATAAAGAAGGGCCATTACCCATTTGTTTGTTTATCATTTTGATTATTTTCCTTCAAAAATTATATTTAACTTTTTTATGTTTATAAAGCAAACAATTAAAAAAGTAACAATAGTTAAGTGGCAAAAGTTTTGTCTGAATACTCCGAAATGGCTCATCGTGAGATCCGTAGAGTTTTACGCGTCCCTTGTTATAGGCCGTTGAAGGCTTTCCTACTTATTATTTCTGAAAAACTTTTAACAGTGACCGTCCAGTTTGTAATTCATTGTAAATTATGAGCTTTTATGTATTATAATGATCACAGTAACAAAGTTTTCAATGGTGCAAAAGCAAAATAAAGAACCATGGCCGTCTTTTTGATGGTATCCCTTGACTGGCGTGGTGTCCCGGGTTCGGTTCTCGGTCGAGACAGTTCTTAAAACGAAATTTTCTAAATGAGCGCGGGTCTGGGTGTGCTGGAAATTGCCAATGGCTTAAAAAACAGTCCAGAACCTTGTAACGCTAGGGTATTTATCCTCACTTCGAGACATGACAATTTGTCTGTTGTCGGGTGCATATATTACCGGCAATGTGTATAATTCAGGCATTGTATACAATGCCTAGGCAATGTTTACAATGTATATATTATATTAAATACCCAGTGGTCTTCCGGCAATGTGTGAAATAAATAGATTTTTCCTTTAATTATCAAGCTTTGTTGAGATGTACAGGGTTACTTCATGAACACCATCTAAATTGAAATATGAGGATCTATGGAGAAAATGGCAAAAAATGTATTTCTCTGTTTCAGTACTGAAATGTTGAGTTGTCATAACTACTAAAAGGTATAAAAAATCACTAGTTTCGTTAACACTGTGCCGATTGACATGCGGTGAGCTCGCAGCCTCTCAACTGCCTCTTAAAAAAAAAAAGCGGAAAAAAATATTGTAATGTGAGAGTTGGAAAGACCTACCCTTTTTTTAAAAAAGCTGTCTTCGATTTATGCCTGATGGCTGGAATTTTTTTGGATGGTGTTTAAAATGTAACCCTGTTTACTCAAATTCAAGCAAGGTTATTGGTTTTACTCAATTTTACATACCGAAAACCTATCTAGGCAGAAAATGGTTCACTCTGCATGACACAAGTTTATTAGGTTGCGAGGAGCAAAGTGACGAGCATGTTAGGTTGACATGAACCAGCTGCACGAGCGAGCGGAGCGAGCGTGCCGCGGCAGCGGCCGGCGAGTGCCAGAAACAAACTGCCCTCATTCTCTTTTTTGCCGTTTTATACTTTGATATTGTAACTAAAGATATTTTGATAATGAAAACATGGCCTTTTCATACTTTGATATTTAACTAAAGATATTTTGATGATGAAAATCCTAATCCTAACCTATCTTTCCTATCTAAAATGTATGCCAAAGGACGATTCTGAAAGTGAACTTTCTTTTCAGTGAACCCTTTTACACACATTGCCGGCTATATAAAAAAGAAGAATAATATTTCATACGTCGCCTGAACGTTTTAGGCATTGTATACAATGCCGGATTATACACATTGCCGGTAACTTATACAATGCTTAGGTATTGGATACAATGCTGGATGTGCAGCCGGCAATGTGTGTAAAAGGGTTCACTAAAAAGAAAGTTCACTGTCAGAATGAAAGTATACAATGCCGGATTATACACATTGCCGGTAACACATCACACGGAGGTCGTAGGTTCGATCCCCACCCATGACAAACATTTATGTGACGAACATTTGTGTTTGTTGTGGGTGTTAATTATTTATTTAAGTATGTATTTAGAAATATCTAAGTATGTTTATCAGGCTCTGACGCCTATATTACGAGCTCTGCTTAGTTTGGGATAAGTTGATCTTGGTGTAAATTGTCCCAGATCATTTGTTTTATTTTATTATTTACGAGTACATATATTTCAAAATATTTTATAGACTGTTTGAACTGAACATATTTGCATTCATTAAACTATCATCAGCATGCTTGTTATTTATTTTCTGATATGAAATTTATTCAAAGAGTTCGCTATTCTGCATGAATTATAATGAGCCTCTGTTATCTGCGACACTAGCGGGACATATTCATGAGGTTATTAATAAGTAATTATCTGCCAGCCCGGCACCCTAATTGGATGAGATCCAATGGCTCCACTACTCAACACTCTGGATCCATTGCAATTATGCTGTGACGGATTGCATGACGTTTTCTCCGATAATTCCACAAATAGATAAGTTTAAGACCGACAGCTGCTCTACAGAGGCGGTAGATCGCACATGCGAAGGATCAATTAATGGTCATAGCACACTATCCCGGTACTGCAATAGTACTGCTCCCACCCGACAATTAACTTGCCATTCAAATTAGAGCATTGAATTTTGTGAACAATCATATTTTTACAATGTCAATATGAAAAAGCGGACGGCGGGCGGGCGGTCAGCGCGCCCTCAGCGCGCGTGTCAAGATGGACACCACCAGGAAAAAAGCCCAGAAACTGTGAAGATGATGACAACTGCCTTTATAAAGCACATGAAAACCTGGACCACTCTAGCAAGAGCGTCTCAACTTTTTCGTGTCATTGGCAAATAATCAATATGCATATTTAATTCTAAACGGATTGCGACCAGAACCTAGCGACTTCCAGGGTAGCAGCAGTCGCCATGACTGTGCAGTTCTTCCATAATACAAGTGAACTGGCATTGTGGACACTCGAGCAAATGAGCCTTAGTTTAAGGTGAGAAACAGTCAAACCCCTGGTCCCTTTCATTAGAAGGCACTAAAGGGGCAGGCCATATGCCATCAAACCGTTGTCTTGGTACTGCGTCTTACGTGTGCAATCTGATACATTCAAGTGAGTTTGTCAACAATAAAAATACAATTCTAGTTAGTGTGGAAATTTACATTCAGATAAATAACAAGTAAATAAACATTTTAATCAATTATTAGGCACTCGAATAGACTGCTGTTCAATATACGTATCATACTAGTATTTCTCGTTATATAACTGCAAACTTTGAATAATGCAATCAACTACATTTTCTGTAATTGTAGATCATATTATTCATAATAATCGAGCTCACCAAACAAAACTAGCCTAAAAAATCTTAAGGGTAAGCTGTTTCTATGCAATTTACTTTTAAGAAGAATTACTAAGTTACAGAAACCAGTGTTTAAAACGATTACTTAACGAAGCATGAAGTACACAGCTACAGTGAACATTCGGCAAATATTGGCGTTTAGTGCATTGTTCGCAACGTGACCGGAACCGCTTGAACGCTTTGAGCAAAGTGTCTACAATACGTGGGTATTTGGTACTAAGGGGGACAGGTCCGTCAAGGAGTTTTTATATTTTTTAAATAGTTCCCGTCAAGATGACCTCACTCCACCTGATGGAAAGCAGTCGTGAGGTCCAGATATGAGGATGACAAGCACAATAATGCAAAGCAATTACTGAGCTGGCCATACTCATCTTGAAGGCCTGCCCTGGCACCGGTTAGTGCAGTGTTGATCCAGGAACGCGACCTGACCGTATTAGGTTAGAGTTACTTCCGGGTTACTTTACGCAACTGCATGGTGGTAACATCAACCGGCTGACATAATATGTCTCTCACCTGAAGAGCAGATGGTCTGCTGCAGGGCTCCCTTAGTCGCGTCTTACGACACCCGCAGGAAGAAGATAGGGCGGTGAAAAGTATTCTTTTAAAGTCCCGCCAGCAGCAGCACGGCACAAAACAATACAATTTACAGACATTTGCTTAAGGAGATTGATTACGAGATTGTTTTCAAATGATTCACTTTGAGAACGGTTAAAATTACGTGGTATTTTTGTTTTTGTAGCCACTTCAAAGTTTTTTGAATTTCCGGTCTTGTTGCTAAGTCAAATTATTATTAACACTACGTCGGTCAAAACTTACCTCATTGGTCGCGTGGAGTACATGTGTATGTCACAAATAACTTAAAAAAAAAACTGAGCTTAAATTTGTTTTATTTGTTCATCAGTATTATAATTGAATTGTTCTTTTTTAAAGTAACCATCAACAATTAGATACAACCTATGCGATTAGTCTATTTATCAAAAACTTGAAAACCATCCAAAATGGCACTCAAAACCACATAGTTTGGTGGAATTGATATCACAAAAATACTAATCGCAAATACTTCATTCTAGGTTATATTTTCTATACTAGATAGACAAGCAATCTTTAAATAGCTGACACGGGTAAGCTTTTTGAACATGTTGCATAGTTTTCAAGTGCTTTTATGGCGGTTTATTCTGCAGTCATAGCAGCAACCCACAGAACGACTAAGTATCTGTTTGAACCAGGCCCGAAAAGTTCTTCATTTTGTATTATAGAATTGTTGGTATGGTCCTACTGTCCAACCTTTGGCGAGTTAATAGTTTAATTAAAGCCAGAGATAGATTGTTAAGGCAGTCACATTGACGAACGTGTTCAAAATATTAACGCACTATGCAAAAAATGCATAGTGCGTTTAAGGCGCTGAGATTGCACAATCAAAAAAAGACAGTCAAATGCCGTCTTCTTCTTCTGTTTAAAAGAGCAGTTTTTTACTATTTTGAGTTATCAACACCGGTTCAAAAGTCAGCCCATTGAATTCAGCGTTATTTTATGATTTTGAACGAATTTCTAAATCAACACCTGGTAGTTCCCCTTGTTAGGACTGCGACTAATATTCCTGAACTGCTATTTGGTTTCCTTGAACAATATTCCTCAAACAAGATCCTAGATTAGATGGAGAAACGCTCCTCTATTAGAAAACCACCTGATCATTCATTGTTTTTTACAAAAAATACATATATTTTACAATATAAGTAACTTCAGCACCTAACAACATATTAAAGAAAAATAAATAAACCCACAACCAATTATAAATAGACAAATTTACAAAAAAAAACATATGTTCAAACTACCTACGTAATTGGTCTCGCGGCGTACCCTTGCAATCCACGATCTTTGCGGACCCACAGTGACATGACTTCTCACGACCAATGCTCGTGCAGTGCTGAGAGCGTTATTCAATCTCTTATCTTAGAGTACCTATTGTATTGTGTCAATCGTAATTTGAGCTGGCGGTTTTGAGAAATTGACAAATTAGTACACGTGGATTACATATGCAATCCACGCGTCCACTCTGGGGTAAAGTGTAACTTGATTTTTTTAGAGCTAAGTAACAAATATCTTATGTCAAAAATAAATAAATGAGCAATACTTATGATTTTTCTCAGGGAAACTGAGCACTTTCATTTTGTTATGGACGAACGTAATGATAAAAGGTCCTCCCTTGGAAGCCGGAATAAAATCTTTTGACTCGTCTGTCCCTAAGAATTAAGATTGATGAATTGTTATGTTATTTTTACTCTCCTTCTTAGCGGAGATTTTTCTCCGTAACATTTAACGGTAAGAAACTTTCGTATTTTAAACGATTCAAGCGTAGGTATTCCCGCTTTTGTAATTTAAAAATCACACTTAAAAATCTATTGTAAAGATGGAATGTATTAAGTTGATTAATTGCACCCCGGAATGTGTCAGACGGTGGTGGTGGATGGTGGTATCAGTATTTGTACGGTCAGGTCAAGCTTATCAAATTAAACTGGCCTGTTAACTCAAGCTACGAATGGGGACCTCCCAGAAAAAAATAAACATGTGATCAACATTTTTGGTTTGGTAGTCCGTTTGTAATTATCTATTTAACTCCAATACACATTGTGCAATCTTTGGTCAGTTTTGGTTTGAATGTTCTAGTGTTAGTGGTCCCAGATATTATTTTTATTATTTAATTGATCAATGTATTTCGAAGCATAGTAACAGAGTGCAACATAGCAATGCGCCAGGGTTATGCCGGCGGTGATATAGCGTTAAAACTAAGGGCTAAGTTACATTGACTGTACATAATTATAATAAGGCCTACGAACGCGGATGATTAAATTAATAATAATGCGCCAGGCAACACACTAATTGTCATGGTCTCGAGTAAGGATTTACCCTTAGGTTATAAATATATGCGAGTTAGCAGACAAGCATTTAAGTCAGAGACGTCTTCTAGCACACCTGGACCCGACCTAATTTAGAAAAGTTCGTTTTCTGATTTGACCCGACCGAGAATCTAACCCGGGACACCACAAAAATCAGCGAGAATCAACGCTACAGCGCACTGCGCCAATCGTATCGTCAAAATCAGCAGTCGGTCTGGGGCATCAATTTTTATTTGCTTTTGCGGCGTTCTTACAGTCACCATGACACAATATTACAGTTAACTATTTCCCTGCCATTTCACAAAAATAAGCTCAAAAAGCTTAAACTCTGGGGTTTATTGGTAACCCGTACGTGAACCTATTAACCCACTGAAATAAAATTGGGTTACGTGAATGCAAAACCGGCCGCAGGAGGTTTACGAATTGCTGGGAATTCAAATTTGTTTTATTTAAATTCAACTCAGCGGTTCCGAAGCGAATGACCGTAATTAGCACTGTCCTCTCTTCTAGTAGCGTTTTGCTTTAAGCTAAATGTTATTTTTTATTTTGTAAAGCAAAGTCGTGTTCTGGATACAATTCAAAGAAGTCGTAGTCGTAACTGGGAGACAGGTTCAAGGGCGCGCGCATTTGAAACATCGCATTTTTAGAAGATTTTCATTTTATTAAATTAAAAAAGAAAATGTATTCTTCTGTGCAGAATGTTTTGCTTATACAGAAAGAAACTCTACCCTAAATGAAAAGAAACGCGAAAACTCATCGTATAAACCTATAGAATAACATAAAGCATCTATCAAATACCAAGGTGCAGAACAAACAGATAAAAAAATATGCTCTAGTTTGAATTCAGCAATAAAATTACGAAAATCTTACAAAATTGCGATGTTTCAAATTTTAGACAAAGATGTAGACGTGAAACCTTGATTAATGTAGGGCGACTAAAGAGGTTTATATGAAATAATAATTGTAATTGAATAATGGTATACTCCAATTTTATATTTCTACGCCAATAATAGCAGGATCTGTGCACTAACAATAACTTAATATCCTATGTACCCTATATACCTTATTCTGAGAAATAAATGAGTTGAATTTGAATTTAGGCAGCGCATGCCCTTAAAACTACTACTTAGTATTCAATTTGGACTGCATAGTGTGCGTCATAGACGTTTGGCATGACTTTTGACTTGTTTTTGTTAATTTTAAGACCCACCTGTTGTTGTAATTCACAGAGATCACCAAGCACAGTACCACGGTCCATATACGACTTACTTATTTGTTTTTGTTGTGTAGCCTTTCTAGATTAAATCAAATATAGCAAGATACGGCACGTCCTTAAAAGTGTCAACTGAAACCGCTGCGATTCTTTAATCGTTGTGCGGTGTTGAAGGACAGAGACAAACCTATTTGTTTTGACCATGGCGTAAGCGAAACAAACGTGCGTCAGAGTAAAGTCCTGTCAATCGTATCTTGCGACGAGTGAAATTAGGCGACGGGGGCCTGATTCAAGCGGTCCACGCGCTAGAGGCGAGTCACCTATTTTGCGGTATTTTGATTTAATTGAAGAGTGTAGAGGTAATTTTCACTAAAGGTCTTCTCAGAAATGTGTCTAAGGAATAGATTAAATCACTCAAGACGAGCCAATATTGACGCTCTCCGAGTTAGTTCAAAACTGTGTATCCTCAAGTTAATTGATCTTGTACATTAATTCGTGTGTTGATGAACAAACGTACACACACACGCGCATATTTGCCTACAGCTACGTAAAAGTATTTATACTTACGTAGCGTGTGTGTTGTGAATATTTTGTATTTTGTAATAAATATTCAACAATTAATTATAAATTGTGTTTTACAAAACACAGGCTTGAATTTCGACGGTGGCAATGGAACGAGTACACTCTGAATGAGTAGTGACTAAATAATAAAGAGCTTATATTGTTTTAATTTTCATAGTCATTAACATTAAAATAGTTATTGGTTACGGGATTTTTACCATGTTTTTTGTTTTCGAGTTACTCCGTGATCATGGCACTTGCAACAGTGCCGAAATAAATATAAACACAATTTGTGTATACCTCAAATGGTTAATTACATGTATTATAAGAGCACTTTCTGCTCAGGCATTAAAATATTCAATCATTCGCCATCTGAGTTAAATCAATGGTATTGCCAAAATTTAAATTAAACTTAAAAAAATGGTTAATAAAAAATGTTTTTTATAATTTAAATGAATATTTTAATGCGAAATATTAGTTTTATTCGTTTTTTATGTTTCATTATTGCATACCTGATATGGGTAAACTGTTGTAACGTTCACCTATGCAATGTCATCCCTGCTTCTGTACTGACACAGTTTATAAGCAATAAATTATCTGATTCTGATTCTGAAAAAACACGGTGAAAACCCCGTAACTGGAGCCTGTAATATTTCTGTTTGGCTGTGTTGTTGGCTGATAGAGAATATGTCTTCTCTTTTAATCCGCCATTTGCACCTTAAATTCTGTGCAATAAAGAATAAATGAATAAACAGAATAGAACCAAAAACTTTCAAATCATGCAACGGTTTCCATTGAGCGTCTCATATTGGTTAATTAAAGACACCAGCATTTCCGCATACTTTCTCACTCTCTTCTGCGATGCAAGACTTAAAAGTGGCGTATTTGAACTCAACGTAGTGAGAAAACTAACATATCATTACAATATTGTTACTAAACATTTATTTACCAACACTGTACTAGCTATTTGGGGCTATTAACAAACTATACCAGCACTCATTAACGCGATCCATTATGGCAATCTATTGAGTAAACTAAGAACGTGGATGTTTCTGTGTCGCGACTGTTCTGAGCTGACATAAACCGGATTCTACCACCGTCTAATTATAGGCAAAGTCCGAGAGATTCTCACTGCACTGTGTTGACTCGTGCTTCGTTGCATAATGCACCTTTGGGTTATCAGAGACACGAGTTCCCAAGTAATGCGATAGTTGGGAGTTACAATTCGAATTTGGTAGAGTGTTTTATTGATGCGATTGGTTATTTGGACGAGCTCGAGTTTTTGAAGTACTTAATTGTTTTTATTTTACAATACATTTTATTTATTTAATTATTAGTTTGTACAAAAATTACAGTTTTTTACATAGAAAAATCAGGATAGCTAAAGTACAGGTGAGCTTATCTCTAAAGAGAGATTTTTTCCAGCAGACCATGATGCAAGGAAAAGCATAAAACAAACAGTGACATTGTATTATTTTTTTGGCAAATGAGTAACAGGCCTTATTACAGTCTAAGTTAATTCCCTAAACTGGGGGGTAGCGAGAAATTTCGTCAGTAAATATCTGACCTAGATGATGCGTTCGTGCCAAGTTACCGCTGACTGGCTGGAAGTGAAAAATCGTATTACGAAATGCTCAGTTAAGGGAATGAATTTGACAAGTTACAAGGGATTGTAATAAGACCCCCGTTGAGTTTCTTGCCGGATCTTCTCAGTAAAGAAACAACAAACTTTCCGACTCCAGTGGTTATTTGCAGTATATTTACGTATTGTTAATTCAATATATATATGTTAATTGAAATTTACTTATCAATAATTAGACTATTCCGAAGGATTATTTTATTTTTGCGCCAGACAACACACCACTTGTCATGGTCTCGAAGTAGGGATAAAAATCTCTGTATTACGAGGAACCAGACAAGGAGTGCCAGTGCGACTCCCAGCACACCCAGACCAGAGTCAATTCAGAAAATATCGTTTCCTGTATTGACCCGACCGGGAATCGAACCCGGGACACTGCGGAAATCGAGGCGAGAACCCGTGCTACAGCGCACTACGCCGATCGTGTCGTCGTTATGTAGTCTATATCAATAAAAAAATGTCCATCCTACATGGGCCCATCTCTTTACACAAAACTAAATCGGTCATTGCAAATATACAAGCATACCAGACATCGTTGTAAACGTATTATTTCTGAACACTTGCACGCCTTAAATTACCAACAAACAGAAGACATTCTAAAAACGTGTTTTGGAGGTAGATAAAAAAAAACTAAAACTGCTCTGTCTAAACGCTTATTGTGTGTAATGCAAATGTTAACATGGTAACCATACTTACTCACACACACACGCACACAACACATACACACAACACACACGCACACACAAACAACACACGCACACACAAACAACACACAAACACGCACATATTCAGTGATCTATTTGCCTATTATTTCGCTTAAGAAATGTTTGATTTAAGTAATTTTTTTTTTACTTATCGTATAACTTCAACTGTAGGATTGAAGAGTTGTACATTGTACCATTTCATGCAAAAAAAATCAATAAAGATTTTATTATTTTATTATAATTTTTTTTACTGGTTCTAATTTTTGACTAGCGGGTGGTCACCAGTTCGTAAAAGCAAGTCAAGTATCATTAATTATCAAAAAGTTTTATTTATTGAAAACACAGCAGGTCAGACACAGTCAGAGCTATTTCCTGCTAGATAATGCAAATTACTTCAAACCACTACATGCACTACGTAACTCAAACGGATCCGCATTCCACAAGATGCAAATGAGAGTAACGTCCGCTAGTCTCCGCCTCTCGTAACAGGCGTTCTGGTGAGAATGCCATTTTATTTAAAATAATAAAGCTCATATTTCTACAAAGTCAGCGAAATGTGGGAAAATGTAATTCCGCGCTCTCCCCGGTGAGGAACAGACGTTCTCAAGTAATAATCGTGGTATGCTCGGTGAACATGAATTGCTTGAATTTCGGAGCGCCATTTTATTTACCATTTGTGATAAGATAAACAGCCGATTAATACAAAATGTTCATATCTTTTGACGAAAACAACTGACCATTACATAATTTCAAATTTCGTCAGCAATGGTGCGACACGTGTAACTACAAGTTTATATGCGTATGGTCTCCCAATTATAAAAACATTACCAAAAACGAAAAGTATTGGGCGAGGCAGTGGCACCCTTCAATTTCGTATTCTCTAATGACGTGATCCTTCCCGAATATCGGTTTATTAAATCAATAGCTTTTTTTTCACTCAACAATTTTCAACGTTTTTCGCTGTCAGTTCAGTGCGGATTCAATATTGCTTCCCATCTACGAGCATCTGTATGTACACTGATACAAAAAAGAGGATATTTTTTGGATGGATAAACTCAAAAACTACAAAATCGTTTTTTTTTCGACAATATGTCACAGGCTTTGTTAATTTAAGAAATTATCGCTGATGAAAAGGTACCTCACCTTTTTGATTTCTTCTATCTGCAACTTCAAATGACTTTTATGGCCCTTTTCATACTTTATTTATTTATTTAATAAATTAATTATACATAAATGCAGCTTAATACTAAAAACAAAACTTATTATTACCTACACAAACATAATGTGCCTTGTAAGGCATTGCAATGTGGATGAGAGGGGAATATAATATTTCTTATTCTTACTTATTACATATGCTATAAATTTATTCATGTAAATTTATAATAAATTAATAATAATCACAGTTTATCCTCTAAGTATTATTTTACTGAATAAAACGATTTTTTTAATAGAAGTTCTTTGAGCATTTTTATAAACATACTATTATTGCTTTCGTTTTTCAATAAGTTAGGAAGCTTGTTATATATTTTAATTGACATGGGGTGGGGCCCAGACCTCTGTAATGTTAATTTTGAGTTCACCTGAATTAAATTACTCTTATAACGGGGTGTATGATGGCGGGGGACGTCTCCTACTTTACTTTGTAGGTCCTAACTGAATTATATCCCAAAACTTGAAAAAATTAAAAGTTATTTTATAAATACTTCCCTCTTTCATCTTTCAGCTAACATAATAAAACAAAATGTCTGTTTCTAGGTGCTTTACCAAAACTTTTTAATCAAACAAGTTTCTCTCAATCCCACACGGGCGAAGCCGCAGTACACCCTAGTTTCTCTACGGTGGGACAAAGACATATCAATCGTAGTATGGAAAGTTTACAGTTTCGAATCTCTCTCTATTCTCTATCTAACACCAACCGCTATGTATTCCGCTTTGGACACCTGGTTCTGAAAACAACAGTTTACACTAGAAGGCCGCAAACTAGCAAAGAGCGAAAAACATATATGTAGAAAGTTAATCACACACACACACAGGCACAGGCATTTATCAAAATAGATGACGAGAGTTTTGTACATATATACTTTGCGTGTCAGAAAAGAGTGCAATATACCTATACCTATACTATTGATGCTGTTTCATTTTTTTATGGCAGCGGATGTCACAGTCTGGTAGATTTATACCTAAATAATGAATTATATGAAAATATTTTGAGGATTCCTTCCACGAAAACAATAAGCGTCAAGGCGGGCTCAGTCTATATTTCTTCGTCGCTTACATTCAAGCTATTGCAGAAACAAAAGCTTGAAAATAAACTTCGACCCAGAAGCAGTCTGTTAATATGCCTTGAATATAAATAGGTGCCCAAACTGGAACGTACTATAACCACAGCACAGGTAGGCCGCTCCGTAGCCCAGTTACTTGACAGAGCGGGTAGACGTATCATCTATCAAACTCCTGTCAGATAGATGTACACCTTGGGCCCTAGCCAGACGCTACTTTCGTGTCGACATTTCAAATGTGAAAATGTACGGGAATGACATAAGCACTCGTCTAATTGAGATGACATTTGATGTCAGTCCCATACATTTTTTAATTTTACATGTCAAAAAGAAGGTAGCATTTTGCTCTTGGCTTCCCCCTCTGTAATATTATCAACCTTACACTGCAGATATTGCACAGATTATACTCGTATAACTAGTTGTATTTGGTGATCTCTGAACATGAAAATCCAAGACATCTTGCACCTAGAATATCTGGCCCCTAACTAAACAAAGTTCTCACTATGGGTGTCAGAGATATACATGAATATTTATTTAAACATGCATAAATAGATAAATACACCAAAGCTTAGAACGCACACAAAATCATCAATTGTCCTAGTTTTTTGTTATTTAAAAGCCAATGGAATAGTAATTGAATTGCATATTATACTTAAACGTTTGGTCAATACTAAAACTGGCAAAATGACGCCATTCCATTACGATTCCATTAACATTAAAATAACAAATTCGGGACCCCCTGGTTGTAAGTCGAGACCACGACTTTTCGTGCCATATACAAACGCTTTCATTGCTCCAACAAGCCAATAAAATTCTGATATTCAATGTTGCAAAGTGTTTGTGGTCAGGATCCAGGATTTACCAATATGGGAATCTCGGCTTATCGGTGCAATGCAGCGGTAAGTTGTCACCCGACACGAGATCAAACTTCGACACAGGATATTGTGCGGAGATTGTGAATGTGTCGGCAATCGGTTTTCACAGAATCTCTTCACTTTAGGACCAAACTGCGATCGTTTTAGGTGAAAGGTCAGTGTTATATCGTGGCTTGCTTAAATCAAAACATTTTAAGGAATTGTAACGAGACATCCTTTTTTATTTTGTTACAACGTCAATGGTTAACAATTATACCGCTTGATGGAAATCGGTTACGCAAACATATGTGCATCGTGTTGACACATTACCCGCGCGTTGTCGACCCTGTAAGCGCTCGCGTACACCTAATCCGTTATCGGTCGATCTATGCTCGGCCGTCATCGGCCGATCTCAGCCGATCAAAACTCTGTAGTAGTTCTGTCCGTCATTGGCCGACAAAATCGGTTTTGGTGTACGCGTACCGTTCATGTACATACGTTTGATTTGATCGGGCGTGCACAGTTCGGCCGATAACGGATTAGGTGTACGCAAACCGTAAGGCTAAGAGAAACTTTTGTACAGTCAGCAAGAAATAATAAATAAGGTCTCCCAGCTTCCCAACAGCTACCTGATGAGCACTGGCTATCTCTCAACCAGGAAGAACAAAACATTGCCAAAGCAGGAATATTTAGCTGCGGTCCTCCGCATGGTGGAGTGGAGGTTTTAACTTCCAGACAAGAAGCGCCGTTACTAGCGGAAGAATTGGCTGTACCATACCTACCTTAGAGTATCTTTGAGAAATAGATGAATTTTAAGTGAGGATCATATTTCCAAATCTAAACAGGTTTGTTAAGCCTGGTGTAATAATATAAGAAGTTTTCCTTGAATAATTGACGCCTTTGTAATGGCTTAAGGACTTGGGTTTGTCAGTATCAATGTCATGAACTTCCAACTTTTTAGTTCGTTTGATTTATACAAATATATACCTAAACGTAATAAATATTAGTTAATTCAGTCTAAGTAATTGAAATATAGACATAAACACATTTTAAACTTCAAAAAACTTTATTTATTATAATACTTATACTTCTGCATTATAAACTAAACTTAATAATGACAATGATGACTTATTTCTACTATACAAGGTGTTACAAAATGAGATATGAGACTTGAGGGACATACACAATTGCACATTAAACCATCCAAAGGCGGTGTTTGATTTTTGACAAGTAATACGAGAAAAAAGCTGATATCACTATAGTTTATACATAAACACTTCAAAATGCAATCCGTAAGGATGTAATTTATCAGTCCTATCTTATCAATTGTCTCTAGTTAGGGTTGAGAGCCTTCTGCGCTCACCCTACACACCGGTGAAGCTGCTAAGGCCGTCGAGGCCAAGCAGCGGCGTCCTTACCTCTCTAAGATCATAGTGAAGACATGACAAAGAAATATCATTCCAAATATTTTGGCAAATCAGTATAAGCTTGATAATTTATCTGCGTGAAATTGAAGCGATAATTTGTATCATGAAGTGATAAAGTGAAATGCAAAAATCACAGTTCGAAGTTTCTAAATTCACGTAGGCTTCAACTTGCTGATGGGGTCAATGAACCCGAAGGCTCTTACGCGGCTGATGCCACCGTCGGGGGCGATGGTGACCCTGATGTGGGTGACGGTGTCAGAGTCGCAGCCAAACCAGTGTTCTTTATGTGCGGAAAGCTGGAATAGATAGAAGTGGTTTTAAATACCTACAACTCTTGAAACAGCATGAAACGCACATGTGTGTCGAAACCAATACAATCTGGGTCTCTTCAAGAAATTAGTGAATGGGCATTCACTAGACTGACATGTTCCATAATAGACCGGATCGTAACTTAGCACCGGGTGTGTTTGCGATCAAACGACTGGCTAGTGTAATATACAATAAATACCGCAAATTTCAGTAAGAACCTATAAGAAACATATGTATTTGAAGAACATTTAAACCCATTGCTACAAATACAAATTGTACGGATCTTACAAGTATGTACAAATTTTTTGCCATTCTTGGAATATCATAGAAGTTTTTAATGCAGAATGTGTAAGTTTAATGAAGCTGTCACAATCAGTCCTATGGGCATCGTTTTTGACACCGTTAATTCGAAGCTCCTAACTATCAGCGTGTCACGTCATTAATAAAAAAAAGAAAGCAAATAATAAGTTATTATTACCTTTGTGGTATTTAAGATGTTACTCCAGGTGTATTTGGAGTCTGGAGACCAATCAGCGTAGCCTAAATGAGCGCCCTCTATCCTCACAGAGTCGGGGAAGTTGCCTTTGAAGTGAGCTGTGTCAATGCAGATGTTTTTGATTTGACCCGGGAACCCTAATTTGAAAACTGCCCATTCTTGACCTGCAAATGAGAACAATGATTATAATGATATTTTGGGAAATAAAAAAATATATTATTGTTTTAGAACACGTTATTTCTGAATTAGTTTACGTTGCAAAACACGTTTAGGGTGCATTTTACAAAAAACAATAAATGATAGTTGTAGCACGTCATACAATTATTGAAATCTACATGGCACTCTCGTGACAGTGACATTATGCCTGCTGTCTTTTTCTGGCATGTATGAGTGAAAGTAGTAGGAATACATTGAAACTTATAAAAACAGTGTGATTAAAATGACGTCAAGCACACTTTATTGTGAGGTTGGCAGCGCGCAGATAGGTCCTTGGATATTGAATGTCATTGCTTACCGGGGACTTTTAACGTTCCATCGTCATTGGCTTCGATGACGTCTGGTCTATCGAGCCTCCTCGCAGTCTCCCAGCCGTCACCCATAGATTCACTCTTGCAAGGCTTGATCATGTTCCGGGGGTGGCCGTAGTGAGCATTCGAGTAACCTTTGAAAGAAAGAAAAACTAATTTAGTATAAACAACAGCAAATAAACACTGATGATGAATTAACAAAACATTTAGGAAATTAGGAATAATAAATAGCCTCAATAGGCTATTTATAATTTGTCGATAAAGTTAGTGGTGTTAATTTTGATATTGCTCCAAATTTTCCTAATTTACAAGAATCGATAGTATATTCGTTACTTATAACTCCGGTAAAGCCAAAAAAATCGTTTTAGGCATATCGGGTTGGAAACAATAGAATCAGTATTCGACCGGGGGAATAAAACCAGATTTAACAGAATTCTAAAAAATTTAGACTTGAAATCCAATCTATACCCAAAATTCACTTTTAACTTTACTCTTTTTCGTTGTACATTTTATTTATCCACCAATTTCGTAGTTTTTAGGTATAACATACCCTCTATACAATTTTCAAAGTATTTTCGTTTTTTTTATCACGTTTAAATAGTTTAAAAGCTCAATTTATTAGACTTTGTCAAAGTTTACATTCAGAAACGTAACATATTTCGAGAACATTCTTAAATACGCTGAGGTTTTATTGATTAAGTAAAATTTCAGCTTCAATGGCACATGGCTTACGACCATAATATGACGTCACGTGGTTAGTGACCAGATTCGTTTTTGCGAAATAAAAAATTGTTTAATGATTTTAGTGCTCAAAATTAAAAACTTTATCATAGTTTTTAATAGTTATTCCTCACCTTGGCAAGTAGCCCCACTGAACAGAGACACCAAGTCAACGACCTGATCGCACGGCGGTGGTTCTGGGCGGGCTTCACCATAAACCCTGAGTCTTGCGATTCCACCATCAGGGTAAATGTTGACGCGAATGTGTGTCCATGCCTCATCGCTCAATACCTGCAAAATAAGGATCAGTTTATTTACTAAGCAAAATATAAAACCTATAAATGTTAACTTTGAAAAGAAAAGCACAAAACAGTTCTATGTCAAAACCCTATTTCAAGACCTATTCCGTTATTATGCAAAATCGGGTAAGATTTTAGTTCCGGTAGATTTGACGTTATTTTGTCAGACTAACATAGACATGACAGGACTTATTTATAGTTAGGTACACAAAATGCCTTTAATTAACTTAGCAGTTCAATATTTTTTTGAAACTTTACTGTATAAATCTTCATGTGATATCCTAGCCGCATCTATGAATACTAGACTGAATTACCTTTTGAAAGTTGAGCCTAGTTTCCTCATAGCCCGGTTGCAAGGCAGTAACAGGCACAATCTCATCCCATTCGTCAGACTTAAGCCTTTCTATCTGTTCCAAGTCGCAGTCGCTGCAGGCTGAGCCCATTTTTGTATCTCTCTCAGGAATCACGGCCTCTTCTGTGAGTTTGAAAAATTTCAATATATTAGTATTTACCTTATATGGGTCATGGGTTATGGATTAAGGAGATGCATTGAATTAGGGAATTTAGGGACAGCGCCGCAAAAGAAACTTGAGCGTAAAACGTAAGCTTTGTTGCAAATGGCTGTCGCGGCTACAGTTTTCGAACAGTTTTTAAGCAAATTATTTAACTTTATCATCAGAATTTTTATCCTAAAAATAAGCTTAACAATTCAACATTTTGGTAACAATGCAAAAAACATTTAAAGCAAAATGTACTGAGATTTATGAAAAAGAAAAATTATATAACGTACCCTCAGGCGTCAAACAGGCTGCTTGGATGGAGTACTTTGGCGCGTTGTTGCCCGTAAAGAACGCCGTGTCAACAAGTAATCCTGGAAAAAAGTTACAATGTTACATTGTAAAACGACGATGTTACGATCCCAAGTTCTTTGTTTCAGAAAACTTGACATTTTTTCTTGATTTAGCAAGAAGGTTTATTTAAACGGGGGTAACGATTTTGTTTAAATTGAGTTATACTAAGGTTGTAATCAAGAAGGAAACTTGAAAGGTAAGAGTAGTTAAATCGTTGTATCGATTATAACATAATATAGAACTAATATAAGGTGGAGCAGGTTTTTGTGTAAACTTGATAGGTAGACAAACAAATTCATGCTTAATCCGTAAGAGAACCTTATTTTACCCCCTGTAATATAATTTTTTAATTATACCGAAGTTTAAGTTCGGAAAAAATATTACAATAAAACTTACCTCTAATAACACATTTAGTTGCCAGCTTTAAGATACACCAATCATGTCCAGCAACTCTCTTCCTCCTGGTCTCCCATCCATCCATCCACTTTCCGAATTCAGTGTATTTATCGAATATAAATACAGGTTCACTATCAGATAGCATGTTCTCGCATGGAGCAAAGAAATCATCAGTGGAAAATGCTACCTTTCCACCAGCCTGCAATAAAAACACACATTACTAAACTAAGAACGTTTGTTCGTACAAAGCGTTCAAACCTTGACAATATATATCTTTCACACAAACAAAAGAGAATGCAATGTGTTTCGGATAAACATCTTTATGTCGTTGGGGGGACGAGGTGGGCAAGGACTTGTCCGAGCTGCATGCCGATGACTGGCGGGAGACGGTGCAGGATAGACCGAAGTGGAGACCCTTATTATCGGAGGCCAAGACTCATTTTGGGTCGCTGCGCCGTTTAAGTAAGTTAGTAAAGTTATCTTTTTCGACTGGCCTGTTAGCGCAATGGCAGCGATCCTGCCTTTAGCGCCGGAGGTCGTGGGTTCGATCCCCACCCATGACAAATATTTGTGTGACGAACATTTGTATTTGTTGTGTGTCTGGGTGTTATTATCTATTTAAGTATGTATTTAGAAATATTTAAGTATGTTTATCAGTCTTTGACGCCCATAGTACAAGCTCTGCTTAGTTTGGGGTCAGATGATCTTGGCGTGAATTGTCCCAGATATTTATTTATTTATTATTTATTTATCTTTATGTCGTGCCTAAAACCGACTACTCAAGAATGCCAAGGCATGTCTCTATAGTGGATATCGTTTGGATGGTCAAGAATTTAAAATTCTATATTTCTATATTTAGAATGTTAATGAAAGAAATTTATTTGCAATGGTTCTCAAAGTCATAATGAATTTACGATGCACTTATATCTATAGGTCTAAAATACCTCGTACATGTTGAAATAGGCGCCACTAATATTTAAACCCCAAATTTTGCAAAAGTGTTGTATTATATTTATTTATAAGACTAACTACGAGTACTAAACTAATAAAAATCACAAACCCAGCGAGAGATTCGAATTTGAATAAATCCCGTATTGCAATCCTGAAGCTTCCAGGGCAAAGTTCTTTACACCTCGTTCCGAGGTTAAAGAGGTCTCAAACATTAATTATATAAAGCACAACTTTATATTTCACGTTTGTAGCCTATTTTTATAGTTAAATAACATGCTTTATAGAGACTTACACTAGTGCTGCAAAATTCACTCAGATCCGCAAACGCAGGAGCTTTTTTCTCAATCATTTTCGAATCAAACGTTACAATTGCACTGACAAAACGTATGTAGAACAAGTGTCACACTTAATGTGTAAGTATGAACTGATTAGCCATTTACTTTGCCCGCCTTTATATAAGTGAGAACACTGATAAAAACAATAATAATAACATTAGGCGCCCGGGCTATATCAATTTACTTTTTGCGGAGGTGATTACGAAGTACCTACAAACTATTTAAAGCACAAATAAATCATTTATTTTTACTGCCCATTCAGAAAATCACGACTGAACAGTCTCTGGAAAACTACGGTTTCTTTTGTGTGAGTCGTGAGTCACAATAAGAACAAAAAGTTCATCTCAATTTATCTTTCTTACTAATATTGTAAATGCGAAAGTTTGTAAGGATGTATGGATGTATTTGTGCTGCTCCTTCACGCAAAAACTACTGAACGGATTAGGATTAAACTTAACAGTAATACAGTTGATACATCAGAATAACACATGGGCTACAATTTATCAAGGTTTTTTATAATTTTGCCATTCTAAATAACGATAACGCAAGCGAAGCCGCGAGCGGAAAGCTGGTATTATAAATGCGAAGGTTTGTGAGGATGTATGTGTGTATGTTTGTTACTCTTTCACGCAAAAACTACTGAACGGATTTGAATGAAACATTACAGTAATACAGTTTATACATCAGAATAGCACATAGGCTACAATTTATAAAGATTTTATATAATTTGGCCATGCTATATAACGATAACGCGGGCGAAGCCGCGGGCGGAATGCTAGTAGGACATACTTGTACAATACCAATACATCTCAAAGAAATCAGTGCTGTTCAAACAGATGATAATAAAATTCTGAAGGTATTCAATGTTCTTTCAGATTCAAATAAGCAGTGTTTCAATAGGTCAAATCGATCAAAGAGTACCATGTGTTTATTAGCGTACTTTCGGGGTAAACATACTTCCATTCGCGTGTAACATTGCGGTATTCACTAATTATCCATCTGTAATTAACCAAACTATCTGCTAACGGTACCGTGTCTGTTCACTAGTATTGATGGCACTAACTACTTGTATTCAAGTGCATAGTTAACAGAACTGTGTATTGACAGTGCTTCCAAATTATTAACACTTGTTTTTATCATACGACACGATTGGCGTAGTGCGCAGTAGCACAGTTTCTCGCATTGACTTCCGTGGTGTCCCGGGTTCGATTCCCGGTTGAGTTAATTCAAAAAACGCTATTTTCTAAATTTACTTGGGTCTGGGTGTGCTAGGAGCCGCCCCTGGCTAAGTCCCTGACTGGTACCTCGTAACACAAGGATATTTATCCTTACTTCGAGACCATGACAAGTGGTGTGATAACTTGCGCATATTTGAATATATAACTCGTAGAATCTTAAACAGGAATTTATTTTAAGGAGCGTTCTACTCTTTAAACCGTAATTTTCTGGGTTTTTTTCTGGGTTGAGATGACCGAAATACAAATCTAACGCAAAAGTAATCCGATTTTCATATCTCTTGAAATAGACAAAAAAGCAATTAGTAGCGATTTCTCATAAGTCTTTACTAACATCAATTAGTTACGTAGATTCCTAAATCAATCTAGCCGTTTAGGAGTACCTAGCAATATGGACAGATTATGGCCTACAGCCAAAGTCCCCTTTAGTAGTGTATACGCCTGGAAATACAGAATCCTGCGATGCTGTGATGTGATCACAAATTTAAAATACATAACATGACATTTTTGAATTTGAAAAAGACTTTTTACTAAATTCTCATTCTTAAATCGAATCTCTTAATCATACCTACGAGAATGTTAATGTGTGGGTTTCTCAGAACATTCTAATCAGTCTACAAGTAAGTGACGAGTTCAGTCTAGTCCGTCAGTCCAAACCAGTTTGATCTCATTTAAAGATATAATTTTGATTGATAAACACGTGAATTGTAGACTGCACGATGTATACAATATAATCATGATTTGCGGTCATATAACCTTTTTCTATTACAGACTTTATAGCTTTACCTAGCTTTCTACATACAACACATTTATTGCTTCACTCATTTTCTCATGTGTGTCTGACTCTGAAAAAACCTTCTAAAAACCAGCCTTCAAGAATTCTTTAAGCTAAATGCATGCCATATTATGGCTCATTGGAAAAAATCTCGGCAGGGAGCTCATTCCATAACGTAAACCACCTAAGAAGGAGACATCTCTGAAGTCTGAACTTCAAAGTTGGGAGCATCGACATAAAGTCGCCTGTCTGTCGATATTTTATAAGGTGCATTTTGTAGCGTTCACAGGAACTACACAAATTGATAGCACCCTATTCTTTTTACCACCAAACGACAAGAAGCTGGGAGGGGTGATCCACCCCCATGTGGTTGACATTCCGGCAATCCGCAGTGAACAGTTTACTGCGTCCTTCCTGGCCTGCGTCTGTGTTTCCGGATACTTAAAACCTTGGTATCCCCTAGGCCAGAGTGATATGAAAAACATGACTGTTGGTACAATGGCAGTGATCCTACCTTTAGCGCCAGAGGTCGTGGGTTCCAATGACTAACGTTCACGTGACAAAAGTTTTTTTTAAGTATGTCTATCAGCCTCTGGCACCCATAGAATAAGCTCTGCATAAAATAAAAAAAATAAAAATTCTTTATTTCAGACTGTGTCCATAGTTAGGTCGTCAACTTTAAAATGTCACTACCTCATTTATGAAATGTCTCTACATGCCCTAAACTTTGAATCGAGTTCATTCAGAACGTGATCCAATGAAAGTATTTTAGACACTGTCACAGTCAGTTAAAAAATATAAGTTCCACGAAAATCTATATTTACCTACGTTAGAAGTTATGATTTTTTAATTCTTGTTACATCATAGATTCCTTTAAAATCTGTCGTTAGGTACCGATCCAAGCTCTTAATTCAAAATCATAGATCAGCTTTAATCCTTGATATGTATAAATAAAAATCTATTCATATAATAGTACAATGGAATTACCTAGCACCTGATCTATGTAAAAACTACTAACCTTGGGTGGTGAACAGAAGCATTTTGTTCTAAAAATACAATATACAGTGACGTTAAAAACATAGCTCTGTAGACCGCAATTTAACAATTCCATTTAAGCATAACTATAAAAGCGCATTAATAAAAATCAGTTAAGTAATTTTCATACCGAATACAATTTTAATACAATTCATAACATACGAATACATCTTCGTACGTGAGGCTGCAAAAAAAATGGGACCAAATTATGTGATGACAAACTTTTTCATAATTATGGTTGTTGAAGACTAATTTAATTATTCTTTCTCAATACGTGATAGAGATAATAACCCCCAAAAGAAAACAGAATTATCGTCACAAGAATGTTTGTCCTCGGTGTGGTTCGAACCGACTATCTTCAGCGGTATTTGCGATAACAAGTCAGTTGAGAAACAACAAGAGCATCTAGTTTCAATTCGGTTCAAATAGAACCATTGAAATAATGCCACAAAATGCTGATTATGCGAAATGTAAACATTCAATTAGGTACGTTGTTTAATATTATATTCTTAATAATGACAGTCAGTGTTGCTATTTGATCAGTGGCACAAGCATGTTCTAATTACACATAAATACATTAATGAAAGCCCCTACATACTGAATTATATTTTGGTGATTTTAAATTAATTATTTATTTCGTAACAATGGAGATTATAACACAATTTTAGTTATAATAGTAGGTTATCGCAATGGTTATGTTATGGCACCAGATGAGTTCGTTATACTCGTATCTTCCAAAATAAAAGAAATAAACGGGCCAAGTATCGCGAATTGCGTTGTAGAATGACGTTGCATGACTACGAGGCAATCGTAAGACGTTTAAGATATCAAATTGAATTGTGCTTGGAATTTTCCCTAAACTTTAAAACTTGGGAACGTTATCATGGATTTTTATAACCAAGATCAAGGTCATTCCACAAGTTGGGGGGAGAACTATGCTTAATTTTTCACAACGTGATCGAGTTAAACTAGGCGAAAACGAAGCTTAATTTGTAGTTTCTAAAGAAACTAGAAAAAAACGATTCCTAATTCCTAGGATTCCTAAACTTGAAGCCGTGCCTTCCGTAATCCAAGTGGCTGCTCTTACAACTAAGCTACCTCGACTATTAACGGACCTGGTGGTGTTTTTCTAATTTATTTCAAATTGTAAGCCAACGTTGTTTCATCAATTTGAAAAGGCAGGCAAGCACATTTCAATGGTCGGAAAAAATATTTCTGCAAATAAGTATTTGACTTTTGATAAAGATGAAACTAGCTATACTCGCACGATGATGATGAGACCGACGAAGATATAACCCAGCTGGTGAGTAAAATGAAATCTCTTTAGGGCGGGCACAAAGCACGAAGAAGTAATGACCTTTAGGGCAGAAAAGTGTTGGCTTGAATAAGGTCGCACCATTCCCGTGTATCAGGCCGCCTGAAACTAGTTACTGTGAAAATATATGGGGGAATCTTTTGTGGATAATGATGATTTTCCCAAATGAGATCATGAAATGTTTGGCTTTACATCTAAAGTAAAAGTAAAGTAATTAGCCTATAAACTGCCCCACTGCTGGGCAAAGGCCTCCATCAATACAATCATCGCTATAATGGATGGGCATTGGCTTCATCACCACGCTTGCCAAATGCGGGTTGGTGATCACAAACCCGGGCTATGTTCCAAAAAAATCCGAAACACACTTTGCCCGACCTGGGAATTGAACCCGGGACCACGGGTTTCGGGCAGAGCTCTGAATCACTCTGCTATGGAGGCGTTTTTAGGCCAGTTTTTGTAGATAGGATACTGCTGACTTGCTGATTGCAAAATTTCAGATTAAAGTCGTTTATGAGCATTACTTAATACATAATTAGGTATAGACGTTCTATCCCAGGAAGACCTTTTTACTATGCTTATAGTACGTGTACATACACAGTGTCTTAGTATCACTAGTGTCAATTGTTCCCGCTGAGAGCACGCCCACTAGCGAATGTCATACTGGTGTATCTAGTTCATGTCACTACTACAAGCATAGTAAAACGGTCTTCTTAAAATAGACAGACTATAAAATGGTAATAAGTAAGGTTTCTATGTCATCTACCCTTTTAGGTGTTATTATTCTGAGATTTGAGGATGTTTTCTGTTTGACCGGGAGTATGACTGGTAGATTTTTTTATTATTTATTGCACAAAGTTGATGATTTGTTGTGCATTATAGAATAAATAAATTATTAATCCCATACGTTTAGTATGATGCAAACGGTGTTGGGGGTGTGTCGCTAGAGGCTCGTTCGTTGGTCAACAAGATACACTGCGTGTCATGTAAGGTCGTGTCAACTAACTATTGTTTTTGATATAAAGCACTCAGAAAAACATTTATCAGAAGATGGAAATATTATAAGCAAAATATTTGTAAAAATATTTCGTCCAAATGTTAAAAGTCATTTGCCGATGCGTCAAAAAAGTCATTTGCCAATGCGTCAAATAATATAAAAACATTGATGTAATATCGCTGGCTTGCAGCGTATACACTGAAAACTTGACAATTGACCGTGACCGTAAAGAAGAACACGTCACTATGATTTTGTGTATGTTATACGCTAGTATACAAATAATACAATTTTGGCTCAAAAAATATTTCTAATGTAAGAGTGAAAGGCTGAAGACTTGAATTCCACCTGGTACCTCAAGCAATCGGTTTAAAAAAAAAAAAAATATGTTCTATCTCAAAAAAGAATACTTAAGTTGTCCTACAGTTAATTAAGATATTGAAAATAAGTAACGACGAAACATAATCGGGTACGGATGACTAATCTCAATCCCAAGCATGGTTTCTGTACCAAAAATCCATGAACTTATCAGAATGTTTATTAAAAGTTATCGGTTATACGAAATGGTGTAATTCACCGTTGGATTGGATTCTGTGTCTTACTTACTGATAGTTAGGATCAGAGGTTGGAACTCAGACCTCCGACTGGTTCAATCCGGATCAGTGATAGAACTGGATTTGATACAAGGAACTATGGTGAGGGAACAATTTTAATTGTAGATGCGATGTTCATGATTGGGTCGTAACAATGTCATGGTCAGCACAGGCATGTACTTGTAGGTCTTCGTTGTAGTATTTTATGTTGTCCAGACCAAACGTCCTCAGTTAAATCATGCAGTTGATTGGGCCAAGTGCCATTGAGCATAGCCAGGCATAGGCCTGAGGCATGCTAATTTACTTGTCTTTTGTGTTATGAAAATTAAATGAATTAAGAAGCTAAAAATGCCAAAAGCACTGGTCTGGAAATCTAAACTTCGTGTAAATGAACTGAATAATATGAAAGTTACTTACAACCTTAGTATCTTCAAGGCCAGAGTGAATAGGCATTTTCTGGGTAATCGTGTACCACCATCGGCCTCGTCATCGAGACTGTGGCCAAACGCAAACCCATTGTAAATAAAAACAAAAAAAGAAGTCGCAAACTCCATTTTATGCTAAACAAAAAATTACCTCTTAATATTCCGAGAAAAAATACTTTACAGGTTTTAACTCATTTACAGATAATGTCCGCAGGGAACGTACAAACACAAATGGCAGCCTAGTTAGGACCAGTACAGATAAGTTATGTTATTCACGTAGTGTTGTGTAGGTGTCGTGGTATTATACGAGTACATATAATATCTTTAGTACACATCTCCAAATCCAGAAACGACGATCAAAGATGAACATGTCAGTAGAATTGAATTTCGTGATATCTCGCAATGCTGATAACTATGTGGCAACTAATAAAACTGGTAAACGTCCTAGGAGCAAATATGCGGAGGATAATAATAATAATAATAATAATAATAATGAATCTTTATTTCTCTTTACAAAAAATAACGTTTTAAATAACATGTGAACTTAATTGGTAGGTACAGAAAGGGTGTTATTTTGTAGAGACTGGAGACAGTACTAGGATTACCTGTGCTACAGCCACCAGGCCTCCACCACCGGACATGACAATGTAGTTTTTATGCTTTCGTTAAGGTTTTGGAGAATATTATTTACATTTTTAAACAACTTAGCTAAAGGACACAACGAAATTAATGAAAAATACGATATCAATAGTGCGTGTGTGTGTGTATGTGGTGTGTGTGTGTGTGTGTGTGTGTGTGTGTGTGTGTGTGTGTGTGAGTTTACGTTTTAGTGAATTATTTTAATAAGCGCCTCACTCTCTTCATAGTCCTTGGTTAGTAGCCATTCTACAGACAGGCGCTTACAGTATGATTTTGCTAAGGAGTAGATTGCTAAAATACGATTTACCGAATTGTATAAGTAAGGTCCCAAGAAACAAAAAGATGGAGTGAAGGATGCTAATAATTGAAATCACTAAAAACAAAAAAGTTAACCTGTAGGACTTCCTGAATGTTACAGATATCATAGCTTTTTATTGCGTAATGGAGTAAATCACGGTAGTTCAGTGACAGAGTAACTAAACTGTGATCACAGGTTCTAAAAGCTGTTGGATGCCGAAAATAGGGTGTTCTATGCGATTAACGAAACAAATTTACAAGGCGAGGGTGGATGGAGCTGTTGGAAGGGGAAGGCCTAGACGGACGTACTTAGGACAAGTCCAAGACGTGCTTAGAAAAGGTCAGGTCAGGAGTACCCATAATCGAAGAGCATGTATGAAAGCATTAATGAGAGTGGAAGAAGCGCAAGAGGTGTGTCAGTACCGTAGCAAGTGGAAAGATGTGGTCTCTGCCTACCCCGTTGGGAAAAAGGCGTGATGGTATGTTTGTTTGTATGTATGCTAAAAAATTGTTACATTTGACTTCTATTATCTTTTTCATTCTCTGAACACAGTAGCAGCCGGAACCGTCGGGTTAAATAACGCTAAAATCAAACTCCCGAGCAGAAAGCGTAATTTATTTAGTTTTTTTTGTCATTTTCTATTGGCCAATAGGCTAAATCATTTCTGCACAAATGAAGGGCAGAATAAAGGTCTACCTCCTATGAATTCAGTTCGGAACCGTGTCAGGGTTACTGTAACATTTATCTTACTCGTGTTATTAAACAGAATGTCCACACTCGTTATCTTGAGGAATAACCGGTTCCTACTCATACCTTGGGTTAAAAGTCAAACTGCGACTCTGTTGGGCATTACTCTAATTGATGACAGATATCATCGAACCCTCTAGGCGTGACTATGCACACGCGTTGGTACGTGTTAAGTGCAGTATGTACAATATGAAGTAAATATATTATGTACCCAGTCTGTGACACTTATTACAAAGTCTGTTCTATAGCGATAAGACCGTCTAAATAGGAATTGCTGTGAATCTGTTGTATTCTTTAATTGTTTAATAAAGATCTTAGTCTTAAGACCTGTTGGTGACGGATTGTTTATGATAATATTAAATCACTGCCATGGATGACGAGCGTTGAGGTACAGAGTTTACAGAGGTACAGAGCGGTTTTTTATATGTCTTTTTGACAATGTGGTGTTGGATTCTGTTTCTATGTAAAAAAACGTGAAAAAGTGAATCGTGTTTAATTCGATTACCTTCTCCTTAAAACTGTATAGGAGACTTTAGGATCCGTTCATGATAAGGCCTTTTTTATATTTTGCTCCTAAGAGAAACCTGAGTTAATAACTCAGGTTTTCATTAAATACTGGTCGGTCATTAGTCGTTGTAAACTCTCATACCCAACTGAACTGTTTTTCTCCTCTCATGAGTGTGAAACTAAAACCCGAAACACACACTAAACGCCGATATATTACACAAAACAAATTCTACTGCCGTGTCAATGTGCCAGAATAACTGCGACGTGCCAGCCATCTATCACGTGGGCGCCGTAAATATCGTGCGGGAGCGAGCGCGTCACGCCGAGCGTTCGTCACGCGCGCCGTAGCTTTACGGTGTAGTCGTGGACGGGTTACCAGTTCACGGGGTAGGATGATCTTTGGGAAAGTGACGTTGTAGCTAGTTTTTTTTTAATGATGCTCAGCCTTCATTCATAGAACACAATGTGTTAAGCAAAGAAGAAAGAGAGGTAAGTCTTAAGTAGGTAGGGCCCGCGAGTCTTTGCTATGAGTGAACGCTCCTTGCAGTCCGTAACACGATTTGTCATTTAACGGTAATCTAGTTTAAGTTGTGACATCAGAATTTATCATTCATATTAATTTTTCTTTATCCTGTTTAAGTGGTAGTAACCATCTTGTGGCCTGATAATGAATGAAGTTTATCAGATGAACTCACAATACATGGCATTGCGCAAAACATATACTGCGAACGTGAATACCGCGAATGCGACAGCCACAGAGTCAGAATAGCCCTTGTCACTCAGACAACTCGCAAGTTTACTTCCGAAATAGCCGTCACGTCAGTCCAAAGAATACCTATGTACAAATAAGTTTAAAAGGTTTATTATAGACTATTTTGAAAGAACTCTGGGATTTGAACGCAAGACCTCTAGGTTTCGAGTTGAGCTCTGTCACCACTCGGGCAGGTAATATTTATTTTATCTAACATTTTAGGCGAATGTGGGATCCCTTCTTTATTTTTCTAATATGAAGTAAGAATGTCCGTGGTGTAATTTGTATTTGGTAGGTAATTCTAGTTCTTAGAGTGATGATTGTTAAAATAGAACAAATATTTATAATAAATGAGGGGAGTCGAATCAAAATAATGCAAACAGTCCGTTAGTAAAAAATCAGTTCACATAATCTTATACTTGACATATGACGTGACTTATAAATCTCCCTCTAAAAGCAGTCGAAGTTGCAGGCACCAACTTCCTCATACCTCTTCACGGCTCGTGAGTCTTCCCACCACGTGGCATGATTTATAAACAATACACAACCATTTATCACGGCGAAGACAGCATGTAATAGGACGCCACCGCCGGCTCAGTGCAGTCGCCAGCATCGTCTGGACGTTAGTTTGCACTTTACATGTTGAGGAAATCTTTTAGAATTATTACATTTTAGTAACTACACATTTGTCTATTTACATGAACAAAACTGCAGACCTTTTTTTTTAATAATTCGGTCGACCTTTTTATTTTAACCTCCATAATCTACATTGGTTTCCAAAGAGGTCCAGGTGGACCCCAAGGGGTCCACGTGAGACTCAAAGGGGGTCTATGTTCGCTTTATTTTTTGTCGAGTTTTGGGAATATAGTAGAGAAGTGTAGCTGCAGGGAGTCCGCCGGAACCAGCTAAATCTTAAAAGTGGTCTATGCGAAAAAAAGTTTGGGAACCTTTGACTAAAAGCAAACTCTTAAAAGCACTGACACAGTCCCAAACTTTTAGCTAACTACTGCATTCATACCCGCAGTATAAATTAGTACAAATAAGTCTTATTTAACTCGTAAGTAAATTGCTTTACCCAACTAACGGTCCCGAAAAGAAAGACGCAACTGGAAACTAATTCAATTAAGTGGGCAGTAATTAAGAAGAAGTAATGGGAACAGTAGCACAACATTAAGAGCAGGATAGTAAATCTGTTGTCTAAGTATCCACATGTCACATAGTTGCTGAAACAGTTGAGGGTATCGAGCATCTGACCCCAAACTAAACAAAGTTTGCTGCATCTATCTAGGGATTAGCGCTGATCGTCTACAAAGAAAAGACGCATTTATACAAACTGCATAAAGTGAAACTGTCGCTTTGTAGATGGAGAATTCTAGTTTATCTATTTAATCTTTATTTCTCAAAAGAAAAATGTACAAATCTATAATAATATAATGTCTAGTTCTCTGATTGTAGTAGACTGGCCTAATAGAACAGCGCAACAGCAGCGAACCTGCCTTTAGCGCCAAAAGTCGTTGATTCAGAATTTTCATCTTTTTTGCATTAACATTTGTTTTTTTTTATAATTAATAAATATATATTTTAAATAAAACAAATGTAAATATTGTTTCTTATTTCCATATTTTTTTACTACGCCCGAATCCACAAACGTCAATCAAAGCTGAGCAGCCCTTACATGTATAGCTGTCCCTTTCATTTCTATTGACATGTGACGGGGCAGCATCAATTGGAGGTGTGCTCAACTTTTGATTAGCGTTTGCGAATACCCCGGGGCAAGTCACTTAATAATATCAATAAAAATTTCAGCAGGGCTCACATGCCCATCGATCGTTTTATTTCAACGATTTCGAGTTGTTTGATTTGATCCGCCGAGTTTAGCCAATGACGGTCGAGCATTAGTTCAGCCGATAACGGATTAGGGGTAGGTATGACTGTATGTGAGCCGGTACATTTCAAGATTACACGCTCGATGCGTCCGATTGAATTCAACTTTTACTAGGCCCCCTGGGAATTTAACCCATGGACATAAATAGTTTCTACATCACCTACTGAGAACGCCATAAGTATAGTTTTTGTAAGTCTTTTGATAATCACCCGGTTTAACGCAAGGCACTCCATTTCTAAAAAACCAAGTGTGCCACTTTTTTGTCGCTTATTATAAAATCACGATAGATTTTTAGCTACGGCAATCTGCCAATTCTCAATTAATTATAATTTAGTTTGTAGACCGTTAATGTGATCATGAACGTTGAGCGTGGTTAAACGAAGCAGCGTTAAAGTAGGTAGGCACTCTTTTAACACTCTCGTCGTCTAATTCAAGCTATACCTATGATTTAACACGTGGAGGCAGAGCGGTGGTTGGTTAGTTTGTACGTTTGAAGCATTTTCTATTCGCAACGTGAACAATATTGATTTTCTTTCTTTTAGCCATATTGCATCTAACTAAAGTGCTAGTCGCTTCAAAAATAATATAACAATAAGTAATCAAAATAATACGCGTGAGTATTGCTAATCATCTTATATTATATTTGATTATATTGCATCACCCAAGAGTCTTTATTGACATTTAATAAAACAAACATCTTACCTTATCAATGATCACATTTAAAATTTATGAAAAGGACCTGTTGGTGATAAAAATAATTTAAATTTTTAGCCATTTAACAAAAGCTAGATAGATTACAATTTGAACTGAAAGAAAAACATCAATATTTTACTACATGAACAACTTCAAAAATTTTGGCTGCCTGATAATTCTAAAATTTCTTCCACCTTTACAATTGAAATATTACATATAAGATAATAAATTACTTATAATATTATTAATGTAATGAGTCATGTTTAAAGTTCCCCTCAGTAAATTTTGCCCGACCAAAACCGTACCAACTATCTGCCAATTAAAAACAATTCAAGAAATCACTGAAACACGTCGCGGAATGTCTGAGGATGTCTTCAAACCACTTGTTACGCCGAGCGAGCTCAATCGATCAGATTTTCCCCATTGCAGATAAGCTTCCTTACCCGAATCGTGGAAATGTCCCTTTGATAGCGTCTAATAAGGCACTGTCGTGGTAAACTGTCACACCTGCGTTAAAAATTACGACTTGCGACGTAACTACCTACGCGATGTAGTCTTCATCCACATACGAGTAATTCGTGGTTATGTCACTCACGCTATTCAGGGTAGTGTCTATATTTATCTACAAGATTGATTGTGAGGATATTATTAACATGGCATCAAACATTTTTGCTGTAGATTTTAAGTAATTAAAAATATTGTTGTTTTACGCGCTTGGTTTTAAAATATCAGAAATAGAAATAGAAATAGAAAAACATTTATTATTTATGGACATCGTTACATTTATAAAGTAAACACAAAAGAAGTAGGCATTAACAACAAAACATATAGGTAACAGAAAAAAAAGATCATACCATCAGACAGCGGTATCCCGATGCCCAGAAAGACAAATGGACATCACTCAGCATATAGCCTGGGCTTTATGGGCCCAGGCGCTGATTTTCATATTAATCATTTTGATACAAAGTCAAGGCCATTTTTATGGGTCTTTTTTGGATCGAATAATAACGATATAATACGAGTACGATCAGTCAAAAGTGGATCGAAAAAAACCACATTGGTAAATTCTCTTTTTATATTTATTATTCAGAGCCAGTCAAGAGCGACCTTACACTCCCAGAGGTAGTGTAACCATGTCAAATTCGCGTAATAAAAAAATTCACCACACACCCGCAAATAAGGGTAAACGGAGACGTGTGACGAGTTCTCGAGATAAGGACTAACTGTCTGACACGACGCATGTGCTGTTAAATTGCAAGCTTCGACTTTAAGTTTGTACCTTTCGATATTGTACTATAAAATTTTCCTATTTAGGCACTTTATGAAATATTTAAAAATGTAATAAGAAAATTACCTGCTGAAACAAAACGCTTCGATGCATTGCGAAGCTTTATTTGTACATTACGGTGCGGCAAGCTCAAATGGGATTATTTAGCCCTAGAATGGTCATCGCGTTGTCGGATTGAATCAACTGATTTTGGAATTAGCGACGAGTAGGCAGCTCGTCGAGGGTTATTTACAAATCAAATTTCTGCTAACGAGAGCGGCTTTTCTACGTAGTGGACCTTCCTAACATTGTTTGGGTTTATAGTCTGTATATTTTCTAGTCTTTTCGAGTTGTTAATGGAGCATAAGTCTCACAAGTCACGTTCGAGTGCTTGTTTAATTAACACCTGATTCAGAACAAAATTTCGACCGATTCGCTTATTTTCTTGGTACGGCCAGGGTGATTGGGATAATAGTACAAGATTTTTCGGTTAACCACGTGATAAGGCTTTAAAATAATACAAACTTATAAATAATGCTGCTTTCGGTTTATTATTTTGCTTAAATCATAATATTTGTACAGCAAAACTATATTTTAAATACTCTTAAACTGTAATTTTACACTACATTTGAGTCATTTTGTGGCGTTTACAGTTAAGTACCTAAGCTGTCGTGCTTAAAGTGTCGGCGCAGTTGGAAAATAAAATGTATCGTCATTTCTACCTGCACTAGTATTTCTAACTTTAATATGATCTTTATGCTTCGGCTAAATATCATGGGAATGTGGCAACTTTAACAAAATAGTTTAGTTTAAGAGGAAATGCGGCTTGTAAAGAGTAAGCAGACGCAAAAAACGTTCCCCGATAGGGTAATGCCACCTAAAACAGGTTATATTTGCCTAGTATGATTATCTGTAACTCTTTTTGAAAGAGTAACGCCTTAATTCAGAAACAACGATCAAAGTCGAGCAAACGTCAAATATAGGCTGTCCCTTTCAAACCAATAACATGTGACAGGACAGCATCAATTTCAAAGGTCTTAATTTTCGATCGTCGTTCCTGGATTCGGTCCGTCGGCTAAAGTGTCAAACCTCGTTACTCCATCAGATCAAATTTCACAGGAGACACAAAAAACTTCACCACGAATTTTTGAACAGATTTCATGAAGGTTTGTTTCGATTTTATATATGGCGGCCCGGAGTTACGTGGTATCCTATTAAGCATTTTAAACTGAAACTGCTTTTTTGTAGGATTTAAGAGCTTTGTTGTTGTATGCGGTCCGAAATTAGTAATAAAAAAGTGTAAAATTACTTTTGAAAAAAAATGGCGTTACGAGGTCTGACACTTTAGCCGAAATCATTAATATCGAAGGTTTCAAGTATAATATCACATAGCTTCCCTTTTTGTATGTAACTTCGTCTTTTTATCGGAACAAATCTCACCAATTTGTGTAATTAAGTAAAAAATACTATAATTGAAGATGGCGAAGCAGTAACGACAAACAAATTCTTATGTATTGTTTTTCAATTACGTCAACTTGTAGTGACGAGTGAGGTGACTTAAATACAACTTGCCCTAACTTACTTCTTAAATTGCTTTCCTGGGTGTTCCTGGGAGGCGCCCCTGGCTTACATCTTTATCGGGCACCTCGAAACAAAAATCATTTATCCTCATTTTGAGACCAAGACTAATGGTTTGTTGTCTGGTGCATATTCATTTTATAATTCGTTCCGGCGTTTCCAAGGAAAGAGTTGAGTCTCTACTTCAAAACGTAGCTGGTGCTCTGGTAATGTCGTATATAGGTACATTAGGTACGTCGTCGTTTGCAGTCGCGGTCCATGGGGGACAGACGCGACCAAATGGTTTAACTGCGGCAGCAGTAAAATACAGACGTCAGATGCCTCCTGAGAGCAGACGGTTTCTACTGGTGTTTTATTTCGTCAAGTTGAATAGTTTCAATTCGCTGCCAATAACATTTTGAGTTTGACGGTGTACATTTGAAAGTATTTTAATGTCGATGCTTTCAATTCAGTTACTGGTTATGTGGTCTCAACTTTCATAAACATAAGAAGACAGATTGTAATTGTACTTTAAAACCTTTAATTAATTTCAACTAAAACTTTTAAATTAGAAAAAATTATCCTGGCTAATCAGCCCACTGCCTCAGCATGTGTCTCTGCGGTACAAGACTGCAGAGACTGCTGGTATTCTGGCAGGGCCTGCCGAGTATTATCATGACTTTTTTGTGTAAGTGTGTATGTAATAGATTAAGTGGAGAAAGTGACTTATTAGTAAACCTATTACGCTGGATGCGGTTTCAAAAATGTATTTTAAAGTGTTGCTGGTCACCTTTAAAAGCTCTTTTCACTTTAGTGCGACTTCAGAGAGAGTTTATTGAATCTGATTTTTATTTCAAAATAACATCACAGAACGAGCGACGAAAAGAGGAGCGTTATACAGTTTTGCTCCACCAAAGATTTCACCCATACTAAATATTCGATTCCCACAACGAGATTTAAAAATCGCAATGTCTCCGCAACCTGCACGTTAAACACTAGGAATTCCCGAATGCAATTGCGGAATCGTATACGTAGCCAAATGGCGGCTTTAGATCTAGCGCGTTAACAGGCGTAATGTACGGGCCAGGCTTACTGGCCCCATCTTGTCCGTGTAGGGTTGACTTCTTTGAATTGGGTTCTGACGCTGTGTAAATTAACAATGTGGCTGAATGGTGGTAATTGAATAATGGTATACTCCAATTTTATATTTCTACGCCAATAATAGCAGGATCTGTGCACTAACAATAACTTAATATCCTATGTACCCTATATACCTTATTCTGAGAAATAAATGAGTTGAATTTGAATTTAGGCAGCGCATGCCCTTAAAACTACTACTTAGTATTCAATTTGGACTGCATAGTGTGCGTCATAGACGTTTGGCATGACTTTTGACTTGTTTTTGTTAATTTTAAGACCCACCTGTTGTTGTAATTCACAGAGATCACCAAGCACAGTACCACGGTCCATATACGACTTACTTATTTGTTTTTGTTGTGTAGCCTTTCTAGATTAAATCAAATATAGCAAGATACGGCACGTCCTTAAAAGTGTCAACTGAAACCGCTGCGATTCTTTAATCGTTGTGCGGTGTTGAAGGACAGAGACAAACCTATTTGTTTTGACCATGGCGTAAGCGAAACAAACGTGCGTCAGAGTAAAGTCCTGTCAATCGTATCTTGCGACGAGTGAAATTAGGCGACGGGGGCCTGATTCAAGCGGTCCACGCGCTAGAGGCGAGTCACCTATTTTGCGGTATTTTGATTTAATTGAAGAGTGTAGAGGTAATTTTCACTAAAGGTCTTCTCAGAAATGTGTCTAAGGAATAGATTAAATCACTCAAGACGAGCCAATATTGACGCTCTCCGAGTTAGTTCAAAACTGTGTATCCTCAAGTTAATTGATCTTGTACATTAATTCGTGTGTTGATGAACAAACGTACACACACACGCGCATATTTGCCTACAGCTACGTAAAAGTATTTATACTTACGTAGCGTGTGTGTTGTGAATATTTTGTATTTTGTAATAAATATTCAACAATTAATTATAAATTGTGTTTTACAAAACACAGGCTTGAATTTCGACGGTGGCAATGGAACGAGTACACTCTGAATGAGTAGTGACTAAATAATAAAGAGCTTATATTGTTTTAATTTTCATAGTCATTAACATTAAAATAGTTATTGGTTACGGGATTTTTACCATGTTTTTTGTTTTCGAGTTACTCCGTGATCATGGCACTTGCAACAGTGCCGAAATAAATATAAACACAATTTGTGTATACCTCAAATGGTTAATTACATGTATTATAAGAGCACTTTCTGCTCAGGCATTAAAATATTCAATCATTCGCCATCTGAGTTAAATCAATGGTATTGCCAAAATTTAAATTAAACTTAAAAAAATGGTTAATAAAAAATGTTTTTTATAATTTAAATGAATATTTTAATGCGAAATATTAGTTTTATTCGTTTTTTATGTTTCATTATTGCATACCTGATATGGGTAAACTGTTGTAACGTTCACCTATGCAATGTCATCCCTGCTTCTGTACTGACACAGTTTATAAGCAATAAATTATCTGATTCTGATTCTGAAAAAACACGGTGAAAACCCCGTAACTGGAGCCTGTAATATTTCTGTTTGGCTGTGTTGTTGGCTGATAGAGAATATGTCTTCTCTTTTAATCCGCCATTTGCACCTTAAATTCTGTGCAATAAAGAATAAATGAATAAACAGAATAGAACCAAAAACTTTCAAATCATGCAACGGTTTCCATTGAGCGTCTCATATTGGTTAATTAAAGACACCAGCATTTCCGCATACTTTCTCACTCTCTTCTGCGATGCAAGACTTAAAAGTGGCGTATTTGAACTCAACGTAGTGAGAAAACTAACATATCATTACAATATTGTTACTAAACATTTATTTACCAACACTGTACTAGCTATTTGGGGCTATTAACAAACTATACCAGCACTCATTAACGCGATCCATTATGGCAATCTATTGAGTAAACTAAGAACGTGGATGTTTCTGTGTCGCGACTGTTCTGAGCTGACATAAACCGGATTCTACCACCGTCTAATTATAGGCAAAGTCCGAGAGATTCTCACTGCACTGTGTTGACTCGTGCTTCGTTGCATAATGCACCTTTGGGTTATCAGAGACACGAGTTCCCAAGTAATGCGATAGTTGGGAGTTACAATTCGAATTTGGTAGAGTGTTTTATTGATGCGATTGGTTATTTGGACGAGCTCGAGTTTTTGAAGTACTTAATTGTTTTTATTTTACAATACATTTTATTTATTTAATTATTAGTTTGTACAAAAATTACAGTTTTTTACATAGAAAAATCAGGATAGCTAAAGTACAGGTGAGCTTATCTCTAAAGAGAGATTTTTTCCAGCAGACCATGATGCAAGGAAAAGCATAAAACAAACAGTGACATTGTATTATTTTTTTGGCAAATGAGTAACAGGCCTTATTACAGTCTAAGTTAATTCCCTAAACTGGGGGGTAGCGAGAAATTTCGTCAGTAAATATCTGACCTAGATGATGCGTTCGTGCCAAGTTACCGCTGACTGGCTGGAAGTGAAAAATCGTATTACGAAATGCTCAGTTAAGGGAATGAATTTGACAAGTTACAAGGGATTGTAATAAGACCCCCGTTGAGTTTCTTGCCGGATCTTCTCAGTAAAGAAACAACAAACTTTCCGACTCCAGTGGTTATTTGCAGTATATTTACGTATTGTTAATTCAATATATATATGTTAATTGAAATTTACTTATCAATAATTAGACTATTCCGAAGGATTATTTTATTTTTGCGCCAGACAACACACCACTTGTCATGGTCTCGAAGTAGGGATAAAAATCTCTGTATTACGAGGAACCAGACAAGGAGTGCCAGTGCGACTCCCAGCACACCCAGACCAGAGTCAATTCAGAAAATATCGTTTCCTGTATTGACCCGACCGGGAATCGAACCCGGGACACTGCGGAAATCGAGGCGAGAACCCGTGCTACAGCGCACTACGCCGATCGTGTCGTCGTTATGTAGTCTATATCAATAAAAAAATGTCCATCCTACATGGGCCCATCTCTTTACACAAAACTAAATCGGTCATTGCAAATATACAAGCATACCAGACATCGTTGTAAACGTATTATTTCTGAACACTTGCACGCCTTAAATTACCAACAAACAGAAGACATTCTAAAAACGTGTTTTGGAGGTAGATAAAAAAAAACTAAAACTGCTCTGTCTAAACGCTTATTGTGTGTAATGCAAATGTTAACATGGTAACCATACTTACTCACACACACACGCACACAACACATACACACAACACACACGCACACACAAACAACACACGCACACACAAACAACACACAAACACGCACATATTCAGTGATCTATTTGCCTATTATTTCGCTTAAGAAATGTTTGATTTAAGTAATTTTTTTTTTACTTATCGTATAACTTCAACTGTAGGATTGAAGAGTTGTACATTGTACCATTTCATGCAAAAAAAATCAATAAAGATTTTATTATTTTATTATAATTTTTTTTACTGGTTCTAATTTTTGACTAGCGGGTGGTCACCAGTTCGTAAAAGCAAGTCAAGTATCATTAATTATCAAAAAGTTTTATTTATTGAAAACACAGCAGGTCAGACACAGTCAGAGCTATTTCCTGCTAGATAATGCAAATTACTTCAAACCACTACATGCACTACGTAACTCAAACGGATCCGCATTCCACAAGATGCAAATGAGAGTAACGTCCGCTAGTCTCCGCCTCTCGTAACAGGCGTTCTGGTGAGAATGCCATTTTATTTAAAATAATAAAGCTCATATTTCTACAAAGTCAGCGAAATGTGGGAAAATGTAATTCCGCGCTCTCCCCGGTGAGGAACAGACGTTCTCAAGTAATAATCGTGGTATGCTCGGTGAACATGAATTGCTTGAATTTCGGAGCGCCATTTTATTTACCATTTGTGATAAGATAAACAGCCGATTAATACAAAATGTTCATATCTTTTGACGAAAACAACTGACCATTACATAATTTCAAATTTCGTCAGCAATGGTGCGACACGTGTAACTACAAGTTTATATGCGTATGGTCTCCCAATTATAAAAACATTACCAAAAACGAAAAGTATTGGGCGAGGCAGTGGCACCCTTCAATTTCGTATTCTCTAATGACGTGATCCTTCCCGAATATCGGTTTATTAAATCAATAGCTTTTTTTTCACTCAACAATTTTCAACGTTTTTCGCTGTCAGTTCAGTGCGGATTCAATATTGCTTCCCATCTACGAGCATCTGTATGTACACTGATACAAAAAAGAGGATATTTTTTGGATGGATAAACTCAAAAACTACAAAATCGTTTTTTTTTCGACAATATGTCACAGGCTTTGTTAATTTAAGAAATTATCGCTGATGAAAAGGTACCTCACCTTTTTGATTTCTTCTATCTGCAACTTCAAATGACTTTTATGGCCCTTTTCATACTTTATTTATTTATTTAATAAATTAATTATACATAAATGCAGCTTAATACTAAAAACAAAACTTATTATTACCTACACAAACATAATGTGCCTTGTAAGGCATTGCAATGTGGATGAGAGGGGAATATAATATTTCTTATTCTTACTTATTACATATGCTATAAATTTATTCATGTAAATTTATAATAAATTAATAATAATCACAGTTTATCCTCTAAGTATTATTTTACTGAATAAAACGATTTTTTTAATAGAAGTTCTTTGAGCATTTTTATAAACATACTATTATTGCTTTCGTTTTTCAATAAGTTAGGAAGCTTGTTATATATTTTAATTGACATGGGGTGGGGCCCAGACCTCTGTAATGTTAATTTTGAGTTCACCTGAATTAAATTACTCTTATAACGGGGTGTATGATGGCGGGGGACGTCTCCTACTTTACTTTGTAGGTCCTAACTGAATTATATCCCAAAACTTGAAAAAATTAAAAGTTATTTTATAAATACTTCCCTCTTTCATCTTTCAGCTAACATAATAAAACAAAATGTCTGTTTCTAGGTGCTTTACCAAAACTTTTTAATCAAACAAGTTTCTCTCAATCCCACACGGGCGAAGCCGCAGTACACCCTAGTTTCTCTACGGTGGGACAAAGACATATCAATCGTAGTATGGAAAGTTTACAGTTTCGAATCTCTCTCTATTCTCTATCTAACACCAACCGCTATGTATTCCGCTTTGGACACCTGGTTCTGAAAACAACAGTTTACACTAGAAGGCCGCAAACTAGCAAAGAGCGAAAAACATATATGTAGAAAGTTAATCACACACACACACAGGCACAGGCATTTATCAAAATAGATGACGAGAGTTTTGTACATATATACTTTGCGTGTCAGAAAAGAGTGCAATATACCTATACCTATACTATTGATGCTGTTTCATTTTTTTATGGCAGCGGATGTCACAGTCTGGTAGATTTATACCTAAATAATGAATTATATGAAAATATTTTGAGGATTCCTTCCACGAAAACAATAAGCGTCAAGGCGGGCTCAGTCTATATTTCTTCGTCGCTTACATTCAAGCTATTGCAGAAACAAAAGCTTGAAAATAAACTTCGACCCAGAAGCAGTCTGTTAATATGCCTTGAATATAAATAGGTGCCCAAACTGGAACGTACTATAACCACAGCACAGGTAGGCCGCTCCGTAGCCCAGTTACTTGACAGAGCGGGTAGACGTATCATCTATCAAACTCCTGTCAGATAGATGTACACCTTGGGCCCTAGCCAGACGCTACTTTCGTGTCGACATTTCAAATGTGAAAATGTACGGGAATGACATAAGCACTCGTCTAATTGAGATGACATTTGATGTCAGTCCCATACATTTTTTAATTTTACATGTCAAAAAGAAGGTAGCATTTTGCTCTTGGCTTCCCCCTCTGTAATATTATCAACCTTACACTGCAGATATTGCACAGATTATACTCGTATAACTAGTTGTATTTGGTGATCTCTGAACATGAAAATCCAAGACATCTTGCACCTAGAATATCTGGCCCCTAACTAAACAAAGTTCTCACTATGGGTGTCAGAGATATACATGAATATTTATTTAAACATGCATAAATAGATAAATACACCAAAGCTTAGAACGCACACAAAATCATCAATTGTCCTAGTTTTTTGTTATTTAAAAGCCAATGGAATAGTAATTGAATTGCATATTATACTTAAACGTTTGGTCAATACTAAAACTGGCAAAATGACGCCATTCCATTACGATTCCATTAACATTAAAATAACAAATTCGGGACCCCCTGGTTGTAAGTCGAGACCACGACTTTTCGTGCCATATACAAACGCTTTCATTGCTCCAACAAGCCAATAAAATTCTGATATTCAATGTTGCAAAGTGTTTGTGGTCAGGATCCAGGATTTACCAATATGGGAATCTCGGCTTATCGGTGCAATGCAGCGGTAAGTTGTCACCCGACACGAGATCAAACTTCGACACAGGATATTGTGCGGAGATTGTGAATGTGTCGGCAATCGGTTTTCACAGAATCTCTTCACTTTAGGACCAAACTGCGATCGTTTTAGGTGAAAGGTCAGTGTTATATCGTGGCTTGCTTAAATCAAAACATTTTAAGGAATTGTAACGAGACATCCTTTTTTATTTTGTTACAACGTCAATGGTTAACAATTATACCGCTTGATGGAAATCGGTTACGCAAACATATGTGCATCGTGTTGACACATTACCCGCGCGTTGTCGACCCTGTAAGCGCTCGCGTACACCTAATCCGTTATCGGTCGATCTATGCTCGGCCGTCATCGGCCGATCTCAGCCGATCAAAACTCTGTAGTAGTTCTGTCCGTCATTGGCCGACAAAATCGGTTTTGGTGTACGCGTACCGTTCATGTACATACGTTTGATTTGATCGGGCGTGCACAGTTCGGCCGATAACGGATTAGGTGTACGCAAACCGTAAGGCTAAGAGAAACTTTTGTACAGTCAGCAAGAAATAATAAATAAGGTCTCCCAGCTTCCCAACAGCTACCTGATGAGCACTGGCTATCTCTCAACCAGGAAGAACAAAACATTGCCAAAGCAGGAATATTTAGCTGCGGTCCTCCGCATGGTGGAGTGGAGGTTTTAACTTCCAGACAAGAAGCGCCGTTACTAGCGGAAGAATTGGCTGTACCATACCTACCTTAGAGTATCTTTGAGAAATAGATGAATTTTAAGTGAGGATCATATTTCCAAATCTAAACAGGTTTGTTAAGCCTGGTGTAATAATATAAGAAGTTTTCCTTGAATAATTGACGCCTTTGTAATGGCTTAAGGACTTGGGTTTGTCAGTATCAATGTCATGAACTTCCAACTTTTTAGTTCGTTTGATTTATACAAATATATACCTAAACGTAATAAATATTAGTTAATTCAGTCTAAGTAATTGAAATATAGACATAAACACATTTTAAACTTCAAAAAACTTTATTTATTATAATACTTATACTTCTGCATTATAAACTAAACTTAATAATGACAATGATGACTTATTTCTACTATACAAGGTGTTACAAAATGAGATATGAGACTTGAGGGACATACACAATTGCACATTAAACCATCCAAAGGCGGTGTTTGATTTTTGACAAGTAATACGAGAAAAAAGCTGATATCACTATAGTTTATACATAAACACTTCAAAATGCAATCCGTAAGGATGTAATTTATCAGTCCTATCTTATCAATTGTCTCTAGTTAGGGTTGAGAGCCTTCTGCGCTCACCCTACACACCGGTGAAGCTGCTAAGGCCGTCGAGGCCAAGCAGCGGCGTCCTTACCTCTCTAAGATCATAGTGAAGACATGACAAAGAAATATCATTCCAAATATTTTGGCAAATCAGTATAAGCTTGATAATTTATCTGCGTGAAATTGAAGCGATAATTTGTATCATGAAGTGATAAAGTGAAATGCAAAAATCACAGTTCGAAGTTTCTAAATTCACGTAGGCTTCAACTTGCTGATGGGGTCAATGAACCCGAAGGCTCTTACGCGGCTGATGCCACCGTCGGGGGCGATGGTGACCCTGATGTGGGTGACGGTGTCAGAGTCGCAGCCAAACCAGTGTTCTTTATGTGCGGAAAGCTGGAATAGATAGAAGTGGTTTTAAATACCTACAACTCTTGAAACAGCATGAAACGCACATGTGTGTCGAAACCAATACAATCTGGGTCTCTTCAAGAAATTAGTGAATGGGCATTCACTAGACTGACATGTTCCATAATAGACCGGATCGTAACTTAGCACCGGGTGTGTTTGCGATCAAACGACTGGCTAGTGTAATATACAATAAATACCGCAAATTTCAGTAAGAACCTATAAGAAACATATGTATTTGAAGAACATTTAAACCCATTGCTACAAATACAAATTGTACGGATCTTACAAGTATGTACAAATTTTTTGCCATTCTTGGAATATCATAGAAGTTTTTAATGCAGAATGTGTAAGTTTAATGAAGCTGTCACAATCAGTCCTATGGGCATCGTTTTTGACACCGTTAATTCGAAGCTCCTAACTATCAGCGTGTCACGTCATTAATAAAAAAAAGAAAGCAAATAATAAGTTATTATTACCTTTGTGGTATTTAAGATGTTACTCCAGGTGTATTTGGAGTCTGGAGACCAATCAGCGTAGCCTAAATGAGCGCCCTCTATCCTCACAGAGTCGGGGAAGTTGCCTTTGAAGTGAGCTGTGTCAATGCAGATGTTTTTGATTTGACCCGGGAACCCTAATTTGAAAACTGCCCATTCTTGACCTGCAAATGAGAACAATGATTATAATGATATTTTGGGAAATAAAAAAATATATTATTGTTTTAGAACACGTTATTTCTGAATTAGTTTACGTTGCAAAACACGTTTAGGGTGCATTTTACAAAAAACAATAAATGATAGTTGTAGCACGTCATACAATTATTGAAATCTACATGGCACTCTCGTGACAGTGACATTATGCCTGCTGTCTTTTTCTGGCATGTATGAGTGAAAGTAGTAGGAATACATTGAAACTTATAAAAACAGTGTGATTAAAATGACGTCAAGCACACTTTATTGTGAGGTTGGCAGCGCGCAGATAGGTCCTTGGATATTGAATGTCATTGCTTACCGGGGACTTTTAACGTTCCATCGTCATTGGCTTCGATGACGTCTGGTCTATCGAGCCTCCTCGCAGTCTCCCAGCCGTCACCCATAGATTCACTCTTGCAAGGCTTGATCATGTTCCGGGGGTGGCCGTAGTGAGCATTCGAGTAACCTTTGAAAGAAAGAAAAACTAATTTAGTATAAACAACAGCAAATAAACACTGATGATGAATTAACAAAACATTTAGGAAATTAGGAATAATAAATAGCCTCAATAGGCTATTTATAATTTGTCGATAAAGTTAGTGGTGTTAATTTTGATATTGCTCCAAATTTTCCTAATTTACAAGAATCGATAGTATATTCGTTACTTATAACTCCGGTAAAGCCAAAAAAATCGTTTTAGGCATATCGGGTTGGAAACAATAGAATCAGTATTCGACCGGGGGAATAAAACCAGATTTAACAGAATTCTAAAAAATTTAGACTTGAAATCCAATCTATACCCAAAATTCACTTTTAACTTTACTCTTTTTCGTTGTACATTTTATTTATCCACCAATTTCGTAGTTTTTAGGTATAACATACCCTCTATACAATTTTCAAAGTATTTTCGTTTTTTTTATCACGTTTAAATAGTTTAAAAGCTCAATTTATTAGACTTTGTCAAAGTTTACATTCAGAAACGTAACATATTTCGAGAACATTCTTAAATACGCTGAGGTTTTATTGATTAAGTAAAATTTCAGCTTCAATGGCACATGGCTTACGACCATAATATGACGTCACGTGGTTAGTGACCAGATTCGTTTTTGCGAAATAAAAAATTGTTTAATGATTTTAGTGCTCAAAATTAAAAACTTTATCATAGTTTTTAATAGTTATTCCTCACCTTGGCAAGTAGCCCCACTGAACAGAGACACCAAGTCAACGACCTGATCGCACGGCGGTGGTTCTGGGCGGGCTTCACCATAAACCCTGAGTCTTGCGATTCCACCATCAGGGTAAATGTTGACGCGAATGTGTGTCCATGCCTCATCGCTCAATACCTGCAAAATAAGGATCAGTTTATTTACTAAGCAAAATATAAAACCTATAAATGTTAACTTTGAAAAGAAAAGCACAAAACAGTTCTATGTCAAAACCCTATTTCAAGACCTATTCCGTTATTATGCAAAATCGGGTAAGATTTTAGTTCCGGTAGATTTGACGTTATTTTGTCAGACTAACATAGACATGACAGGACTTATTTATAGTTAGGTACACAAAATGCCTTTAATTAACTTAGCAGTTCAATATTTTTTTGAAACTTTACTGTATAAATCTTCATGTGATATCCTAGCCGCATCTATGAATACTAGACTGAATTACCTTTTGAAAGTTGAGCCTAGTTTCCTCATAGCCCGGTTGCAAGGCAGTAACAGGCACAATCTCATCCCATTCGTCAGACTTAAGCCTTTCTATCTGTTCCAAGTCGCAGTCGCTGCAGGCTGAGCCCATTTTTGTATCTCTCTCAGGAATCACGGCCTCTTCTGTGAGTTTGAAAAATTTCAATATATTAGTATTTACCTTATATGGGTCATGGGTTATGGATTAAGGAGATGCATTGAATTAGGGAATTTAGGGACAGCGCCGCAAAAGAAACTTGAGCGTAAAACGTAAGCTTTGTTGCAAATGGCTGTCGCGGCTACAGTTTTCGAACAGTTTTTAAGCAAATTATTTAACTTTATCATCAGAATTTTTATCCTAAAAATAAGCTTAACAATTCAACATTTTGGTAACAATGCAAAAAACATTTAAAGCAAAATGTACTGAGATTTATGAAAAAGAAAAATTATATAACGTACCCTCAGGCGTCAAACAGGCTGCTTGGATGGAGTACTTTGGCGCGTTGTTGCCCGTAAAGAACGCCGTGTCAACAAGTAATCCTGGAAAAAAGTTACAATGTTACATTGTAAAACGACGATGTTACGATCCCAAGTTCTTTGTTTCAGAAAACTTGACATTTTTTCTTGATTTAGCAAGAAGGTTTATTTAAACGGGGGTAACGATTTTGTTTAAATTGAGTTATACTAAGGTTGTAATCAAGAAGGAAACTTGAAAGGTAAGAGTAGTTAAATCGTTGTATCGATTATAACATAATATAGAACTAATATAAGGTGGAGCAGGTTTTTGTGTAAACTTGATAGGTAGACAAACAAATTCATGCTTAATCCGTAAGAGAACCTTATTTTACCCCCTGTAATATAATTTTTTAATTATACCGAAGTTTAAGTTCGGAAAAAATATTACAATAAAACTTACCTCTAATAACACATTTAGTTGCCAGCTTTAAGATACACCAATCATGTCCAGCAACTCTCTTCCTCCTGGTCTCCCATCCATCCATCCACTTTCCGAATTCAGTGTATTTATCGAATATAAATACAGGTTCACTATCAGATAGCATGTTCTCGCATGGAGCAAAGAAATCATCAGTGGAAAATGCTACCTTTCCACCAGCCTGCAATAAAAACACACATTACTAAACTAAGAACGTTTGTTCGTACAAAGCGTTCAAACCTTGACAATATATATCTTTCACACAAACAAAAGAGAATGCAATGTGTTTCGGATAAACATCTTTATGTCGTTGGGGGGACGAGGTGGGCAAGGACTTGTCCGAGCTGCATGCCGATGACTGGCGGGAGACGGTGCAGGATAGACCGAAGTGGAGACCCTTATTATCGGAGGCCAAGACTCATTTTGGGTCGCTGCGCCGTTTAAGTAAGTTAGTAAAGTTATCTTTTTCGACTGGCCTGTTAGCGCAATGGCAGCGATCCTGCCTTTAGCGCCGGAGGTCGTGGGTTCGATCCCCACCCATGACAAATATTTGTGTGACGAACATTTGTATTTGTTGTGTGTCTGGGTGTTATTATCTATTTAAGTATGTATTTAGAAATATTTAAGTATGTTTATCAGTCTTTGACGCCCATAGTACAAGCTCTGCTTAGTTTGGGGTCAGATGATCTTGGCGTGAATTGTCCCAGATATTTATTTATTTATTATTTATTTATCTTTATGTCGTGCCTAAAACCGACTACTCAAGAATGCCAAGGCATGTCTCTATAGTGGATATCGTTTGGATGGTCAAGAATTTAAAATTCTATATTTCTATATTTAGAATGTTAATGAAAGAAATTTATTTGCAATGGTTCTCAAAGTCATAATGAATTTACGATGCACTTATATCTATAGGTCTAAAATACCTCGTACATGTTGAAATAGGCGCCACTAATATTTAAACCCCAAATTTTGCAAAAGTGTTGTATTATATTTATTTATAAGACTAACTACGAGTACTAAACTAATAAAAATCACAAACCCAGCGAGAGATTCGAATTTGAATAAATCCCGTATTGCAATCCTGAAGCTTCCAGGGCAAAGTTCTTTACACCTCGTTCCGAGGTTAAAGAGGTCTCAAACATTAATTATATAAAGCACAACTTTATATTTCACGTTTGTAGCCTATTTTTATAGTTAAATAACATGCTTTATAGAGACTTACACTAGTGCTGCAAAATTCACTCAGATCCGCAAACGCAGGAGCTTTTTTCTCAATCATTTTCGAATCAAACGTTACAATTGCACTGACAAAACGTATGTAGAACAAGTGTCACACTTAATGTGTAAGTATGAACTGATTAGCCATTTACTTTGCCCGCCTTTATATAAGTGAGAACACTGATAAAAACAATAATAATAACATTAGGCGCCCGGGCTATATCAATTTACTTTTTGCGGAGGTGATTACGAAGTACCTACAAACTATTTAAAGCACAAATAAATCATTTATTTTTACTGCCCATTCAGAAAATCACGACTGAACAGTCTCTGGAAAACTACGGTTTCTTTTGTGTGAGTCGTGAGTCACAATAAGAACAAAAAGTTCATCTCAATTTATCTTTCTTACTAATATTGTAAATGCGAAAGTTTGTAAGGATGTATGGATGTATTTGTGCTGCTCCTTCACGCAAAAACTACTGAACGGATTAGGATTAAACTTAACAGTAATACAGTTGATACATCAGAATAACACATGGGCTACAATTTATCAAGGTTTTTTATAATTTTGCCATTCTAAATAACGATAACGCAAGCGAAGCCGCGAGCGGAAAGCTGGTATTATAAATGCGAAGGTTTGTGAGGATGTATGTGTGTATGTTTGTTACTCTTTCACGCAAAAACTACTGAACGGATTTGAATGAAACATTACAGTAATACAGTTTATACATCAGAATAGCACATAGGCTACAATTTATAAAGATTTTATATAATTTGGCCATGCTATATAACGATAACGCGGGCGAAGCCGCGGGCGGAATGCTAGTAGGACATACTTGTACAATACCAATACATCTCAAAGAAATCAGTGCTGTTCAAACAGATGATAATAAAATTCTGAAGGTATTCAATGTTCTTTCAGATTCAAATAAGCAGTGTTTCAATAGGTCAAATCGATCAAAGAGTACCATGTGTTTATTAGCGTACTTTCGGGGTAAACATACTTCCATTCGCGTGTAACATTGCGGTATTCACTAATTATCCATCTGTAATTAACCAAACTATCTGCTAACGGTACCGTGTCTGTTCACTAGTATTGATGGCACTAACTACTTGTATTCAAGTGCATAGTTAACAGAACTGTGTATTGACAGTGCTTCCAAATTATTAACACTTGTTTTTATCATACGACACGATTGGCGTAGTGCGCAGTAGCACAGTTTCTCGCATTGACTTCCGTGGTGTCCCGGGTTCGATTCCCGGTTGAGTTAATTCAAAAAACGCTATTTTCTAAATTTACTTGGGTCTGGGTGTGCTAGGAGCCGCCCCTGGCTAAGTCCCTGACTGGTACCTCGTAACACAAGGATATTTATCCTTACTTCGAGACCATGACAAGTGGTGTGATAACTTGCGCATATTTGAATATATAACTCGTAGAATCTTAAACAGGAATTTATTTTAAGGAGCGTTCTACTCTTTAAACCGTAATTTTCTGGGTTTTTTTCTGGGTTGAGATGACCGAAATACAAATCTAACGCAAAAGTAATCCGATTTTCATATCTCTTGAAATAGACAAAAAAGCAATTAGTAGCGATTTCTCATAAGTCTTTACTAACATCAATTAGTTACGTAGATTCCTAAATCAATCTAGCCGTTTAGGAGTACCTAGCAATATGGACAGATTATGGCCTACAGCCAAAGTCCCCTTTAGTAGTGTATACGCCTGGAAATACAGAATCCTGCGATGCTGTGATGTGATCACAAATTTAAAATACATAACATGACATTTTTGAATTTGAAAAAGACTTTTTACTAAATTCTCATTCTTAAATCGAATCTCTTAATCATACCTACGAGAATGTTAATGTGTGGGTTTCTCAGAACATTCTAATCAGTCTACAAGTAAGTGACGAGTTCAGTCTAGTCCGTCAGTCCAAACCAGTTTGATCTCATTTAAAGATATAATTTTGATTGATAAACACGTGAATTGTAGACTGCACGATGTATACAATATAATCATGATTTGCGGTCATATAACCTTTTTCTATTACAGACTTTATAGCTTTACCTAGCTTTCTACATACAACACATTTATTGCTTCACTCATTTTCTCATGTGTGTCTGACTCTGAAAAAACCTTCTAAAAACCAGCCTTCAAGAATTCTTTAAGCTAAATGCATGCCATATTATGGCTCATTGGAAAAAATCTCGGCAGGGAGCTCATTCCATAACGTAAACCACCTAAGAAGGAGACATCTCTGAAGTCTGAACTTCAAAGTTGGGAGCATCGACATAAAGTCGCCTGTCTGTCGATATTTTATAAGGTGCATTTTGTAGCGTTCACAGGAACTACACAAATTGATAGCACCCTATTCTTTTTACCACCAAACGACAAGAAGCTGGGAGGGGTGATCCACCCCCATGTGGTTGACATTCCGGCAATCCGCAGTGAACAGTTTACTGCGTCCTTCCTGGCCTGCGTCTGTGTTTCCGGATACTTAAAACCTTGGTATCCCCTAGGCCAGAGTGATATGAAAAACATGACTGTTGGTACAATGGCAGTGATCCTACCTTTAGCGCCAGAGGTCGTGGGTTCCAATGACTAACGTTCACGTGACAAAAGTTTTTTTTAAGTATGTCTATCAGCCTCTGGCACCCATAGAATAAGCTCTGCATAAAATAAAAAAAATAAAAATTCTTTATTTCAGACTGTGTCCATAGTTAGGTCGTCAACTTTAAAATGTCACTACCTCATTTATGAAATGTCTCTACATGCCCTAAACTTTGAATCGAGTTCATTCAGAACGTGATCCAATGAAAGTATTTTAGACACTGTCACAGTCAGTTAAAAAATATAAGTTCCACGAAAATCTATATTTACCTACGTTAGAAGTTATGATTTTTTAATTCTTGTTACATCATAGATTCCTTTAAAATCTGTCGTTAGGTACCGATCCAAGCTCTTAATTCAAAATCATAGATCAGCTTTAATCCTTGATATGTATAAATAAAAATCTATTCATATAATAGTACAATGGAATTACCTAGCACCTGATCTATGTAAAAACTACTAACCTTGGGTGGTGAACAGAAGCATTTTGTTCTAAAAATACAATATACAGTGACGTTAAAAACATAGCTCTGTAGACCGCAATTTAACAATTCCATTTAAGCATAACTATAAAAGCGCATTAATAAAAATCAGTTAAGTAATTTTCATACCGAATACAATTTTAATACAATTCATAACATACGAATACATCTTCGTACGTGAGGCTGCAAAAAAAATGGGACCAAATTATGTGATGACAAACTTTTTCATAATTATGGTTGTTGAAGACTAATTTAATTATTCTTTCTCAATACGTGATAGAGATAATAACCCCCAAAAGAAAACAGAATTATCGTCACAAGAATGTTTGTCCTCGGTGTGGTTCGAACCGACTATCTTCAGCGGTATTTGCGATAACAAGTCAGTTGAGAAACAACAAGAGCATCTAGTTTCAATTCGGTTCAAATAGAACCATTGAAATAATGCCACAAAATGCTGATTATGCGAAATGTAAACATTCAATTAGGTACGTTGTTTAATATTATATTCTTAATAATGACAGTCAGTGTTGCTATTTGATCAGTGGCACAAGCATGTTCTAATTACACATAAATACATTAATGAAAGCCCCTACATACTGAATTATATTTTGGTGATTTTAAATTAATTATTTATTTCGTAACAATGGAGATTATAACACAATTTTAGTTATAATAGTAGGTTATCGCAATGGTTATGTTATGGCACCAGATGAGTTCGTTATACTCGTATCTTCCAAAATAAAAGAAATAAACGGGCCAAGTATCGCGAATTGCGTTGTAGAATGACGTTGCATGACTACGAGGCAATCGTAAGACGTTTAAGATATCAAATTGAATTGTGCTTGGAATTTTCCCTAAACTTTAAAACTTGGGAACGTTATCATGGATTTTTATAACCAAGATCAAGGTCATTCCACAAGTTGGGGGGAGAACTATGCTTAATTTTTCACAACGTGATCGAGTTAAACTAGGCGAAAACGAAGCTTAATTTGTAGTTTCTAAAGAAACTAGAAAAAAACGATTCCTAATTCCTAGGATTCCTAAACTTGAAGCCGTGCCTTCCGTAATCCAAGTGGCTGCTCTTACAACTAAGCTACCTCGACTATTAACGGACCTGGTGGTGTTTTTCTAATTTATTTCAAATTGTAAGCCAACGTTGTTTCATCAATTTGAAAAGGCAGGCAAGCACATTTCAATGGTCGGAAAAAATATTTCTGCAAATAAGTATTTGACTTTTGATAAAGATGAAACTAGCTATACTCGCACGATGATGATGAGACCGACGAAGATATAACCCAGCTGGTGAGTAAAATGAAATCTCTTTAGGGCGGGCACAAAGCACGAAGAAGTAATGACCTTTAGGGCAGAAAAGTGTTGGCTTGAATAAGGTCGCACCATTCCCGTGTATCAGGCCGCCTGAAACTAGTTACTGTGAAAATATATGGGGGAATCTTTTGTGGATAATGATGATTTTCCCAAATGAGATCATGAAATGTTTGGCTTTACATCTAAAGTAAAAGTAAAGTAATTAGCCTATAAACTGCCCCACTGCTGGGCAAAGGCCTCCATCAATACAATCATCGCTATAATGGATGGGCATTGGCTTCATCACCACGCTTGCCAAATGCGGGTTGGTGATCACAAACCCGGGCTATGTTCCAAAAAAATCCGAAACACACTTTGCCCGACCTGGGAATTGAACCCGGGACCACGGGTTTCGGGCAGAGCTCTGAATCACTCTGCTATGGAGGCGTTTTTAGGCCAGTTTTTGTAGATAGGATACTGCTGACTTGCTGATTGCAAAATTTCAGATTAAAGTCGTTTATGAGCATTACTTAATACATAATTAGGTATAGACGTTCTATCCCAGGAAGACCTTTTTACTATGCTTATAGTACGTGTACATACACAGTGTCTTAGTATCACTAGTGTCAATTGTTCCCGCTGAGAGCACGCCCACTAGCGAATGTCATACTGGTGTATCTAGTTCATGTCACTACTACAAGCATAGTAAAACGGTCTTCTTAAAATAGACAGACTATAAAATGGTAATAAGTAAGGTTTCTATGTCATCTACCCTTTTAGGTGTTATTATTCTGAGATTTGAGGATGTTTTCTGTTTGACCGGGAGTATGACTGGTAGATTTTTTTATTATTTATTGCACAAAGTTGATGATTTGTTGTGCATTATAGAATAAATAAATTATTAATCCCATACGTTTAGTATGATGCAAACGGTGTTGGGGGTGTGTCGCTAGAGGCTCGTTCGTTGGTCAACAAGATACACTGCGTGTCATGTAAGGTCGTGTCAACTAACTATTGTTTTTGATATAAAGCACTCAGAAAAACATTTATCAGAAGATGGAAATATTATAAGCAAAATATTTGTAAAAATATTTCGTCCAAATGTTAAAAGTCATTTGCCGATGCGTCAAAAAAGTCATTTGCCAATGCGTCAAATAATATAAAAACATTGATGTAATATCGCTGGCTTGCAGCGTATACACTGAAAACTTGACAATTGACCGTGACCGTAAAGAAGAACACGTCACTATGATTTTGTGTATGTTATACGCTAGTATACAAATAATACAATTTTGGCTCAAAAAATATTTCTAATGTAAGAGTGAAAGGCTGAAGACTTGAATTCCACCTGGTACCTCAAGCAATCGGTTTAAAAAAAAAAAAAATATGTTCTATCTCAAAAAAGAATACTTAAGTTGTCCTACAGTTAATTAAGATATTGAAAATAAGTAACGACGAAACATAATCGGGTACGGATGACTAATCTCAATCCCAAGCATGGTTTCTGTACCAAAAATCCATGAACTTATCAGAATGTTTATTAAAAGTTATCGGTTATACGAAATGGTGTAATTCACCGTTGGATTGGATTCTGTGTCTTACTTACTGATAGTTAGGATCAGAGGTTGGAACTCAGACCTCCGACTGGTTCAATCCGGATCAGTGATAGAACTGGATTTGATACAAGGAACTATGGTGAGGGAACAATTTTAATTGTAGATGCGATGTTCATGATTGGGTCGTAACAATGTCATGGTCAGCACAGGCATGTACTTGTAGGTCTTCGTTGTAGTATTTTATGTTGTCCAGACCAAACGTCCTCAGTTAAATCATGCAGTTGATTGGGCCAAGTGCCATTGAGCATAGCCAGGCATAGGCCTGAGGCATGCTAATTTACTTGTCTTTTGTGTTATGAAAATTAAATGAATTAAGAAGCTAAAAATGCCAAAAGCACTGGTCTGGAAATCTAAACTTCGTGTAAATGAACTGAATAATATGAAAGTTACTTACAACCTTAGTATCTTCAAGGCCAGAGTGAATAGGCATTTTCTGGGTAATCGTGTACCACCATCGGCCTCGTCATCGAGACTGTGGCCAAACGCAAACCCATTGTAAATAAAAACAAAAAAAGAAGTCGCAAACTCCATTTTATGCTAAACAAAAAATTACCTCTTAATATTCCGAGAAAAAATACTTTACAGGTTTTAACTCATTTACAGATAATGTCCGCAGGGAACGTACAAACACAAATGGCAGCCTAGTTAGGACCAGTACAGATAAGTTATGTTATTCACGTAGTGTTGTGTAGGTGTCGTGGTATTATACGAGTACATATAATATCTTTAGTACACATCTCCAAATCCAGAAACGACGATCAAAGATGAACATGTCAGTAGAATTGAATTTCGTGATATCTCGCAATGCTGATAACTATGTGGCAACTAATAAAACTGGTAAACGTCCTAGGAGCAAATATGCGGAGGATAATAATAATAATAATAATAATAATAATGAATCTTTATTTCTCTTTACAAAAAATAACGTTTTAAATAACATGTGAACTTAATTGGTAGGTACAGAAAGGGTGTTATTTTGTAGAGACTGGAGACAGTACTAGGATTACCTGTGCTACAGCCACCAGGCCTCCACCACCGGACATGACAATGTAGTTTTTATGCTTTCGTTAAGGTTTTGGAGAATATTATTTACATTTTTAAACAACTTAGCTAAAGGACACAACGAAATTAATGAAAAATACGATATCAATAGTGCGTGTGTGTGTGTATGTGGTGTGTGTGTGTGTGTGTGTGTGTGTGTGTGTGTGTGTGTGTGTGAGTTTACGTTTTAGTGAATTATTTTAATAAGCGCCTCACTCTCTTCATAGTCCTTGGTTAGTAGCCATTCTACAGACAGGCGCTTACAGTATGATTTTGCTAAGGAGTAGATTGCTAAAATACGATTTACCGAATTGTATAAGTAAGGTCCCAAGAAACAAAAAGATGGAGTGAAGGATGCTAATAATTGAAATCACTAAAAACAAAAAAGTTAACCTGTAGGACTTCCTGAATGTTACAGATATCATAGCTTTTTATTGCGTAATGGAGTAAATCACGGTAGTTCAGTGACAGAGTAACTAAACTGTGATCACAGGTTCTAAAAGCTGTTGGATGCCGAAAATAGGGTGTTCTATGCGATTAACGAAACAAATTTACAAGGCGAGGGTGGATGGAGCTGTTGGAAGGGGAAGGCCTAGACGGACGTACTTAGGACAAGTCCAAGACGTGCTTAGAAAAGGTCAGGTCAGGAGTACCCATAATCGAAGAGCATGTATGAAAGCATTAATGAGAGTGGAAGAAGCGCAAGAGGTGTGTCAGTACCGTAGCAAGTGGAAAGATGTGGTCTCTGCCTACCCCGTTGGGAAAAAGGCGTGATGGTATGTTTGTTTGTATGTATGCTAAAAAATTGTTACATTTGACTTCTATTATCTTTTTCATTCTCTGAACACAGTAGCAGCCGGAACCGTCGGGTTAAATAACGCTAAAATCAAACTCCCGAGCAGAAAGCGTAATTTATTTAGTTTTTTTTGTCATTTTCTATTGGCCAATAGGCTAAATCATTTCTGCACAAATGAAGGGCAGAATAAAGGTCTACCTCCTATGAATTCAGTTCGGAACCGTGTCAGGGTTACTGTAACATTTATCTTACTCGTGTTATTAAACAGAATGTCCACACTCGTTATCTTGAGGAATAACCGGTTCCTACTCATACCTTGGGTTAAAAGTCAAACTGCGACTCTGTTGGGCATTACTCTAATTGATGACAGATATCATCGAACCCTCTAGGCGTGACTATGCACACGCGTTGGTACGTGTTAAGTGCAGTATGTACAATATGAAGTAAATATATTATGTACCCAGTCTGTGACACTTATTACAAAGTCTGTTCTATAGCGATAAGACCGTCTAAATAGGAATTGCTGTGAATCTGTTGTATTCTTTAATTGTTTAATAAAGATCTTAGTCTTAAGACCTGTTGGTGACGGATTGTTTATGATAATATTAAATCACTGCCATGGATGACGAGCGTTGAGGTACAGAGTTTACAGAGGTACAGAGCGGTTTTTTATATGTCTTTTTGACAATGTGGTGTTGGATTCTGTTTCTATGTAAAAAAACGTGAAAAAGTGAATCGTGTTTAATTCGATTACCTTCTCCTTAAAACTGTATAGGAGACTTTAGGATCCGTTCATGATAAGGCCTTTTTTATATTTTGCTCCTAAGAGAAACCTGAGTTAATAACTCAGGTTTTCATTAAATACTGGTCGGTCATTAGTCGTTGTAAACTCTCATACCCAACTGAACTGTTTTTCTCCTCTCATGAGTGTGAAACTAAAACCCGAAACACACACTAAACGCCGATATATTACACAAAACAAATTCTACTGCCGTGTCAATGTGCCAGAATAACTGCGACGTGCCAGCCATCTATCACGTGGGCGCCGTAAATATCGTGCGGGAGCGAGCGCGTCACGCCGAGCGTTCGTCACGCGCGCCGTAGCTTTACGGTGTAGTCGTGGACGGGTTACCAGTTCACGGGGTAGGATGATCTTTGGGAAAGTGACGTTGTAGCTAGTTTTTTTTTAATGATGCTCAGCCTTCATTCATAGAACACAATGTGTTAAGCAAAGAAGAAAGAGAGGTAAGTCTTAAGTAGGTAGGGCCCGCGAGTCTTTGCTATGAGTGAACGCTCCTTGCAGTCCGTAACACGATTTGTCATTTAACGGTAATCTAGTTTAAGTTGTGACATCAGAATTTATCATTCATATTAATTTTTCTTTATCCTGTTTAAGTGGTAGTAACCATCTTGTGGCCTGATAATGAATGAAGTTTATCAGATGAACTCACAATACATGGCATTGCGCAAAACATATACTGCGAACGTGAATACCGCGAATGCGACAGCCACAGAGTCAGAATAGCCCTTGTCACTCAGACAACTCGCAAGTTTACTTCCGAAATAGCCGTCACGTCAGTCCAAAGAATACCTATGTACAAATAAGTTTAAAAGGTTTATTATAGACTATTTTGAAAGAACTCTGGGATTTGAACGCAAGACCTCTAGGTTTCGAGTTGAGCTCTGTCACCACTCGGGCAGGTAATATTTATTTTATCTAACATTTTAGGCGAATGTGGGATCCCTTCTTTATTTTTCTAATATGAAGTAAGAATGTCCGTGGTGTAATTTGTATTTGGTAGGTAATTCTAGTTCTTAGAGTGATGATTGTTAAAATAGAACAAATATTTATAATAAATGAGGGGAGTCGAATCAAAATAATGCAAACAGTCCGTTAGTAAAAAATCAGTTCACATAATCTTATACTTGACATATGACGTGACTTATAAATCTCCCTCTAAAAGCAGTCGAAGTTGCAGGCACCAACTTCCTCATACCTCTTCACGGCTCGTGAGTCTTCCCACCACGTGGCATGATTTATAAACAATACACAACCATTTATCACGGCGAAGACAGCATGTAATAGGACGCCACCGCCGGCTCAGTGCAGTCGCCAGCATCGTCTGGACGTTAGTTTGCACTTTACATGTTGAGGAAATCTTTTAGAATTATTACATTTTAGTAACTACACATTTGTCTATTTACATGAACAAAACTGCAGACCTTTTTTTTTAATAATTCGGTCGACCTTTTTATTTTAACCTCCATAATCTACATTGGTTTCCAAAGAGGTCCAGGTGGACCCCAAGGGGTCCACGTGAGACTCAAAGGGGGTCTATGTTCGCTTTATTTTTTGTCGAGTTTTGGGAATATAGTAGAGAAGTGTAGCTGCAGGGAGTCCGCCGGAACCAGCTAAATCTTAAAAGTGGTCTATGCGAAAAAAAGTTTGGGAACCTTTGACTAAAAGCAAACTCTTAAAAGCACTGACACAGTCCCAAACTTTTAGCTAACTACTGCATTCATACCCGCAGTATAAATTAGTACAAATAAGTCTTATTTAACTCGTAAGTAAATTGCTTTACCCAACTAACGGTCCCGAAAAGAAAGACGCAACTGGAAACTAATTCAATTAAGTGGGCAGTAATTAAGAAGAAGTAATGGGAACAGTAGCACAACATTAAGAGCAGGATAGTAAATCTGTTGTCTAAGTATCCACATGTCACATAGTTGCTGAAACAGTTGAGGGTATCGAGCATCTGACCCCAAACTAAACAAAGTTTGCTGCATCTATCTAGGGATTAGCGCTGATCGTCTACAAAGAAAAGACGCATTTATACAAACTGCATAAAGTGAAACTGTCGCTTTGTAGATGGAGAATTCTAGTTTATCTATTTAATCTTTATTTCTCAAAAGAAAAATGTACAAATCTATAATAATATAATGTCTAGTTCTCTGATTGTAGTAGACTGGCCTAATAGAACAGCGCAACAGCAGCGAACCTGCCTTTAGCGCCAAAAGTCGTTGATTCAGAATTTTCATCTTTTTTGCATTAACATTTGTTTTTTTTTATAATTAATAAATATATATTTTAAATAAAACAAATGTAAATATTGTTTCTTATTTCCATATTTTTTTACTACGCCCGAATCCACAAACGTCAATCAAAGCTGAGCAGCCCTTACATGTATAGCTGTCCCTTTCATTTCTATTGACATGTGACGGGGCAGCATCAATTGGAGGTGTGCTCAACTTTTGATTAGCGTTTGCGAATACCCCGGGGCAAGTCACTTAATAATATCAATAAAAATTTCAGCAGGGCTCACATGCCCATCGATCGTTTTATTTCAACGATTTCGAGTTGTTTGATTTGATCCGCCGAGTTTAGCCAATGACGGTCGAGCATTAGTTCAGCCGATAACGGATTAGGGGTAGGTATGACTGTATGTGAGCCGGTACATTTCAAGATTACACGCTCGATGCGTCCGATTGAATTCAACTTTTACTAGGCCCCCTGGGAATTTAACCCATGGACATAAATAGTTTCTACATCACCTACTGAGAACGCCATAAGTATAGTTTTTGTAAGTCTTTTGATAATCACCCGGTTTAACGCAAGGCACTCCATTTCTAAAAAACCAAGTGTGCCACTTTTTTGTCGCTTATTATAAAATCACGATAGATTTTTAGCTACGGCAATCTGCCAATTCTCAATTAATTATAATTTAGTTTGTAGACCGTTAATGTGATCATGAACGTTGAGCGTGGTTAAACGAAGCAGCGTTAAAGTAGGTAGGCACTCTTTTAACACTCTCGTCGTCTAATTCAAGCTATACCTATGATTTAACACGTGGAGGCAGAGCGGTGGTTGGTTAGTTTGTACGTTTGAAGCATTTTCTATTCGCAACGTGAACAATATTGATTTTCTTTCTTTTAGCCATATTGCATCTAACTAAAGTGCTAGTCGCTTCAAAAATAATATAACAATAAGTAATCAAAATAATACGCGTGAGTATTGCTAATCATCTTATATTATATTTGATTATATTGCATCACCCAAGAGTCTTTATTGACATTTAATAAAACAAACATCTTACCTTATCAATGATCACATTTAAAATTTATGAAAAGGACCTGTTGGTGATAAAAATAATTTAAATTTTTAGCCATTTAACAAAAGCTAGATAGATTACAATTTGAACTGAAAGAAAAACATCAATATTTTACTACATGAACAACTTCAAAAATTTTGGCTGCCTGATAATTCTAAAATTTCTTCCACCTTTACAATTGAAATATTACATATAAGATAATAAATTACTTATAATATTATTAATGTAATGAGTCATGTTTAAAGTTCCCCTCAGTAAATTTTGCCCGACCAAAACCGTACCAACTATCTGCCAATTAAAAACAATTCAAGAAATCACTGAAACACGTCGCGGAATGTCTGAGGATGTCTTCAAACCACTTGTTACGCCGAGCGAGCTCAATCGATCAGATTTTCCCCATTGCAGATAAGCTTCCTTACCCGAATCGTGGAAATGTCCCTTTGATAGCGTCTAATAAGGCACTGTCGTGGTAAACTGTCACACCTGCGTTAAAAATTACGACTTGCGACGTAACTACCTACGCGATGTAGTCTTCATCCACATACGAGTAATTCGTGGTTATGTCACTCACGCTATTCAGGGTAGTGTCTATATTTATCTACAAGATTGATTGTGAGGATATTATTAACATGGCATCAAACATTTTTGCTGTAGATTTTAAGTAATTAAAAATATTGTTGTTTTACGCGCTTGGTTTTAAAATATCAGAAATAGAAATAGAAATAGAAAAACATTTATTATTTATGGACATCGTTACATTTATAAAGTAAACACAAAAGAAGTAGGCATTAACAACAAAACATATAGGTAACAGAAAAAAAAGATCATACCATCAGACAGCGGTATCCCGATGCCCAGAAAGACAAATGGACATCACTCAGCATATAGCCTGGGCTTTATGGGCCCAGGCGCTGATTTTCATATTAATCATTTTGATACAAAGTCAAGGCCATTTTTATGGGTCTTTTTTGGATCGAATAATAACGATATAATACGAGTACGATCAGTCAAAAGTGGATCGAAAAAAACCACATTGGTAAATTCTCTTTTTATATTTATTATTCAGAGCCAGTCAAGAGCGACCTTACACTCCCAGAGGTAGTGTAACCATGTCAAATTCGCGTAATAAAAAAATTCACCACACACCCGCAAATAAGGGTAAACGGAGACGTGTGACGAGTTCTCGAGATAAGGACTAACTGTCTGACACGACGCATGTGCTGTTAAATTGCAAGCTTCGACTTTAAGTTTGTACCTTTCGATATTGTACTATAAAATTTTCCTATTTAGGCACTTTATGAAATATTTAAAAATGTAATAAGAAAATTACCTGCTGAAACAAAACGCTTCGATGCATTGCGAAGCTTTATTTGTACATTACGGTGCGGCAAGCTCAAATGGGATTATTTAGCCCTAGAATGGTCATCGCGTTGTCGGATTGAATCAACTGATTTTGGAATTAGCGACGAGTAGGCAGCTCGTCGAGGGTTATTTACAAATCAAATTTCTGCTAACGAGAGCGGCTTTTCTACGTAGTGGACCTTCCTAACATTGTTTGGGTTTATAGTCTGTATATTTTCTAGTCTTTTCGAGTTGTTAATGGAGCATAAGTCTCACAAGTCACGTTCGAGTGCTTGTTTAATTAACACCTGATTCAGAACAAAATTTCGACCGATTCGCTTATTTTCTTGGTACGGCCAGGGTGATTGGGATAATAGTACAAGATTTTTCGGTTAACCACGTGATAAGGCTTTAAAATAATACAAACTTATAAATAATGCTGCTTTCGGTTTATTATTTTGCTTAAATCATAATATTTGTACAGCAAAACTATATTTTAAATACTCTTAAACTGTAATTTTACACTACATTTGAGTCATTTTGTGGCGTTTACAGTTAAGTACCTAAGCTGTCGTGCTTAAAGTGTCGGCGCAGTTGGAAAATAAAATGTATCGTCATTTCTACCTGCACTAGTATTTCTAACTTTAATATGATCTTTATGCTTCGGCTAAATATCATGGGAATGTGGCAACTTTAACAAAATAGTTTAGTTTAAGAGGAAATGCGGCTTGTAAAGAGTAAGCAGACGCAAAAAACGTTCCCCGATAGGGTAATGCCACCTAAAACAGGTTATATTTGCCTAGTATGATTATCTGTAACTCTTTTTGAAAGAGTAACGCCTTAATTCAGAAACAACGATCAAAGTCGAGCAAACGTCAAATATAGGCTGTCCCTTTCAAACCAATAACATGTGACAGGACAGCATCAATTTCAAAGGTCTTAATTTTCGATCGTCGTTCCTGGATTCGGTCCGTCGGCTAAAGTGTCAAACCTCGTTACTCCATCAGATCAAATTTCACAGGAGACACAAAAAACTTCACCACGAATTTTTGAACAGATTTCATGAAGGTTTGTTTCGATTTTATATATGGCGGCCCGGAGTTACGTGGTATCCTATTAAGCATTTTAAACTGAAACTGCTTTTTTGTAGGATTTAAGAGCTTTGTTGTTGTATGCGGTCCGAAATTAGTAATAAAAAAGTGTAAAATTACTTTTGAAAAAAAATGGCGTTACGAGGTCTGACACTTTAGCCGAAATCATTAATATCGAAGGTTTCAAGTATAATATCACATAGCTTCCCTTTTTGTATGTAACTTCGTCTTTTTATCGGAACAAATCTCACCAATTTGTGTAATTAAGTAAAAAATACTATAATTGAAGATGGCGAAGCAGTAACGACAAACAAATTCTTATGTATTGTTTTTCAATTACGTCAACTTGTAGTGACGAGTGAGGTGACTTAAATACAACTTGCCCTAACTTACTTCTTAAATTGCTTTCCTGGGTGTTCCTGGGAGGCGCCCCTGGCTTACATCTTTATCGGGCACCTCGAAACAAAAATCATTTATCCTCATTTTGAGACCAAGACTAATGGTTTGTTGTCTGGTGCATATTCATTTTATAATTCGTTCCGGCGTTTCCAAGGAAAGAGTTGAGTCTCTACTTCAAAACGTAGCTGGTGCTCTGGTAATGTCGTATATAGGTACATTAGGTACGTCGTCGTTTGCAGTCGCGGTCCATGGGGGACAGACGCGACCAAATGGTTTAACTGCGGCAGCAGTAAAATACAGACGTCAGATGCCTCCTGAGAGCAGACGGTTTCTACTGGTGTTTTATTTCGTCAAGTTGAATAGTTTCAATTCGCTGCCAATAACATTTTGAGTTTGACGGTGTACATTTGAAAGTATTTTAATGTCGATGCTTTCAATTCAGTTACTGGTTATGTGGTCTCAACTTTCATAAACATAAGAAGACAGATTGTAATTGTACTTTAAAACCTTTAATTAATTTCAACTAAAACTTTTAAATTAGAAAAAATTATCCTGGCTAATCAGCCCACTGCCTCAGCATGTGTCTCTGCGGTACAAGACTGCAGAGACTGCTGGTATTCTGGCAGGGCCTGCCGAGTATTATCATGACTTTTTTGTGTAAGTGTGTATGTAATAGATTAAGTGGAGAAAGTGACTTATTAGTAAACCTATTACGCTGGATGCGGTTTCAAAAATGTATTTTAAAGTGTTGCTGGTCACCTTTAAAAGCTCTTTTCACTTTAGTGCGACTTCAGAGAGAGTTTATTGAATCTGATTTTTATTTCAAAATAACATCACAGAACGAGCGACGAAAAGAGGAGCGTTATACAGTTTTGCTCCACCAAAGATTTCACCCATACTAAATATTCGATTCCCACAACGAGATTTAAAAATCGCAATGTCTCCGCAACCTGCACGTTAAACACTAGGAATTCCCGAATGCAATTGCGGAATCGTATACGTAGCCAAATGGCGGCTTTAGATCTAGCGCGTTAACAGGCGTAATGTACGGGCCAGGCTTACTGGCCCCATCTTGTCCGTGTAGGGTTGACTTCTTTGAATTGGGTTCTGACGCTGTGTAAATTAACAATGTGGCTGCTTTTCCACCTGAGATACTATGCTGCTATGATGTGCAAGTTAAGCTACGAAAGTATTAGGCAATTTTCACTAGTGCTATTATGTAACGGAGCAAGTAACATGTGCTACGAAGATGCGCCGCCACAAAATAGCTGTGCAAGCAAGATGCGCAGCTCGCGCTATGCGATGTAACGATAGTAGAGAAATGCACGGGCACGCATCCATGTGCTATGTCATGTGGCATAATAAAAAAATGGCTTAGTAGAACCCGTTTCGTCTAGTGCTATGCTATGTGTCCTAATGTCTAGTGGCTATTCCTCAATAATTTAGTAACGAAGCGAGTAACATGTCCTACGAAGATGCGCCGCCACAAAATAGCTGTGCAAGCAAGATGCGCAGCTCGCGCTATGCGATGTAACGATAGTAGGGAAATGCACGGGCACGCATCCATGTGCCATGTCATGTGTCATATGAAAAATATGGCTTAGTAGAACCCGTTTCCTCTAGTGCTATGCTATGTGTCCTAATGTATTTTATCTCATTTCTCACAGCGATCCATATTGTCTCAATCCAATCGTTATAATAATAATCAAGAAAACGCACAATCACTACAAAAAATACGAAACGAGTGAGTGACAAAACTGACAGATTTTTTAATCGGCATCAGTCATGTCACCTATTAGAACACAGATATTTTGAACGATTAATGCAATTAATGTATCGATTATGAGTTAAACGATTTTTACTTTTTTATTATACTTAAGTACTTAAATAAATATTAATAAAAACAACTGAATATAATACATTAATTTGCTCGGGGTTGCTTATTTTTATTTATATAAATGCATTTATGCCGTTTAGTTGTTCGTTTCATCGATTAAATGCACATGCACATCTTGATTTTTGTATTTCTCAGTTCCTAGGTAGTGAATTAGGTAGATATTTTCCTTTTTAGAACACAGATATACTGACACTTTTTTTGTACTATTTTTCAACTCAATACATTTTAGCCCAGAAATCCCATTCTCCTTTTTGATTAAACCTGTGGTTATGCACAACCTCGTGTTCTTAATTTGTAGTTTTGGAAATAATTTTGCAGATTAGATTTCTAAACGGCTTAACATTATTAATATCTGTACGAGGGACAGCCCTAAATGATTCCAAGATGCCGTAGTAGCTAAATATTCGAATTTACTTTCATAAAAGTGCACCGAATACTACTGAGTTCAGTGAGTCAAATCTAAAAATGAGAGCAATTAATATTTAGAACAAGCGAAATAAAGGTTATTCCTGCAAGAAAATTTAAAAATTTTAGCTTTTCCTTATGTTAGATATTCTAAAAATTATGTAAGACTCTGAAGTAAAGTAAAAAGGTATCGTTATTATATTATTCTACGAAGAAAAACGGGAGCTTTCTGACTTTAGGTTTTTGTCATCAAGTAGGTGTGTTTATCGCTTATAAGAGTAGCGCTGCACAGTTTTGAATGACAAAAAAAAGGTCGATGTGTGATGAGTTTATTTATTATTTGTTTTCACAAGATTGCGGCGACGTAATTAATTAAAACTTAAATCGTAGATAATAAAAATCGCCAAATCGAAATAAATCAAAATAATTTAGAGGTATGTATATTATAAATTGGGGAGGATTGGTAAATAAAAAGAGCTCTTTCGCCTTTTTTGCCTTTTAACAGAAATATTGTATTAGTATCTCTTCAATTCTCAAACATTTTTCAAAGTTAACGCTGGAGCAACAAGTAGTTTAAGTACTGATCAAAACTAAGGAGCAGCCCAGAATTGGCATAAACTAAGTAAGTATTTTACACTGTAATGCCAAAATACGAAATCGATACGAAAGCCTTTAAATCACAGCTTTAAAAACAGCGCTTTTTCGAAACCTCATTACATGTTCATATAAAAATTTCTAATTCTATTATACCGGGAGATTATCAAAAGACTTCCGAAAATGAAATGGCGGACTTACGAGTAGTTAGTGGTGAAGTAACTTTGTGAAAGGAAATTTGATTATTAACAAGTTGACTTAAAAGGGTACGAGCATTATTACCAATGGAATTGAATCGTAAATCAATGGATTTTCAAGGGTAAAAAAATTAGTAGCGGGTCACACCTTGATTTGTTGTCCGATTCGAGATATCGGCTTTTACAGTAGTTATCTCGGATTGGACGCAAAAACAATAAAATATGTACTGTCGTGTTTACTTAGGTTACTGCAAGGTCGGCCAGGAGAGACCCAAAACGCAGGTATATTTACTAACTCAAATAATAATACAATTATTCAACATTATTGTACATGCTTGACAGTTCGGCGCAGTGTGGGCTCCTGTGCGCATATTGTTTCAATAACATGGTATCTAGGATATGCAAGGCATGAGGGGTTTCACAGAACCCGCTAGTTTTTTTAACAATGTTATTATTGACGATGCTTAGTTTTTAACCGACTTCAAAAAAGGAGGAGGTGCTCAATTCGACTGTATATTTTTTTAGTGTATTTTTATGTTTGTTACCTCAAAACTTTCGACTCGGTGAAGGGATTTTGATCATTATCATTTTATTTGAAAGCTGGGGCTTCCCGAATCGTCCCATTTTAATTTGGTCTAGTTCTGACAGTGGCATCCATGAGAAAACCATATATGTCTTAAATCTAGATAGACAAAATGAGCGACAAATGGACGAAAAACTCAATATTACGCCAACCGATTTTGATAATTATTTGTTTATTTGAAAGCAGAAGCTGCCTGTGTGGTCCTGTTTTAATTTGGTCCAGTTCTGACAGTGGCATCCATGGGAAATCCATATAAGTATTAAATCTAGATAAACCATATGAGCGACAAATGGACGAATAACTCATTATCACGCCAACCGATTTCGATGCTTCTTTTTTTATTGGAAAGGATATACTTCAAGGGTAGTTTAATGAGAGTTTGGTTCTGATTGTGGGATTATTAGAGCAAGCATAAATTTTAACCAAAAAAAAAACAATTAAAGAAAAACTATTCCAAAACAAAGCACTCAAAACAAAAAAATTAACAAAAAAAAACCAACTTCAAGAAAAACTATTCCAAAACAAAGCACTAAAAAGTAAAGAAATAATTGCGTATTCTTCTTAAACTTATAAGATAATATAATGTAGGTACAATTATTGTTATTGTTGGAGTCGGTGTCAGCCAAGGAAACACTACAATATACCTAGCAATATACCTATTTCTTACATATCACGTTTACGTATGTATGTAGGTAGTTACAGACCTACATTGGCTGACACCGACTTCAACAATAATAATAATTGTACCTACATTATATTATTATTTTTTGTTTATTTCTTGATTTTCAGTGAATAGTTCTTATTTATTTTATACATCGAAAAAGTATCGTCCATTAGCTCCTAAGAATTGAAGAGTTCCGTTACTTTGTCACGGATCCCATAATCAGTACCTAACCAAACTCTCATTAAAATATCCTTGAAGTCCTTCCTTTCCTTTCTAATAAAAAAAGATGCATCGAAATCGGTTGGCGTGATTTATTGAGTTATTCGTCCATTGGTCGCGCATATGGTTTATCTAGATTTAAGACTTATATGGATTTTCCATGGATGCTACTATCAGAACTGGACCAAATTAGAATGGGACCACACTTGCAGCATTAGCTTTCAATTTTTTTTTATCAAAATCGGTTGGCGTAATATTGAGTTATTCGTCCATATGTCGCTCATTTTGTCCATCTAAATTTAGGACTTATATGGTTTTCTCATGGATGACACCGTCAGAACTAGACCAAATTACCCAGTCGGAAGTTTTGAGGTAACAAACATTAAAAAAAAACATACCGTCGAATTGAGAACCTCCTACTTTTTTTGAAGTCGGTTAAAAAGTAAAGAAATAATTGCGTACTCTTCTAAAACTTATACGATAATATAATGTAGGTACAATTATTGTTATTGTTGCAGTCGGTGTCAGCCAAGGAAACACTACTATATACCTAGCGATATACCTATTTCTTACATATTACGTTTACGTATGTATGTAGGTAGTTACAAACCTACATTGGCTGACACCGACTCCAACAATAACAATAATTGTACCTACATTATATTATCGTATAAGTTTTAGAAGAATACGAAGAACATATTATATTACTCGACTCACTATAACCATTTGGGTGCTAACGCTAATATTATATATATATTAGCGTTAGCACCCAAATGGTTATAGTGAGTCGTACATACGTGTACGTGTTATATTACCACAGTATGCACACAGCGAAAACAAACACTTGAAGCAGAAGTAACGTAGTGCCACCGCCACCTTACAAACTTTATCAGTGCAGGGGCTAGCTGTGTTTGTTTTTATGCGTTGAGAATTAATACAGTTCGATATTAAAAATGATTTTATGAAACAACTTGTCTATATACTGTCCCACTGCTGGGAAAAGACCTCCAACTTTGAAATCATGTCATCATTACAATGGCTTAGTCACCACTTGCCTCGGAAAATCCGAAAACTCTTTACTCAAACTAGGATTGGAACCCAAGTATCCCAATCGTCATAATATTTTATTCCATAAAATACAAGGCATCTATTCAAATCTAACTATTATATGTGTAGCAGACTCAAAAGCTTCTAAAGTTTTACGATAATTCGTCATTTTCGCACCGAAGTAGGCTCCTTAGGCAGGCAGTCATCCACAATTCCCACACGAAGACCCTTATACTGTGCAGTTGCAAGAGACGGTAATTTACCCATAAGCTTTAGTAAGCTTAGGTTACGTGACATTGCGTAGGTTAATCAAATTGCTCGACAGTCAGTGAACATGTCATTGTTTGTAATTTTACGGGTACGGCACCAGTAACTTTCACCCGTTGTTATAATCCACACGAATGACAAATTATTAAATAACATTCATCATTTGTATCTAAGATATTCATTCATATAATACATTATTCTTCATATCGCTCCATCTTTTTTCTGTCTTCCTTTCGTTTTTTCGTGTTAACAAGAAGCTTAATTTTACGTCTAAGTAAGTGATAGTCATATCATTCAATATTATTGCTCCATGTAGTTTCATGTTCGGCTCATTACATAGTAATGCCATTACTAATTCATGACCTATTAATGACTTCAGAAATAATACTTCAGGTTTTTGTGCACAACTATGTTTATACATCACAATTTATGAATAGATTTTCGCCAACAGTGTCTGCTGCAAGAAATACCTTCCGTCGCACTGTGCATCAGTAATTAAGGATTCTGGAAATCAAACCAAGCTCTGTTGCTGCTTACCACCAGGACTTTTGAACAGAAACAGAATGGTAACTTGCATATTAATTTTATCCAAAGTTTATAAAAGCAAAACACCATTAGCAATTTTTGCGCCTACTAGCTTACAATACTCAGGTTTCTAATTAAAACCGCCATTTTAGACTAATTTACTACAAGTAACTCTATAATATAATTATATACGGCAAAAATAGCAATTTGAAGGCCCCGGAAAGGAGAGAAAGGTCGAACAAGGTCCCGTTATCCTATTTCGTAGCGAGGTAACTACGCTACGAGCGTCGAATTACGTTCGTAGCATGTAGCTCGGCGTTAAAGAGTGTTATACGAACTCACAAAGAAATAAAAAAACTTGTACATGTCCCATCTTACTCGTAGCAAGGAAGTACATAACTCCCGGGTTTATCCGGCGCTATCCCGGCCTTTTATTTATGACTCGCTTAGCGACCGTCCGTTGAGGTCGCAGAATTAATGTTCCTCTACTCTGAATAATTACGGTTTTTTTCCTCGACTCAAGGAGCTGGGCGAAGATGATAAAAATAAACTACAACACGGCCCAAGTAATTAAGTGTTAGCTGCAGTAATAAACCTCTTTATTAAAAACTTTTTAACGCCAGTGACAACGTAACGAAGAACGCTGATCTTGAAGCTAAAATAATATGCAGAGGATCTTCGAAACTTCTTAAGATTTGTTTCTGTTGGTTTCAAATAAAGATTTTATTATTATTATTCTCTTTATTAAGCATAAAACTTAGGTATAAACTTTGTACAGTATTCTTACAAAAACAAAGATTTACAACAATAAAACAACTTAAGAATTATAATTATAAAAACAAAATACATTAGTGATCACAATTATAAAACCTAAGCCTAAATTAAAGTTATAAAACAATGATTTACAAAAATACTATAAAAACCTTAACCTAGGGTGCCGTCGGCAGCAGGGCAGGCAAGGCCCAGACTACCGGTGGTTAGAGCTGCAGAGAGAGGAACCTCCTGACAATGCGAGCCGTGTCCAGGAGCACCGCCTTCTGCATCTGACCCTTGACCCAACCGCTGAGCGAGAGCCTCTCAAGGTGTTGGTCGAGGCTCTTCGCTATTAAGCCGTTTGCCGACACGACTATCGGGACAATGATCGTCGAATCAACATTCCACATGGCGGTCACCTCGTGAGCCAAGTCAAGGTACTTGCTGAGTTTGTCCTTCTCAGCTTTTACGAGGTTATCGTCATGTGGAATGGTGATATCGACGAGCACTGCCTGGCGTTGGGATCGGTCTACCAGCACGATATCAGGCTTATTGGCTACAATAGTCCTGTCCGTGATGATAAAGCGATCCCAATAGAGCAATGCACGACTATTTTCGAGAATTGGTACCGGTGCGTACTTATATTACGGTACCTCCGACTCGACAAGGCCATATCGAAGAGCAAGTTGCTGGTGGATGATCCTGGCTACTAGGTTGTGCCTGTGCAAGTACTCTCCGTTAGCAAGGTGAGAACAACCGGAAATAACGTGGCGAATAGATTCGCCAGGACGGCGGCATGCCCGACAAATGTCAACCGTACCGTCCTTCATGATGTATTTCCGGTAGTTATTCACCTTGATAACTTCATCAGCAATTGCACAGACAAAACCCTCGGTTCCCCCAAAGAGGTCCCCGAAGCGTAACCAGTTCACCGATGCGGAGAGGTCCACATCGGGCCCTGTTAAGGCCCGATAGAACCTCCCATGCAGCTCCTTGCTTTTCCATATTTCCTTGCGGTCGTCGGAATTAATTAATTATTATTATTATTATTAATTACAACAGCCTCTAATTTGTACAAAAACAATCAAAAGTTAGGCATACCACTTTGTTCGTTTCAAGGCATCACTCTACCAGCATCTCGCAGCATATTCAATTTCAACAATCTCAAATCAAATCAAATCCAATAATTGTTATGTGAATCAGAGTTGGTAAAGATCTTTAAGCTATACATTGTTTTGTTTCACTGTGTTTTGCTCTCTCTCTCTCTATTAGCGTACAAAATTCAAATGAAAAAGCGTTAGTAATTAGGTATAATCATATTAAATTGGATAAATAACAAAGTAAAAAACATAACTCTCTGCTGAAGAGCTAAGAAAAACATTCTGACCGAAAGAGGAAAAAATGTTAAAATTTACTCATACAACTCTAGTCATGGGTAAAGAAAGAAGGCGGAGTACACACATTAAACAATAAAAACAATAAATTTACTAAATAGTAAAAATGATCTGGCAGGCTAAGGACTCACTGACTGGTTTGTTAAACACAAATCAACTATACAAAATTTACTCTACTTGTATCATATTTGCTAAATCATTTTTCTGACGTCGTGGCCTAGTGGTTCAGCACCCGAACTCAGATCGTGGATCGTGTGGTCCCGAGTTCAAATCTGGCCAGAACCAAAATCTTTGTGTTTATTGTTAAATATCCGAATTACTCTCTGGTGATGGAAAACATCGATAACAAACCAAATCAACCCGGGTAACGGCGGAAGGCACACCACCTACCACGTTGGGCTCTCATACCATGGTGAAAAGTGGGCTTCTGAACGTTTCATTCACCATGACGACACAGTCGCTTGCCTCTGACTACCCCGTTTGGGATAAAGTCTTGATGGTATGTAAGTATGTATTTTTCTGACAAAGATACGATTTTTATATACTTTAAGACTAATTATACCTATGACATAAGCACAAAATATGACCACATTAACCTACATGTAAAAGGTATATTTCGCTCAGGCTTCTGAAGCGAATGAATAAAAGCGCACACATGTAAGTAAGGCGAATCGCCCACCCGATTCAAAATTAAAACAGCTACGTTCTAATTTAAAATCACAAGGCAGAAGCGAGCACGCATCTTGCTTCTCTTTTTAACTCTTCTCAGAGCAGTGAAATTATTTTGCGGCAACTTTTAAAGAATAAGTTTTGTACTGTTTTCTCTGGCGCAGATGGCTGTCGGAAGCAATTACAGAGCTAAGGAGCATTCCTTTGTAGTTAACGAAGTGCATTTTAATACCAATTTCTGCTTCTACTTATCGACACGGTGGACGACACGATTGGCGTAGTGCGCTGTAGCGCGGTTTCTCGCCTTTAATTCCGTAGTGTCCAGGGCTTGATCCAGGGTCAGGTCAATTCAGGAAACGATCTTTTCTAAATTAGCTTGGGTCTGGGTATGCTGGGAGACGCCCCTGGCTTAGTTCCTTGTCTGGCACCTCGTAACGTTTATCTCTACTTCGAGACCATGACAAAAGGTGTGTTGTCTGGCGCATATTTATTCATTTATTATCAGTTATAGTCTGGGAGCGGTGCTAAATGCTTTCTTTTTGTCGTAAGTACTTTTACAAACTTGGAACATTTATATCGGTATTGCATCTGCATAGAATTAAGTCGCATCTTATTAACTGGTTTGTGATTTGAATATCCGGAGAGAAGCCAAAAACTGAGCTGATAGTTGAAAAACTGTTTAATTAATTTGTTAATAGATTTATATTTTGAGCTACAGAGCCCTTTTTAGAGAGCTACGTTGTAGCGATGACTTGATTCCAATGGAGGCCTCTGCCCAGCTGTGGGCTAGTAAATAGGCTTATTATTACCTCTACTAATTACTAATGGATTCAAATCAACGTAAAGTAAAACATAATTTTGTACACTATTCATGTATTTGTCAGTTATTCCACCGACTTTTGCAAATTAGCCTGGCCTGGTCTGTCCCCATTTAATGATATTATTTTTTCATTGAGATGATCAGCCCTATTAGCTTTCAGGACTCAACAAAAGTGCCCTGCCAACTGCCACTTCAAGACTTCAACTAACTTACCCACTTAGGTTAATGAGTGACTTAAAATGTTCTACTAATTTCTTCTAAAATCGTTCATGCAGCATTAAAATATCGAGAACCTTTATTCATTTCCACATTTGTATTTACATTTATTAGCAATGTTGACAGACGAATATCACTGCCAATATTTAAACATTGAAAAGTACGAAATACAGATTCCCTAAACCTAAAACAATGTTTTGAGTTGTAAATATGAACTTTAACAAACTCACAAATGAGTTCAGGCAAGTTTGTATAAACGGCTAAGTTACACGGTAATTATAAATGGTCGCTGTGTTCATTTTAAAGGTAACTTTTAAGCGAAATAGGCCCTGTCGGCTTTAATAACGGTATTTTTTACTGTTCTCTATCACGCGACGTGATAAAAGTGAACTCTCTTAATTTTACTGGCAAACGTGCACGGTTTAAAAGCGGTATTTAAACAATAGTGTGGTTTTATGCACCGGCATTGCGATTACTAAAAACTCCGTAGCCAAAATATATTCTAGGAACTCACTACGCGCATAATTGCATTAGCAAAGGCCCATAAGCAGAATGTAGAGCGTATTTCTGTGGCGTTCCAGGTCGTGGATTCGACTACCACTCAAACACGTTATAATAATTATAATGAATGTTTGTGTTCATTCTGTGTCTATCTGTGTGCATAAATCTATTCAAGTAGGATGCCTATACGAGAACCTTCAGAGGCTTTGTTAGAAGAGCAGTCGCCTGGTTTGCGGGAGGTAGCGGGTTTGTACCACCTGATACCAAGACCAAGTTTTTGTGCCGTGCTGGTAGCGACACTTTAAAAGAATACTTTCCACCGACCCATCTCCTTCCCGTGGGTGTCGTAAGTCTCTTTCATTTCTGCATTTCTCAAGGCCTTCAGGGTGAGGATGGCCAGACCAGTGATTCGTTTGAATGACTGGCTCTGTCAACCTCATATCTGGACCTCACGACCACTTTCCATGAGGTGGAGTGAGGTCATCTTGACAGGCATTATAAAAAAAGTTTATTTTTCTTTTTAAAATATATGCCTTTTCACGCCCGACTTGAAGACTATAAGAGGAAGGAAACGAAACACAATGCGCTAGAAGAGCTTTCCACTTTCTAGTTTCGATCTTTAGATATTTAAGTATATTCAATTATTAGGCTCAGAGAATTGCATAGCTGGGTAATCTACGTCACATACTACGTCATAATCGTAGTTACTACCCACCTGCGGCAGATTATTATTAATTTTCGAGTTGCAGCACCCCCTGTATTGTGCTGGACCAACCCACACACACACAATCATACTACACATTCGGCACCGTATCTATTGTCTATGTATTGTATTACAATTATTACACTACACAATATATTGAATCACTCACTATTTATTTTTATCTATACTACTACAGTATTCATGATACTTATATGTATATGCACACACGTAAATCCGCCGCAAATGTCCGTGCGTCATCTCAGTCTGGGCCTACTGAAAATCAGCGCCTGGGCCCATAAAGCCCAGGCTATATGCTGTGTGGGGTCCATTTGTCTTTTTGGGCATCGGGACGCCGCTGTCTGATGGTATGATCTTTTTTTCTGTTTTATGTTTTGTTGTTAATGTCTACTTCTTTTGTGTTTACTCCATAAATTGTACGAAAGTAAGTATTTCATCAATTTATACTTTCTATTTTTTTTCTATTTCTAATCGCAATTACGTCGTTGGCTAAATATCTGTTACATTGTTACGAGATAAATAAAGCAACTGAACAATAACATTTATTTCAAACAGCACAACGAAATAGCGCGTGACAGTTGTCCATTTTATCAAGACTCCTTAGTGGTAGCTGCAACTTGACTTATGTCCTTAAAGCTTTTCCAATAGGGTTGATTTTCCAAGTATTGTTTGGCGAAAAGTTTCTTCAAAGCGTGGTTTTTACGTCAAGTAAAATGTCCGACTAATGGCTATCGATTTTGCCGTAACATATGTAAACACGGCGGCTACTCGGGTGATTAATGATAATACAATCCTTCGATGGTCTACATTGGCCTCTAATCACAAAGTAACGGCTTCAAATTGCCTTGAAATGTCCTTGTAGAGTTAAATAGCAACTAACATACTTAGAATCTTTTATACAAAAAAAAAACATTGTTTCTTTAAAGCATCAATAATCGGAATGATAAGTAAGCATGAATCTAATTGATTTCGTCATACCATATCGTTACAGCGCGGATCAAATAAAAAGCAGAGTGGATAGAGGAGCAACCTACTTCCTTTTTATTTATATCTATGGTAATTAAACAATATTAACAAATAGGGTATTAGGCAATTTCTTTTTTGTTAAGGTGTTCAAATGATAAAAAAAAAATCTTCTTTTCTCTTCTTCGTTCAAGCCATCATCAGTGTGATGATGACGTGCACTGCTCATTAAGCTTTGTTGAAATCGTCGTAGAAAATTTGTTGGGCTGTTAGATTGTCACTATAGAAAAATACCAGTGTGTCCAGCTACTTGTGATATCATAGTTAACCTTACCCCTTTTCTATTGGGCTAGGGACGTGAAAAATAAGCCCGAAATTTTAAAACAATAATAAAATTTAGCATCCTTCCAGTTTACGCTATACTCGCCCGAATGCAGAAACGACAATTGTAATTAAGCAAACCTCAAATGTATACCTCTCCCTCTCATATTGGTTTTTAGCCCACAGTGGAAACTTTTGCTTTTAAAATTGAGGTGTTTAGGCAAAAAACACACAAAGGTAACCAATCTATTAAAAAAAATGTGTTACGTTTATAGCAAAAACACTGCCAACAAAATTAACCATACAATAGTACATTACGATATAAGTGCGGTAAGTTGAAAATTACAGCCGAGGCGATATTGCTAGCCCGAGCCGTAGGCGAGGGCTACAAGAAAGCAGAGGCTGTAATTATCAAAGCGCACGTATGTCATACGACGTTTTATAACATATTTGAGAGGAAATAAATAAAAAACTTACTTTCTAAAACAAATAAAATCTTTAATCACTTGCTAGAGCAGTCAGAAAATGTTTACTTGTTCACAAATTAGCGATGCGCGCGCATCAGCGCTTTTTTTAAGGCAAAAGGCATTAAAAACAGCCAGTATTACTTATAAAGTAAATTAATATTTCTGTGTTTTTGTTACAGATGGTTGTAAATTATTGTCAAAATTAAATAAATTAAAGAATTAAATGTTTATTTATTATATTTCATCTCCCAAAGTTAATTTAATTCATAAAATGTTGACCTCTTTTCTGACATAAAAACTCTTTGCTAAAATTTAAAAAAGTACCGTTCGTTTTAGACGGAGCATCTTGCTAAACCGTACGTTTTACCATAATAAAAAAAACTCGTGCGTTTTACATTACATTACCGCACAAGTGCGTAATGAGATACATTACGTTATTGAAATTGGTGAAATAAGAGACCCTTTACGAGCAAATATGTTATAAAATATTTAAAAGAGTTTGATACAGAAAAACTTGCTGCACTATTTTCTCTCGAAGCGAACCATCCCAAAACTCCGTGCTATTTAGTTCTTTCTTGGTTATTTGTGCAGCGAAATTGCTCTGGAACTTTTCATGTAACAATAAGTGTTCGCTGAGAAAAAAAGCGAGGCAAATCTCTAGAAGTAAACATGTTTGCGTCGGACTTACCGCCATTCCAGGGTGGTTTATTTTTCGAATCTCTACCCGAGGTTAAATTGAATACGGAAATCTAGTTATCTTCATGACTTCGTCGGAATTAGCGAAAAAGGTAAAGTGGCCAAATTGAGAATAGAATGGTATTAGATTTATCAAGTAGGTTTAAAATATTTCAAATCTCGACCATTTACACAATGAGCATGAAAGTCTGTAACATTATAACCTTTTGAAAATGTTTTATGATAGCAAGACTCTATTTTCATAGCTATGTATGCGATTGTGCTTTGGTAGTTTTAGGGAATATTTTAAAAGATAGAAAATAAAACAATTGACCTGATCCTAGGGCTCAAGCCGGACCCAAACCCGCGTTTTCCACAATCCGGTTGGCTGCTAGTCCAACTGAGCTATCGAGGCCGTTATCAGACCTGCCCAATCTGTCTAGTGTATTTTACGTTGTGAGCCAACGTTGTTTCATCAGTGTTATAAGGCAAGCGCCTTTTGACACCCAAAAGTCCTGCTAAGTCGATCTTTCTATGTTTGTGTAGAGAATATCAGATAAATAAATAAATAAATATGCGCCAGACAACACACCTCTTGTAATGGTCTCGAAGTAGGGATTATTAAATCCCTGTGTTACGAGGTACCACACAAGGAAATAAGCTAGGGGCGTCTCCCAGCACACCCAGACCCGAGTCAATTCAGAAAAGATCGTTTCCTGAATTGACCCGACCGGGAATCGAACCCGGGACACTACGGAAATCTTGGTGAGAAACCGTGCTACAGCACACTACGCCAATCGTGTCGTCAAGATGTTTGCTAGTGCCCGGGGACTCAAATGTTGTTCTATAATTGTACATCGTCAAGCTTCTGCCAATAGTCTGTCTTTTGAATTGTCACTTCTCCTTGTCAAAAGTATTCCATTATACTTGCAGGCTCTTATTAGGTCGTCTGCAGCTGCTAATGTGTTGCAGTCTGTTGCAGAAGTTCTAATAGGAACTCTGTCATGAAAATCCGTTTCCTTCCAAAACAAAAGCACCAGTAAACGACAGTCACTGTCATTGGGACTCCCCTAATTAAAACTTAACCGTCCCTTGGAGGGTGAATCAAATCAATTTAAAGCCTGTGCCCAGACAAGGCCAATGGGATAAATTAAAAACGCCAATGAAGTAAATTGCAATGTCAATCAGCTCGAGCCACGTCACTGCGGAGGATAATCAATCTTCATGAGCCCAAGAAGTGGCGCAGTACGGGGGAGTGGTGCAAATTGAAAATAGTGAAGTAAGTTAGGGTTGATTCGTTTCTTTATTAGAAGAGTTTGCTAAAGATCGAACTTGGAATGGATGTGGAACTTTCAGAAGTAAAAGGTTTGTGTAGGACTGCATGTAAAATGAATAAGTACAATCTGGGACTGTAACGTGTCTAATCCTTGTTAAAAATTGATCTGACCATAGCCATAGCAGAGTTTGTACTAAGGATTTCAGAGACTTATAAACTTATTTAAATACACACTTGCACTTGAACACAATATAATATAACCCAGACATTTAACAAAGTTTAATATTCATCAAATTAAGTTGTTTTGGTGGGTTTTTGTACTTTCATGTAAGTTTGGTTCAGAATCCATGATTTTTGTTTCATAGTGAAAATTTCAACCTTCCAACGTCACTTTAAAAAAACATTAACAAATATTAACAATAGTATGTTGGCTCTAAGCCTAGGCGTCTTTAAGAAAAATAAATGGCTTCCGTCACACTGGTAGAGAGATAAAGCTACAATATGAGTAGGACGTGAACAGCGTGTCACGTTTTCCATAAACACGTACATTATTAAAGGAGCATACCAATTCTGAATTAAGGAAAATACGTCTTGCGTACTCTGGACAAATTTGTCAAAGTCGTTGATAAACTCCTTTTTACTCGTAAAGAATAAGCTAATTCTGATTTCCCTAAGATAACACTTATACACACATACGTGTATGATGTCACAATTGATGTAGCGCTGTAGTGTTCTCCTCTAGATTTGCTTGGTGTCTCGGGTTTGATTCTAGTAGGATCAATTAGGTAATGATTTTTTCTGAAAAAAAATTGCGTCTGGGTGTGCTGGGAGATGCCCGCTCAAATCCTTGTCTGATACCTTGTAAAAAAGGGTATTTTTCCTTATTCTAAGATAATGCCATTCAAAAAAGGGTTTTAAATCGACAACATTATATCTATAATATTCGGAAAGCGCCTAGTTAACTGGCCAGTTATCGCAGTGGCAGCGATTTTGCATATAGCGCCACGGTAGTAGGTTCAATGCCCACTATTGCCCACCCAGTACAAAAATTCCTACAAAGAAAATTTGAAATGAGAAATGTTAAGCATGATTATCAGTCCCGAACACCCAGAGTGCAAGATCTGCTTAGTTTGGGGTCAGACGGTCTTGGTGTTAGTTGTCCAAGATATTTTTTTTTAATAGCTAAGAGCACACACCATTTTCTGTTTTTATAAGTATAAGAATGACATAAAAAATGCTTATGTCGTTCCCATTATTCTATTAGTATCTACTAAAGAAAAGCAAATCAAAAAAAAGAGAAAAACTCTTTGTCACTTAGCAATTTTGTAGAATTTGAGAATCTCTATCTAATATACTTTCTTTCCCAGTTATTATATATTTCTCCGCACACAATACAATCTCCAGCTTATTGCATATTACGAACACATCATAAATTTCAATGTAGAAAAGATTGAAAATATAAAAATAAACTACAAAATTATGCGAAATACGATTTATTAATAACGCTCTATAGACCGTTGGCACTAGTGCCTTTTTGTTAGGAATTGCGGGTTCAACTTCCAACTAGGATTCATGTTCATACATACCTAATGTTTAATATCGTTCTGCGTAAAAAAAAATATGACGAAACGGATTTAAGAATAAATAAATACTGAGCTTATCAGTCTCTTAAACCCATGGTTCAAAGTTGGCTGAGGCACTCATTTACACAAATACAACACTTATTGTTACAATGTAATTACATCAAAATTAATCAGTTTTTAAATTATTATTTAAAAAATCGAATAGATTTCGCTACATGAAGACAGTCTTTTAAAAAACCCGTGTTGAAAATATGAAACAAAATCTACATTTTTGAAGACTTCTAACTGGCATTTTTAAAGCAAGGCTTTTCTAGTGTTAATTCATTTAAAGAATAATTATTTCTGGGAAAACCATAACAAATTGTTCTACCATTTATTAAGGCTTTAGTCTGTTCGGCTCTTTTGATGCAGTCGACTAAAACGGCTAAGTAGCTTCTACTGAAAAAAGTGAAACAAAAACCTATTTACCCTAAACTTAAAAAAGTTTTAGCTCAGTAATAGATCAAAAGAACTGGAACATTTTAATTAAGCTACACTGAATTTCAGAGCAGTAGAGGGCTGAGCGGCATAAGCAGAGCGGGCAACTGAATGAACGAAGTAATGTAATTCAAGCTGTTACATATTTTTATGTAAAATCTGTCACACATTAAATTATTATACCACCACCAGTATGTCCGCCATAAGTTCTCACCAAGGTCAAGGTCAAAATATTTATTTACGATAGTACACGTCAAAAAGGTCTTAAAATATAGCATGAAGTGTCCAATTGTATTCGGTCTGCTTGCAGATGTGTAAATGTTAAATAAACTAGCTGGTTATTACATAATTTTGAACAAAACTCTGTATATTCCTTAACACTATAAAAACATTTTTCTAAAAGCCATCGTTAATTTTTTCTTAAATATTAAGATTGCATCAATATTTTCAAGTCGTTAGGTGAACTGTTGTATTTAGAAATGCACATATTGTATATATTCTTTTTATATATGAATTTGTGACACGTAGGTTGGTATAATATGTTAATAAATTTATCTCTTTTCTGTCGTTTGATAATATCACTACGTTTAAGAAAATATTCTCGGTGGAATTTTGTAAAGACACACACATCTCTAATGTACATACATGGGGGTGGGGGAACATTCTTTTTTTTTAAAGTGGTTTGCAGCTATCTAAGAACCAGGCCTCATTGATTGCACGGATACAGCGTTTTTGAATTTTAAAAACCCTATCAAATTCAACAGAGTTGCCCCACATAATCAACCTATAGCTAAAGAGAGACGACACATAGCCGTGATTCGCGGGTAATGCCGCCTCCACAGATACAGTCTGTCTAATCTTTTTAAGAGCAAACACGTACCGTTCAAGCCTTGCCCAAATCAAGTCAACATGGGATTTCCAATTTAATTTTTTATCAATATTAATACCTGAGAAATCAAATTCGCCAATTTCGTCAATATTTATGTCAAGGGGTAAATAATTAGAATTATAACTATATAAATAATATTAAATTGAAGTATCTTAGTTTTATTAATATTTATATTTAAATTACTACTATCCAACCAATGAATAATATCAATAAGGGCCTTGTTGACTGCAGTGTTCATATGTTCTTTTTTATCACATTGTACCATGACTGTAGTATCGTCCGCAAACAAGATACACCTATGTGGGGTAGCGTCTGAGAGGTCGTGAATATATACTTAAATTAGTAGTGGCCCCAGAATACTACCCTGAGGTAAACCTGTCAAATTAACAAGAACCCCTAACAACAACCCACTTATTAAACAGTGGTTTAACGATAGCTAACTATAATTGATCTGGGAAAACCCCTTCCAAAAATTTGCCAGATTGACAATATGAGACAATGGGTAGCAAATATTAGAAGCGCAACATATTTTGTGAGTTTTCATAATGCAACTATTTAATATATTGCTGTATCGTTCAAATGTAGTCTTGTTTTGTTTTTTATTAATATGTATATTCCTATATTTCAAGTATAAAACTCTTTTATTTTCACATGATTTTTTTATACCCTTGGTAAGGCATTTAAGCTTACCAGGCCTATTTGATATCTTTACTTGGATAACTGGGAAGCCTAAATTGAATGACAGACGAAAGGTGCTGTAGAATTATCAAAAGCTTCAGCAAAACCATTGGATTGGACCACTTCAGAGAACGACAAGTATGCGATATAATCAAAAAATTTGCGTAAGTTATCTTGACTAAAATCCCACTTATATTCGACCCAACTGGTGATCTGGCTTTTACTTTATTAACTGGAAATGATATAGTTTGAGCAGTATCGTGGTCTGAAAGGGCAATAGTATGTAAATTAGACTTCACATTTCGAATATTGCTTGCAATCTGATCTATACAATAGTTTAATCTTGTAGGTGCCAGAAGATGAGGTTGAAAATTTTAACTTTTTAACAATCCCATTAGTTCTTAGAATATATGTTATCTTTCAAAAAGTATATATTCCAATCACCGCATATAACTATCTTCTTTCTCCTAAACTGATCAGTCAGATAATTTAATAGTTTGTCAAACTTATGCAGGAACATACTCACATGAGCCTTATTTTTTGTAGGTATTATATACAAGCTTACTACAACCAAGCTGAGACCTATAACTTCAACGCAGCAACATTCAACATAAAACGGTGTGACTAAATTTGACGGAATATGCACTGCCTTAGTATTAATAGAATTCTTTGCCAAGATGCAAGTACCACCCCTACCCTTGTTACGACAGAAAGCTGCAGCTACTAATTTGTGGTTGAAATGTTTAATATTTGATGTAGTGCCTTCTTTAACAAAATGTTTCTGGCAACATATTATATCAACTTCCGTTCCACCTTCCAATAATTCAACTAGAGCTAAATTTATGTCATCATACAAATTCCATCAATGTTTTGATGTAATATTGTAAATTCATAGCTGCTCATGTCGTAGTTAAAATTTTTAGTCTTTTTATTGCATTGTTTATGAGGAACGAAATAGTATATTTTAAATCGAGAGACTAAACGAAGCCATAATATACCAGAGGTGGTTTGACTCCCGAGCGTGCGAGGGAGTCAATTAAACCGAGGGTTTATTAAGTTGGCGTTCAGTCTCGAGGTGCAAACTGTACCTACTTTTCACTTCGAGTGCGAGAAAAATAGTCAATTTAGTACAAAAACATTTAAAACCGAACTTTACACTTGACAAAAGTTCTGAAATTTTCGTGGTCAGTTTTTTATTCTGAACTGAACCACAGATTAACAATTTAAAACACATGGCGCCACCTTCTTTGCGGACAAACCATGGAACTAAAATTCTCAACAGTTTCGCAATGAAGACTGTCCACACTCCACAGATAGTATATTTTTACTGGCTGTTTGAGTTTGTCTTTGTCACATGAAGGAAATTAAAAAACTAATTACTTTTTACTCCCTAGGGACTAAAGTGGCCACTTTAGCCCCGCTTCGTAGGGCTACATGGCGTACTTTTAGAGCATGAAAAGTGAATTTTTTTTTAGTGCAATTGGTAGCTGTACTAACCAAATTGTTATTGCCACGGTCATTGACTTTACTGTGGTACGAGTTACAGTTATGTAAGTTTACAAATGTGATAATTTTTATTCCACAATTAGTTTAGCAACAATCACATCCAAATCCACATTTTTACTGCTAACGCCTGAGACCTTTGCGTACAAATCTTTTATCCTAATAAAGTTACAGTTATTAAATTTATCCGTCAACATTTTAAGTTCATGGTTTAATTTATTGATATTAAAATAATATTTTTTATTCACATTTAACCAATATACTTATCGGGACAATGTAAACATAGTTTGTCAAACGAAGCGGGACTAAATTAACCACTTTAGTCCCTAGGGAGTAAAAAGTAATTAGATTTTTCATTTCCTTCATGTGAAATAGATGAACTCAAACAGCCAGTAAATATATTATTAAATGTTGAGAGTTTCAGTTCCATGGTTTGTCCGCAAAGCAGGTGGCGCCATGTGTTTTAAACTGTTAATCTGTGCTGTGACTGGTTTATAAGAAAAACGTACCGCGTAAATTTTGGTAAGTACTTTTGTCGAGTGTAAATTTGTTCGGTTTTGAATAAATTTATTAAGAATGTCCCGTGACAGTGAAGAGTTTGACGTCGAGCAAAGAGCAAAAGACATAATAGATAATCTTTTGCCACCAAAATCGCGGAAGATTTACCTAAAAACTTACGAACGTTGTATGGACTTGAGGAATAAGAAACATTTGTGATTTTTATTTTAATAAGTAATATTTATTAAATGTTTTTGTACTGAATTGACTATTTTACTCACACTTAAAGTGAAAAGTAGAGTTTGCACCTAGAGACTAAACGCCAAGATAATATACCCTCGGTTTCATTGACTCCCGCTCGGGAGTCAAACCACCTCTCGTATAATATGGCTTCCATTAGTCCCTCGATATAATAGTAGATTATACACCAAGGGGATAAAGCACTGTTTTATGTCACGGGCGCTACATTGAATCCTGAACGTAACGAAGTTAATTCCCGAGCAAAGCGAGGGAATTAGGATTGAGTCCTGAGTGCAGTGAGGGATTCAAGCGCCTAAGAAAAAACCTGTTTAATCCCGGTGGTGTATACTCTTTCTTTTCTCACTTTATGCGAGACAATAAAAAACCAGGCTTAGTAGATAGTGTTCATTACAGCATATTAAAGAATCTTCTAAAGCTAGTAGTACTACTAGCTACGGCTATAGCAACTTCTTTCAGCTGGCGTGGCCTACTCGATTTGACAAACAAATGAAGTTCGTCTCAGTGCGAATCTAGTGGGCCACGGCCTCGGTCTTCGAAAATCGAGTTGGCCGCGCCCGCTGAGGACACATTCTGTTTAGTGAAATTAGACTTTATGGACATAGCAATAAGAATTATGAAAGTGAAAATCACATTATTGACCAGCGGGTTATAATAGAACATTATAACCCGGCTAAAGCCAAGAGATATAATGTCTTGCTTTCGGTAAGGTTTACATGACATATAATTCGGCATTGTCGAGCATGTGGTGTGAAAATTATCCTATCTATTATTTCATATAAAATATCAAAGATAGTTTATTTTATAATTAATGGTTACGGAGTTGTTATAATGAACTTAGTTCTGTAATCAATTTTATTTAACAGTAAATTAATGTAACAGGTTAAAAAAAGTACATTATGGTACAAGTGTGTAATGTTGTTGATTGCCGCTGAGGCGCCATTGAGTCCCGAGCCGTTAGGTGAGGGTCTTAAGAGAGCGGGGGACAGTAATCATCAATACACACGTGTATCACGACGTTTTTCAACACACTTGTGAAGAAAATAATTCTAAAAAATCATTTTATCTTAGTTAAAAAAATATTTGTACTATTAAACACGATCTTTTTAATCATTTTTATAATTAACAAACTACATCAACGAATCTTGATACCTTTATTTCGAAGTAAAATTCGCTAAAATAAAATTGAATGAAATATGAAAGATTAAAAAATCTTTCATGTTTATAATAAACTTTTCTTTTTTGCATTTTTTATTGCTCTAAAAACTAATCTTTTTCACCGTGTCGATGATCCATAAAACTAGATCCATAAAGCAGCAGCCAATATGAGCGTGCTGTGCATGCCATAGATAATTTTCGCGGGAACTCACCAAACAAAAACATTTAATACCACAACAAATGAAAAAAAAAATTACAAACCAAAATTTAGGACCACCATCCTCATAGTCTGACCCAAAAGCAGAGGTAGTACTTCGAGACACAGAACAAACACAATCTTATTTTTAAGTGGAGATCAATACCACGACATTTGGCGCTCGTATAGGGCAGGATTTTTTCTACTTTGCTCCAACAAGCCAGTCATACATATTCTGAAAAAGATACGCGATAATACTATACGGATCATTCCGCACTCGCGAAATGTCTGTAGTTTCGATCAAACGAATGCGTTAAAAAAACCTACAACAACTATGATGTTATTGAGAGAAATTGTCTGTATGCTGAATATGATATTAGTGAGGAGTACAAAAATACATAAAAAACTAAGACCATGTTAGTTTGGCCGAGAGTACGGACATCGCGTTAGTGAGTAGGGGCGCTGTCTGCAGCCCGTTCTGTACTGTGCTATATATTTGCTGGATTTAATAAGAACTAGAAAAGTAACAACATACATACAATATCTTGAAAGTTAACCAGAACTAATTCTAATAAAAACGACAATGTCACCGTGGTCACGAGCGGACTCTGCATGAGTGACACGCAATTGTCGCCGAAACGTCGAGAAAATAGGTAAACCGATTTACCGTAGTTTTGTTGCAAATGCAACAAGATACACACATCAAGTGTCTAGGGATCAACATATATTTTTGCAATAACTTTTCTCCTGATTGATATTAATTAAAATGTTCTTTAAGGATTCATCAAATAAAGTGTTTTCGTTTGTCTACAGTAACGATAAACCAAGTCACCTTTGCATTAATAAAGAAATTTGCCATTTTCCTAATGAAGGGATTTTTGACATTCGAACCACTAACATTAAAGTACGAAAAAAAGACTGAAATAACAGTTTTCTTTAAAATTTTATTGGGTAACTTAAACAATTAATAATCAGTGTTTCTACCGCGAACACTAACAACACAAGAACATCGGTTTGGCATACTCAAAATGAGTTCATCCAAATCACGCTGTCGAATGGCCGCCCATGTTCGTTGCAGCAACAAAAAAAGGTCTTCTTGCGACTGGATACCCTCCATATTCGGCAGAGCTCTTCTCTGTAGCATATCCCATGCATGCTCAATCGGGTTCAAGTCTGGCGACTGAGCAGGCCAGGGCAGGACATTGAAGTTAGCTGCGGCGAGAGTCTGTCTTACAACTCTTGCGGTGTGCGGTCGTGCATTATCATGCATTAACTGAAATAAGGGACCGATTTGCACTTGTAGAGGAACGATGACGTCTGATACAATCGTCTCAGCATAAATTTGAGCGTTGAGGTTGCCTCTGATCCAAATCAACTCAGTTCTTTCGCCGATCCAAATACCCGCCCATACCATGATGGTTCCACCACTATAAGGATGGACTTCCTGGCAGGATTTTAATCGCTGTTGGCGTCCAGGGGTTCTCCAGTGTCGTATACGTCTTGTATCCGGTCTCATACCAAAACGAGACTCATCAGAAAAGCACACGAAACGCCATTGTTCTTCTGCCCAATTTCTGTGTTCAAGAGCCCATTGATATCGAATCCTACGATTGTGCATTGCTATAGGTGGTACCCGGGATCGGCGGTCTTCGGGAATGAAGATTCACTTCATGCAAGCGGTTTCTGACTGTTTGGTCGCTAATTAAGTTCCCTGAAGAGTGATGAAGCCTCACGGCTAACATCATGGCGGTTATTGTTGGAGCTCTTCGAGTTGTGATTTGAATGTATCGGTCTTGTCTCCGTGTGGTGCAGCGATACCGTCCTCCATGGCGCTCAGCCACGGTACCAGTGCTTCGGTAACGTGTCCAAAGTCGACTGATAACACTCTGACTTGTATTCAGAGCTAAAGCCACAGTACGTTGCCGGGAACCAGCTTCTATCATTCCCACGGCTCTGAGCATTTCTTCCCTGCTTAAATGACGTCGCCGCTCCATAATAACGTTGGTTTTAATCAGTAGTAGGGAAACAGTAGCACTAATAATGTCTTCAATGCGTTGTATGTTTTTATAGGGAAAATATTGACAGCTGATTTTCATCTTTTACTCGAATTTGATTGACAGTTCCTGTTTCAAATTATGAAATGTACCAAAAAGCATCCATATAAATTTATAAAATCATAAATTTATTACAAAGCCACATCTCAATCTCAAGAAATCCGCATAAAAATGCTTGATCCCTAGACACTTTTGATGTGTGTATTTTGAAAGAACATATCGAGGGTAACAACTTTATTTATATGCAGTACATATATCATAAGTATATCGGAGCTGAGATATTAGGTATTGTATTTTTAACTAACTACTCAATTGAACTATTGAACGTGATCCATACCAAGAAAAAGGTAAAAAAAAGACATTTTTAATAATCCTTATATAAACATACGACGCAATTAGGATTTAAAAAGGTTAGTTTTCAATGACCAGGTGCAATATTAGGCCAGTATTGTTTATGTATTGTGGGTACACAGACTGTTGGGTGTTTTAACCATGTACCTAATGTCTCTAATGTCGACGGTTAGGAACTAATACCTCCTATTTACATTGTCAAGAAAATGTATTTTTGATGTCATTGACGATAAAGTCGTTTTTCGTGATATGTTAGACTTCCTATACCAAATACTTAACATTTACTGCTATATAGGCAAAATTACAACTATGGTATCTAACTTGAAGTATTGCTGGATGTACTTTTATAAGAAAAATATACTCAACAGGTATTTATTGAAAAGAAAACCGTCCCCTCCTATTTCTGCATCATTTTAACAGCTGTTAGGTGAGATAACCACCATAAAGTAACATTTCGGAACTATTGTTTTAGTGAAACTAAGGCAAAAAATAATACTTTAAGAAATCATAATTATCTCGGCTCCGATATGACTTAGAACAATTCTGACCGTTCAGAAATGTTTCTTCTTAGGGTGCTATAGAACAGTGGTAAAATTATTGCTGGCCGCTAATAAAAAAATGACGTCACGGGTCCATACAAAGTTACTCAAGCCCCTTTCCACTCACGGTGTTAATCAATAACCGAAAGTATTTTGATTTACTAATTCTATAAAATATTTTATATCACAATATCATATTTTATTCAAAACACATTTTAAACACGCCTATTCGAGTGGCGGTCTGTCGTTCATCATCGCGTTCGGCCCATCCATAACCGGCGCCATCTGTGAGACTCATATCGCAGATTGATAACAGAGTCATTCATTCACGGGCCATTTTGAAATGCTTCTGAATTTTGAATGAATGGAAGTGACAATGATGACAATTAGCGATCTTCTCAGTCCAATAATAGCGACTTTCCGACTCCGCTGGTGGAGTCCAGAGTGGCTGGTATTGTCTATGTATTGTATTGATGTTTATATGTACCTAAATACATAAAAATATTACCTCTGATACAAATCGGCTGGTCAATTAATTCTGTGCATCCAAGTCTTAGAGACGAAGTTCTCGCAATATCAGAGCCCATCGCAATAAAGACCCAACTTATAAAACATACAGGAGTTGCTGCATCCGAGGATACTTATATAGGTTTTTAAAAGCACAAGGTGAAGCAGTTTATACTTGTCTAAGTTTAGTTTAGTTAATTACTTAGGTTACTTAATTTAATGTGATGTTGGTTTATTACATGGAACGCATAAAATAATGAAAAATACAAAGAGGTAAAGGCAAAATAAATATTTAGTAATTTAGGTTTTGGGATACTATGGATCTCAAAAAGGATTTTATGCGCATATAATATAACTACAAAGTTCATGTATGCTGTTATAAACCCCTTAACACAAAGCGTTATAATCTACTTCTTAATATCCAACATTGCGAACCCATATCTCGTTAGAACCAGCACTCAAAAGTCAAATTACACCCAAAACATCTGTTACACAAAACTAATTTTCAAGTTTGTAGGTACTCGTAAATGGAAATAATGAAACTTTTTCCGACGGGGTTTAAATCAAACCTTGGTTTATTCCTTCATAATGTTTGAAGCTTTAACACGGAAAATGGACAAACTCTAAGAACAACCTCAACTTGAGTAAGCAATAATTAAAGTCAAAATGTTGCTCCTTCTCTCTGGACTGCGCCATTAAACTCGCGATTTTCAATAATATATAAAAGCGAATGGTCACTCATCATGAAATCTCAGAGACTACAAGTGCTAGGAGTTTCACATTTTGCATGGGGAGTTCTTCTAGGACGTAGGTGCTCACTAAGACAGGATTTTGCGAAGTTCGACCATTAAGGGGTTGATAGTTTGTTTGTATGAAACTCCGTTACTACAAGTGGTCTCAAATTTTGCATTTTTAGGACGCAGGCCAGGACTAAACTTGACGAAAAGATCCGCAATGGAATGCCAATACAGGTTATTGCATATAAATTACAAATAGCGGGCACACTTCGCGGAGCGACCGATGTTCCGGCATGGCTTATGACGGGATTTTGCGAATCAAGTATCGTAAGTTGGAAAAAAATCCTGTAGTTATGTCATAAAAATGATGTTCAAGCGAGCGAAGCCGCAGGCAGAAATCTAGTGCTTGATATTTGAAACGATAAAGGGTAATCAATAAAAAGGTGCAAAGGATAAGATAAGATAAGATATATACCTAATCTTTATTGCACAAACAAACAAATACAGCAAGTTACTCGTCAACAAGGAAGGAACAAGGAAGGTATTATGTGGCTACTATTGGCGGTTGGTAGTCGCCATAGGTGGGCGGTGGCCAAATCGCTGGACGTTTAAAGATTTTGCTACCGGTGGCGTATCGTGGTCACTTTGTCGCGTGTGGTTGACATTAAGTCGTAAGAGGGTTTGCTTTTGGCGTTTGGGGTGGATCGTAAACGTCGCATTTTTTAATGTTTTCGTGATTATTTAGCTGATTTCAAATTAAGTATATATTATCTCTCTATTATTGAATGCACCTTTTAATTTTACAATTGTGACTTTAATAACTTTAACTTTACTGTGTACAGTAATTTTTTAAGTGTTTATGAATTTAAAAAAAAACGGTTTTTTTTTTTAATTTAGCAAATAATTGTAAATCGACTACCGAATTTTAGACAATTTAATGTGTTTTTAAATAGTATTATGAACACAATAATAGAGCAAAAATTTTAGTTTTATTTGAATTCAATGAAATAATCACGAAAATCTCAAAAAAATGCAACATTTTCGATCCACTCCCAGCATACGCTCGTAAGTGGGCCCAACTCATTACACGTGTCCGTTGGGTTTATAGAAAATGTATAAAAAACTATGTTTAATACTTGTCCGCTGGGCTCTTTTGAACAAACACAAAATATCTGGACGATACATGATACATACGAGTATTACTCGTATATGTTCGATTGGTATTTTTTCCATTTTATATGCAGGCAGTCAGGAAAAGAAGAGCTTGACTGAGTTTGGTAAAGGTATTTTATGGAAGTCTTTAAATCAATAGGGAACAGCATTTAACATTTAATACAGGAATATTCCAAAGGCGCTTCGAAACATGCAGATGGCGGTCAATGCTATAAAGACGATTGAAAATGAAAATAGGTAGGTATTTCACATTTTTTATTCATCTGACACAGGGGCTACCTACTTTAAGTGAAGTAGAGAAAAATAAAAATGCGCCTAGGCATTGAATATATGCCTGAAGTACAAAAATATTATAACCTTTAATTGATAAAACTTTGCATGACTTTTTATGTCATTTACGACCTTTGAGCTCTAATACGTTACTTGCTTGCTTCGAAGCGTTATGATCATTTTTTCGCTCACCTTGTGGCCTTCCTTCAGTTTGATTGGAGCAAAGAAACAAAAGACAGGCAATTTATTATGAGCAAGAGGAGTCAGGAATAATAAAGGATTTCCTAATATTTCAAACTGGAAATTTAATAGGGCCCGCGGAGTCGCTTGTAAATGGTTTCTGATATTATTGTTCTACAATATGTGTACTTTATTTTCAAATGATTTTTTTTACCGAGTGATGTTCATATCCTAACCTTATTCGAAATGAGTACCCAAGTAGTCTGACTAGGTAAAACTTAATACCTGACATAATAAAATGATTTTATAAGCAAGTAGTTGATAGAATACTATCACAATTTAAGAGCTACTATTAAAACTAATAAAATAAAATAAATATATTTATTCGGAAAAATCCATTACAATTTTGTTTACGGGGCTTTCCGGTAAGTCAAACCGGTGAAACTCATTGAAGTTATTTTTTCAATAAGTAGTAGTAGTAGTTTCAATAGTAGCTCTAAAATTGCAATTAAATTTTCTGCTTTGCAAATAAAATTGCCAAACGCCGAAGTTCTCCTTATTGATAAAAAAATGTAGCTGGAAAACTGAAACAAGCTTTGTAGAGCGCGGAATTTATCAAAAAAAGTATTAAGTTGACCAGAGATGCGCTAAGAGCGAAATTCACCCCATTTCTCGATGCTGCCGTCATGGGGTTTCCCAGTATATCGGGACGCCCCCGTAGCGTGAGGAGGCCCGGCACGTAGGCTGGGCCGAGCGCTGGGGCGACTTGATGATCCATAAGGCTCCATGTCGCCCAATTTCAAAGCAGTGACGGTATACCTGGAAGCGTTTTAGTGGGTATGCCGCCGGCTTCACCTGTCCGGCAATTTATTATAGCGAGGTTCCAGCAGAGCCAGCAAGCTTTGGTCGGTCTGCCGGCTGCATGGTCGATTCTACGTTTTATGTAAATGCCTTTAATATTCGACATATCTTTTCAGTTAAGTCCCTTGACATCACATGTCTTGCTAGCTCTGAAGTCGTTAACTCGAGTCAGCTGACAGTAGGTAAAGTAATTAGCGTATATTATAAAAGCAAAGGCCCCATCATTGAAATCAAGTCATCGCTACAATTAAAAGGTATTGGTTTAAACACCACGCCAAAAGCGGGTTGGTGATCACAAACAGTAGGTACCCCAGTATTATTTTTGTCACGTATGCTATCAGTAGCAGTGAACGCTGATAATGCTGAGTACCTGCTTTGGTCGTAATTTCAAATCACTTATATTTCACAGTGCAGCATTTGTTCCCACGCACAAAAAGGTTCGGTGACTCTTTTCCTAATCGGACCATCCAGACGTGGAATGCTCTCCCAGCGCATGTGTTTTTAACCGACTTCAAACGAGGAGGTTCTCAATTCGACTGTATGTTTTTTTTATGTTTGTTACCTCATAACTTTCGACTGGGTGAACCGATTTTGATCATTCATTTTTTATTTAAATGCTGATGCTTTCCGTGTCGTTCCATTATAATTTGGTCTAGTTCTGACAGTGGCATCCATGAGAAAACCATATAAGTCTTAAATATAGATAGACAAAATGTGCGACAAATGGACAAATTACTCAATATTACGCCAACCGATTTTGATAATAATTTTTTTATTTGAAAGCTGATGCTGCACGTGTGGTTCCATTTTTATTTGGAACAGTTCTGACAGTAACATCCATGGGAAATCCATATAAGTCTTAAATCCAGATAAACCATATGTGCGACAAATGGCAAATAACTCAATATTACGCCAACCAATTTTGATAATTCTTTTTTTATTGGAAAGGATATACTTCAAGGGTAGTTTGATGAGAGTTTGGTTAGATTCTGACTATGGGATCCATGACTAAGTAACGGAACTCTTCAATTCTTAGGAGCAATTTGACGATACCTTTTCGATGTATAAAATAAATAAGAACTATTCACTGAAAATCAAGAAATAAACAAAAATTTCTACAAAAAAAAACAACTTCAAAAAAAAACTATTCTAAAACAAAGCACTTAAAAGTAAAGAAATAATTGCGTATTCTTCTAAAACTTATACGATAACATAATGTACAATTATTGTAGGAGACGGTGTCAGCCAATGTAGGTTTGTAACTACCTACATTCATACTTAAACGTGAGATGTAAAAATAGGAATAATATTTCCTTGGCTGACACTGACTCCAACAATGACAAAAATTGTACCGACATCATATTATCGTATTAGTTTTAAAAGTATACGCAATTATTTCTTTACTTTTTAGTGCTTTTATTTGTAATAGTTTTTTTGCAGTTAGTGTTTTTTTTGTTGAAAGTTAAAAATGCTTTACGCACTATCTCACTGCCGGGGGGAAGGCTGTGGGAGAATGTCGCAGGATTCCGGTGGAACAGACCGCCTCAAACCGGTCGCTTTGGGAATCAGTGAACCTCCTTACAGTGGACTTCTTGTGGCTGATTACAGACTCCTTCCTCCGTGATCTTTGTAGGTTTGTCATTCTGCCTAAAATCCCGAAGGTTTCAATCGAATAGCCACTTTTAAAGCAAGTAGGTATTTAACTGTATAAAAATAATATCTTTGTTAAAACCATTCACTTGTTTGGCACTTCTTCATTCAGCACCGTATGTCGTGGGTTTGATCCAGCATTATTGTGACTATCATTTGAGTTTTTTACGTATCCTAGTGGTATTATCTTTTCTTAAATAACAATATTTATCAATCTTTAAAACCCATTCAAACTCGCTTTCTTAAGTTCTTCGGACACGTCTCTAGGCGGGACAATGACTCCATCAAACGCCTTGTTGTGCAAGGGGCCGAAGAGCCGCGCGGTCGGTCGCACTTGCGATGGACCGAACCAATCAAGTCTGCTGTAGGTTGCCCTTTGCTTAAGTGTTCTAAAAAGACCGCTTACTGGCAAAAATGTTAACTATTCCAGAACAGATATTTATCTTCATATTCTTAGACTGATAAATTTTACATTGTAAATAATTCCAAGAGAATAGCCAGCTTTTACACGCATCGACTAGTCGACGTAATACCCCTTGCCAGCCAATTAAACATAAGCAAAAATGAACGAGTACCAACAGATACCAAATAAGAAGATTTCAAAACTCCATTAAAGTTGCTTGCACAACAAATAATTAGCAAAACAATTTGTTTTAAAGCCCGCTTAAGTGTCTCGTTTCCTATTCACTTTAATTAAACTTGTAGGAAGGCAATCTTATTTGCGTCCACGACATCGGGCTTCATAAGGATCGACTGAGTTTTAAACTTTAATTAATCATCTATATTTAATAAAGTGCGTGTCAATATTAAAGCCCTTTTTCAAGTGAAACAATGGACGGCGAGTTGGCTTCGCATCAGGCTGTTTAATAATGAAATTAGTGGAGAAGCTGAGGGGATTGACACAATATGGAGACCTTATTATGAATTCTGATTTACAGGCTACACATTAAGCGTTACCTAGGATTTGTAAATATCTGCATTGCATATTAGTAGATCGCCGTCGCTTATCGGTGAAGCACTCCAGCACAGATTACTAAATAGTTACTAACGTAACAGATAAATCACAAACAAACTAACAATATTGTCAATTTTAAATGCGTGCTGTCATGTGACAGGCATATTGCCGGGGCTGCCTCTTTCGATATATATGTCAGTAGTCAGTACCTACAGTACCTACGTAATCGCGTTCCAGTTCAACCGCAAAATTCGCGTACAAATGCTCGACGCGGCTGCTGACAACAAACTGCCGAATGAGTCTTGGGTGACCCGGCAGGTGGTAGGTTATTATCACGCGCAAGTACATGGAGTGACAGAAGCATGACTCCAGCTTGGAACCACCAGTTTAGTCGCGAGTTCAAATCTGTCCAGAACCATCTTTGTATTCGATGTTAAATTTGCAAGATTGCTACTCGGCAGAAAGTTAAACACATACCACGTTTGTTTCTAATACGCTTGGTGAAATGTGGGCTTCTGAGTATTCCATTCAGTGCTGAACTGAAGCGATCTGACACTGTGTCCAGCAAGTGTTGTTCAAGATTTCTAATAGGTATAGCGACAAATTAGACCTAGAAACTTATTTGAAGGTATTTTAGTTCTTTCTTCACTTTCATCAACTAGTCTGTCACTACTAGTAACACAGTCAACTAGTAGTAAAACAGTCACTTAAATTGCTACTGACTGAGGCCGGTGAAATACAATTGATCCGTTTTTAACTTAAACACCCCGTAACATTCACTACGAATATTCTTTAATATAAAGAGGATTTTTGTTTGTTTGTATTGAATAGGCTCCGAAACTACTACACCGATTTCAAAAATTATTTCACCAATATAAAGCTACATAATCAGGGAGTGTCATAGGCTTTTTTTTTATTTTAGGCTAGATTTTGACGGGAAAGGCAGTCTACGCGGGCGAAGTCGCTGACGGTGCTAGTTGATAGAGCAAGCGAGAGTAACCCATTGCGCAAATGAAACGTACAAACTAGCAAACAGATGTCTTATTCGATTTGAAAACCATAAAACGTGTAAGTTAAACGTGTGTACGTTTTACTTTTATTCAAAATTGAAGCATTCAGCTAGTAAAGTTTCCGTTACTCTTTACCAGAAACTGAAACTTTCACCAAGTGCAAAGTGAAATAAAATCACGATTTATTACTTTTACCGCATCTAACGTCTCTCGTATAATCCGAACGATTTAGCTATTTGAATAAATGAAGGTACGAGCCACATCGATCCACGGGTCTGTACACTGAATGAAATGCACGATTTCCTCACATATAACTTTAACTCTCTTTCGAGCACCGCATAACTTATCGCGTCTTAAAACTGGAAAGATTCCAAGTGGTTGCATAAAATGAATTCAAAAGTTGGAGATTTTGTTTCACCTGGTTTGAGATGAGTATGTCTGGGAATTCAGCAATCTAGACTGGTTATTTTATGACTTGGGATCCAATGTTAAACGTGTGGAAGTTTTATTAGTGTATATTTATGCATAAATGCCTCAAACCATCTTATTCTTTAAATCTTATTCAGTTCTGCTGAACTACTGAACGAATAAAACAACATGTATAAATAAGCACATGCAGTCAAGTTGTGTACCCTCATATGAACTGTCAGATATGTTCTATTGCCTGGTTTTCAAATACATTTTTATATCATTTAGAAACTGCGTTCACCTGCACGCAGTTTCTAAATGCAATAGAACATATCTGACAGTTCATATGAGGGTACACAACTTGACTGCATGTGCTTATTTATACATGTTGTTTTATTCGTTCAGTAGTTGCACATGCAGTCAAGTTGTGTACCCTCATATGAACTGTCAGATATGTTCTATTGCCTGGTTTTCAAATACATTTTTATATCATTTAGAAACTGCGTGCAGGTAAACATTGGTATTTTAAATTAAAAAAACTTATAATTTTTTACTATGAAATTGCAATAGCAATGAATTAAACCATTTTCACTTTTTAATATAAACTAGACAATTTCTAACATCACTTATGATTTATTTTGCTCAACCTACTTAAACAATTTGATAAAACTTCAAGACACTTACACCGTGAAAAACACCTTGAACAGAGTTGTGGAAAGTTGTGGTTCTCCGTTAAAAAACCCCACAATTTTATCTCAGTCAAGACACAGGGAAGCGGTCTTATCTGTGGACCTCGAAAAAGGTGAAAAATGTCATTAGCACTAACGAGCTTGACCCCAAAGGCCTGTTATCACTGGGACGCCCTGTTGTTCAAAATATTTATCATCATTGTTGTTCGATTTCAAATTATCATGTTGTGATTACTTTTGTTTGATTATAATTCATTTGTTATGAAAAGAAATTCAATGAACATGAGGCGTGGCATGCCAACGATAGTTTTGTTTTATATTTCATAAGATATGAACTGGACCCAAGCCGCAACGCGAGATACGAGTGGTAGTCAGATCACGCCATTGATCGGTTAGCTTGTAGCCCTTGTAGGTAGATCAATGAGTGATATTGGTGGGAAAATATTTATTGATAGTGAAACTAGCTCTACGCCCGCGGCTTCGCCCGCGTGAACCTATCGTTATATGTTAACGTTATACGTTATCGTTGTATGTTATGGAAAAATTAAATAAAATCTCTATAAATTGTAGCCCATATGTTACTCTGATGTATAAGCTTACTCTTACTCTGATGTAAAGTAGTTTTTGCGTGAAAATGTAACAAACATAATTCTACACATACATTCTCACAAACTTCCGCATTTATAATAATACTAGCTTTCCGCCCGCGGCTTCGCCCGAGTAAACTCCATCGTTGTATGGTCAAATACAAAAAATCTTTATAAATTGCAGCCTATGTGTTATTCTGATGTGTGAGCAGTTTAATTGTAAAGTTTCATCTAAATCTGTATAGTAGTTTTTGCGTTAAAAGTAACAAACATACACACATACAAACTCACAAACTGATGAGATGGGCAATGTAGGCTTAGCCTGAGGTAAGCCACGTAGAAAAAATACTAAGAAGGTACTCGTAATGAAGTTGTGCATGAGAATATAAATGATTTTGGATTCAAAATTTAATTAATTAATTATAATTACTGATCTAGTTTTTTTAATACAACATCATGTTACAGTAAACTGTTCTATGAACATGTTTTAATTATTTATTTTATTTATTACAATTTTACAAAAACTGCTTACGTTTCTGAAGCTACTTACAGCGTAACAAAAACCATTTTAGGTTTGAACGTACACTAGTACGTTCGTGATCATACATCACATAATTGAAACATATTTTAATCTGCGGACATAACATGCGTTGTAAAGCAAAAAATGTTTTATTGATATTTTGAATTATGACGCAACTGCGCAAAACGCATCTTGAATTCGAATATTTTGTTAGCTTGCTTAGTTTCAAGATTCAAGATTCAAAGATTTATTGCGAATTAAGTGTACCTACATATTATGGTCTTATCATAATACATTGAACTTAAAAACTTAATTACCCATTTTGTGAGTATTGCAATCTTAAAAAATAATTTAATAAGCTATAATAAAACTATTACAAACTTCTAAAAGATAATACTATGTTAATGGTAGGTATATATATTTTTTTATTAATATTTTTACATTATTTATATTTGAAGAATTCCTCTAGTGTGTAAAAACAGTTAGAGATTAGAAAGGATCTAATTTTTTTTAGTGAAAGTGGTTATTTTCGTTTCTGCCTTTATATTCGCAAAGATTTTGTTAAAAAATTTCACTGCCATACAGAATGGACTGCAGTTGAGTAGTTTAATTCTTGAGTGGGGTAAGAAAAGTCTGTCTTTGTGCCGGGTGTTCACGTTATGAGTATCTTTAACCAATTTGAATAGATGTTTATTTTAAAATACAAATGTACATATATCTTGGATGTAAATTGATGTTAAGGTTAAGAGTTTGAATTTAATGAGGAATGGTATACAGCATTGTGTATTTTTAATTCGTGCTATAATCCTGACACATTTCTTCTGTAGCAAGAAAACATCAATTACATTAACACTGTTCCCCCACTTAATAATACCGTATTTATGCCATGAATACGCGTATGCGTAGTACGCTCAAAGAGCCGTTTCAGTGTTAGTGCTTTGATTTATTTCGAATAGGGCATTCGTGAATCTAGCCAGTTTAGTTTGAATTTTTTCTACGTGTGACTTCCGATTCACGTAACTGTCTATGTTTAGGCCTAATAAGTTAAAAGTATCTACGGTTTCTATTTTTTCATTATTTTAGTTGATAACTAGATTTAAGGGTTGTTTTTTATAAGAGAGGAATTGCATTATTTTGGTTTTAGTTATATTTATTTCTAAGTAATGGTTTACTAGCCATGTAATTACATCATTTAAAGTTTTATTAACAAGAGTATTGGGATCCGTATTCTTATCACATTTAATTAGTATCGGTTTATCATCTGCAAACAAAACTGGTAGTGTAGTTTATGTTTTTAAGAATTTTGGAAGGTCGTTAATGTAGAGTAAAAAAAGTACGCAACCCAACACGCTCCCTTGAGGGATGGATCCACTTAAGTGTTTACCACCGATTGTTCCTTTTCTACCTCTTTGGAATCACTATTGTAATGTTCGATCAGAACTATTTGCTTACGGTTATGAAGATATGACTTGAACCAGTTGTAGGCTGGTCCACGTATGCCAGAAGAATACAATTTTTGGAGTAGTCGGTCATAAGGAACGCGATCATATGCCTTACTCATGTCGATTAGTAGACCAATAGCATGCTTTTTGTCATTAATGGGTTTTAAAGCCGCTTGGATGTATTTGAATACCGCTAGGGTTGTGGATCTGGATTTTCTAAAACCGTTTTGGCAATCATCGAGGACGTTGAATTTGTCTAGAAATTAGTAGAGTCTATCACACATAGCTTTTTCAAAGATTTTTGAAAATATGGGCAACAATGCTGTAGGTCTGTAGTTAAAGGGAATGTTTTTATTTTCTTTTTTGTATAGTGGTTTCACCAAAGCTACTTTAAGCTCATCCGGAAAATGTCCATCTTGAAAGCTTTGGTTAACTAAAATGTAAGAGGGGTTAGCAACTCAACAGGTATGTCGTCTATGCCGCTACTGTATTTATTTTTAATCTGTTCAATTATTGTATGTATTTCTTTTTCATTTACCGGACTAAGATACATTGAGCTACAGGGAGAGATTGTCAGGGAGTGTTCATTTTAATTGCTTCTCTGAATATTACTTAGCTTTTCACTTGCCATAGCAAAATAATCATTAAAAATGTTCGACATTTCGATAGGACATTTTACTTCCTTATCGTTAATTCTCAGTTCGATATTTGTTTTTGTGTTAATTATATTCCACATAGTTTTCATCTTATTGTCAGACATTTTCATTTGTTTAATGTATTGTAAACGTTTAAATGTTTTTACGCTACGTTTCAGAGCTTTGCTAAACAAATCGAAATAACTCTTGATAACGTCACTTTTAGTTTCGTTCATAATTGTTTTAAGAACTCTTTATGTTTACAAGATTTTTAGTCCAGTAGTTAGCCAGCTTTTTTTGGTTATATGCTTTACCTTTATTTTTGTGGTTGAAATGTATTTATTTAAATTATCTGTTAATATTTTATTTATTCCTTGTGGCTATATGGCTATAAAGTCAAGTTCTCTAGTTTTTTACTATGTATAGAACATATACTATAAATCTTTATTAAAACCTGTTAAAAGGGACTCCAACCACAGTACAAGATTACTAAATGAATGTTCATGACCGAGTTCATGTGAAAAGACCTTACTCAGAGACAATGAAACGACATCATGTTATCTGCAGTTCATTTGACGCCAGATTCTAGATTTTTTTAAAGCCATTTAAAAACTACAGAGATGTGACAAATCGTATAACTTTGGGAATATCATCAATCGTAATTAAAAAATGCGGATAAAATTACTGTCTTTCATTATTTAAATGGTAGAACCTGGATTATACCGGTAGAGTCCCAGTGCAACATAGACTTTACATCTGAACGAGTACATAACTCGCTGCTAAGTAAGAGTTTTTGTAAAACAAGCTTTGTAAAATGCTGTCATAAGTAATGCAAAATATATTTGCAGTGAGTTATTTAAGCAAAACCACAAATGAATACCTTATCTCTCGAAAGATGTTAAACATGTTTCACAATATTTTGGTACCTAAGCTTGGCGTCTTAACCAGGGTTAGGCGCTATTTCACATCGCCACAGCTGCCACAGTTTAAAAGCAAAAATCGAGCCGTGCGAAGAGTACTGCTACCACCTCTGGGGTGGATCAGCTAAGTAATAGCTGGCTGCTTTGGACTCGGTGGAATCACTTGACCTAAGCGCTTGGTCACTAATAAGCCTCACGGGCTTATTAGTGACCAAGCGCTTAGGGCTTGGCTGCAGGCTCTTAAAAATCGGCACAAGGTTGCTAGCCTGTCGGTTTTTATAGAGTATATTCTGGAGAGTTAGCGAGCGAGCTGCACGAGTTGGTGCCGTAGACGTTGGCACGATAGACGCACATTGGCTTTCCACCCTCACGTTGTGGATATTCCAGCTATCAAAGCGTTTGCTGATTTTTTCATGATGTTAACAACAAAGGAATAGAAGTCGCTGCCCGCGCATGTTTTTACTGAAATATACAACCTGGGTCTCTTCAAGACAACAATTAATAGGCATTTACTGGACATCATAGACCATATCGTCACTACCACCAGGAGCGATTGTGATCAAATGACTGCCTCATCGTTCTTTATAAAAGACCTTTAATATATCAAAAATCAAAAACAGAGGAAGTTATTTAAAGAAACCGTTATCAGACCATTGCGCGCTCTTAAAACCTTTTAATAACTACACGTTGTAGCTTTTATTGTTGTTATTTTTTCACAAAATTATTATCTTCGTGTTTTAATATCTGTTTATCTATGAAACAAAATCAATTCCAAAAATTAGGCAGCATCCCTATTTTACGAGTAGATAGCCTAGATGAAGATAAAAGGTAGATACGTGAAAGTGTTCCCATACACCACTAGCATGCAAAAAATGGCAAAGCGACGTCAGACGACAAAGAAATCCGCTAATTTGGTGGTTATCCAAGTACTGCCAGGGAGCTTTATTGTTCCAACAGAAATAGTCCGCTGGTTACAATTATTCTGGTTTAATTAGAGAAAGCTTTGTCTCTCAGTCCTATTCAGTCCAAATTTTTTTGGGCAAAACGCATTCCGGGAATTTGATCTGTACCGCCATAACAGTTCATTGGTGCTTTAGATAACAATGAAGGTGGAGTCTTCATAATGTTATTATTCACGTGCCAAACATTGGTAGCAGCTTTTTGCGGTGTAACATACAACCCTGAAACATTAAAATGTTCATGCTTAGAACAACGAATTAAGGAAAATCAACATTCAATGGTTGTTAAAAAATATATTTTTGTTTAATAAAAAAACTGCTAATTCTTATTGTATGACGTGTCATAAGTACTTTGTTAAAGTTTGAATGAATGATTTATTTATAAGGGTTGTACTAGATTTAAATAACAGATCTTTTGGTTAGCTATCCAGTGATCCTCACAACAAATAAAATCGCGACATTAATGTCTTCCTTTAGTTAAAGGAAGTTTCCTTTTAACAATTTTTCATATGGTATACGCTTACAAAAATGACGTATAGAAGGATAGTCAAAAATGAAGCACTAATCCGATCTACACATGCCTGACAATTACTTGCTTACGTGCGGCGCGCTTTGACATTGAACATTGCGGAGCTGTAATGAACACTGCAAAGCGGTGCGTTCGGAGCCATTTATGGCTCCAATAAAGGTGCTTTAAAATGGGCGCGCGGACTTGAATGAATGAATGAATGAATGAATGAATGAATGAATGATTTATTTCATAGAATATGGTACAATAATATGATGTTAGGTCAAATTGGTATTGGCGCAGCATATTCTACCTCTTTACAGGCATAGAAATGTTACAATATCATACAAAATAAAATACAATTAGAGTTAAAATGTGAAAATAATCCTATACAATATTTCAATCAAAGCTTCTAAGGTCAAACATGGAATATATTAATTAGCATTGTTATGGTCTAGAAACTCCCTAATGGAATAAAAACAATTCTCGATTAAAAAATTATGCAACTGAGATCCAAATTGCTTTCCATTCAGTGCGCGCAAGTATTCGGGCAAAAGCATTAAAAACCTTGATTGCCATACAGTGGTTTCTATATGTAATTATTCTAAAGGTATACGTGTATTCTATCGTTCTTGATAAGAGAAAAAGTATATGTGCAACCATAATGTACAAGTGATGGTTAATTATAATACATACATGAATAAAAATAAATATTTCACAAACTGAATTGACTCCTATCAACTTATTAGGAGTCAGTTAATCACGTTTTAGAAAAAATTGTTTATAAAACATCTGCGTATGTTATTTATATGATATTTTTAGTAACTTTGTTAATTCTTGCGTCATTATGTAAGTAGTGTGATGTTGCTCAAACAACAAGAATTGTTCTTTTTCAAGTGAGTTTATTTGAACCTGGAGTTATCAGATAGAATCACTTTAATCAAACAACCAGTATTATTAAAGGTAAAAATCAATCGAAAATCGATTTGTGTCTGCCTCAGTCAACAACAATTATTTAGTTATTTATTCATTAAATAATCTTACAGTTTGCTATTTTCTTAATATATTGATAACTTTATATATTCCAGTGAAACTTTTCACAACTTAGAACTCGTTTGAAATTAGCAAACGTGTTCTTAACTAATTTAGCATTTACCAGAACATTATTTACTCGCAATTGCCGCTTCGAGGATCAACCTAAAGTTGAACTTGTCGACTCATTCTAAACTTTCTGCAATAAACATTTTCTCAATATGAATTAACATAATAATTCATACAAACTTATTTTATATTGAAACTTGTATATTGTATGCTTGTACCACTGATTTATTTGAACAATATTAAAAAATTAAATAAATCATGCATTCAAGTTATTTGATGACAGAAAAAGCTTTGTAATTTTAAGTACTTAACTTTGTGTGTGTGTATGTTCATCCCTTCTGTAAACTAGTAGCCTCTACAAGAATTTGCAGAACCGTAATATTAGCCAAGAGAATTAGAACTCTAAGTTTTAATATTAATGAGATCATCGTGGTCCTAGGGATTAAGCCCTCCAGTAGGCCCCGTGTGGTCCAAAGTTCAAATCTGGCCAAAACCATCTTTGTGTGCAACTACGAGTAACTCACCGTAGATGGAAAACCGTTAAAAATGTTTAATGTTTTGATTTTTTTTTGACATTGCTTTTTATCCTAATTTAATCTTATTCTGAACCGTTGACTAACCTTATAATTAATAATTGTTCTATTGTTATTGATATTATTGTTTTTAAAACGTGCATTCACACACAATGTATGTTGTTTTTGAATAAATGAAATGAAACCCAAAACAACCCGGACAGCGACGGATGTTGGGTTCTAGCCTACTCGCTGAAAAGTGAGCTTTTGAATGTTCCGGTAACCATGACAGCTACAGGCTACTTGCCTCTGACTAGCCTGTTCGAGATGAGAATTCGTGAAGGTGTGTATGCGTTCGCTGCTATACATTGTTATAATTTTGCCCATAGACAAGCTCGTACTGTAACTTTCACTGAATTATTTACTGAATTTGACGACCGACTTGGTGTAATGGCTAAGAAGTTGGCTACTACACCAGAGGTCGCGGGTTCGATCCCCGCACAGTACAAACATTTGTGTGCATGAACATGTCTGTTTGTACTGGTCTGGGTGTCTCCTATGTATAATAAGTATGTATTTACAAAAGAAGATGTATTTAAGTATGTTTATCCGTTGTCTAGTATCCCATAACACAAGCTTTAATTAGCTTACTTTGGGGCTAGATGGCGCTGTGTGGAATAATGTCCAGGGATATTTATTTATTTATAATTATTGGTAGTATTTTTTACTGTGCATCATATTCGTAAGTTTATCATTCCTGTTTTATTATTGTTTCATATAATAAAATATCGTTTTAGTGATAGCCTTAGAGTGTCCGAGTGGTAGGTATGTGTAAGAGTCACGGTAGGAGATCTGTTACAGAATACCAGGAAAAGGTGTATTTGGTTATGTTTAGTTTGTATATTTATTTTTTCTCTGCAGTTGTTTGGGCAAGGCAGTTGCATGTTGTCTGCCTATGTTATGTTATATTTTAGTAAATCTGAGTCGAATAGTAATGTCAAGCAAATTAATTATAAACATTATTACTTGTAACCATATAACATGTATATTATAAGCATAATTAATTACGAAAATAAATTAAATAAAATATGTAACTAATAATGTATCTACTGCCGACAAACTGCTATGCAGTTTGGCAGATTAAATAATATTGTTAAAAATGTTTACTTGGAAATAAATAACATAAAAAAACTAGCAACTGGTATTTTTTTAATGTTGACATAGTTAAATGTAGGAAAATAAAACTTCATGAGCTGGATCCACAGAGACGAAGTTGTGGACAACTGCCATATACAAAGTTTTAACGAGTAGGTTTACCTACAATATTATTGCAATCTTCAATTATTGTAGTTTTACAGCCGATAAATTAGGATAATGATGAACTTGAATGTACATGTTAAAGGTTATCTATTAAATAATATTTGAGTTTGATAATATTTTACAAAATAAAACATTGTATTTTTAGCCGTGACGATATCTGTACGTGACACATTTCTATTACGAAACCACAGCATCATGGTATACATATTTAGCTTTTTAAATGATTTATTGTTATGAATGTTACGAAGAACTTAGAAGAGTTAGTTACGCTTTAAGATACAGATAAAAAAACATTTAATCCCACAACAAATGAAAAAAAAAAATTACAAACTAAAATTTAGGACCACCATCCTCACAGTCTGACCCAAAAGCAGAGGTAGTACTTCGAGACACAGAACAAACACAATCTTATTTTTAAGTAGAGATCAATACCACGACATTTGGCGCTCGTATAGGGCAGGATTTTTTCTACTTTGCAATACTATACAGATTCCGCACTCGCGAAATGTCTGTAGTTTCGATCAAACTAATGCGTTAAAAAAACCTACAACAATTATGATGTTATTGAGAGAAATTGTCTGTATGCTGAATATGATATTAGTGAGGAGTACAAAAATACATAAAAAATTAAGACCATGTTAGTTTAGCCGAGAATACGGACATCGCGTTAGTGAGTAGGGGCGCTGTCTGCAGCCCGTTCAGCACTGTGCTACAAATTTGCTAGATTTTATACGAAAAACTAGAAAAGTAACAACAACACCACAATATCTTGAAAGCTAACCAGAACTAAAATAATAAAATAAAAAAAAAAATCTAATAAAAACGACAGTTGCATGAGTTGAGTGGTGGCGGCGACAATTGCATGTCTGCAATTGTCGCCGAAACGTTGAGAAAATAGGTAAACCAATTTACCGTAGTTTTGTTTCGTTGCAAAAACCCGGTTTTATTAGAATTAGTTAAAATGCAACAGGAAAGTTTAAAATGTAACTAACCAGAACTAATAGAAGCTGGCAATTAACTAGAACCTTGAAAACTTATTCTGCTATGCTCAAAATCTCACTATATACCTAGGGACTAGCCAATAATAACAAGGTACTTTCGTTTCGACGTGTCAAATTTAAAAAAAATATAGAACTGACATCAAATGTTATTTCGATTAGACGAGTGCTAATGTCATTCCTTTACATTTTTAAATTTGACATGTAGAAACGATAGTAGCGTGTTGCTCTCGGCTAGGGCCTCTGATTTATTTAACAATTGATGCTGACAGGCTTTTGATTACAAGTGTCTAACTTTTTTTGGGCTCAGTTGTCGTAACCAAAAGTCTTCGACAGGTTATGAAGGTTACTGAATATTAAAAGTTATTGTAACATTTGTGTATAAAGATCTGTTTACTTATAAAATGTTCCAACGTCAGTTGAAAACTGATAGATGGAGTTCATTTAAACTTTTTGCACTCATCAGACCAAATACGAAATAATCTGGATTCATAAAGGCTGAAAATATTAAAAACTAAGCCAAGTGTAAGAAGAGAAAATTGCTGAAAAGTAATAAATAATAATAAATAAATAATAATAAATATCCCTGGACATTATTCCACACAGCGCTATCTAGCCCCAAAGTAAGCTAATTAAAGCTTGTGTTATGGGATACTAGACAACGGATAAACATACTTAAATACATTTTTTTTTGTAAATACATACTTATTATACATAGGAGACACCCAGACCAGTACAAACAGATATGTTCATGCACACAAATGTTTGTACTGTGCGGGGATCGAACCCGCGACCTCTGGTGTAGTAGCCAACTTCTTAACCATCACACCAAGTCGGTCGTCAAGTCTATACTAATATTAAAAAGAGGAAAGATTTGATTATTTGTTTGCATCGAATAGGCTTCGAAACTACTGGACCGATTTAAAAAAAAAAAACGAAATATAGCTACATTATCAGCGAGTAACATAGGCTATAAATATATGTATTTTTAAGAATAAATTTTAACGGCAGAAATAGTCAACGTGGGCGAATCTGCTGAAAAACATAAATTTGCTTTCAATGCAATAAAAAGTAGAAAAGGATATCTTAATATGCATTTTAATAAATATCAAAAACTTATTCAATGATCCTGCTACCTAAAATCCAATTTCAAGTTTCCAATCACACTTGAAAGGCTTACACTAGAAGCCACCACCCACGCTTACACGACGTACGAAAGGCGTATTTTTCATTTTAAAGACTCAAGACGCCCCGTAGAGACCACCTTAATAAAGTCTTGGGGTGAGCCCTTCCGTAGAGTTCATTTATAAACGTCATGTGCGAGTGTGAGAAGGCAAAAATTAAGGATGTGACGTCAGAAAAGTTATTTACGATGTGGTTAAGCGAAATTGACTTTGTATTTCAGTTTGATAAAGCTTTTAACGCGGGTAGTTTGTTTTGCTTTAAGTAAAAGTTAGTCTTGGTGGCGGCGCGGTTGAAGTCTTAATGAAATAAATGAACCACAAGGCGTCCACTTCTGAATATACTACTAATAATATCGAGAAGGCATTTTGCAAGTGACTTCGTTTTTAGAACATACCCTGTATCTAATCTAATCTAAATTAGCCGTTAAGATCTTACTGCTGGGCAAAGGCGCCTCTTCCCTTCTTCCACATACGTCTATCCTTGGCCTTTTCAGATCAATCCCTGGCGAAGACATCCAGTTTAAAATACCCTGTATAAAATATGAAATGTATTTCCGTTTGGTTGTCGATAGGGTGCTGGTACAATAATCATCGCAGACACGGCGTTGGGGAGCTGATAAGCTCGTATTATTCATATAAATACTGACTTATACACTACCGGTTCGAGCGAACACGAAGTAATAAGCCCGTGTACACGAGTTTGTTTTTTTTTTGAAGCGAGCAATGTCGCGCTCGTGGAAGGCGTAAGCTAAAGCGACCGTACACGCGAAAAAAAAGGTAGTCTGAAACCAGTATAATGCATGCGATGACCATTAGTCTTATTCCTTTTGCACTTTCACCAAAATGCATTCTGGTCAACACCGATAGATAAGTTTAAATATTCTCATTAATTGAATTTCTAGATTATTGACGATTTGCAAGTGCTTTTGAAGTACTTTTGAATAAAAATGTTTTTGTTTGTTTGAGATTGTATTTTTTTTCACTTTTTTTAGATTTTATTTTATGCGCCGAACAACATACGTATTGTCGTGGTCTCGAAGTAGGGATAAATATCCCTGTATTACGAGGAACCTATATACAGACAGGCGAGGAATATTTACCTCCAATTTTTCACATGATGAATTTTGTTTTTGGCCGCCTCTGTCATGTAGGTATATAACCTACCTACTTCATTTTGAAAATTCAGAGCGAAACCCTGGGTGGTCACGCAAGTTTAGGAAAAAAAACGCGAGCGGTCCTTCAGCAAACTCTTTATTTTGTGGTTCAACGGATGGGGAAAAAGTCTTTTCGCACATACTTAGTACGTGTGAACTTGTGATAAATCTCTTTGGCTACACTATTTGTATCTGGCTGGTTTTGGGTGTCATTAAAAGTTTAAATTTGACAAGGAATTAAGCCAGGAGTGTCTCCCAGCACACTCATAACCGAGACAATTTAGAAAAGATCGTTTCTCGAATTTTCTCGACTGGGAATCGAACCCAGGACACTGGGTTAAGTCAAGGCGAGAAACCGTGCGACAGCGCACTACGCCAAATGTGTGAAGAATTAGTGTCCTTGTGTTACGAGGTACCTACTAGACAAGTATTAACTCAGGGGCGTCTCCCAGCAGACCAGAGACAATTCAGAAAAGTTCGTTTTTCAATTGACCCGTTCGGGAATCGAACCCGGTCGGTACAGCGCACTACAACGCAATACGCCACTCTTGTCGTCTAAATAAAATCAATGTAGATATAAATTGCTCCATAAAAATATTATTTAATTTTACCACAAAGTAACATTTGTTTTGTCTGTATTTTCAGCGGTACTAAAATTGAGACTGAATTTTAGACTGAAACGTAGCGATGTCGTTGGTTTAGCATTTTTCATTATTCATAAGAATTTATTATATCAATGGCATTCTTTATTCACTGCGCACTCAATAGATTGCAACTATTTGAAATGTATTGCACTATTTGCATGTAAAAATAATAACTGGTACGAGATAAAAACATTGAGACAATAAAGCTTGTTTTCGTTTAATATCATCCAAGTTAATCCGTGTTAAGAAATGTATGACTCGATTGAGTTACTATGAGTTTATGCTTGTCTTATGATGTTTGAATAACAGTAACAATTATTTAAAATCAATCTTCGTACTATGTCAGCACAAAGCGCAGTTTGCATGGCCGCTCGCAATCGTAACCTCGTTGTTTATTTGTATAAAAATGCAAAATAACAAACTTGACTGCGAGCGGGAAAAATCAGAGATGGGTTCCGTAGTTGTAAAGGATTTGCATTAAAACACCTTAATATCTGTACACAAATACGCGTAGGTTTATCTGAAAAGCTTATAGCAATTATTCTTCGTTGAGTTTTTGCTATGAATCTGGAAAAGTAAGTTGCTTCATCATTTCTTCTTTTCATAAATTAAGCATTCCTTTACCATATTGTTATAGCATAGCATAGTTATTATATCTCGTTATTTATTGAATTCTCTGAAAATATTGCAATGAAAATAATTGATGCAAATTTTAGAACTTATTTTGGATGGAAAATAGAGTGCCAAGTGAGAGTTGCAGTGGGAGAAGTGAATGGCTTCACCATCGCGTTTTGCGAGAAAAAAAACGTGAAGTTGTATGGCATCGAGTCAGTGCCATCTAGTGGCTTTGATGTTGCCCGCATTTGCCGCTAGATGGCGCTGACTCGATTTCATTGTATTTGACATTCACGTGCTCGCGAACCGCGATGGTGAAGTCATGCACTTCTCTCACTGCAACTCGCACTCGGCACTCAGCAAGTTGAACTTTACTAAACAATAACACACTTCACAGCGACATGCATTTGTGGGATCTTACAGGTACTTATAGCATTATGAATGACAATATGAGTTTGATATGCTCGAAAGTATTCAGAAACCACGTTTTTTTTAATGTTCTGTCTGTTTTTTGTGGAGTTGAAATCTTCTTTTGAAGCACAGACTGATTAGAAAACAGTTTTTTTAAGTTTGTTAAAAGACGGTTATTTCAGAATTGCCACCCAAACGAAGATAAACTGTCAAATGTTGCTAGCGACTCCATTGTCAGATTGTAAAGGTCATTCAAAAAGGTTCCCTTGACCTTTTCGTTAATCCCGTTGATCTCTAAAATGTGTGTTCGAACCGCGAACACCGTTTCATTACGCGGTGGGAATTGAAAATGCTTGCTGTTGATTTTTTAACTCAAACTCGAATGTTTCACTAGTTTCATTTGTCGACCGGTGTTTGCGCTTTCAACTTTGTGCAAATTTGTTTTGCTAAAACCTGCTTCTGTAAATAATGTGTCCAGATATGGCTTTGTCACGGTTGAGGGGGGATTAATACCATTAGGCTTTTAGTGTATCATTAAATTGTTGCCCAAAACATAGAAGATTAGTCTGATTTCAATGAAAATGGAAAAATTACAATGACCAAATTAAGGATAAAACCTGTAAAAATAGACAACAACAGATTAAGTGCAGTAATTATTAAATACGAATATCAAGATGTCCCGAACCGTCACCATGTAGACGTGTGTATTTCGTTTTAGAGGCCAGCCCAGTAAAAGGAACGACTTGAGACAGCATAAAGAGAACTGGCAGGCCCTGGCATTTAATCGAGACCTATGTAAAAACTTGGTAAAGACTTTTGCTCAGCAAATGGGACATTACAGGTTACTAAAAAGAAAAAAAAATACATCTATTATAATAAAGTAACCAGTCATTCTGACGGTAACGCTGTTATTGGTGTAAACTCATGGTAGACATACTGTTGTCAGTTGTAAATTACTTCATTCCAACGCCAAAAGCCTTTACTTCTAAGGACTAAGTAACGAGACACTCCCCTTAACCAACCGTCGATAAATTCTTTCTGAGTAAGCTCGTCAGATTTGAACTCAGGACCACATTTATGTGGCTGTAGTTCTGAAACTTACAAATGCTAAAAGGTTTTTTACTTAATTATTTTTAATAGGGAATCTCATAACGGGATCCATTCCGCAGGGCAGTGTCCTCGTATGTACCCTCTTCATCATCCACATAAATGACCTCCCTAAAATACTTAATGAAACCTGTGTTATGTTTATTGATGATTTTTCGCTTCTACTGTCTTGTAATAATAATATTAACGTAAACTTAAAAATCATACTCAAATAGTATAGTTAATTGGATGAGCGATCATAACTTGGAAATAAATTTCATAAAATCTAAAATAATGCAACTACGGCCTACCCCGTCAGAAAAATGAAATGGATATTAAAGTTATTTACAATGGGACACAATTAGAATGTGTGACCTCCTTTTAATTATTAGGCATAGTTTTAGGTTCTAACATAAATTGGAAATAACACGTACAAAACTTAAAACTAAACTGTCCCAATTCATATACGCTCTGAGAGAATTGATAAAATCTACCAATTTACAAACGGCATCACCGCTTACTACGCCTACGCGCATGCGTGGCTTAGTTACGGCGTGATTCCTCTGAGGCAAAAGTACTTTAGTGCAAGATTTATTTGTGATGCAAAAAAAGTGCATACGAGTCCTGACAAACATTGAACAAACAGATAGCTGTAAACCCCATTTTAGATCTCTAAATATTTGGACTTTACCATGTTTGTATATAAGTACTAGAAATTTGTAAATTTGATAAAAACCCCCTGATTTATATATTTATTTATTTATTTAGAATAAGTACACAGACAGATTACCATCGTTACATGGCTTTATATAATATTTTGTACACAATAGGCTAGACAATAATCCAAAAAGTGTGTACACAGCATGATTAATTGTTATTTCCTAAGGACGGTTTTAAAATACAGCTCAAAGATAATAATAAAAAGTAAAAAGGTAAAAACTAAAAGTAAAAAAGAAAAAGTTGAAGAGTTACGAAAGAAGTGAGGAGAATTTTCAAACCATATACGTTCCATGACATAATTTGCCTCGCTACAATAATAATCTAGTCAAAATTAACACTACACAGCTCCGGTCCACATCCCATGTTAATAAAGAGTGAAAATAGTTACTGTAAATTCGTAAATCAGCTTAAAAAACCCTTGTGAAGAAAAGCTATTATACTGTAAACGAATATTTACTCGATAGAGATATGAGTGTTACTACCTAAGATGCCTACACCAATATATATTCAGATACATCTATAAATACGTACATGTTATGTTTTACTAAATATAAATTAATTGAAGATACCTCTCTCTTCTGTCTCTCTAATATTGTGCTGTACCTATCAAGGTGCGTGTTAGTTGTAAGCATTGTTAAGCACATATTTGTAACTCTCATGTATACAATAAATAAATAAATAACTTACCAACGCCAGATTTCTCCGACCGACTGTACGTAGCTCTGATCCCAGCTACAAGGCGCCGCATTGTGACCCACCGACGTGTGAATTTTTACTGCATTGACTCGCTCGGGCTGAACTGGACGCAGCCGTGTAAAAGGCAGAAAACTCTTGCAAGAGCTTGAATATTCCACAATCTCTTTACAATGGCTCTAGAACGTTTGTTGGAACATTCTTCTCAGCGTGTATTTTGCGCTTGGATGATGCGAGTATCTGGAAGGAATTTATTGCATTAAGATATCATATCAGTAGGTTAATGTCGGCACGTTAGGAATTCTTCATTTGGTAATTTACTTTGCGTTGCAAAACAAGGAAAACCTGGAAAAAAACTGCGGGGCTTTTGCCAATTCTTCTAAGTATGATAACAACCGTCCAACGCAAGTGTCAGGGTCACATTATACCTAAATTTGAGTTGAAAGCCTTACACTCACCCTCTTGTCCAGTGAAGCTATGAAAGCCATCAGCGGCAAACAGCCATTTAAAAAATATTAGTCATTTAGAAAAAAAACACTGTTTAAAATATTTTTATCGGTCTTCACCTTTAATTGCTAATTATGGCTTGATGTTACGAAAAGCAGTGAAATAACAAAGTAACACAAACGTTGCACTAATACTGGCCGTCGTGGTAGAAATTTGAACTATGAATGCTTAAACTTAAAATATTCACAGAAATCGGTTTTTCACGCTGCAAGTTAATTTCCGCAGAATTTTGTTAAAAGCTACGTTCGAATAACAACAATATGAAATAATGGCAAAATCCACTAATATTCCAGTGAATTCTGCGAGTAATTCCATTCGTTAATTAATTGGTTCCAGACCACTAGTCTACACCGGTACTTTGCAGTACCCATATTTACCATGAAATCCACATAGTATGCCCCCATAAAACCACTCTGCAGGACTTACAGTTAACCAATATCCATGCTCTGTTTAGCCAACGTTACGTTAAGCTGTGTAAAAATTACTTGAAATATTTTTTTAAATTTTTTTTCCAGAACTTACTTTCATCATCGTCGTCAGCCTTTGGAAGTCTACTGCTGGACATACATGGCCTCCCACATTGAATGCTAGAGCGAGCGGCTTTGGAACATACGCATCCAACTGCTTCTCGCAACTTGTACCAGGTCATCGTTCCACCGGGTAGTAGGCCTGCCATGAACTGGAGGCCGAGCTTACTGTAATTCAAAATGTTTTTAGCAAATTTTGCTGAAGTACCTTGACAAATTATAGCTGCAATGGAGGTTTTCTAAAATTGTGTAATAATGATCTTAGCTTCGTTTACTAACCACTATTAAGAAAATTTACAATTGGTACGATTTTGAAAACTTTTGAAAATTATATCTAAAGATGGTAAGTGCAAAGTCTGCGCAAATAAATCGGAGAATCTAATTACTAGGATTTAATGAACTCTTGGCAAAACTAGCAATTCTTCCCTCATCAATCACACCCACCAAACACCAAAACAAATGTTTTGCAGAGGCGGTCAATGAAAATGAAATATAACATTTATTTTCTCAATGCAATGAACTATATGGTCGCTAGAACGGCAAGTCTAAAATGAAATCCATTCGATCACGAACTAGCAGACGTTCACTCGCAATATTTACAGATGACCTGTTAAGGGTCACAGGATTTTGATTGGGGCCGTCTTTAACTGGTCGGTGCATTGTGTCTGTTTGTACCTGATAAATAACTGTAACCACCTACGTTTGACTGATACCTAAACGATTCCTTTTTTAAATTGATTCTACTACTCTGAAAAAAATTATGACAGTAGACCTGTTTTCGGCACTAAACATCTCGGCATTGCTAACTGCTAATGATACTCGTAATGCTGAAATCTTGTTATAATAATGATTAACAATATTTTTTATGCAAACACAACAACAGCGCTACAAATTTCGTAGAAATCCAGCTCAACTAATAATTACGTTCATGCTGTATCGTGCCTACTGTGACCGTTAAAACATTGCCATTTATTCTTCATCAGTCAGTAAGTTATTGTTCGTAGAAGTTAATCTAACTCATTTTTACCCGTCACGCCACACTGGCACGGGAGGCGTTAAAAACAGGACTTAATTGCACAAAGGCGTGAGTTTAAGCTTACAATTGAAGCGTTTTCCAGGCCCATTTAGTAAATTTAATACTCTCGAGCAGACGCTCAGAAACAAAGCTAAATTAACCTTAGCTTATCAACCATTAACTCATTTGGCGTAAGGCCAAATTTTCCGTTACGAACCGCGTTTCTGGGACTTGCTTGTCTTGCGTTAAGAAATACTGACTTGGCACGGCGAATGGTGTTATTAAAGCGCGAGTGTTCGATGTGCGGTTTATGCAGCGTCTTATTTGGGCTCAAAAATGTTAACAGCTCTAGAATATATTCCAGAATTTGTTTCATGATCTGTTACAGGAAAGATTTAAAAATGTTCGTCAATACTTAAAATAATTACACATAGAAGGATAGATCCATACAAAAAAGTGCGCTATTTGTGATGCTAAAATCAACTGTCAAAATAATAATTCGTTACACATACATGTATTCAAAATTTTCAGAATTTAACGTGCATGAATACTATTTGTGCTTCTCTGTTATGTTGTTACAACAATTTACTGCACAAATAATCATTTTCAGCAGATCTTACCTAGAGAAATGGACATCGGTAAGTTTATAGTTCGCCGTGAGGGCTAAATATTTGTGACATCAAAACGGGTACCCCGACTCCCTTGTATGCGTAATTATAGTGCGCATAGTATATGCGTAGTGTCCCGGGTTCGATTCCCAGTCGGGTCAATTCAGGAAACGATCTTTTCTGAATTGACTCGGGTCTGGGTGTGCTGGGAGACGCCCCTGGCTTATTTCCTTGTGTGGTGCCTCGTAACACAGGGATATTAATCTCTACTTCGAGACCATTACAAGAGGTGTGTTGTCTGGCGCATATTTATTTATTTATTTATTCTGAGCGTCCATACTAAAATAGCATTCAGTTTATTCTAGAAAACCGGTTTAAGATGCATAATGTTAGCCCGCATAAATATCAAAGAAGTCGTATAAACGCGTTCACGTCTTTCTTGCTTGTCACAGTAGCGAAACAAAAGGGCAGCGATGTATCGTAAGTATGGCACAAATTGCAACAAAAATATTTCTTTAGGAATGTATTAATACCGTTAGTGCTTTTCTTAAAATTATGTTACATCTATTCACTGCATGAAGAATTTTTTTTTCAATTTCTTACTGATGGAACTTGAAACTAAGCATTGACGATATGTCCTCATTCAACTATCATGGATTTTTTTTGTGGCATCACCAATGGGGTGCCCCTCTTACTCGCTCTAAGTTCTTGTCGCCCTATATTCATCTTTGTTTCTTTATGTTCCTCAATGTTCTATTAGACCTTAGCTGTATTGTATTCTTTATCATTTGTCGGCAGTGTTACCTTTATCCGTAGTTGACTGTATACAATTTCCACCAATGCACCACTCTCTGTGGACTTTGCTTACACTGATAGTCCAAACGGTCTTTGGAATATCACTTGCCTGATTGGATTCAAACAACCAGCTTTCTTCCGTGGACGTGCAGGTTTTTCTATAACAAGCAACAAAGCTTGTCGTGAACTCGTGACCGTACATACGTTTATCAATAAACACTCTTGTGTGCTAGTTATTAGCATCGTTATTGCTGATAGCAGTTTAATAATTGTGTGCTTTCATATTTTTTTCAGTCTGCTTTTCAGCTGTTCGCTTTTTAATCCTGTTATCGTATAGCCATTCACTAACAGCATGATTTGTAATGTTGTTTGCTCATGTGATATTGGCTGCAAATTGTTCGTTTAGCTTATTAGCTGCACAATGTGAATAGAGCGTAGCACGCATGTTCTTTCAAATAATTGTTCGTTTGTTATGTAGTTACGAGTATGTGTCACATAATAAAAAAAAACGAACACTCTAAAAATTCACTAGGTCTGTAATGGCTCTGATAGCTCTGTTGGAAGAGCAGCCACCCGGATTGTGTGAGCCCGAGGATCAGGTCGAGGGTATTACGTTTTTTTGACGACCGACTTGGTGTAATGGTTAAGAAGTTGGCTACTACACCAGAGGTCGCGGGTTCGATCCCCGCACAGTACAAACATTTGTGTGCATGAACATGTCTGTTTGTACTGGTCTGGGTGTCTCCTATGTATAATAAGTATGTATTTACAAAAGAAAATGTATTTAAGTATGTTTATCCGTTGTCTAGTATCCCATAACACAAGCTTTAATTAGCTTACTTTGGGGCTAGATGGCGCTGTGTGGAATAATGTCCAGGGATATTTATTACGTTTACCTTAAAATAGAATTATTTATTTTACACCTACAACGCGTTTTCCTCTACTTTCCCCGATCCCTCTACGTCCGCATTATTGGGCTCTTGAGTGTTCCGTTCGCCATGACGGCAACAGTCACTTGCCTCTGGCTACCCCGTTTTGGAGGTAGTCGTGATGGTATGTATATATGTATGTACGTATGATTCTTAACGTCGTTATTAGAGACATTACATGGGGAAATCACCTGAAAGTCTTTTTATTTATTTATTTATTTATTCAATAACTTGCACACTTACAGATCAAAATCCAAGTCGTCTACAAGCTAGAAATACAATAATAATAAATGTCGAAATTACACAATGTAAATTACGAGCAATTACAATTTTACAATCAATCAAACAAATTTAATACGAAGTCCATTAGGATACATTTAATATACCATCACTATGTCAACGTCAGGTTCGTTACGTCTTGTAGACGAGCTAGAAGTACAAGTATCATCTAATAATTATAGTAATTACACAAAAGTACACAAAATAAATTAATCAATTACAATTTTACAAAATTAATACGACGTCAAATAAAATACATTTACTATTAATAGGTATGTCAACATCAGGTATCATCCAAATATAAACGAAATTTATTTATAACAGATCCAAATTGGTCAAAGAAAATGTCAATATCATTGTGCTGAGCGAGCAAGTCTCCGGGTAAACCATGCCAGGTAGGTATTCGGTCGGCTGTTTACTGCGTGGTTTTTAAGCGGAACAAAGTTTGCAATACAGTCATACAACTTTTCATAGAGAAGGTCAACAGCACAATCCACATCAGTTATTATTAATAAGTCCTTGTCCACAATACAAGAACAATATTGGCCTAATTATTGCACCTGGCCATTGAAAACTAGTCTTCTTAAATCCTAATTGCGTCGCAAGTTTGTAACCAGTTTTAAGGATTATTAATAACGCCCTTTTTTACCTTTTTCTTGGTATGGACTAAATTAAAAATACAATACCCAATATTCAGCTCCGATATACTTTAGCTATATGTGCTCCATATAAAGTTTGTTCCTCGTGCTATGATCTTTCATAATAATAAGGTTTGGTGAGTGGCCGCCATTTTCAAAAATGACGCCAGCACAATAATATTAATGTAATATAATATTACATAGTTGTAATATTACATAGTTAAATTTTTCACGAGTTTCAGTTTATAATTTTCAACGATACAGCCGTATAAACTGTAACTGTATAGAGTCAGATACCATATTATTCTTTCGAACATCATTATCCAGTCAAATTGTCATACTGTAGGTACAATGCCACACCCGCTCGATGTCGCATAAGCTCAGCAAACAATTATTAATTTTGTAATATTATAAACATTTCGTATTACTTAACAGGTAATCAAACATTGATAATACAAAAAAATATTATGTTAATGTTATCGGTTAAAGTAAATAATGATAATGTATCGTAACTGCTTTACGATTGTTATTGTAGAAAAATATGTAGGCATAATCGACCGCTTGGTAAAGTAGTTTTTTTTAAATGTTTTAATCGTTGTTTTTGCTGTATATTTTTATAATTAAAATTACATTTTGTATTTTTATTCCATAAATTGGTTTAATCTTAAAATTGTAATCAATAAGTTACTCTTTTGTTGCTTATGTTGGCAATCGGACAAAACTTCACCACACATTATTCTTACATAAATATAATTCAATTTCTCAATAAGCGAATTTTTATTTTTTGAATTAAATAATGCACTATTTTTAACACAAAGACAGAAACTAGAAAAAATGCGAAAAGGACTAACTCTCCGGCGATGAAAATCATCGATGAAAACCCAATCAACTTGGGTAACGGCGGTAGGATCACCAGATACTACGTTAGGTTCTAAATACCATTAGTGAAAAGTGGGCTTCCGAGTGTTCCGTTCCGATCACCATGACGGCAACAGTCACTTGCTTCTGACTTCCCAGTTTGGGATCAAGTCGTGATGGATAATAAATAATAATAAATAAATAATAAATATCCCTGGACATTATTCCACACAGCGCCATCTAGCCCCAAAGTAAGCTAATTAAAGCTTGTGTTATGGGATACTAGACAACGGATAAACATACTTAAATACATTTTCTTTTTGTAAATACATACTTATTATACATAGGAGACACCCAGACCAGTACAAACAGACATGTTCATGCACACAAATGTTTGTACTGTGCGGGGATCGAACCCGCGACCTCTGGTGTAGTAGCCAACTTCTGAACCATTACACCAAGTCGGTCGTCGATGTTGGATGTTTCTGACTTGTTCATATCAAGCTTTATAAAATTATATTTATATTTATTTTGTTACTTTACTGTGCACGTTTAAAACAGAAATTCCTGGTTCACTAAATGTAATCAGTTAACCAATTACGTGGGTTCACTTATTTACTCGTTGAGCCGAATGAAGGTAATGAATTAAATAAAAATGAGCTAAAAGCCCATTAAATGGATAACGTAGGTTTGTTCCCGTTAAAAGGGATACAGAAGGTATATGTTACTTTCTCTTTTAGTCCTAAAGAAGTGAATGGAGGCTGTTCACTGTTTTTTTACGGCACTGATTTTATTTGTTTGCGAAATCAATAAATCTGCGCCAGACGTTCTTCAACGGTCTAGGTCTCGAAATAAGGATTAAGACCCTTTTGTTGCGCAGCACCAGACAAGGATTTAAGCCACGGGCGTCCCTCAGCACTCCCACAGTCAATTCAGAACAGTTCATTTCCTATATTGACCCTAATGGGAATCGCACACCACGAAAGACATGGCGAGAAACCACTACAGCGCACTACGCCGATCGTGTCACCCATTTGTATTAACCTTTGACTTTGTTTATGTCAAGTTTAATTATACCGTGGTAGGTAGGTAATCATCAGTTAAGTGGGAGCTACACGGTTGCCAACAAGACCACCAACAAAGGTGACCTTGGTCGGAACGACCGTGTGGACCGCCGTTGGCAACCAAATTACATGGGATTGACGGTCGGCCCGACCAAGGTGACCTCTGTTGGTGGTCTTGTTGCCGACGCTTAAGGCTGACCAGTAGACCGATGACCCAATGCAGGTTGCAAGAACCCATTTGATGTAATCGGATTAAGACTCTCTGTGGTTTTCTATCCATTTGTGGACTCCTAAAGGCAGATGATGATGATGGATTTCAGTTTAATGTTGTAGTGTTGTTTCAGTGTAATGTTTAATGTTGTCAATTTTTATTGTTGGTATTTCTAAATGTATGTTTTTTTTCATTCTTCCTATGTACGTTACGTTAGTCACGTTCGGCAACGTTTGTTAGCGGCCGTCGTAATTTTGAGATTGTATTTTCCAATTGACATGGTTAGCATTCTATCCAACAATTAAAATTAACAATCAAAATACAGAGAACAGTCAGATGACGACAAGCAAATAAATCACTGTGCATTAGAATAATACTTGAATTATTAATTAAAGGGATTCTAACGAACCCGTGTCAGGAAGTTTTGCATAATTTCGTATTGTAACTGTTATTAGCCATGAGATATTAAATTATTATTCAACTTTAGGTGTTGGGCGATCTTTCGTTTTTGAGGACATACACATAAATTCCAAATTATTTATTTGCAAGAAACATGGGTGTATTTTATACAGATAAAAAAATATATATAGTGTCACCATATTCAGCCTGAATCGGCAAGCAAATGTACACATAATTCAATTAGTACAATGGAAATTTATTACAATTAGATTCAAATTCATATTTAATTCAGTTACCATATTACAAAATTAGTCACAAGTAAGACTATAAATTATTCACTTGTTCAAACAGTTTTATTTATTTACATAAGTTATATATATATATATATAGTTATACATAAATTAATCATAATCATAATCAACCATAATCAATCGTTTATTTGCAAGAATACAATTTTACAGTGAGATATTGATAGTATGGTATGTCGTTACTATTTTGCCTGCAAGCAGACGCGCAAATGTTTGTTAGATTATATTGTAAGTAAATTTATCAAAATCACAAGTGTGAGAATAAACATTAAATTCACAATCACAATAATAAGACAATAATTTTTTACAATTCTTACAAAAGTCAATAAATTCTTTATTAATATAAAAACAGTTTAAAAAAGGTAACTTTAAAGAGTCTGATTACGAAGGCATTTATTGCCCTGTGGCAACAAAGTCGATTTTAAAAACCATTTTGATTATATCGCATTATCGATCGACTATGTGTTGTAAAATTCTTTAACAGATTATGAGAATACAAACAAATTTTTTTAAAGGGATTGCTTACTCATTTTTCGAGAAAAGACTTACGGAATCCCTTAAAATTAATTGACTTTGTTTTCAACCTTAAATTTGCTTCACTTATATAATGTATCCGTAAACAAAACAAAATACAAAAAAGCGGTGCAATACACCATTGACAGGTCTCTAAAAACTTTGCATTATTGCAGAGCAAAAGCAATAAAACCAAAAATCTAGTTCAGCGACTTGACCGTTTCTTTTGAACCCAAAATACTTTCTGATCCGGGTGGTAGGTATCTCTGTAATATCCCTTTCTTAGGTTTTATCTTCAATCTAAAACGATTTTGTTCTTTTGATGGCTTAAGAACCCATTGGCAAAAGAGCGGTAGCTATATATAGTATTATTTGGAAATATGAGAGATACCTAACATCATTTTTGGGGCGTATTTTGCAGTGAATTTACACATTTTATAAAATTTACTAATAGGTACGCCTCCTAGTAATAAACTGATGATTTTGCAATGAACCCCCCAAAAGAGACGTAGTAATGAAAAAAAGATCTTATTGTGAGGATTTTTTAGGACGTAGTCTATTTCAAATATATTTTTAATAGGTTCGCTGCCACACAAAAAAGTCGATAAGAAATCGAACACTGTAAGTACAGTCTCTATTTCCACTTTGAAATTGAAAAATATAAAGCATAAACTGTTCGAAACCGCAAAAGGATTTTTTAAAACTGCAGAAATGGGCTACCTCGAATTCGAGGAGTAAAAAAGTTTTAAACGGGTTTATTTTTAAGTTCTTTCGGAAACTGGTGTGTTTTGTAAGGCTCTTCGTTTGAATTACATCTTAACTGAACAGACAAGTATTAAAAATAACATTCGTAATGTTTGAAGTAATGAGATTATTTTGATGAACTTCGTATTTTAAAATCTTCTTCCAATTATCCTGCTTATTAATCATCTCTTAACTAAAGTAGTTTGATTCACCTACCTACAGGGTCTGGTACTCACTAGTACTTGAAACTCACTATTAAATTACTTAGCTAACTAAAAGTTTGTTCAATAGACTGTAGTTCAACAATATTGTATTCAATCCGTTTTTATTACAATCGGTGGTTCTGGTGAATGCTTTTATGGTCTTTTCAATTTCAATGTATTTATTTCAGATAATTATTACATCCATTATTGTTAGTAAAGTCATTCAATCTATGTTAGTAAGAAAAAAATAAATTCAAGATTATTTATTTATATATTAAATTAATTTAACACATACAAATGGCTTAAGTTTTTAATATAGATAATAATGTTGACATGTACGTGCTAAATTGTTCTTAATAATATTTCACTAAACAATAAATAATTTTGCCTGCTAAGTGAATGAGCTAAATGTGCTGTGTAACTGAATAAGAAAAATGACATCAATAATGTACCACATTTAAAGCAAAATATTTATAAGAATCTCGTAAATTTGTTTTGTATCCTTTCTAGCATCAACTTATATTTAGCCTCATGGGGCGACCAAATGGGCGCATTGCATTCGAGGTGGCTCATTACCAATGCTTCGTACAACGCACGTATCGCCTTTAAATTAGTGAATCCCAGTGATTGTCGCAGAATAAACCCTAAATTTCGGTATGCCCTCTTACATACTTTCACTATATGTTCCCGAAAAGTAAGGTCAGCAGTGAAGTGCACGCCAAGGTCCCTCACGCTGGTTACTCGCTGCAACAGGGCACCATCAATACGATATTGATATCGATGCGGCTGTCGTGACAAGGTATAAGACATTACCGAGCATTTGGGGACATTGAATTTTTTGACGACCGACTTGGTGTAATGGTTAAGAAGTTGGCTACTACACCAGAGGTCGCGGGTTCGATCCCCGCACAGTACAAACATTTGTGTGCATGAACATGTCTGTTTGTACTGGTCTGGGTGTCTCCTATGTATAATAAGTATGTATTTACAAAAGAAAATGTATTTAAGTATGTTTATCCGTTGTCTAGTATCCCATAACACAAGCTTTAATTAGCTTACTTTGGGGCTAGATGGCGCTGTGTGGAATATAATGTCCAGGGATATTTATTTATTTATTTATTGAATTGCAACCGATTCTCGTAGCTCCATTGCACAACTTTGTCAATATCTGCTTGCAGCCTCTCGCAGTCCGACTGGTTTCTAATTTCTAGGACCAATTTCAGGTCATCAGCGAAGAGCATGCAAGTTGATTCCGATACAACGGCCGATGCTTGAATAAACGACATAAAACTTGTGGTTTTCATTCGTAAGCCCCTGACGTTTTGATAACATATTTCTGTAGACCTAATTTTGCTTGGTTTTCTCATCTTCTTTCCCTTTACGAAAATTCTGCCTCCAAAGCTTTATACATATATCAGCCGCCCAGTTTTCGGGGTTCAAAACAGTTGCCACTAATCTGGACGGAGTACCTATCTTGAACGACGCGTAATTGCCGCGTGATTTTAACACTTCGACTGTACATACTGCCTCCTTGCAAATAGATTTCAGATGTTGAAGTACCTGATCGGCTGGGGTTCCTTGCTTCACATAAAATAGATGCAGATATTTCCACCTTTCCGATGCTTCAAGCGCAGTCACTCCCGGAGCTGCTGTACCACGCAAGACAGACGAAAGCGATGGCCGCAGTCGTTTCCTCTCCACCTCCGCTGAATCACCTGACTGCACTGGATTGTGACTACTCATATTAAGAGAAACATCTTTTTGTGATTGATCGAATAGCAAATTGGATTTCTCACAACCAACTCGAGATTTAACTGCAGGCGTTTGGATTGAAGTAGCTTGAGGTTCCACAGAGGGATACGACACAATACTGCTGTTTATCTTTTGCTCAGACTTGCTTGTTTGGAAAATAAAATCTGACTTATCTCTACCAGTATGTGTCACAGCACCGACTTTGCTTTCTAGCTCTTCTATTTTCCTCGACAAATCGCTGATTTTGTCACATATTTCCGATTTTAGAACCACAAAACAATCAGTAACTATCCTGCTAACTTTTGTCGTTAAACGACTTTCAAACTCCATTTGCAAAGATTTTAATTCCTCATGCACAGACGCGCGTATCGTGTCGAGTACATTATCCATAGTTTCGCCCAAATTATTCATTTTACTCTGTGCCTTAGCGCACTGCATACCGCCGCCGCGTACAGTCACATTATCGATGCTGCACATCGATACGTCAGGACAATCGCTTGCAATACTCATATCATGCGATGAGTGTGTTTGACGCACTGGTGTTCCGGAATTGTCACCCCTAGGCATTTTGCTGCGACATTCGAGGCATATCCAGGAGTTCTTAAATTCATTAGACAAATTAATGAAGTTTTCGTGAGTAAAATAAGATCAAAAACTTGCCTACAGCGAGCGCATCTCATAACACCGCAAGCTTCGTCCATCTCAGACCGACATCCCGCGCACGGAATCGCCCTCGAAGCCATACCGTAGTAAGTTGTTGATATTGCCGCCTCAGTCTTATCGTGTACGCGTAGAAGCGATGATTCACACGGCGGTGGCGGTTATGTTCGGCCGGCAACGCACGCCGTCGGTGTCACTCGGAGCGTCCGCGCTGGGCAGCGATGCGATGACTCACACGGCTCGTTAGCAGAGCGTGAGCGCGCTGCTCGTTATGTTCTCCTTGACCGGTAAATATTTTTTCAAAATGTTTCTGCTTGTATCTCCGGCAATTCTTGATTAATCACAGATCCAATTTCACCACTAGTAAGATTACTTCAATAGCAACAAAACAAGTATAGTTTAGAATGTAAGTCTAAAAGTTAAACGCAAATTTAACACGAATATTTGCGGAGCTAAATAACACAGATGTTGTCTCGACTACTGCCCGAACAAATAAACATATTCTGTTATATTCTATACAAAACATTTTCTTTTAATATAATTAAATCTGTTTATTTGTCAGAACATGAACCATACAACAATGGTTCAAGTACTGACAATCAAACCTGTTAGCAAACATATTTAGGATGGTGTTGGGGCTACCCCGAACCCTGCGCACCAGGGATGTGCACCGTTTCCGCATGGTTGTGTAGAAACAGTCCACCCGTGACTCGGCGAACATCACGATTTTTTTTTAATAATATTATTCATATTTTTAATAATTATTATAAGAAAAATAAAAACCAACCACTTAGCAAACGAACTCCATTCAATAAATATAGGTACCTGTTAATATATGCACCCTAAAAACAGCAGCGTCATGATGAGGTTCTGGCTACCTTACTCACTAAGAGGAACTGTCTATAAAATATTATAACATTACATCAATGCATCGTCCTTGTGGTAAGATCAAATGCTCAACGGGGCCCTTATTTAAATTCACAGTTTATGCTCACAGAACATAACTCCGTTCCGTCATCACCAATGGTGGTGAATCAGCAAATTCCCTACAATGTAGGCTTATTAGGTACTTTACTTTATTTAGATCATTATGATTAAGTTCCTATTAGCCGTGTAGGTAGTTACTGTTAAATAAAAGGAAACATTTTCCTTCGTCAAATTTGCAAGTCAGATAAACTCCGACTAACGAAACCCTTTGCCTACAACGAAGGTTACAAAAGAACTTGCGATCGGCCAACAGTTTACGAGAAAAATAGGTCCAGTAGTCGAAAAACAAAGGTGTGTGTGCCCTTTATTGGGTTTTCTTATCACGTCCGCTCTTTACAAGTTTAGCTTTGCAAAATTTCGACGCTTTTAACACAATCGTCGGAGATTTATCGTGATTTATTCAGTAAAATCGTCACGTTCCGCCGTAGAGAATAGGATACTGAATGTCAGAGACTAGGGTGATGAACGTTGCTTGGTCAGACATTTGAAAGCAGTTTGGGGAGAGAGGAACAGGGTGTACAGTTCCTCATCCACCATTGAAAAGGGAGGATCCTCCGACCAGACGGTTGTAGTGTCTGGTGGGCTACTGCCCAACGGTTGTTGTCGGGTTCTTGTATTTATGTTTAATCGCTCGGATAACTTTGATATCGCGATGTAGGATACGATAGTTATTAGTTCGTATGTGGTGAGATAGATGTCGCTACATCACTCCCCTCCAAGACCGGAGGTCGATAGTGGAACGTTCCAGTGAGAGTCGGAGCCAGATGCCGCATAGTTCACAGTGAGTTGGAACTGTCTGCGGTGATGCCCCAGTGAGTCGGGGTGATGCTGCGAATGCTCCAGTGAGTCGGAGTGATGCAGTGCTGCGTAGTGGCTGGCTACTGCGTCGACCAGTAGAGAAGTGTGTCTCTGCTTGCTGACCGGCCGAAGTGCAATGTGCCGTGCCAAAGTCGCTGAAAAGGCTCTGTGCTGACGTTCATGCTCGGGGTCACTAGTTTGTGGAGAGAGGAACAGGGTGTACAGTTCCTCATCCACCATTGAAAAGGGAGGATCCTCCGACCAGACGGGCGTTGTGTCTGGTGGGCTACTGCCCAACGGTTGTTGTCGGGTTCTTGTATTTATGTTTAATCGCTCGGATAACTTTGATATCGCGATGTAGGATACGATAGTTATTAGTTCGCATGTGACGAGATAGTTGTCGCTACAGCAGCGTACAAAATGAGTTAGGAAGTAAAAAGTAGAGGTCGGTTTCGCTATCTTCGCTTGCAGCCAAAATACGTCTTCTGTTGAACGTTCTGTATGCCCATAGGTAGGTCTTAAGGGAGTGTATAAACGGGGTAAGCATTACTGGGTTGATCAGATCCTCCGCCTACCTTGCAGTTGGTTGTCTTTAAATTTGAATGATTCTGTTTATTCAGCGTAAACTAATCTTAACTCTATGCGCTGGTAATTTAGAAACAACATTGAAACGCTTATTGTTAATAGGATTACTCTGTGGTTCAAGTGAAACTATTCAAAGACTAACGGTCCCTCAATGGCTAAAAATGGGCGGCACGTTGCAGATATAATAAGACAGTATACATTTATGGACGTGGTTATTCTTTTGATGTCAGAGTAAAATAACAGGAACTGGTGAATGAAACTCGAGGCACCGATACAGAAGGAAGATCCAAATTTGCATGAAAGTTAAATTATTTTGCTGAATCCTAACTGTTTTCAAAATGCACTCCCACGTACAGATTTAGCACTAAATCATAATTAAGAAGCTCGACACCGTTGCCTGCTTGACGTACCGTCGATTACGGTTTAAAAATTGCCTCTTTGTAATAAATACTCGTAGTTATATTATTTTAACTCTGTCATTCTTTTTTTTTTTCATCATCATGACGTCATGTCGTCAATACAATTAATACGTATTGGCTTAATCACCATGCTTGCCAAATGCAGGTTGGTGATCACAATCCCGAGCTCTTGAAAATCCGAAAATACACTATGCCTATTCCAGTATGTGTACAATCAAGGGCAAAGATATATATACAAGTATTGTCATAGAAAATAAGTTATCATAAGAAAATGCACAAAATTGGACTCGCACAAATGCTTACAAATATGCACACATTACTGAACTCATAAATATGTAATACTGCACGAGCAATAATAAGTAACCAACTAAAGATACAAAATATTGTTGTCACTTAAAAGCAATCATCTTTTATACAGTTATTGCTGCATTAATATGTATACAATATGAAAATCTACTTTTTTTTCTTGTTACAAGAATTAAATTTGAACGAAATAAACTGACACCTCATGAAAACAGTGGAGACGTTTCATTGCGTACGTTTGTCTTACATTTTGCTTTGACATTGCGTTTGATAGTATTCAGCCGCATGAAGCTTTACGTGGACTTTTCGTGTCTTCATGAAACGAAAATATAGATACAGTCGAGGGCATAAATATGTATACAACTTTGAACCTGAACATCCAACATAAGTTCTGAAATGTATACATATTTTCAGACGTGAACTTACCTTTATACCGAAACAAAATATAAAAGGGACGAAAATGCCTACCCATTAACCGATTCATTGCGTCATCCATTTCCGAAAATGATCAGCCATGTGTATAAAATTGTGTACTTTTTTATTTTTTTCACTGATTTAGACTTGATTGAATTCAGTTGACATCAAACCAAGTTAGTGAACTGATTAACACGTTGTTTTTCATTTAGAGTGACTACAAAATTAGACGTTACAAACATTTGGTCCTAAATATAATTTTCATACTTATTAAGCTAACGGAATGAGTAAAATCTCGTTACTAAAATAAAATTACTGTTTGAATTAGACTACTTCCTGTAAATATAAGTTTCTACAGTGCGACGCGATTAAAAAAGAATTATGCATTTAATATTTTTATGATTTCTACTTTAATTGTTCATTCGAGTCATATAGACGATAAATCATTTGTCTTGAATTACAAAAAGTAAAATCTGTATTCTAATATTTTTGATGAATACTAGGCATACATTTTATTTTATTTTAAAATAAATATTTAAAGAACGGGTGGTTTCCTATTTTTTGAAACGCCTATATAAATGTGTTAAGGTGACTAGTGGAAAATAAAGTTATAATCATTTTGATTTTTCTTTAGACCATCGCCTAAGTACAAACAAAAATGTTTTTTCAAAAAAATATAGCTAAGCTACCAACTCATTTTCTTTGCCGAAAGATTGGTGAATAATTTGTTTTACTTTAACTTGTTATTTTATTGAGCTAGGTAACACGTATTGATTGAAAAAAATCCTAATCAAAAAACATTCTACATGTTCAAGCAGATCTCGTGAAAAAAAAAACCATTGAAAGGATTACAAATATTTAAAAAAAGTTGTTCATTTATCAGATTCTTTTTAGGTTATAGGTTGCAGAGTTAGTCAAATAATTTTGAGTAGGTAATAAGTTGAGAGTTTTGAGTAGGTATTTATTTGGTACAAGAAAGGCGTGTTTTTTAGAGTTTGTAATTTTAACCTAAAGTATAAGTAAAGTAATTAACCTAAATAGTGTCCCACAGCTGGGCATAGGGCTCCTTTATTTAAATCAAGTCATCGCTATAATTGATACGTAGTGGCTTACTAACCACGCTTGCCAAATGCGGGTTGGTGATCACAAACCCGGGCTATTGCGGCCACGCACACACTCACGCTCGGTTATTTTATCCTATTTATCTTTTTTTGCCCAAATGTCCATTTAATATTACTTTCTGACAAATTAAGGACGGTTGTTAACTTGGTACCATTAATTTTAAGAAAAAAAAAATAAAATGAAAAAAAAACATTCAAAATTTAAAAATGATTTTCAACGAAATAAAATTTGATAATTCCATGAAAGTCCAGTCAAGATGATTTATACATCAATAATCCTTGTTGTTCTTGTGTCAATTTTTTTTATAATGTTACGTTAAATGAATATAAATCATTCACTTTGTGACTAATAGTTGACTTACCAGCTTCTGATTGGTCAATTAGTCAAAAATTATTATTGCAATTGGAGAAAAACGGGACAGAACGTTGAACACGTTGAAATAGTTTTTCATAGAATTATCAAATTCTATTTTGCTAAAAAATATTTTAAAATTTGTGTTTTGTTTTTTTTTCAATAAGATTAATAATACTAATTTTACAAACATCCGACACTTGTCAGAAAGTTACATTGAATGGACTTATTTTAAAACTTGTACAAGTTTCAGTAGTACAATTATTATTCACGAGATCAGCTTGAACATGAGGTATTTTTAAATCAAGAATTTTTAGAACAATATTAAATTTTTTTCAACACCCACATGTTTTATAGCTCAATGAAATAATTAGGTAGTTAAAGTAAGACAAATTATCCACCAATCTTTTAGTAAAAAAAATAGTGCCTTTAACACATTTTTTTTAATAAACATTTTTGTTTGACTTAGGCGATTATCTGAAAAATAATAATAATATTGATCATAACTTTTCAAACGGCTAGAAATCGGACTAATATTGATAGGGCTAGAAAGGTCAGAAATGACCCCAGCTTTGCAATATTTTGTTTTGATCCTTACTTCTAGGGAGACCCTGTATAAAGACTTTGCTGAAAATTCTGGTAACCCTCTAAGCGGTGCAAAATCAGAGAGATCGTTTTCTACGCTAAGGCGTGTAAAAACTTGGCTAAGAGCAAAAATGTTAAAAGAAAGACATTAGCTCTTCTAAATATTCATTCAGTGATAGAAGACTTCGATTTGTTCGACTGTAAATATATTTATGAATTTTATCGTGTTTCCAAACTTAAGCGTTGATTGATGATAACATACTCAAAAATCTTTAAGAAATCATGCCATATGGCTAAGTCTATATTTTTGCGTGAAAATAAAACAAGCAAAAAATAAAATTAAAACTACTTGGAACATAATTAATAAGGAAACTTGTAAATCAAAACCTCGAGATCACTCATTGGCTCTTAAAATTCAAGATAATTTAATTGAGTCTGAGATTGACATAGCTAATACCTTTGAACATTCTTTTCTAATATACCCATTGTAACTACAAGTACCTTAAATTCTAGTGCACCGCTAGCTAGGTCCCTGCTCACATGTGTTGATGAGTGCTCATTTCAGTTCAACTTTGTTCATATAAATTCTCATGACATAATCAAGGTGTTTAAGGAACTTAATATGAAAAACACCGAAGATCTGTGGGGTATTTCGATAAGTCTACTTAAATCAATCATAAATATCATCTCAACCCACTTAGCAGTACTTTTTAATAACTGCATTGACGAAGGTCAGTTTCCCAACTTAATTAAATTTAGTAAAGTCATCCCGCTTTTTAAATCTGGTAGCAAAAGTGACCCATCTAATTATAGACCCATTTCTATACTACCAGCTCTTAGTAAAATCTTTGAAAAAATTATATTAAATCAGCTGCTTTCACACTTTACTTTAAATAAATTACTACATGAGAAACAATTTGGTTTTACTAAACATAGAAGCACTACTGATGCAGGTGTAGCACTTATCAAACACATATTTGATGCTTGGGAAGGCAAGCAGGATGCAATAGTAATATTTTGTGATCTTTCGAAAGCGTTTGATTGTGTGGATTATGAAATCCTACTGATTAAGCTGAGACATTACGGTGTTTCGGATATTTCGTCTAAACTTATACAATCTTATCTCACAGACAGAACACAAAAAGTGAGTATAAACGGAACTACCTCTTCCGGTGCCACCATTAGCATGGGAGTGCCCCAGGGATCGATATTGGGCTCACTGCTTTTTCTTATTCATATAAATGACCTTCCCTACTTTGTCAAAGACATTTGTTAAATAGTATTATTTGCTGATGATACCTCGTTGATTTTTAAAATCAACAGAGGTAAGCAAGCATTTGACGATGTAAATAATACTCTTTCAAAAGTACTATGTTGGTTCACAAGAAACAATTTATTACTAAATGCAAAGAAAAAGGAAGTGTATTAAATTCACTATGCCTAATGTTAAACAGGTTGATACCATTATCAACATGAATGATGAGACATTAGAAATTACGAACTCTACGGTATTTTTAGGAATTACTCTAGATTCTAAGTTACAGTGGGGTCCACATATAACGGCTCTGGAGGGGAGACTTAGTTCGGCCGCTTGTGCTGTCAGAAAAATTAGACTCCTGACTGATATTGAAACAGCAAGACTAGTGTATTTTAGTTACTTTCATAGCGTTATGTCGTATGGTCTACTGTTGTGGGGCTCAGCTGCAGACCTTAACACCATTTTTGTACTCCAAAAAAGAGCTATTCGGTCGATATACAACCTTAGGCCACGCGACTCGCTCAGAGAAGTATTTAAGAAGATTGATATTTTAACTGTGCACGCTCAGTATATTTTCGATAACATAATGTATGTGCGCAAAAACTTGCATATGTTCAAAAAAAACTGTGATACTCATACACACAATACTAGAAATAAAAACAAACTTATTACTCCAAGTCTTAGGCTACATAAGGTAGGAAATTCTTTTGTGGGTCAATCTGTAAAGTACTTTAACAAAATACCTCAAAGTCTTGTTGATCTACCTCTTCACAAGTTCAAGTCTACAATTAAAACAAAGTTGATAAAACAAGGTTATTATAACGTGGAGGATTACTTGAACGACAAGAATTTGTGGTCATAGTAGGAATAATCTGCTCCTCTGCTCAAATAATGTATTTTTATTGTTCTTTTGACTGTACTCTGAATTTATTTGTTGTAAAACAAAACAAAGTTCAAAAGAGTAACTATCGAGTTTCTTGCCGGAGTCTTCTCGATAAGAAGCAACTTCCGAACCGGTGGTAGATTCGCATTATGTTTATTTAGTATATGTACTATTATTGTATTATATTATTTACGTCTATTATCGTTTATATTTTTTTTTTGTGAATTTTGACATTTCATAAGTGCTTCTTTGTAAAAGCTTAAGTGAATAAATGATTTTTTACTTACTTTTTTTACATATTATTGCACCTGTTGCTTATATACTTATCTTTCAAACAATGTATACATATTTTCCACCCTTTGATGTTCCCTATTTTATGATCTTATTGATGACGTCATTTTTTGAGATTTTGTGGTGTTGATATATCTTTGCCCTTGACTGTACCTAGCACCTCCGGACCTCAGGCAGAGCTCTGTTAACACAGAGCACCGGGGGAATTTTGTCGTTAGTAACAGATTTTTACGCTGTAGCAGTGTAATGACTCGCGAGGCAGTTTGGCTTTGTTTTTTTGTCTCAGGTTGTGAACGCCAACTACATTGCATAAAACCGTTGCGTAAATGTGTTACCAAAATCGCCACCCACCAATGACCAATTATTGAGCATTAAACTCCAAATTGAAGACTGCCTTTGCTTTAGATAGATAGATTATTTATTTCTCATTACACAATCATCATCATCCGTGCGGTCTATCCCGGTTGTGAACCCACACTGGTGTGTGGGGTCCCAGGGTCCGCCTTTCTTATTTTCTTGGCCCACTTCGCGCGATCTTGTGCATCCTCAGTGGTGAGTCTGTTGGCACGCATGTTACCCTTAACGACGTCGAGCCACCGCTTCTTGAGTCGACCTCTTCTACCGGCACCTGGCGGGGGCGGCATGGCCAGACATTTGTTGCCCACGTTGTTTGCCGATCTCCGTGAGACATGACCATACCAACTGCAGCTTGTCTGCGATGTCACGAACACAAAGGCTGCCGCGGATGTGGGTGTTACAGGCCTAACGATAGTTTTATAGACCTGCCCCCTCAGCTTGATCGGCATTTTGGGGTCACAAATGACACCAATCACTTCACGTCATTTGGCCCAACCCGCGAAAATACGGGCTCTGACGTCGCGGTCGATGTCCCCGGGCGCGCTGAACACAGATCCCAGGTATTTGACACGGTCCGTGCACTCGACCACGTCAACGCCTATGCGGACGGACTGGGTATCTGTGGTGTTGCAGGCCATGTACTCCGTCTTCGCCACATTAAGTTTCAGACCGCCGTTTTCAAGTGAATTTTTCCACTAATTCACCCGTTGTACCAGCCGTCCCCTGTCCGAATCTGATATCGCAATATCATCAGCATACATAAGCAACCAGGGTGGTTGCTCATGGTGGTCTAGGATGCTGTTTGACAGAACGTCTAATATTACGCTGAACAGAAACGGGCTAAGCACGGAGCCATGGTGTACTCCAACGGTGATAGGGAAGGGAAGCGTGTCACCAACCGCAGTCCTAACTATGGAACTGGAAACGTGGTACATGCCCCGGATAATGTCAATAAAGACTTCGGGAACGGCCCTGGACCGCAGCGCCCAGCCGATTATCTCACGAGGGACACAGTCGAAGGCCTTCTGCATGTCTAAGAAAAGTAGAAGCAGAGGTGTATTCTTCAGTCTGTATCCCTCCATGAGCGTTCTCAAGGCAAATACGGGGTCTATGGTCCCGCAACCCGGTCGAAACCCATACTGACACTCCGAGATTGTACACTCCTGTCGGATCTGAGAGTTTACAATGCGCTCGAGGAGCTTCATGGTGTGGGACATAACCTTTATGCCGCGATAATTGCTGCACTCCTGCACCGAGCCCTTGCCCTTGAAGACTGGCGTGATAATGCTCAGTCTTCAGTGGTCAGGTATCTTCCCGGTGAGGAGAATGCGGTTGAAAAGGCGGGTAAGTATGCCCACACCACGAGAGCCCATCGATTTCCACGCTTCGGTAGGGACTTCATCGGGTCCAACAGCTTTCCGGTTCTTCATGCGGCGAAAAGCCGACTGGACTTCATCAGGCGTTACCGGGGGCACCAGTCCCTGATTTGGAGGGAGTTCAGGTGGCTGCACCTCTTTGTGCTGCTTGTTGAGCAGCTCGTGGAAGTAAGAGCGCCATCTCTCCTTCACCTCGCGGTCCTCGCATAGCAGGTTACTAAGAGTGTCATTTACACAGCGGCACGTGGAAATATCCTGGGCCGCTTTGACTCTCGAACGTGCCAACTTGTAAACGAGCTCCTGCCCCTCAGACGACTCCAACTTATCGTACAAAGGACGTAAGTGGTCACGTCTGGCTCTGGCTACAGCTCGTTTAGAGGCAAGTTTGGCATCCCTGTACGCGGCGCGATCTTCAGGAGATTTTGACGCTTGCCACGCTTTGAAGAGGGCTTTCTTTACCTTGATCTCCTTTTAGACTGCTTCGTTTAACCAACAGGTCTCCTTGTCAAGCCCACGTCCACCTCGAGACACACCCAACGCCACCCTCGCCGCCCTGGTGATAGCTGCCTGACACCTATCCCAGAGCTGTTGCCCGGACTCTCTATCCGCTGCGATGCACAGGTCACCGACAGCGGCAGCAAAGTCATGGGATCTGGCTCCTTCAAGCAGCCACCACCTGGTTCGGGGCGGGCAGCGCTCCCGGCATTTGCCTCGAGGCTTCACTCGCAGGTCCATCACAAGAATACGGTGTTGGGCAGTAAGACTCTCTCCGGGTATGACTTTACAGCTAGCTACCTTGCCGATCTGGGCTCTCCTGGTGAGAAAGTAGTCGATCTGGGTTGCGCTCCTACCGCTCTTGTAGGTGATCAGATGCTCGGGACTCTTTTTGAACAACGTGTTCACGACGGCCAAGTCGGCAGCCATACACGTCCGGAGAATCTCTTCGCCTTCAGCGTTACGACTGCCAAAACCAAAACCACCGTGAACACGCCCGTATTCCTTACACTGTTCACCTACATGACCGTTCAAATCGCCACCCAGAACGACGCCTTGGGACAGTGGAATAGTGCATAGGAGCTGGTCGATTTGCTCCCAAAACAGTGCCTTATCCGAATCGCTACAACCGACCTGCGGTGCGTAGGCACTTATCAAATTGGTCGTGAGCCCTTCGATAAGCACCCTCACTACCACAAGGCGGTCGCTAACGCGATTTACTTACACTAATTTACTACACTATTCTGGAATTCCTCGGACAGCACCACCCTCACTCCATTGGCCCCACCAGGAGAACCTGCCTAGATCAGCTTGTAGCCGTGCCCGATGTTCCGGGACCTGTTGCCTCTCCAGCGAGTCTCCTGCAGGAACGCTACGGCCACCCTCCGCCTGGCGAGCACATCGGCCAGCTCGCGAGCGCGTCCCGTCAGCGTGCCAACGTTCCACAATGCGAAGCGGACCTTCCTATGGACTAATGTCTTTAACAGGGCCCGCCCATGGCCCGGTAGCCCTAACCCACTTGACACAGGAGTAGGGTGATTCCCCTGCGCGTCGTTTTCCGGCGACGCCCTATCCGAATCGGGTACTCTTAACTGACTTCTCATGGTTTTTTTTGGCTTGAGTTGGCTTTACGGGAGCGACTACCATATGACCTCCCAACCCATACAGGGGAGCCGTCGCCAGAGCCTCCTTCGTGGGTGCATCAGCTTGCAGGCAAGGTTGTCTTGGGGCCCGAAGATGTTGGAGGACCCCCTTACACCCCAATACAATTATCATTACACAAATACACATTAAATTACATTTGTTCATGGTCAATTAAGAGATTTTCACAATGAGATCGTCAAAGATAATAAAATATAACAAAATATGGCAAAACTACACAAACATTTTAATTAAATACAAAAAGTCGAAAAATAAATAAAATTTCAAGGCAATCACAAAATAGAATATAAAATAAGATGTCGTCAATATCGAGTCAAAAGAAAAATAAACAATGTCAAGTAAAATTACACAAACCATAAATAAACAATTTAAAATGTCGTTTTAGGTCACAGTTAAATCCCTTTTCAAGAATTCCACTGTGGAATAAAAATGGATTTTTCAATAAAAGGCTCTTTAGCTGGCGTCTAAATGCCTCGTCCGGTGGTTTTGCTTTTAAGTTTTGTGGGCAGTTTTTCATAATATATATATACTATGTCGGACCAATGACTCGCGGGTTCTTTTTTAAAAGTGCCATGCGTCGAGGAACCGATCAGACGGCCTGCAAGGTGACTCCTTTTATTATTATCCATTGACAAAATCTGCAGATGTTTTTTCTAATGAACATGATTATATCGAACAGATAGATCGAGTAGTGATTCAATATGCGATGCGTCACGAACAAATCCCTGCATGAGCCCCTAGGCTTCACCCCGAGCAGTGTACGCAATGTACGCTTCTGCAGTATCAACACTCTGTTGGCATCAGTTGAATTACCCCAAAGAAGAGTACCTTGAGCCTCTCCAATTACGTAGAGACATTGCCAGGCTAAGTGTTCTCTATCGCTTCTACAATGGGGAATGCTCTGACGAGTTATTCCAGCTTATTCCACCCTCACCTTTCCACTCCCGTACCACGCGTGCTGGACTACGGCGTCACCCACACACAATTCAACATTTGTTGGCCCGCGAACTAAAAGGTTCGGTGACTCGTTTTTTTGTCGTACCATCCAGACGTGGAACGCTCTTCCAGCACATGTGTTTCCTTCCTCGTATAGTCCCGGATTCTTCAAGCGGGGCGTGAATAGGCATTTCTGCAGGCCTTCAAGGTGAGGATGGCCAGCCAAGTGATTCGTTGAATGACTGGGCTTGTCAACCTCATATCTGGACCTCACGACTGCTTTCCATCAGGTGGAGTGAGGTCATCTTGACGGGCAATATATAAAAAAAAAACATATGACATTAGAGAGTGAAAGTGGGCAAAATAAACCTGTCGTAGTGCATCGGGAGAAACGAAAGGTCTTAATTTTCGCAACGCAAAGACTGCACCACTCAATCTATCACGCAGTTTGACTACATGGCTCTTCCAGTTGAGATTGGAATCAATCGTAAATCCTAGGAACGTACTCTTACGACATAATGGGATCGGGCCGTTTATTACGCAATCGGGCAAGTTGACGCTTCTGCCTGAGAATACCATTATTTTCGATTTGATGCCCTTAATAGTAATCCGTTTGCCGAGAGCAAATCCTGTGACTGCCCACGCGCTTCATGGATATACGAGTATATTCAATTTTTTAAGGACCAATCAATTTGTTTAAAAACTAACACCTAGCTGCGAAAAAAGCAGTAAAAACTCCTGCCCAAACCAGACATTTAAGAATAAGACTTTATGTAACATAAATCCTTAAATGTATGCTACCATAGCAACACCGATTAAAACGCTAAATCGATCCTGCGACTAACTCTAAAAGTGTGTTCACAAAACTCAAATAGCGCAACAATTCGCTGTGCGGATGTATTTACCCGCGCACCCATCACCACCACATCATTAAAATCTAAAGCACTTCAGATGCTTGACTTTGCTTCCTTACCTAGAATTTGCCAAGTCAACAGGACCCTAATTTCTGATGTAGCACCAATCGAGCGTTGTATTCACGCACGGCCTCCTTTCCGATGATTACGTTAAGGTACATAAGGGCACGGTTGTGTTTACACAACCTTGATCAATAGTCTTAGAGTTTCCAAGTATGCGGGATTTAAGAGGGTCGGATTTATCAGGAACATTTTAACTCAAACAAGTATTTTCGTTATCACCTACCGCGTTGGGTATCCCACTTTTCACCAAGCGCATTAGAGCGCTTGGTGAAAAGTGGGCTTCTGAGTGTTCTGTTCACCATAACGGGATATTGCCGTAATGGTATGTATGTATTATCTTCATACGTACCACGTCGGTGGCAAGCAAAGCATACGGACCGCCAGATGATGAGCTATTATTCGTTCCAGATTAGATTTAGCGTTTAGAGAACCTTTGTTTAGTCATTAAGAGGTCAAAAGAAGAGTAATAAGGTCTAGCTGACCATCCAAAGGCAACTTTATAAGCTCTGGCTCTGGAACGGCAGGGAGGGCGTGTTATTTTAAGTATGTAATTTATTTGATTATAAACGACTTATTATCTGTATCTTAGTCTGTATTAGGGAGTGCAAGTATGGTTTTTTTCCAACTGGGGACACTGGCATTGGGCTGGTGATCGTTCCGCTTGTGGTGGACCATTTCACCCATTTCCCCGGGCCCTCCTTGCAGGGAGTCTTTAGGTTGTCCTATTTTCACGGCGTCCCGTTGAATTTTCCGTGGCTCTGCAGAATCTTGCTATCTGATCCACCGTGAGTACTTTCAAATCTTTTTCATCTAAAAAGTCAGACGCCATGAGTTCCCATCGAATTTGTGAGTAGCAGCACGTAATGAGAGAGTCCTTAGTAGATGTCACCGGGCTTTTGGGTCTGGGTTGACGTTAGACTCGGGTTGGCTTCAGGCCAACATTGCTTCTGCAATGTTTCATTGTTTGGGCATAACAAGGCACTGAGCTGATTGATCTGATAGATGAATGATAAAAATATATGAAGGAGCCTCGTAGACCGAAAAGAGATCGCAAATCATCCTAGTGGCCCATCTTCGTAGCGGACCATTTTTTGATAGGCTTGGAAGATAGATTTGATATCGTATTACAAGGATTTATCTATACTATAGTATTTATGATACTTATATGTATATGCACACACGTATGTCCGCCGCAAATGTCCGTGCGTCATCTCAGTCTGGGCCTACTGAAAATCAGCGCCTGGGCCCATAAAGCCCAGGCTATATGCTGAGTGAGGTCCATTTGTCTTTTTTAACATCGGGACACCGCTGTCTGATGGTATGATCTTTTTTTTCCTGTTACCTATATGTATTGTTGTTAATGCCTACTTCTTTTGTGTTTACTTTATAAATGTAACGATGTCCATTAAGTTTATAAATGTTTTTCTATTTCTATTTTATATTTCTATAATGGCCTAAAATTAATGATCCTAATTTTATTTGGCCTTGTTACGCAGAATTATTGATTCACCTAATCGAAGTTTTCTCACTGTTATAGATTGGTCTAAATATTAAAAGCCCTAATTTCATAACTTCTAATAAATATTCAATGTCCTGAAATCTAACTGCATACGTTACTTTTGTCATAACGAATGAATAATTTTCTACCCTAATTTTATCCAGATTAGTATCAGTTTACGTAATTTCATTTGATTATCTACACATAAATCTTTATTATTTCATTTATTTACAAATTTAATAAGGTACCTATGATGTTTGAATAGTAGGGATAATGCATCGTTCGGCCTAATGAGGAATTCGGGAAGTGATATACGGCGATAAAACTTAAGGCGAAATGCAAGAGCCCAAACTTGTTTAGGACATGTGATGATTGTGCGGATAATTTTTAAGCCACTGGTTTGTATGCCAATGACAACTAGGGATACAAAAGGAGTTTCAATATAGACCCGTATTATGTGATTCCTAAAGTCGGTGGTAGAGAATATTTTGTGAAGAGGAAAGAAGTGCATTAAGAGCTGTTTATATAATTTGTATAGCAGAGTAGGGACTCTGCGAGGCATTAAAAAAAATCTTTATTTTTATTTTTTTAAAAGAAGAAGGAGACCTTGCTCCGCAAGCGAGCGTGCCTCAGCCCAAGTCTCCCCCTGAAATACAAGGGCTGTGTCGCCTGCATAAGAAATTATTTTGCCATTTTGTGGTTTGAATTGACATAGCTCATTTATGTAAATCAGGAAGAGGCATTCAAATAAAAAGCGTCTTGATGTCCTGCAAATGTTCGTATCCAGTGTTTGTATGCCTTTTTAAAATCTCTTACAGAATAAAAATCACCCAGCAACTATGCGATATTAATCTTACTGTATTTTAGATACAGAAAACCAACGGAGTACCAAAATGAACACAAAACTTGTATCTTAAGCATGCCCAAGTTTCGATTCTCCTTCCAGGACAAGTAAATCTTTACTCGAACTGATTCTAGGTTCCAGTGGTTAAGCGCTTTGTGCGCGGCAAACGAAGTTAGGAAGCACTCGACGCGTACGTGGTGGTTCAGTTCAGCTAACTAGTGAATGGTGTTTGGAATGTAGGGGACTATTTTGAGAGATGTTTAGGTTATATAAGTCTCGTTTCACACTGTTGCGCATTGTTTGGGGCGTTTCAATAAAATAGAAAATTTCCTATTGTGTCTAGCACATACGACGTACTATGGGATAAATAGAATTATACTTGTCTGCTACAAATTTAGTGGCCAGGTTTTGTGATTAAAAATGGTTGCATCTCAGCATGTGTTACGTTACGACACGGTGGCCGAGCCGTAACGCTGAATTCCAGACGGAGGCTTAGAAAGGAAAATGAAATATTTGCTTGAAAAGATCCACGTGTAATTACAGATTTTTTTTTAGCTTCGATCTAGACTCTAGCATTAAATAAGTACATAGAATATAGGATTAGAATTAAATAAATATATAAAAAAGATATCACGCTTGTAAAAGATACATTAAATCATACATTATTTATTACACACTACAAACGAGTAGATACTCCAACCTTAGACCTGCAATTTTTGCATAGCCAGCAGGTGCCGACCAAACTTTTTTTATTTATTTATAAGTAAACCTAGTTTTACTTCAAAAGTTTATTCTGCTTCTTAGGCCCAACTTACGGACACTCGCTACTTCCACAGACCGCGACAAGACCGTAAAATGGAAAGCATCCTCTGACCCATAACCGAAATGCTTGTTGGTATTTTTTATTTACGACTAAGCCTTCTTTTTAATTTATAACCTATTAAATGGATAAATAAATGTGTTCTCTTATCTCACTAGGTTTGGTAGCTAAACATTGCTTTTGCATTTCTAGTAGGTGATCACCCACTACGAAGCATGACCTGCAGAAGATTTTTCATTTACCACAGATTACTTAATATTTACTAACGTAACAGATAAATCACATCAATAGAAAAATGTCAATTTTCTTAATTCTAAATACGTGCTGTCATGTCACAGGCACATTGCCGGGGCTACCTCTTTCGATATACACACATCAAAAGTGTCTAGGGATCAACATATATTTTTGCAATAACTTTTCTCCTGATTGATATTAATTAAAATTTTCTTTAAGGATTCATCAAATAAAGTGTTTCGTTTGTCTACAGTAACGATAAACCAAGTCACCTTTGCATTAATAAAGAAATTTGCCATTTTCCTAATAAAGGGATTTTTGACATTTGAACCACTAACATTAAAGTTCGAAAAAAAGACTGAAATAACAGTTTTCTTTAAAATTTTATTGGGTAACTTAAACAATTAATAATCCGTGTTTCTACCGCGAACACTAACAACACAAGAACATCGGTTTGGCATACTCAAAATGAGTTCATCCAAATCACGCTGTGGAATGGCCGCCCATGTTCGTTGCAACAACAAAAAAAGGTCTTCTTGCGACTGGATACCCTCCATATTCGGCAGAGCTCTTCTCTGTAGCATATCCCATGCATGCTCAATCGGGTTCAAGTCTGGCGACTGAGCAGGCCAGGGCAGGACATTGATGTTAGCTGCGGCGAGAGTCTGTCTTACAACTCTTGCGGTGTGCGGTCGTGCATTATCATGCATTAACTGAAATAAGGGACCGATTTGCACTTGTAGAGGAACGATGAACGACGTCTCAGCATAAATTTGAGCGTTGAGGTTGCCTCTGATCCAAATCAACTCAGTTCTTCCGCCGATCCAAATACCCGCCCATACCATGATGGTTCCACCACTATAAGGATGGACTTCCTGGCAGGATTTTAATCGCTGTTGGCGTCCAGGGGTTCTCCAGTGTCGTATACGTCTTGTATCCGGTCTCATACCAAAACGAGACTCATCAGAAAAGCACACGAAACGCCATTGTTCCGCGAAACGCCCAATTTCTGTGTTCAAGAGCCCATTGATATCGAATCCTACGATTGTGCATTGCTATAGGTGGTACCCTTAGCGGTCTTCGGGAATGAAGGTTCACTTCATGCAAGCGGTTTCTGACTGTTTGGTCGCTAATTAAGTTCCCTGAAGAGTGATGAAGCCTCACGGCTAACATCATGGCGGTTATTGTTGGAGCTCTTCGAGTTGTGATTTGAATGTATCGGTCTTGTCTCCGTGTGGTGCAGCGATACCGTCCTCCATGGCGCTCAGCCACGGTACCAGTGCTTCGGTAACGTGTCCAAAGTCGACTGATAACACTCTGACTTGTATTCAGAGCTAAAGCCACAGTACGTTGCCGGGAACCAGCTTCTATCATTCCCACGGCTCTGAGCATTTCTTCCCTGCTTAAATGATGTCGCCGCTCCATAATAACGTTGGTTTTAATCAGTAGTAGGGAAACAGTAGCACTAATAATGTCTTCAATGCGTTGTATGTTTTTATAGGGAAAATATTGACAGCTGATTTTCATCTTTTACTCGAATTTGATTGACAGTTCCTCTTTCAAATTATGAAATGCACCAAAAAGGATCCATATAAATTTATAAAATCATAAATTTATTACATAACCACATCTCAATCTCAAGAAATCCGCATACAAATGCTTGATCCCTAGACACTTTTGATGTGTGTAGATGTCAGTAGTCAGTACTTACACTGTAGGTAGTACGTCATCGCGTCAGTTAAACCCAAGATTCGCATACAAATCATAGATAAGAATATATGAACTTGCTCTACGCGGCTGTTGACAATCAACTGCCAAATGGTAGTTCAATGCCCGGGCAGCTGCTGGTAGCTATAGTTTGTCCATTATAGGATGATAATTTTGACAGTTCAAGTCTATAAAGTATTGCATTTTATTCAGGTAAAGTTACCTACAGATAATATCGTACTTCATTGACGGGTATCGCCCGCTTAGTGAAGTGCCTTGCGAACGAATAACAGAAGACATTAGAAAATCGTTTGTGAAACAAAATTAATCTAAAATATACAATTTGTGAACATCGTTTGTGAACAAGTATTGATAATAAACTCAGGGACAGTTCATCTATTGATGCAATGTTGACGACGATGATTATGAAAGTAATTTAGGGTGTGCACCATTATATTAGTTATAATAACTTTAAATCCTATAATACCTACCTCATTTGATTCCCTTGAGGGCTTTTATATAGTGGTAATATATTTATATTTATTTAACTATCTCTTTATTGCACATTATGATAAAATGACGATTCCAAGTTCTGTGAAATAATGAATCGATAATCGTACCGATTCACTAACGATTATAAAATACCCCATCCCTATTGTGAGCTGTCAAAATTATCATCCTAAATTGGACAAACTATAGGTAATTTTCACAGGGGGGGGGGGGGGGGGCGTTACAGGGGCCTGACCTTAAAAAATGAAAACTTCTTACTTTCAAATAAAAGCTACCTGGCATTTTTCCGAAACAAACATCATTCAGATGACTATGTAATAAAGACTTCCATCAGTGCACTATAAATAATACACAATGCAGTCCATATTAAGACGTCAGCCATCTTACGTCGCTCTAAGGCAATACGCGAGCCCCGTCACCGTGATTATTAATTGGTTTACCGCGAACAATGCGTGGATTATGTTAGCAAAATGTATTATTCCCACCAACCCTTCAATTTTCACCTATATCACAGTGAACTTAGGGTGTATTTTCGTTTTGGTAGGCGTTTAATCAGTGTAATAAGGGCAGCTAGACAGTCCGGAGTGACAAACAGCCACAGAGACGCTCGGCTTGGACAATGACGGACATGAGACATCTATCCGTTTAACGTTCCGTGAAGACCATCGACCTTAAACTTGGGTTAGTTAAAGGTTGGTCCGTTACATGTGTCGGTTAACCCTCTGGTTTAAGGGATCATGTCTCGAATTACAGAGTAGGTATAGCTAGCTTACGGAGTAGGCTTAGGACGTTTATAAAATACAGTATCACAGTCGTATGTGTGATTCTTGATAATATATACACTATTTTTCTCTTTTACATACACTCACACACTCATTCACGCACACAAATCTGCAAACTATACTCTTAGTAATTTTTTTTTTAATTTTCTGTTTTTTATCTTTATATTTTTACATTCACACAGCTTGTAACTATGCTGACCACGAGTAGGGGGGCCTGGTGACCTGGACAGGTTTCTATTTTGAAACCTATTTCAAGAAACAACAATATTTTTACGTTATATCCAATATTTAAACGGTTAAGGGTGCACACCCACGTTAAACTTTTTGTCGGACCGATAATCGGGCCGATTTGGTATTTCATATTATTTCTGACCTAATTTTTGTCGGACGTGTGCGTTGCTCCATTGCTATCAGTACGTTCTATTTTTCTCCTACAAAAAATCGGTCACCGATTATCGGACGTGTGCGAGCAGGCTAAATCTAAAAGGACAAAGTCTTTAAACGGTTAAATCTAAAAGGAGGTAGGTCACTACAGAAAGCTATCAACGTCTGTTTTTTAAGCAGAGTCGTAAGAATAAAATTATTAATATAAAAACAATAACACAGCATTGCAAATTGAAAGCGAAAAATACAAGACAGACAGATGCCGGCCGGTATTTTTTTTTGCGTTGAAGTGTCAAGTCAATCAAACGTCATTAACTTATTTTTTTGGCTACGTACAAAGCTGATTTAAGTCAATGTATAATCTGGTTTAAAAAAAAGGTGATTATACATCTATCGCATTGACAGTAATGTATTGTTACTCATTTTTAAGAGCCTTTATTAAGTTCACAACTACATTTTCTTGCACATAACGGGTTTTTCAACAAGAACTTTGTTTTTTAAAACAAAATAAAACAAAGAATTTAGTGGAAAATGAATAAATTTTTTATTGTACTACAAAGAGAAAAGTTTGGCAATTATGAATGAAAAATGATATCTGACAAATGTCCACCACGACCACGCTGACAGATGTTGATTCTTTCATCAACATTTTTAATCACTTTTTGGCAAGATGGAGGGTCTATTTCGTTAATGACATCACGGATTTTGAGTTTTAAGGCTGCAATTGATTGGCCGGCCAGATCGTGTGATCTAACACCTCTGGATTATTTTTTGTGGGGCTACGTTAAAGACAGAGTCTATACGGAGCCAATCGAATCAATTGCAGCCTTAAAACTCAAAATCCGTGATGTCATTAACGAAATAGACTTCGAAACGAAATCTTGCCAAAAAGTGATTAAAAATTTTGATGAAAGAATCAACATCTGTCAGCGTGGTCGTGGTGGACATTTGTCAGATATCATTTTTCATTCATAATTGCCAAACTTTTCTCTTTGTAGTACAATAAAAAATTTATTCATTTTCCACTAAATTCTTTGTTTTATTTTGTTTTGAAAAAACAAAGTTCTTGTTGAATAACCCTTTACAAGGTTTCTTTTGTCAATACAAAGTTAATTAAAATATTGTTGCAATGGCTAAACAACAGAGGGCACAGACGAACGCAACATAAATTGTATTGAAAATAAAATATATAATTAATTGTTATATCCAATATTTAAGAAACCCTAACAGGTTTCTTGTTTGTTGCGATAGTGCATCGTTTGATGCAACCCAGAGCAATTTCTGTTTTTCATGGAATAAATATAAATATAAATATGCGCCAGACAACACACCTCTTGTAATGGTCTCGAAGTAGGAATTATTATATCCCTGTGTTACGAGGTACCACACAAGGAAACAAGCCAGGGGCGTTTCCTAGCACACCCAGACCCGAGTCAATTCAGAAAAGATCGTTTCCTGAATTGACCCGACCGGGAATCGAACCCGGGACACTACGGAAGTCGAGGCGAGAAACCGTGCTACAGCACACTACGCCAATCGTGTCGTCAAAAACATTTCACGATAGCTTACAAAATAATACTTTTTAACCCCCGACGCAAAAAGAGGGGTGTTATAAGTTTAACGTATCTGTGTATCTGTGTATCTGTCTGTGGTATCGTAGCTCCCAAACGGATGAACTGATTCTCGTTTAGTTTTTTTTGTGTCATAGATAATTTTATCTCGAGTGTTCTTAGCCATGTTTCATGAAAATCTGTTCAGCCGTTTGAAGATCATCAGGTCTTTTCTAGTTGATGAGGGGATATGACTAACTTCCTTATGCCCGATCAATTCGAAATTTGGTACCGTGTTACTTCAATGATATTGAAAGTATATGGTAAGGTAACCATGACCTGATCAGCCGTTTAAAGATCATCAGGTATTTAATAGTTGATGATCTGACTACCTTTCATATGTCCTAATGATTTGAAATTTGCTACTGTGTTACTTCAAACTCAGCTATTTAATCACTTTAAATACCTTCCTAATATTTTACCTACTTTAAAAAGGACAAAATAAAAGTAAAATTTAAAAATTTAAACGTGGCATTACGAAGAAGACTATGCATGAAACTTAAGATCGCTTGTAGGTACACTACATGTAATTCGTAATAATTAATTAGCTGTTGTTGGAAAAATACTTCATAAACTTGAGCGGTCCCCAGACGCGACGCGACGCTTGGAAAATAAAAATATTTGAACTTACCTTATACATGTGAATTTAAAATATTATTTGTTAGTTTTTGGAGTTTTTGTTAGTTTTTGGAATTTTGGGTAAGCTGTTTTGACACTAAATGTATTTTATGACCTTATGTACACAGCTTTTTACAATAAATGATTTCTGATTTCTGATTTCTGATTTATTTTTTGTGTCGGGGGTTTTTAAATTTTTAAATTTTACTTTTTTTTTTTTTTAGCAACATAACAGAATGCGTAATTAGAGATAAAAGTGCTTAGATTATACACTGTTCCACTGCTAAACAAACACCTTCATCACTGATATCAGATCATCGTCACCATTGATGGGAATTGGCTTAGTCATCACGCTTGTGAAATACAAGTTGGTGATGATCAAAAACACTGGATATGTTCCGTATTGGCCTACTGGGGCAATGGCAGCGATCCTGCCTCTAGCGCCGGAGGTTGTGGGTACGATCCCCACTGATGACAAACATTTATGTGACGAACATTTGTGTTTGTTGTGTGTCTGGGTGTTATTATCTATATGAGTATTTATTAAGAAATATGTAGGTATGATTATCAGTCTCTGAAGCCTATAGTTCAAGTACTGCTTAGTTTGGCGTCAGATGATCTTAGTTAAAATTGTCCCAGATATTTATATATATTTTGGACCAAGGGCAACTACTCGGCTATAGAGGCGTTGTGATATGATTAGGGGCTTGGTAAACTCATTTTAATTTATCTGCTATATTAAGCTCGCCCTCACCGCTGGCTTCTAAGGCAGCCGCACGTCGCGCGATGTCTCTCCACTTTTGTCGACTTTGAGCGTTGCGAGTGAACTGTACTGCGGTCGACTGCGTCGACTTTCTAATAAGGTCAAACCAGCGAGTCGGAGACCGTCCTCGTGCTCTCTTCCCCCAGTGTGGCCCTGTACTACAACGGGCAAGAAGAGTGGTGTCATCAGCGGATGTAAGTTGTTTATCACGGGACCACTGACTGAGATACCGTTGTTCCATCCGTCCAACACGATGCGCATGATATTCGTCGGCTTACTGCAAGAAGTCACTAACTTGCTAAAAGTCATTAAGTGATGTTGAGACTTATTTCTTTAAATATTATATCTAAACATCACTTAATGACTTTTGGCAAGTTAATGTCTTCTTGCAGTAAGTCGTTCAGTGTTGTTGGTAAATAGCAGCGGCGACAGAATACATCTCTGACGAACACCGCATTCCGTCTTGAATGTATCCGAGAGTACGTCATCAACTCGTACTGCTGCTGAACCATCTTCATAGAGTCGCTTCAATAATAATATTTGGTGCTGTGGTACTCCCTTCTCTAATAAGACTTTCCTGAGACACCCCCATATGACAGTGGCAAATGCCTCACGGAAGTCGACAAAGCAGCTTAAATTATCTGGCTTTTTCGATTAGTTGCCGCAGTATAAGTATGTGTTGCCTCTCTCTTTCACTAATCCAGCTTATTCATGTGCAATTTGGCGCGACAGGCAAACTTGGAACCTTGCGTTGATAATGTGCAGCACAGCAATACCTTATTTGCATGCGATGTCAGAGAGATGAGCTTGTAGTTATTGGATTTCTTGGTGGAACCTTTCTTGTACAAGGGGATAAATACTGATCTAAACCTGTCCTCCGGCCAAATTCCGGACTCCCATGTCTTGAAACAGATAGTATGCTTAAAGTCCACTCCTAGTTATCCCATTGCCTTACACACTTCTATTGGGATCTCATCTACTCCTACTGTTTTATTGCTTTTCTGGTGTCGAATTGCCGCTCGTAATTTACCTCGCAGGATTTTAGGTTCTCAGTCACTGGTGTAATTGAAGAAGCATAGATTGTGCAGATTTATTGTCGATAAGAGATTTACAGTAGTCTTTCCAAACACTAACTATGTCCTTAATTTCAGAGACTTTTACCCCAGAAGCGGCATCTATTGCCCATGTCTTGAGTTTGTTGAACTATCGAGTTATACGTTTTCATGGAGGTCTTTGGTCTGCAGTTTATGTGTCGTTCCAGGTCCTTACAGATCTTTGTCAAGGCGTTGTTTCGACCTCTTTTAGATGCAGCTTGTATGGCGCTATTTTTAGCATTCAGTACGGGACCACTCACACCCTCTGCTTTTAGCTCTTTCCTTTCTTCTACTAATAGCCAGGTGTCTGCTGACATCCAATGCTGCCGTTTAGTTGAATTTTGTTAAGGATGCGATTCTGCTACTGCATCCACAACACATTTCTTTGCAGATGCCCACAAGGAATTGGGAGTCCTTATTCCTGACATCCGCCGTCCCAGCAGAATGTCTGCTCGCAATGGATGTTGTGAGAGAGCTCTTATCCACTATTTGCATACGCCTAGGCTTTCCTGTAACTTAAGCCTCGGCTTTCCGAAGAGCAGTTCGTGGTCCGACAGACAATAAAATTAGCGCCAGGCAAGGTGTTTGTGTTGGTTAAAGAGCTCCTCCATCTCGATCTAACCAGGATATAGTCTATTTGGTTTTGGCTCTTGCTATTAGGGGATTTCCAGGTATATAAACGCCTGGGATGATTTTTGAAAGTACTGTAACGATGCCGTTTCCCTTCAGTCTCGTGGACGTTACAACCTCCACGATCGCTGGAAACTTCATGGTTTAACTGCTGGCCATTAAAAGTATTTTGTACTTGTTTTCAAATTTGATTCAATTCGATTTTTGTTTCGCATTGCATGCGCAGCTTTTTTGATTCAGTCCTACCAAAACCATCGTACTGAACAGTTTGTGAGCATTTTACCAGATTACCAGTTTAACTAGTATAACTTACGTGATGGTGTATTTTTAAATACTCTAAATAACCAATTTTGTAAACAAGTACAAAATACTTTTAATGGCCAGCAGTTAAACCATGAAGTTTCCAGCGATCGTGGAGGTTGTAACGTCCACGAGACTGAAGGGAAACGGCATCGTTACAGTACTGTTCATAATGATCAAGTTGTTAGTGGCAGCAAACTCTATTAGGCACTCTCCTCTCTTGTTACGAACACCAAGACCATATAATAATAAATAATAAATCTTTATTAAGAGTAAAAAACAAAACGAATATCTTACAACGATGTCATGAATTCCGTCATCTGTAGTGGTGTCTACCACTTTTGCGTTGAAGTCTCCAATAGTGAGTAGTAGCTCCCTTCTGGGCATTGCGGCTGCAGAAAACTCTAGGTCTTTATAAAAATCTTCACTGGTAGAACTTGTAGGGGCATATACCTGCACAATATTCAGTGGGGTCGGTGATGCGCTGAGTTTGATTGACATGCGCCGATCACTGATGGGATTGTATCCCAGCACGGCTCCATTCCATATCTTTGGGATTATGACTGCTACAAAAGAAAAACTACTTTTATAATTTCCGAAAAAAAATGGTATGTTTTCTAGAGTTAAAGTGTCCGCTTCCTTTCCAATGTGTCTCGCTCAGTCGTGTTATTGTGAGTTCACATTGCTGAAGCTCTTTGTCTAACATAGGAAGCTTGTGTTTTTCGAATAATTCAACTTAAAGCTTCTTCCAGTAGCACGTTTTCCATGAGACGCCTGGTTGCCTGCGTTTCCATGGCCGGTAACCACTTTCCCACCCCCAGCCCGGGAGAGCTCAGGGCGCCGGTCGCTACGCGGATCACTAACGTTTTGCGTTTAAATACTACCTCAGAAAGTAAAGATCATTGTTTGCAACGAACTAAAGATTTGATTCGACCAGCTCATCATAATGATGAGTTTTATCTATTTGTTTTGACTGGTCACTGGTCTGAGTCTGCGCCGCGAAAATCGTTACGAGTAATGCCCATTGATGATGATTGATGTTACAAAAAATATTGTAACGCAGCTGCTCTCACGTTTATGATGATTGCTGACCGGAGTCTCCTTTATAATACGATTCCGTAATTTTGAGAAAACTAACATTATTTTCATTAATATGAAAACAACCATCAGTGCTATGGAATTTTGACTATGAATCCTAACCCTGCACAAATAAATCTTCAAGACTATCACATCATAAGATGTTTTGGACTCATTAGTATCACCAAAACAGAGGATTTCCTTAATGAGCAGGCCCCCAGGGGGACCGGCACTGGTAGCCTGCTTTCGTGAATACTGTGATGCTCCCGGTGTGGAAGGGTTGCTTTTATGCACGTAACCAAGTTTGCCAAAGCTCGACCTAAATGAATGTGTCTCGTCGAACTAGCATGAAGTCGATAGTTTGCCGTTGCATATTAATTTTGTAAGTTATGTTGTTTATGGGCACCCAAAATCTCCACTACATCTTACTGGGGCTCATAGTGGAGCGTGAAGTCTCGCTACTGTGAGTTCATCAGGAAGCTATAGTTTAGTCAGCTAGGGGTAAATTATACCGGGTGATTATTTGTACTAAAGATAGAAACTAGAAAAAATAGCCCTGCGATCAAGCGGGGATCTTTAGATATAAAATAAAGCATTGTTAAAATGCTAAAAATGTAATTCGACTATCTGCACTGTCACGTCTGTTCACTTTTATTTTGTGGGTTTAACAGTAAGTCTGACATTTATAGTTTTTTTACGAATACCTTACAATTTAAGCTCATTTTTAGTAAGAGGTTCGAATTTCTGATTTTCAGACTATTATTTATATATGTTTAAGGAGCTTAAACTACGTCATTTAATACGAATAAATATTTTTTCTGATGAATGCCTAAAAACTAGTCTTTCGAATAAAACAATGACCGCAAATTCAGTGCTCGTTTATTAATCGTTTGTACAAATCCATTGCGCCTTCCAAACCGTGTTTCCTAGTTTGAAACTACAAATGTATATCAATTTGGTAACTGCATCGTTTGTTAGCCATCGGAAGCAGCTTATTGAATTTGCTGACGGTACAGATTTACAGCGCGGCCGCTGTACAGGTCGCAAACAAACATTTGTTACCAGTCTTACTGCACGAATGTGCTAGAAATTACGATAAATCCAGACTAAACCGAACTCGGAGAGCAGTTGTGACTAGCGAGAAGGATTTAACACATGGCAAACGGTTTTTCTACGTTCTATGTGGCCAACAATAAGTTTCCTCACTGGTCTCATATACATTCGGGCTAGGCAAAAAAGACTCGTTCAGGCACAGTGACCTTCGAAAGTTGTCTTAAAAAACTGTCAGTCAGTGTTTATTTCCTATTTATTTAAAATCCCTTCATAATTTAAAAAAAGAATAAAATCACAACTTAATCAAAAAATTTTTTTAACTGATGTGTTATTTTCAGATGTTTAACAATAAAAAAAATTGTTATCAAATACGTCATAGTTACTTCTTTATTTGCTATTTTTGTTTGTAATGAACAAAACAAAGAAAGGTACCACTTAACGTACTCTGCCAGAATAATATTATTTAATCAAGTGACACTTGAACACATGTGCTTTTCTGCATAAATAAGTATCATTATTTTTTTTACATATAGGTGTAATTAACACAGTTTTTAAAAACTTGGCCGTATCCAACTACTGTGTTTAACTTTTCTTCTGACCATACAATCACCTAAATACCTACTACTGATGGACATGATGAGCCAGTTTATAATAACACGATAACTTCATCACTTATTAATTGAAGGGTTGATAAATTAACGCGATATGAAACATGAAAACGTTTTTCGTACACTTACTCGTATACTAACACATTGTAAATAAAGTGCACTATAAGATTCATATAGAGGTTGAAAGTTTTGAAAGCAAAGTCTACACGGAATAAGTTGCTGGCAACTAAGTTGCAAGTGCTGTGATTCTAAATCATGTACACGTAACTTATTCCTAAAGAGCATCGCTTACCACCGGTGCCAAGTACGAGTATATTTGAGTTTGGATCAAGCCCTGCTTACAAACGTGCAATACATGGCAGTAATATATGTTTTATTCAGAGCTTAAACGACACCAATATCTATAGTAGTGACAATAACGAAGATATAAATAATTGGAAGGAACAGAATAATTTTGGTGAAAGTGCCTCCAGGACTCTTGCCAGTAGAAGATGAACACTTTGGGTATTCCCCTAAGATTGAATCATAACATAACATACCATCACGACTTCACCCCAAACAGGGTAGTCAGAGGCAAGTGACTATGTCGTCATGGTGAACGAAACACTCAGAAGCCCATTTTTCATCAATGGTATTAGAAGATTGAATAAGTAGATAAAATGCTTAAGTCATGGATGAGACTTGTCATCATCATCACTAACAGCTATAATAAATCCACTGCTGGACTTCTAAAGATAGGAAAGAACACAGCTAGCAGCGTTGAGCTGATTACATCCAACGGCTTCCTGTAACTTGTACCATGAGACTCCTAAGTAAGTAGGCCAAATTCTCACGTGTCTGTTGTGACTTTTTGTTATGGCATAAAAGTTTCTGCAGGTAACTTTGGGAGTTGCCGTGAGGCAAACTCATGGTAACCGTACTAGATTTGGACCACCGCTATTTCAAGATCCTTAGCACCGCGCAAACATACTACTGAAAATATTAGTAAAATGGAACATCTGCGGAACAAGGAGTTTGTGAATTGAAAAAGAAGGTAAATGTTAATGTAAGCTATCATAGCGCCAACAGGCTAACCAAATACGATAAGTACTATCAGAATCATAGGTGGCTTCCAGTAAAACTTCCACTCTTTCAATCCTCGGTCTGTGGTCATAAATTGCAGCTGGGCCGCGATCGATGGCCCACTTATGATACATAGTTTCCTGCACCGGACTCTCATGATAAAACCTTGATTTGTGATCTACGTATGAAAAACTGTTTTAATTATAGTCAGATAACTCAACCGTGTTTGTGTGGGATAATTTAACGATCAGGGGCCAACTCCAGTGAAAAAGATTTCGTGAACCTTCGGAAGGTTAGAAATTATGATATGAATAGGTTCGAAATGTACAGCAAAATATGATATTTGAAATGCATGAAAATCACTATCAACTTCGAACTGTGGCTATATAAATAATAATAATAATAAATATTATTAAATATCTGGGATAATTCACACCAAGATCATCTGACGCCAAACTAAGCAGAGCTTGTACTATGGGCGTCAGAGACTGATAAACATACTTAAATAATTCTAAATACATACTTTCAAAAACAGTGGCATCAGATGATGCCATGTAAAATTTCTCCTTTAACGACCAGTGGCATTCTGAGATGTCATCTCGATCTCACACTGTTTATACCCTATTGCTTTAAAAATAAGTCTCAGTTTAGTCTGCGGTATTTTATTCCCATAGATGAATAAATTCTACGTTCATTCAATACAAATCATCTGTGGGTTAGTAGGGGAAAAATTGATATTAACACCTAGACACACAATAAACACAAATGTTCGTCACATAAAATGTTTGTCATAGTCATATTTATGTGTTTACTTACCAAGACTGGACTTGATACTTACCAAGACTGGACTTGATACTCGAAGCAAGCTTGACAAGGGGGAATGTTGTTATCATAAATTATGAATTTTGTTTATACAATATAATAATCCTCCACAGACTGAGGTCTGTAAATGGTGTCTGTATCGTTGAAATGAGGCTTACCTCATTTCAACGATACGAGTAAGATCGTATAGGGATTACTCTAACACGACCACGATCGGTGCGAATTGTTGGAGTGATATGTGGGACCAAGAACCTTGCTGTCAGATGTTATCAAGCCGTCCTAAGGCCCCAGTCTAGGCTCAACAACTGAACGCGCCGTCTGCTGGCACAAACTGCTTGATTTGCCTTCCAAAGCCAAATATAAATTTCAGTCGATCCCAATCGAAATTTAGTGATGTATTTTTCGGCCATTCGTTTACATCAAATCATTGCCAATTTTCTGACGGGATTTTTCGACGGGCGTCACCAAAACGAAATGTAACATTGCACATGCTTATAAATACAAATATACGGACGAAGTTGCCAGCAGTAGCTAGTATTAAATAAAGCTGTCCAAATCATTTCTGCTGTCTCAGTGTATAATAAAAATCTGATATTACAAACAGCCAAGCTCGGTAATGGAAATGCCTCGTAACATAAACTAAAGAAGAAGATCCTTTAAGAATATGCAATAGAAACCGATATTAAAATGTCGCGGCACGCATTTCACACGGCATGACACTTAGCCATAAATATGGCGGAATCTTTATACTACGGGATCCCATCGCTAGCTTTCCTACGTCATCGAGAACATTTGAAAAAATCGGATAATTCAATGTAGGTATTCTGCTTTACCTAGCTGATTTACCAGTTTCGTGTACATCATCTTCTAGCATTGTGGCCCGTATTCTGAAACAAATTCTGCATTTGAGTATAGAACTGAGTGACGTTTTTATATGAACAGACATCTTGAAATCTCTACTCAAGTACAGTACGTCTACCACGAGTTGCCACTTTCAATTTTTTTTTTTTTTTTTGTGGCCTCAACAATCTTGCTTTTCTAGCAGATTGATTTCGCCAATGTCAAGTAGAGTCTAAACTTTTTTAATGATTGGCCAGTAAGTTTTTTTTTTTTTTCCGTTTCTTCCTTCAAATCTGATGTGTAAAGAGACACAGAAGCGGTTGGCCGGTTAAAATAAAATTGTGTGTTCTGTCTGACTTCTGTGTCTATGCTCAGTGTTAATTGAGTTCTTTCACTTTCAATTTACAAATTGTATTGGGATGACACATGACATGACATGACAATGTCAAATCCCTATACATTTTTTTACGTGAACGATAATATAAATTGAAAGTGGCAACTCGTGGTAGACGTACAGATCAGTGCTTAAGTACGATTCTAGAATACGGTTCTGTGAAAGTAATTACAAGAATAGATTTGCTAGAATCAACCTCAAAATAATTGTAGGCAAAATAAATAAATTACGTTTTTTCTTGCTTATGTAGGTTAATTTTATTAATATTGTCGGTGCCAGGCGATCTTTCGGACCGCCTGATGGTAGGTAAGGACAGACATCTAAGAGAACACTCAGACTTTTTTCAACGATTGTGTGTATTAAATGTTTATTTCTAAATAATTACTAATAGTTTTTAAAGTACTAAAGATGTAGTCGTATGCGCAATGACGAAGGAAGACTTGCAACAGGATATTGGAAAATATTATAAAATACATTTTAATGGCTGTAGGTTCCTCGAACAGCACGATGCTTAAAATGTATTATATTAAATATGAGTTTTAGTATAATATACCATGTAATAATAGGCACCGCTCAAAATAGATATACAAGATTTATCAATATGTGCGCTAGAAAGTCACTTAATATTCTAAAGATAATTTAAATTAGCATCTCAAGACAACTACAGTCAGAATCAAGCCCAATTTCTCAATCAGCAAATATTAATGTTGACCCGCCCTTACATGTATACCTGGTCTGTCTCTTTTACTTCTACGGGCATGTGACTTCATAGCATCAATTTGAAGGCACTCAACTTTAAGTTAAGTTTCTGATGTCAGTGTCAACTAGCTCATTTATAAAAAAGTATATCTCAGAACACGATCTTTGTATCCTACCAGAAAATAGTTCCCAATTTCAAGAACTTTTTACTAATTCGGACTCTAGATATCTGCTCCAAGATCTATATTCTTTAAGACAAAAGCCGTCCGCCTTATTCCGCTCCGCCCAGTCACGTTGCGGCTCATCCGATGACAATCGTCGAATTTGCTCGAGGTCTGTCGTCCACTCTTGTGAGCATAGACAGAAATCGAAATCGATAACGCAAAAGCCTTTCCGTCTGTGCAAATTAAATGTGCAGATAGGAAATAGGGGTCAATTTCCACAAAAAGAGCAGCGGCCGGCAGCGGCTTTTTGAGGCAAAACATTACAAATCATTTTGAATCCTATCCACGTAACTATAGAGCGCATAATTATTTAAAGGCAAAATGAGGGGCGGGGCATCCGCCTCAGATCAGTCACTTGCTCTTACGGCCGCTGCGCGCCGTTGCTCTTTTAGAGGGAATTGACCCTAATACTCCATTTCTCAACTGATTTTAGTTTAGTTTCTAGAAAGAGGAATAATGAAGGGCGAATCTTCTTCATTTTGAAATTCGTCGCATTTTCGTATCAGAGTAGATTAAATGGAACACGAACTAAACACACTCGCATCATCTATTTTGAATTATATCTGTATTTTTGAGATTCGCTGGGCGGCCGGCTTGCACTTTGACCGTTTCATTGTCCTAGATGGTTCTCAAAGTGCTTGCTGATGAACATTTTCTGTAAATGTTTTTATAATTGTTGTTTTAAAGTGGTTAAATGTTTCTTAACATTGCGTGGCAATTGCGTGTAGTTCTAAGGAATTGAATGATTTATTTGTTGCCTAATAATATTTGCAAACCATCTCAATGGCCCACTGGTAAAAGCAATTAGCCCGAAATCTTATTCCAGAAGTCTTAGGTTGCAAGGCCAGCAAAGTGCATTTCAGATCAACAATAAAGCTGTGACGAGGCCTTATCTCATCAATTGCGGTGATTTATCTTATTACTTAGGTACTAGCAAACACAGAAACTTGCCCGTGTTGACATCGACTTTATCCACTTTTTATACCACTTAATCACTAACTAAAAAATGCATCTGTTATTATTTTTGTTCCAATAAACGTTCCAATAATAAAATGTTACGGAAGCTTGACAAAGTTCATTACTTATAAATAAGTTCATGGTGCAAGAATGGTACTCGTATCTATAAAATATTGCCTGCAGTTTGACATCCACTGGCCAATGTCCGACCCAAGTCACGTTCAAGCCGGTTTCGGTCGACGTTGCATTGTCAATATTTTCCGACTTGTCCACTTCAGATGAGAGGGGTGATCTTTGTGTTAGGGAAATCAGTTCGTTACGTTTACATACGAGGATAGTATTGGATGTAAGGAGGCTTTGTACGAGAATACTTGATATTGAACTGGTAATATAAGATTTGCTTTTGATATTTGAAATGTATATGGACAGAGGTAGGCAGATACCAGTATGTAAAGATATTCTTAAAAGGCTGAGTGGTAAAAGAGCCGGCTTTATATTCAGAGGTATTAGGTTCTAACGCCAGGTCCGGCAGAGCATTTAATCAAATCAAATGCTTTATTGGTGATCACCAACCCGCATTTAGCTAGCATGGCTATAGTTTTTGATTATAGCGATGATTTGATTTTAATGCTGTAAGCTTTTACCTAGCAGTGAAACAGTTTATAGGTTAACTCCAATACTTTTTAGGGCAGTTAGCAAAACCCGGTTAGGGTATCGCAAAGGGGGTGTAGGGACTTGGAAAAATTTACTCAGCCGTGAAAAGACATAAATTCGGTTAGGTTAGGTTAAAACTGCGACCGAAAAACGTACGAGCCTAGCGAGCGACGCCAGCGTGCCGCTACAGCGGCCTGCAAAGGCCAAAAAAAAGATTTCAAAAAATAAAGTTCCTAGTGCACCCTTTGCGAAACCCGAACCCAAAACCCCCTTAAGCGGTTTATAGCAATTGTCACATCCTTACAAACTAGGTACTTATCTGCGGACTAAACCAACAGAAATAAGACGGGCCAACCAAATAATAGCCATAACTAGGTACCTGTCTACGAGTATATGACACGGAAATTCCGCCTGCCACTTGGCAGTTTTTACACATGCATGTACAGTTACCCTAAAAACTGTTGCTAAGGCACGTCTTTTAATTGAAAATTTAAACATATGCAATATGCCTCTTTGTCGCAATTAAGATTTTTAAGTCTGGTTTTATGTGGATACTTTGAAGACAGGCTTTGATGACCTGAACCGTCAGGTAACTAAGATCTTGGAGAGTGTGCTTTAGTGAAAAGCAAGGGTAGGGTTATCCGTTTATGTATCCTGGGTTCGTTGAAAAGTTATGAGTTATTTAGGAGTAAATGAACGTATATCAAAGATGTTATATCCAAAAATTGGATCCTGAATTAGTAAAAAACCCATCGTGGTAGGTGGTGAGCCTTCCGCCGCTATCCGGGTTGATTTGGGTTTTTTATCGATGCTTTCCATCACCGGAGAGTTAGGCGGAAATTAAACAGTGAACACAAAGATTTCGGTTCTAGCTAGATTTGAACTCGGGACCACACGATCCGTTGGAGTGCTTAACCACTAGGCCCGACGCTCTCCAGCAGAAAAATAAATTGTAATAAACCAAGTATATTCTGTTTGGTTTTGTTAAAATAACAACAACACGAAAACATTGTAGTTTCGACTGTACTTTACCAAGTACAGTGCATGCAATTTACCATTTGGTCTGCAAGAATGGCGGGCGTTGCAAAAGCCGCGGTAATCCGCGTCACCGAGCGGGTAGGAGCGGTGATGTCACGTTTTTTTGACAAATCTTGCTGGAACTTCACTTCTTGATTTTTGTTAGAATCAAGTCTGTTATGAAGTAAGTTTTGTTAATGTAATGTAAATGCAAGAATTTATACATAAAATGATTTCCTTAAGATTCTCTAAAACAAATCTTTAAGGTTTTTAATCTTTGCTTGATCTTATTCTGCAGCTTATAAAAGCGTCGATTGTAGGATGTAGGTTTTCCATCCAACTGCTTACCACAACCATCTTCAGGCCATCGGTTCACAGAGTTTAATATTAAACCGTACAAAAGCATTGCAAAATGGATCTTAGGTTGTCAGTATAAGTTGCCTCCATGTAAAGCTCGATGTACTATCGTGTGTAAATGTCCGTGAATAAATTATTGATTTTTAATATGCTGATAAAAGCTCTAATGTTTTTTCTCCTGAATTTTCAGCAAGGCCTGAACAAAATATTGTGGTTTCAAGTTTTTTTTATACTACGTCGGTGACAATCAAGCACGCAGACCGCCTGATGGTAAGCGGTTACCGCAGCCTATGAACGCGTGCAACACCAGGGGCATAACTCGCGCGTTTTCGACCCTGCACAAACCTTTTCAAACCCCTCTGAAGAACTCCATACTCCATTCCACAATTAAAGCGTCCTTGGAAAAAAACATCTCTGAAACCGAACCGTACGGGACCATTGCGGATTCAGAGTGTGAGGATGAACCTGTCGGTGGCGAGTGGTGCGATGGTAAAAACTAGTCGTGAGCATCAAATCAAAAAGCTCTTCAGAACAAAACCCGTTGTACAAGCGGTAGAACACGCTTATGGAGGCGAAGTCTCTCCTTAAACTTAACGTAATTTAATTATTATCCGATATAATAATTATAAGTGCGTGGATACTGGCGTATCGCAAAATAACTTGTCGGAAAATTGATTTTACATTATTGCCACGTGGCGAGAGTAAGTATTGATTTAAATTGTTATTCCGAAGGGATAATGACGTAAATCTGGTAACATTTAGGCACGTGACCGTACAGTCTCCTAGGTGGGTAAATGTGTATAAAAACAAAAGAGCGGCGGATCTTTAAACCTGCTTGATACGTAAACAGCAAGGTGCGTTTGTTGGGGGTTGAGAAAGCCCCTGGATTTTATTGATAACACGAGCTTACGCTTACTGAATATTTTTTGTTTACACGAAAAACCGCACTTTATAAGCTTTTTCGTGTCAGATTCAGCTGTGTGGATGGTGAAATTTCGATCTTATCTCGGTAACGAACTCGGAAAGGGTGTATAACATATCAAAATTTCACCAAAATTGACTGAAACCTCATTTTTCTACCAACTTTTTTTGGTTCCTTTAAAAAGGACGAATGCTCGATGTTCTATCCTTCTATCTATGATCCATGTGAATGTTCTTACCTATCAGTACCTGTATACAGACACACCAGCGAATAATAACACTACATATTGAAACTCATGATCAATAATTTTGCCAGAATATTCATTTAAATCCATTCGAATAAATATTCAGGATCATGATCACAGGTGGTCGTTTTAAGACCCTAACCTTTGCTCATGTTTTTTGTCTGTTATTTAATTTTCTTCATATTTCTTTTTTTTTGATTTTGTTCTTGTAAAAAGTAATTGATATACTTTGTAATTCCTAAAAAAAAAAAACTTTTTATAAATTTGTATGGACTGAAAGTTGAACATCTGCAGTGTTATTTTTTGCTGGTGTCTACAAAACATTGTTCTCAAAAAAGATTTAGCGATAAAAACAAATGCTCCCGCGTCAATCGGAACACTGATTTAGGGGTGGATTTCATTTGCGCGAATGTACAAAATTAGTTTATTGTAATTTGTGTTTCGGGAGCGGCTGCGTTCATTTATTGAGTACACACGAGTTATCGTTGCGTAATTTCACGTTAAGATTCAAAATATTTTCTTCAGTTTTTCGTGTTATATTTTGTTCCATTTCGGACAACGCAAGACCTTACTTACCAAATACCGGGTGTATTTGATTGTATGTGCAATATTATTTTTTTGTGGTTCTTCACGTGCTTTTTCAAGACTGTCGTTTTCTAAAATTCTGCCCTAGTTATAACTAGGGCAGAATTTTAAATTTTTAATCCTATAGGATCTGTTTTAATTCCCGTATAGGTTTACGTATTTGTACATTACTACTCTTAACATACTAAACTACTACAATAACATTTCAATTAAACAAGAACTTAGCACCTGCGCGCTGTCTTACTCGTACATGTCAGAAAGAGACAAATAACTGGATGTCAAGGTCACGCGTGTGTTATGTTTAATTTTTAATTGTATGACGTGCTTTATCCAGTCTATGGAAAATCACTGACTTTCCACATTGTTTAATATAAAAACTTTAGCTATCTATTATAATATTAACTTTAGGTAGGGGCGCGCCAACACCATCCTGAATGTGCTTAGCGACAAGCCTTACGCCTCAGCCTCGAATTGTACGGGCAGCGGGGCGGCAGCGGCGGCGGCCGCGCTAGACCGCTCGTTGCCCGCGGTGCACTCCAGTCTAGCGCGCCCGCCGCCGCTGCCGCCCCGCTGCCCGCAAAATTCAAGGCTGAGGCCTTACTGCCCCTTGTGTGGCACTGAGTACAAGCGCAAACGTGTGTTTCCGGTGCCCCAGAGATTGGGAGATACCTATGTAGCGAAATCTATCTCGCCACGTACGTATTAAGAACCGTCGTATCCTATATCGCGATATCAAAGTTATCCGAGCGATTAAAATAAATACAAGAACCCGACAACAACCGTCGGGCAGTAGCCCACCAGACACAACACCCGTCTGGTCGGAGGATCCTCCCTTTTCAATGGTGGATGATGAACTTTACACCCTGTTCTTCACACCCCTTAACTACCGAAATTGTTTTTTTATATAAATCTGAATTTTATTAAATTAATGTTGTTTTAATAAATAAAGTGAATGAGTTCTTTTGACATAGTTCTTAAGTAATATATCTAACAATAATATACGTACTTAATTTGATAAAATATAATTTAGTGTTATTTGTAGTATGGACATGTTCTGAAATAAATTGTTTTTGTTATTATTTAAATAACGTTCCTTTACAAGCTATCGGTCCGTGTATGGCCCGCAAGCCGTGGGCTGATCCGTCAGCTCAATTTGCGCGTTTGTATTTTTCCAAGCACCCGTGGCCGAATTGCCCTCATTTGTATGTCGGGCGTATTGACGTTTTTGTTAAGTTTCAACGACCGTTCGTTAACATGCCTTTTTCTGTATTTCCAGCGCATGTGTTTGGTGCGTGTGTAGAAGTAGCTCGTGAAGTATAAAAGACAATATACATATTATATACATACTTAAACAAAAAGCCACTCATGTTTTGTAATTGACTGTATGTTTTTAATCTATTTGTAGGGTTCTCTAAAATCTTCTATAGTATTTACTCGTATTACTAACAAGCTATTTTCAAGACATGGCCTAAATGGCCATTGAATATTCCTCTCAGTAAAAATGAACCAACAAGTTAAGGTGTTTTTGCCATTTCGAAAGGAAAAATCTATATATGTAGCCTGCCTTAGTCCGCTTCAGGACATAGGTCTTGCCAAGCTAAGGCATCTACCGATTCTAAATACCCCATCCAGTTGGATCCTGCCCCTTTCAGGTTAACGGTCCATCTGGCTGGATACCACACTATTCCTTTGCCGATACGCTGAGTCCGCTCAAAACCTTGTCTTGCCGATACTCTAGGCTCTTCTAAAGAAGGCTCCGTCTAGAAATACAGACCAGAAATGTGTTAAGCTACGAGCAACATAATTATCTCTTTCATAAATGCGCATGAAAACTGATGTAACAAATGAAAATAATACATTTCAGCTTCCTGCTAATTCAGTATCAGTCCTGCCAACTTCATTGTTTAAAGTTGGCTATGAAACTTATAATTAGGCTTCCTATCACTGCCCGGTATCCCAACTAGCTGTGCCCAAAGTTAGTTTCATAACTGCACAATCATTAAAAATTCTCAATAATAACTACGTGTTTTGAAGACTAGAAATAAAGGACCCCGCGCAAAATGTACGAGGAAAACACAGTGATTGATTGTGAAAAGTCACAACGGTAATGACCATTCTATGTTTAGGACATAGCTATTTTAATGTATCTATAGGCAGAAATTTAGAGCCGGATATCGAATAACTAAAATAATGCAATTCAACCCGAGCCACAAGTGGCCACCACACACTTGGCCACTTATGGCAAAGAGACAAGACCGCCACCGTACTAGGCAGACATGTACCATCATAGATCGCATCGTCACTAACCATCAGGTGTGATTGCGATCAAATGACTGTCTAGTCCTATTAAAAAACAACCAAACACGATCACTAGTGGCTGAGGTCAAGCCACTGTCTAGAGAGACACCGCTACTAAACGTTCACGTTTAGTGGAGCTACACGGCTAAAGCAAGAAGTAGGCGGTTGTGGCCAAGTCTGCTTGAGAGGCGAGTCATTAAGGTCCATGTGTTCTTCAATTTTCTGTCTCCCTCTGATATACCGGAACGGTACTGTCGCCCGTCATTCCCGCAGACACCCGCGCGCGAGGACGCTCGCAACATTAAACATTATATTATTTTCTTGGTGCACGGGGTATTTTTGAAAAAGTAACTTATAGATAAAAGAAAAGTTGATGCTTACAGTTTCTTGTAAAACTATAAAGATCACACTTATCATTTAGGAGCCTTGGCAAGTTGAAGTTTTATAAAGACTTTTTTAGTATAGTAATTACTATGCTACGACAAATACAAACTAACAAAACGAATGAATCCTTTTTAGATTTTTTCGCCCATCCGTTAGGAGAATTAGGCCTTTGATCACGACGGAATTTTTGATTTTGGCTTGAGTTCTCGCCTTAACGCGGCCACAAGTAGTTTGTGGCTCGGATGCGGCCACTCAAACATGAATGACTTAAACTGAGGTTGGCGTCAATGCCATTTTGATTATATGAAACATCCCGTCCGCTTGTAGCAGTCAACTGCGACTAATAGATCACTGTGCGGCAGCACAAAACATATGTAACAACAAAACGCTATAATCGTTAATGAAAAACATATAAACGTACACATGTCCGTCCTAAACCCAAATTAAGCAGAGCTTATCATCAATTATATTTAGGTTTGAATGCTTAACATTGCGCTTAAAACCATTAATAGTGCTTAATATTAAACCCAGCCGCAGACGTTATTTAACCCTGCGCGGAACGCTAGACAATGGCCGCTGCGGTAACCGCCGCGTCGACGCTGACACCGCAGAACCGAATCCTTGGACTTGGCCCAAAACTCAGCATTAAAAGAGAGCTTTGAATTAAGCTTCTTCGAAATGCGTGCTTATAGTTTTGGAACATTCTTTGTTTGTTTATTTTATAAGCTTCTAACTACAGAATATAGTTAGTACTGTACCATATACGAATATTTTAAATCTTTTTTTTTTTTACTCTTTATAGTATGAAAATTGTTTCTAGGACAAACAGTTGTACTATGACTAACATTAACTTGTGTTTGTTTTTGGCACATATCGCTGCCATTGAAATATATGTTATATCAATGAGTGCCGCTGACGTTACAAACAGGCGTATCTCATTACAAATATTTTTCCAGTAGAGCCAGAAAAACATTTTATTTATGCCCGTATGTCACTGCTCTTTAATGCTGTTTAAGATAAGAGTTTTGTGAACGAAAAGATTTGGAGAAACGCCTCTTTATAACGATAGAAATAATGAAAAGACGAACATTTCAGTAGAGCTTGTCCATCCAGAAATGACGCTCCCCACTACTTTTTTGTTTCGTCCATATTTAAAAAACACAGAATTATAAAGACAGTACTCATCCACTGTAGCGATGACTTGATTTCAATGACGGAGGTCTTTGCCCGGCAGTGGGGCAGTATACAGAGTGGTCCAGAAATTTTTTTTTAGCTTTCTCACAGTCACATCCAAAAAACGCCATGTATGTTACCCGATTTTTTGTAGTTTCAGAGTTATGATTTTTTTCACGAATTTTTAGAAATTTCTGGGTTGTGTCACATTTTCGGTCACTGTGGCGCGATCTGTTGAGGAAAATGCTTGTTTTTTTTTTCACTATTAGATGAATACTAGGTTTAACGGGTAACATACATGGCGTATTTTTTGATACAACTGAGTGTAAGGAAGCTAAAAAAAATTACTGACGTGTATGTTTGGACCAGCCTGTATGGATAATATCTTGACGTTTCTTTACTTTATGTGTGCGTAAATGTGGGGCGCGTCATTTCAGATAAGCTCTACAAGTAACTCACGTTAGATTTTTAATGAGATACGCCTGTATGGAAAGCGTCGTTGCCTAGTGGTTCAGCACCCCGATTCGGATCGTGAATCGTGTGGTCTCGAGTTAAAATCTAGCCAGAACTAAAATCTTTGCGTTCATTGTTTAATTTCCGACTAACTCTCCGGTGATGGAAACATCGATAAAAACCAAAATAACCCGGATAGCGGCTGAAGGCTACCTACCACGTTGGGTTCTAATACCATTGGTGATAAGTGGGCTTCTGAGTGTTCCGATCACTATGACGGCAACAGTCACTTGGCTCTGACTACCTACTAGTATGTTATGTTTACGCCTGTATGTAACGCCAGCAGCGATATTATATTTCCCGACAGGCCAAGTGTTCACAGACAAAAATAAATACCTATCATATACACAGAAAAAGCATTAATTTAGGTCTCGTCACTTGATGGCTTGTCTTTGGTCAGTCGAGGGTAACCAGTGAATTAAAATAGGTTTTTAAAATAAAAACGGTTGGGAGTGAATTTCATTTATATTTGAAACGGATAGGAACTGGTGCTGGAAAGTTTTTTACGATATGCTGATTGTCCATTGAGGCGAAATGAATTTAAATACAGATTTTATTTGTTTGTAAAATTGATACAGGTAATACTCGTATATTCAATTAAATATTTTATTGCATTTTCCGGGAGAAGTAAAGTAATTAATTAGCCTATGTACTGTCTCACTGCTGGGAAAAAGCCTCCATCATTGAAAACAAGTCATCGCTACAATTGGAGGGCATTGGCTTAATCACTACCAAATGCGCCAGCCAAATGCGGGTTCTATAAAAACATTAATCTTAATAGTCCTATTTTTTTTAACTAGGTACCCTTTTAACAAAAGAGAAAAGCTCTCGCTCTGACTATGCACAATTTTTTTTAAAACATAAATACTATTTTAATTTTTAAATGCTACTTAGTTTGTTTATACCATTTACAGTTAAATTGTTCAATCAGTTTATTTGCAGAACGAACATCATAAAAATATATGTATGTATAGTTATTCAGTAAATCATTCGATGCATGTCTTTCTACCGGGAATTTGATTGAAATGCAAACTAAAAACATCAATGACTATTAAACACAACAATACGTCTACCACGAGTTTTACGTTATCGTTCGCGTAAATAAATTGTATTGGGATGACACATGACATGACATGACAATGTCAAATCCCAATACATTTATTTACGCGAACGATAGTGTAAAGAAGGGCGACGAAACTAGACGAATTTTACAAAAACGTTACCAAACATGTCGCATTTATTTCCATAAAATCGGGATTTTTAAAGAAGGCAGGTCAAAGAGAAATTATTCCTGATTTCGATAAAACAAAACTTTTCTGTAGTGCAACAAAAAGTCCAAAAACTAAACGGTTTCATTTCCTGTAAGAGCATTTCAATCTACGCAGAAGTTTTTAATTACTGGAATCAATTCTATTTTCAATTTGTGATATGGTAAGTTATATTTTAACGACACGGTTGGCGTAGTGCGCTATAGCACGGTTTCTCGCCTCGATTTCCGTAGTGTCCCGGGTTCGATTCCCAGTCGGGTCAATTTAGTAAACGATCTTTTCTGAATTGACTCGGGTCTGGGTGTGCTGAGAGACGCCCCTAGCTTATTTCCTTGTCTGGAACCTCGTAACACAGGGATATTAATCCCTACTTCGAGACCATTACAAGAGATGTGTTGTCTGGCGCATATTTATTTATATTTATATTTAACTGTTTTGACCTGATCAATTAAATCAATACACTTTAATGAACATTTTAAATCTATATACTTGTCTTTTGAATGTATTCTAGTGCAAAGTGTAAAAACAAACTGATAAAGAGGCTGTATGGGCATATACTTCTTTGCCATCCTATTGTTGTCATCAATGTCAATTCACTCACATTACGTTACGTTTGATTCTTAATATTATAATATTTAGGTACATACGAGTACATAGGTATAACATAATTTTTACGTTTTTATCAAGTGATCAAGAGAACGTAGCCCTCCAGAATAGCCTGTACCACCTGTTGCAGAAGAACGTAATTAAATTGAAAACCCAGCAAACAAATAATGAAGCAAACAATCAAATACACACATCAAAATGGTCAAGGGATATTTCAATTAAACCTAAATGACTAAAATTCTATTAAATTAACATTTTTTAAGACACCTACACATTTAAACAAACCTTGTTTAATAGCCTATCTAATCTGATAAATAAACTTTTAGATAAAGTTAAATTTTAAAAAAACTTAGAAGAAGAGGAAAAACTCAGACAAAATTTTAATCTTAACTTTATTTTTGAAACATAAACAAAACAACTTTTTTTTTATAAAATTTTTGGAAAACTTAAAATTAATAATCCGTGGATCCACTTAAGACTCTCCTGACACATCTGCAGCGTTTCTGTATAAAACAAGGGTGTCAATATCCTGTTGTGGAATACTGTCCCAAGTCCTTTAAGATGCAAGAAAAGCTGGTTTTCATGCACAATATCTTCAGGGAAATTCCTAAGAGCTCTTCTCTGAAGCATATCCCAGGCATGCTCAATAGGATTTAAGTCAGGGGATTGTGCAGGCCAGTCTAAATCTTGGATATCATGCTGTTGTAACCAACTTGTGCGATACGCGCCGTATGTGGACGGGCATTGTCGTGCATTAGCTGGAAATTGTGTCCCATTTGCTGTCTGTGGGGCAAGATTACAGGCTCTCTCACCTCATCTCGGTATTTTAGAGCAGTCATATTGCCTTGTATCCAAACGAGGTCCGTTCTACCGCCGAGACGAATTCCTGCCCAAACCATAATCGTGCCACCTTGATATCCATGAACTTGTTGTGGGTGCTGCAGTCGATTCCAACGTCCAGGTTCTCTCCAAACGCGTACTCTTCGCGAATCAGGATGAAATCCAAACCTGGATTCATCAGTGAAAAGCACAAGAGACCATTGAGAATAGTTCCAGTTTTCGTGTGCAATAGCCCATTATAATCTTCTTCCTCGATTGCCTCTCCTTAGCGCTGGTACCCGAAGTGGCCTACGAGCACGTAGGTTGACTTCATGCAGTCGTCTTCTCAAAGGTTGACCGCTTACCAGCAAACCATACTCTCTCTGTAGCCCTTGAACCAATTGCATCGCCGTTACATTTGGTTGACTTCGTGCAGCATTTACTATGAATCGGTCCTGTACATGTGTTGTAATGCGTTGAGGTCCTCGGTGCCGTTCCACCACTTTCACCGTGACACGATAACGTGACCAAAGCCTGGATATAACGCTCTGACTGGTCCTGGCTTCAGAAACCGCAATTTGGGTAGCACCAGCTTGAATCATGCCCACTGCTTTTAACATTTCGTTCCTAGTCAAGTGTCTACGTGGCATGAATAAATGAACACCGGAGATGCGTTGGACAAAGATTTATAGAAATTTATGGAGTTTTAATCAAGTTAGAAGTTCGTGAAGATTTACTTCTTTGGAAGAAATTCATTGAATGCGAACTTCATCCTAAAACAAAACCTTTTATATACAAATTTGAATTTAAAAAAGGAACTTAATAATGTTTTTATAATCTGTCATTAATAGTTTTTTTGTAAGGCCAGTACTTTTTAAGTTATTTAAAAAAGTTTTATATATCCCTAGACCATGTTGTTGTGTGTAGCTCTTCCAATAATAAGAAGAGCAGCTGCCACTGCTGGCCGTTGTTTGTTTCCAGAGTGTGATGATCGGGAAGAACTTCATGTACCTGAGTCTATACGCAGAAGGGTCCTAGTAGACTATAAGTAGTACAAAGGAGTGAAGCCATTTTCGGATATTATTGTTATTATGCTGCTGGAAATCACACAGTTGGGTGTTGCTCGCACATAATGTCAAGTTTATGGAAAATGGGGTACGCGTGTTGTCATGTCAGGATCGTTTTGGAGCTCCTGCTGCATTCTTGGACAACTTGTTAAATATTTAAATAAATGTACATAACTATGTTAATATGTTTTTTATTTTGTAGCTTACATAGCCAGTTAAACTTTAATATGCCTCACACTGAGCTGAACAAACTTAATTTAGGTTTACCAGCAATGTACTTCTTTTGTTTTTTTTTCTAGTTCTATAGTTTCGTGATGATGTGATAAGAGCTACAGGTGACTTTGTGCGGCACGAGCCAGCCGCATAGTAGAAGAAGCACGCGGCCGTACTAACAAACTCGCAGTGCACCTTTGCATGGGACGGGTATAGGGTGGATGAGGCCTATCGTGGGTTCTCATTGCACGTATTATGTAGCGCTGTTGACCGAACAAGCCCGTTCGTACACCCGCGACGGGACCCGTCGCACGGACGTGGGCCCGTCTGCCGATCCGCACAATTCTTCGGAACGGAATACTTTGCATGGAACCGTGCCTAGTCAGACAAAATGCGGATATTGTACGTTGCATTGTATAACTATAATAAGAAATATCTAACCGAACAGGCTCCGAAATGCGAAAGTGGAACGCCGGAACATGTATCCGTGTCCTTGTATGGATTAAAAAATGATTAAGCACCAACGATTCAAATTATAACCTCACTACCTTCAATAGCTTTTAAATCTTTTTAACCCCAGCTTTAGAATAGTTAAAACAATTCACTTTTTGTTAGTCTAGCGTAGTTCTAAAAACATCAACCGATTTCTTTTATGTACGCGGCCCGTAAGTAGAGGTCTGAAATTACATGGAAGTTCGCCGTCGTTCAAAAAAGGACAGGTATGTACAGAATACTATTGATGGCCAGTAAGTTAAACTATGAAGTTCCGGCTATTGTTAAGGTTCTAACATCCATGAGACTGGAACGAAACGGCATCGTTACACTACCCATAGCGCCAAAGGCCCAGTAAAAAACCAGTACTTCGTAAAAAATATAAGCAAACCCTATCTTTTTTGCATAGCTAATAAGTACACTTAGCAAAAGGATAATAAAACGTAATTGTATTAGGAAGTAAGCGATATGCAATAATATGCATTAACCCGCAATGCGACGGGGCACATGTCAGATCGCAATCCGAACAAACCCGCAGGGTTAAGTCGTAGTATATTTGGACATGCGATTCACTTTACAAAACAAATTCACATCAAATCTTTTCAAATAAGAGCCACATTGCTCCTCGGCGTTGCGTCGTCTTAACGCAAAAACGCACTTTATGCCTCATGTAATAAAATCCATAGACATACCAACCTAAGCCCCTTCTATCAAAAGTTCAACATCATGGTTTGACTGGCCTGCTGGTGCAATGCCAGCGATCCTGCCTTTAGCACAGGAGGTCGTGAGTTCGATCCCCACCCTTGACAAACATTCATGTGGCAAACATTTGTTTTTTGGGTGTCTGGGTGTAATTTTTTATTAAAGTATATTTTTCAGTATCTGACACCCATAGTACAAGCTTTGCTGAGTTTGGGGTCAGGTGATGTTGGTGTGATTTGTCCTAGATATTTATTTAAATTAACATAATAGTGAGTTATGTGGCTTTGCTAAGCCCAAGAAAAAGGGGCAAGAAACCTCAAACAGTACAGTCAAAAGCATTAATATCTGTACGTTTCAAAGGTTTCAAAAATATCTGAGCAAAACATTAGTCACAAAAACAAGCCAAAAAAAATCTGAACGAACTCTCGCATAGGTATTTGTGGCGAATGTTTTGCTCAGATATTTTTGAAGCCTTGGAAACGTATAGATATTTATGCTTTTGACTGTACATTTTTTATCGAATATAATTATGTAATGTCACATGGCAGTTCATCGACAAGATAGGTACAAGAATAATGTTCCATTTAGTTAAGTTATGCATTCATTATAATAATACATGACGTAATAAATTATAATTTCAGATTGTAATTCTACTTTTCCTTTTCCAATAAAGCCTTAATTGCGTGATTAATTTTAGTAATTTGAGACGAAAATTTATTCAGCTAAATAATTTTCTGCGTTCTGTTATTTGGGGTCCGTAATTATGTGTGCTTGTGTTATATATTATTCCTATTTCTTGTTTGTTTTGCTGAGCTTCCTTTGAATAAAGTTCTTATACACAACAATTAATTTTCTATTGATTTTGTGCTTAAATCGGCTACAGTCTGTTGGCATTATATTAGCTGCTGTCAACAGTAATTAGTGTAATATTTAATATTTATAACTGTTTGATGAACTCGAGTCTTGTTTTGGTGACTCTTTGAATATTATAGATTTTACCAAAGTAAACTCACATAGATCTCCAGTAGAAAAACTAGTCTCTGATGTAGGAATTCTAAAATTAATCTGTAACATAAACCATGACGTATACTTAGCGTGATTGTTTGAAAGTGGGAATATTAAATGTCACTCAGCCAAGAACCACATACTAGTTTAATAAATTACACAGACTGATGAAAATACCTTTGTAGAGGTTCAGCTCTCGTCAGATAAGTCTTGTGTGCAAAGATAAACCCTTGTCATTCTATGACGTGCAAGTGACGTCATACCTCAGGATGAATCACTTCTTCGTATACAATTCAAGATTCGTATTGTGTATATGTATCTATATGATATACATTATAGAGCATTTGTTCTCTGAAACAGTTCAACACAAAGCTTTGGTTTGAAGGAAGACACTATTTCAATGGAATCCTAAATCTGAAACTAGTTTTTGATGTTACATGTTACGAGTGTACATACTTATACGAGTATACATATTACCCGAAAATTTTATGACTGATTTCGAAACAGGTAAAATTAAAATTTAGACCAACATTTTTGATAAAAATTAAGGTTCAAGCCTTATAATTAAAAATGACGGTGACATGGATTGCCATTCTCTATTTATGCTTGTTTAATTGTTGTTTCCAAGTAAACTTGACTTGACTTAATATAAATTAAAGGATATAATAAAAACTAGAATCCGTAAAAACTAGAAGGCAGATGCAGAACAGTAATTGCAGAATTCCGCCGACGTCACGGTTCCAGACGAGGAACCAACTACAGGAGAAGGTATTCTGAAAATGTGACTGGAATGCAACGATAACATGGATCAAGGCAACTGATCACATTGCATCAGTCTCTAGGGCTAGACAACAGGCTCTTCCAAATTTGAATGGTGCAAGCCGATCTTTTAAAGTCAGCCGAATAACCAGATGAATAAACGGCAGTAGACATGGCACTTAACACGAAAAACTTATGGTCGTTGTGGCAGAAAAAATCCATAGCGGTGAGAACCTGCAAGGTGGTGAACGAAATAAAATATGGACAAGGTCAAAACTGGCAATAGACGCCTCTAAAAATACAAAAATACTTATCATAATAGTCTTATAAGACTTATAGCTAAAGATAGATCTATATTAACTATTCACGTATTAACATCACACCCGCACTACTTTCAAAACCATAGTGAAGAATCTCGCAGACGACCTAGGAAACAATATTTACATTTATTACACAAACCTCCTAGTCAATGCTACATATATAAACAAAATGCATATAATATGTGTCTTCTCCTATTTAATAAATTACGTACATCTTTGAAAAATCTTGAAGGTCATCAATTTAACAAAACCCTAACAAAATGGCTGCTTGATAAATGTTTTTATAATTTGAAAGAATACCAGTATCATGATCTAGATTTTGTAGTATAATTTACTGTCTTTGTAGTTTTAACTTATTTTCATTTTGTACTTAGGTTAGTTTAGTGTAGTAATATACAGCTATCGTTTTAACTTAACAAGACTGGGTTGAATACTCAAGTCAATTAGTGTTTATTTCAAATTTTATTTTACGTATTTATTATGTGTAAGTACATTCAAATGTAGATAAGTTAAAGTTTTTATTGTAAAATAGTTTTGAATATAGTACCTACCTAGTATTTAACGCTTTGCTACTGTTTGTGTGACTAAGCAAAAAAGAATAATTTGATTTTTTAAGGTACTTACATAAATATGTAATACTAGCACGAATAACAAATGTTTTACTCGTATGTACTCGTAGTACGAATAATTTGCACGCCTGCCTGCAGGCCGAATACACCGTCCAGACATTGTTTTACCATCGTTTTTTCTCAAATAAAATGTATTCCTAACAAATAAATGATTTACTTACTTCCTTACATTATGTTCTCGAAATAGATATCTCTAAATTAGCTTTGAGAATACTATATTTTTATCAAAAACTGGAAAAAACAAACTTGGTCGAACTGCCAGGTGAATAATTTGCATAAAATCCCAAATAAAATGTAACACTTCGCTGCCACACTGCCCTTTTCGATATCCACTCTACGGGTGCTCGCACTGAATGTAAATAATACCCAGTCGAATCCAGTTTTATTTGAGCGAAATGAGTTACGTTATCTGCCGTTACGCTACCTGCTCATACCGATGGATTGAGCGCGTTTGTTCAGGTCGGAGCAAAATATTATGGATACGCAACTTGGGGCGTATTGAATTGGAAAACATATTCTTGTGGGTGTAGACTGGCCGGAAAGCTTTGGCATCTACGAAAGTAGTTCATTATTTTCACTTTAGAATTAAATGTTTGCTGTAAATTTTGTTCAGAATTTAGTTTTTTTTAAAACTACGTTTTGAAATAAAGAAAATGTTTTTAGGTAATTACTTTTCGGTTGAGAAAGATGTCATTTATAAAAGGAAATGGGAAAATTCCTAAATAGCTAATATAGCGAGTGTTTGTCCCAATTTATTCGCCTCGAATATTTTTCGTAGAATCATTTCTTATAAACGTCCAACCTTTTTAATGTTCTATGAGCGTTTGAGAAATGATTCGACAAATAAATCAGCGCACTTTATATTTAAGTTGACTGTTGACCTTCAAAAACAAATTAGTAACTGGTACACTTGACGAGGTGCTAAGGCCGCTAATTATGTTTAAGTAATATAATTATTCCTTGCGCTTTCTTTTGGTCCGATTTTTAATCCAGTACTTAGATATTATTTTTAAAATAACTAAAAATAAATAGGCTGAGGTAACGGATTAACCCCTGAAGCTTACTTTACTTTTTCCCATCACTAGCACACGTCATTTTGAAATTTTCGCCAGTGCCACGACGTTGCGCCCCACTTACAGTTGCCTACGAAATGCTATCGAAGGCGGCGTATTGGAAAAGATATTGTTTGTTATTGCCTCTGAGACTGGCGGAATATATCGAGCGAAATCCTTCTTGTTTAGTGTTTTAATATTTGATTGGGTTTACTTAATCACGCGCGGTGGCCGGATGCAGGCCTGGGGCGGGCGGTTATTCGATTATTTCGGAAGAATGAGTCATGAAATAATCAAGTGGCGTAAAACAAAGTGATTGCGTTCGCCTTCTGATTGTATTTAGAGAGCTTTTTTATTATTCAGTTAGGACGAAAGTAATAAACCAGAACGGTAGGTCAATTTTTACAAATATACTTTCAAAATATTTTTAATACACAAAGATAGAAACTAGAAAAATTCGACCTGATCCTAGGGACTCAAGCGGAATTCGAACCTGCGACCTTCCACAACCCGGGTAGCTGCTCTTCCAAGCTACCGAGGCCATTAACAGACCTGGCGAATTTATCCAGTATATTTTACGCTTAAACAACGTTAACTTACGTTGTTTCATCAATGTTATAGGCATACAGACGCCTTTAACACCCTAAATAAATATTTCCGCAAATATTTGACTTTCGATTAAGATGAAACTAGCTATAGCATAAGTGAATTTTTGATTTTAGCAATTAACAATGCACATTTTTCTACAAAAAGTTGTAAATAGAAAAATTCAACCTGACCCCAGTGACTTCTTTCGGGTGTTACTTGCCTATATACAATTGATGAAACAACGTAAAATACACTAAAAAAATTCGCCGGGTCTGTTAACGGCCTCGGTAGCTCAGTTAGAAGAGCAACCACCCGGATTGTGGAAGGTCGCGGTTTCAAATCCCGCTTGAGTTACTAGGATCAGTTCGAATTTTTCTAGATTCTGATTATATGAATATTACGTTTTTTTTATCCAAATGTTATAAAACACAAACGTTCATCACTTGGATGAACTTTTTTTCAGTCGGACTTCAATGGAAGTGTGCCAAAAGTGTGGTTTGAGCTTATTCAAGTTTTAAAGCTTATAACTAAAACGCAATCTCTATAAGGAGTTACCAACGGAAAGTCGCGTGAAGACAAAACACAAAGGAAGCAGTTACGATTTGATTAAGCGATTTGACATTGTTCAAGCTGTATTTTTGCCTTTATCAAAACGAGCAAATAAGTTACATCTCATTTTGTGATAAGGATCTACACGAAAAAACGCGCTCGGAACACGCGACCTCAACAGTGCGGAGCCTTCATAAATGCAGGAAAGTTGTTAGTATTTGTTAATCTTATCCAAGGGAAAGTGAACCCTAATTTTAAGCCCCAAATGCCACATTGTCGTGAGCGAAACAAGCGATACTATCACATAGTGATCGATTGTATGATGAAAGGAATTTTCGTTACAAAAAAGTTGTTAAACTTGTGTGTTTAGGTACGTTTCAGAAGGTGACTAACTTTTCGGTCTTTTATCGGAACTGAAAACTGTTGTTTCATGAAGTTGAAACTTAAATAACCAATAACTGATAAACAGCGCTAGATTAATCTGGATCAACACTACCTACAACCGGTCTCTTTTGAAATTTTTTGGGGGTTGATAATTCTGAGAGCCAAGTGACAGGTGAGGCGATGAGTACAACTTAATAACCTGAGAAAATTCACTGGCATATTCATAAATTAGCTCGGGTCTGGGTGCGCTGGAAGACGGCTCTGGCTTAATTCCTTGTCTGGTACACAGGGATATTTATCCTTACTACGAGACCATGAGATGTAGTTTGTTGTTTGGTGCATATTTATTTATTTATTTGAATATACATTGTTATTTATTCGTTGAAGATATTTTGCACTTTGACTAAAATCGTGCAACAATGAGAAAGTGGGTATTAAAACAGATATGTATTATCTTAACAATATCAACTGCACCCAATGCCACATAATTTGTGTTGCTTAAAATTTACGAAATAACCAGTCCCATGAAATAATATTTTTGTATTACAGTTTTCCTAGTTGAATAAGGATATACATTTTCTGGGACATCTTACGCAAAGATCTTGAAACTAAGCAGAACTTGTAATATTTGCATAGGACTAATAAACGTACATATTACTTAAGGCTATGCTTTCCCAAGATTGTCAATATTTGATCGACTTTGTTTAAAGATAACTCTTAAATTATAAGACATTTTAGCAAATAAAAAATTGTACGAGTAGGTCAGTGTCTTTAACTGAGGCGACAACTATTCCAAAACACGATATACCATAATTTCACAGATAAAAAAAACACAAAGACGTCGACGATTTTTTTGTTGAATCAACTAAATCCCAGCCTTAAATAAATAATAAATAAATAAATATGCGCCAGACAACACACCACTTGCCGTGGTCTCGAAGTAAGGATAAATATCCTTGTGTTACGAGGTACCAGACAGGGAAATAAGCCAGGGGCGTCTCCCAGCACACCCAGACCCGAGCCAATTTAGAAAAAGTCATTTTTCTGAATTGACCCGACCGGGAATTGAACCCGGGACACCACGGAAGCCAAGGCGAGAAACCATGCTACAGCACACTGCGCCAATCGTGTCGTCAAACACTTTAACTTAAGCACTTTTGAGTAAATGCTCAAATGGACATAACTCCCAGGCACAGAAAAAACGCCAATGTTCGCCGCTTTAGTCATTTGTCCGCCGAATACACCCAACAGCTTTAAAATCGAACTATCCCCTATCACCCTGCATCAATGGGCCAGTCAAATGAAACTTATAGTAAAAAATGAAATAGTTAATAGCTTATTGGAAACTTTATAGTTTTCAGTTTTCATAAAAACTCTCATCAATTTCATATGGGTAACTTTTTATGGGCCTTAAAGACAAAAAAAGCCATAAAAAGCGTATAAAATGTCTTATCACATATTCTGATTACTGAGTTCACTGGTTTTCGTATTTTTTATAACTATAAAAAATTTAATGTAAAAGAGATTTTTGTTAAACGATGATCGTTACTTTATTGTCTTGAAGATTGTATGGCTCGATTCACTATTGATGATGATTTGTTTTAATATATCGGAAAAAGTTGCATTAATTGAGATACCAATCTCAATTCAAATTCAAATTCAAATTCAAATTATTTATTGCATTCATGTTGTACATTGTTGGTCTTATATTTAAATTAAGTTCAGAACATGAACCCTGTAAGGGCACTGCAAACTGGGAACACTTAAAATATTTAAATTATACAATACAACAGCCATTTCACACTATCATTATCGATAACATTTATCTTTCATCCATCATTTGTTAGTGACATGTATTTTCATTAAAAAACTCTGACAGCGAATAAAAACTTTTTTCGATAAGATATTGCTTCAATTTTCTTCTAAATTTACTGATATTTGATTCTCTTTGTAAATGAATTGGAATTTCGTTAAATATTTTTACAATCATGCCTAAACTACCCGACTTTACAATCTTTAATTTCGAATTTGGAAGTGCCAATTTTTCACGAGGTCTTAAATTTTGTGGCCGCACATACAGAGGGAACAGTTCTGGGTTCTTTTTCACAAATATAGAAGCTTCCAGAATATATATACAAGTAAGAGTGAGTATTTTTTCTCTTATGAAGTGGGGGGGGGGTCTCTTATGAAATTTCACACTGCAAGGTTTTTTGCATACGAAAAGTTCACTTAAATTGAGCTTTTTGTAGAATCTTAACATCGTTTTAATAAGTCTAATAACAGATAACGAAAACTAATCAACTAAACAGTTTGTCTACAGCATCCATTATTACTTATAACGAAAAAGAGATAGAACAAAAAATTAACTTCAAAGTACCTATTTGTTACGGTATTTCAAGCTAAGCCTAACCGAGCCTTTACAGATCAGGAAATGAGTGTTCTATATTCTGTGATTTTGGTCGTATTTAATTTTATTTTATTACTTAAATAATTTCAGAGTAAAGCTCTGAGCACATTATGATTGAAGTATTCTCATAATTAATTGATGAATTCTAACCAAGCTACTGTAACAAGCGCGTAATTTCCATAATTATTTATCCTTATTTATTGGCATCCGCGGATCGGCAGTTCGTGTCCCGGTTCGTGCACCCCACACGGCAGCTCTGTTTGTTCAACCCAAGCCTGTAATTATTTTAAATCAATAACAATTTGGTGCAGGCAACACGCGAGCATTGCGTGACAACGACTCAGAGTCACAATTTAAGCTCACTTCTCAGTTATTCTGTGTCTACTGAGTGGCCTCCTGATAACTGTTTAAATAAATAGACACTTTCAAATGAATGGTTATTTGGAACTGACTAATCAGTTTCTAAAGAACATCGCAGTCAAGATGGCGGCTTTTGAGATATAAATTGATAGAAAAAGAGAAAATCGCTTTTTTTAGTACTTACAAACAAAAAAGAAATAAATCGTGATGAATGATACCAGAAAAAAAGAGTTCATAGCCAGAAATTTAGCATAACCCAGAATCATAATGTTTGAAGTTAAGTAAAATGTACTTTGTTGCACAAATCAGACATTTACAAAAGCAAAGCTAACATGACTTTTGAACTTGCAGTTTTTCAATTTGGACGGCCATAGTATCAATACCGATATAAGGTATTAACTGGCAATATTCTCATATAAAGAGTTAATACCTTTTCACGACTACCTATTTCTTTTTCACGTTTTAAAAGCAGCCCGGCCCTATCTTTTTTAGTGTTTTCCTTCAAGACTGCTGTAATTTCGCAGACAAAAATCAACTCCGTAATAAAGGCGTACTTTTTTGCTCAAAGCTCTTATTGTCAAAGTTTCAATGCTAACAAGCAATCCGCTGTTTACGTAAGCAGCTTCACAAATAGTAGTCGCGTGTCGCACTCAAGTTCCCAACTCAGACTCAACTCTGAACGGGACCTCTTTGCTCGGACTTAGGAATTCTAACGGACTGCTTTGTGATCTTCGATTTGTGTCAGTATAAATAGAGCTCGGATAGTTGGAACTTACGTCTTAGTTGCGGATTGTTATTGGTTTCCAGTTGTTGGGGAAGTACGCGGTGCTGTATTTCAAGTATTGTCTTTGGAACTGTAATTATTACAGTTTTTTATATTCAAAGAGCAGGTATTTAACAGTGTGGCATGGATTGAAGTACCTACGAAATATTTTTTTAAGAATACGCATTGAAAGCAAATCTGAATGTATTTGAAGTAACCTTCTGTTGTACATAGGTTTCACTCATGTCAGTCTGTTTAGGCCAGGTGGAAGATTTCATAAATTTTTTAAAGATACTCCTATGACACAAGAAATTCAAACCAAAAAATAGCAAGCGGTGCATAAAAACATGCGACAAGAAAATGGTCAGTGTTATTAGAGCTTGTCTAAGCTGAAATGACGCGCCACTTCCCCGAATTCACGCACTATATACATTTTAAATATGGTCGCAATACATAAAAATGCCACTGTAATTTCATTGGTCGTTAAGTAGCCGGTTGGACTCGAACCTAGGAGCACGCATCGGTTGTTTGCAAAAGTACACTCGGCACATCTAAATCAACTAAAAATGTAGTAGGACGCGTCATTTCAAATAAGACAAGCGCTACCAGTCCAACTTATATCAAACCGTTCTACCAAAAAGAAATGACACAAAATATTTGACTTCATACTGCGAGTATTTTGCTTCCTCTTTTAGTACGAAATTGCCAGAATATCATGAAGCTAAGTAAAATGTCCTTTACGAGAGTAATTTCCATAACTCAGCCCGCAGGTGGACTCAACTGCTTTTTTGGCTCTTCTTTGCCCTAGAACTATGTTTTATTGTGTATCTCTGAGACACATATACTTAAGGCGAGGTGGTTCTGCACAACATTTCTTGAAGGAAGCTGGTGAGCGCCATGCGCACCGAAAATAACTAAAATAATCGATTAAAATATTAATCGGAGTAATAACAAAAAACCATCGGATGAAACCCTTCCAATTATCTTAAACTTTATGAGTATACTTAAGTAAATTTTATTAGTTTTTAATTTCACTGTTTACTACTTCAAAAATTAATTCTAAAAACGTGTTTTGTGAACCACCTCCCCTTAACCACTTGTAGGCAACCGTTTCTACGCGAACTAGCCAACAATATTTTTCTTCACCGCGTTTTACAAAAACAAGTCCTACATTGTTCTATATGTAAGCCTCGTCAAAATTCATCGTGCAATTCTGAATTACCTAAATGGTATTACTTTTAGATTTGTATTTCAAATTCTGTTTGAATTAGAACTTTACATGAATAACTAAATCAATTTATTGAAATTTTTCTGATACACAGTGCCTTTTTAGGGATGCATGCATGGATTGTCAAGAACTAGTTAAAAACTAGGATTAGAGAGGTACATACAAGATAGGATAAATAAAAAAAAAATATTGCACCAACAAAATATATAACAGAAGGAAGACTCTACAGATTAAACTGGATTTATCGCTACAGAAAGATCTATACAGGAGAATAAGTTCAGATGTGAAAACTGGATTAGAATATTCGAAAATAATTCTGGTTAAGGACGTTACAAAATACTTTGCATCATAATACTTATACTGCGTATTTCACAAGGCAATAATCCTACCAGTTCAAGGGAACGTTACAGAAAGGTTTTATCTTCGTAGTCAGTTAGTCAAGTGAGACGTTGTATCTAAGGCGCATTTATATCGTAATGTGATATGACCGTGATTGAACATGAAACTTGCAAAGCTGCAGTCAGATATTATTACAAACTGACCTTAACCGGTTCAATGCCACACCACTCACCGCACCCTTAGATTAAATCAAATAGATCACAACTACATTATATTTGTACTAGGTACATATTATTGTGCAATGTTGAAGGACAGAGACAAACCTATTTGTTTTGACCATAGCGTAAGCGCGCGTCAGAGTAAAGTTAGGCGGTGGGTGCCTGATTTCAGCGATCCACGCGCTAGAGGCGAGTCACCTATCTTCCTATTTTGATTTAATCTAACACCGCACCGGTGCGTTTTAACAATCCTACTGTCTTTTTTATTCGGCAGTGATTAGGTTATACTGACCAGTAGAAAATTATCACACTCACATTGCATCACGTTGGACATCATAAATATTATTACACAATGAAACATACAATAATTTTTGGATCGTCAAAGAAAATTCATCAATTTATCTTGAATAGCCGTAGGAGTATTATCTTCTGTGTGTCTTCCATAAATTGCACTAATGACAGCCGCTAGGCTAGCATCCACGTTGACATTTTAGTGCAGGAATTCAATACAGAGCCCCTAGTGATTAAAAATGGAACCAAACATGGCATACAAAATGCGAAACGCAACGACCACGTGACGTGTGACGGAAACTCTTGGTCGACAGAAACATACATCCCATCACGACTATATCCCAAACGGGGTAGTCAGAGGGAAACGAGTGTTGCCGTCATGGTGAACAGAACACTCAGAAGCCCATTTTTTACCAATAGTATTAGAAGTAGAACCCAACGTGGTAGGTAGTGAACATTCCGCCGTTATCCGGAATGATTTGGTTTTTTATCGACGTTTTCCATCACCGGAGAGTCAGTCGGAAATTTAACAATGAACATAAAAGTAAAGATGGTTCTAGCCAGATGTTAACTTGATTTGTCTCACTGGCTACTAAAATAAAGACCTTACTTTAGAAGATAATAACGTGAACGACGTTAGTGACGTTATGAATATTTAGGTACCTATTTATTATAGAAGTAAATACTATTTGCAGTTCAAGAGAACGTCACATGCAGGCTTAATCTTCGGAGTCCAGTAGTTATGTTAGACATTCTATCTAAGTCGGGAGCGCATTTACATCGGAGTATTGTGATTGAACATGGAGCTTACAAAGCTGCAGCCAGATATTAATATACAACAATTACAAACAAAATTAGTCCCTTAGATCGTTATTCAATAACATACCCTATTTGACCTATCAAGACAGCTTTTTGAAGTAGGAATAATTATAAGGAGAGTAGTTTTTATAACACTGAACATAACACAGTTAAATACGCCTTTACGTTATGTTTTACTTACGAGTATATGAGCTATCTTGGGTATTTGAGATAGTAATTCATGTATGTAATTGTAAATATCTATTTTTGGTTCATTTGTGTCTTAGGTTGATCAACTGACATCTCGGCAGTTCCATCTCTCAAAACCAGGCTTGTCATTGTAATTGCGGGTTATATGGCGAAAATACCGTTATTCGGCCCGACCCAGGTCCGGCCACGTTTGTGCTTTATTTGAATTATCAGATAATATACCGGGTGATTATCAAATAAAATACGAAAATGATATGGCATACTCACTAAGCGATGTAAAAACTATCTGAGTGAAAATGAAATTTATTGAACTAACTTTCACTTCAAGGTCACCAAACAAATCAGTCGAACGGTCAGTATCATTTGTATGAAAACCTTGAAATTAAAGTTATTTGAAAAAATCTAATTTTCGCTTAAATAGTTACTACATCACTTACTGAGTATGCGCAAATCGTTTTCGGAAGTTATTTGATAATCACCCGGTATATTTGACATTAAACGTAATTTACATTATTATGCTATAAAGAAATAAATCTCATCCAATCTTACTTAGGTTGTACAAGAATTTCGTAACCCGACCAGTATCCCTACCTGAATTTACCTCAAGTAAACTACGATGTTCACTACATACAGCAACTTATTTGCTATTTTTAGTTACATTACCAGTCACTAGAGGTTCTGTACCGAAATACCATTAAAAACTTGTCAACAGACCCTAGCGACTGTCATCGGAAACTCATATAGGCGGACAATAGGTTTATACAGAACAACACATAACACAAGCCTGAATTTAAAGCAGCTCTTTTATTTGCCGCAACAAAAAGCAGAATTCTCTCACGTAACAGTCAGACCGGATAATTCCCAAGACAAGCGCGAACTTGCACGCTCAACGTTTCTTTCGGCGCAAAAAAATATGTACAGATGTAGCAAAGTTTGTGACACCTCAACGCCAGGGGAAGATGGATGGCCATAATTTTTTCCCTTGTAAATAATATATTACCAGCAAGATAAAGGCAAGGAAACTCCTACCTTGTTTTAAGCCGACTTGCAATAAATCTGAGCTTCGCGGATCGAGTTAACTCCAACAACAAATGGTTGTGTCTAAAATTTTCTGTATCTGCTTTTTCAGTGTCCGGATTGTTGTTGATTAATTTTTTTTTGTTTCTTTTGTGCAATGTGCGGTTGATTGTTCATTAGGAGGATATGCCTTTGTTTACATTCTTTGAGGCAGACAGCAATGAAACTTTTATAACCTTTTGTACTTTAGAATGTTACCGGATGTAATCCGGGTAAGTCATACATTTTAAAACATTTTACAACCATAATTTGTACCGACAAGAGTCTGAGTGATGTTTAATTTTGTATTACTATTTAAATATCGGTTGTAACAAGATGGACTTTGTTATTTCCTGCAACGCTGATGTGCAAGTATATTTGTTATTATTGATTCTTCGTCGGGTCGGTAGATAATTTAGGAAAATGCATTAGCCTTCAATTATGTGTTTAACAATAAAAAAGTAAAAAATATTCATTGCACAAACAATGGCACAAATATTGCACAAATTAATTATCGCGGCATAATAAATATAAATAAATAAATAAATATCCCTGGACATTATTCCACACAGCGCCATCATAAAGGTTATGTCCCACACCATGAAGCTCCTCGAGCGCATTGTAGACTCTCGGATCCGACAGGAGTGTACAATCTCGGAGTGTCAGTATGGGTTTCGACCGGGTTGCGGGACCATGGACGCCGTATTTGCCTTGAGAACGCTCATGGAGGGATACAGACTGAAGAATACACCTCTGCATCTACTTTTCTTAGACATGCAGAAGGCCTTCGACTGTGTCCCTGGTGAGATAATCGGCTGGGCGCTGCGGTCTAGGGCCGTTCCCGAAGTCTTTATCGACATTATCCGGGACATGTACCACGATTCCAGTTCCATAGTTAGGACTGCGGTTGGTGACACGCTTCCTCTCCCTATCACCGTTGCAATGGAGTACACCAAGGCTCCGTGCTTAGCCCGTTTCTGTTCAGCGTAATATTAGACGTTCTGTCAAACAGCATCCTAGACCACCATGAGCAACGCTACCAAAAGCGCTAGCAGATTCGGACAGGGGACGGCTGGTACAACGGGTGAATAAGTGGAAAATTCACTTGAAAACGGCGGTCTGAAACCTATTGTGGCGAAGACGGAGTACATGGCCTGCAACACCACAGATACCCAGTCCGTCCACATAGGCGTTGACGTGGTCGAGCGCACGGACCGTGTCAAATACCTGGGATCTGTGTTAAGCGCGTCCGGGGACATCGGCCGCGATGTCAGAACCCGAATTTCCGCGGCTTGGGCCAAATGGCGTGAGGTGACTGGTGTCATTTGTGACCCCAAAATGCCGATCAAGCTGAAGGGGCAGGTCTATAGAACCATCATTAGGCCTGTCCTTTTATATGGCAATGAAACATGGCCGTTACTAGAGCGACACAAGCAGGAGCTGCGCGTCACGGAAATGAAGATGCTGCGGTGGATGTGTGGAGTCTCACGCAAAGATCGCGTGCGTAACACCCACATCCGCGGCAGCCTTCGTGTTCGTCACATCGCAGACAAGCTGCACGAGTGCCGCTTTCGTTGGTATGGTCATGTCTCACGGAGATCGGCAAACTACGTGGGCAACAAATGTCTGGCCATGCCGCCCCCGCCAGGTAACGGGAGAAGAGGTCGACCCCAGAAGCGGTGGCTCGGCGTCGTTAAGGGTGACATGCGTGCCAACAGACTCACCACTGAGGATGCACAAGATCGCGCGAAGCGGGCCAAGAAAAAAAGAAAGGCGGACCCTGGGAGCCCTCACACCAGTGTGGGTTCACAACCGGGATAGACCGCACGGATGATGATGATGCACAAACAAATTTTAGAAACATAAATAAAGTACAATTTAGGCAGTCTTATCTCTACGGAGCGATCTCTCCCTTACTTCGGTAGAGACTTACAAAGTATAACTAGTTATGCTGTGCCAAAGTTATAGGATAAATAAAATAATAATAAATCAATAAAATAATTTAATATTAAAATTTAAAAAAATACATTATATAATTCTGAAGGAGGATTACCTCAGTTTCCGTAGGCAGCGTGCGAATAAAGGAAAAAAATTAAATAAAAAAACAACATAAAATCAAAGTCAGAGTAAAAGGAAGTATGATATAACCTGAAAATTTTAAAAAAATCTCTGGCAGCCATTTTCTTTTATGTCCTTTCACTGAAATTTAAATTTCAAAAAGGCTCACAACCACATGTATCACAATAATTCTAGTTATTCCATGTCAACGTTCCATCAAATGCGATTTATTGGCGATCCGCCCCCGGTGCTGCCAAAACATTATAAACGGAATATGGTATCGTCAATTTTATTCGAGTAATTAAATTCACTGGCACATCGGTTTTCGGTTTCCTCGGCATATTGGGGTCCTGACGAATTAATTGCTTTCGTGTAGCCCCGTAAACCGATCACGCGTTTATACCCAGTTTTATAATCTGTGATTAATTCGCCGTTCCACCGAATAGGAAAACATGTAAAAATAATGGAAAGTGATTCGCACAGGGATTGAAGTCCAAATCTCTGGCTTTGTCCTGGTCGTACACAAGGATATGGAAGTCCAAAATAAAGTTTCCAAATTTAAAAGCTTTTTCTTAATTCATTCACCTAGGTAAAAAGGAGAAATAAATACACTGGTTTAGCTTTTTGCCAACGGCTTCGCTCGTAAAGACTACTCGTACTTCTCTCATTAAAATATAGCCTAAAAACAAAATATAGTCGGAAAATAATAGCCTTTCTGAAGGTGTAACTTTATATTGGGTGAAGCATTTCTAAATAAGAAAACAAAAATCAAGTTTTCCTCTTTAATAACGTAGACTAACAGTCAACGAAATACTCGTAAAATAACATTTTTGACTGAGAACTAGCGTTACCTAAATAAAGATTAACTCCAGCAGTTAGTGATTTAAGGGCCTTCAGCCGTTCATAGTGTTACCATACTCTCCAAATGACGGCTGATGATAATTTTTTGCTGCTTATATTATGGCAAAATTTCTGTTTCCTGCGACACAGACTATGGTCTAGTATGGGTGTGATTTCCAAAAAAATTGAATATTTTTGGTTCAAGTTGAACAGGTTAACTGTTTAACCTTTAATGTTCGTTAATGGTGACATGCGTGCTACCAAACTCACCACTGAGGATCCACAAGACCGCGCGAAGTGGGCCAAGAAAATAAGAAAGGCGGACCCTGGGACCCCACACACCAGTGTGGGTTCACAACCGGGATAGACCGCACGGATGATGATGATGAACTTTAAATGTACCTTTTAACCTAATAGATAAAAAAAGATCATTTAAAAATAGAGGTTACTCACTCAACATTAAATGCAAAAGAAACACGTGTACGCTCTCAGAAAATGCGATTGTATGTAGTGAAGTGTACATAGTATGAGGAAAGTAGACTCATTCACCTCAAAGAATGTGCGAGCTAATATCTGAGGGGTGGGAAAGGAAAATGTCATAAAAAACACATCATTACAAGGAAAAGGAGAAACATTGCGTGCAATCTGTACCGTATTTGATGCAGAAAACAAAGAAAAGATTAGGAGTATGAGTAGTGCTGGGAGAATATCGTTAGCTGACCGTTATCGGTGTTAAAACAATTTATATTCTTGTTAATTTATTAGAAGTAGAAGTAAACTATCCCACCCACTGCTGGGCGAAGGCCAACATAATTGAAATCACGTCATCATCGTTTCAATTGGTAGGTGGAAAAAATGTGTTTCGGATTTTTGCCTGGATTTGAGATGATCAACCCGTATTTGGGAAGCGTGATGATTAGGCCGTTATTTTGTTACAGTTTATATTCCTTAACCATATTTAAGGTTACTAGATTGTCGTCGATGCTTTCAAATTACGGTCATCTTAGATTTGTGAAATCGAATGGAATTTATTTGCTGCAGAAAAGTGTCCCCCTACTCTGTGACATGGCTTTAAGTGTTCTGCTTTCTATCCATACTGACCGTACACTGTCTAGAGGAAAATGTGTACGAAATCACGTCCAAGTTTCGTTGTAGCGCGTTCCTTATTCAATTTTGCGAAGTTCCCAACAATAGAGCAAAACCGCAAGCAGAACAATTGATTGGGATAGTATTGAAAAGTTTGTTCTGCCAGCGAAACTGTGTCGCATTCTTTAGGAAATTGAAAACATTTTTCAGTGCACGCTCGCGGACATGAAACATTGAAATTTATTAGACTGATACTATGTTTTACAACTATGTATTATTATAATACTGATATGGGCATGTTTTGGTGTAGCTAGAGGCACTGTTTCAAAGTTATTTAGCGAGCTATGGAAAGAATCACGATGGTGTTGCTCAGAAGGTTAAAATCTGGATCATGACTTAATTACGTTTATACATTTACCTGTTCTTTAGCTGAGTACATTATACTGTATACATTATCTATGTTGCTGTTCTCCTTTAACATGAATTGGTCAAAAATATTGTAAAATTTTTGTTACCTTATTTGGTGGTAAGAAATAAATCTCTAGCTTTAGTTTTCAGAATTATCAAGCTGATGCAGCAGTTGGTTGGTCAGATCTATTTAGGAACCAATTACCGCCTGGGTAAGAGAGTAGACAGTGTATCATCAGCAGATTCGGTGTAAGACGCACATTTCTTAATTTTCGTTTAGAAGACATGTCAAATTTAAAAATGTATGGAACTGACACCAAATGTCATTTCGATTAGACGAGTGCTAATGTCACTCTCGTACATTTTTCAAATCGACAAATCGAAACGAAAGTAGAGTGTTTAGGGTACGGAGGCTATCATGTGATTGGAATCATTATTATTAGTAACGGTGTTTAAAATGCGTTTAACTGTTCGTGTGACAAAATGAGAAGTGAGATAGGAAAATATAAATAATTTGTATATCACAAACAAACAAATACAACAAGTGATAAAATAATATTAAATATGCGACAGACAACACACTACTTGTCATGGTTAACTCGAAGAAGGAAAACGTAAACATTGCAGCCAAATATTATGATTTAAAGACGTGCTGAAACGGCACATGAAGGCGTGCTCTATGGAGCCTTCTGAATGGGAGCAACAGGCAGCGAGACGGACAGAATGGAGGACTTTTGTTAACACTAAAGTCTCTGACTTTGAATGCAAACCGCCCTCCCCTTCCGCCCGGACCGCGTAAGCGAATAGTCGTGTACACACTTGCCACCAAAAATCAATAAATTTGTAATTAAATTTCAAGTAAAAATACGCGTGTACCAGGCGCTCATAAGCGAAAAGGTGTTAGTTTGCGTTTAGACAATTGTGCGAGCAGTATCAATATACCGATCTATAACAGATAAGAGCGAGATAGATCCTGTGAACTACGCTACGGCGACGTGTGCGCAGCAAACGAAGAGCAAGTATAACAAGAACCCTTCTCTGTCGAGTTTCGCGCCGCGTCGAGGTCAAGGTATTTTGGTTGCGTCGACTACGCAAACTTTGAACTTAGCTAATTATTGTAATAATGAGCCGCCTTGCACGAAGCCCCCCGTCACATGGCGATTTATCACATGCAATGTCGGATTCTGACGTGGCTAACTTAGAAGAACGAAACACGATGAAAAATTATTTTGTTGCTCAAAGGCCCAAAAGACCAAGGGAATCATGTTGTGAAGACCAGTTAATAAAATTTAAAGAAGAAATGAAGGAAATGATTATTGATATGAGCAACAAACAAGACCTGCGTCTAAACAAGCTTATTGAAGATGTAGCGGAAATAAAGGCTCAAAATTCTTCGATAGTACAATCAAACCAGGAAATGAAGACATCTCTGCAGTTTCTCTCTGATCAGTTTGACAACATGTCGACTAGAATCGAAACTCTAGAAAAAGAACGCAATGAACACTTACTACAAATTGCGACCCTTGAAACAAAATTAGAAGATACCCAAAGATCTTTGAAGTCGACTACTGTCGAGCTTAGGAATGTGCCTTTTATTTCTAACAAAGAAGACGCTTCAGATCTTACCACTATAATACAAAACACATGCAAGGCGCTCGACGTTGACCTCCAACAAAATGATATCAAGGATATTTACCGTATTAAAGGGAAATCTGGATCCAGCACTATTGTGGCTGACCTTACGCGTACCACAAAGAAATATGAAGTGATCAAATCTGCTAAAACATACAACAAAAAACATGCTAAAGAACCACTAAATTCGAATAACATTGGCTTAGCTGGACCTCCAGTGCCAATATACATATCAGAGGGCCTCACAAGTAAAGGACGTAGATTATTCTTCTTGGCTCGAGATCTTGCAGCAACAGCAGAATACAAATACTGCTGGACAAGCAATGGCAAAGTGTTCGTACGCAAAACTGACAGCTCTCCGTACGTTGAAATCAAAAGTGAAGTTGACATTACAAAATTGAAGAACTCCAAGTGACTATTTTACCTTAATTCATATTTTTGTTTACATTTATATCCACCGTGCTATTTATTTTATTTTACTAAACTACATTTATCTTTTGTCTTGTGTTGGTTTAAACCCCAAAGCAATTATTATAATATGGTTTCATATTCAACTAACTATACACACAAACACACAAACATTTCCAAAATAAAGAGCGGCCTGATTCATTACAGGTATGGGACTTTAAAACTACTCGTAGTGACGTTATGCAAATTGACAATGATAATAATGTCATGGTTACCCCAAAATAAAATTCAACCCGGTTCGTAAGAGTAGTATAGCTACAAACACAAACGAAATTGATAATATTTCTATTGGTGAGTCCTTTATATGCAGTCCAGAATCGTGCAAAGTCATCATTACCCAGAATTCTTTTATGAAATCTTTGAAAATGCTAACGCAAAACATAAGAAGCATAAACAAAAATGTTGATGCATTTGAGGCAATGCTTGCGAGGATTGATATTGATTGTGATGTTTATATACTTACAGAGTCGTGGAATACTAAAACGGCACAATACCCTAATATGTTTAATTACGACTTATACCATACTAATAATAACAAAAACCAGAATGATGGCATAGTGTTGTACGTGAAAAAAGGTTTTGACTTCAAAATTGTTGAACCTCACTTCAATGACGCGACATGTCTTTGTATTGAAACAAATCTAAATACAGTTATTATCACACTCTATAGATCCCCATCAATAAGAAATATAACAGTCTTCATTGATTCCCTGGATAGACTATTAACAAAATACAAATCTTTTAAAAATGTTATAATTATGGGAGACATCAATATAGATGTAAAAATCGGCTGTGACGACCAAAACTCTTCGGAATATTTAAACTTGCTTAGCTCTCACGGCCTCTTGCGAAGTCACGTCTATCCTACCAGAGATAACAATTGTCTTGATCACTCCATTATTAAAACAAAAACACCAGTAATTACTTTTGTACTTAACGCCCCATTAACTGATCATGCCGCCGTCATGACATGTATCGATGTTCATTCGAGAAACGTGTCAAATCAGACAGTTACTATAAATAAAGTAGATTATGATGCGTTATTGACCAACATAAAAAACACTAACTTTGCTGATATTTTAAATTCCAAAAACGTTAATTGGGCTGCTGAACAACTAGTAAATTCACTTTCAAATTGCCTTATAAATAACACACGTAAAGTTGTTATCACAAAAAAGTTTCAATGTATAAAGCCCTGGATTACTCCGGGTCTTCTACGCTGCATCAGGAACCGCGACCGAATGCATCTAAAATGCAAGAACGAACCACATAACGTTATTTTAAATGTAACATATAACCGATATAAAAACTACTGCAATGACTTATTAAAAAGACTAAAAAGAGTACATGAACAAAACGAATTAAAAAAACACTCAAAGAACCCAAAAAAAGTCTGGGATACCATTAAAAACATAGTTAACATAAAAAAAACAAAAATCTTTTACGAACGATCTACTGCAGATCTCTAGTACTCCTCATGAATCAGTTAACTATGTAAACAGATTTTTTGCACAAGTAGGTAAAACTTTGGCAGACAAAATAGAATGTAGCCACAATCTATCAAACCAACTTACGTTCTCGGGAACAGTTAACTCTTCTCACTCCATGGTGTTATATGAAACTACTCAAGACGAAATCTTGTCTATCATCTTAAACTTAAAAAACGACAGTGCCACTGGATGGGATGGAATATCTAGCAAACTACTAAAACTGGCCGCCAAATACATTGTACCATCAATAACTCACATAGTTAATCTGTGCATCGAAACGGGAGTTTTCCCAGAGGTCTTTAAAATATCAATCATACATCCGGTGCACAAGACAGGTGAGAAAGACATCATTAATAATTATCGGCCAATATCTGTCCTCTCAGCCTTATCGAAAATAGTTGAAAAAATTCTAAACAAGCGGCTATTATCTTTTTTGGAAAATGGAAATTTACTATCCAATAACCAGTTTGGTTTCAGAGCACGCAAGTCCACATCTGACGCCGTAACTGAGATATCAAATTTTATTGCTATTCAACTAGATAACAAAAATAAATGTCTTGGTATATTTTTGGATTTCGCGAAGACTTTCGACACCGTGTCAATCTCACTTCTCTTACGCAAACTAGAAACGAATGGCGTACGTGGTAAAGTTCTTGACTTATTTTCCAGTTACCTCTCTTGCAGGACACAAAGAGTAAAAATCGGTGACTATACTTCAAATGACGAGCAGATAACATACGGTGTCCCACAGGGAAGTGTGCTTGGTCCTACTCTCTTCCTTGTTTACATAAACTCATTGTGCAATTTACAACTAAAAAACTGCAGAATTTTTACATATGCAGACGATACGGCAATGATATTTTATGACAAATCATGGGAGGGGGTGAAAATCGCAGCAGAAATAGGACTTCGTAGTGCTACACAATGGCTCCAAGCCAATATACTCACCCTAAATTATTCAAAAAGTAAATTTGTAACGTTTGGTAAACGCATAAGTGATCTACCGGTCCATAGTTATGAGATAAAACTCCACAGCTGTTCTTCAGGTACCACGTGCCCCTGTCAGTGTACTGAACTTGAGAGAGTAAGCTCAATTAAATACTTAGGTGTCATACTTGACCAAACTCTCACATGGAAACCGCATATCCATCTTATATCAGAAAGAACTCGAAAGTTAATATATATATTTAAAACTCTTCGTCAAGTAGCAGATTTTAAACTCATAAAAACCATTTATTATGCCTTGGCACAATCAGTTTTGTTGTATTGCATTACGGCATGGGGAGGCGCGAATAAAACCAACTTGATCACGGTTGAAAGAGCTCAACGAGCTCTGCTCAAAGTTATGACATTCAAACCATTTAAATACCCAACATCTAAATTGTATGCTGAATGCGACCTGCTAAGTGTCAGAAAACTGTTTGTACTCGAAACAATATCTAACCAACACAAGAAACTACCATACATTCCACCACAATCATCATCACGCAGAGTAAAAAAAGTTTGTCCAGTACCTTCTTTTTGCACAGTTTTTATAAATAAATTTCAATGTTTCCTTGGCCCCTTTTTATATAATAAAATAAACACTTTACTAAAGATTTACCCGTTAAACCTTTATAGTTGCAAGAATAAAACAAAAGATTGGCTTAAATTACTCTCATATGAAGAAGTAGAAGAAGTTTTCAAAATTATTAAGTAACCCATACGTTTTCGTAGACGAACGCAATGAAACAGTAAATATCATTTACTAAAATAAATACTGATTGGAGCATATTTTACCAACATTGTTACCAACTAATATTGCTATATTAATGTATTTTTATTTATATCTATATGTATATATTTATTCATAATTAATATATAATATATATTTGTTAAAATATTTATTTACATGCAAAAATAAGTAAATAAGTAATAAATATAAATATTGAATTTAAACCTATAAACACAGATAACATAAAATAAGTTCGACTCACTTTCATTATTTTCTTACGCTTTCTATTAAAATGTTAATTATGATCATAGAAGGAAGGAACTAGTACCTATAGCACAGGCTCGGCCTAGTTTAGGTGCTAGTGCATTGTATACGCACACAGCCCAGTCAATTTACCAAATGAAAGAAATGTACTTTAAAAAGTCCATAGTTTAAGTAGTCGCAATAGTTCTGTTAGTCACTTGCTTGCTACTGCGCGAACTTCATTCATATGTTTGCTTATTTGCTCGGCGCCTGCGAGCGGTAGCGAGGGACAAACTTATTCAAATGTACCTACCGACATCAGCTAGATATAAGTAATATTTATAAGTATACAAGTTGTTTTCGTTGTTTAAGCAAATAAACTATTTTGATTTTTTTGATTTTTTTTTTTTGAAACGTCGAGATTTGTTAGACACAAAGCGCGACGAGCTGAAGGCCCGGCCACCAGCGGCCATCAGTTACAATTATATCAACGGTGTGCTCACATGCCCGCAATGTGCGAGGGCCTTTACAAAAAAGATTGGCTACTCAAGCCACATGCGGGCACACGAACGCAAATCTCCATAATGAACTCGAAGAAGTCGCCGTAGCCGAAATCGGCAGGGACCACATCATCATCACTTGTCGTGATCTCCAAGTAGGGATAAATATTTCTTCTGGGAGCAACAGGCAGCGAGACAGACAGAATGGAGGACTTTTGTTAAAACGGTAGTCTCTGACTTTGAATGCAAACGTCGAGATTTGTTAGACACAAAGCACAACGAGCTGAAGGCCCGGCCACCAGCGGCCATCAGTTACAATTATATCAACGGTGTGCTCACATGCCCGCAATGTGCGAGGGCCTTTACAAAAAAGATTGGCTACTCAAGCCACATGCGGGCACACGAACGCAAATCTCCATAATGGACTCGAAGAAGTCGCCGTAGCCGAAATCGGCAGGGACCACATCATCATCACTTGTCGTGGTCTCCAAGTAGGGATAAATATTTCTTATGGGAGCAACAGGCAGCGAGACAGACAGAATGGAGGACTTTTGTTAAAACGAAAGTCTCTGTCTTTGAATGCAAACGTCGAGATTTGTTAGACACAAAGCGCAACGAGCTGAAGGCCCGGCCACCAGCGGCCATCAGTTACAATTATATCAACGGTGTGCTCACATGCCCGCAATGTGCGAGGGCCTTTACAAAAAAGATTGGCTACTTAAGCCACATGCGGGCACACGAACGCAAGTCTCCATAATAGACTCGAAGAAGTCGCCGTAGCCGAAATCGGCAGGGACCACATCATCATCACTTGTCATGGTCTCGAAGTAGGGATAAATATTTCTTAAAATTAACTTGACCGGGAATCGAACCCGGGACACTACGTAAGTCAAGGCGAAAAATCGTGCTATACACTACGCCAATCGTTTGGTCGTAATTAATAACAATACTAAACAGACACTACACGAGTTTTAATTGATTCTCTCCCGTATGTTTGTTGATATTTGGGACCAAGTAGGCGGGATTATTGCCTTACACTTACCACTTCCGCCTTCATCTTCTAATTCCTCATCAGAAGTCAACTCTCCTTATCCCCGTCACTACACGTCGACCTCAATGGCAATATTCATTAGTTCTCTGTTAACCAGGGATTTGAGCTTCGAAAACACTACACTAACACTCAATGTTTACTTTTTGGCGGATACTGCAAAACTATACAATGTTTCATACACATAAGTTTTAGACACAGGAGAAAATCCTGGGCAATACAGCTAAAAGTAGTTTTGAAACCAAATGGTTATTATTGCTGCTTAAATTCAATGTATTTGTTTATGGAATCAGGTATGTTTTTCGGCTTTATTTTTGTAATCAAAAAGCGAGCTAGTGAGCCTGGTAACCATTATGTAGATTGACATGTCTCCGCTTTTTTGTGCTTCGAATGGCATGTCAATTTGTAAAACGCCCAGACATTCCGCAACGTATTGTATTGATTCAATGCAATCTGTGAGCCAAATCAAAGGCCTTTGGGTGGCTTCACGATCAAGTGACCTTTGATCGCCATTGTACGGTCAACCAGAGCTCAAACGAAACGTTGTGAACTTCGTGGCACAGAATAATTGACAGAACTACCGTACAGACGGATCACTCTCGGACTAATGGCAAACAAAAGTCAACGTTAGGTAAAAGAGGTAAGAAACTTATCGAGTGGTCATATTCCCCCCCGACACGAAAACGATTTAGCTGTCAAAAGCGAAAGGTTCGCAACCAACTGCTATAATTTTGATAATTTAAATTGTGTGTTCGTATCGAATATCATAACGTTTATAATTATAAATTAAATTTGCGACAAATCAGAAACAAAACATCCAATCATCCGTTTGGTTCGAGAATTAGGTGGGGCGAATGTACCTAAACTCAGGACATTTAGTACTGGTCTGTGTATAGTCTCTGAAATTCTCAATTGATTTCCAATTGCAAAAAACAACACACGGTAACAGCCATGATGTATAGTTTCCAGAAGTCATGACAGTCTTGGTAGCTCAGGTTCTACTAATCACCCAAAAAATACGTCCTTTTATTAACATACACACATCAACATGGTCTAAGGATATTTCAATTAAACCTAAATAACTAAAATTATATTAACTTTTTGTTAAGACACCTACACATTAAAATAAACCTTGTTTGATAGCCTATCTAATCTGATTAATAAAATTTTAGATAAAGTTAAATTTAAAAAAAACTTAGAAGAAGAGGAAAAACTCACACAAAATTTAAATCTTAACTTTATTTTTTAAACATCAAAACCTAAACAAAACAACTATTTTTTTTATAAAAATTGTTGAAAACTTAAAATTAATAATCCGTGGATCCACCTAAGACTCTCCTGACACATCTGCAGCGGTTCTGCATACTCAAAACAAGGGTGTCAATATCCTGTTGTGGAATACTGTCCCAAGTCCTGCTAAGATGCAAGAAAAGCTGGTTTTCATGTACAATATCTTCAGGGAAATTCCTAAGAGCTCTTCTCTGAAGCATATCCCAGGCATGCTCAATAGGATTTAGGTCAGGGGATTGTGCAGGCCAGTCTAAAGCTTGGATATCATGCTGTTGTAACCAACTTGTAGCGATACGCGCCGTATGTGGACGGGCATTGTCGTGCATTAGCTGGAAATTGTGTCCCATTTGCTGTCTGTGGGAGAAAATTACAGGCTCTAGCACCTCATCTCGGTATTTTAGAGCAGTCATATTGCCTTGTATCCAAACGAGGTCCGTTCCACCGCCGAGACGAATTCCTGCCCAAACCATAATCGTGCCACCTTGATATGCATGAACTTGTTGTGGGTGCTGCAGTCGATTCCAACATCCAGGTTCTCTCCAAACGCGTATTCTTCGCGAATCAGGATGAAATCCAAACCTGGAATCAGCAGTGAAAAGCAGAAGTGACCATTGAGAATGATTACAGTTTTCGTGTGCAATAGCCCATTGTTATCTTCTTCCTCGATTGCCTATCCTTAGCGCTGGTACCCGAAGTGGCCTACGAGCACGTAGGTTGAATTCATGCAGTCGTTTTCTCAAAGTTTGACCGCTTACCAGCAAACCATACTCTCTCTGTAGCCTTTGAACCAACTACATCGCCGTTACATTTGGTTGACTTCGTGCAGCATTTACTATGAATCGGTATGTGTTGTAATGCGTTGAGGTCCTCGGTGCCGTTCCACCACTTCCCCCGTGACACGATAACGTGACCAAAGCCTGGATATAACGCTCTAACTGGTCCTCATGGCTTCAGAAACCGCAATTTGGGTAGCGCCAGCTGGAATCATGCCCACTACTCTTAACATTCCGTTCCTGGTCAAGTGTCCACGTGGCATGATTAAATGAACACCGGAGATGCGTTGCACAAAGATTTCTAGAAATTTATGGAATTCAATGAATGCGAACTTCATCTTAAAACAAAACCTTTTATATACAAATTTAAATTTAAAAAAGAAACTTAATAATGTTTTTGTAATCTGTCATTAATAGTTTTTTTGTAAGGCCAGTACTTTTTAAGTTATTTAAAAAAAGTTTTATATATCCCTAGACCATGTTGTTGTGTGTATGTTATAGCGTTCCTCTCCCCTCAAATACTTGTATAATACTTAAAAAAAGTAAACCTTTTTTTTATGCATTCACCATTTCATTACGTGCTCTTGAATAGGAGGTACTAGTAGATAGTATCAACATTCCCATTGCAGAAAAATAGTTTGAAACTACACTGAAACTGATACAAAACAGTATTCATTCAGTAGGAATTGAATTCTCCCGACTCTTTTAAACTAAAACACCAGACCAAGTTCCATTTTTCCAGATACAGTACGGAACATACGGAATTCAAAGGCTGTTAGTGGCGAAAGCACAGGGGACCCCTAAAAGGGAGGGAGACCGACACGCAACTTCTATAGAGTGGCCAGAATTTATGGCCGTATTGGGATAGCACTACATTTTGCAATTTTCAAATTGAAATGTTAGGCCATTTGGGATGAAAATTTAAGTGCTGCGTCGCTTTAATCGAATTATTATTTTTGAAATAAGACCGTAGTCTAAAATGCCTTCTATACCTTTTCAACACACATACACACACATCACTTAATTTGTTTTATATTTTTGCTTTACATGCTTTTTATGATGTCAATCATACTCTTAACATAAAGCCATTGTCTTAAGGTACAAAGGCGTTCACATCAACCTTTACAAAACCATAGCAAAATGGGTCTCAATGTTAGTACCATGGTGCCCTGGTGAAAAGGTTGATGTCAAACCCTCTATACTTCAGCAGTAACGATTTTTTTAGAAGATAGGATAGTTTGCAATAGATAGGACAGTAAAAACCGCCTAAAATGTACTAGACTAAAGATTTTATTCGTTTTCAAGCACTGTTGTAATTATTTTCTTTGTAGTTGTACAATAATAGTATATTGTTATACAAGGTGAGAAAGTTACCTTTTCAATGCACGAGATGGTTTGGCGCGCGAGCGTAGCGAGAGCGCTAATAGTTCGAGGGCATTGAAAAGGTCTTTCTTCCGAGGTAAACACTCTGCTTTTCATTACGAATTTAAGGAAAGTAGATAAAAATCAGATACATAAGTTCAACCAACAAAATTTTATTGAAACATTACCTACAACAAAAGTTCAACCCGTACACCGTACAATATAATGCAGATATTTTTTTTATAATCAAATACCTATGTTATTAACTTATTTCTGGATTATTAAATCCTCTTCCCCCCGGACCGCTAAAGCGATAAGTCGTGTGCTCCGTATTTCTTTTATTTTAAAATATAATTAAATTATTCAAAAAATTCTAATATTTAAATCGGCGGCTACCAGGCTCGCATAAAACACAAGAGGTATCGTGCGCGCGAGTTCAAGTGAGAAGAGGACAACAGCGGAAGGACAACTATAGCACTGTCAGCTACCGCTAACTGCGCTGCCCCTGAGTCACTCGTCGCTTGCCCCAATTTAAGAGCGGAAGCGATTAGCGTTTGAAGATAAGGTGCTGGTCCAAGTTGCTACGAAAAGAACAGGTACATTCCGTATTTTGCTATCTATATTCGAAATCGATCCTAATACACCATGAATAATAAGCCTAATGAAAATGCTTCTGACCCGGATATGTCGATTTGTCTTTCGGAGATAGAGGATATTAATCAATCTTCCCCTAACTACGTATCCCAACGTGCACATAGGCTCGAAAATGATCAAATGAAAGAATTTAAAGAGGAGATGAGAAAATTAATGACATATTTTTCGAACTCTCAGAAAGAAGAGCTCAGAGCACTTAACTCTGCTTTAAACGATATCCAAGAAACAAACCTTAATATTGAGAGTGCGATAACAGATCTGAGATTGCAAAATGAAGAATTCAAAAACAAATTAATTTCTCTAGAGAGTCAGGTTAAAGAAGACCGACAATACATTATTTACTTAGAAAACAAGGTCGAGGATTTGCAGACTGGAAGCAGAAAGACTAATTTGGAGATTAAAAATGTACCCAAAAAGGACAGAGAAGAGAAACAAGACTTGATTGATATGACCATAAAACTAACGGAAACTATAGATTGTAAAATAACCAAGTCTGATATAAAAGACATTTACAGGTTGCGAGGAAAGAACGCACACCAAAAAAATACACCCATTGTACTGGAGCTAACATCAACCCTTGTAAAAAATGATATTTTGAGGATGACAAAATCATTTAACGTGAAGAACAGAGGGAAACTATGTGCAAAACATCTTGGAATTAAAACGAATGAAGACACCCCAATTTTCCTCTCGGAACATCTGACAGCAAGAGGAAATCGACTGCACTACTTGGCAAGAGATCTTAAAAAATCCAAAGGCTATAAATTTTGTTGGACCTCATATGGCAGAATCTATGTCAGAAAAACGGAACAATCGCAGATCATCCCGATAACAAGTGAAGAGCAAGTGCAGCATCTCCTACAAGAAGACTGACTAGTTTTAGTAAGTAACGATTTTCGTGTTATTATGTTAAAAAAACTTGAAATTGTAATCTTTATAGAGTTATTTGGATGGTTAAATATCAGTATCGGATCAGCCTCAGAAGTTTGTCATATCGCTCATTGTAAAGTAGATGCACACATACACACAATTACTCTCACATTCAACTCACCTATACCCTACCCACAAAATACAAAACACAAATCATACATAAATACTCCACACATTACACAAGTGCGTCATCAAAGACGGCATACAAAACCCAGCTCATTAACAGTACATAAACTATCATACATTTGTGATACTAATTACATTATTATACTTGTTTATCAAAATAGTCAACCTTTAACATTAACTGTCCATTGTATATATCAGAGACAGAATCAAAAACATATCACCAGACAAGATACTACGTGTATAGGAGTAATTAAGATAGATAATGGGTGATATAATAAATACTCTAAAAGAAATAGATAATCTTGAAATAGCCCGCGTATTTGGTTGTCTTGGTATCCACATTTAGAACACGTAACTGCAAGAATTCGAAAACTAATCTGGATATTCAAAACTCTAAGACATGTGGTGCCAGCAACTACTACTGAAGCGAATATTTCTAAAAGAAACATATTAAGAGAAATATACATCTCACTTGTTCAATCAATCATAACTTATTGTGTGTCTGTCTGGGGGGGTGCGGCAAAGACACGTTTTCTCGAGGTTGAGCGAGCCCAACGTAGCCTTATTAAAGTCATGCATTTCAAGAAGAGAAGGTTTCCTACGGAAACTCTTTACAGCATGAGCAATATACTCTCAATTAGAAAATTATACATTCTCAACATATTAATGAAAACTCACAAAACTATTCCTTATGACCCAAAGAAAAACATTAATAAAAGATTAAAACATAAAGTGGGCCATATGCATAGATGCAATACTGAATTTGCCAGCTCACAATTTAAACAACGATCTGTTAGTTTATATAATAAAATAAATAAGAAACTAAAACTTTACCACAAGTGTTCACGCGAATGTAAAAAGATTTTAACCAAGTGGTTACATGAAATTAATTATGAAGAAGCCGAAAATGTACTTGCTAGTTAAGCCACACACACACACACACACACACACACACACACACACACACACACACACACACACACACACACTGACACACACTCTCCCTCACACACACACACACTCACTCACACACTCGTGCGCACACACTTCTCACACACTTCTAAGAGCAAAAATAATGTTAAATTAATCATAGATAAATAGGTACTTACATTAAGATATTATCACTTAGTATAGTTAGTTGTTAGAGGCATACCTACATACAACTAAGCTTTCTTGTTTTCATACTTTATTGTAGTTTTAGGACTTTTATTTATTGTATATAAATCAATGTGGAAGAGCGGGGTCTCCTGGCACAGGCGATACAAGCTTAAAAGGAAATCCCAATCACGTTTGATGAAATTGTAAACTTGAGATCAATAAAGAATTTATTATTATTATTATTATTATTAATGCGACGTGCCCTTATATCTTAGCACATTAAAATGGTTCTAACAGTAAAGATGGCAGCATTTCAGGTTAAAGCTCTCAAATGAGAAACATTCTCAATAAATATTGACTTTTTTATCCAAGTGAACACATAATGTTTTTTTTTTGTGGTGACATGATGTGTTATGATTCAAATGAAATGAAATTATCTACATATGTCTTGACTACTGTTCTTTATAAACGGGTATTTTTCAAAATGATGGTCTTCCTACATTCGTTGCGGCAATGCCTTGATTGATTGGGATGACACGGCACAACGGAAGTCGAACGGTGAAATTACAATTATATGCGTACCTACGCATAATGCAATTTGTGTTTTTCCATTACTAAGCGACATGCTTCTTTGAATTTGCTTTTAGTAAAATCTTGTAAATGAATCAGGTTAGTTTTTAATATAGAGCATCTTCTTAGGAAATTTCTTATGGATGTCGAAGCCAAAATTCGGAAGTCAAAACTCAATGAAAAGCGGCACGCCCCAGATTCACACAGACATTTGTTTTTATACCTACATTATTTTGAAGTTCATTTTACCTAAACAATATAAATAGGTAGATAAGTATTAGCTTTTTTTCAGTGGTATCAGGGTTCTGAAATACCTCCTCTTTTCCAATTTCGATTTCAGCAGAACATTGGATCTTAAGTACCAGTAGGTAGTAATTAAAACGGCAATCACAGAGATAACTTTAAATGTAGGAACTTACTATTGATTCTACGGGTAAGTTGGCTAAAACCAGAACAATCACTGCTGTGTTATTCTGGGCCCCAAATATAGGTAGGTTTCGTTGAATTGCATCAAAATGATGCTATGATTTGCGGCATCCTTATAAAAAAAAAATTGTGTAGTTAATCTGGAAGCCCATTTTACAATTTAGATTATTAAATGACAGTTCATTCTTACTCACGTAGTGAAAGTCTTGTACAAAAAATATCAACAACCTCGCAAGACTAGGTAGTACCATCATATACAACAACATTTGTTCTAAGACTTTTGATAATTTGACACATTTTACTTTCATACAAAAATAAATATAATATTACGTCTAAATGTTCTTACCTCTAAAAACTCCGCAAAAATAAGGTACACAAACCCTTCCGAATCACGGGGTGTGAATCCGAATCACTTGAATGTCATTATAAATCACTATCAGCAGAATCGCGCGCGATTCTCGCACGCGTCGCCTTTTCGTATGTGAATGGAACATAGACTTACAAATGTAACGACAGTACAAATAAAGCTTGTAAAATCATTTTTAATTAATGTATTCATTTCTGATAAAACAAATGTTGTTGTGTATGATGTACCTAGTCTTGCGAGGTTGTTGATGTTTTTTCAATAACCCTGTATGATATACATAATGATGTACACTCAAATTAAAAGCATAGGAATAAATGAACGTAACAGAGGTAAAGCTTTAACAATAGTGCTGTAATACGTACTACACCGGTGCGCATGTGTGCGTGAGCACTTAGGTTGAACACTGACCGAGCCGGTTTAAGCCGGTTTTTCTCCGTACGTGAAAAGGCCGCCGTTACCTGTCACTGCGCAGTCGTTTGAAGCTGAAAAAAAAAGAAAATACTTCAGCGGAATCTGTAAAGGCCTCATATCGTCAACGAACAAACTCACTAAACAAACAGTCATTTCAACGCGCACAGTTTATAACGTAAATAGTAAAATAAAAAAAACAATAAAAAGTCAGCGACGCAATAATTTTCACGTCACGCAATATTTTTTGTCAAGTAATAATTCTATCCGTGAGCGTTTATTAGAATTTACATAGAAGGACGATTGTCCTTATGCGGAAGAGATAGGGTTTAGTTTTGAATGAGTGAACGTAGTTAGGAGTGCCGTTTAATCGGTCAGTTTTCACGTCGCTTTTGATGGGCCGTGCGTGATTTCTGTGACAGTTGGTAGCTGAGACTGGAAAATAGCCAAGCTATAATTCAACTCTTCCAGTTTTTTTCCGTTTCCTATAAATGCAAGTCCGTAAGATAATTATGATGTTTAGTCAGTTCAAAATGTTAAATGATAACTTCGATCTTATCTTGACAGCATTGTTTTTGTTTTTCTAGTTTCACATATTGTGTTGTTTCTTTTTTAATTTTTCGTTATTTTGAACACACCAATGAATAGAGATACGGCTTAGTTCATCAAAATAGGTCTATCCGTTCTAATTTAGAAATGAAGGCGTTAACAATTTGATTTATTATGAACCTTTTCGCATTGACATAGAGATCACTATATTCGTGACCTTACTTTTGTTATTTTTATTTTTAAATCAGCGTTTGGTTCACCAGTCTACTAAGCAGTATAATCAGCTTCATATTGCGATAACCCTCGTAATGTGTTTTGATATTAAACCTTCCCGTTTTAATAGTCCTGACAGATGCTGTTTCTTTTTTGATTGGATTCTTTACTTCCTTATTACTAGATGGAGAATTTTTCATGCTGAACACGACAAAAATAAAGTATAAGTATAATGTTTAGGAACAACGGACAATTAATCTTTTACATCGAAGATATCTGCCTTTTATTTCTGAAAATGTTACTATTCATGAAACAAGATTTTTTGCCGGCCATCAATCGGAAAACGTGAACTGTCTTCAGCTTATCAATTTGACTAATGATAGTACTGGCCGCCATCCACGGGGTGGGAATTCGCTACCAACATTGTGTTAGGAATAAAAAAATACTTTTCAGAGGATCGTATAAATATACCATTAATATCGTAAAAAAATACTAAATAAAAAATACTAAACTAATAATAAATAAAATTTGACATAATAAAAGTCGAAAAACGCCAAAACAGTTGTATTGTCGAGACGAGCTTTTTTAACCCATTCACTGCTTAATAAAAAAGACAATAGAACATCTATTGGTAAAACGCTCTGGTGCATGTGGTGTGGTAGCAAAACTTAACTCCAACGCAAAAAGATGGGTGTTACAAGTTTGACATCGATGTCTCTGTGTGTATCTGTCTGTCTGTGGCATTGTAGATATCGAACGGATTGACCGATTTGAATGCGTTTTTTTTACTAGAAAGCCAGTTTTTTTGCGGTAGTTTCAAGCTATGTTTGGTAAAAATCGGTTTAGTCGTTTGGAGAGTATCAGCTCTTTTCCAAAATGATGTCAGGCTTTCCTGGCATAAAATTGATTGCGTAGGGAGATTTAAATTTATTTATTATGTTTTTATTTAATGTAAGGGAATTTTAGTTTTCAATACTTAAATACGTAGTACTTAAACATTGAAATCGAGAGAATGATGTAGCTTAAGGATGTAAACAATTTGAATGAATCACTCATGGCCATTTAACAATATTATTAGACCTTGATAAAAACATAGGCTACCACCGAAATCCAGAGTAGGAGGTGGTAGGCGGCTTGCACTCACACCCTGAGAACGTTTTTAGGTAATCCGATCACCTGCGATTGCCACCTTTGATCCATTTCAGAACTTTTTTGCCCTAACAGCGATCAAAACCCTGACATTTTGGACATACTTTACACTTTTATAACCAAACTAGCTGCCTCCACAGACTTTGTTCTGTCAAAAGTAACTATTTAAGTCAAAAGTATTTACATTGCCCGTCATCGCGGCGTCGGTAAAGCAGCACATCTCGCCCGCGTTTCTACTATAATTTTTTACTGAATTTTTGTTCAATCATAATAAAATATAGCCTATGTCACTTCCTGATAATGTAGCTACATATTTTAAAAATAGGTGCTCTAGTTTCGGAGCCTATTCAATACAAACAAACAAAACAATCAAATCTTTTCTCTTTATAATATTAGTATAGATGTGAATGATGATGAATATCATACACATTGGTAAGCTCGAAAACTTGCAGGTTTTTATCAATGGATTTGATGAAGTTCTGTTTTTTCCCTCTTTCGAAAATCTCTCCAGTCAGTGGGCTTACGAAATCTTTTATAAACTTTTTATTCTTACTACCTATATTCACAAATTAGACATGCGCGGCGCTTGGACAGATAGCCCGCTTAGAACAACACGCCATTTTTGACGCACGCACACAGAGACATGAGTTTACAAGCCAAGTCAGTGAGCTTCGGTGAGTCGGAAAGTCGCACTGTCGCGAGTGTTTGTGTTTTTGTCGAACTTAGTGCAATTTTTCACATGATGAATTTTGTTTTTGGGCGTATCTGTCAAGTAGGTGTAACTTACTTACTTACTTCATTTTAAAAATTCATAGCGAATATAGTAGTAACCCTAGGCGGTTCACACAAGTTTTGGAAAAAGGTGCGAGTGGTCCTTCTGTAAACTCTTTAATTTGTGCTACAGTGCTGAAGACGTAGTGTATTATTATTTTCAAAAGCTAATATTTCCTTAATGGAGTTGCCTAGAAACCTACCCTCGTACCTTGTCTATCTTTCAGCATTAACTTCAAGTCGCAAACCGCTGTGATAAATGACCTCGGTTTTGCGAGAAAAGAGTGTATCTTTCGGTAGTAAAGTGAGGTAAGGAAAAGTAAGCAAAAAGTTATCATACCTTTATTCCAAGACTTGCGAGCTGGCTTGAGTCTCTAGTCTTAATCCTTGTCTAGTACATCGGATACAAGGATATAATCATCATATTAATATTCAAAATCATATCCGTACCTACTTGGAGACCATGTTGTTATAATTGTTTTTTGTCTGGCGTATTTTCATATAATTATTATTACTTAGTTTTTCTTAATTTTAGATGAAGCTTTTTCTCAAATTTGCGAAAAATTTTCAATGTAAAATTTTGAGAAAGTTTTCAGTCAACATTTAAAAAAAAAATGTGGAAGAAAAGGGTTATGAATTAATTATTTGAAGGACCTTTTCAGTGTATATTTTTATATTGGCATCATCATCATTCACAATTATAGGATATCCTCTGCATAGTGCATAGGCCTCTGTGATATATTTTTATTATGTTAGTTTTTGTGGGTTTAATTCAAAAAATATAATCGTGTACGTACGTTTTATTTTTAAAAATTGAATCTACACTTTTAAAGTAACATGTTTCAAACAGCAACTCTGCCAAATGTAACACAATCAACATTACACTCTAATACGTCGTTAATCCTGAATTTTCATCATCATAAAGAATTAACTACGTTAAAATCATATTATCGCGTTTTACAGCGTTCGTGAAGTTATATTTCAAACATAAATTGCACATAAATTTAACAGTCGGTTATAAATTACTGTTAAATTTGTGAGAAGTAGCATTTTTTATTAACATAGCGTTTGTATTAGGTTATTACTGAAGCCGCCGAATAAACAGTACGAATTGACCAAATATACCGGGTGATTATCAAAAGACTTACAAAAACAATATGGCATAATCGGTGGGCAATATACAATCTATGTAAGGGTAATAGTACATCATGATATAAGTGCGGTAAGTTGAAGATTACAGCCGAGGCGATATTGCTAGCCCGAGCCGTAGGCGAGAGCTACAAGAAAGCAGAGGCTGTAATTATCAAAGCGCACGTATGTCATACGACGTTTTATAACATATTTGCGAGGAAATAAATAAAACTCAGACTTTGTTAAACGAATGAATCTTTAATCACTTGTTAAAGTAGTTGTAATAGCACATTATGATATAAGTGCGGTAAGTTGAAAATTACAGCCGAGGCGATATTGCTAGCCCGAGCCGTAGGTGAGGGCAACAAGAAAGCATAGGCTGTTATTATCAAAGCGCACGTATGTCATACAATGTTTTATAACATATTTGCGAGGAAATAAATAAAATTCGGACTTTCTCAAACAAATAAATCTTTAATCACTTGCTTTAGCAAGTGAACAAAAACTTAAAAAACAGCCAGTATTACTAATAAAGTAAATTAATATTTTTTTGTTTTTGTTACAGATAAATGGTTGTAATTTAATCAAAATCAAATTTAATTTAATTAAAGAATTAAATGTATATATTATATTTTATCTCCCAAAGTTAATTTTATTCATAAAATGTTGACCTCTTTTCTGACATAAAAACTCTTTCCTAAATTTTTTTTACGAGCAAATATGTTAAAATATGATTTTATTAACTCTCATTAGGTCACCCACCATCATAGACCAGTATGTTCAATCCAGGTCTGTGGTCATCAGACCAGACCAGGTATAAAACCAGTCGATCAATAATTACTTTATGTATGAAAACATATACTTTTCACCTACACAGTTACTTCATCACCTAATAAGTATGCCATACCATATCGTTTTAAGACTTTTGAAATCACTCGGCATTGTTGCTCATTAAAGCAATTGTAAAAGACTGGCTTTATGGTGCAATGCAAGAGACTCTACCCATTGGTAGCCGTTGGCACCGATTGTCTTGAGTTTCAAATTCAATCACCACTCAGTACGTCTACCACGAGTTGCCACTTTAAATTTACATTATCGTTTGCTTAAAAAAATGTATTGGGATTTGACATTGTCATGTCATGTCATGTGTCATCGTATTTTTTTTTTTGACGCGAACGTTAACGTAAACATCCCACATACTTTGAGTTTACCAAAAACATTGGACGCAAAAACCAATTAGCACTACCCGAACCCAAATTAGAAATTTATAGGCAAGGCCCATATTACAGATCAATTTTAGTTTACAATAAAATCCCTAACTCCCTAAAGAATGAACCCTCAGAAAAAATCTTTAAAAATAAATTAAAAGCGCACTTAATCCAAAAATGTTATTACTCAGTTAAAGAACTTATGACAGAAGATAAAATGTAAATAACTTGTATTATCATTAGGAAGAGTACAGTTGGTATTAAAACACTGTTATTGTACATATTGTGATATGTAGATAATACAGTAGTAATTGAAAAAGTATACCTTAAGATTTGAATGGAAAAATAATTTTAATTTGTTATAGTTTTTTAAGTACGTTAGGATTTTTTATTTTGTTGATTCTAATATTTCATACTAAACAATATTCCCTATGTTACAGCATACGATAGCTTTGTATTACTTACGATTGCTACACCCTTTCAGGGTACATGTATCGCTATAAGTTACGACTAAGTATACTCTGTTATGTGTTCATGTGCAATGTCAAATAAATAAATAAATTTAAAGTGGCAACTCAAGATAGACGTACAGAACAGATAGTCATTTGACAAACAGTCGGGGTTTTCATTCTGAGCAAATAGCAAAATGGATCACAGATTGGTGTCCTAAATTCAAAGGCCGTTGGTTTAAAAATATTTTTAGCCAATTATTGTAAATAAGTCAGCCTTAATCATAACAGACCAAAATTTGAAAAGGCAACGGAATGAATGGGCTAAAGCCAGTGGGAGTAACAAGTTAAATGAGTCCAGAAGGCTGACTTTATCTGAGAGCTGCTGCTACTTTGATGTACAAAATGTAATAAAATATGGATGTGGCAAATAATTTTTTGCGAAGACTTGTCGATGAAGTCCCAGACACTGCCTTCTGTGTCTTAATGGCTAAGTAGTCCAAAAAAGGTCGATAGATTAAATCGCTAGTCGTGGGAAGTGTGTTTTCATTTTATTCTAATAAAATTTCTGGGTTTGTGATTACCATCCCGCTTTTAGTAAGTGGGATCAAGCCTGATACCCATCAATCGTAAATATAACTAAATGTCACAAATGGAGGCCTTTTCTCAGTAACAGATTAGAGGGTAATTATTTTGTGACAATATTTCTTCTTTTATACTTGTAAAAGTTATTCATGCTTTAAAAAGATAGAAAAACAGGGTGCCTAAAGAGGGTACTTGCGGTAGTGAAGAATAAATTATAAAAATTGAATTTTTTGTAGAAATATACTTAAATATTCTGATTTTGAGTCTTAAAAGCACATTTTTGTTTTATTTTATTAAAATTAAAAGTCATAATTTTTTATCCGTATCTCATTTGACCTAAAACACGTGTCGCCATGGTGTGACGTCAGGAAGTCAAAATTCTCTTAGTTCAGTGTAACAGCAAGGCAGCCTGGCGCAGCTTCCATACATATTTTTTTTTGTATGTAGGGAAGCGTATTGTAATGTCGTACATTTTTTGTCCTTTTTACACATAATTTTGGAATTGATCTTTTTCTATAAGTCAAGTGCCACCATTACTGCCGATACTCGTTACTTGTTACCCTTCTTAGTCTTCGCTGTCAATGTCAATAAAATAAACAATGAATCGCACATTTTACCAGAAAACATTGATTTAAAGTTTATTTTCAACGTGAATTACATATATATTCAAGAAAAATTTCAACTTTAAAGGGTGCTGTGTATGTGATTGTGTATGAAAAAACTCGTAAAATATGTGAGACAAAATCCGGTCGAATAAAGGGTGAGAAACGTTTATTTCTGGCCAAATTTCCCTTGGACGAGGGAGTGTGTGTATTTCTCTTCAAATTAATAACAAAATGTTTCTATAATTTGGGATTTCGGATGTTGACAACATAAGTTAGCAAGATTTGCACTACCATAGTGCATGGCGATGCGTGTGTGCTATCGATATCGATTTTGTTGAAAAAAGCTTGATATTTTTCGTGAAATAAATAGTTTTCTGATCAATTTATTTAATTGTTTTACATATTTACTGTTTCCATCTTGTTTTCTGAAGCATGATTATAATAAAACTATTTCATAGAATGCCCTATTTTTTTTTTTGCATAATCGATAAAATCGAATGCCGCTGCACAACACTGTAGTATCAATTTACCGTAATAGATACCGACGCGACGGTCGTACTACGACTGTTCTTTTTTGTGTGTATCAATATTACGTCACCAAAATGGCTAACAGTTTAAAATTTATTTAAAATTTATGGCAAAAAAGCGTGATTATTTTAACGAAATATACTTTTCTGTGGCTTTTTATTAGGAAAATCAACATTTTGAAGTATTTTTTTAAACATAGTAGATTACCCTATACAATTTAAAGGAATGTACTCCTTTAAATTGTATACTCTGCCAAGAGTTATTGCGCTTAGTGTGAAACAAGAAACGTCTTTTAGGTAGGAATTTTCTACCTCATAGTAGGTACTTTACACAGTAATAATAATATACTACCTATTGGAATGCTATTAAATTGCATCTTGCATGCCTTGTCCACAAAATATAGCTCTAAGTTTTTACTCCCAATAGATGCCTTCGGGATCTGGCGGCTTAAAGTTTAATTAAAGATGCATCACCCAAAGAAAGAACGTTTCGTTTAATCCAATAACTTTTTACCAGTTGCATTCACTGATAATACTAATTGACTTTGTAGGATTGAGATAAAAAGAAAGCTATCTTCAACAAAGGATTGGAAAGTTTCCACTTCTGTTTTCAATTAAGATAATGCTCAATCTTCTTTAGTGGTTTGTTTAATGGAAAAATATAATTATAATAAGTTCAATTGTAGTTAATTATTCATGTAGGGTTACGACCTCACTGTTTATTGTAAAGTAGCTAGTCTAGACCAACAAACCCCAAGGGTTCCTTTTTTATGATCAAACTGAGCATCAGATGACTTTTGAAACTAGAATGAATTAATGAATTTTAGAAATTGTGAATAGAAGAGTGAACAAGGTCTACCTGTTTTTATTATTTCGTGTGTGACAAACATTTCTCAAGTTAATAATGTAATATGTAATGAACTTGAGATTAGTTATATAGTTTTTGTTATAACATAATATGTAATTATATCTAAGCAAAACGGCCTGTTAGTAAAACATTTAGGGACATTAGCCAAAGCTCTTATTAGTTACGGAAGACGCGGGTTCGTATCCAGCTCGAAATTTATTAACGAAATTTGCTTTTTTTAGTTTTTCTATCATTGTACAGGGTTATTGAAAAAATAACAACAACCTCGCAAGACTAGGTAGCTACCATCATACACAAAAACATTTGTTCTACGAGTTTAATCACAACTCAATACATTATTTAAAAATGTTTTTCTTAACTTTTATTGTACTGTCGTGACATTTGTAAGTAAAGTAAAAGTAAAAAACATTTATTCACTTAAGCTTTTACAAAGAAGCACTTATGAAATGTCAAAATTCCCAAAAAAAATATATAAACAATAATGGACGTAAATAAAATAATACAATAATAGTACACATCCTAAATAAACATAATGCGAATCTACCACCGGTTTGGACGTCGCTTCTTATCGAGAAGACTCCGGCAAGAAACTCGATAGTTACTCTTTTGAAACAAAGTTCAAAAGAGTATACTCTGAATGTATTTGTTGTAAAACAAATACATTCAGTGTATACTACAGACACAAGACTACACATTCAGAGTATACTCGTACAGTCAAAAGAACAATAAGAATACATTATTTGAGCAGAGGAGCAGATTATTCCTACTATGATAACAAATTCTTGTCGTTCAAGTAATCCTCCACATTATAATAACCATGTTTTATCAACTTTGCTTTAATTGTAGACTTGAACTTGTGAAGAGGTAGATTAACAAAACTTTGAGGTATTTTGTTAAAGTATTTTACAGATTGACCCACAAAGGAATTTCCTACCTTATGTAGCCTAAGACTTGGAGTAATAAGTTTGTTTTTATTTCTAGTATTGTGTGTATGAGTATCACTGTTTTTTTTTGAACATATGCAAGTTTTTGCGCTCATACATTATGTTATCGAAAATATACTGAGCGTGCACAGTTAAAATATCAATCTTCTTGAATACTTCGCTAAGCGAGTCGCGTGGCCTGAGGTTGTATATCGACCGAATGGCTCTTTATTGGAGTACAAAAATGGTGTTAAGGTCTGCAGCTGAGCCCCACAACAGTAGACCATACGACATAACGCTATGAAAGTAACTAAAATACACTAGTCTTGCTGTTTCAATATCAGTCAGGAGTCTAATTTTTCTGACAGCACAAGCGGCCGAACTAAGTCTCCCTGCCAGAGCCGTTATATGTGGACCCCACTATAACTTAGAATCTAGAGTAATTCCTAAAAATACCGTAGAGTTCGTAATTTCTAATGTCTCATCAATCATGTTGATAATGGTATCAACCTGTTTTACATAAGGCATAGTGAATTTAATTCACTTTGTTTTCTTAGTATTAAGTAATAAATTGTTACTTGTGAACCAACATAGTACTTTTGAAAGAGTATTATTTACATCGTCAAATGCTTGCTTACCTCTGTTTATTTTAAAAATCAACGAGTATCATCAGCAAATAATACTATTCTACAAATGTCTTTGACAAAGTAAGGAAGGTCATTTATATAAAAAAGAAAAAGCAGTGGGCCCAATATCGATCCCTGGGGCACTCCCATGCTAATGGTGGCACCAGAAGAGGTGGTTTCTATGATACTCACTTTTTGTGTTCTGTCTGTGAGTTAAGATTGTATAAGTTTAGACGAAATATCTGAAACACCGTAATGTCTCAGCTTAATCAGTAGGATTTCATAATCCACGCAATCAAACGCTCTCGAAAGATCACGAAATATTCCTATTGCATCCTGCTTGCTTCCCCAAGCATCAAATATGTGTTTGATAAGTGATACATCATCATCATCATCTTCATGTTCTCTCCTTACTTTACACCGTGTTGTTCAATCCCCGGACGCCTCCTTATCTCAAAGAGTTGTTGAAATTTCAGCAATCTGCCAGGAGCGATGTTATGCGCTCGAGCCGAAAACTCCTTTTAACTTTCCCCCCACATTGCTCAAGTTATTACTTGAATTCCTTCACTATCCAATCCATACGCCTGTGGAATTCCTTGCCTTTTGCCTATCAAGCTATCTCAATCCCTTCCTATATTTAAATCCCGTGTCAAAGCGTATTTCCTTTCACTGTGACCTTCTGCTCCTTATGGTTATTTTGGTGTCTACTGTGCTGCGACGTCCTTGCCATGATAATTATTTGTATGTGTGTATGGTATATGTATGTTTATTGTATTATGTATGTTTTTTTAGTATATACAGATATATACATTTATTTTATATGTATTTGTAGGTATATAATCTTGATTGATTGATGGATTTATATATATTATATTGTTGTTTTTCTCATAGATTCATTTTCACTCCACACAAAGCTCATGCTTTAAAAAGTTCCTCTACCCAAAGGTTGTCTGGAAGAAATCGCTCTCTAGCGATAAGGCCGCCTAAATTGTACAAATTGCTTGTTTTATGTAATACAACTGTTTTTATTCCTTTTTTGTGCAATAAAGTATATCTATCTATCTATCTATCTATACACCTGCATCAATAGTGCTTCTATGCTTAGTAAAACCGAATTGTTTCTCATGTAGTAATTTATTTAAAGTAAAGTGTGAAAGCAGCTGATTTAATATATTTTTTTCAAAGATTTTACTAAGAGCTGGTAGTATAGAAATGGGTCTATAATTAGATGGGTCACTTTTGCTACCAGATTTAAAAAGCGGGATGACTTTACTAAATTTCATTAAGTTGGGAAACTGACCTTCGTCAATGCAGTTATTAAAAAGTACTGCTAAGTGGGCTGAGATGATATTTATGATTGATTTAAGTAGACTTATCGAAATACCCCACAGATCTTCGGTGTTTTTCATATTAAGTTCCTTAAACACCTTGATTATGTCATGAGAATTTATATGAACAAAGTTGAACTGAAATGAGCACTCATCAACACTAGATGTGAGCAGGGACCTAGCTAGCGGTGCACTAGAATTTAAGGTACTTGTAGTTACAATGGGTATATTAGAAAAGAATGTTTCAAAGGTATTAGCTATGTCAATCTCAGACTCAATTAAATTATCTTGAATTTTAAGAGCCAATGAGTGATCTCGAGGTTTTGATTTACAAGTTTCCTTATTAATTATGTTCCAAGTAGTTTTAACTTTATTTTTTGCTTGTTTTATTTTGTCACGCAAAAATATAGACTTAGCCATATGGCATGATTTCTTAAAGATTTTTGAGTATAATTTGACATAATCTACTAGTTTTTGACACTTAGAATTAGCTTTTAAACCAAATAATTCGTATAATTTATTTCTACTTTTATGGATGCCTGGTGTAGCCCAATCACTTAACTTAAACTTAAAATTATCGACTTTTTATTTCTTCTTAGGAAAAATAAAATTATGTTCCTGTTAAATTATCTCAAAAAGATGCATATATAATGCCACAACATAGATGATCATCTATGTTGTGGCATTAGGGTAGTAGATTAGAAAGGTTTTTATTCAAATTACTCCTGAACTTTTCTACTCGATTCTTAGTAACTAGTCTAAAACTAATATCCAATGATTGAGAGACATGACGGTGCTCAAATTTGGTCAATAGACCACAGTGATCTGATTTCAAACAATTTATAATTGATTTTTCAATTGAGATATTTTCACAAAAAATATTGTCCAAGCAGGTGGCTGATGTGTCAGTGATCCTGGTTGGTTTATCATATAGATTTAGTCAATTAAATGATTTGAAAAGATTTAAAAATCTTATAGAGGTTTGAGAAGAGTCTAAAATGTTAACATTAAAATCACCGCATACAACCACCTTCTTGTTTAATTTACAAACCTTCTTCAGCACTTCTTCCATCGTCTCTTCAAACCGACAATAATCGGCCGAAGGGGGTATATACACACAAACAATAATAATCCGCTCTAACTCTGCACATGAAAGTTCAATGGTTCGCTCAATTGAGAGTGCTACTATGTCTTTTTGCTCTCTACATTTAAACTTATTATGAATTAATATCAGTGATCCACCGCGAATAGCAGAACTTCTCAAGAACGAACTAATGACACTATAATTATCAATGCTAATCATACAATCATTTTCTTTAAACCAGTGTTCGGTTATACGTAAGACATATATGTCCATACAGTCTGAGAATAATCCTACTTCTAATTCTTTTGCCAGAGAAGCCTTGCATGTTTTGATGCACAAAGTTTATAAAATTATTTTGGGGCTTCTCTCTTGTCAACAATTTGCAAGAGTTTACCTCTGTTGTCTCTATATCTAATTTAAATTATTTGGAACAAGTTCCAAAGTCTGTGGTACAACGGCATTCTGCTCAATAAAAGCAGAGTAGTTAGCCAAGTGATTGGCTGAAATCATAAAAAAATAAGATAGCGACATAGCTATCTGTCGTTTATAAGAACTCGATAAATGAAATCTACCTTTCGTCAGGTACATATTATTATTAATAATAGGATTGATGTCAATTAGATTAATTTAATTATTTGAGAAGGTCACAGTATCAAGTGTCATATTGATTTTATACCTTTTTTAATTTTTTGCTTGTGACAGACCCCTACTGTAAGGCAATGTGAACATCACTATTTTATTGACATTAAGTAATGAACATAAAGTATTACAAAGAAGTCTATGTTCCATTCACATACACAAAAGCGACTAGCGACTCGCGTGAGATCCGCGCGTATATAAGTAAGTGATTCGAATTCACACCCTGTGATTCGGAAGGGTTTGTTTACCTTATATTGCGATGCCATGCGCAGAGCTAAGAACATTCAAACGTTGCCTTCTCTCGCTACTCTAATCAAACATGATGCTCCTCGTAATCGTAACAAACTGATCGAAAATAAAATCTGTAACGGAGATCTCAAAGGTGCCGCTCGCCTTCTGTTCTCCAACGACGTGCTGTCACCAGATACCCCTGACACCCTTCAGGCCTTACGGACAAAACATCCTACAGCTCCAGTAAACCCTCATTTTCTCGACCCACCAACAGCAGGGCAAGCATGCCTTCAAATTCAAAACAAAGATGTTAAGGAAGCCATTTTATCTTTTAAACAAGGTTCGGCTGCAGGTTTGGATGGAATCTCACCCCCACATTTGAAAGACTTAACATCGCATTCTGTGGGTGATGCAGGCGAGCAACTTGTAAATTCGATCACTAAATGAATCAACTTTATGTATTCCGGTAATGTCAATCCAGAAATTATTCCCATTCTTTTCGGTGCGAACCTCATTGCCGTCACCAAAAAGGACGGAGGGGTGAGACCAATTGCTGTTGGATCAACACTACGACGTCTGGCCTCCAAAATTGCTGTTCGACATATTTTACCAAAATTAAATTCGGAATTTGAACCCGTACAGTTAGGCTTCGGTGTAAAAGGAGGGTGTGAGGCAGCCGTCCATGCCCTACGCTCTTTCCTAACTTACGGACAGCCTGACGTGTTGCTCAAAATTGATGTCAAAAATGCTTTCAATTCGGTAAATAGGGAAACCCTGTTGACGGAAATAAAACAACATATACCGGAAATATACAATTATCTTCTGCTCAGTTACGCTGACCCAACAAAACTGTTATATCGTTCTAATGAACTGTCCTCGGAAGTAGGTTGTCAACAGGGTGATCCCCGAATTTTTAGTTTGGCTATAAATCCGATAATCAAAAATTTTATTTCTAAATTCAACGTTTGGTATTTGGATGACGGAACCCTAGGAGGTGATGTGGATACTGTATTTTCGGATCTTTTTTTAATCAAAAATAAATTTGAAGCCATTGGTTTGGAGATTAATTTTAACAAATGCGAACTTTTTATCAATAACTGCGTCTTAAATTTAAATGACGTAAAACAAAAATTTAATATTTTAGCTCCAAATATTAAAATCGTTAACAGTAATTCCCTTTACCTTTTAGGTTCTTCGATTTTTGATGAATGTATTTCTGAATATATTAATAATTCAATTACAAAATTTCAAAATTCTGCCGACCGTCTCCTTGAAATTAGTCCACATTATTCACTTTGTATCTTAAAATTCTGTCTTTTCGTCCCAAAATTTACATATGTGCTCCGTTGCTGCTTCTTTTGGAATCACCCTGATCTTTTAACACAAATAGACGACTTAATCAAAATTAGCTTAGAATCAATTCGTAATATGCAGCTGAACGAGCAATCTTGGACCCAAGCATCACTACCCATCCGTTATGGTGGTTTAGGGATTCACAAAATTTCCAGTGTCGCTTTACCATCCTTCCTATCTTCTGTCCATAGTTCAGCAAATCTCATAAGGAAAATTTTAAGGGCATTCCCTTCAAACTTTGAGATTGCTGGCTTGGAAGAAGCTAGAAACGCTTTCGTAATTGCATGCCCAGGTCAAAATTGTCCAGTTACTCCAAATTCTCAGAGGAGCTGGGACGACATTTACTGCAAATTGTGATACGACAATCTTTTGAGCTGTAGTACAGGTTCGGCGCGTGCTAGGCTTTTGGCCCTGGGTGCGCATGAGGCCGGCTACTGGCTTCACGCATACCCTTCGTCAAATACAGGAACATTTCTTGAGCCGGACACACTCCGAATCGCGACTTGTCTACGGCTTGGGGTTCCGGTCTGCGTTCCTCATAAATGTCTCTGTGGCAGTGATATCGACAAGCTAGGACATCACGGACTGTCATGCCAAAAAAGTGCAGGCCGCTTCTCGAGACATGCCGCACTTAACGATATCATACGCCGGTCCCTTGCCACCGTCAACGTGCCAAGCCTACTTAAGCCGACTGGTATTGCAAGAGACCGGACGGTACGAGTTTGATTCCATGGAAGATGGGCCGGGTGCTGGTATGGGATGCAACCTGTTCAGACACGCTGGCCCCTTCCCATCTACATGGAACCAACAATAGAGCTGGTGCGGCTTGTGAAGCGGCTGAAAAAGGTAAAGCATGCAAATACAGGGGTCTAGGAATATGATTTTGTTCCATTCGGTGTCGAGACTCTTGGTCCGTGGGGTCCTAGCGCTATAAGGCTTTTTAAGGAAATAACAAAAAGGTTAGTCGACATTACAGGAGACCGAAGAGCTGGCAGCTACCTCGGACAAAGAATTAGTCTAGCTATTCAAAGAGGGAACACTGCCAGTATCTTCGGAACCTTGCATAAAGGGACTTCTTTTAATAATATATTTTAGTTATTAATTATATTTTTCAACTTTTTTATTTTAGGTTCATTTTAATAACTTCAGATGTGTTAGTATTTAAAAGTAAAATGTGTCAAATTATCAAAAGGCGTAAAACAAATGTTGTTGTGTATGATGGTAGCTCCCTAGTCTTGCGAGGTTGTTATTGTTTTTTCAATAAACCTGTATATAAAAACAAGCATTGTAAAATGTAATCAAACTAGTAAGGTTTGGTTAGTTGGAGTCAGAAGATCTCAGTCTGAGCAATCCTAGGCTTTAATTTTTATTCAGATAAATAAAAGTACTTTATGTCTATCTGTATCTGAAACCCACATTACAAGCTCTGTTTGATTGGGGGTCAGATGATCTTCTTGTTAGCTGTCACAGACAATGTTTATATTTAGAAACAGTAATACAACCGAAAGATTGTTTCTTAGGTTCCACACAATAAATTCACGTTACTGTAATATTGTATTATGAATTTGTTTTATTAATATTAGATGTAGTTACGTTTTACTTTTCGTCTAGCAAATCTGTCGCTTCAAAGGCTGTCAGTAGAAGTAAATTAATGTTTGAGAAGCAGCAGTCCCACGCCCCAAATTCCTTGTATCCAAATAGTCGGTAAGCCTTTGCAGTTTGCAAGCAGGTAGAGATTAAAACCTAAATAGATAACGCGAGGCGATCCGTTTGTATAAAAACACTAGCGAGACACTTTTTTTGGCACGGTTTGTGAGGACACAATAGTGTTTCAGTGATACGGATCTGTCATTTTTCAATCAATCTGGAAGAGGAATGTTAAATCGCCCTTAATATAGTTCAAAAAAAGAGAGATGTTAAATGTTAAGGCCCCGTTTCATTAGGGGTGAGGACATGAAGAGGCGGGTCGTGATGCAGACGAACCGGTACGGGTAGGCACCGATCCGTACAGGTAATATTTTCCAATGTTATCATATGCGGTCACGCATAAAGAAACAGGGTAATACTGGTAACAGGGTAACCTGTTTCTCTATGCGTGAGCGTTTATTATACTGTATGTCCGCTGCGTAAAGTTCACCCACAGACTGCACGTGTAGAAGGACTGACAAAACTTGACAAGTTATAAGGGATTGTTAAGAATGCTGCACTACTTTTTGACACGCAAAGTATTTGCGTCACCTATTTCAATTTATGTCAGTGCAGGTAATCCTGGTAGAGAAATCCGGAGCAAACCTTTGATTGCTAGAATCAGGCTCGGATTTTGGCAGCGTCGGATTACCAACTGTTTGTCTAGGCATTTCAGAGATACAGCTTTATTCTAGGGGAATAAGATCCGGGTTGCTACGTGGGCAGTAACCAATAACACATGAATGTACGTACCTACAATGTTTGCTGTTTCTGTTTGAGAAATGGATTGTGTTTGGGTACTTTAAGTGCTATAAATTGTTAGGCAATCTGAGGGCCTACTTCCGCTCCACTTACGGCCGAAGTATCGTGCGCTATTCCGTTTTCCCTACGGATTGCACAGGTATGCGAGAGCAGGATAGCGAATTAAACTTCGGCCATAAGTCGAACGGGAGTAGGCCCTCAGATAGTTCTCTCTCTCTTGTCGAGTTTTGTATGGGATTTCTTTACAGCGCCTCTTCTGTACCTACGTCTACCACGAGTTGCCACTTTAAATTTATGTTATCGTTCGCGTAAAAAATTTGCTTTGGGATTTGACATTACATGAGATGACAATGTCAAATCCCAACACATTTTTTTTACGCGAACGATAACGTAAATTTAAAGTGGCTACTCGTGGTAAACACGACGTATAGAATAGTAACGTGACTGAGAATGGCAAACAACTAGCGTTGTTTGCTTGGGGTAGACTCAGACAGAAGTAATAGTGTTGATAACGTCATTTTCAATTTGAGACCAATCGTGAAAAAAATTAATATAAGACCAAAAAATGCTGTTTGATTGTTTGAACAATCATAATTAAAGAAAATCGATGACAAAATGTTTTGCTCATAAATGACCTCTTAAAACTTTCTGCCGACTACACAAAAAAAAAAGTTTAGTTTGTACGTGTAAGTCTAAACTGAGAAAAAAATTATAGTCATTGACAACGCTGTGTTCTAACGCTGTGAAGCGGTTAGCCGCTTAGATTAAGCCAGCAACGCAAACGAAAAAACACAAATAAAATTTAATAATTTTTTTCTATTTTAATTCTTTATTTCATTGACTGAGTTATCCATAACAGGAGGCCATTATTCTTATTCATTCATGTTAACTTCTTGAATCAGAGCCTAATTATTACACGAGAATTAGTTTCAAACCCAGAATATGGCAGTAACTGTAGACGTACTAAGTACAAGTTGTTTGTTTTACTGCCGCTTCAGTAGTTGTGACGCGGTTAAGGCAGTTCGTAACTGCAGCTTTACTGACGCAGTAAATTCACTAATTCGTATTGTGTGAACTTGTTTATGAGCATTATCTTTTGACGACCGACTTGGTGTAATGGTTAAGAAGTTGGCTACTACACCAGAGGTCGCGGGTTCGATCCCCGCACAGTACAAACATTTGTGTGCATTAACATGTCTGTTTGTACTGGTCTGGGTGTCTCCTATGTATAATAAGTATGTATTTACAAAAGAAAATGTATTTAAGTATGTTTATCCGTTGTCTAGTATCCCATAACACAAGCTTTAATTAGCTTACTTTGGGGCTAGATGGCGCTGTGTGGAATAATGTCCAGGGACATATATATATATATATATATATCTTCGTAGAGAGCTTTGATTTAATACATCTTTTGTTATTTTGTGATGTTTTTATTTCGCTGTACAAGTAATTAGCCTAGATATACGTCCTGATGCTGGGATAAGTCATTGAAATAAGTCATCGCTTCAATAAAATTTAAGGTTAGTAATTTTATCTCCTCGCTCCTGAAAAAAATGTTTTGAATATACGTTAGCTTATAATTGGTTTGTTAAGGATTATTAGGTGGCAGAAAATAACAATATCTATACTTATTTTATAAAGAGGAAAGATTTGTTTGTTTGTATTGAATAGGCTCCGAAACTACTGTAACGATTTTTAAAATTATTTCACCAATAATCTTTAACAGGGAGTGACATAGGTTTTTTTTTAATTCAGGCTATATTCGAAGACAGTCTATGTGGGCAAAGCCGCTGCCGGACAGCTAGTCTAGTAATATTTAACAAACCGTTTCATTTCATAAAAAGCATGAATATTATATAAAAGCGATTTAAAAAATAGCAATTTTTTGATTTTCATAACGAATGCAAAATCTTTTTAAGTTGAATCCCCCAGCGAAAGCGTCATCATTTTATTTATATTTACTATGTCTGAATTTAAAATACACGGTGCGAAGCTCTAGTGATCAGACAACGACCATTTTAACAAGCTATTAAGTTCTTGGACTCTGAGCTTTATGGGGCGACAAATAAGCTCTTGAATTTGTTTGCAGGAAAGTGGCTGTTTGTTCAGCCACTTTCCACGACAACAGTACCTTGGGGAGCCATAAATCGGTCAGCACCTTGTTATATTTAATTACTACAGACCAGATAAGCAACGGGGCAATTTATTTCAGTGTTGCACAGTTTAGGAGTTTACGATACTAAATCTGTGACTGGTGGCGTCTGTTTAGATGAATAATATAGAATGATCAACAAGAAAGACGTTTTTTGTAACTCTGAATATTTTGATATATTCGGCCAAATTTTCATGGCATTGATATATATGATTGCTGTATTTAATTATTATTATTACAAACTTTGCCTTATCTTAAATAACCAATTTTTTGACAGAGTATTCTGAGCATAAGCACGAAATAGGTAATACTCCGCATAAGGCAATAAACACTTTGACAAGACTGATAATACATTATAATGACAGAAACCTTGCTATTACACTGGCTAAGAGAATATTCATCACCACCATAATCACAGCAACAAACCCATTCACTGCTGCTGAACAAACGACATGGTAACATGTAATAAATAGATTTTATGAGCTAGCGGTCCGCATCCATCAAAATTCAGTAAATAATATTTTGATTTCCAACTAGATCATAAAATACCGTCACGACTATATCCCAAACGGGAGAGTCAGAGGCAAGTACCTGTTGCAGTCATGGTAAACGGAAAACTCGGAAGTCAACTTTTCACCAATGGTAATAGAATCCAACGTGGTAGGTGGTGAGCCTTTCGCCGTTATCCGGGTTCATTTGGTTTTATAACGATGTTTTTCATCACCGGAGAGTTAGACGGAAGTTTAACGATGAACACAAAGATTTGGGTTTTGGCCAGATTAGAACTCGGGACCACACGATCCACGATCCGAGTTGGGGTGCTTAACCCCCAGGCCACGGCGCTGCTCTCTACCTATAACAGGGATGTTCGCCGAGTCACGGGTGGACTGTTTCCACACAACCATGCGGAAACGGTGCACATCCCTGGTGCGCAGGGTTCGGGGTAGCCCTAACACCATCCTAAATATGTTTGCTAACAGGTTTGATTGTCAGTACTTGAACCATTGTTGTAATAAACAGATTTCATTATTTTTAAATGTTTTATTTTTAATTTTTTATCTTATATAATGTGTTAAATTAATTTAATGTATAGATAAATAATGTTGAATTTGAATTTTTCTTACTAACATAGATTAAATGACTTTACTAACCACAATGGATGTAATAATTATCTAAAAAATAAATAAAATAAATTGAAAATAAACTGTTTTGAAGCATTGCTCATCAAAGCGCTCCTTCGCAAGCACAATTTCCTAAACATTAAAATCTCCTTACACGAACGAACAGATACAAATATGATATATTTATAGGATGTTAACTATGTCATATAAGGCGACCCTCGTAACTCCAGAGTCGGCAGTCATTTATCAGATGTGAGGTCAGCCTGGGGGAGTTAATACTGAGTGACAAGTGATGTGTCGAGCCGAGTTTTGCCCGACGGCGGTGTAGGTTGTGTTGTTTGCGTCATTATATGTATCCTAGCGCTCTAATTTTTCGTCAGTAATCATTTAAATTGTATTCATGTTAAAATACAATGTAATGTTGTGGGAAAACGTCATGGCTTGGTTCCGAGTTCAAATCTTGCAAGTATCATCTTTGTGTTCATTGTTTTTGAGACTCTCCCGATAATGGCGGAAGGCTCACCACCTTCCACTTTGGGTTCGAAATTGCGCTAGGTGAAAAGTGGGTTTCTGAGTTATCCGTTCACCATGTCGGCGAAATCAAGCAATATAACATTGCAGGGTTAACTTATTTCAAACAATTATTGTTAGAGCAGCAGTTGGGCACAAGTCTATTTATTTAGGAATAAAACTGCAGATATGAAGCAGATTTAAAAACGTACCGAATAATAAATTTCACCAACAACATTAATTTGATTTTGCATATAAATAAATAAATAAATAATAATAAATATCCCTGGACATTATTCCACACAGCGCCATCTAGCCCCAAAGTAAGCTAATTAAAGCTTGTGTTATGGGATACTAGACAACGGATAAACATACTTAAATACATTTTCTTTTGTAAATACATACTTATTATACATAGGAGACACCCAGACCAGTACAAACAGATATGTTCATGCACACAAATGTTTGTACTGTGCGGGGATCGAACCCGCGACCTCTGGTGTAGTAGCCAACTTCTTAACCATTACACCAAGTCGGTCGCATATATATTTAAACCAGTTACAGCCAGCGATTTTGTATGTCTCAGTCTCAGCGGACTCAGTTTCTTAAACTTTTCACTCGGTATATAAATCCAAAGTGCCTTAGTATTTGAAATTTACATCAATTACTGCATCTGATTGGCAACAACCTCGGGGCTTCGCTGATGACTTTAAAACATTCAGAAAAAACTTAAGACTCTGCTAATGTTCTTGCATAACAAAGCAGTTCTTGCTTTTCTTACAAAGGCGTTGCACTAAAAAAAGCGCAACTTTCTTCGTAACAAATTGTCTTTAATATCTTAACTGCACCTTTCGGCGTACATTCCGTGTTTTGCAGGTCGTTTTGGCTATAATTCAAAGCTATCTACTAACACGGCTGGTTTGCGTGTCGATGAAACTGAAAGTGCATTTATTATTGATGTAGATAGCGAAGGAAGGAATGCATGTTTTGTAAATGCAAATTATCTTGTAGAAAATATTCATTTTGTTATTTTAATTTACAAAGAAAATAATCAGTCTTTGTTTTGTAATTGAAACGTAAAGAGTAGCAATTATTACTTGTCAGATATATTTGTTTATCAGATCTATAGCTATCTGACACTTTAAAAATATTATCATGTCACTATAGTCTGCTTTAAGAATTAGCTTTTTTTATTCAGATTAGCTCAGGTATATTTCAATGTATTCAGTTTAGTTCAACTAACAAGTTTACTTTGTTATAGTTAAATTATCATTAAATACATTATATTTTGAACACCATCCAAAATTTTCCTAGACATTTATTTATTTTTTATTTATTTATTCTTTATTGCGAGAAAAAAATACACAGTAAAATAGTCGGACTTCGTGCTAAAATGCATTCTCTACCAGTCAACCACAAGATTAAACAGATAAATTTACAGCCGGTGCAAGAGATAACATTTTACTTCTAAAACTGATTCTAAATATAAAAAAAAACAACAAAATATGCTTACGCATATATCATTATCTATATACACACATAGACTTAAATAAATACAAGATATATACGTTTTATAGCTAAAGAAAATCTAAACACACACAATAACAAAAAAACTTGTAAAAACCAATATAATATTTTAAAAGAACCCATCAAAAAAAAGTAAATTGCTTAACCATATAAACGCCACAGATTAACCTGGTAGTATTTAAGCCACCACAACCATTGACCTTCACAGCATCTCAAGGACTATAGTCCAAGTTCGAGATCAATGCCCTGTAATACTTCTTAACAGCCACTTTAAAACCATATTTATGTACCTATAGACTTTCTTACTGGGACAGGAAGTTTGTTCCAGAGACGTATCGCAGAAACCGTGAAAGAACTTGACATAAAGCCAGAAGAATGAGAGGGAGTAAGAAGAGAAAGAGTATTTTCAGAACGCAGCTGATGACAGTGTGAGGAATGAAGAAACTGAAATTAGACATTAAGCATCAATCGCAAACAGCTTTTTTTTTATATTGTCATGTGAAAGTTAGAAAGACCTACTTTCTAACTTTCACATTAGAATATTTTTTTCGATCGGTTTATTTGTGCGGCGTGGTTACTTGGTCAAAATTAAATTTCATGAAACTTTTCAACATCCCCATTTAACGATTCTGTCACATACACGAATACGTAATCAGTTTTCAGACAGCTTCTAGGGTATAAAATACATGTAAGCCATCGAAAGTTCTGAGTTGCAAAATTTGTTGAAGTTTCTCTCGCAATTATTTATAAACATACGAACCCAAATAGCAACTGACGACTGCACAGCATAGATAAGAGGCAAAACACAAGGTTTGGGTACATATAAAAAACGTGTCGATGGTATCGAAATCTATCAATTACTCTTAAGTAAAACAATTAGCTTCAAAAAACTGGTTTGAAAACTTCCGTATTTGGTCATAGATTTTTTTGCTTTTAAACTGGATGGCGTTGCAGAATTTAATTCAAACTCAAACTCAAATATCTTTATTTAAATAGACTCAATCAGTACTTTTTAATAGTTGAAAAATATGCTAAATAGAAGACATAAATACTATATTAATATGAATATATAATTAAACAGTATACAAACATAATGCGACTCTATCACTGCGTCGGAAGAGTTGATTCTTACTGAGAAGACCCGGCGAGAAACTCAGTAGTTACTCTTGTAAACATGTTGTGGTTTTACAATGCAAGTAAGTAGATTACAATTTGTTTATTGAAGAAAATGCCTAAATTCTAACATTATTAAACAGATTCTAACATTACTATATTAACTAGCTGCCTCAACAGACTTCGTTCTGTCTGAAGGTTCTGGCCTGCTTGACAGCTGGGAACAGAGTGGTTTGTATGGGAAAAGAAAAGTGCGATGTTTCTATTTTTTTACGTTGTTTCTCTACTTATGAACCGTCTTAAAATAATAAATACTTCCTTTCAAAAATATGAAAAAATAGCACAAATTGGTCTAGCTGTTCTCGAGTTTTGCGCTTATCAACACATTTGGAGCTCAAGTTTTATTTAAATAGATTTAAAAGATAGCAATTAATAGTGTTCATGCAGCATGTGAAAGAAATTCAAATGTAATATAATGGGCGATGGACGGTGATAGTGAGTTTTCCACTAGTTTTCTCAAAATCCAGATTTAAGCTGGAACCGTGAGTATAATGAAGTGTTATTTATTTATTCATTCAAAAAATAATACATTTATATTTCACATTTGCAATGGCACATAAACCAATTTTGGTATCACCGGACACTGGTATCCGTCGCCTTCACTCAGTCAAAAATGAATGCTTGTCTAATTAAATAATACAATATTCACTATGGTCTTATAGAAGTACCCTCCCCGCCCATTGTCTATCGCAACACCGCGCGGCCGGCCGGTCAACACGAAAATCGCACACAGAAAAAACATCTACGAAGTGTTAATAGACACGGGTGGATTTTGAGATTAGCTACGTTCTTAGAAGTGATAGATAAACGTTTTGGGATTATTTTTAACGTTTGTTTTATTTATATGCCGTTTAACTGCAATTGGTAAGTCGTAAATTACTTAGTTAATTTTTAATTGGTATGTTCACTAAAAATTTGACTCTGAACTTGAACTTGTGCTGAAAACATAATTTTAATCATACTTAAAACCAGAGGCTTCATTTATTAATGTTGAATTTTTATTGTCCATTGCGCAAAATGGGAGTTCAAACTGAATAACCATTATTAAATGAAAATATTCCTCTGACATCTTTTCCGCTCTAAAATAACCGCCAGAGGGAACCCCGAAATATTTCCGCAACTTTGGGATCTGAACTCAGGTACCTGACATCATAAATTATCAAATAATAAACTGGTCACGAAGTTCAAAGTTGTAGACGAGTATCTTTACCTGGGGAAAACCATCCGTCTAGGCAGGTCCAACTTCGACAAAGAGGTGGCACGACGAATTCAACTCGGCTGGGCAGCATTCGGGAAACTGCGCGACAGTTTCACGTCTCATATTCCACAGAGCCTGAAGACTAAAGTCTTCGAGCAGTGCGTGTTGCCTGGTGATGAATTACGGTACCTCAGTACATCAACATAGTCCCTGACAGTTGGCCTCATAAATAAACTCAGGGTTACACATCGCGCTATGGAAAGAACTTTGATTGGTGTCTCTTTGCGTGATGAGATCCGTAATGAGGATATCCGCAAATTAACCTAATTGACTGACATAGTTCTTCGAATAACCAAGCTGAAGTGGCAATGGGCAGGTCACATTGCCCGCAGAGCTGTTAACCGCTGGGGCGTAAGAGTTCTCGAATGGCGACCATGAATTGAAAGACGCAGCGTAGGTAGGCCACCCACCTTAACCGACGACTTGATGCAAGTTGCAGGAAGCCGCTGGATGCAATTAGCAAAATCCGCTCGCTGTGGCGTTCTATGGTGCAGGCCTTTGTCCTGCAGTGTTCTAAAGGCTGTTGATGATGAAGATAAAACTGGGCACTGAATATGGACCGACAGGATTTTTGATAGAAACACTTACGACCCTAAAACAATGAAGTGTGTAAAAAATAAACAGGGTTGATTGAAACGCTTGAAAGAGATAAAATTGATAGAATTTAAAGCGTACACAGAAGACCTTTGGAAAAACCTACTTTAATTATAGATCACCTGTGTGAAAAATTGTAAAAGAATATAATCAATATAGCCTCAACCCCCAAGTTTCCGTTTAATAGGCGGTCTAATGTCAATTAAGCAGGATAAATAAAAAACTTCAACGGACATGCAGTCGCCTCATCATAAACAGAAACCAGCGCCATAATTAATTTAATTATTTTTTTCAATTAATTTTTGTTTTTTGTTACTCTTCACTCACGGATAAACAGTGCAAATGGTTTTGCGAGTATTTATGTAAATTTAAGATATAAGAAGTGAATAAATAAACAAAAATAAAATAATAAATAGAATCTAGCTGGGAAAGCAAACCAACATCTCCTGTGGAGCCATAACTATAATAGTATAGCAAGAAATCAAAAACACCCAGACTAACCACGAAGGCAGGACTGCCCACCAACTCATCATTCTTAAAAAATAACCTCCTACTTTCCAATACTCGTTCACAGGGTGCACACTCGGCTGGTTGTGGTCGGCCGGTTGCGGCTAGTCAGCCTTCCTTTCCCGTTCCAGAGCGGGTCCCTCCTAACAAAATCGCGTCCCCTGGTTTACCGGTTTGACCGGACCAGGCTTACAACCTGGCTGGGTGTGGTGCACAATCATCATCACCATCATCATCAATAGGAGATCTAAGATCTATTTTAACATCCAAAATCATTTGGGTGACTTCAAATAGTTACGTTAGATATTTCTCAATAAGCCGCTGATAATGGAAACTGTGCGTCAGTTATTTAAATATGAGTATATACTTACTTTTTAAGGGCACTGAAATAATTCATTATCATAAACATTCATAAATGAACTTTTAGACTTGTAATTCGGCAAATTCAGTTGAACACCTACCTAGCTGGCAGCAAAGGATATCAATTTTTAAGGGTGCGCACAATGGCAGAACTGCTAAGTTGTAATTAGTTTTATTTACTAATCATTTTGTACATGATATTCGTGTATTTTATGTTACATATTCTAGAAATATAAAGAAATTAGCGGGCAGAATTGTACGCGAAACATAGTTTCACAGCAGTTTGTTGGAAACTTTCAGCGCAGGTGTGGCGTATCTCGGCACGGCGTAGGCGTTAACTCGATACTAACTCCGGTCCTGGATTGTTTATTTTTTAATCTTTTCCAGTTTGTGTTACTAGTGCTCTGTAATTTCGTATTCCTGCAAATTTAACTTTGCAATTTCGTTTCGTGGAATATATTGAAACAGAAAAAACGCAGTGTGCTTCAGAAATATAGGGTGATCCAATTTCAGATTTCGAGCTTTCATTAAAAAAAACACACAACACGCAATGTTTCTTCAGTTTTTTCTTGACTGATTTAATATTTAGTGTTTTACATTTATTATAATAATAAATAGTCACAGTCACATTTACGCCTCTGGGCATTCTACAGGAAGTAATTCTTGCGAGGTAATTTTCCTCGGCTATAACTCGGTGGATGTTAAGTAGTTCTCGGGTGTTCCAACGATGCAGGTTTGTCCATTAAGGCCTAACATTTAAGAAAAACCCACAGAAAAAAGTCTTAACAGCGCGCGGCGTTAAACACATGATCTTGGCTGCCAGTTGACATTACCTGTCAACTGGCAGGTAACCTGACGTGAGTTAATGCGTCCTCAAGTCTTCATTTGCAAAACTTCCAACATTTTAATTGATGTGTGGCATGTTGCAGCCTCTCATTGAAACCATTTTCTTTTCACATTAATATCCTTGATGTGATGCTAAAAATAATCGATGATCTTGCTGACCATTCTTGCTTTGAAAAATGAAGGTCCAATCACGCCACCTGAACACAACACGCACCACCCTGTAACTTTTTGGGCTTGCAATGGTGTACGTAAGGATCATCCTCGCCCCAAATGTGTCAGTTTTGTTTAATTAACTACCCAGTTGGAAAGAAATGAGCCTGACCGGCTCATTTGAAATGGCTTGGAATATTACCTCGCACGAATTACCTTCTACGTAATCTCCAGAGGCGAAAATATGACTGAGGCTATTTCTCATTTAATAAATGTAAAACACTGAATAATACATCAGTAAAGATAAAATTAAAAAACGCAATTATTATAATGAAAGTTCGGAAGTTAAAATTGGAACACCCTTTATATTCTAAAACGTTTGCTTATTATTAATTAAGGTGAATACAATTAGTGTTTTCACCAATTTATTCAATATTCCGGCAATATTTCCTGTCGTTCAATTAAGTTAAGATTAAATTTAAATATAATGGACACCATTGTAATTATATTATTGAGTTTTATTATTGTATTATATTGGTAATACTGTTGTTACCTATTAAGAAATAATAGTATTTCGACAGTTATTCACTTCGGTGTCAGTTTTCACTTTATTAGTCGTAGAATATGGTTTAGTGGTGACTTGCAACGTTTTTTGGTTAACAAGTAGATTATTTTTGCTCATTGTCCCAATGTGTCATCAGAAGAAGCGTAATGTAGTTATTTTTTTATATAATGACACTATCATTACTCCGTAACTATAAAAATAAGTGTCCTTTCCTGGCATTAAGTTTAGATTGAGTCTGGTCAGCTTCTCCAATCCTTGTTTACAGAAAATTAATAAGGCATATCTTATCTACCAGTAACTGTATAGCCGTAATAATCACCCGTAGGTAAGCAGTGTTGTAGTTCTTGAGTAACCGATTGCCTCGTATATGAAATTCAAAGTTCTTCATTGCACCATGTTGTTACGTAGATGTTAAGAATTTAGTAGACACAAATATAACCCTACAAGGGCACAGTATATACATAAAAAAATATTTATAATAAGTTAATATAATCTATAACTTTCGCCTGATCTTATGCGCCTGTGCAACACTGGTGAACATGCAATTATGTAATTTTAGTTAACTCAACTTTTTTTGCGGAGTAATTACACGAAAAATGAAAAGCCCAAAGAAAACAAAAGACTTACATTTCAATATGGAATAAACCTCCACATCCAATATCGGCGCAATCATTCCGTTATTTTGCGATTACCAGCCAATCTCATAACGTGTGCACACGAGCCGCCGCCGAGTGTAATATTTATTGTTCAATCAATCCATTATCTCGTAAGCGAAATTCAAACAGACAATTGATGCAGCACGAATCAACAGGGAATCATACGTATCGTGTTCACATACTCACATGCTTCTGTATGTAAGCCTTTCGATTTGTTTCCGTCTATCCGTTTCATAATGTATACTTCCATCGAAGCGGCTTTTTTAAGGAAAAACCACAAAAACGTTTTTTTTTTAATCCTTATTTTTCAGGCAAACCCTAATAAGTATTTCTGTTTTTTTTTTAATTTAAGCAAATAGCAATATAAAAAGACACTCGTATAAATGTGTTCAGAGTGAGACTAGCGTTTTATACGCTAAGCGTTTTTGATAGCTCATGTAGGCGCGTACGGACGCGCATTTACCACACGTGTAACTTATAAGCACGAGAGTTGGTGCGCTTATAAGCTCGTATAATCCATATAGATACCGACTCGCCACTACTGCTTCGAGCGACCACGCTGTACACGTGTTACTAGTGAGTTACACGTGTACGCGCGTTTATGGTTAAATATACTTTATTTCTCATTAGAATACAATTCACTTACTGAGAAACTTAAAAAATAAAGACTAACATAATTCTATGAGCGCGAGCCGCGCCAAAATAACAATAAAAAGTCCGTAGTCTTAAAACAAAAAAACAGTCGCCGCGCGAGATCGTTTAGTCTTTGAATCGCGAAATGTAGCGCGAGTGTCATAATCATAACCCCTTTACTAATATTCGTTGTGGGTCTTCTCTAGCCTGTGACCATATGAATTAATTAAGCACAATCTACACAGTGTAATTAAAAACTTGCTGTGTCAGTAAATACTCAACCTATTTGTAACATTGACAAGTTCTGGTCAAGATTATTGCTGACCTACGCCTCGTGTTCTAGTTTCGCTATTCGTGTCCCAGTTCTGCCACCCAAGTATTCTTGTGTATTAACGTAGCCTTAAATGGGTTAATTTTGAGCTTTTCACAAGATACTTACTTTTAAATAAATGGTGTCCATGTGAGATAGTATGTGTGCAAAAACAACGCAGTTCGTGAAACTTAAGAAGTCCAAAAAGCAGACCAGCTAGCCAGTTCTTTACATATGTCCAGCACACTGCCATTTTAACTTTTCTTGTGGTTTTTTAATTATTTAACTGTGTGACACTGTGAGTTATCCAAAAGTTGCGCTGGTTTTTCATATAGCATTTTAACATTCCGTCATTATGAATAGAAAATTTAACTTATCAGTACGTCTACCATGAGTTCTTAAAGAGCCTCTGTTGAGTCAAAATTGAACTAAACCGGTACCTTGATGCTATTGTTTTTTAGTTCTATTTCGACTCAACAGAGGCGCTGTACGAAATCCCAATACAAATGTTTTACGCGAACGATAACGTAAATTTATATTGGTAACTTATGGTATACGTACAGTTCTTACGTCTACCACAAGTTGCCACTTTAAATTTACGTTATCGTTCGTGTTAATTTTTTTAATGAGATTTGACATGACATGACATGACAATGCCAATTCCAATACATTATTTTCACGTGAACTATAACGTAAATTTAAAGTGGCAACTCGTGGTACACGTACAGGTGTAAATTGAGATACTTAAAATGTGAGAGAGCTCTGAATAAACCAGCTAAACTTTTGAACGAAGTTTTCAAGAATATTGGTGATAAGTTCGAAGAAACCTCTTTAGTAAAATTGGCAAAAACACTGCCTTTTCTTTCCACTCCGAAAAATTACACGTAACAGCAAAAGTTATGAAATAATACACAAAACTACTCGATACAATATGAAAGAATCCAACTCCAGGGAAACTACACGACAAGTCACTCACTCAAATATAGGAAGTTTGAAAAGTTCTATAAAGTATAAATAAAGAAAACTCCGCCAAGAACACTACGCTCTCAAAGTGGCGACAGTCAAACGCACTCGGTTGTGGTCTAGGTTACAAGATCTGCTAGAGATGATTCAAATTAAAATAAAATAGTCGTCGTTGAACAAACATTTAAAACTAACTTCGCCTGCGTTATCGTTACATATTATGGCCAAATTACATAAAATCTTTGTAAATTGTAGTACATGTGTAAGACAGTAAGGATGTAAAATGTGAGACAGGTAGATACCATTATAAGCATGAATAACGAGCTATTAGAGATTGCGAACTTTACTTTATTTTTAGGAATTACTCTCGATTCCAAGTTACACTGAGGTCCGCATATTTCAGCGCTTAGGAACACTTAGCTCGGCGGCTTATGCTGTTAGAAAAATAAGGCTCCTGACTGATATTGCACCAGCAAGATTAGTGTACTTCAGTTATTTTCACAGTGTTATAGCGTATGTTCTACAGTTGTTGGCCCGGCAGCGGATCTCAACACCATCTTTGTTCTTCAAAGAAGAGCCTTCCGCTCCATTTACAACCTTAGACCACGCGACTCGCTTCGTGAAGTATTCAAAGAGATATATATTTTAACTGTGTACTCTCAATTACACAGTTAAAATATATATCTCTTTGAATACTTTCTCTTTGAATACACACATATACACACACACACACGCAAACGCACATACACACATGCAAACTTCCTAGGTTGTCTAAAAGTACCAAATTTTGTTTTAAATTTTTTTTTAACTGTTGTTTAGCAAATTTATATGTACGAAGCTGAGAGGCGAGAGCCTGGTAATCTGTAAGACAGGTTTTTAACCTAGTGCGGATACCAGTCTCTCACATTAATAGCTCACCAAATGAATTGTTAAATGTAAGTTAGACCTAAAAGTGTAAGCTATAATTGTGAAAGAGAAATAAATGCTTTTTATTATTATTATTAATTTATTTGAGATAATCCGTAAAAACTTGCATCTCTTCAAGAAAAACAGTGATGTTCATAAACTCAATACTAGAAATAAAGATATACCCTATGTCACTCGCTGATAACGTAGCTTTATAATGGTGAAGTAATTTTGAAATCAGTCCAGTAGTTTTGGAGCCTATTCAATTCAAACAAAGAATCAAATCTTTTCTGTTTTTATTATTATAGTGATAGTATAGACTAGAGCATATGATACAATCCACTAATGGAGATCGTTTATTTTCATCGCTCCTTCCTCCTTAACGATCTTAGTTGTTAGATACGAGTGTCGTAGTAGCCTGATGAACTATAGTGTTTTTTGCTCATCACATGGGGACCTTTTTCGCGGTCCATCCCTGGCCGGTAATCTTCTATGTATACTAAAATTATAAAGAGGAAAGATTGTATTATTGTTTGTTTGTATTAAATAGGCTCCGAAACTACTGATTCGATCGTATAAATTATTTCACTAACAGAAAGCTAAGCAGAGTGTTATATTTTACTATGATTGAACAAAATATTCAGTGAAACATAATAGTTTAGGTAAATCAAGTCGGTGAAAAGCAGGCGAGATGTGATAATGGACACCTGGTCTCAATCATTTGACAGAACCAAGTCTGTCAGGGCAGCTCGTTTTTTATAATCTGAGGCAAAATCTCGAGTGGTGAGAAAAAATTCGATGAAGAGTGCTGATTTTTTTAACCATTTTGCCATTAGCGCTTGAAATGCCACATTCATCTAAAACTTGCACCACCCGCTTAGTTGGGTTCAGTCCGCTTGCTCCAATAAATCTGTCCTGCAATGTGCCACTGAACTCGCGGCGCTAAACCCTGTTTTACGACTGCAATAACTAAGCTTGCATTAGCCCTTGCTCTACCAGTGGAACTGAGTTGACGTCCTTGTCTCCGGAGGTGGGTGATAAGAATGCTTAACTTAAGAGCGTCATTTTCGAATGCAGATTCTAAGGAGATAAGGGTTATAAGTATGAAAGCCTAAAGCACAAGCATATATCAAATTACTTGTTGATGTCTATGAACCCCAACGTACCACTTTTAGAACACTTAATATGACTTCACATGATAGGGTTCTATTGCCACTGATGAAGAACATTGGTTATAAAAACTCGATAAAGAATGCTAATTTTCCTCAGTAATTTTTCCGTTGGCGTTCAAAATAGCACATTCATCTCAAGACTTGCACCACCCGATTAGTTGGGTTCAGTCCGCTCGCTCCAATAAGTCTGTCCTGCAATGTGCCGCGGAACTCGCGGCGCTAAAACCTGTTTTACGACTGCAATAACTGCGCTTGCACCAGCCCTTGCACCACCAATGGAACTGAGTTTACGTCTTTGACTCCGGAAGGGGGTGATAAGAATGTTTTAACATAAAGCATCATTCTTGAATAGAGATTCTACAGGGATAAAGAGTCGTAAAAACAGAAATTCCTAGAGCCGAGGCATAAATAGGAATTTTCGCACAAAACGAAAGTCCATTCATCTGTGAAACGTTGTGTGTCACTTTAAGAACTTCACGATTGGGTTCTATTGAGAAGAATCCTCCATTTTTCATCGACTGAATTTTATAGCCCGAAGAACAATAAGTACGTTTACTTTATTTTGACATCCTTTGCCGTAAGAGCAGCCCGTGGACTTATTGAAGCAGTGTAAAATGAGGTGTGATCGCAGCATTATAGATATCATTTAACAATAATGACAAACACGACTGTTGTGTACGTTTTGTATTTAGGTGGTGTATCTATTTAAGAATGTACTTATCAAAGTGTGTCCTACTACGCTGCGTTTTTTGGGGATTAATGGTCATCATGTACAAAAACCCAAAGATATACATACAAGTATAGAACTAGGTTAACAAAAAAGTTATTTATATTTGAAATCGTTTATTTTCGTCATTTATCATTTTCAAAACCCCCGTTATCGTATGGTCCCGTTTCAGAAGTCAACGCAGGGTGGAACCCTAAGTCTTCTGATTCTTTCCTAGCTGGTTTCCATCGCGGTGTTGGTGTAAATAGGTTTTTTCCTCTCTGTGAAGAAAATGAAATAAATAATCATTAAAAAATTAAGGAAATCTTATCTGTCATTGACATAAATTCAACATGTATCAGTGACGACGACTGGGATTATTCACAATAAATTATTATAATCTTATCTTATTACACGGAAAATTGAGTTTAGTACCAAAGTTATCATATCGAATCTAGAAAATCTTTATCAACAAAAATGTGAAATTCTTATTGCAATTTAATGAGAGAATCTGAATATTCTATGGATTTAATGAGATAGCATAAATAACCGGTTTTTCGATTTACGCACAAGAAATATCATTGGATTTTCGGTTGTTTTACACGATGGTTTAGTTATTTTAGTATTCAACGTCAAATTTACACCAAAGCTTTAAAAAAACATATTTTATCGTATATAAGTAGTATCAATGTGATGCACGATGCACTGTTTCCCAGAATTTCGTGTTACCTAATGAACAAAACCACTGTTGTATCCTTGATTGTGGTCAATGATGCAGGCCCGGGCCTGGCAGTGGTAAAGAATATGGGTTCATTTTAGTTAACATAAGTAGACATTGTCAGCCTCATATCTGGACCTCACGACCACTTTCCATCAGGTGGAGTGAGGTCATCTTGACGAGCAATAAAAAAAAAATACTGGTTTTTTCTCAAGGTCTTTTTAAATACTGGTATATGTTATGTCTTCCAAAATGTCCAAGCTTAAAAGAGTCAAATGAGTGCATCGGTTAAAACACTCAGATTTTAAATGTTCCATAATGTCAAAAAAATATGTTTAAACAAAAGATGTAACAAACACGATAACAATGGTGTAATTACAAGACCCTCTTGCGATTATCTTGAAACTTGAGCAACCATTTTGTCGTTTGAGAGCCCTTCGGTCAAGCCTCTTATGTCAACGAATGACGCTTGGACGGTTTGGGGGCCGGCTGACAAAAAATATTAGGGTTTTGAGGTAAGAGGGCGTAATAGTCCAAGTTGGGCATTCAGAACCTATCTGGAGTCTTTATACTTTTGTGCTTAGCAATAATAGGAAGTGGTTTGTATTCATTTGGCACATTAAAGAGGTCATGACCTAAGGTTGAGTATAACTTCGGAGTTTAGGACAACACGAATGACGTAAAGTTGATTCCAAAGTATTACGTTACAATTATGTCGATAGCGTTTTGCAAATAATATTTACACAACATTTTCTAAGTAGGTAAATGAATTATAATAGAAGTCAATTAGCCTATGACTTACATATCCTTTGTAGTAAGCCCAGCCAACCCCAACCGGGAACAGAACGAGAGTTGACAAACCAACTGCCCAACCTAGGAGGTCAGCGAACAGAGGGAAAACGTAGTCTCCGTATCTTGGTGAGGACCAGTCAGAGAAAATAAACGCCAAAATCCCCTGAAAAAGAAAAAAATAAATATTATGGTTTGGTTATCTATTTTCAGCTTAAATTTTCAGCTTCAGGGTTTTCAATTTCAAGCTAAAACTGTTTTAAAACGAATGCGAAACCCTTTTAAATCTTGCAATCCGAATTGCAATTAAAATTCTTATTCATAATCTATTGATCATCGATTTCACAGAAACATTTGATGAGTGTCAGTACTGTCAGCTTTTACAAAAGCGACTAAATGTTTTAAAACATTCTGAAACCAACTGCAGATTGAATTGAATAATGATGAAACAAATTAAAAACAATCATAGTTTTTGAAAATCAACCCCATAACTAGTGAAATTAGGGATGAAATGCTGTAGAAAGTGTTTTAATTTAAATTACCTGCCACAAATAAATGCCTATTGTTAAACAAAATGTATTGCGGAAGAAGTCGCAAACGATGAATGAAAAATTAACAGTGAAATACACTTACAATGCTGCCCAAAGGAACGATGAATGTCCAGACAGCCTTCCAATAGAAGCTTTGTACAACGTTGAACTTCATTCCCATGTCAGCTAAATCCGCCATGGCTCGCTTAATTCCGTAGCTCCACGATACTGCAGTACACTATTTATCAGAGGATTGGTAATTAATATGGATTCAAGCGGACCTTCCCAATGCGGCGTATTTGCTATTCCTAAGCGAAGACTTTCGTCCGAATTCTGAAACGTCGTTCAAATATGAGCAACCACTACAATTTTCTGCTGAGAATTTTAAACAGTATGTTGAACATAACAGTATTGGTTTGTAGGAAGCTCAAATTGTAGTTACGTTTCTAATTTCAGAATTACCTAAGTCTTCAGAAAGAAATAGGAAATATTATTGCTAAAAAAATCCTTTGATTTTAAACACAAAAAAAATTGCAGATAACTGTTATGAGAATGAAACAATGGACGAAAGAGAAATTGAAATCTAGGTAAGTACCTAAAGGAAAAAAAATGTTATTGTTAATAAAATGTAGAATCATGCAGATTAACAAAATCATAAATACTTTTCATATTTAAAGTTTATTTCAAAGTGTCAATTTAAAAATTGTATGATCTATGAGGTCATTTATTCTACAATAATGAGCGAAAATTCTACATTCTTTAAATAAATATATAGTGAAAACAGAGCGCATAATATTTGGACAATCTTTAGATTCAGTTGTAATTAATTGGGCGGGCCTAATTTATTAATACTTAATTTTAGTACATTTCCATCACTACAAAATACTAACTATGTACCTATTTGATTAGGCTATTTAAATGAGGTGTAACAATTATGCAGTTTGGACCAAGTTAAACAGTTAAGTAATAAATAAATATCCCTGGACATTATTCCACACAGCGCCATCTAGCCCCAAAGTAAGCTAATTAAAGCTTCTGTTATGGGATACTAGACAACGGTTATACATACTTAAATACATTTTCTTTTGTAAATACATACTTATTATACATAGGAGACACCCAGACCAGTACAAACAGACATGTTCATGCACACAAATGTTTGTACTGTGCGGGGATCGAACCCGCGACCTCTGGTGTAGTAGCCAACTTCTTAACCATTACACCAAGTCGGTCGTCAAAAAGAAAAAGTGTTCGCATTCTGGAGTTATTTTTATGTTATTTTAATTATAATCTGTTTTATTATCTACTAACATACTATCATATCGCGATACCGCTTAGTTACACTAAAAACGATTTTGTGCACTCCTTCTTTCAAAGTAGTTTAAAATATATGAAGCCGTAACACCACCTGCTTAGTTAAAAGTAGGCAAAAGAGTTTAAATTTTGTCACAAAAGAATAAAGTTCAATGGAGAGATATTAGTTAAAGCTATCTTAATATCAAAACCACTAGCTGTGGCATTCTATAGGCTGTATACTCACAGACATTTGTTTTACATATTACTTACATTGCCATAAGGTTTGTTGAATGTTTTTTTTTGTTTAAAATACTGTACTTTGATGTTCATATTATAAAAAAATATATGCAGCCTTTTTCACGAGTAAGACTTGGAGAGGACTCTCAAAAGGTTCCACTGAAAACCAGCGCCAATGTTACTGTTGGCCACCTTTTCGGTTGCAAGATTGTAAATTGCATTCTAATTCATAATCATGTACTTTTTGCTCCGAATACATTTTATTTCTAACTTCGTTTCTTTCTTTCTTTTTCTACACTCATAAGCTTATTACTACTCACTGGTAATGAGACCATTAACGATAATTAACGAGTAAAATTTTTATTGATTTACCTCTGCTAAACCGATAAGCAGGATGGCCCAAGAAGCAGTATTCCACTCAAGTATGGTGAACAGATACACTCCTCCACTGAAGCACATGGGCAAGCCGAGGAGGAAACAACAGAAACATGTCGTAGCCGTGACCTGCAACAAATTGCCCGGATTAGTATCTTTTTCCTCAATCAAGTAAGTATGTCACTCGCTGAACGGTACAGGAAAAACAGTGAAAACCTGAAACGCTAATTGGGCGGCAAAATATATAGGAAAGCGTTAGCAAACATATTCTGTCTATGTACAGAGGCCGTAGGAGAGAGAAACACTTGAAAAGGTTTCGTTTTAGAAACGTTCGAAAAGCATAGGATTGAAGTTCATGATATTCTGATTTTGCGAGTTAATGAAGATTCCAAATGTTTTATGGTATGACGTCATGTAGAAAAGATGGCATGCGTGCTGCTCATGACTAGGGGCTGAAGCAAAGTGTGGTAGAACAAAATCAGAAAAACAAACTTTTGTCGAATGAGTTTTATTTCCGAATAAACTCTGAAACAAGTTGTATAACAAGCTACACTTAGTTTCGGGGCAGAGAAAGAAACACTGACTTGTAAAGTATTGCAACTTTTTAAGTACCTAGTTCAGGTGATAAAAAAACAAAATTCCAGAAACTTAATAAAAAAAAATGTTAACATTTCAAAATAGCTTCAGATTACTACTAACCATCCAATAGTTTTTTCTCAAATGCGGCCAGGTATCCACAATGGCTGTGTTGATGGCTTCGATACCAGCAAACTGACATCCAAGACCAAGAATGAACAGCATGAAGAAGAACAGAATTGCCCACAGCTGGGGAAGTGGCATCTGGAGAATAGCTTCTGGGTATACAACGAACACCAACCCAGGGCCTGATTCAGCGACGTCTGTGAAGTTAATTGTTTTATAAAATAACTGGCTGTCCGTCAGCAGCTTCGCCCGCGCAGACTGTCTTTTCCGTCAAAATATAACCTTAATTCTAAAAAAAATATAGCCTATGTCACTACCTGATAATGTAGCTTGGTAAAATTATTTTTCAAATCGGTCCAGTAGTTTCGGAGCCTTTTCAATACAAACAAACAAACCTTGCCTCTTTATGATATTAGTTAAAAAATAACACTGAAACTGTAGGTTTTTCTTAAATTTATTTAGAAACAGTATGAAGGTTAGTTAGTTTGGTAGAGGAGCTTCTGAAGTACAATTATTATTTTAATCTTTTTTGGTATGTATTTTTGGCTATAAAAGCTTAAAACAAAAACATGTATTCATGATAGTCCATAATGCAACTCGGTTTTTTTAGTTAAAATGTTCCTACAGTTTGAGATACAATGATAATGCGTCACGCTTTCACATTGAAGATGTTCATGTTACAACCAAGCATGCTCTATCTATATTGTTGAATGCGTCAGCGTTTACTAAAGGGTTCACAATCAAATAGTTAGTTTAAAAGAGGTAAGGACCTAGGTAATTCCTTCGTCCGTAAATGAGATAGCCATCTGAATAAACCTCCTGCTCAACAACACTGAAAAAAAAACAGGTCCCTAATGAGCTCTATATCTTATTTTTTCTTACTGACTTAACAAAAATTCTCCTAACCCATACAGGGTCAGCGCAAGCAATACCTCTACTGATTTACGTGCAGGCTACAATAATCGCTTACCATGCCTGTTAGCCAACGAGATGTATACAAAAAAAAAACCAACTTCAAAAAAAACTATTCCAAAACAAAGCACTAAAAAGTAAAGAAATAATTGGGTATTCTTCTAAACTTATACGATAATATAATGTAGGTACAATTATTGTTATTGTTGGAGTCGTAAAATTTTTGTTTATTTCTTGATTTTCAGTGAATAGTTCTTATTTATTTTAAACATCTAAAAAGTATCGTCCAATTGCTTCTAAGAATTGAAGAGTTCCGTTACTTTGTCATGGATCCCATAGTCAGAACCTGACACTCATCAAACTACCCTTGAAGTATATCCTTTCCAATAAAAAAAGAAGCATCGAAATCGGTTGGCGTGATAATAAGTTATTCGTCCATTTGTCGCGCATATGGTTTATCTAGATTTAAGACTTATATGGATATCACATGGATGCCACTGTCAGAACTTGACCAAATTAAAATGGAACCACACGGGCACCATCAGCTTTCAAATAAATAAAGAATTATCAAAATCGGTTGGCGTAATATTAAGTTATTCGTCCATTTGTCGTCCATTTGTAGCGCATTTTGTCTATCTAGATTGAAGACTTACTCGTATATGGTTTTTTCATGGATGCCACTGTCAGAACTAGACTAAATTAAAATGAAACCATTCGGGAAGCACCAGCTTTCAAATAAAAAAAGAATGATCAAAATCGGTTCACTCAGTCGAAAGTTATGAGGTAACAAACATAAAAAAAAACAGACAGTCGAATTGAGAACCTCTCTTTTTTTGAAGTCGGTTGAAAAGGACTTTTATTGGATAAAAACAAATACTTAATTACAATTAACAGTAACAAATTATTTATCACAAAACAATGAAAGTACGAGTTATTCGCTAAGAGAGATAATGCTCGCTCAGTAAGCCGAGAATATTGCCAATATAATGTGACAGGCCGATAGCAGAGGCTTTATTATAACCTTCGTATCGGGTGTAAATATCATTTTTATCTCAATATCGTAATTAATACACCGATTATTAATGACGTGTTAATTTCTGTTATGAAACTCGAGCGCTCCGAGATAACATTTCCGAATTTTATTTTTAAGTACGTAGCTTTTTAACTAGTAAACATGCCCGGAGTTATTTGAGTCTTTTAATTAGCAGAAAAGATGTCAAAGAAAAGTTTTATGTCTACGACCTTGTTAACGCAAGTATGATTACCTAAATATACAAAGTACCTTTAAAACAGGTAAAGTTCGTTTAACCTGAAGCAAAGTGTAATAGTCTCCCGCGTTTTCGCCTGCAGAATAGTAATTATCCTTTAGTATTTCACTACTAGGCGAAGACTTTTATCATTAAACCTAGTCATCCTTACAAGAATTCATATGTTATTATTAAGTACCGTAATTATTATCCAGATTAACTTAATATTAAAACCTCTAATTGACCACTTCTACTTTTAAATTAACTTTTGAGGGTTAGTATTCCACGGAAATAAATTTAAAAAAACCAAGGCTTCAAACCTTTGCATGTACAAGTGCACCTCGACGCTTATTAATCGGTGCGTGTGTTCTGCCCACTCGCTTCGCTCGCTAATCCATGTCGTTCGCCGCGAGCGCTGTTTGTCGCGATGAATAACTAACCGCCACATGTTTGCAGTGCTCGGTTTGTGGACGGGTTGAAAATTAAATGAAGGGGCACTATACCACTTCCTAACAATTATTTCAATGTAATAGTTTTGTTGAATGTAATTTTCATTTTCACGAAATAATTAATACTTTGAATGCCGGGAAACCAGGCACGATTGAAAATCTATTATTTAATGGTCGTGAGTGACATTTTTGGCGGTAAACACGTTGATAAGGGCAGCATAGATTGAATAAGTATGAAAATAATTAATTACTCCGATTTCATTATTTTAATATCTGAATGAAATTATAATATCTTTGTGATTTCCTGTACATAAATACTTCAGTCAAGACAATTCATGTGTGATTCTTTTCATTGAAATTATATTGACTGTAATATTACTTTGTTTATTTCAGCATCGATAGCATAGAAAACCAGAAAAATTCATCAAGGTCCGAATTTTTTTTTTTTTAGTTTTCTATCTTTCGATATATTGTTTTTTTTTACCAGAAAATACCAGCACAATTAACTTTTTAACCTAGGTAAAAGAAATCGCTGTGTATCTTTGCTTTCAGGTAATTGTTGACGACAGTTATTAAAAGTAACCAAAGCTTAATCTCAACATGAGAGTTAAACAGGCAAGTTAATGATTGGTCCAGGAAAGGTCACGTTGTTTCCTACGTGAGGATTACCTCTGATTATACACTAACACAAAAACACGTGAGCCTAGCATGACCACTGTTGCAGGGTACCTACTCACTAACTCAATATCCGTAGTTTCAGGAAAATTAACATGGTCATCTATATACAAAGTCGTGTTAGTTACACCACTTATAACTCAAAAACGAGTGGACTGATTTTTATGATTTTTGTGTTTTTTTTTGGGATTTGACTATATCGGGAATAGGATATTAAGTATGAAGAACATTGGGATATAGACGAAAAAAGAAGCAAAAACATTTTTTCATACTAAATGTTCACAGCTGTCAAGCATTTGCCAATAACTTTTGACGGAACGAAGTTTGTCGGGGCCGCTAGTATTGGTATAAAAACGAAGATGATTTCATGTATTTTTGTACTCTTGAATGTGATATTCAGCATACACAAACAAATAGTCAAGAATATCATATTGTTGTAGGTTTTTTTGATATATTAGTTTGACCGAAAGTACGGACAATGCGTTAGTGAGTAGGCCCCTGATTCGGTGTTTTGAGCTTTGTCTCTTTTACGTTTATTTAGTCTGTACCAATCTTGGCATGAGTTTTCTTGAAATGATTTTTAGAACATGGCATTTTTATGAAACGCATAGACGGAAACACATCGAATAGCTTACATACAGAAGCATTTAAGTACGTGTGCGAACACGAAACGTATGATTCCCTGTTGATTCGTGCTGCATCAGTTGTCTGTTTGAATTTCGGTAGCGAGATAATGGATTGATTGAACAATAAATATTACACTCGGCGGCGGCTCGTGTGCACACGTTATGAGATTGGCTGGTAATCGCAAATGAACGGAATGATTGCACCGATATTGGATGTGAAGGTTTGTTTTATTTCAAAGTGTGGGGTTTTTTTTTTTGTCACGAAGTTATTAGGCGCTAGCCATGAGCAACACGCTACTTTTGTTTAGATATTACAAATTTATGTAGTTACTTTTTACTATCTCGCAAGTCCAGTACATCTACCACGAGTTGCCACTTTAAATTTACATTATCGTTCGCGTAAAAAAATGTATTGGGATTTGACATACTCATGTCATGTCATGTTTCATCCCAATACAATTTTTTTACGCCAACGATAACGTAAATTTAAAGTGGCAACTCGTGGTAGACGTACTGCTGTGGTTTCAACCATCTCGTAACGATTGTTACTTATTATTAAGATTTTCATAAAACTTAGTTCCTAACACGACACGTTTAGTGGGTGTTTGTTTAACATTTTTGTTTTCAGTGCTCAAAAAAAATTAAAACCTTAAGCACTTTTGCTATACAAATTGATCCGCTAAAGTATAGCCATTCATAGCTCAGTTTGTATGAAGTGACCGAAAACAAAATAAGTCGTAATAGCTTTGTCGTATTTACATGTATCTACTAATGTCTTGGTCATTTATACGATTATGGATGATACAGTATGGTACGTCTTAAATCGAACCCTAGCGCAGAAAACAAACAGTGGTGTCCTCAGTAATAAATTAATAAAAGAACAATGTTAAAGGCACAAGTATAAAAAGTAAGTTCGAGAGAGTCTCACCATCGATGCTAACGCCCATCTGCGCTGCCTGGAATCCGAGTACGGCGAAGATGGTGAAACCGGCGTATATCGATGTGAAGAAGTTGGTGAAGCTGACGAACACTGCGTCGAAGTGGCAGTTGTTGCTGTAGTTATTATACGAAGCGAGGGTCACTAGGGAGCCACAGGCGACACCAAATGAGTAGAAGATCTGGATAAAGGGGAAAGAAGAATACTTTAGCTTCTGCAGTGAGTCTTACGCCCGAATCCAGAAACGATAATCAAAAGTTGAGCATCTTTAAATTGATTCTGTCCTGTCATATGTCAGCAGATGTGAAAGGGACAGGTATACATTTACAAACTCAAGCTTGATTTTCGTATCTAGATTCGGGCGTTAGTAACTTTGATCGACAAAATAATCTTCAAATAAGTTTTTCAATATGATTGGCAATTTTATATAGTGTTTGGTATTACTACAGTAACCTATGTACACAGATTTGAAAATTAAGATCAACATAATATCGTAACCTAAATTCATTTTGCCCATAGACCTGCAAAATTACGAGATCACTATAATATTATCAATGATAATTTCCTTGCATTTTCGTATCACGTACTCGTAGTTGAATAATTGATATGGTTACGCTTAGGAGTATATTTTACGTTTTATAACTGTTACTTCAAAAAAACGTATAGTAAGTTGACTAGTAATTTCTTCAAAACATTTATAATATTTACTCTAGCCTCTCTTTTTATTTTCTACAATCCTTTGAAGTTGCTTCGAAACTTGTAGTAAAAGAGTGCTTATGCTAATTACATGCTTTAAATGTTTTCACGGTGAATAAATTTCTCATAAAAACTTTAGGGAAGTTCCCTCGGAAATGGTGTTCTGTTATGTTGCAAATTCCTTATAGACTGTTCACATTTGGGTATAAGAAGAGACTAGTTAGTTACTAAGATAATGTACAATTTATTCTATGAGCACTACTATGATTTTTTCATAAATGCCTAAGTATTAAAAAAAAATCTAAAGTCGACTATTTGCTCATTTTAATCAATATTAAATGCTTAATAAATACAGTTTTGCGTAAAGTAATGATATTTTCAGAAGGCTTAGTTATTTTAGTTATGATAAACAATCTCAAACAATAAAATAGTATACCATAGTATTAATATCTAATAAAGCCAGTTAAATAAAAGATTTACCAGAACTTTGTGAAATCAAAACAAGCTTAAGTATTTTGTTGTTAGTCTTTAAACGAAAATCAATCAAAACACTTCCTTCTAATTTCAAACTTTAAATGTGCCAAAACTTTACATGTCAATGTGTCTCAGTGTGAACAAATTCTGATCATAACGAGCGAACTCACTGAAGTGGAATAATTTTATTAATCACTTGGAAGATTGCTTATTTAGGAACACCTTAGAAGACGTTTAATGTGAATCCATTTATCTCGATAGATTAATTGCTGTTTGAGAAGTTTATCTGGCTGTAGACACGCTCCACCAAAGCTCTGTACATAAAGGTGCATTTAGACTAAACGAGCGAATGCTCATTCTATTCCCACTCTATCAATCTTTCTGTAAACAGAGACAGCGCATTATTTCGTTGTTCCATCTATGTTCGCGGAGACCCTAGAGCACGAACTAGAATGCTCGTTCTAGATTTCTCGTACTTTTTCATTAAACATATTTTGGTGTAAATGAAAAACCAATTATCATTGACACTAAAAGATCACGAAAGAACATTCTTGCTCAAACTCTAGCTATATGTTCGTTTGGTCTAAATGCACCTTTAGAATATAACTTTTCATGTCACAAGTATTTAACCGTCACGGCTCACTGTGGACTTACCATCAGCACTCAATGTCAAGGTTTTTTTAAATATAAAATTAATAAACGTAATTGGATGTATATATAAATGTTAAACAACAAATTACCGTTTTGACAGTTGATTTTGGCTTCACAAATGGGGTACGTTTTTTAGTGAACTATCCTTTTGTATAATTTATTCTTAGTATTTTACCATAGCAAAGCTTTTGAAGTTCTAAGTAGCATAGTTATCTCTTGTGGACAGAGGTGATCTCTATTTTAAAATCTGACTACGTAATAACCACGAGCATCAAAAGCTAAAAATAATTTTAAATGCAGATGTGAACGAAGATTTTGGAGGATATTTTTTTTCCAGTTGTCATTATCATTAGCCTAAGATCGGCACCCCAAATGAACTGGGTTGTGCCAGGCATCTGTCACTCCATGTAGTTGCTTGCGATAATCACCTACGAGCCGCCGGGTCATCCTCGACCTATTTGGCAGTTGGTTGTTAAAACCCGCGTAGAGCATTAGGGTGCGTTTCCACCCAAGATGAGATGTGCAAGGATGGGTTGCGAGGAATGTGTTTGTTAAGAACGAATAGAATCGCTTCATTTACCTAGCTTCGCGACTTCGCTAATTGTACGCAAATCTTGCGGTTGAACTGACGCGATGAAGTAAAGTAAGGACTAACTACTGACTTCTATATCGAAAGAGGCAGCCCTGGCAATATATGCCTGTCACATGACGCACGCACTTACAATTGACAAAATGGTAAATTTTCTATGATGTGATTTATCTGTTACGTAATAACTATTAAGTAATCTGTGGTTGTGCCCTAAATATTTTTCACTCTATTCATACATGCCAGTACATACGAGTAAAATAAAATTATTAGTACAATAAAATCATACCTGAGATGCTGCATCTCCCCAGACTCTGGCCTCGAGTAGAGTCTCCCATTTTGGTGTTAAATAGAACATGATCCCATCGTAAGCGCCTTCTAGCGTCACGCCTCGAACTAACAATATTGTCAGCATCACATATGGAAACAGGGCCGTGAAGTACACCACTTTTCCAGCTGTTTTCACACCCTAAAACAATAGAGAAAGATACTTTTGTCATTTGGTTTTAAAGAAAATACAATGTGCTTTATTTATTTATTTAAAAACACTCGCATGCTTAAAGACTAAATCCAAGGTGCTCAAAAGTATATACGAACTTGCTAGTTTTTGTAAGTTTTGAACAAAAGTGAGCAATACCTAAAGCTACTACATTTTTAAATCAATGCTAAAATAATGTAATGTAAAAAACTAGTGATTTTTCTAAAATCCAAATACTATTTTTGGGATATTATATTTCGTGACCATTTTTTTCGTCCGTGGAGATAGGATTCACGGCCTAGAATACATATTTTTTCAAGCTACTTCCTAAAAGAGATAACATCAATTAAAATAGTTTATAAATGCTAGACAGACGCATTAATTCTCTTAAAATATTTCCATTTCAACTCTCAACTGAACTTTCCCGAGGTCTTTGATAGAAACATTCGGTTTCTGGCATGACGAAGGCGTTTCACATCGATTCACTCACCTTAATTACGCACAAAAACGCAATAACCCAGGACAAGAAAAGTGTCCCGACCAAATGCCATTGAATGCTTCCCCAGTTTGACCAAGAAGAGTCCCCCCTTCCGAGTACTCGTTCACTAAAACAAAAAACACAGTGATTATAGAATGAAGTAAGGCGACTTCTGTTGAAAGTCTGGTTATGGTTTCGTAAGTTCTCGACTAGTAAAAGCAGTCGCCTGATTAGACGACGCCCAACAAGTCCGAAAACCGACGAATACATTCACCTCAATGGAGGTTGCGAGTTCGAATTACGCTTGATACCCTAACCAAGTTGTGTATCAGTATTTATTCATTTATTTATTAGGTACACAAGACAGAATTATAACAAAAACATGACAAACAAAAAAAAAAGCGAATCTTACACAATGATACGCTATAACTCCACAAAGATGTGTACACAGCAAGTTTAACAATAAGTAAGACAAGGTCAACTACTTTCAGCGGAGAATTAATCTATTAAAGGAATATTCTAAATATCAATAAATATATAATATAAATATCAATAGCTAAATATAAAATATTTTCTATGAACATATATTTATATGTATTAGTATATAAATAAATATATATGTGTTGCTAAAAATATTTCTATATAATCATTTATGTATACTTATAGATATACTTATTTCATTTATTCTAGTGTAAGACTGTCAAAAATCTAGCTTTCATTAATGAAAAACATCGTTATAAGTTATTTTTAAAGCTGGTTGTACCAGCATTGAGCTCGTGTGATATCCCTTGGGAAATTCGTTTTTATATCGGGGTTTGACATAATTTTTCCTTTTGTCACGTAGTTCAGAATGGATGAAAATACGTAGGTATTCACTGATAACTCTGTGAGCATAACTTTTTTTCACAGACGTACTTTCTGCACTAACGAAATTATTCATAATATCATCGCATTTTTGATAAGGGTAAAGATTTACCGTTATCAAACAGTGTAATCATTGTGAAATATTGAATAGTGTGAGAACTAGCAGTTAACTTGTACATTCATACCATCACGACTATATCTCAAACGGGATAGTCCGAAGCAAGCTGACTGCAGTTGCCGTCAGACTACACGAAATGCTCAGAGGCACAGATTTCACCAAACGTATTAGAACTTAACATTGTAGGCGGTGAACCTTACACCGTTCAGGTGGATTTATATTTGTCTGACGTGTCGTGTCTTGACTCATCAGAACGGACATACTAAATGTATGAAACCAATTTGTTCTGCCGAGTCAAGACACGACACGTCAGACAAATATATCAGGACCCTTAACAGGGATGCTTTGGATTTTTTTTTTCCATCAACCGTTCTTCATCACACCGGAGAGTTACTCGCAAATTTAGCATTGAACACAAAGTTCTAGTAAGATTTGAACTCAGGACCGCGGGATCCGAGCTGTAATGCTTTATCCCTAGGCCACAACTCTGTCAACTTGTTTAATGAAACATAATAAAAACTTACTTGTAAAATTCTTCCGAAGCCAAAGTCCTCGTAACATTAGTATACCATGGTACGAATTCGGTTCCGTTTGCGCAGTGTGTTGCGTTGAACTCTTGGAATCCAGTTCGGACACAGATGTCACCAATGCTATAACAATCTCTCATGAAGTATGTCTGGGTTTCAGAACCAGTATAATTCCTTGCCCTGCATTCTTGATCGTAAGCGCCACTGTAACAAACTGTGATACGATTACTGTAGCTTAAAATTTGATTCAAAATCTTCAGTTTAATTCAAATAAACTCTGAATTTACACTACACATTCAAAATTGAGAGAAAGGATAGTATAATAAAATAAACTTACAGTCAGTGTTAAAGTCGTTGTCACAAGAACCCCATCCAAGGTTTCCAGCAATCGACACTATAGTGTAGAACAGTGTCCACGCAATAATGATCATGTAGTAGATTGAAACCAGGCTGATGACGACGATTGTGCAGTACCCAAGGCCACTGAAGAACGGAGATATAGCACTAAATGCATGTGTTGGTCCTAGGCCACTGAACTGACCAACGTATAACTCCAGGTAGAAAATTGGCAGTCCAATGAATAGCAACATTATGAAAAATGGTATCAAAAATGCACCTGAAACAAATTAAAGAGTTAATACTACGATCTTCAACTAGCCACGATCGAAGCTTAAAACTTTCTATTCAATTCTAACACCATCACAGATAAGCCGATATACTCGTAGTTCATTCCATCCACGCCCACACAAGTGGCGTTATTTTACATGATTTTTAATACTAAATTGGTGACAAAAGTGCACGCGGCCTGCTGAACACCAAAGACATCTTTCACGCATTGCCGACCCTCAAATGTACAAGATCATTGTGAAGGCAGACTGTGAAGATGAATTCCCTATAGCGAGCGAGCGGTGAAGTGAAAGAAAGTAGCCGTGGACATTATATCGAACAGATCTATTAGCAGTATGGTATGGTCATCATCATCATTCGCAACCATAAGATGTCCACTGCTGAACATATTGTGTGTGTACACAATGATTTACAAAGTGACATACAGCAGTGCGTCTACCACGAGTTGCCACTTTAAATTTACGTTATCGTTCGTGTAATAATACAAGTGGCAACTTGTGGTAAACGTACTGGTCGTCCGTTCCTCTTGCAGGTCCTCTTACGATGCGTTTGCTTTTCTGGTAAACTTTGAGATGTCAATTTATTCCCATGATATTCTTACCTCCACCATTTCGGTAGCAGAGGTACGGGAATCTCCAAACATTGCCGAGGCCTACCGCGTACCCAAGGCAGGCTAGTATGAATTCCAACGGGCGTCCCCATGACGCGCGGTCAGGGTTGTCTGATTTCTTCCCCGAAACTTTAGAGCCTGATGGCGGTTCAGTGCCATTGGAGGCTGACTGCAACAAAAAATTACGGTTATCAAAGATCGTTATATTTCTATTAGTTAAATATTTCATCATAATTAGCGCCTGCACTGGAGCGGATTTAAAAAGGTCATATTTTTCATGTTTTTTTGTGTAATTAATTTGTAAGATTTTGATTAGAGTATCATTTCCGTCTATATTCAGCATTATATATATTCAGCACTTCGTTAGTTTAAAACAAATCGAATTGCCACTTTAAATTTACGTTATCGTTCGCGTAAAAAAAATGTATTGGGATGACACATGACATAACATGACAATGTCGAATCCCAATACATTTTATGCGAACTTTAATTTAAAGCTCGTGGTAGGCGAACTGTTTTGCATTTTTAAACAAAACTTTAATTTGTGATTACATAATATTTGAGTTTCGACGTAATACTTCATTACTTACAAAATTCGTCCAAGACAATCCGTCACAAGGGGACATGATTTAAGAGTTAATTCAGCATCACTCTTCAAATATAAAGACAAAAGATATACTGTGTGATATTAAAACATACACAATTACATTTGTTTCACCCAGACTAAGTGAATTTACTTCTTAAATGTAAATAAGTGAATAACATGATTTATTTATAAACAATTCGTGCCGTACGCTCTTCGCCGAATGCTATTATATCAAACCCAGCCCAAAACCTTTCATTCCATTAGCAATCGGTTAATGTATTCCGTAACCAGATTCACAGTTGTTATCGCCAATGAAGTAATTAAACAACTTCCGGTGGACGAAAATCAGGCTGTACTCTAAAACTTAATCCCTTCAAACAAGGGAATAATCGCTCTCATTTAAATGTAAATTCGTCGGGTTTGTGACGAGGACAACAATAAGGTCTGCAAGTTTCGTTCGATTCCCTATTCAAATAATATTATGCACAAGTTCGTCTTGGATCGCGAGAGGCAAGTTTTTACCCACATACTTTATGTTTATGACTCAGAATTGCGGGAGGTGTGGAGATGAAGGAGTTTTATTTTATTTTATTTTTACTTTACATTACAACATATACCTATGACTGTCGGATTTTTTAATAATGTTTCTGTTGTGCATACCAGAACTAATATTTCGTTCAAGTTTTGCAAAATATTGGCGTCACTCATTTTTTTTATGGTAAGAATCATGGTGAATGCAAACATGTAGTTTATTTTACAAAGTCACTCGTTAGAACACTGAAGCGGATATTATTATAAAAACTGTATTTTTTTATTAAATGTTGGATTCATACATTTATAAAAGATGATTTGCTATGTAAGTTTACTAAAATACAAAACGAATGTTATGATGCACAAAATTAAATGTTTAGAAAGTAAATCATTGGTAGCTTAACAACATTTGCGAATTGAAGTACGAATAAAATTCCCTAGGCTACCTACTCCATGCCACTTACTGTCCGTGCATATAGTCTTCTTAAGCACTGCTACCAGACAGAGTTGGATAAAACTTTGCTCTGATTTCTGCGAACATATGTGGGGCAATGCACCTGTGTCCAACTCGGGGTCCTGGCAAAGTTTTAAATTGCTTCTGAACACACCACAACTGTTAGTGAGAATATAAGTAGCTAGGCTCTCTGGGGCTATTGCTTAGGTAACGTTCAGTACGTAGCCGATATTAGGAAGTTTCGGAACTAAAGTGCAGAATAGAGTACCTACAACAATTGATTCGAGTTTCTCTTGCCAGTTAGTGATATCAAGGTGGTAGCATTGTTGGGGTAACAACATTTTGGTTCTTGGGGTGTTTCATTTGCGAATACCATTTAGATTTGTTTCTAGTTGTTTATGTTTGGGTTTTTCGAATACGTGAGGCTTTACTTAATTTATAACGACTTCGTAAATCGTTTGATGTTTAAATGAAAAAACAAATGCTAATTTTATTGATAGATAGTTGTGATTAAGGAATACATATTGAATTGTTTAAGACAAAAAAAAAAGCTGTGGTTCGGCGCATAAGCAAAAACATCTTTTTTATAAACATAACCTAAAATCTAAAAGAAATATATTTTGTATGCTGCCACTAATTTGGTCTTGGACATTAATAATTATATCAACCGTTAGCGACACAGCATGAAATGAGGAGGGCAAAAATATAGGGCAGCCAGCCTAGAAACCAAAAACAACATGCGATATATCATTGGAAAGGATTTTTTATGTACTTTAATTATTGTTATGGCGGGAAGTATCAAATCACTGTGTGAATAAAGTTATGGCGCAATAAAGCCAGACTCCTTTTCAAAAAAAGTGTTAATATATTATGTTTATCATCAATTTCTTGATTTTTATTGTAAAACTGACATAGTAAAGTACCAAAAGGATAAAATCAATTGATAAAAACAATATAAGCTGATTTAGATTTATATTATACATGTAATCGATCTAGCTAGATTGATAACAATTATATAGATTTGACGTTTATATTTGACATATCTTGCTCTCACTTACCTTATGCTACCTACTAATGCTGCTAGATTGGACCAACAGGCATTAAATGCTAAAAGAATAAATACGTAGGTAAACCCTCAGTGTGCGAGTACAACTCGCCCTTAACTGATTTTATCCTTTAGGTACTTTACTATGTTAGTTTTACAAAAAAAAATAAGAAATTGATGATAAACATAAAAATAAACACTCACATTTTTGAGTAGGAGTTTTTTTTTTATGTCTAGCTTTATTGAGCCATAACTTTTTCTACAAAGTGATTTGATACTTACCACCTGAATAATAATTGAAGTAAAAAATCTTTTTCAATAATATATCGCATGTTGTTATGGGTTCCTGTGCTAGAACGCCTGTCCTCCTTTGATAGTTCCAAAGACAGTCTTCATGAAGTTCTTCGAACAAGCCCCTAGTTTTAAGCGGCGGTTAGTTGAGCGTGTTTCTGGGAAGAGCTTCAAGATGGATGTAGTTAAGTTCACCCAACACCCAAGATTCCAAACCATTTTACCTCACATTCTAAAAAATATTGCGAAATGTTTAAACAAACTCTTATTAGGTGAATGAAGGAATATGAAATAGATTTCCAAATATTTCTTAGGTATGGGTTAAAAGTTTGCTAGGTTAAGATAAAGTAGGCTGCCGGTTTTGACTTCACGTAAGATAAGTAGTAATAGTTGGCCTAGTTAAGACCACCACCAAAGCTTACCAAAGAAGTAGTTAGACACGACCTTCGTATGCTGAAGAGAACAACAGAAGAAAGAAGAAGATAAGTACAATTTTAGGAAAGATTTGTGCATTTTTTGCGCTTTTTAATTTACAAGTTTCATTTTACCTATTTTTTATTTTAAATATTAAATTGTTGTTAATTTTTACTATTGGTCTGCCTAATTATGTATGTCTGTTTTTATCTTAAATACAATTCTGTGGTCAACATTTTTGTAGTTTTTATTTTATCACTTTGATTTAGCTATCCATAGAGGCTTTATATGTTTAGGATTTATTTGAGAAATGAAATAATTAAACAAGGCTAGGCCTTGCGGTATCATCATAGTATTCACTGTTAGTATAAAAAAATGATATTCGATTCGTTAATGTATTAATTCAATCAATCAATCATTATTAATGTGACATTAACTGATTTTATCGTTCGCAATAACGATCATCCAAAATTTAATTATTACAATATTTATAAATTTACAATCACTGTTTGCACCAAATAATAATGTTTATCCATTATTGCGACAGGATAATATCTGTATGTCATAGTTATTATCACCAACTCTATCATAGCACCTCCTCTTCGTAAAGACACAATCTGTCTTACAACACTATTTCAAATAAATCAATGACCACTTTTTGGAAGTTAGAGATAGTTAACTACCACATAGGTTAAAATAAGGTGACGTGAGAAGTGATGATTGGAACCTAATAAAACTTTAACAAAAAACCTCAAAGTTACTAATAAGATAACAAACACTTGATTGCACAACAAAACATTGCAGTTACGGGTACGATTAAACTTACAAAGACACTATTCGGGCACCCTTAAGACACAAGCAAATGGAAACGAATAAATAAACTTATCTTGAATTTGCGATGAACGTTAAAGTGATTGTCAGAGTTAGATGATGAAGACAAGTTGTGGATAACAATGACAGAAAATGTAAGCACTCTTTTGTAAAAAATAAAACTTCAGTATCAAATGGAACGAAGACAAAACTTCAACAACGCGCTGTGACAAGTACAGCCTAAGTACTAGCCAAGCTGGCAGAAGCTGGTTTCTCTTATCTAAGAACAGAGAGAAACAGAAAGATAGAGAAACATTATTTGGTGACAAAACAGTAAAAATAAAAACCACAAAAGTGTGCAGATAAAATGGGGTGACGCATTTTGACACCAAAAAGGCATGTACAGCATATGTCGGGGTATCATAAGACACCGCGACGCTGGTCTTCCGTATAGGGTTATCACGTGCGCGTTGTCAACTTATTGAAAATTAGGAAATAGTACATTATGGTACGAGTGTGTAATGTTGGTGATTACCGCTGAGGTACCATTGAGTGACCACCCGAGCCGTTAGGTGAGGGTCTTAAGAGAGCCGAAGACGGTAATCATCAATACACACGTGTATTATACGACGTTTTTAAACATACTTGTGAAGAAAATAATACTAAAAAAACATTTTATTTAGTAGATAAAAAAAATATTTGTACTATTCAACACGATCTTTTTTGTATCGAAACTTTTTATAAGAACAAAGCAACTCAACCAATAAATGATTTTTTATTTTTTAACATTAAAAAATGCTCTGTTTTCTACACAAAGATAGAAACTAGAAAAAATCGACCTTATCCAATAGCTAGTTTCATCTTGATCGAAAGTTAAATATTTGCAAAAATATTTCTATCGGATGTTAAAGGCGCTTGCCTATAACATTGATGAAACAACGTTGGCTTTACAACGTAAAATACACTAGATAAATTCGCCAGGTCTGTTAACGGCCTCGGTAGCTCAGTTGGAAGAGCAGTCACCCGGATTGTGAAAGGTCGCGGGTTCGAATCCCGCTTGAGTCCCAGGGCCAGGTCGATTTTTTCTAGTTTCTATCTTTCAACCAATAAAATTACAAAAACCCTGTCACTTGTGAATAAAAGCAATGAAAAAGTCACAGTTTGATTACAGGTGTGATTATGTGCCTAATTGCGGTGAAATGAGCCACTTTACGAGCGAGTGTGCTGACAAAACTTTCGTGTATCCGCAAAACAAACAATGGTAACCTCAGACCCCCACTGACCAATAACAGCTTCCCAGTATAAACTGATTAGTTTACTCTCCAGCAGGAATACAACACTGCATAAACACTTTATCATTACGATAAAGCAACTTAGACTATGCTTAAGAAAACGACTCCCTCATATAAAATAAAATTAGTCAGTTAACTTCTTGTTCCATGAGGCAATTTAATAATAATAAATGACATACCTTCACAAAAACTAACTTATAAACACACAGCTTAACAAAACATATAACACAGACTTACTTTGCTCATAGCGTTATCTGTACTAGCCATTTCATAAAACTTTCTTCCGTGAAATCGAAAATGATTTTGCTATACTTGATGGCTGTCATATGCACTATGAAAATTCTCACGTCCGCAACGAGACGATGAAAAACCAGCATAAAAATGTATTGACCGTACGCGGTAAAAACCGAAAACTGAGTAGCCAATCGACTGCTTATCGACCTGTATTTATGAGAGGCTATAGATAAAATAATAAACTCGCATCATAGATATTAATTAATTTCGTGCATAAATAGCGATAAGGATTAACTATGAGAACATAAGACTTGTTAATTTCTTTTAATGTACTTTTATTGCTACCTTAACCCCTCAGAAGTCACTTGGCGGATACTAGCTAGCCAAAGAGCATATACCAATACCTAAACCATAGTTATGATGACTGATATTATACGAGTAAGCCTTTTAAAAAAGAGTACAAAACATTTTAAACTCCTTACAAACACACAAAATCCTTAGATCGCAAAACCGGTTTTCCTTTCTCCCTTATAAAAGAAAACCGGTTTTGAGATATACTTTCCCAAGACGTTCTTTGCGGGATGACTTCAGAGGCAAAATTTTCCAATAAGCAAATGACATCAAATTCTTGAAAAGGGTCGCTTGCCATCAAATACGGTCTCACATGCAACCACCAACGTTGTTTAAAATGAAATAAAAGTCAGTATATTACAATGCATATAGTGTCATGGAGTGCCATTCCTAAAAAAGGTGTGATATTTTTTCCAATGACCAATGAAGCCAAATATCCTTGAATTCAAGCTCACCACCACATTAATAACTTGGAATAGTGCTCCATAGCCAAATCGTTGAAGTGGTTGTGTCAGATCGTTGCCAAGCAATGCATGTCTGCAGATTAGGTTGTGGGCAAGAACGGTGTCTGACGCTGAACGTGTTACAGCGGGCAGTAGATCTTAGGATATGATGGTTGGATGGTGGATGCAATGGAGATGCATCAAAGGGATTGTCTGACTATAACTTATGATTACATTGAAGGACAGGGGAGTAAGCTTTGGCTCAGCATAGCAATATGACGAACCGATCACTCCATAAAAGCTTAAATTTAACCGCCTGCAATCGGTCGCTTTGGAAATCTCGTGGGACTATGATCAGCCATTGATTGAAGTCTTATGGCTGCAAATTGATGATGAAATTTACTTTTTTTTATTTGTAAGCTAGTTTATATTTTATAAAATGGCAGTCAAACCAGGATCCTATGGGATAAGCATTTCCTAATGTTATCGATACTTTCGATAAAATTGATACTATACCTACTCATTAGTAAGTCAATCGAGTAGGCACGCGCGTTCATACCTATCTGTCTATATTCAGTTACCGTTATCAATGCTGATTATCAGAGCAATTTTTTGGTGATATGATTTCATGTGCGTAAGTATCTGCTACCCAGTGTTATTCAGTTACAATAAATTAGTAACACGTTCCTCAATAATTTGTATAAAGTGATAACTAAGACGAGTTCATTAGCTTCTACGATAGAGTTCTCAGTGTCAAATTACGAAATAAATAAGATTGAAATCTTAACAAGTGTACATTTCGTAACAATGCGTTGTGATTGCATCCTATAACGTTTTTAAATTACATATTTGATTAAAATCTGATCAGGGTTCACTGTTAACACTTTCTTTAAGTAAATAATTTGGACAAATCATTTTATTGCTTGTTTCCACGCCTCAACCAAAGACTAATTTTGCTGTTTTTACCAGACTATGCCAGAAGGAGGGTTATGTTTTTCGAGAGTACGAGTATGTATGTATAATTTGTTGGCACGCTCGATGGATTTTAGCTTGAGAGGTGTCGTTAATATGTGTATGGGTGTATCACCTGGGTATATCTGAAAAAATAAAAAAATGGCGGATTTTTGGTTTTCTACCCAACCCCTTGAGTGGGGTCTATCAAAATGTAGGGCTTGATATAGCGATTCCATAAATACTGGTTATTCAACTAAAAAGTCTGAAATAAAAACAAATTATTAAAAAAAAACCTGACTGCAAAAAATGACCACTCAAAAGGAAAAAAACAAGCTGTTCGCAACGTTTTAAATCATTGCAGGCGGGGACAAAGCAGGGAATAACTTTTAGTTACTTACAAAAAGGTATTGTTTATGTTTGATGGATGTTGGTCCCCGCTGCAATGATTTAAAACGTTGCGAACGAGCTTGTTTTTTCCTTTTGAGTGGTAATTTTTTGCTGTCGGGTTTTTTGTTATTTTAATAATTAGATTTTAATGTGTTATGATGATAGATTGAATCTTGAATAAATAATGTTACTTATAGTCTCGTAGCGAAGTTAGAAGGGTTTATTACTTCTAACGATGTGGAAATGAAAGAGTACCTATACGCGGACAAAGTCGCAGGCACAATTTTGTAAACTTTATGTTTTTATAAATTCTTATATATTATCACCGACACGGAGATTGGGATTACCAAGGGACGACTAATTTAAATACACAGGACAGAACCAAAAATAAAAGATACAATTTATGAGTACTTGCGTCCCAGTACTTGATAAAAGTATTTTTGAATTGTGTATTCTGTCTAGACTGGCAGAAATAGAATACGAGTACGTCACGACGGTAAAGCATGTTTTTTGTTATTTCATTTTAGATGTTAAAAAATGAACAAGCATGGTTTTGGCTACGTTTTTAGTTGAAACTCATCACGAGTTTCTTATCTGAAAATGGAATCTGGAATGTATATACTTATTGTTTTAATGAAGTTTTAATTAACTCAATATGTAATTTTATTTAAATGAATGTTTTTTTCCTGAAGTGGATTGATGATTTTAATTAACTTGCATAGTAATTTTATTTAAATGAATCTACTGTCTTAAATGAAGTTATTAATGTTTTTAAATCGGCTGATTTTATAATTCTATTCGAAATGCATTTACTCACTGTTTTAAATAAAATTAATTTATAATTTTTAATAGATTTAAGTACCTACTTGGGATTTTATTAAGATGGATTTATTGTTTTTAATGGAGTCATTCACATGGTTTATAATTTTAATTGTTAATAATTTACATATTTAGTAAGCACCAGAGGTAAAAGTTACAAAATATATAACTTATTTGATAAATTTGTATAATCTCATTTTAAGTAAAACTTGTAGTTTTTTATGAGAAAAAATGATTTTAAACCTAAAAATGAGCCTCTAGAAGACAACATCTGCCTTTCATGTAGTCGAAGTTCTCAAAAGTAGTAAAACAGCTCTGTACGTTTACCACGAGTTGCCACTTTGAATTTACGTTATCGTTCGCGTAAAAAAATGTATTGGGATGACACATGACATGACAGAGCAATGTCAAATCCCAATACATTTTTTTACGCGAACGATAATGTAAATTTAAAGTGGCAACTGAACGTCCATTTACCGCAGCGCGCCATAATACCAGCGTCGTGGTGCTGTGCCACGCACGACATATGCTGAGCGGAGACCTTTTTGGTACTGTTGCTATTGTATTAGATCTAAGCTTAGATAAGTTATTTTTGTGTATGTACCATATAAGCCGTAATTCATTCAATTCATTCATTCATTTATGCACTGGGTCCTTATTACCATCTCATAGAGCCAGTCATATTAATTTCCTAAATTAAAGGTAGCGAGCCATTTCGTCAGTAAATATCTGGCCTAGAGGATGCATTATTAACAGGTAATTGCTAACTGGTTGAAAATGAAAGTTCATATTTCAAAATTGCTATACTTCATTCATTATAACATTAGAAAAAAGAAGCAGGGGGGCTAAAATGAATGACAATTTGCATTTGACGTTGCCATGACGATAACATACCTGAGTATAACCTGGCAAAATTGAAAACCCCTTCCGCCACAACGTATGAAGGGATTATGTAACATTTTAGATTTGGTAGAGTTATAGTGACAGTAAAAATGAAAAACCCCTGCCTGTTTTAGGTTTTTACATCGACAATATAGTTTGATGCAAGACAAAATAATTATTTTAAACAAAAGCCTCATAAATTCCGATGTTCCTTTACTTTAAATGAGAACAATTAAGTGTGACAGCTGCTATTTATGTAGATTTGAATAAATTCGGCATAAATCTTAAAAGCAATGATGTTTATTGTACTTTTACCACAAAGTGTACTCTAAAAATAATCTTTTTTACTTCTGTCTAATGCTATAATGAATGGAGTATAGCTACGCTCAGTGTAGGACATTAACTTGCTGGCTATGAGAGATTGTGAATGGCCCCAGGTAACTGATCCAAAACTTTTAATCATGTCTGGCACTGATTTACAAGTTTGAATGGTAAAAAACTTGTATCACGCTGGTTCTACAGGCCAATCTACGTAATCCTACTAATATTATAAATGTGAATGTTTGTGATGTATGTATGTTTGTTACTCTTTCACGCAAAAACTACTGAACGGATTTAGATGAAACTTAACAGTAATACATCAGAATATCACATAGACTGCAATTTATAGAGATTTTATGTAAATATGTTACTGATATAAAGTTCACGGGGGCGAAGCCGCGAGTGGCAAGCTAGTCAATCATATGCCAAAAAGTCTGACAGACCTACAATATCTTTTCCTGGTTATTGACTTCTTTCGTTACACGTCTTCCTATAAGTAGTTGCAAATAATTCGTAGCAGGAGCAAATAGTTATCTTCTGCTTCTGCCTGTTCGAACTAATGCAGTATTATGTCAATATTATTATTGCTAATAATTGTTGCAAAGTTTAAGAGAAAAAAAACATGAGCTTAAGCTAAAGTTATCAATAACATACATGAATATGGCCTTAGTACTCCTTGCCAGCATCTCGCCTGCAAACTCGTAAACTAATCGATTCTAAGATCAAGTCGTGATTCAACGATTATGTATGCATTATAGAATCAGGTGTAATCAATACTTAATTTAGTTATTTTCCTGTTGATAACGCAAGACACGCTCGAAAAAATTCGTGTTAGCTATCAGAAGATATGTTTTAGATAAAAAAGATATAGACAAGCGAAAGATAAAATGTTATTAACTCGTTTGTGTAATACATCATTAGTGAAAAAGATAGACAGATAACAGTCATCAGTATCAACAGTCACGCAGCCGGGTTATGAATACATTTAATATGAACGACCTTTTTATAAGAAATCCTATGATGATGTTTTAAGACTCTATTTACACTGAAGGGAAAAACTGGTAGCAAGAATAAATAAATTAAAAGCATATTCAATCAAAAAAAAAAAATAGATTCCAAAAATTTTCGTGCATTTACCAAAAGAACTGCAATTTATTTATTAAAGAGGAAGGGCTTACTAACATAATGTAACGTTTCAAATGTTGGGTTACATATTATAGCATTAAATTACAATATTAAATTCTCCGTTATTTAACTTTTATTTACAATTACTATAATAATATCAGCTACTGCTAAAATTTAATTAAATCACCTTTTGTAATTAAGGATTCAAATGATTGCGATATTTGTATCAATATTCTGCACATTAGTCACGCAGAGCCCCGTATTACTAGCTTTCCGCCCGCGGCTGCGCCCGCGTTATCGTTAAATATTATGGCCAAATTATATAAAATCTTTATTAAATGTAGCCTATGTGTTTTTATGATGTATAAGCTATATTACTGTGAAGTTTCATCCAAATCCGTTCAATAGTTTTTGCGTGAAAGATTAACAAACACACATACATACATCCTCACAAACTTTCGCATTTATAATATTAGTGAAATTAACTCAGCATGGCTTCACATTGAACAGATTTGTTTCCTGTAATATAAAATCTGGGATATTTTGAAAAGAACAAAATGAAAAATAGTTATCGGGTACATCTATCAGAGATCGTCTGCCCCGAAATCAAGTAGAGAAGCACGCAAGAAGAAGATAATAGTACAAAGACTAAAGATGAAGATAGTAGTCCAAGTACTAAAGAAGATATGAGTAAAAGTACTAAAGAAGAAGACAGCAGTGTAAGTACTAAAGAAAAAGATAGTAGTACAAGTACTAAAGAAGCAGATATGAGTATAACTACTAAAGAAGAAGATAGTAGTACAAGTACTAAAGAAAAAGATATAAGTACAAGTACTAAAGAAGAAAATAGTAGTACAAGTACTAAAGAAGCAGATATTAGTACAAGTACTAAAGAAGAATAATAAATAAATATCTGGGACAATTCACACCAAGATCATCTGACCCCAAACTAAGCAGAGCTTGTAATATGGGCGTCAGAGACTGATAAACATACTTAAATATTTATAAATACATACTTAAATAGATAATAACACCCAGACACACAACAAATATAAATGTTCGTCACACAAATATTTGTCATGGGTAAAGTAAAGTAAAAGTAAAGTAGAAAATATCTTTATTCATATAGACATAGAAAGTACTTATGACAAGTCATATAGTTACAAAAAAAAATTAAAGCAAAAACATACTAAAATAAACTTACATAAAATAATACTATGATAGTTAATATCATAATTAAACATAATGTGACTCTACCACCGGTTCGGAGGTTGTTTCCGATCGAGAAGACTCCGGCAAGAAACTCGATAGTTACTCTTTTCAATCTTATTTTTTAACACAAAGATTGAATTAACAGAGTAAAGTCATAACAAAAAAGTGTGCAGAGGAGCAGATTATACCTAAGATGACCACAAATTCTTATCATTTAAGAAATCCACAACACTATAATAACCTCGCTTTATTAACTTAGCTTTAATTTGTGACTTAAACTGGTGAAAAGGCAGTTCAACAAGAGTTTGCGGAATCTTATTAAAATATTTAACACATTGAAAAACAAATGATTTTCCTACCTTATGCAGTCTTAGACTGGGAGTTACGAGCTTGTTTTTATTTCTAGTATTGAGTTTATGAACATCACTGTTTTTCTTGAAGAGATGCAAGTTTTTACGGACATATACTACATTATCATAAATAAATTGAGAGTACACCGTTAGAATATCTATCTCTTTGAATACTTCAAGAAGCGAGTCGCGTGGTCTAAGGTTGTAAATGGAGCGGATGGCTCTTTTTTGAAGAATAAAGATGGTGTTGAGATCCGCTGCCGAGCCCCACAACTGTAGACCATACGACATAACACTGTGAAAATAACTGAAGTACACTAATCTTGCTGTTGCGATATCAGTCAGGAGCCTTATTTTTCTAACAGCATAAGCTGCCGAACTAAGTCTTCCTGCCAGAGCAGAAATATGCGGACCCCACTGTAACTTGCAATCGAGAGAGATTCCTAAAAATACTGTGGAATTCGCAATCTCTAATGGCTCGTTATTCATGTTTATAATGGTATCGACCTGTCTTACATTGGGCATAGAAAATTTGATACATTTAGTCTTCTTAGCATTGAGCAGTAAATTGTTACTTGTGAACCAATGCAGTACCTTAGAGAGAGTATTATTTACGTCGTCAAGTTCTTTGTTACTTCTATCTACGTTAAAAACCAGAGAAGTGTCATCAGCAAATAATACAATCCCACATAGGTCTTTGACAAAATAAGGCAGGTCATTTATATAGATCAAAAACAGCAGAGGACCCAATATTGATCCCTGGGGCACGCCCATACGTATGGTGGCACCGGAAGAGTTCGTACCAGTGATACTCACTTTTTGTATTCTATCAGTGAGGTAAGATTCTGTAAGGCTAAGTGAAATATTTGAAACAACGTAATGTCTCAGCTTAATCAGAAGGATTTCATGATCTACGCAGTCAAATGCTTTTGACAAATCACAAAAAACTCCTATTGCATCTTGCTTCCTTCCCACGCATCAAATATGTGTTTGATGAGCGCAACACCTGCATCGGTTGTATTCCTATTTTTAGCAAATCCAAATTGATTACTATGTAATAATTTATTCAAAGCAAAGTGAGAGAGTAATTGATTCAATATTATCTTTTCAAAAATTTTACTAATTGCCGGTAGAATAGAAAGGGGTCTATAATTTGATAGGTCACTTTTCTCACCTGACTTATAAAGGGGTATGACTTTACTAAATTTCATTAAATTAGGGAACTGACCCTTGTCTACACAGTTATTTAAAAGTAACGCTAAACTAGGGGAGATGGTATCTATGATTGATTTAAGTATATCAACAGAAATACCCCATAAATCCTCCGTTTTTTTATATTAAGTTATTTAAACGTTTTGAGGATGGTATGAGAAGATATATGATCCAAGCAAAAACTAGTGGCGCACTCATCAACACTTGATGTGAGGAGATAACTAGCTAGTAGTGAACTATAATTTAGTTTACTGGTAGTAATAAAAGGTATCTCAGGGAAAAATTATTTAAATGGATAAGCTATGTCAACGTCAGATTTAATAATACTATCTTTAATTTTAAGTGAGATAGAGTTATTGCGTTGTATGGACTTACAAGTTTCTTTATTTATAATGTTCCAAGTCGCTTTGATTTTGTTTTTTGCTTGTTTTATTTTGTTTCGCAAAAACATGGACTTGGCAACATTGCAAGATTTTTTAAATATCTTAGACTAAGATTTAACATATTCTACTAGTTTGGGACTATGTAAGTTCGCTTTTAAATCATATAATTCGTACAATTTAATCCTACTTTTATGAATACCTGGAGTAGCCCAGTCACTGAATTTAAATTTAAATTTATCAACTGTCACTTTTTTTTTTGGAAAGATTGTGTTATGTTCATACATTATCAGATTGAACAAATCCTCATACTGATCATTTATATTCTGGTCCTGGTGTGTTAAGTAAGGAAGTTGATTGTTTAAATTGCTTTTAAATTTCTCGATACGTTTCTTAGTAACTGGTCTAAAAATAATATCCACCGATTGAGGGACATGACGGTGTTCAAATTAAGTTAACATACCACAATGGTCTGATTTTAAACAATTAATTATTGATTTCTCCTTATAAAGATTTTCACAAAAAATATTATCCAAGCAGGTAGCTGATGATGCAGTGATTCTAGTAGGTTGATCGAAAATATTTAATAAATTGAATGATTTAAAAATATTTAAAAATCTAAGTGAGGTTGGAGAAGAGTCTAGAATATCTACATTAAAATCACCACAAACAATCAAATCTTGTTTGATTTACATACTCTCTTTAGCACTTCTTCCAAAGTTTCTTCAAACAGTGAATAATCCGCAGATGGTGGTTTATACACACAAACAATAATAATCCGCTCTAACTGTGCACATGAAATTTCAATAGTTTGCTCAATTGAGAGTGCTACCACATCTTTGCGTTCCCTATACTTTAACTTATTGTGCAATAATATTAGTGACCCACCCCGAATAGCTGAAACTCTCATGAACATACTAGCGACGCTATAATTATCAAAACTTAACAGACAGTTGTGTTCCTTAAGCCAGTGTTCTGTTAAGCATAAAACATCTATATTCATACTGTCAAGGAACAAACCTACTTCTAAATCTTTGCCAGAAAAGCCCTTTATATTCTGATGAACAAAATTGAGGTAATTACTGTTGGGCTTTTCTTTTGTCATAGATGGAGGTTTGCTAGAGGTTTCCTCTGTTGTCTTAATATCTAATTTAAATGGTTTGGAACTTGTTCCAAAGTCGACAAGTCTGTCTGCTCAATAAAAGCAGGTTGAGTAGCCAAAATATTGGCTGAAGAAATAAAAAAAGATGATAGCGAATGTGCTATTTGTCGCTTAAAATAATTAGAAATATAAAAATTATTATTATGTCACATGCAAATTATTCATCATCATCATCATCATTTCAGCCGAACGACGCCCACTGCTGGGCATAGAAATTATTCATATTAATTAATTTGTTAATGTCAATTACATTCATTAATTTACAGTTATGAAAAGTCACAGTATCTAATGTCAAATTCATTTTGTACCTCATCTCATTTTCAGACTGTGGCAAACCTCTACTGTAAGGTAGTGTAAACATTATAATCTTCTTAACATTTAATAAGCACAGGTTATGACAATGTTCTAACAGCTGTTTTTTGTTTAGACTACCTCTATTTCCAATAAATATAATTAAAATTGAGTTTTCATTAAACTTATAGTCTCTTATCTTGTTCATGATATCAGAGTAAGAGGCCCACGGTGAACAATGATTGGTTACTGGTTGGTTTAAATATGTGCTGACTAACTGGCCCATATTTTTCCCAATATCGTTATTAAACATTACAATATTTACAGTATTTGATCTCATTCTGACAGGACTCTCAGTGGTGGTGTTGGAAGTCTGGTTATCAGATGTTCTCTTGTGAGTGCAAAGCTCACATTCTGACCGAGATCCAGCCAGAGAATCTGAGTTCTCCATTCGCTTTTTTAGGGCCAAAATGTGTTCTTGATACTCAAGTTTAGTATAGTGGTACCTATCGGACACACTTTTTAACTGAGACTTAAGGTTGCATAACTCTGACTGTAATAATTTTACATCATTGTCATGCTCACTTAAGTTATTTTCTAGCATAATGGAATACACATCTAATTCATCACCTAACCGCCTTCGTTCCTTAATGTATTTTACATTCTTAAGCATGCATTTGTTCCTTTTAAAAAGTTTCTGAGTTTTATTAATAAATTTATTTATTCTAACATACTTTTTAAATTTGTTTTTGCTGCACCTTACCAAACCAACTGGAGAGTTGCTTAAAGTGTCATCTTTAGTCAGGTCAATGGTGACTGTGGGAGTTGAACTAGGTGCAGCAGAAACAAGGCTGGGTGCACTGTCGACTAACTCGCTGAATAAACTTTGATTGTGGGAGATTAAGGTGTCAATCTTCTCAGACTCCATGTTTGTGATTTGGTGGTGGGCCTCTTTTAGTTCTTGCTCCAGTAAAGTGATGCGCCTGAGGCCTTGCACATACTCTTCACTGCATTCACGGAAGCCATTCATCACAACCTGCAACCTATCCCGCTCATCTACGACTAACACATACTCACTGTGTAACTCACTCTCCTTTTTGAGTACAGAATTCTTATTTGAAACCTCTAACATTTCTTTCTCATTGTCATCTCGTTTCAAATACAATTGATTAACTAACTCTTTGGATGCCTTCAATTCCTGCAAAGCCAGCTGAAGCTGGCGAGATAAGGCTACGCGAGTCTGCATTTTTAAATAGTTTTAAAATGTGAACGAAGTCCAAAGTGTTGTTCAATGAATCGAGAGGTCAAGCACTGGGAAGTAAAATAAAAGCACTTTCTAACCTCTTCACGCGTCTGACAACCACAGCCAGTCGATGCGATTTACTAATGATTGATTATTATCTAAATACATATAAAAAGTAATTTGTACGTTAAACACACAAATTATTACCTTATTCACAAAATGACAATGATTCACACAAAATAGTTTAAATTCGTAACTGACAGTCACTGTTGTCTACAACTAACACTTTCAATCCACTAAAATAATTACTTATACACTATTGCTTAATATCTACTTCTATTTAATAACACTTCTTTTGTGTTTTGGTTTTATTTAGTGACGATTTTCTTAATTTTTATGTAAATTTTAGATAAAATAATCGGGAGCAAATACAATCAGCTGTTAACCGAAGTGTTGCCACAGCAAAAAAAAGAGTGGGGATCGAACCCACGACCTCCGGCGCTAAAGGCAGGAACGCTGCCATTGCGCCAACAGGCCAGTCTAAGAAGATGTTAGTACAAGTACTAAAGAAGAAGTTATTAGTACAAGTACTAAAGAAGAAGATATTAGTACAAGTACTATCTTGTTCTTTCGTGTTCTTAACTCTATTTTTTATAAGGCCAGTATTCTGCTACTTTTAGCAGCTGTTCGGACTCAAGGGACACAGTAACAGGCGATCCTTGTTCTGGGGAGATAACTTATTCGCACACATTCTCTGCACCGTCGGTGTAGCCCCATCCACACAGATTGTCCTTGCAGCGACCGATCCGGGTCCATAGTCCTTTCAGGGTTTTCCAGGTCAGCCACGGCAAATCATGGCCAGGGGGTAGTATTTCTGCAGGTGCAACGAACCTGGCATTAGGTTGCGATTCTCGCTACAAACTGAATCTAGCCTGCACGGAGTGGCTGCGAAAGGGCAAACAGACTAAGAAACTCCGTCGGCTTTTTAATCTTTAATGCACAAAGAAGCATGGGCCGGCGTGAGTCAGCTTGTACTATGGGTGTCAGAGTCTACATAACATACTTCAACACTTTTTCTGTAATAAGATTTAGGAAATTGTCAACAATAATGCAAACCAGCCGAATTATCTTACTGTAAACTAACATTTCTCACCCGAAGCACACTTACAGTATCATGTCGTGGTATGATAACTCTAGTAGCACAATTTACGCATGCGGCGCCGCGGCTCGGACTGATAGTCCGCTTAGGACAAACCTCCATTTTGGTTAGGCACACAGACAAAGTGAGTGTTTAACTACAGTTCTAAAGTAACAGAATCCACCATTCTTCTAATCAGAATTTTCTGTAATTCTGTAGGTGCTAAATATTTAACTACATTTTTTTTTTATATTGCCCTCACTCCATCCGATGGAAAGCGCTCGTGAGGTCCAGATATGAGGTTGACAAGCCCAGTCATTCAAACGAATCACTGGGCTGGCCATCCTTACCTTGGAGGCCCGCAGAAATACCTTTTCACGCCCCGCTTGAAGAACCCGGGACTATACGAGGAAGGAAACACATGTGCTGGAAGAGCGTTCCACGTCTGGATGGTACGACAAAGAAACGAGTCACCGAACCTTTTAGTACGGGCCAACAAATGTTGAATTGTGTGTGGATGACACCGTAGTCCAGCACGCGTGGTATGGGAGTTGAAAGGTGAGGGTGGGATAAGCTGGAACAACTCGTCAGATTCCTTCCCCATTGTAGAAGCGAATAGAACACTTAGCCTGGCAATGTCTCTACGCAATTGGAGAGGCTTGAGGGTCAAAGTTGCCTCTGGGTTTCCAATAATACAGATAGCACATGAAACTATTTGGAAACGCAAATGTATTTTTGCGCCGCTAAATCGGCTGTCCATGTTCTTTAAACTACCTGGCCATGTCCCTTCAAAACTTTTAATCTTGTTTATAAATATCAATAAAGGTTGGACTTATCCCTAAACTAATATCTGTTAGTCCACTTCCATATTAATATGTCAATGCTCAGAATAATAAAAACGATAAAAGTGAGTGCTTACCATTTACTATTTATTAAAATGAACGCAAACATGACAAAAGTACCGTTCTATTCTGTCCTTTGTGTTCGAAATAAGCGAGCAATTCTTACGATTATCCTATCGTGGAATGCTGAAAACTCATTGGACGTGAAGAGGGACAACGGAACCAGAAAATAAAAAAATACAGAGGGCACAATCCTAAAATGAAAAAAAACAGTCACCCATTTTTATTTACTCGGCTTGAGATACATCGTAAGGAGGCGTATTCAACTGGCCCGTTGGCGCGGCGTGCTGGGTCATTCATCATTTATTTTTACTATTTGTGGCTGGATGTTATATCATCTACACAATTTTGTTAAGAAATATTTATTTTATCAACCTCTAAAACCCATATTTCTAAGGTCTGTTTAGATTAAGGTCAGATGATCTTATTTTATACCCTGCAATTCACAAATGGAACTTACCCTTCCAATTAATAGACTATTATAGGTTGCAGCAACTTTTACTGTCTGCATAAAGAACACATCCTTAAATTCGTTGTTGATATAAAAATCTGTGAATATAAATGATTTGATTAAAACAAAAAATTATTTGATTTAAACAAATATTGGTGAATTCTTAATTTTATTGAGAAGAAATGATGAATGATTTCACACAAATATTTATATGTATATTGGAAATGTAAGCGATTATGCATACAATATACGTAAAACCACAAAAGTTAACCTTAGTCCGTTACATATATCAGAGACTTTTATCTGATGAATCAAATTAAAGATTAAGTTGATATCCAACGGTTACTGGTAGGTAATCAATAATCAAAGGTCCACCAGCTCACGGTGATTGATCAAACATACAAATGTTATAACTTTCAGCAGACCACAAAAAAAACTTAAAATCTATGAGCCCATTTTTGACAATAAAAGTATAATGGCAGCGAATGATGATGATGATGATGAAATACTCTAGCTAAAAAGCTCATTCTATAACCTTCTGTATTTCTTTATTTTATGGAACACCGGCGTGTCCGACGACAAAAGAAGCTCATTGAAAATAAAGATGACAAGTGCTAGTTTGACTCACGTACGCAGGGTTCCTTACAATCACAGTTTTAGGTCCCTCGAGGCTTCAAAAGAGTTCAACTCGTCAAAAGAGCTCGAACCTATCAAAAGAGCTCGAGCCTACAAAAGAAATCGAGTCTTAAAAGAGTTCGAGTCATCCTAAACCTTTTCACCATAATATTTTTCAAAGTAATTTCTGTTAATAGAACCTCTATTTTCCAAAATAGTCTTCTGGTGATGTATATTATATCCCACAAACACATATTTCATTGCCTGCTTTGAAAAGTAAGGCTCCAAACGGAAAACAAACTTGAGCGTAACTCGCCACGTAAAAACGTCTCGTGCCCTAAAAAAGACTCGAGCCCTGAAAAAGCCTCGAGATCGATCCAGGTCTGAAAAAGCCTCGAGATCGATTAAGCTCTCAAGAAGGCTCGAGTTCTGGAAAATACTCCCGAGTCGTCGAGCTTCATACAAACGAGGCGAGCCCTGTAAACGACACCGAGCTGTAGACAAAAGGACTCTGAAGCCTCAAGCCTTGTAACAAATTGGTTGCCCAACCTGGCTTTCATATAACTTTCATACAAATGAACGAATTCTTTCAGAGTATAAGAAATTGTAAAAATGTTCCATGCACTTACATTATATTGGTTAATATGGGCTGCTATTTCACCAGGTATGTGAGCATAGGATGTGAATAAAATCCATTAATAAGGTTCGTTTATTTTCCAAGTTCAGTTAAACTAAAGAGGTGTACCTCTGGAAGAGCAGCCATTATGTCTCGTTTTTCCATGGTGATGTTTGAACCCTAAAAACGAAAATAAGAAGGCAGAAATGCCCCTCATTATGTAAATGAAAACATCTTTTATCCATCCCTATTAGTTGGCAGGTTATGTATAGCTTTCGCCCGCTGGGTTTACGCGTAATTTGGTTTTAAGTAACTATTAGTCGTATAATAATTTTCTGCGTTTTTACTTTCGAATATTCTGGTTTTGGTCTATTAACTTTTGTCCCTCCTGTACACACATTTGTGTAGCAGAAATAATATGCATTCAAAATGTTATCTCTACGTTTGGGTTGGAAGGTAGTATGGTGTGTATAAGATACTGAATTTTGATTGTTTGAAAAATTATCGGCATGAAACAAGTGCCTTATTACAATCCCTTTTAACTTGTCAAGTTCATTCTTCAAACTGAGCATAGCGAGCAATTTCGTAAGTTAAATGTGTGATAATATTAACCAACATACCTAGATCAAATGGATTCCTGCAGATCTCACTTCGTGGAACATAAGATTTTGACCCTTACATCTATCGACATTCTAGAAGCCTGTAAATTTGTTCTGAAACATCCGAAGTTTTATCACAAAATAAAGAGTTTACAGAAGGACCGCTCGCACCTTTTTCCAAAGCTTGCGTGAACCGCCTAGGGTTACTACTATAATCGCTCTGAATTGTTAAAATGTAGTAAGTAAGTTATACCTACTTGACAGAACCGGCCAAAAACAAAATTCATCATGTGAAAAATTGCACCAAGTTCGACAAAAACAAAAACACTCGCAACAGTGCGACTTTTCAACTCACCGAAGCTCACTGATTTCGCTTGTAAACTCATGTCTCTGTGTGCGTGCGTCAAAAATGGCGTGTTGTTCTAAGCGGGCTATCTGTCAGAGCGCCGCGCATGTCTAATTTGTGGTTTTATTCTCCACTTACAAATGACAAAACCAATAATCTAAATTTACACAAGCTAAAGGTACCTTTTTCGAAAATGAAGTTAGTACCATCTGGCCCCCATACCATGGTAGTTAAAATTTTAAACCACATTCCTACTTACCTAAAAAATCTGGAAAACCCTAATTATTTTACTATAAAAGAATTTCTAATTGAAAAATTTTATTATAATTTAACTGACTTCTTTGTTGTGTAATTTATTAATAAACTATTATAATGAGTTGATAATTATTGTATTATGAAGAATATTTTTATTGAAAATTCAGTTTAAATTATTAAAACAGATTTAATAAGTAACAAAGAATAATATGCCGAACTATTGTATTTTTACATTTTTGTCCTGTGATTGAAAATAATTTAATGTTAATTTTGTATGTTACTAAGTATAATAATATTGTGTTATTTTATTGATGAAGAAATAGCCCTAAATTACTGAACTATTGCTATGCCCTTGCAGGGCGTCACATGTAGACCTTATACTTTCTTTGTCACCTTTATTAAGAAATGTGATATGCAATTTTTTTTTTTTTTTATTAATATAATCTTTCATTTCCAGCCAGTAGGCGGTTACCTGGCACTAGGGTAGACTGAGGCGATTCGGATCACTTTTTTTTGAGGTGCACAAAATAATACTTAAGCATTTATTTATGTGATGTTTATTATTAAAGTAGTAATCAGTAACTATTCAGGTACAAATTAAACATTTCAAAACTGAAGTTATCCATAAATTATTTTAATTAGAGATCAAAAAGTCAAAAATCAGAAATAACATGCAAGATTAAAATTGCTGAACACAATGAGAGCTTTCGGAAAAATTAACATTTATTGAACTAACTAACAATGAGAATAATTATATTTACTGACACATAAATCACAGAATTAAGGTCCTTTTACCTCTCCCATGTCGGCACAGTTTTCGTGGCACTATTCTTCACTTGTCCAATGTGCAAACGCACTCAAACTCAAACTCAAACTCAAATAACTTTATTCAAATAGACTGTATCAGTACTTTCAAATCGTCAAATTTACAGCAAAATATACTAAATAATAGACATAAATACCATAATAATATGGATATGTAAATAAACAGTATACAGACATAATGCGACTCTACCACCGCGTCGGAGTTGTTTCTTACTGAGAAGACCCGGCGAGAAACTCAGCAGTTACTCTTTTAAACTTGTTTTGGGTTTACAACAGGCGTTAGTAAAGTACAAGCAGTGTGTCATTTTGATACAAATAAACCTAAAAGAATATAAAACAAGGAGAAAAAACCAACCATAAAAGAATATAATAACAAGAATTCATTTAAACAATTCAAAAACAAAAATTGTTAGTCAGTACATACAAACTAGGTACCTATTAACTCTTACAATAAAACATCTGTTACAATAGAGCTATTTAATCCCGCATCGAGAAGAGCGCTTATACCCAGGCATTTTTATCTATAAGGTAGTCTTTTGTAGTATAATAGCCCTTTTTTAATAAAGCTGTTTTGATGTGATGTTTGAATCTATGTAAAGGTAACTCACACATGGTTTTTGGAATTTTGTTGTAATAATGTATACCTTGCCCCATAAAGGATCCTAAAACTTTTTGTAACCTAAAGAGTGGAAGTGCAATTTTATCCTTATTCCTAGTATTTCTGCAATGTATGTCACTGTGTTTAGCATAGAGACCAATATTTTTTCTGACCAAAACAATGCAATTGTAAATGTATTGTGACGCTACAGTGAGGATACCAATTTCCTTAAAAATCTCCCTAAGTGAAGCCCGTGCACGAAGCTTATAGATGGATCTGATAGCTCGCTTCTGGAGGATAAAGATGGTTTGTATATCCGCCGCTTGACCCCAAAGTACAATGCCGTAAGACATTACACTATGGAAATAACTAAAATAAACTGAACGAGCAGTATCAACATCTGTTAATAACCTAATTTTTCTCACTGCAAATGCAGCCGAACTAAGTCTGCCTGAGAGAGCTGTTATATGAGGGTTCCATTGCAGTTTTGAATCTAGTGTGATTCCAAGAAAAACTGTTGTATCTACAAGCTTCATAGTATTACCATCAATTTTTAGACTAATGGGGTTATCTTTAACATTAGGCAACTTAAAATTAATACATTTAGTCTTTTTTGCATTAAGCTGTAGATTATTTACTGTGAACCATTGTAAAACCTTTGAAAGTGCGTCATTAACATCATCAAAAAGGTTTTTATTTCTGTCAGTTTTAAAAACTAAAGATGTATCGTCTGCAAACAATACAACATCACAAATATCTTTTAAGTAAAAAATCCACTGGATCCAATGTTCTGATGGTGGATGAACAAATAATTCTGAACAGTAAATACAGTACCACTCCCTCTGTTTTACAGATGAACGCTTGATTTTGATACCAGGCGTAGCATTATTCTTCTCCATATTTTCTTGACATTTTCTTTGCCCTTAACCTGTTTCTTATTTTCCGCGACTTTCTTGTCTTCCTTGAGTTGTTTCTTAGCTTCTTTTTCGAGAAGATTGGTCTTATTCTGAGGTGATGTTAAATGCAAAATAAGTTTAGAAATTTTACGAGTGCTCTTAGACTTCGTTGGTGATTTTAAACGTGATGGAGGGTTTTCTTTAATTATGTTGGTAATGCTGGATGGCTCCGCTTTATTAGAATTTTGTAAACTTAATTTTTTTTGGAATACACTTTATTAGCAGCCTCCGTCATTTTTTCTTGGAACCATTCCCCAGCATTAGTCTTTCTTTTGTACGTGCGAACCACCTACAATAAAATATAATGATAGGGATAACAAAAGCCCAATAAAACAGCTTAAAAGTGTGATCCTATTTGCCCCCGGCGACATGATCCGATTAGCCCCATATTGAAGTTTTTTAATGTTTTTTGTTCAAAAAATAACCTCGAAGATGATTCGTAAAAGCAAATTGGTTTTCTAAGTAAGGCCCCAATATAGTACAATATAAACCAACATATTCGAGATATCATGAATCCTTAATATAATACAAAGAATTTGCAAGTACTTACCTTAGATGAACGCCAAAATTACAACTACACACATACACCCGAGTCACTGGCGAGTTGTTCCGACACAGCTAAATACGCGGGATGGAATCAGTGCCTATGCTGGGAGATGCGGGGCAAGAGGGGGCACGTAATGCGCCTGTTGGGTGTGTTCCGCTCAAAGTATTTTTTTTAATTAGCAACGTATTTCTTATTTTGATCCGACTCGCCCTGTGATCCGAATCGCCTCGGTCTACCTATAGCTTGACCGCTATAAAGTCTACCCTTCTGATGGTGCGCGGGACGCTGGACGCTTTCGTCCAATTAACTTAAAGTCTGAATACTTTAAAGCCAAGCAGCGTAGTTTTTAGGAGCTCTATGTTCCACACATAAACTTTTTCAGTTGAAGGTCGTTCATATTTATTTTGTAATTAATTATTCCAAACAATACAATACTTGTTAGTTATATTCGTGTTTTTGTTTTTTTTTATCTTGTGCCAAACGTATACCTATCTATCTAGTTAGTAACAGTACTGTATACAGAAACAAAAGTTATCAGATTCTTTATCTGAGAATTAAAACGTAAAGATAAAACGCTTTTGTCTCAACGGGACGTCATTATAACGTTATTATCGTGATTATGAGCTTATTCTGGAAGTACGTGTCGAAAATCTTTAGCTAAAACTGCATGACGGATGCAGTTATGATTAAAAACATGATTATAAATTTTCTGTACATTAGATACTCGTACATGAGTCCACAATTTTTTCCCAACGACGTAGCTATAGAGCATTGCAATTCTGTCACTTATCATTTCTGATTCATTCACATTATTAGGATTTAAAGCAAATTATCGAACATGGACTTTTTCACAGTAACATAGGCCACTACGAGCTTAAAAATTTGTGGTGTCATTCAATATAACTACACAAAAGCAATGCAGAATATCTGGGACTAAATACATCAAGTTCATCTGGCCCCCAAACTAAGAAGAGCTTGTGCTTTGGGTGTCAGAGACAATTCCGCAACCGTTCTCCTATGGCCGATTCATCAATGGACTGTAAGTCGACAGGACGATTCATTTATTGCCATTTCCCCAGCAGAATCTTTCAACTACGAACATTTTGCCGACATAACTTTTCGTCTATCTCACTTTCGACAAAATGTTATACCGACACAACGATAAACCTATAGCTCTTTCAACTACAGAACTTTCCATTTACGGAGATTTTGCCGTCAATCTTCTGACCAGCGACATTACAAAAAATACACAAATCTATACCTTACTATCCGTTCTAAGATCCTCATCTCTCTGATAACAAGACAATTATAATTTTCTGCGTTATTTTTTTCGGTATATGATGAACTACACACATCAACATGGTCCAGCGATATTTCAATTAAACCTAAATGACTAAAATTCTATTAACTTTTTGTTAAGACACCTACACATTAAAATAAACATTGTTTAATAGCCTATCTAATCTAATAAATAAACTTTTAGATAAAGTTAAATTAAAAAAAAACTTGCAAGAAGAGGAAAAACTCAGGAAAATTCCTAAGACCTATGATGTGAAGCATATCCCAGGCATGCTCAACAGGATTTAAGTCAGGGGATTGTGCAGGCCAGTCTAAAGCTTGGATATCATGCTGTTGTAACCTACTTGTAACGATACGCGCCGTATATGGCCGGGCATTGTCGTGCATTAGCTGGAAATGTTGTCCCATTTGCTATCTGTGGGGCAAGATTACAGGCTCTAGCACCTCTTTTTTTTTTTTTTTTTATGTAATAGGGAGCAAACGAGCTAGAAGGTCACCTGATGGAGAGTGATCACCTCCGCCCATGGACAACTGCAACACCAGAGGTGTCACCGATGCGTTGCTTGCCTTTTAGATGGTTGGGGCTACCGGGGCTCATGCTGACCTGAACGAAACACAGAGAGTAATCTCTGCTTCACGCTGGTATTTTGCAGGAGTGTGGTATTGCACCGGTTGAGCCAGCCCATTTATGAGCTCCAGTTAGACTGTAGCTAGGCTCTACCACATAAGCTTCTGCTTATTTAGCGCCACCCAGGGATCACGTGTAAGGCATCGAGGGCTAAACCTTACGGACGCAAGCAGATTAATCCTCAAATTAATCTTGGTATTTTAGAGCAGTCATATTGCCTTGTATCCAAACGAGGGTCATTCTACCGCCGAGACGAATTCCTGCCCAAGCCATAATCGTGCCACCTTGATATGCATGAACTTGTTGTGGGTGCTGCAGTTGATTCCAACGTCCAGGTTCTCTGCAAACGCGTACTCTTCGCAAATCAGGATAAAATCCAAACCTGGATTCATCAGTGAAAAGCACAAGTGACCATTGAGAATGGTTCCAGTTTTCGTGTGCAATAACCCGTTGTAATCTTCTTCCTCGATTGCCTCTCCTTAGCGCTGGTACCCGAAGTGGCCTACGAGCACGTAGGTTGACTTCATACAGTCGTCTTCTCAAAGTTTGACCGCTTACCAGCAAACCATACTCTCTCTGTAGCCTTTGAACAAATTGCATCGCCGTTACATTTGGTTGACTTCGTGCAGCATTTACTATGAATCGGCCCTGTACATGTGTTGTAATGCGATGAGGTCCTCGGTGCCGTTCCATCACTTCCCCCGTGACACGATAACGTGACCAAAGCCTGGATATAACGCTCGGACTGGTCCTCATGGCTTCAGAAACCGCAATTTGGGTAGCGCCAGCTTGAATCATGCCCACTACTCTTTACATTTCGTTCCTGGTCAAGTGTCTACGTGGTTTGATTAAATTAACACCGGAGATGCGTTCGACAAAGATTTATAGAAATTTATGGAGTTTTAATCAAGTTAGAAGTTCGTGAAGATTTACTTCTTTGGAAGAAATTCAATGAATGCGAATTTCATCTCGTTCATTTTTTTGTAAGGCCAGTACTTTTTAAGTTATTTAAAAAAGTGTTATATATCCCTAGACCATGTTGTTGTGTGAATATACTATAGCATACTCAGTAGGTGTTAGAAAACCTTAAAATAAAAGTTGGAAAGAGAAATAACTAATTTTATAATTCTTAGAAATAGAAATAGAATATTATTTAATACTCATTTCTTAAACTTAGTCGGTATACTTTCGCTACATTTGTGGCCGTCATGAATTTGTCGTGTTGCGGGCAATCATCATCATCACCCGTGCGGTCTATTCCGGTTGAGAACCCACCCTGGTGTGTGGGGTCCCAGGGTCCGCCTTTCTTGTTTTCTTGGCCCACTTTGCGCGGTCTTGTGCGTCCTCAGTGGTGACTGGTGAGCCTCTGTTGCGGTCAATGAAGATAGTCTTTACAATTTCTTATCATTTTTGCCCGTTAGCGGCACCATTTTTGTCTTGTAACACTTATGCAAAAGGGCCACCCACATCAATAGCTTTCAACAGCTATGTAAACTGAATCAACAAAGCTTTGTCTATAGAAATAAACATACTTAAACAAGATATTCGAAAAAAAAATTTTTTTATTAGATTAATGCTAAAGTATGTTTATTTTTTGGTAAGTTCAGATAAATTTTTCGATCATATAAGTAGTTATATCGACAGCCTCAACTGTGCTCAATAACATTTTTTATTTATTTTCTTATTTGCAAAACCCTTAAGTGCGAATGTGTTATTTTTGCCCAAAGGTCCCTGTTGCCATTTAACAAATTTTAAACCTTTTTCAACGTAACCATATGAAAAGTAATTATTTTAGCAACTATCGGAAATAACGCTATACCAGCATCATGTACCTATATTGGTTAACCCGCTTTACAACGAAACGTGGCTACCGTCCTAAAAAAACGTAGAGAATTCGTCGCACATCGCAATTTATGTCGAACTTATAACATAGTGGCAAAAATAAAAACGGAGCTAGCGTTAAAAAAAATCTGAAATATATCTCTGTCGGGGCATAACTAGAAAGAAATATATTTATATCTATTTCAGTTTTTAATAGTATGTCTGCCGGATTATGCGTGATGGTGTTTCAATCATTATAAATACAAATACAATCATTATGCTCTTATTCCTTCAGACGCCATTAGCCGTTCAATTAGCGTTAGAAAGTTGTTATATTATATTAGTAAATCGAACAAGCAAAGTAGATGCGATTATAGAAGCATAAAAAATAAAACAGTCTAATAAATTGTCTTCTTTATGGTAAAGTTGTTGTTGAAGTTTTTATTAATAAATGAATAAATGTCTGGGACAATTCACAACAAGATCATCAGACCCCAAACTAAGCAGAGCTTGTACTTTGGGCGTCAGAGACTGATAAACATACTTAAATATTTCTAAATATATACTGGAGAGCGTCGTGGCCTATTGGTTAAGCACTTCAACTCGGATCGCGGATCGTGTGGTCCCGAGTTCAAATCTGGCTGGAACTTAAAATCTTTGTGTTCATTGTTTAATTTCCGATTTACACTCCGGTGATGGAAAACATCGATTAAAAAAACCAAATCAACCCGGATAGCGGCGTAAGGCTCACCACCTACCACGTTGGGTTCTAACACCATTGGTGAAAAATGGGCTTCTGAGTGTTTCGTTCACCATGGCGGCAACAGTCACTTGCCTCTGACTACCCCGTTTGGGATAAAGTCGTGATGGTATGTGTTATGTTATGTTAATTAAATAAATAAGAACACCCAGACACACAACAAACACAAATGTTCGTCAAATCTTAAATGAGATTTTATGGTGAGAAAATAGAGATAAATTACTCAGTGTGTCCCAGGTAACCTGTACCAGCGAAGGTCTGTGGTCTGGGGATGCCGAAACCGATCGACAGAACCCAATGTATGTTCCGCGATTTTTAGTAGTTTTCGAGTTATGATTATTTTTACCAATTTTCTAAAATTGATGGGTTGTGTACAGTGCCGTAAACAGTTGAGGTCCACGGTTATTTTTTTTTCATTGTTAGTTAAATACTAGGTCCACTTGATACAAAAGCATTTACATTTTTATTACTGAATCCTAATTCAGAAAAAATATATGAAATTGAAAAAGTGGTAAATACTGTTTTTTCGAAAAAAACGAATTAAAATCATAACTCGAAAACTTAAAACATAATCCACAACACAGAAAAATAGTGAGTTGTCAACATAAAAAAAGGCTATCGGGAAGTTCATACATTGTTCCGTTTCGATAATCGCAGCGGACCTCAATCGAGTGGGGATTATCGAGTCTTGTTTAATACCCAACCGGTACGGAACCATAGCGGCGCGTTCAATTTTTGATCAGATCATACCCATCGCAGCGAGGCTACCTTTTTTTCATTTTTCGGTTGTTTCAGTTTGACTTGCTAGGTATTTTAGTTCTACTCGTCGACGGCCGCAGCTAACAGGTTTATTCAGTTACAGAGCTTTCTATCTCTGATTGACAATTTTGAAGGATCGTGAGATTGGAAATGTAGGTCTTTATGTTGTAGAGCCAATCCCAACGAACGAGGCTTCAAAGTTTTGAGGAACTAATTTATTGATTTATTTAAAGCATGTAACTTGTAGGCTTAATCAAATCTAACCTAATCTGGTAGTTATAAAGTGGTTCGAGCTATTTTAAAAAATCTTTATGATTCATGATGTTTTAATAAAAACTAACGGGCTTTGAATTTGCTGTAACATGAAATGAACTGAATAAATATTTATTCATCTTACAACCTTGTATCTGGTCACAGAAAACAAGATATAATGATAATAACAGACAATAAAATATAGTCGTACTATAAAAATAAAAAAATCTATTCTAAAACATTATGTGACTCTACCACACTAGTTTGGAGGTTACTTCCATCGAGTAGAATTCAGCAAGGTACTCGATAGTTACTCCTTTCAAAAATGGTTGTTTACAATAATTGGATTTATAGACCTAAGATGACCACAAATTCTTGTTTTCCAATAAATCTCTTACACTTTAATAACCTCGCTTCATTAACTTAGCTTTAATATGTGACTTAAACTTGTGAAGAAGCAATTCAACTAGAGTTTGCAGAATCTTATTAAAATATTTCAAAAATTTACCAACAATTGATTTCCCTACCTTTTGCAGTCTTAGGCCCGTATTCTGAAACAAAACCTGTACTTGAGCATAGACCTGAGTGACGTTATTGTATGACCTGACGTTTTGAAATCTCTACTTAAGTACAGATCAATGCTTGAGTATGATTCTAGAATACGGACCTTAGACTGGGATTTACGCGCTTATTTTTAATTCTAAGTATTTAGTTGGTACAGCGTCAGAATATGAAGTGAATTACAATAAATGATACATAATATTGACAACTCAATGTCGTTTAGTAGTCAAGTGTTAATAATAAAAGTTTTCTTTTAAATAATTGATATTTTGAAGTTTACAACTAAATTTTCTCAGAGTTTCAAACATTCGCTGTAATGGCGACGACAATCTCAAATTGCAGCGACGATAATAATATCTCTAAGTACTTATAAACAATGTCGCCACCTGTTTACGTTTGCGGAGTACATCAGAACCTCACGTGTATACCGGGTGGGTAAGTATTAATTAATGAATCCAGGCCCTCGTTTTGGGTGCGGTGCGAGTGACGCGTTGAAGCGTACTCGGGATAAATAACAAATTTGGAGAAATATTACTTTATTGTATAGTAGTGCAAAGGTGGTGTAAGGGGGTCCTCCAACATCTTCGGGCCCCAAGCCAACCTCGCCTGCAAGCTGGTGCGCCCTGCTGATTAACGAAGGAGGCTCTGGCGACGGCTCCCCTTCATGGGTTGGGAGGTCAGATGGCAGTCGCTCCCGTAAAGCCAACTCAAGCCAAACAAATATGAAAAGTCAGCACAGAGTACCCGACATGGATAGGGCGTCGCCGGAAAACGACGCGCAGGGGAACCACCCTACTCCTGTGTCAAGTGGGTTAGGGCTACCGGGCCATGGGCGGGCCCGGTTAAAGACATTAGTCCAGAGGAAGGTCCGCTTCGCATCGTGGAACGTTGGCACGCTGACGGGACGCGCTCGTGAGCTGGCCGATGTGCTCGCCAGGCGGAGGGTGGCCGTGGCGTTCCTGCAGGAGACTCGCTGGAGAGGCAACAGGTCCCGGAACATCGGGCACGGCTACAAGCTGATCTACGCGGGTTCTCCTGGTGGGGCCAATGGAGTGGGGGTGGCGCTGTCCGAGGAATTCCAGAATAGTGTCTTGGAAGTAAATCGCGTAAGCGACCGCCTTGTGGTCGTGAAGGTGCTTATCGAAGGGGTCACAACCAATTTGATAAGTGCCTACGCACCGCAGGTCGGTTGTAGCGATTCGGATAAGGCACTGTTTTGGGAGAAAATCGACCAGCTCCTATTCACTATTCCACTGTCCCAAGGCGTCGTTCTGGGTGGCGATCTGAACGGTCATGTGGGTGAACAGTGTGAGGAATACGGGCGTGTTCACGGTGGTTTTGGTTTTGGCAGTCGTAACGCTGAAGGCGAAGAGATTCTCCGGACGTGTTTGGCTGCCGACTTGGTCGTCGTGAACACGTTCTTCAAAAAGAGTCCCGAGCATCTGATCACCTACAAGAGCGGTAAGGAGCGCAACCCAGATCGACTACTTTCTCACCAGGAGAGCCCAGATCGGCAAGGTAGCTAACTGTAAGGTCATACCCGGAGAGAGTCTTACTGCCCAACACCGTCTACTTGTGATGGACCTGCGAGTGAAGCCTCGAGGCAAATGCCGGGAGCGCTGCCCGCCCCGAACCAGGTAGTGGCTGCTTGAAGGAGCCAGATCCCACGACTTTGTTGCCGCTGTCGGTGACCTGTGCATCGCAGCGGATAGTGAGTCCGTCCGAGCCACCTGAACTTTCTCCAAATCAGGGACTAGTGCCCCCGGTAACGCCTGATGAAGTCCAGTTGGCTCTTCGCTGCATGAAGAACCGGAAAGCTGTCGGACCCGATGGAGTCCCTATCGAAGCGTGGAAATGGATGGGCTCTCGTGGTGTGGGCATACTTACCCATCTTTTTAACCGCATTCTCCTCACCGGGAAGATACCTGACCAATGGAGACTGAGCATTATCACGCCAGTCTTCAAGGGCAAGGGCTCGGTGCAGGAGTGCAGCAATTATCGTGGCATAAAGGTGATGTCCCACACCATGAAGCTCCTCGAGCGCATTGTAGACTCTCGGATCCGACAGGAGTGTACAATCTCGGAGTGTCAGTATGGGTTTCGACCAGGTTGCGGGACCATGGACCCATATTTGCCTTGAGAACGCTCATGGAGGGATACAGACTGAAGAATACACCTCTGCATCTACTTTTCTTAGACATGCAGAAGGCCTTCGACTGTGTCCCTCGTGAGATGATCGGCTGGGCGCTGCGGTCCAGGGCCGCTCTCGAAGTTTCGAAACTTTATTGACATTATCCGGGACATGTACCACGACTCCAGTTCCATAGTTAGGACTGCGGTTGGTGACACGCTTCCTCTCCCTATCACCGTTGGAGTACACCAAGGCTCCGTGCTTAGCCCGTTTCTGTTCAGCGTAATATTAGACGTTCTGTCAAACAGCATCCTAGACCACCATGAGCAACCACCCTGGTTGCTTATGTATGCTGATGATATAGCGCTAGCAGATTCGGACAGGGGAAGGCTGGTACAACGGGTGAATAAGTGGAAAAATTCACTTAAAAACGGCGGTCTGAAACTTAATGTGGCGAAGACGGAGAACATGGCCTGCAACACCACAGATACCCAGTCCGTCCGCATAAGCGTTGACGTGGTCGAGCGCACGGACCGTGTTAAATACCTGGGATCTGTGTAAAGCGCGTCCGGGGACATCGACCGCGACGTCAGAGCCCGAATTTCCGCGGCTTGGGCTAAATGGCGTGAGGTGGCTGGTGTCATTTGTGACCCCAAAATGCCGATCAAGCTGAAAGGGCAGGTCTATAAAACCATCATTAGGCCTGTCCTTTCATATGGCAGTGAAACATGGCCGTTACTAGAGCGACACAAGCAGGAACTGCGCGTCACGGAAATGAAGATGCCGCGGTGGATGTGTGAAGTCTCACGCAAAGATCGTGTGCGTAACACCCACATCCGCGGCAGCCTTCGTGTTCGTGACATCGCAGACAAGCTGCAGGAGTGCCGCCTTCGTTGGGATGGTCATGTCTCACGGAGATCGGCAAACTACGTGGGCAACAAATGTCTGGCTATGCCGCCCCCGCCAGGTACCGGTAGAAGAGGTCGACCCAAGAAGCGGTGGCTCGACGTCGTTAAGGGTGACATGCGTGCCAACAGACTCACAACTGAGGATGCACAAGACCGCGCGAAGTGGGCCAAGAAAATAAGAAAGGCGGACCCTGGGACCCCACACACCAGTGTGGGTTCACAACCGGGATAGACCGCACGGATGATGATGATGATGTATAGTAGTGCAAAGATTAATTCGGAAAAGTATATCGGTAGAAAGCAATCTCTTCTAGGCAACCAAAAAAGTCGGTTGTTTTCAGATTTATTAGAAAAAACTAACAGTACAACGAGCAAAAGTGAACCCTTTTTGAACTGTCTTTTTTTAAAACTTCGGTGATCAAGATTTGAGCATTCGCTTGTATCAGAACATCGAGCATTTGTCGCTTATCAATGTACCCGAACCACATTGCAAACATGACGCTCGATGATTTGTTACAACTTGATTTCAAAAACCAAACAAAAACACACACAAAAAGTTTTTAGAAAAGTGAGCATCAATACTCTAGCAAAAGCTCTTGTCTATACCCACCTTAAAGCAAAGAATATGCCATATTCGGGAGGTGATGAGATATTAAGTAAAATTTCGAACTTTTTAACGAACTTTTAACATACTTTATCAGACATTCGTATTCTCATCTGAAAATAGTTTTGAGGTTTTCATAATGGCGCTGCTGAATTACTCAGTAAGCGCTCAGGAAACTCCTAGGTCCTAGGTGGAACCCACCGTGCAAGATGAGCCACCCGCCGTTTTCCGGGTTGATTTGGTTTTTTTATCGAGGTTTTCCATCATCGAAAGTTAGTCGGAAATTGAACAATGAATACAAAGCTAATGGTCCAGGCCAGATTTTTTTTTCTACGTGGCATGCATTGTTAGCCGCTGATGGCTTTCACAATTTCACCGGACAAATGGGTGAGTGGAAGGCTCTCAATCCTAATATTTAAGTAACGTGCCTAAGGGCGCCCCAAGGGGGACACGAAAACTAGCCGAGCTAGTCCAGGCCAGATTTGAACTCAGGTCCACACGATCCAGTTGTGGTGCTTATCCTAGGTCACGACGCTCTCTTTATTAATCATCCGCTTCGTAATATATGATTGGAGCACACAGCCCGCTGCTTCAGGCATAAGGTATAAATCTTGATGCTCTTTACTCGCTTCCGTTTGCCACGGCGCGCACGCCCGCTTCCACGAACAATAATTAATTTAATACTTTACCCTGTAAATAATATAGAATTTTAATATCTTTCTACTGATTTAAGGCACTAATGAAGGTTGTTCTTTACCGGATGTTTATATTTTTGCCTTGAACAGCATATAATCTCTTATCTATTAGGATGATAATGTACATAATTAAACACTTCGTGGTAGATAATCAATACAAACTTACGACATGATTGACGTAGTGCGCTGAAACACTACACACTTTGGCTTGCATGGTGTCATTGGTGTCTCGGGTTCGATTCCCGGTCTGGTCAATTTGGGAAACCATTTTTTCTAAATTGTATAGGGTCTGAGAGCGCTGGTAGAAGCCACTGGTTCAATTCCCTGTCTGGTACCTCTTAACACAAGGATAATTTTATCCCGATTTTGCGAGCGTTCTCCGACAGTCGTTTCTCCATTGGACTGATCACCAAGAGGACGTTTCTTTTTTGAGAGATTCATCGTCAGAATGTTTCACCTATGGACGTTTCGTCGACAGAATGATTTGCATTTGTGTGTTTTGACGAGTAGCATAGTACTGTGGCAGCTCATGCTTTCCCCACCGCGTTCTTTCTTACTACCTGCCCTGAAGGTGATCAGACATTTTTTACCCAGATTACCTTACTCAGGTCACTGGCGTCGAGCTCACAAACGAGCAGGACCTAGCTGAAATCAGATGAAAGCAGATGATTTCTAACTACAATGATAACATGTTATTCGTATAAAACTAATTACTGACCACCCTAAACTCTCTCAGTCGCATTTTGCCAAAGACGGTGTATTAAAGGCGATTCTGACGCCTCTGTCACTCTATGTACTTGCGCGCAATAATTACCTACCAGCCGCCGGATCTCCCAAGACTCATTTGGCAGTTGGCTGTCAACAGCCGCGAATAGTTGTACGCGAATCTTGCGGTTGAACTGACGCGATGACGTACTGTAGGTACTGAATACTGACATTTATCTCGAAAGAGGCAGCCCTGGCAAATATGCCTGACACATGACAGCACGCATTTAAAATTGACATAATTGTTAATTTTCTAGTAGTAGTAACTATTCAGTTATTAAGTAATCTGTGCCTGAGGGCTGTGTAAGCTACCTGCAAGCAAGTGTTCACCCATAATATGTAACACCCAAATAATGTTTTCATTCATCATCTTTAGAATTTGTGTATGACGTCGAGGTTATCATACTTTGACGGTAGTTTACCAAGCTAACAATAATATACAAAGTCAATTTTTTTTTATGTAATAGGGAGCTAACGAGCAGGAAGGTTACCTGATGGAAAGTGATCACCTCCGCCCATGGACAACTGCGACACCAGAGATGTCACCGATGCGTTGCTTGCCTTTTAAATGGGAATACGCTCTCTTCTTGAAAGCTCCAGTGTCGTATTCCTTTGGAAATTCCGACGCAGGAAGATCATTCCATATCTTGGATTTACGTGGAAAAAATTGACGCGGAAAATGTACGGTTGTGATATCATTACACTATTTTGAAAACTATTTTATAGTTGGTGATTTAATTACAAGATATGTGGTAAGTTTATCAACATAATTAGTTATATTTTACCCCCAACTACGCCAAAAGGCTGATGTAATATTGATCCATGAATTCGCGAATGAACCCAGTATTACACTCATCTGATTGGATTGATAATATACAATGTCAAATTTTTTTTATGTAATAGGGAGCTAACGAGCAGGAAGGTTACCTGATGGAAAGTGATCACCTCCGCCCATGGACAACTGCGACACCAGAGATGTCACCGATGCGTTGCTTGCCTTTTAAATGGGAATACGCTCTCTTCTTGAAAGCTCCAGTGTCGTATTCCTTTGGAAATTCCGACGCAGGAAGATCATTCCATATCTTGGATTTACGTGGAAAAAATTGACGCGAAAAATGTACGGTTGTGATATCATTACACTATTTTGAAAACTACTTTATAGTTGGTGATTTAATTACAAGATATGTGGTAAGTTTATCAACATGATTAGTTATATTTTACCCCCAACTACGCCAAAAGGCTGATGTAATATTGATCCATGAATTCGCGAATGAACCCAGTATTACACTCATCTGATTGGATTGATAATATACAATGTCAATTTTTTTTATGTAATAGGGAGCTAACGAGCAGGAAGGTTACCTGATGGAAAGTGATCACCTCCGCCCATGGACAACTGCGACACCAGAGATGTCACCGATGCGTTGCTTGCCTTTTAAATGGGAATACGCTCTCTTCTTGAAAGCTCCAGTGTCGTATTCCTTTGGAAATTCCGACGCAGGAAGATCATTCCATATCTTGGATTTACGTGGAAAAAATTGACGCGAAAAATGTACGGTTGTGATATCATTACACTATTTTGAAAACTACTTTATAGTTGGTGATTTAATTACAAGATATGTGGTAAGTTTATCAACATGATTAGTTATATTTTACCCACAACTACGCCAAAAGGCTGATGTAATATTGATCCATGAATTCGCGAATGAACCCAGTATTACACTCATCTGATTGGATTGATAATATACAATGTCAATTTTTTTTTATGTAATAGGGAGCTAACGAGCAGGAAGGTTACCTGATGGAAAGTGATCACCTCCGCCCATGGACAACTGCGACACCAGAGATGTCACCGATGCGTTGCTTGCCTTTTAAATGGGAATACGCTCTCTTCTTGAAAGCTCCAGTGTCGTATTCCTTTGGAAATTCCGACGCAGGAAGATCATTCCATATCTTGGATTTACGTGGAAAAAATTGACGCGAAAAATGTACGGTTGTGATATCATTACACCATTTTATTAACTATTTTATAGTTGGTGATTTAATTACAAGATATGTGGTAAGTTTATCAACATGATTAGTTATATTTTACCCCCAACTACGCCAAAAGGCTGATGTAATATTGATCCATGAATTCGCGAATGAACCCAGTATTACACTCATCTGATTGGATTCGACAAGCCAGACTAGACTAAGGAGTTTACTCTCATTCGTTAACACGAAGTTTCGTAAATTCGCTAAAAAAGTTACAGTTCGAAATATATCTTATTTTTTTTAATAACATTCTCACCCGAATCCAAAAACGTTAACTAAAGTTGATGACGTATACCTGCCTCCTTCATATCTACTGACAATGAAAGTACAGCATCAATCTGAAATGTGCTCAATTTTTACTATCCATTCTGGATCCAGGACTAAGTATAATATCCTGTGTACAAAATACATTATTATAGACTATAACCATCATACCCGTTTTTATTGGCTTTGAGGCTTGCGAAGTTTTACGTATTTTCGTAAATTTCGTTCTAAAGTAGACCTCCAGACTAGTTTTCCACTATCGTTTTCCTGGCATTCAATTGTTCTTGTCCCCTATTCTGAAGGATAACGCAACAGGCAATCAAATCACGATGTCTGATCCCCGAGGGTGGAGGGTATGATCGTTGTGAAGTGTCATTATTTTCTCTTATCATTGTCTGCGAGTATCGTCTCCTCAGTGATCAATGCTTCCTCTCTGAATAAGGGAAGTTACGAGTTGTATCGATGTTGTTTTCTTGTTTTTTTTTACAGTTATGCCTTTTTTACAAAGGAGTGATATAATTATGATTATTTAACGTGACTTCCCGTTTTATTGCAGGACTTTTGCGAGTATGGCTTCTTCAGATACAGGATAAGCTAATACATAAAAACTTTTCTTATCAATAACATTTATGTATATTAGTTTACCTAAGGTTTTTAAAGTTTTTTTGATTCCAAAAGTTGTTGTTTCACGATTTACCTATGAAAGGGATAAATATGATTGGGCTGAAAATGATAGAAGATTGCTTTGTAGACAAAATCAGTCACAGATTAGGCTCCGCCAAACCAGCCTCCATAGCACAGCAGACACCGATGACAGATTGAACTTTTTTTTAAATATTGCCCGTTAAGATAACCTCACTCAACCTGATGGAAAGCGGTCGTGAGGTCCCAGTATGAGGCTGACAAGCCCAGTCATTCAAACGAATTACTGGGCTGGCCATCCTCACCTTGAAGGCCTGCAGTTAACTGAGTTGTGGTAAACTTTCATAGCGTCTCATAAAAGATCATCATCATCCGAGCGGTCTATGCCGGTTGTGAACCCACACTGGTGTGTGGGGTCCCAGGGCCGCCTTTCTTTTTTTTCTTGGCCCACTTCGCGCGTCATGTGCATCCTCAGTGGTGAGTCTGTTCTTGTCTGGCTTCTCATGAATGATGAGTTTCTTTAAAACAACAGCATAATAATAAAGTGAAGGAAACCTTCAGTAAAAAGCGGTATACCTCGAAATAAATAAAAATTGTTTTTTGTTCGTTTTTGGTGATTGAAAGATATTAAGTTGCCTGGAAAAACTACTCTCTAGCGAAAAGGCCGCATAAATTTAAGAAGTTGAAAAATTTTACTGTTATTATTTTTAGTAGAATAAAGTATATCCATCTATCTATCTCAGTATTGCCTACACCAATTTTCGGTGAACATATTTTGTGAATGTTTAAAAAAGGGTACTTGTAATTTATTCAGTAGGAAGGTGTATTTTATTTTGTTTAAGAACTATTTTATTCTTATTGTTAATAAATTTATAATATGTCATCATAGTCTGTTTATTTCATTGATAACAGATTATTCAAAATTACGTATTAAAACGACGATTTAAATCGAAAACATTTTTTTTATTTTAATTTGATGAGTTTTTTCTTAATCTATTTGTGTGGTCTGTTTTGCTTATTAACAACAATATTGATACAATCGATAAATATCGACAAACTCGCAGCACCATCTAGTGGGGAACTCAAATGTAATTCATGAGGACAATAAAAGGTAGTCGGGCGATCCTTCTCGTCAGTTCATTACAAGATAAGCATCGCGTCGCCTGATTGTTATTTACAGATCTGACTGAAAAAAAACCAAACCTAGAAAATGTGCAGAAAACTGAGGTTCAGGTAGGTACATTAAGCATCCCCACCATGAGCCTTCGCCTTGTCGTAGCGGGGGGCTTAGTACTGGTGGCAGGTGGAACCACCGGGAAGCTAAGAGGGCTCAGGCGTGGCAGTGCGGTGGACTTCCCACCTTCCCATGCACTGCCTGCTACCGGGCGTGGTGATGGTATGGTGCCTGCCTGCCTATGGCAGGTGGATCGTGGTTGCGGACCTAGTAGGGTCCGCGTCTGGGAGCCAGCGGGCTTGAGTACGGGGGTGCTTTTGCCCGCAATGCACGGCTTTCACCTCGACGGCGGTAGTACCTGTGTGCTCCAAGTACTTCCGTGGCCTCCCCTCTTCATTGAGGGGTTGGCTGGACGGGGCCCTAATACGGGAAGGCACTGGCGGCGGGGCGTTGCGAAACTTTTTAGGGACCCCGCCTCGCCGCTGAAGTGTTAAGGTCGAGTACCGTGGGGTTTTAGTCAGTAGAAGTCCAACCTATCCTCGTCGTTCCCCCGGGCGGCGAGGTATCCATGAGTATTTCCCCACGTTAATAAAAAAAAATAGTTATATCAAGCATATTTATTTAGCTAGGAGATTCAAGCGCCGCACTAAGGGGTATTTGAGGCAAAAAACCGGTCATAAATGTTTAGGGGCCTAAATTATTTCGGAATAATTATAAAGAAAAACAATATTTAATTAATATTTTTGATTTAATGATAAAATTACATAACAAAAACATAAATAATTTTTCATATAATATCAACTTTTCGTCCATTTTCTTTCCTTTAAACCCCTTTTCCCCCCATCGTATATTTCTAATCGGGTGATAGTTTTCACCTTTTCCGGGGTTTCTGCGATTTTTTTTTATATAAATTGTTTTTTTTGTCGAAGTAATCCCTACAAACTTAAAAATAAATATAAAAAACGGGTTTAGTTGGGGGACAATTTTATTTTTGTTTCAGGTAGGAAAAGGTTCAAATTTCATTACCGCAATTAAAAAGTTGCCCGGCAAAGCCCGACACATAAACAAAGACACTAATGTTGTAACATTTTAGAAAAAATAACACATTATTTCAAAGGGATTTTGCAACCTAGGTTTTAATGCTGAAATTTAAAGAAAAATGAACTGTAAAGGTACATACCTTCAACTTTCATATTCGACAAGGAATTATCTGGTAATTCACCACACAAAGACATAATATATTATCACAGAGTAATATGTAAAATTATCGAGAGCGCCGAGAACAACGATAAGCTTTACATCAATGGCTGAGTTCAGACTGATTCCGTGGTGAGAGCGAGCAGGTAAAGCGCGTTGGGACGCGCGCCCTGGATAAACCGGTTATTGTACTTTACGAAACGTGCATTGTTTGTGAAATTTGGTAAATTTTAGAAGAACCACTTATGACCTTTTTCATGATTAACGCAAAAAGTAACAATAAGCACAGTATATTTTGAGAGGCTTCCTTCATAGGACTCTTAAATTGTGAAATAAGCTCTCTGCGACAGACGCCTCGTGTTGCGCGTGTCTTTAAGCTGTGGTAACCGTTTACTTACCATTAGACGGTCCGCGTCCTTTTTCGTCACCGACGACGTCGTTTTAATAAAATAAAATAGCAGATATTTGTGTTAAATCCGAGTTTTTGAGGTAGCTTTGTTGTTTCTGGTTTGCATGACAGAAGCCAAAAACCTTTTCTTCATTTGTGACCAGGTCCAGAGGCCTCATTACCATCTCATATAACCAGTCAAGTTAACTTTCCAAACTGAAGGTAGCAAGCGATTTCGGCAGTAAATATTTGGCCTAGAGGATGCATTATTGACAGGCAACGGCTGACTGGCTGGATCTGAAAGATCATTTTACGAAATTGCTCGCTACGCTCAAATTATAAAAATAACTTGATCCAATTTATATGGTGTTGCCTCATATTATGTATTCATTGCCATTAACCCTTCACGTTCCAGCGACGCGATTTTGGGTCAACAAACAACAGATTTTCTATTGTGTCTGGTTTATTGGGATTTAGCAAGTTATTATTTAGTTCGAGCGGAATTCAAACCCGCGACCTTCCACAATCCGGGTGGCTGCTCTTCCAACTGAGCTACCGAGGCCGTTAACAGATCTGGCTTGTTTCATCGATGTATACGCCTTTGACACCCGAAATACATATTTTTGCAAATATTTGACTTTCGATTAAGATAAAACTAGCTATAGGTTAAGTGAATTCAAGTAGCTCAGTTGGAAGAGCAGCCACCCGGATTGTGGAAGGTCCTGGGTTCGAATCCTGCTTGAGTCCCTAGGATCAGGTTGAATTTTTCTAGTTTCTATCTTTGTGTAGAAAATAGTGCACTGTTAAATGCTAAAAATATAAAAATCACTTATAATATTTAGTTATTCAACAATCCGCACTTAGCCCGCGTGTTGGAGTATAGCTCGTACCACCTCATTGTTGAGGTGAGGCCTGTGCCCAGCAGTGGGGCGTATAAGGCTGTATTTGTATTTAGTTATTATTTTCTAAAAATAAGAAAGATTATATTTGTTGGTAATTGTACCAGAATAATCCTGCAAGTAACATATCAACGTAGCAAAATTATTAACAACAATACCTCCGAGATTCTGGGTTGTGTCCATTTAAATAATTAATGTGAGAATGGCCGAGCCGCGGCGATCCCGCGGTCAGGGGCTAATAGTCATTTGGGGACCAAAGAAGTTACTTTATTGGGTCAATTTCCCCCCATTTGTTACTCGGGTTACGGGAAGAAGGGGATTTCGTCTCGTTACTTTGAAAGATTGCGTGGGGAAATTAAAAGGCGTTGTAACGAAGACGTATGGTTGTTCCGGCGTTGTCGGTGGTGCTTCTTGGAGATAAAAGTTTGGGGAGCTTATGTGATTTGAGTTTTTAGGTAAAATCGTTGATTAGGCTATGTTACTGATGAGTAAGATAGCCATATTTAAAATTGTTGTGTAATCATCATTTGATCTAGATTTGTTGGAGGTTTTAAGATTGCGTCGTGTTTCTGCCGGTCAGAGAGGGAAGGTGGAGGCGTATGTATCCTTGTGAAGGAAAATATTGATTTAAAAGAAATAAGGGATTTATGTAATATTGCAGTAGAGTTTATAATGGAGACTTGTGCAATAGAGATGTTTATGGTTTTGCTGACTGCCTTTTAATTTTAATTGATACTGCTGTTCAGCCGCAAATGTTTTTAAAAGCATGAATCAACTATAGGGTGAGCATAGACTGCCCCCAACCCTTATTTCAGTAAGGTGCCTGATAGTGCCCCTGAGGCTCTGAGCATTACTCATGGACTTCCGTAGTGTCCCAGGTTCGATTCGCAGGCGGGTTAATTCAGGAAACGATCTTTTCTGAATTGACTCAGGTCTGGGTGTGCTGGGCCCCCTGGCTTAATTCTTTGTCTGGTACCTCGTAATCACTTATCTATATATTGTATTACACTTCTTTACACTACACAATACATTTAATCACTCACCATCCCCTTACTTATCTCAAATATTTATTTTAGTTATTTATAAGGCACATACGTGTGTCTACCGCAAGTGTCCGTGAGCCTACTCATTCGGGATGTCGCTGTCTGATGGTATTGTTTTGCCTTGTTGTTGTTTTGTTCTATTGTTTTATGCCACCACCTACATGTTTTTTGTTTCCTCATATGAACCGATGTCCAAAGATTTAATGTATGTTTTCTATTTCTATCTATTTCTATTTCTATTTAATACAGGGATATTTATCCCTACTTCAAGACCATGACAAGTGGTGTGTGTTCTGGCGCATATTTATACTACTTGAAAGAGGGCAATTGGTCTGGTGTTAGCGGCCCAGAAAGACCCAGCGCGTGCCGACAAGTTTCCCCTAGCCGTCGAGGATTAAAAACTCATAAGTGATACCTACTTCTGTCCGTACCATGAGTTTACCAGATTCCAGTCGCTGGCGTCAGTGTTGACGTTTTTGTATGGGAATTCGGTACTGAGCGCCTCTGTTAAATGGAACGTAAAATGACATACAAATTGCTGTAGTCAACTTGGTTCAGTCAAATTACAACTTAGAGGAATTCCATCACCCCTCTAAAGAGATGTATTTTTTATTATTTCCTATTTTTTTTTAATTTGACACTTAGAAACGAAACTGACGTATTACTTTTGGCTAGTGCCTTTGATGCTGCAAGTGTTTCTATACAACGGGACATCGCTCTCTGCCCGCTGACCACAGACGTTGTGCAGAACGTAAAAAGTATGTGGACTTTTTGTTCGCAATATAGGCTTAGTTTGGAATTTCATAATTCACTGTTTTCCTTGAATAATCTCTGAACAGCTATACAAGATTATCTGAGATTATATTTTACAGTATTACATCAGGTTACGCCTATCGCGGTGATCTTAAAATTACCGATTTAATGACACGTTCCCGTAGATATGACGTAGAATGAGGAAAATTTATTATTTAACTAGGCTTTTTTATACCAAATCGATCATAATTGTATATGTGATTAATAAAACATAATCGCACTCTGCCACCGATTCAAACCTAGACGATACCAAGATAAGAGAGAGATATTTCTGTTATCTACCCGTGCCAATAGTTGTTAGAAAGGATATTCTCGAAATTGTTGACGAGGATTTATACTTAGGGCAAACTATTCGTCTAGGTAGATCCAATGTCGATTGAAGTCGCACGACGAACTCGAACTCGAACTCAGCTGGGCAGCGCTTAGGAAACTGTACGACATGTTCACTTCTCATATCACATAGAGCCTGAAGGCCCAAGCTAGTGCGTGTTGCCAGTAAGAATCTACGACACTGAGACGTTGTCCTTGGTAGTTGAACTCTTGAATAAGCTTATGGATACTCAGCCTGCAATGGAGAGAGTTATGCTTGGTTCATTGCGATGGCAGCAAAAGAACTAAAGAGCTAGTAGCTTATCAGATAACCAAGCTTAAGAAGAGGCAAGGAGCAAGCCACATCTAATACAGAATTTTCGACCGCAAAGGAATGAAGGTTCTTGAGAAGTGACCATTAACCGAAAGGCGCAGCGCAGGCAGGCCTCCCACCCGATAGACCGATGACAGGTCATCAGTCCTGCAACCCGCATCTCAGTTCATTGGATGTGAGAGGCAGTAACCGCTAGTTAAGGCGTTCTATAGGGGAGACCCATGTCCAGCAGTGGACTTGTACGGACTGATGATGATGACCGCTATGAAATGTCTATGTAAATGTTTACCTATAAATTAGACACGTAGCTTCTAACTAGAAATGCCTCATAAGGCCAGCCAAAGTCAGTTAATGAAACTTCGCTTGTTGGTTAGCTAAGAAAATAAGCGAACCAGTAAGGTTGATAAATGGCTTTATAAACCTGGCATGTTTTTGAGTAGATGCTGAACGCTACTTTGGAAATCTATGGGAAAGGAAAGTTCCCTAAGAAGTTGAATCAATGAATCATCATCATCAATGAATTTGCAAAATCCTTTTATAAACCAAATGAAATCTCCATAGGCAATTGTCACACAAAACCAGACAACGCGTACAATTTTCACGTACAATTCTCAAATTAAGTCGGCAAAAGTCACATTAAGATCAAAGTTCAAACTACCCAGACGTAAGAAAGTTCTACAAAGGCATGGTTCAGAGTACCTACTGAGAAATTCAGAGTTGTTCACGAAAAATACCTACTACAACTTAGACTTCGTTTCGCGACGAAACTTCGCCTGCATTCATTTGTGGTCGTTTTATTAGCTGTGTAGTTTTTTCTATCATCAAAGTAAAAATTCTCAAAAAGTCAATAAATAATAAGCGGCTTTTAGAGTATTAATTACTTTCTGAGCTTCTGTTAAATAATTGCGAGGCAGATTTGGTTTAAGAATATTATGGAAAAAACACTATAACTATTACCTACGAGTACATTTACAGAAAATGCATTAACCAAAGTCTTCTCGTAAGTAAATGCTATGTTCAATTTTACAGTAACTTTGAGCAAACTTTCAAGTATCAAAAGTGTGAATCCCACTTGAGTCAAAGAATAACTGGACTACACGTCAACTTATAAACATTGATGCACGTTTCACATAAACTTAAAACTTTACGACTCTGTTTGATTATGCACATACTCGTAACTTGGTAGGAAACTAAATTATATTAAATTAAAACTTTTCACAAATAGTAGCTGCTGTGACTCTGACTAGAACAGATTATTGCTTACATAGAAGAATACATTGCGCAAATCTCTAAATATCGTCCAAACTTAGGACAAGTTTATTTTTTCTTAACAAAACTTGTTCGTTAGAAAAAACCAAATTACCAATTACATTTTTCTCTTCTCTTTGAAAACGATTGTGTTAATTATATTAAGCAACGTAGAATATGAAAATTGATTAATAAAACCCAATTTGATCGTATGAAAAATAAAGTTTAAGAGAAAGGTAAAATTATTATTATAATATTAAAGTAAATATGTGATTTGTTTCTTTGTTTGAATTGGATAAAACTACAAACTGCATAACCCGTCAAAAGGATTATTTCACCCATAGAAAGCTTATCAGCGGATACCGGGTTGTATTAGCGTTTGCGATAAAACTTATTTGAAAATTAAATTTCACTCATGCGAGGCCATCGCGGGTCGCTAGTCTATCTACAAAATATAGGTATAAAGACGAAAGGTCACGGGTAGATTGTAGATTAGAGGGGTAGATCGTAACGTCACATTTTTTAATGCTTTCGTGATTATTTAGCGGAATTAAAATAATTATAAATTATCTTTCTATTATTTATTAATTTCATAATTATAACTTTAACTGTGTACAGTAAATTTTTAGGTGTCTTATAATTTTTTTCAAAAAAACGGTTTTTATTTAATTTAGCAAATAATTGGCGACTGCCTCATTTAAGACAATTCAATGTGTTTTAAATAGTATTATGCACACAATAATGGAGCAAAATTTTAAGTTTTATTTAAATTCAATGAAATAACCACGAAAATCTTACACAAATGCAACGTTTTCGATCCACCTCCAGTAAAGGCTCTTAAGGGTCCTTTTTAGGAAGCATAAGTGCTAACTAAGACGGGATTATGAGAATCAAGTATCGTAAGTAGGAAAAAATCCTGTATGTCATAAAACTGAAGTTCACGCAGGCGAAGCCGCGGGCGGAAATCTAGTATTAAACAAACGTACATGTGCATGGTTGATACTGTGAAATATTATATTATCTAGTTATCAAGCATAGTCCAACATGTCAATATGCGACTATTGCTCTTGCTTGTGTCCGGCAAATGGCTCCATATACAAATAGTACTCTGTACACAAACATTATTGGAACCTGTTATTTAGAGATAACAGGATTGAATTGGTACGAGTTTTGGGTCACGATATTAGTGTGTTTATACAGGGTGTGATTGAAACAACAGGAAAGCTTTTGAGAGAGCAGTCAGGATCATAAAAACAGGAGGAAAGTTTAGAGAGTAACTTTGTTATATATGTATCTTGTAACCAAGTTGTTATTGTAAAACTTTTTATTTTGATGTGTAAATGAAATATTCTGATACAGGCAATTACTTACTATAACAATCCCCAAAGAACAACATGTGTTTTCCATATCTTTGAGAGTGGTTGTGAAAAACCGGTGTGAAATAATAATAAAATATCTTAATTTAAGGTTTTTTTTTCATTTCTGACATGAGTTTCTGTCATATGAACGACGATAGATGACTTCAGAAATTGGTATGCTATTATTGGTTCCATTCCCGATCACTAGAGGGCGCTGTACCAAAATCCCATAAGAAAACGTCAACGCGAACGCTACCGACTGTCATTGGTGTAAAATCATGGTAGACATACTTATTTGTATATAAGATGCTTATTGAGCAAAATAATTTGCTCAAAGGTTCAGTAGAATTATGGTAATTTACGTAACATAAAAGAATACCACAGAAGAATCAGTGCAAATCCCAAAAATTATAGTGCCAACTCCTCAACTTTTGTTCATTTTGTACTGTGCACCTTTTATTTCACATTGTATCCCTCGCTCTCCATGGTAGGGAGGCAGCGGGTGGGGCCACGGTGTTATGTGCGGCCACGAAGACAGCGATGAATACTTAGCCTTGACAGTCTGGAAGACAATGCCTGCAAACTGAATAAGACAAGCAGAAAAGTACTACTATAGCTTAAATATAAATATTAGATAACAAAATCAAAGTAACAAGCTAACTATGAGTCGTATCTGGTGTTAAAACAAAAATATTATAAATTATTTATTTGTCGTGTTACTCGTTCCCGGAGCAATGATCATCGAAATACTCGTTAATAAAATAAATATCCAGGACAAATTACACCAAGATCATCTACCTACGAGTAGTTAAAAATTAATGATGCAGTGTAATCTGTATTATCTGTCATCATTGGCTTTCTCGTCAATTACAGAAGATTTTTACTTCAAATGAGGGCACTAGTTAGGATTAGGAAAGTTGAAAGCTAGCCATGAGCAATATTACGTTGCGTGAATAGCTTTGAAAATATTAAAACCATGATTAATTTTATTTTCTAGATTCACTAGACATTATTATTGAAATTCTCTTGAGAAGGAACATCGATGTAAGCTGTAATTTGCCATTCACTGGATGAAACACGTTGTAATTTTCTTTGTCTGTCTCTGTTTACACAAAGAGAATTTGAGAGAGAGGAATGAGGAATGAGCTTTCGCTCGCTTGGTGTAAACGCACCGTTGTGCAATTGAAAAGCCCTAACGTGGCACACTCGTGACAGTTACGTTTTGCTTTCGGTGTCTTTCTGATTTGTATGAGTGAAGGGGAAGCAATACTTGTAAATAAGGAAAAAGTGAGCTTCAAATGACGTCAAGCAAGCACACTTTCTGTCGTACCGTTGACAGATGCGCGTACATCTAAGTTCGAGAATATTGAAGGTCATTGCTTTAAACGCTATTTTTGTGGCCCGCTCTTAAGAAATGGCTGTCGTGTTGACGATACTCGTTCCCGGGGCAATGATAAGCGAAATAAATGAGATATCTTCGTGCCGCGCGTCGATGCGACGGGATGGATTCTGTTGGTAATTGTTCTTATCCTGAGGTTTGTCTAAAGTAGCTACTAACAGCGTTTTTAAGTTATATAACGAATTTTATTGAATTGAAAAGGACTTTTTATCGGTTTTTCTTACGAGGGTGACAATTACCTACCTAATTATACATACAGCGTGTCCCGAATTTTAATGTCAAGCATGTATCGTACGAGAGGTCATCTTATACCTGTACGTCTACCACGAGTTGCCACTTTAAATTTACACTATCGTTCGCGTAAAAAATATTGGGATTCGACATTGTCATGTCATGTAATGTTAAATCCTAGTACAATTTTTTACGCTAACGATAACGTAAATTTAAAGTGGCAGCTCGTGGAAGACGTACATATCTAAATAAATAATTTTGTTCCTTCTTGTACTAATTGCATTTTTGAAAATATTGTAATGAAAATTTCGATAAATTTTTATTTCTAAATTTCATATTTTGCGAAGATTTTCAATTTAGTACCTAATCATTGACGCTTTTGTTAGTTTTGATCTACATTAAATACAAACTTAGATCGAATTATGTAAAAGAATTTCATTTATAGGAGAGGAAAAAGCAATAAAATATTTTAATAATGCAAAATGGTTTTTCCTCTGAAAACAGTACACAGTACTAGCGAATGATAGTTGTTTTTGATGTTTGAACAAGAAATCTCGTATTGACACTGCTAGAAAATATCTGGCTTGTTTTTTATTTATCTAAAGGTTGAAGAGACAGATGGAGGTAAGAAAGAAGTCACTAGGCAGAAATACCTTACGACTGAAGTTGATCTTGTCTTCAAAGCCTTGGGTCGTGCAATTAGATCCTCTCCTCGAAAAAGATATCAAAATAAATATGAATGGCATATTATTATATCTTTGTGTTCTATTTATTAGGCTTTTTTATTTAAAATAATCCACGTCATGGTAAAAGCTTTGCATAGCTTGGAATCAACAAGTTAAAGTGGTCGGATAAAGTGTTTTTTTAAATATCAGTAAATTTGTAACCGTCAACATGTGGGGAAATATGAAGAGCCTTTCACCATAACTACGCACGGCCATAGCGCGCTTGTGCGCATCGCGATTTACAAATGTGGTTCCGTTTATGTTCAAGTTGGATAATAATTAAATGAATAAATATCTGGGACAAATTACACCAAGATCGTCTGACCCGATCTGAGCAGAGCTTGTTCTATGGGTGCTAGAGACTGATAAAGATACTTAAATATTTCTAAATACATACTTAAATAGATAATAACACCCAGGCACACCACAACAAACACAAATGTTCGTCACATGAATGTTTTTCATGGGTGGGGATCGAACCCACGACTTCCGGTGCCATGCATAGGTATATTGGACTGTCTTATTTTTTCCAAATACGAAATGGCTCCTAACTCCAAACATTGTTAACTCATGTTAACTTCTTATATTTAAATACGTTAGATGGCGCCGAAATCAGTCACATAACGAAAATCTGGAAGTATATAGGAACTAGAATTGTTCATGAATTCTTAAATTAGAACTTGATTATAATAGCAACACCACGACTTGCAATTTGAGAGACTTGAAAAAACATTCTAAAAAAACACAATCCATTTTCGTAACTGTAAAACGATAAGGCACATTGGAACAAGTCAAAAGTTTTCCCAACTTAATTTCCCTTCGGCTAACTTCAGGGGAATCTCTTCAATAAATCTCATCAATTTGTTGGGTATGACTCCAGGGCTATCGCTCCCGGAGGGAGTGTGGTCGGCCTTTTCTTATTGAATTACTAGAAACTTCGTAACCCTACGCGGTTTTTTCGGAACGTGACGGCTCGGCCGATAACATATTTAGGACCCTGTTCAGGTAGTTGGGGGGTGACCGGTATATACTTGTACCTAAGAACATATTTACAAGGCGCGTTTATAATGTTAAAGGTTTTCTTTTATTATTTTTGCCGTCTGAAGCTGAATTGGGTTGCCTAGCGATTAAATGTTCAGAAATTCTTTGTTGGTTAGCTAAATGAACCTCTGCTAGGTTTAATAAAATCAGCTTATTTTACGTACTTAGTGTTTTGGTAATAGCAAATAATAATCATTAAATATTTAAAAATGTTAATTATAACATTGAGTAAAGAATTCAACTATTAGAATTATTATCGTCGAATTAATTCAGACTCAATTTGGCTTCATGACCGGGTTATAAAGAAGTATTTTATTTCAGTACTTACATAATTATGTACCCCCTAAATCTGATAAATATCATCAACTGTTTCTTTTATATTTGATTCAAGTTTTGTCTTTTGAAACGTTTCTTATCTGATTCACATACTCGTAATATGGGTTTTTAATCAAACTTTCTGTTGACGGTCTAACGTCACAAACCGAACTGATAAAATTATCGAACTTACATCAGTTCATTGACGGGTTTCTTTTAAATGTTAGTTAATAGTGGATATTGTATTACCAGAAATAATCTTATGAGGAAAACGACAAGCAAATTGATTATAATGATTATTGGAAAGTTGAGAACTCATCAAGGAAATAAAAGATAGCAAGCTCTATCAATTAAAGTGTAAAACGATAGGTAATCAATTTGATAAATGTTGATTGATAATGCGGTATGTCTACCATGAGTCCGTCAACCGTCAACCGCGGTTTTGTACGTAATTTCGGTAGAGCGCCCCCATACTCCATTCAGTATAGCATTAGACAGAAGTAAAGAAGGTTCTCTTCAGGGTACACTTTGTTTGAAAAGTACGATAAACATTATTACTTTTAAGATTTATGCCGAATTTATTAAAATCTTACTTATTATAGCAGCTGTCACACTTAATTATTCTCATTTAATGTAAAGTAACTTCAAAATTCATGAGGCTTTTGCTTAAATAAATTATTTTGTCTTGCATCAAGCTATTTTGTCGATGTAAAAACCTAAAAGAAGCAGGGGTTTTTATCCGAACATATTTTTACTGTCACTATAACTCTACCAAATCTAAAATGTTGCGTAATCCCTTCAAACGTTGCGGCGGAGGGGGTTTTCAATATTTCCAGGTTATGCTCAGGTATGTCATCGTCATGACATCGTAAAATGCAAATTGTTATTCATTTTAGCACCCCAATGAAGTGTAGGTTTTTAAAATGAAACAAAAAATGCCACACTTTCATACCTTATGAACGAACGATCGCCGTTTACGTGATGGAAGCTCATGGAAGATATACAGTGTGTCTGTTATGAATTTCCGTCAACTACGTTAGTTGAGTTCAGGAATTTGCATGCCATTTTTAGTTCCATTTCTAATCACTAGGGACGCTGTACCGAAATCCCAAAAAAACGTCAATGCGGATGCTGGCGGCTGTCATTGGTATAAAGAGTGTAAACAATGGACAAACTGATGTACTAGATATCTTAACTCATAATAAAATGGTGAACAGTGTGAACCTGTAAATAAACATTGTTTGGAAAAATCTAGCAATTTATTACAAAAACCATTTTTGCCCTGTGTTCGGTGTTCCTACATCAACTGAAAACAATACATTGATTTTAATTGTAATTTTATATAGTAACACTAGAGAAGTTGCGCAAATTTAAGAGACCTTAGATTTATAATTACTACTTACGTAAGTAGAAGTTCAAGTATGTTAGGTATTTTATTTTATAACATATTCGCTCGTAAAGGGCCTCTTATTTCACCAATTTCAATATCGTATTTTATCTCATTACGCACTTGTGCGTTATTGTAATGTAAAACGCACGGTTTATCAAGATGCTCCGTCTAAAACAAACGGTACTTTTTAAATCTTAGCAAAGAGATTTTATGTTAGAAAAGAGGTCAAAATTTTATAAATAAAATTAACTTTGGGATATAAAATATAATATCTTTTACAAGCCGTGCGAGCCATATCAAGAGAAAAAAAAAATTAATAAACATTTAATTCTTTAATTTAATTATTTTGACAATAAATTACAACCATTTATCTGTAACAAAAACACAAAGATATTAATTTACTTTATTAGTAATTCTGACTTTATTTTATTCTGCCTTTGCCTAAAAAACGCGCTGATGCGCGCGCATCGCTAATTTGTGAACAAGTAAAAATGTTTATAACTCCTACAAGTGATTAAAAATGTATTCCTTTAAGAAAGTCCAAGTTTTATTTATTTCTTCGCAAATATGTTATAAAACATCGTATGACATACGTGCGCTTTAATAATTACAGCCTCTGCTTTCTTGTAGCCCTCGCCTACGGCTCGGGCTAGCAATATCGCCTCGGCTGTAATCTTCAACTTACCGCACTTATATCATAATGTACTATTACAGAACACTTGTTCTGTTGTGGTTGATATATCATGGGGAAAAATGCGATATGAGCGTATGAGCTAGAAAAATATATTTTATTGAAGGTTATGACGACACGATTGGCGTAGTGCACTGTTTCTCGCCTCGCTTTCCGATGTGCCCTGGATTCCATTACCAGTCGAGTTAATTCAGGAAACGATCTTCTCTGAATAGCTTCGGATCTGCGTGTGCTTGGAGACGCCCCTTGCCTAATTTCTCGTAACACAGGGATATTTATCCCTACTTCGAGACCATTATTAAGTGGTGTGAGGTCTGGCACAAAAAAAAATTGCCTTTAAGGTTGTCCCACACACGAATATTAGGCCGAGTGACGAATTTCTAGGTTAGTTTTTGTTTCTGTTTCAAACGTTATTTAAATTTTAATAAACTTTTTCGTTTTATTTTAATCTAATCAAACATTTAGTTAATAGACCTAAATTTTGTTATAAGTAATTGAAGATAAACTTTTTAATTGATATTTTTCAAACATAAATAAGCAGAGCGAATAAATCATGGAGTGCGTGTGATGCATACCTCTGTCAAGTTGATTATCCAACAAATTAGCTAATCGCGTAAAGGTTCGTACGGAACTGGAACTTTTTGTATGAAAACTTTTTGATTACTGCCCTTTCCAACTTTAGGGTACGGTATGTACTTGCATTAAAATACATTTGATGGGTAGAATCAAGTTGCGATAAGTAATAATTTGTTGTGTTGAGATAAAAAGAAGTACAATAATCATATTTTTTTTTCAAACTAACATGAAAAGCTGTTGACGGTTGAAATCAAGAAGCATTCATCGTCTACGTATTTCGACTAATTATCAACTTTTTTTTACTACTGCCAATTGGAATTTGTTATTCAATTTAAAAAAATACAGTGTAGGTATAACGCTTAAATAACTTGTAATATTTGACGACACGATTGGCGTAGTGCGCTGTAGCATGGTTTCTCGCCTTTAATTCCGTAGTGTTCCGGGTTCGATCCCCGGTCAAGTCAATTCAGAAAACGATCTTATCTAAATTGACTTGTATCTGGGTGTGCTGGGAGACGCTCCTGGTTTAATTTCTTGTCCTGTACCTCAGAATACAGGAATATTTATCCCTACTTCGAGACCATGACAAGAGGTGTGAATGTCTGGGGCATGTTTATTTATATTTTATATTTAATATGTGCAAAGTGCTTTACCTATTAACTGTCATAACCATGACATTGTTATCTTTTGCTTATCAATTCTTATCTTATGAATTATTATTTCTGTTTAGAATATACATTCATAAAATATACATTTTTGTTGTTATATATTTATTTGCTTTTTTATTTTGAGAAAGTCATAAATCAATGACCTCTGCAAAGTTTGTTCAACAGAAAAAAGTTTAAAGTTTTTCTGGCAATGTGTCCGCAAATTGTGTATTCAGAAAGCTGAACTCTCAGTTCATTTGCATAAGATTAGACAGCTGAAAAATTTATGTTTATTTTGCTATGCGTTTATTCAATGCCCCAGGCAAAAGTTTTTCTGTTTCTAGGTACAGTCATCAACAGTTTAAAGGCAACACTCTGGTCTTCGCAATATCCGCGTGTAGTAAGCCGCTTCGTAAAAGCGAGAGCTCAGGTTATGTTTATAGTGTTAAGCTCATTCTGTGCTTGACTGTATATTGAAGTGTTTGTTGATTTTTTTTTATAGAGAATCATTCATGTGGGAATCCAGCTGGTGTATTGTTACGTACACACGACTGGAATTGCAAATGGGTGTTGACAATTTGTCTTCTGATGATACTACTATCCTTCATTCATTATAGCACTAGAAATAAGAAGCAGGGGTGCTAAAATGATAGACAATTTGCATTTGACGTAGCCATGGCGATGATATACCTGAGTATAACCTGGCAAAATTGAAAAACCGGAGGGGTTTTCAACGAATGAAGGGATTATGTAACATTTTAGATTTGATAGAGTTATAGTGACAGTAAAAATGTGTGTTTACATCGACTATATAGTTTGATGTAATACAAAATAATTTATTTAAGCAAAAGCCAATTTTAGATGATGTTTGTAAACATTTATTTTTAAGTGTTTTTTTAGATTAAAATTATGTAGGAAAAAAAAGCAGAAGCCTTATAAATTCTGAAGTAACATTACTTTAAATGAGAATAATTAAGTATGACAGCTGCTAATTTTACCAAAACGTGTAGGAGTACCTTTTATACTTTTGTCTAATGCTATAATGAATGAAGTATAGTTACTCTAGTTGCTTACTGTCAATTTCTTAACAACAATAAAAACAAGCAAGTATTTGTATACAGTTTTCATTCGTGTTTTTATCTCAATACGAGTTATTATACCAGTTAAACTTTTATAATTCTGTTCAGTCAGTTGACTTGTGAATTACTTGATTTCTTAATAGTGCATCTGTTATCCGGGAAATCTTACTTCTGACTCTCAGTTTATCCTCGGCATAATATTATCAAGATGAAAAATTCAAGTTTTTTTCAATATTTCTGATATGATAAATGATAATGGCAAAAAAAGTTATTCATAGATCTACACTATTAATCCTACCCAAAACGATAACAGCAAGTCATATAATAATATTTCACTGCCAACTGCAATTAATAATAGAAAAATACTAAACATAAAAAGAAACAGGCAAAGCAAACATCAAAAGTATTTCTCCCGCTCGCTATTTCAGCGCACGCCAAACTCAGATATATCGAGGCAGGCTCACATAGTTTTTCATTTCGGGACAGGAGAAAAATGATGTCTCGGTATTCCCAGAGTTGATAACTCAATTTGTCGTTTCTTGCCCTTGGCGGTAAACTTCAGAGGGATTTATCTCTGGTCCAAGTTTAGACTAAGACGGCACTAAGACAGCTCCCAGGTGCAATCTCTGTAACCATTGTAACGAATAGGAATTTATAGTCTGACTCTAGTAGAGTGGATAGCTATTACACCGAACACTACATATTATACCAAAATAAATGTGAACATTGAAAAGATTAATGTGACGTATGTGACGTTGTGTTTTTCCGTCTGGGTGTTTTCAACTATTAAATTATGAATAATATTTAGAAATATTTGAGTTTGTTTATCAGCCTATCCCCCAAATCCAAAAACTATAATCAAGTTAAGTACACTCTAAATTGATGCTGCCCCGTCACATGTCAGTTGAAATGAAAGGGACAGCTATACATTTAAGGGCTGCTTACTACCTTGATTATCGTTTCTGGATTCGGGCGTATGACACACATAGTACAAGCCCTGTACGTCCACCATACTACCATAACGTAACAATAGCATCAACAGTTTTTTAGCTCCATTTCGACTGAAGAGAGGCGGTGTACGAAATCCCAATACGTACGAGGGACATGCTAAAAGAAATTAGATACTCAAAAACTAAAAAAAAAACTTTATTACAAGTATCGATCTTTTCGAAGTATTCACCCTGAGCACGTATACACTTTTCCATACGTTTGAACCAATTGGAAAATACCTGTGAACACTCTTCTTTAGACATCTCGGAAATTTCGAAATTGTAGGAAGCCAGTGCATCTTTTTTGCTTTCAAACCTCTTCCTCTTTAGTTTTTCTTTAATTTTTGGATACAGGTAAAAATCACAAGGCGCTAAGTAATATGGTAGGTGAGGAAGGATTTACACATTTTTTGAGTTGAATAAGTCAAGTGTTCTGGCAAACGTGAGCGGCGCCGCATTGTCGTGGTGCCAGAGAAGGTGCAGGATTCCTGACTTCGATCGGTTGCCACACCAAGCTGATATTACTGTTTGAGCACAAACTGTCACATACCATTCAGAGTTCACCGTTCTTTGATCCTCTAGCACTACAGTAGCAATATGACCCGTTTTGCAGAAAAACGAGGCGACCAGTTGTTTCTGTGTGCTTCCGTGCACGGTGACATTTCGTTGGAGTTGGATCATTACAGTCGACTGTCGCTTTGTTTCGGGATCATAGTTATAAAGCCATTTTTCGTCACCAGTCAGTATATCATACACCTTTTTTTTCTCGCCACCGTCGAATTTATGTATCATGAATAGGCACCAATCCACCCGACGGTTTATCTGCTCATTGGTAAGTTTGTGCGGCACCCATCTAGAACAACGTTCACGGAGAGAAAGGTGATAGTGAATTATGGTTTGCATTGCTGCTGATCCAATTCCCAGTTCACGCTCTAGCTCTCGTAATTCGTCCGTTTTCGCGAATAAGTTTTTCGACTGCACGAACGTTTTCTTGTGTGACCGCGGTTGGCGGCCGACCTGTCTTCGCTTCGAGACATCCCCGTCCTCTTTTAAATTCAGTAAACCAATTGAATACTGTTGCTAATGAACAAGCAGTCTCACATTCTTGAGGCTTTAAACCTTTTTTATAGTCATAATAAATCATAGCGCGAAAATTACATCAACTGAGCTCCATTGCTGCGAGCGAATTCCCGCCAGATTCTCGGAAAAATTATGCTCATTCAAATAAATATATATATATTATATATATATATATATATGTGTGATCTTGATGACGATGAATGATGGTGTATAACTTGGCAGTGTCAATCAAATCAGTAAAGATTATCTAAATTCTTTTGGCGTGCCCCTCGTACTGCTTGGTTGTGGGTCCGATAATATTAGTGTAAGGTATTACAAATATTTGGTTCTCATCATGTTGCGATAAAAGGTTCGGTAACTCGTAACTTTGTATTACTATTCAGGCGTAATACGCTCTTGCAGCAAGACATTTTTGCGAACTTTTAAGATCACATTGATAACTAGTTGCTTTGCATGTCTGGACGGGCCGCTTTCCATTAGGTGGAATGAGGTCTTCTTGACGGGCAATATAAATAGGGAGGCTTATTTTTGTCGACTATGCCATCTATTGCACCGACCGTCTAAAACCGTCCACAAGCCCGCCAGAACGGTGTGATTGCATCTCTTTCAGTCGCAGGTCGCAGCATGTCAATTGCTGAATTTGGAATGCAAATTCGGAACTTGACGTCTGGTCCGTCCCCAGTTGTATGTACACAAAGTACTTACCTACTATTTGTTGATACGAACTGTTTGCTTCGAATGCTTCGTTTTTTTCGATTCAAATTCTTTTAAAGTTGGAGTTTTAATGAAGGCTGATAGAATAAGAGTGTTGACTCCAGTTCACGTTGAAAATAAGACATCAATTGAATACTTTTTTGAAATTTTTAGCCGTGTCTCTGTCAATTTTGGCAAATTCTGTGTCTTTAGACAACAGACGTCTACCTACGTGGAGTTGCTACTTTAAATTTACGTTATCGTTCGCGTAAATTTTAAGTGGCGACTCATCAGTGCTTTGTCAGTAAAAAAGTTAGGATTTGTTTACGCGCTATCAAGGTTATGATCGTGGATGCTTATGCTTTGTGTAAAGTGAACCAAAAAATTGAAAATTAGTAAGTTGACAAAAAATGTTAAGTAGCAAAACTTGTTCGGAAATGGCGCGCCTTTATAGCAATAATTACTTCAGGGTTTTATTACTAAAGTGACAACAATAGGACTGGATGAGAATTATGCAGCGAATTATCAAACCAAAATGACAACGCTATTTAAGTGTATAATATTTACGCAGGCCTGTGAAAATCATCCATGTGGAAATACTCAGAAAATCTCATGGATGCTTAATATAAACTTATGCTTACAAAGATGATAGGCTTTATCGACAATGTTGTTGTCACAATGCATTGGAGTTAAATAAAATCTTAATAATAATATCTCAAAGCTCACAGAAGTTCTCTTTTTTCCAAGTAATTCTAAAAAATTACAGTTTTTAAATATAAACGATGGATTATTTGCTAATGCCAAGTGTCTTTTAAGAAAAATTCTATACTTCTTTCAGTTGTAGTTTTATCAAGAATTCAAAGTTTTTATGAAAATACGTCTGAAGGATAAGATTTTGTTAATAACTTTAACGAACATGTTTGAGTGTGCTTTCGTCTAGTATTTTCTGAATAATCATAATACAAGTATTGAAACTTAAAACTACCAATAAAATATATTTATTTTAAGTAAGTAGGGTAGCTAACTAGTCGTTGGACAGATAAGATTTTTTTTGCAATATATTTTTTTATTACAATACTGTTAAAGTTCAGAAAAATCCGCTAATAGATCGGAATGGTGGAAACACACACCTATCTAATTTAGGTTATTACAAATAGATAATCTAAATAGAAATACTAAGAAAACAGATCCTAAAAAAACAGAAGCAAAATATATAGTCGTTGGACATTAATTTTAGTCATTGGACACACGTTGGATAGTTGTTGGACATGTTTATGTTGCAGGCTTCACAAGATAAAACAACGAAAGAAGGTAAGTATTCATTATTTTAATATCAGGAACTAGTTATTCAATTATGGCAAATTCTTTGTACTTGTCTTCTATCTTAATATTATTTGGTTTTAGGTACATTAATTTGGTTCGTGAAGTTTAGAACTCAACACAATCAAGTTAAAATCTACATAATAAAACAAATGCTTTTATAACTACAACTAAGAGGCCATATTTCTCATCTGTAGGTAGATAAAATAAAATTACCTCAGAAATAACTGACACAGCAAGAATAGAACATGAAAACCTAAATAAATCAACTTCTTAAGTAACAATTAGAATCTTAATTCTTTTTTAAATTTAAACTGTAAGGTTGATTTTGGAACTTCTTAGTTGCGTGCTGTTTCTCTTATCTTTCCGCCTTTCCTTACTTCATCTAGAGCTTTTCGCAGATTATCGGGATCGTATACTACTATTGTTTCGGCATAATCTAAAATCAAACGTTGAATTTAGAGTGATTGTGTCCAACGACTACTTAAGAACAAATATGATAGTCATTGGACAACCAGTGTCCAACGACTGAATATGAATGTCATTGGACGGTGTCTAATGAATATTAAATGAACAAAACTAAACGCAAGAAAAATACTAGATAATATTTAACTTTAAACCGAAGGACTGAACAAATAAAATCGAGATCTTTCCGATTTTTAAAAATACTAGTCGTTGGACAACTGTCCAACGACTATATACCGAACGTAAGTTTGTTACGGTCCTTGGACACGTTATAACATAACCTAAAGTAATAATTCGACACGTTTATCTCGAAAATATCGTTGCGCTACTATATAACTTACCACAATTTCCTTCACACTGCTTTAAACCTTCTCTCAAAGATTTTTTTAACTGATTTTATTAAGCGTTGACCTTACTGAATTTATTTATCAAGTTATGTAAGAGTCCAACAACTAGTGAGCTACCGTAACCAAAATTAACAATTCCCGACATGAAGATGATATATTTTAATCTCCGTCTTTTACCTAGCCGAGCAAGATAGGACAGTAAGCATTGCGCCAGATGGCCAGTAAGTAGAGCATAAGTTATTATATTTACTTAAACACAGACAAACCTGATTATTTATCAGAACGTCTGGTCTTTACCACAAAAGCAGCTCAGTCCTCATTACGCTTCACTTCCGACGTTCAAGGGGATTATTCAATACAATGCTCCAGTAAACCAAGCAGACCTCGTTACCAGGAGAATATCCTAGGATTGCCAACAGCCTAGCTTTTCCATCCGTTTCAGCCTTTGCGTTCGAAGTAAATGTGGTTGATAGACAAAGATTAGCTTGCAACTTGGAATGAATTCAGTCAACAGCTGATTGGACTGATATTTATCATGTCATATCATAATGTAACAGATGGTGTTAAGAAAAGTTTAAAAACAAAACTAAATACTTAATTGAGCATTCGTTTAGTATTTAATAGGTAAGATGGTTTTAAACAGGGTGCGGGATTTATCACGCACGCAGGATAATGAGGAGAAATTTCGCGATACGCGCGCGCTGGTCCCGCAACATCCATATTATATAACTATTTTCAGATGTTTTTATTCGTTAAATTAATGATTGTATCACCAGTGTCGACATCTCAGCCTCATAAAGAGGCATGGCTATGACCGCAACAGGCATTCGACAAACTAATATTCTGCCTCTGGATCCATCATTGTGTTGAATGTCATCGGAAAATTGTCTCTCTTGAAAAGTATTTCAAGATAGTGTAGTGTTCTTTCCACATATAACTCAATCACTCATATCATATCAATATTTAAATAAATAAATACATAAAGGGTAACAACCCTTTACGTTTTCAATGAACTATCTTGTCTAGTGAGGGAAATATTTCTATTTATGCAATTATAGCTACTTGTCTTGACAATGCAAAAATGGAATCATTACTCGTCAGTGACTTTGCAGATTAAGTAAACACTCTTTCACAACTGCCTGTAACACATTTCTCTGTACAGATATTTCAATAGAAGCAAAAGCAAGCAAAAAGCAAAGATCGAACAAAAAACGTGCCAACACGAAAACTGGAATAAAATTTCGTGTAACTCGCAGAGAAGTTCGAAGTCAGCTTCGAATGCGAAATTCACCCTAACAAAGCTGCAGTCGAAGTTCATCGACGATTTTAGAAAATGAAAAGCAAATGCGAACATTGCGATAGTTTACAGGGAAGTTTTATTACAATTTTCACGCGAATGACAGGTTTTCTAAGTAGGTTGCAGTTTTAGCTGTAAAAACTTTTGCTGTGTTTCTTTTTTTCATGAAGTTGGTCAGTTGCTTGCTACAAACACACCTCACACCAAGATAATCTGACGCCAAACTAAGCAGAGCTGGGGCTTTGGTACTGGTGTTGAGGACTTTATGTAAACTAATTGAAAATTTCTGGAAACATACGCTGGCTGTTCCGAAGCATTACGGGACGCTGGTCGCGCATTAGGAATGGGTCCTTGAGACACTGTGAGGTGAATGTGGTTCAGTGTTATTGAGGAGTCATTCTGTGTGGCTTTTATGGTTTAGCCTATATTTTATTTTTAGTTTTGTTGGTTTGCTGGCTTTTGTATTTTTATTTGGAATGTGTGTTTTCTATATATATTTATGCATAATAATATGTCTTCTATTGGTGTATGTTTATTTATTTATATATATTCTATTTATGTATGTATATTCATATTGATATTAGTAAAAGTATATTTTTTTGTTGTTTATGTTTTAATTATAATTGTCATTTGTTGTAGTTTTAAAGGAATGTATATTGTTATCGCACAATTATTTGTCCTGGGTTTTTCGGCGCTTAAGGTATGATCGCTACCATTCTATTTGCTAACGAAAAATAAAAGCTATTTGAAATGTTTAGTTCATCAACAGACATAATTTGATTAGGCTTGGGGAACGTACCCCATGTGTCTAAAACAACGTCTTAGCGCATATTCTTCAAACTAAGCGTAAATGTATCCTTTGTCTCAATTCATACTAAGGGCTGCTCAGACACTCGAGACAACTAGGTATGTTTGTACTAGGTACTCGTACCCATTACCGGCTCAACTGAAATAATTTCCAATTGAGTAAGAAATTAGGCATTTCATGCTCTAAAAATTGGTTCAGCACAAACTGTATTATTTCTTATTCCTGTATTATATCATGTAATATCCGGAATTTCCCGAAAAATACCCTTGAGAAATATTAAGTCTAGAAAAGTATCTAGTTAAGTCAAACAATAAAACTGTGTATCAAGACAATAAAAATAAGATTTTTTTTGGAAGTTCTGAACAACAACAACGATTCGGAATAAGAAATAATTCGTTCTCTATTTTCGACGATGAACGATGTAGTAAAAACATTAGTTATTACTATTGTATAAAGAATACAAAACCTATCAGATTGCAATTCGAGATTTTCTACTTTATTAGTAACTCCAAAAAAGGAGAGCAGGATATATATATTATTTTGTTATATCATATTATAAGAACTGTTCCGCCACAATATCATTTTGTTTGTTAATTAAATCTGATTGTTGGGAAGAAAAACAAGTAAAATAAGTAAATCTGAGTAATAAAATAGAAAAAAAATAATTAGGTACTGACACGTCATCCTAAAACTCTGAAGAGGCTTTTACTCTCACTCAACTATAGTCAATAGATTCAGTGAAGTGCAAGGTCAAATATTTATTTTAACCCTAATCGACGGCGTTACTGTTATCAAAAGGTTTCTGATCTCCGTGGTTTCTTCGCGATTGATTCTTGATCGTTCACTTCAATCTGACATACGATTAACATGTTAACGATTTTCATCAATTTATTTAATTGAACCTGCGTCATCAAACAATGAAAACCCGTCTCTGCGTGTAGAATTAACGTTTTTACCTACATTGCAATAGTGCTTCGTCTTTAATTCACTTTTAAGCTTTAGCGGTTGTTCATTTTTTTTTCTGTTTATTTGTTCCAGAATGACATTAAAACTACTGGATAGATTTTAACGAAACTTCGCTTGGTGTAAAAAGCAGAATTCAAATCCGGGGCACTTTCGATTCCATTTCACGGTAGTTTTCAAAGCTAAGTCCGCGCGGACAAAGTTGCTGTCGATAATCATGTAAACTACTAGACCTATGAAGTACTCTGATAAACGAAGTTTCAACGCCAGTCTTGTAATGAAGTTCATTACTAATCCAAACACTGATGGCTGCCGATATCCTGGACTTTATTGGTAACAATCTTTTGGATGCCTGCCGAAAACTATTAAAAAAACAAAAACATTTCTGGTATAATAAGAGATGATATTGTAAATGTGGTTATCATTGTTTTATAGCAGTCAGAAAAAAACCTACTAAAAAGTAGCAAATCACATCGGTCTGATTCTTTTGAAAAACAGACCGATCGTGAAAAACAGAATATCACATTGAATAAATAAGCCTTTGACTACAAGTGGGTGAAATCACATTTTTGGGATTAGCATCATCATTTGCATCATTGGAATGCCTCTGCTGAAATACCTATCTTTAGTGGTAAAGTATTTTTATTATTTTTTATCCATATTCAATTTCCGAAATCAGAATATTTTCCCGATTCCAATAATCCACATTGGGACTGAACTTAATTGGATATAATAAACATAAGTTTTCAATAATTATCCGTGATAAAGATTATTAAAATAGCGGAATGGCGATTAAAATTTGAATGTTTAACAAGGTCGTACTTTTTTAAAACTAAACGTCAAATCGCTACAGATCTAATAACAAGAGCATCATTAGTAGAGTTCAGTTATCCATCAGCATTAATTTGGTAAATGGACTGATCGTATCACATTTCGAAACGAGCCTCTCATACGAGTTGTATATGCAGACTTGCACTAATTATCTTAATCATATCAGTATAGAGGTATCCGTAGTTTATTAGCAAGAACGGATTGGCAACGATACGCAAGGACAGGTAATGAGATGGGTGACCACAACGACCGAAGCAAAAGTGATGTTCAAGGCAGAGATGTACGTAACAATCTTAACCAAAGCAACTTAATAGAGAGCGATAATGAAACAGCATCCCTTATTATTAGTATATGGAATCCTGAATAGAGTGAGGCGATTCTTAACGCCTGAGCACATCTGTCTTTTGTGTAATACACAAGTTCGCTCGTGCGTGGAATACCGCTCTCATCTCTAGAATGGTTCCGCTAACTAAGTACTTGTTCGAATCTTGCGACAGGTTGCAGCAGCGGCATGCTATCCGTAGTATCAGAAAGCAAACGGTCAAATTGCAAGGTTGTGTGTTTTCTATAGCTTTTACAGTGGGGAATGCTCTGAAAAGTGGTTACAACTGATTCCATCCTCTCCCTACGCGTGCTGGACATTTGCGTCAGCTACACACAATCCAATATCTGTTGGTCCTCACCGTAATATTGGTTGATTTATTTTTACTGTAAAAACGTGAAACCAGCTTATCCCTTCCTCACACTTCCACTCCGGCACCACTCGTGCTGGACTACGTAGTCATCTACACACAATCCAGCATTTGTTGGTTCGCACTGAAAAAGGTTCGGTGACGTGGAATGCTCTTCCAGTGCATGTGTCTCCTTCTTATAGTCCCGGGGTTTTCAAGCGTGAAAAGGCATTTCTGCATGCTTTCAAGGTGAGGATGACCAACCCAGTGATTCGTTTGAATGACTGGACTTGTCGGCCTCATTTCTGGACCTCACGACCACTTTTCATCAGGTGGAGTGAGGTCATCTTGGCAGGCATTATAAAAAAAAGACATTTTTGCAGGCCCATAAAATGAGGTTGCCCACTTTAGTAGTTGCTTTGTATTACTTTGCTTGTTAGCCATATCACTATACCACGAAGTCACTTTTCATCAGGTCACCTTGACGGTAAAAAAAATACATGCCTTTTTACGCCACGTTTGAAAACCACGGGATTTTAACCAACAGGACACAAGTGTGTTGAAAGTTACTATAATCAAAATGCCATTCAAAAAAAATATATGATGAGGTAAATAGGAAGATAAAATGATTGATTGATAGATACAATGATTTCGAAGTTCATAATTATACATAATTCGCTGGACTGACTTCAAACTTGTAATGCTATCCTTAGAATATATTTAGCTACCCAAGCTAGCATTGTTAAATATATATTCTTTTAGGTTTATTTGTATCAAAATGACACACTGCTTGTACTTTACTAACGCCTGTTGTAAACCCAAAACAAGTTTAAAAGAGTAACTGCTGAGTTTCTCGCCGGGTCTTCTCAGTAAGAAACAACTCCGACGCGGTGGTAGAGTCGCATTATGTCTGTATACTGTTTATTTACATATCCATATTATTATGGTATTTATGTCTATTATTTAGTATATTTTGCTGTAAATTTGACGATTTGAAAGTACTGATACAGTCTATTTGAATAAAGTTATTTGAGTTTGAGTTTGAGTTTGAGTATATATCTATAGTATTATAGTGATTAGGTCTATTATCTAGTATATATTGCTTTAAATTTGACGATTTGAAAGTGCTTACTGTGAAAGTCTATTTGAATAAAGTTATGTGAGTTTGAGTTTGAATCACGGGGTGTGAATTCGAATCACTTACTATGTTCTATCATATTACTATCAGCAGAATCGCATTTTTGTATGTGAATAAAACATAGACTTACAAATGTCACGATAAAAGCTTGGAAAATCATTTTTAATTAATATATTGAGTTATGATAAAACCCGTAGAACAAATGTTGTTGTGTATGATGGTAGCTACCCAGCCTTGCGAGGTTGTTGATATTTTTTCAAAAACCCTGTCCAGCACCTTTAGTAAGTAGAGAGTACCGTACCATGAGCTCACGCCACATAAACTACGATAGCTACAGCGACTCGTATGTCAATTTAAGTTCCATTTCTATTCACAAGAGGCGCTACGAATTCCAACCATCTTTGGCCAACCAACACAAAGGCTATCCTGACATACATCCCGGATTTGTGCTTGTCAACCTGTATTGGACAATCGTGGTGAATTAGTACCCACGAATTGTAGCGATGAAAAGATATATAAGAAAGGGTAAATTTTGTAACCGACAAAAAGCAAGCTCACTCTCCGCTCTCACCCGCCAAGGTCTCAGCGGATTGGTGAGGAAGCTTGCGGGCAGGTGAAATTCAATGCTGCCGATCTAACGATTTTGATAACTCGAGGTGCATAGTTATAAAAATCAGGTTAAAGAGGCAGTTCGGTTCTCATACGCTTGGTGAAAAGTGGGCTTCTGTGTTTCTTTCACCGTGACGTGACGTGGTGTGTGTTTCTTCAAGCGAGGCGTGAAAAGGCATATCTGCAGGCCTTTAAGGTGAGAATGGCCAGCCCAATGATTCGATTGAATGACTGGGCTTGTCAACCTCATATCTGGACCTCACGACCACTTTCCATCAGCTGAAGTGAGGTCATCTTGACGGGAAATATAAAAAAAACGTCAACAGTGGACTTGCCTCTGTGTACCCCGTTTGGGATACAGTCGTGATACGTACACAGACCGTTTTCAAAAGTAAGTTCATTCCTTATCCACAAGAACCCCAGTTAAACAAAGGAATAAAAACAACTATACCAAGTGCTCTTAAAATTAATTTCGCTAGAGCATCTGCCATATTTATCTGAGGATTACCACTCGGCTTAATTAGTTACGCCTCAGTTTTGTACGATCCGAGTAATTTATTCCGTATGCCTTGAATTTATTATCCGCTTACGTTTGTAATGCTTAAACGGGAATGTTATTTGCTTTCTAAGAAGTTGCTATTTCTGTTAAAGCTTTTGGTTGTTGAAAAATGTGTTTGGAGAGTACCAAAAAATTAGAAGAACCCTGAAACGAATATTCTGTGCCCCTTTTTTGCAGAGGCGATTAGCGGTATTAAAATTACATTCACCACGCGTGCTGGATCGCGGCGTCATCCACACACAGTCCAATATGTTTTCCCACGCACAAAAAGGTGACTCTTGTTTTTGTCAAACCATCTAGACGTGGAACGCTCTTCCACGTTTGTTTCCTTCCTCTTAAATTCCAGGGGTCTTTAAGCGGGGCGTAAAAACGAATTTTTGCGGGCCTTCAAGATGAGTATAACTAGCTCAGTGATTGCTTTACATTACTGTGCTTGTCAGCCTCATATCTGGACCCCACGACCGCTTTCCATCAGGTGGAGTGAAGTCATCTGGACGGGGCACTATAAAAGTTTACCTTTTGCCTTACTACTTTTATCTTTTCGAAGAATTTTTAATTCGAATGTCATCGGACACCCTTCATTCATACCACTTATAATCTGGGCTCTACCATTTTTTTTAAATTTAATCTTATCTTCTTCTTCTTCTTCTCGAGTCAATGGCAAATATATTTAATCTTATAAAAGGAGACAAGGTTGTTCATGAACACGCTAGCCAAGTCTCACCGGTAATGTGCCAATCCACTGTCACCACTAAGACACCGACAAATAATAAAAAGTAAAATTAAAAATTTTAAAAACCCCGGCACAAAAAATAAACTACAAAAACTAACAAATAATTTTATATTTTAAATTCACAAGTTTATGGTAAGTTCAAATATTTTTATTTTCCAAGCGTCGCGTCGCGTCTGGGGACCGCTCAAGTTTATGAAGTATTTTTCCAACAACAGCTAATTAATTATTACGAATTACATGTAGTGTACCTACAAGCGATCTTAAGTTTCATGCATAGTCTTTTTCGTAATGCCGCGTGCTGCGAGCTCGGTATGCGGTATGCGGCGCGGGGATGGGCGCTACCAAGTGCGGCGACCCGAACGGGCAGACACGTGAGGGCAGACTACGTTGACGGTTGTGTCGATTTTGCGAATTTTTCGGAGTAATTTTTTTTCTTGCAATCTGCGACTACACCTGTTTTTCTGACTTAGCGGTCTCCTGACGCGACGCGACGCTTGGAAAATGCAAATATTTGAACTTACCATAAACATGTGAATTTAAAATATTATTTGTTAGTTTTTGTAGTTTATTTTTTGTGTCGGGGGTTTTTAAAATTTTTAATTTTACTTTTATTTTGTCCTTTTTAAAGTAGGTAAAATATTAGGAAGCCTAATTGATCCCATTTGATTACCCACCTTCGAAATCTAAACCTTACCCTAATATGTCATATTTAAAGTCATGCTTACCTCACCATATACTTTCATTATAATTAAAGTAACACAGTAGCAAATTCAAATCATTAGGACATATGAAAGGTAGTCAGATCCCCTCATCAACTATTAAAGACCTGATGATCTTCAAACGGCTGATCAGGTCATGGTTACCTTACCATATACTTTCAATATCATTGAAGTAACACGGTACCAAATTTCGAATTGATCGGGCATAAGGAAGTTAGTCATATCCCCTCATCAACTAGAAAATACCTGATGATCTTCAAACGGCTGAACAGATTTTCATGAAACATGGCTAAGAACACTCGGGATAAAATTATCTATGACACAAAAAAAACTAAACGAAAATCGGCTCATCCGTTTGGGAGCTACGATACCACAGACAGATACACAGATATACACAGATACACATACACGTAAAAATTATAACACCCCTCTTTTTGCGTCGGGGGTTAAAAAGAGGTTGTAACAACTATTAACAAGATCAGAGTCACACTAAAAACATAAAATATTTACAAGCAATTTACATAATCCTTTGTTCCCTCTTTAGTATCTTGAGTGTTCGACACTATCAATACTGGTATCATAATTTCGAAAATAACTCTGTCTGTTTGTTCTAACGCTTTAATTACTAACCTCGCAGTACAATTTTAATGATCAGGTAAAGAGATAGAAATACAATTGTACCTTGGACTTTGAACTTGATGAAATTGTATTCGTAAATGTCAAAATGTTATATCAGGGTCTTTAAAAAAATACCTTTAAGGGTGCGTTTCCACCAGAGATGTGCGAGGATGCGTTGCGAGGAATGTGTTTGATAAGGACCAATAGAATCGCGAAGCTAGGTGAATGAAACAATTCTATTGGTTCATAATACACACATTCCTCGCAACGCATCCTCGCACATATTTGGTGGCAATGCACCCTTAGGGTGAACAGTGAGTGATGAAATGTTGAATTGAAAAAGAACAACATCTAAGCCATGAATGTTAAAACTAAATGCTAACGGTATGGAGAACAATGGTCTAAGCAGCCGAAATCGCAGCTAGTAGCTAGTCTGTTAATATAATCGTGGGTAATGTTAAGTAGATGCCGTGTTAATCCGTGTTAGGTCTGGTGCGGTGTGAGTCAACACCCGATATACGGCTTACCGATAAATTGAAGCCATAGAGACTAGTCTCTGAATAATTCAAGACAACGTTAGCTAACACTTAACAGATGAACTATCAAGCGAAGAAAAACATACGTATTGGAAAAGAAAAGATGTTTACACAAAATAGTTATGGTTGTTTTTTAAGTTGATCCATTTTAAATAAAAACTAGAAAAATAAACTCGGTCTTAGCTATCACGCGGACATTCACTTCATACCTTGAGATTTAGAAAATTACAGCAAAGTTAAACGCTAAATGCTATGGAAAAAAATTACAGATTTTTGAAAATTTACCTATCGAGTATCACAGATGTTTATTGTTTGTTCATTTATTTTAACAGAAATAGGCTTGTGGCCTTTATTCGTAACGGAACATTTAGCAAATGTCGACATTTGTTTTGGTATTCGCCATTTTTATTTCCCGATTCCGTCATCCCATTAAAATGTTAATAAATTATTCACATCCTGTCTGCCAGTATCCAATTCTGGCCTGAAAACTGGTAAAATAAAATGACTAACTTATTTTGAACAGTTTTCAACATCAATTTATCAACATTTGGTAATTTGCGCAAAAATATCTAGATTAGAAAATCAAACATCTCAAACTATGCGTAGTCCTCGTATTATTGGTATTAGATTAGGTACCATATTCTGAAACCATTTCAGAGTAGGAAGGTAATTATTTTATGTTTGCTTTCAGGGTTATTTGGTCAGAAACTCGACAGTAGAATTTCTACTATTCCCAGCGGATCAAAAACTGAGGGAACTAATTAATATTATTCACTGCTTGACATGAATATGCTACGTCGATTTTGTTTGCATGGTGAATATTTTCTCAGCAATATACCTACATATATCTCTCCTTAAAAATCATTTTAATAAGTTGTACTTATTTCTGGCTTTTTACAGTGCAATCATGAGCGGATCTTTTGTAGCGGCAATGCTTTGCCACGTTACTCGTAACTCGGAAAATATTGCAGATTCGTGCCTTGCAACCGATATTTCACAAACTTTATTTCATATAAGTTTCTAGTGCATCCTTGTGAACACTTGTACATTCCATACACAAACATGAAAATTCAGATAGCTGTCGAAAGGTGACGGCACGTAAGTGTACGAGAAAATAAAGTAACATTCTTAAAATATTTCAGCCAAATGATTCCAAGTGAAAGACATTTCGATAAATAAGCATGTTTCTTGTACTGAAATGTGGGACCTCTTATGAATTTCAAATTTTGAATTTGAATACATAATTCATCTGAGTTTCGAAGTTATTTTCCCCTAAATCTCCCATTCGTCTACGAAGTATTCTAATTTACAATTTGTTATGGGAGCTAAATATTTTGTTTTTATTGATCGTTTGATTTGAAATGTATCTAAAAGTCGAGACTGCTGTCCAAACGGTGAGTGGGGCAACCACTCACTTGGTGGCCCGATGACTGAAAGAGATTGCAGGAACTAATTTGGATGCGGAAAACAGGAGTTCGTACGGTGGTGTTCTCTGGCTGATTGACAATGATGCGGGCAAACTATTTTCAGATATTTTGAAACGTAGCCCGGCTTTGTGATGATTGTGTCACCAGCTTTCATTGGGTATGCGCGGGTTAGGAGCTGGTTCTAATCAGACCATATTTTAGGGTCGAGGTGCCCTTGGCTAAGTGATGGCAGCGGATCGGCAACGATCCGATGTCAAGCAACGCTAGTCAGGTCTGGTAATGGATGGATGGTCACCCATCCCGACCGAAATTTAGTGATGTGTTTTTCGGGCATCTCCGTGCTTCGGAAGGCACGTTAAACAGTTGGTCCCGGCTGACGTCGCAAAATATCAGTCGTAAAGCCTAGTCAGAGGCCTAAAAAGGCGGCTTTACAACATCTGACGGTAAGGTTTATCACTGGCCTTACATTCACCTCTCCAACAATCCGTAGCCCGCGTGTTGGAGTATGACTCGTACCACCTCATAGTTGAGGTGAGGCCGGTGCCCATCAGTGGGACGTTTAAAAGGCTGGTTTAGGGTCGAAATAATGTCATTTTTGCCGCATATATCGCTCATAAATCCCTACATTCAGCTTGTATCGGGCATCAGCGAAGGGTTATTCTCAACGTGTCGTCAGCAGTCACGCCGCACCCCGACCAGTGCAACGATTTTCCCGCGGAGACTTCACATCAAGAACCAAAAGACGTAGAAATGTGTTTTACGTTAAGTGTCCGACTAAATGTCCTATCACTCAAAAAAACCTACCCTTCCATACAGTCCCAGTTCCCTATTCCACCAGCGACTTTATTCCTCCCCCACATTCATTAAACCAATCCGCATTTGGCATGCGTGGCAATTAAAACGAACCCCGTCAGTTGTAGCGATGACTCCATTTCAATGATGTAGCCTTTTGTTGAGCAGGGGGAAAGTATATGAAGTACTCACTTACTCTAGTTTATGTTAAATTACTAAAAATATTTAATTAAAAGGTAATAACTTCTCTTCTTCGACTCTTACCTAGTTTGAGCCTGGTTGTGCTGGGAACACCTCTGGCCTTTAAATCCTAGGCTGGTACTTTGAAACACAACGCACACACTATTTTTATTACCAGCATTGCTTCTTCTCGTAGTTCCACATGAAGCAATAAATATTTATGACTATGACTATGACTATACCAAAAACTGCACTCACTAATCCATTTCTAACACAATACCCTAGATCTTTTTTTTAATATGCTAATTGTGAGGATTTCTCAGAAATTTAATTATTATGTTCAAATCATAAGCGAGTTCTATGGAGTTTTACTGGAAAGGTGCTAAAACGTGCCTTATAATAGTATTATGTTACTGCTGCTTTATTTACAAAACGATCAACCCTTAGCAATTTACATGGTCATCGCTAAGTAAGCTAAAATGCAGACTATCGATTGTTCCTGCAATGTTTCTTCCTGTAATGCGACGGTGATTTAAGAATAATGTGCTTAGAAAAGGCCAGTAGAAAAGGCGATTACAGCAGGAGTTATGGCCGAGATAGCACTGGCTAGTATGGCTACTACCATGAGTTTCTGTCACATAAATAACGATAGTTGAGCCCCTAGGATCAGGTCGAATTTTAAAAACGACTTTAAAAAATGTATGTTTTTTTATGTTTGTTACCTCATAACTTTCGACTGGGTGAACCGATTATGATCGTTCTTTTTTATTTGAAAGCTGGTGCTTCCCGTGTGGTCTAATTTCGTCCAGTTCTGACAGTGGCATCCATGAGAAAACCATATGAGTCTTAAATCGATGTAAACTATATGCGCGACAAATGGACGAATAACTCAATTTCAACCCACCGATTTCGATGCTCCTTTTTATTCGGAAAGGATATACTTCTAGGGTAGTTTGATGAGAGTTTGCTTAGGTTCTGATTATGGGATCCATGACAAAGTAACGGAACTCTTCAATTCTTAGGACCGACTTGGTGTAATGGTTAAGAAGTTGGCTACTACACCAGAGGTCGCGGGTTCGATCCCCGCACAGTACAAACATTTGTGTGCATGAACATGTCTGTTTGTACTGGTCTGGGTGTCTCCTATGTATGATAAGTATGTATTTACAAAAGAAAATGTATTTAAGTATGTTTATCCGTTGTCTAGTATCCCATAACACAAGCTTTAATTAGCTTACTTTGGGGCTAGATGGCGCTGTGTGGAATAATGTCCAGGGATATTTATTATTTATTATTATTATTATTAGGAGCAATTGGACGACACTTTTTCGATGTATAAAATAAATAAGAACTATTCACTGAAAAAAACTTAACAAAAAAAACCAACTTAAAAAAAAAACTATTCCAAAACAAAACACTAAAAAGTGAGGAAATAATTGCGTTTTCTTCTAAAACTTAAATGATAATATAATGTAGGTACAATGATTGTTATTGTTGGAGTCGGTGTCGGTTTTTAGTGTATTATTTTGGAATAGTTTTTTTTAAGTTGTTTTTCTTGTTATTCTAGTTTCTATCTTTGTGTAGAAAATAGTGGACTGTTAAATGCTAAAAATAAAAAATTCAATTATCTTAAAGCTAGTTTCATCTTAATCGAAAGTCAAATATTTGCATAAATATTTATCTCTGGTGGTAAAGCTTGCCTATAACATTGATAAGACAACGTTGGCTTACAACGTCAAATACACTAGACAAATTCATCAGGTGTGTTAACGGCCTCGGTAGCTCAGTTGGACGAGCAGCCACCCGGATTGTGGAAGATCGCGGGTTCGAATCCCGCTAGGATCAGGTCGAAATTTTCTAGTTTCTATCTTTGTGTAGAAAATGCAATTTAATAATTGCTGTAAATAAAAATAAATACGATAGTTTACTTCAGAAAATTGTATGCCTTTCTTGCTCTCATAAAAAAGCGTCAACGCAGACGCTAGCGGTTGTCATTGGTGTAAATTCGTAGTCTATTGTTTTAGGAACGACTAACGTATTTCATTTAGCATTCTTAGACTCTAGACTTCTAGTACTACAGAAAGATATATATATAGTTGTGCTGAAAAGAGCTTGAGATTAGAAATACTCGTTAGTAATCTTGACAAGTTAAATACTTATTGAAATGAATAGAAAATTCCATAGGATACGGTGAAATTATGTCATGTAAATAACTATTCGTTGGTTTGAAGTAATTTAAATTAGTTAAAACATTTACGAAACATTTATAATTACTGCATTCTAACGTGAATTCCAGAATTTCGTACCTTCAATGGCGCCAGAGAAGATGAAGGATTTTCACTTTAGCGAGAAAGCTGTCAGCTAATTAGAAAAGTGTAATTTTTAATAAATACAAAAATTAACATGCGCCAGACAACACACCTCTTGTAATGGTCTCGAAGTAGGGAATAATATTCCTGTGTTACAAAGAACCACACAAGGAAATAAGCCAGAGGCATCTCCCAGCACACCCAGACCGGAGACAATTGGGTATGGGAACAAAAATCAAACATGTCCTAAATCGAAAACCATTTCGAGGTATTTGTATTTTATACCTTATTTAAATATTTAACATTTTTAAAAGCAAAGGATCGAGAATATTTTTAGTTAAATACGTTGGCAAACTGAGGTGAATGAATGACCCCAGTTTGCCAACGTCCGCAAAGAGTACCTATATTATGGTTCTTGTTGGACTCTTGACGGTAATCAAATTGACATCTCACAATTGAAACCTATTGGGTCGTATAAACGTCCTTTCACGTGATTGGTTTATAATCTATCCATCAACCAATCAAATGATGCGATCTGTATCATACTCGTACGTAAGACTTTTAGCTAGGTGATTCTACTGCATGGTATTAATGGGGTTTCCAGTTATCAGATTTAAAATTCCCCCAGGTGAAATATATTTTTCCACAAAGATATTTTTAATGATACGTACATTAATTTACGCCGATTGCCCAGACGGGTAAGTAGAATTTAAAATAGCTATTCGCTATAATCCCAACCCTTTCAGGTAGGACTTGGTTTCAGAACTTGGCAAAATGAATTGTATCTGAAGTCTTCTTCTCACATTCTCGTGAGATTGTACATGATGAACGGCGAGCTCTGTTTCAGTCGTAAGTGCAGTAAATCAGTGATTTTCTCCTTATAATTTATTTACCACGAATCCGGGAAAAAACACATGTGGGAACACTAAGTGAATTTGTGACGTCATGAGTTCGCAATGTTTAAAAACTAATAAAAAAATAACTACCGGCTAGATCAACGAAATATTCAAAACAGTTACTTAAAATAGTAAAAGGTTTTTAAAAAAAATTAAAAATTAAAAAAAAAATTGTTGCCATACCCAATTCAGAAAAGATCTTTCCCAGAATTGACCCGAGCGGGAATTGATCCCGGGATACACGGAAACCGTAAAAAAATTGAAATAAATAAAATAATAACATAACTCTGTATAATCTTAAACGGTTTCTTTTCTGAAAGTGCCGGCCAACATGACGAATCTTTGAACTCGTATAACTTGGCTTGTTGGCAACCCTACGGTTTTCGTGCCTTAATAACTATTTCTCCGTATGACTAGTTCTATCTAACTATTTTATGTACCTGCCATTTTTTTTAATTGGCCGACAATTTCAGAAAAGGCCCAAAAAAAATGTTAGTCATCGAGCTGGATAAAAAACTTGTTTCAGGAAATCAATACTTTTTATTAGTTTATTGGTGAACGAGTATGTCTATCAACATTCCCTTGTGCGCTTGGATTGAATAATATTCTCATTGAATCGTTTTTAGAATAAGCAATTCTAATTATTTTAATAACTGTATGTATCCAATACTTGGGGGTTGTAGTTTTCAGCGTTCGTAGGCCTGTAACCTCGAGACCAAACGTGACCCCTAGATGGTGCCAAACGGGAAACAACGCCGAGCCACAGGCGGCGGTAAATAACCTGTAAACTGGCTACAAATGTCATGAGGTACTAAATCACCTCCGAAAGACTTGACGTAGAAGGTAAGGGGAACCCACTACGATTATCTTCCCAAGATAACTCTCGATGAAATGAAAGTCAATAAAAAGAATAGTGCGAAGTTGGACCATCGGGCTGACACCCGGCGCTCTTTGGTACCCGGGCCATTGAGTGTGAAATATGTGTAAAGGGTCTCAGAAAGGGGTAATAGAGTTCAAACAATTTGTAAATAACACCAGAACATTGATTCCAACCTCCACTATGAAAAATACACAATAGTCAAAATATTACTAGCCTTAATCAACGGCGGCTCGCAACTAAATGATGGCGGACCGGGACAACTGACTGAAGTTGTTTTGACACTGACAAATGTCAGTGTTGACTGACGCTTGTCAGTGTCACACTGTATGTTTATGATATTGAGATATGTATGTACCTTCATGAATATTTTTATCCGAAATATACCTAGTACCCGTCGTTACAGTCTGCCATCCTTCAGGAACAAGTCTCTTTGTTCTTAAGATAGCTTATAGATGTATGTCAGTAAATTACATGTTATATTATCCACGACTTTAAACACTATTAAACTAGTAGATTTTGTTAAGTTTATTACTATTGTTAATTCGCTGACAAGAACTGCTCATAAAATTGCAAAAGTATTGCACAAAAGGACTAAAATAATCTATGTTTTAATTTTATCACAATCATAAGGTGTGCGATATACCGTAGGGGTAATTATTTCACTTCAAATTTGCTACCAGCTGCAGTGTTTGAGTCACTCATGGGCATAGCAAAAACCAATTATCAATCATACCCGACTCGGACACTCGCACTCAGGATCACATATCAAATCACTTCTTCAATGATTCAAGCCACTCAAGGGCGGCGAGTAAATACGCCAATCATGCCCGACTTGAAACATTCTCACTCTATAGTCGAGATGTGAGCATCTCATGACTATAGTGGCTTAATCCACTCAAGGGCGGCGAATTCATACGCCAATCATACCCGAACTAAGCCACTCTCACATTTAATTTTCACTAACTTATCTCTAAATCAAATTATTCATGAAAACTAGGGTAAACTAGTCTAATTAATTAATAACGTAGATCTCTTTAGTAATTAATCACAGGGTCATATCTGTATTCCTTGTAGAGGTACTATTCCTTGTGTAATTGGAACGTTTATCTCGGTTGTGCTCTTTAAAATCATTTTGAGGTCGGTTATGCTTATTGGTCTCAAAAAAATGAAGGACATCTTCGGGTTTATCAAATTTTGCCGCTTGGGCCCCAACACGGACACCCCTATCGTCTATGCCGTAAAGTAAACAGTCAACTGCTTGCCTTCCAAAAATCTTACATCTATTCAACAAGTTTATTTTCGAAAAATAATAAAGTTCAAATGATTCACCAGGGCGTACCCGTCTATTGAGCATTTCCGTTAAAAGTTCCGCATAGTTTTCAGTGCCAGGAAAAGATTCTCTCAGCATGACTTTCCATTCTGACTAGTTATGCTTAGTAGAAGGTAGGCCCTGGTACCAAGACTTTGCAATCCCAGTAAGTTTGGGCAGGGCATAGTGTATAGTTAGTCTGTCGGTCCAATTATATATTTCTGAACACTCATCAAATGCAATTCCATATGGAAGAGGTGCGAATGGCCCCAGGACTGGGTGCATTCAAGCATATTGCCACTGCATAAAAAGGGCCCTGCTCGAAACTGTAATAACTACAGAACGATGGCCCCCATCTCACATGCCAGCAAGATCCTATTGCACATAATCAATGATCGTCTAGAGCCTTCCTAGAATGGCAAATGTCCAAGGAGCAAGCTGGTTTCGTCCGGGGATTATGGGAGATTATAGAGAAGTGGTACGAGTTCAATACTCCAGTAGTTATGTGCTTCGTTGATTACCAGCAGGCCTTCGACTGTGTCAGGTGGCGTCAGCTATGGCAACTCCTTGTGGAGACTGGCGTTCCGAAGCACCTCGTTGTACTCATACGGAACCTTTATGAAAAGGGATATGGGAATATAGACGAAGGGAACACGACATCAGACCGCTTTCTTTTTCAAAAAGGCATCAGACAGGGGTGCGTCATATCTCCCATTCTCTTTAATATTTACAGCGAGTACATTATGCGTAGAACCCTTGAGGGATAGGAAGGTGGGATCAAGATCGGAGGTGCCAACATCTCAAACCTCCGGTATGCCGACGACACCACACTATTCGCTTCCATTGAGACTGAAATGTCAAATCTGTGGAGGCGCCTGGAGGAGTGCAGCGAAGATTAGACAAGCAGAAGACCAAACTGATGACGGTGGACCGTTCTAAAATAATGCAGGATACCAGGAACTCTTAGTGAATATGACACCGTAGTTCAGTTCCGGTATCTCGGTTCTGTAATAAACAACAGGGGTGACCGTGAACCTGAGATCCGACGACGAATTGGAATAGCCAAAGCAGCGATGACCAAACTTCAAAAAATCTGGAAGGATGGCAATGTCTCCAGTAGGACCAAGATTAAGGTAGGGGCTACCGCATCTAGTGCGGCCCTGCCAGATGCGGCAGCGGATGCACCTTTTAGGTGGATCGTGGTTGCGGACCTAGTAGGGTCCGCGTACGGTGGGGAGCCAGCGGGCTTGAGTACGGGGGTGCTTTTGCCCGCAATGCACGGCTTTCACCATGATGGCGGAAGTACCTGTGTGCTCCCCTCTTCATTGGGGGGTCGGCTGGAGCGGGCCCCAATGCGGGGAAGCACTGGCGGCAGGGCGTTGCGAAACTTTTTAGGGACTGGGGACCGGGAAACTGGAACAGCGACAGCGCCTGTCCGCGGTTTGTTTGCATATAACCCTTCAGTACTTTGGACACATTGCGCGACGCGAACCAGATAATTTGGAGAAGTTGTTCGTGTTTGGCAAGCTGGAGGGTAAAAGACCGCAAGGGCGAAGCCCGAAAAGGTGGACAGACCAAGTCGCCAACTAGCTGGAGGTCCCCATAAGCGCAGCACTCCATCAGGCAGAAGACCGAAGCCGTTGGAGAGCACATATTGCACAGATCCTTCGCGAGAGTCACGATTCTCAATAGTGAGAGACCGACTGAGGAGGAGGATACAATACTTATAAATATGTAGTTCATTAAATTAAGCAATTCACATTCATTGAAATATTCTTAGAGTTGTTTGCAATGTGAAAATTCATAATAAATTATTAAAATGTATCATGAAACAACCTTTTATAGAAAATAGAACTTGTAAATTTTCTGGCTCCGGTGCTATCACATTATGTTTATGTATTACTATACTGTTTATTACTGTTATTAAGTATAGTTAATAAATAATTCAACATTTTAAGTAATTCGGTGTGTGAAATAAAGTTCATTTTGGAATTAACTTATTTATTTCAAACCCATACATGTAAGAGTTACCAATTTAGAAATGGCAATAAACGTAATTACAAAACTACCAATTAAATCAAACAAACAAACAAAAAATATCTTTATTTAAATAGACCTGTAACAAGTACTTTTAAATCGTCATTACAAAAAAATGTATATATACTTAGTAATAGACTTAAATACTATAATAATATGAATACATAAATACACTGTATACAAACATAATGTGACTCTACCACCGCATCGGAAGTTGATCTTATACTGAGAAGACCCGGCGAGAAACTCAGTACTTACTCTTTTAAACTTGGTTCGGTTTCACAAAAAGAGTTAGTAAAGTACAAAGAGTATTTAAGAAAAATGCTTACGTTCTAACATTTCCTTAAAATATGGACCTAAAAGTACATCTAAACTACCGGATATAAAGCAAAAACATTATACAAAGTTTTTACAATTCAAGCCTAGATATTGTTAGATTTTTGTTAGTCAGTTCAAACTAGTTATATAAATATTACAAGAGTTAACTAATCATGTACCGAGTAAAGCTTAAACCCAGGCCTTTTTATCCAAAAGGTAATCATTTGTAGTGTACTAGCCCTTTTTTGATAATACTGTCTTAATGTGGTTTTTGAATTTGTTTAGTGGTAACTCACATATTGCCTTTGGGACTTTATTATAAAAGTGTACACCCTGCCCCATAAATGAACCTAAAACTTTCTGTAACCTGAAGGATGGGAACGCAATTTTATCTCTATTCCTGGCATTTTTGCCATGGATATCACTGTGTTTAGTATACAGGCTGATATTTTTCCTTACCAAAACAATACAGTTGTAAATGCATTGAGAAGCTACAGTAGCATCCCAATTTTCTTAAAAAGCTCCCTAAGCGAGGCCCGTCCGCGAAGCTTATATATGAATCTAATAGCTCGCTTCTGAAGGATGAAAATCGTCTGTATATCTGCTGCCTTACCCCAGAGTACAATGCCGTAAGACATAATACTATGAAAGTAGCTGAAATAAACAGAACGAGCAATGTCTACATCTGTTAGAGACCTTATTTTTTTAATAGCAAATGCAGCCGAACTGAGCCTGCCTGAAACGATATTTATATGAGAGTTCCATTGTAATTTTGAATCAAGTGTAACCCCGAGAAAATCTGTTGAATCTACAAGCTCCATGTTATTACCATCTACCTTTAAATCAATGAGATTATTTTTAACATTAGGCAACTTGAAATTAATACATTTGGTCTTTTTTGCGTTGAGCTGTAAGGTTATTGACATTAAACCATTGTAAAACCTTAGAAAGCGCGTCATTAACGTCGTCAAAAAGGTTTTTATTCCTGTCAATATTAAAAATTAAGGATGTCATCTGCAAATAAAACAATATTACAAAGGTCTTTAACGTAAAAAGGTAAGTCATTTATATATACTAGGAATAAAAAATCAAGTTAACGAATACTATTTAAACTTAAAAACGTTTTTAAACAGGCTACGTCCTTAATTTGAAGAGAATTTTTATCAATTCCACTTCCTGTTAAATGGCTCTCCAATTTATATAAATTACCCTGCAACTCCCTGCATAACGGGAGGGCTGCAAAATTCGGACTACGAAATTTCGGCAATCGCCCCGGACTTACCTTGTCAGTTTGGGGACAGGGAAATTATCATTTTCGATATCCCCAGCATTAGGTAGATCTACGACACCTGCGAGACAGTTTATCTGATACGATGATAGGGGGCGCTGTTCGTTTCGAAGAAATTTTCTTTTCAAATTTTTGCTGACATAAAATTTTAAGAACCAACTTAAAATAGACTTGGCTGAAGAGTCGCTTTTGCTTCTTTATTTTATACGAGTGCTTGGATCATTCATAAAGCACTCGTGGGTATTTAACTTCTGTATGTATTTTTTTAAGTTTTCCTTGTTAAGATCAGTATAGAATTTAAACGTTATTATGTATATGATCGGTTTTTTATGTTTATTTATGGGATCATGATAATAAAAATAACAATGGTGAAAGTCGAATAGTAAAAATCAGTGAGTACCTAAGTATCTACCCGTTTTTGTAGCAATAACTTAATATAATTGCTATAGCTGGGTCAAACTGTAAGAAGAGCTTTGGCAACATGAACAATATATAGTTCAAAATCCAATGGCACTGAATGCCAAACGCACGCGCACGCAAATCTATTTTCAACGTAAAAAAGACCACCAACGAAACTTTACAGCTTCACTCTCCCAAAACATCTCCTATTCACAAATTACGTGACAATACGTTCAAAAGCCGAACTGCATTATTAGGTAAAGGTCCAATTTAGTATATTTTATACCGAGGGACTAAACGAAGCCTAAATATACCAGAGGTGGTTTGACTCCCGAGCGTGCGAGTCAATGAAACCGAGGGTATATTAAGTTGGCGTTTAGTCTCGAGGTGCAAACAGTACTTTTCACTTTGAGTGCGAGAAAAATAGGTATTCAATTTAGTACCAAAACATTTAAAACCGAACTTTACACTTGACAAAAGTTCTGTAATTTTCGTGGTCAGATTTTTCTTCTGAACTGAACCACAGATTAACAATTTAAAACACATGGCGCCACCTTCTTTGCGGACAAACCATGGAACTAAAACTCTCAACATTTTCGCAATGAAAACGATCCATACTCCTCAGGTATATTTTTACTGGTTGTTTGAGTTTGTCTTTGTCACATGAAGGAAATTAAAAAACTAATTACTTTTTACTACCCTAGGGACTAAAGTAGTCGCTTTAGCCCCGCTTCGTTGGGCTATATTGGCTTACTTTTAGAGCATGAGAAGTGAAAAAATTGTTTTTCTATTACAATCGGTTATAACTTGTCAGGTTCATTCACTAAACTGAGCGTTCGTAATATGATCTTTCATTTCTAGCCAATCAGCGGTTAGCTGGCACTAACAGATCTTCTAGACTGGATATTAACTCACGAAATGGCTCGCTACCTCTCAGTTTGGGAAATTAACTTGACTGGATATAAGCGAATGTTATAAGGCGCAGGCAAATAGTTACAAGTAAAATTCGGCCATAACGCAATGCGACCGGTGATGGAGCAGGTATAGTGACTGTCAGAACTCTTTAAGTTGAAAGTTGAGGGTTTTCACCCTTTCCTTTAGATAGTGAATAAGTGTGTAGGTATTCGTTATTGTGGCAGAAACATAGGTTGGGTTCAAAATAAAAAGTACGAACAATATCAAAAACAAATCCAGTAGTATAGAATTTTTGCATAAAAATACAAGCAAGACGATCTTTCATTCCTCCAAACATATCCTATTCAGAAAACACCAGATAAATTGCGTGACAATACGTTCAAAAAAGGCGAACAGTCGTCCAATTACATTATTCTTCGTACAGGTGCGCAACAAATAGTAACAAGTAAATTGGGCCATAACGCACAGTGACCGATGGCATGATGGAGCAGTTAGCGACTATTGTCTGCCCCATCCACTAAATTGAACTGTCCCTGAGGAGAGATGCGCGTTTATGACGGTGTATTCGAACCCTCGCTGTAATGGTGCTAAGTGTGAGGTGAGCGAACTGTATTGGGATATCTTTATTACTTTGCAGAAATATTGACTGAGTAATTTTATTGTACAAAGAGGAATAAGATACTTTTGCAGAAACGAAATTTCTTTAGACCCAATTTACTACACTTTATGATATCTCTACGAGTACAATATGAAGAATTTTAGGATTTTTCTCTAGTAGACCTTTTTAGATGTAGTCAGGTCAAGAATCAAGGAAAAAAAATACATTATTAAGAAAACTGGTGCTAGATAGTTTATTTACAGTAGGTACCTATATTTTACATTTTATGTAATGTAATTAAATTAGTATTATTCAATAACTCTATCTCTCTCTACAGAAGGTTATCTGTAGGAGATGCTTTATGGCGATGAGATTGCCTAAAGTGTTCAGTTTATGTCTGTTTACTGTTTGATGATATTGCGCGTATCGTTATCGTGAGGGCAGTTCCCGAGGTCTTTATTGACATTATCCGGGACATGTACCACGATTCCTGTTTCATAGTTAGGAATGCGGTTGGTGACACGCTTCCCTTTCCTATCACCGTTGGAGTACACCAAGGCTCCGTACTTAGCCTGTTTCTGTTCAGCGTAATATTAGACGTTCTCTCAAACAGCATCGGAAACCAGCACGAGCAGCCACCCTGGTTGCTCGTAGTGAGACATCGAAAGCGACGTCAGAGGTGACTGGTGTCATTTGTGACCCCAAAATGCCGATCAACCAGAAGGGGCAGGTCTATAAAACCATCATTGGCCTGTCCTTTTATATGGCAGTGAAACATAGCCGTTACTAGAGCGACACAAGCAGGAGCTGCGCGTCACGGAAATGAAGATGCTGCGGTGGATGTGTGGAGTCTCACGCAAAGATCGCGTGGCTTAGATTTTCTGTAATTTTGCTAGCTTGTAATGTTTAATTGGTTTTTACTTTGGGGCAAAATGCAATGAATCTGTAATTTACAAATAAATAAATTTAAACATAACGCGAATACCCAAAAGGCTGGTCGCGCACCGCTAACGGCCAATCAACAGTATACGGCGGGTTACACCGACACGATTGTACGCAGATGGCATTGTTGCCACTATGCTTCTATTGGTGTTATTGGATGCTGTAAGGAGTCCGATGGATTTCTGTATTTAAACATCTATATGTTATACGATTATAGAGTTTGGTTTATAAATAAAATGCATTTATTTCTGATTACGCAACCGTTCTCCTATGACCGATTCGTCAATGGACTGTTCGTCGACAGGACGATTCATTTATTGCCATTTCCCCAGCAGAATTTTTCAACTACGGACATTTTGCCGGCATAACTTTTCGTCTATCTCACTTTCGACGTCAGGCCTTTCCAGCTACATAATATTTCACAGACACGAAGATAAACCTATAGCTCTTTCAACTACATAACTTTCTATTTACGGAGATTTTGCTGTAATCTTCCGACAAGCGACACTTCAAAAAATCCACAAATCTATACCTTAAAATGTCTTTATTCATCATTGAGTTTCCTAAAACCAATTTTCTCAAAGTCAATCGTATGAAAGATAGACACTTCCAAAGTGGTTAAACGTGTGCCTGCCATCTGTGTATCAAATGTGTACTAAATGCGACCAACTCAAACTCAACTCAAACTCAAAAGACTGTATCAGTACTTTCAAATCGTCAAATTTGCAGCAAAATATACTAAATAATATAGATTTTCTAACTAGGGTAAAAAGCCAGCTTTTTTATGGTGTAGATTTGTGGATTTTTTATAGTGTCGCTTGTCGGAAGATTTACGGCAAAATCTCCGTAAATGAAAAGTAAACTGTAGTTGAAAGAGCTATTGGTTTATCCTCGTGTCGGTAAATCATTCTGACTGGCCTGTTGGCGCAATGGCAGCGATCCTGCCTTTAGCGCCGGAGGTCGTGGGTTCGATCCCCACCCATGACAAATATTTGTGTGACGAACATTTGTATTTGTTGTGTGTCTGGGTGTTATTATCTATTTAAGTATGTATTTAGAAATATTTAAGTATGTTTATTAGTCTCTGACGCCCATATTACAAGCACTGCTTAGTTTGGGGTCAGATGATCTTGGTGTGCATTGTCCCAGGTATTTATTTATTATTTATTTATTTATTCTGTAGCTAGAAAGGCCTGATGTCAAAAGTGAGATAGACGAAAAGTTATGTTATGCAGAAATTCTTCTTCACAATTATAGCTTACACCTATAGGTGAACTTATAATGTGAGAGACTGGTATCTTCACTAGTTTGAAAACCTGTCTAACTATAAAAAATATATAGTTGAACAGTCGTTATTAAGCAGAGTTCTGCCTAATTCATGAAACACCCAAATCGACCAAAACCTAGCACCCAGGACGATTGGACTTATTCCAACCCAGGATCTAATGTGATACACTTCTGTGTATCACATAAAGAAGGTTCAGACTTAATAAGCACTTGGCAGGTTGTGAACGGAGCTAGTTCCTATTAGCCTCTGCCAAGCCGCGAGAGCTGTGCACTTCGGTCTCCATTGTTGGTAATTATTCGCAATGAAAATACAAGCACGCCTAAACAATTAGGTAACTGTTTCTATTCCTAAGCTGCAGAATAAGCCTCTTGCTGAGATTTTCTCAACAAGATGTAAGCTGTGCTTTGCAGCAAGGTGCATGCAAGCTGCAGTAACGGCATGATATCAGGTGTGAATGTTTTTTTGTTATCTGTCGCCTATTACATTCACGTTTATTATACGGAAACACTAAATTAATACGGGAAACTTAATTCCAAAAGTCACGATCATGAATCTCAGAATGAATACTAATTTTTAATTTTGCACGATACAGAATTCCAAAATCATAATTTTTCATAAACCGGCAATGCAATGAAATTCCTACGAATTTAATTATATATTTCGACATTTCGCCTGTTTGCATAATAAACAGCTACTAATACATGACCAAATCAACGTATAACAATCTGTAGCAGCAACGTGTGGCCACACGTTTTTATCGTTTCTATGAAACTTTATTCCTACACCCCTGTATAGGAATAACATTTCATAGAAAGGGCCCTTTTGTGTTCATGTCTTTTTCCTAGTCACACGTATTAAAGCTAAGTTCCATTGCAAACAAAAACCTCCAACCCTTGCTATTTCCGAAATCATCAGAGTTCTCAAGTCTGAGCCTAATTTTCTTCCCTAACGATTTCTGTTTACCTCATTGAACCCACACCCTAGTTGGAATAAGTCCAATTGCAACAAGCTGCCACAGTGCAGCGATAACGCGCTGCCAGATAAGCAGTGGTTACATTTTTATTGCAGTCGTTTTGTCGCCGCCAAATATGAATGAGTCCGAAATGCATTGCGAGTGTAACAATGAGAGACGGTTTATTGCTAGTCGCTTACGTGAAATGAGATTTTGTATTGTTTGTGTTGACTATTAATTAAAGCTTTAATTTAAGGCATGCTTTGGTTCTTGAACAGACACAGATTTAGAAACTCCCAATTTGTGAAATGAAAAACCTGCGAAATCATCTCAGACTAGTTGTTTATTCAAGATTATCTGACACTTAACCCCCTCAACTCAACTCTACCATGAGTAACATGAAACTACGATAGATGACTTCAGGGGGGCTAGCCAAGAGCAACAAGCTACTTTCGTTTCGACATGTCAAATTTAAAAATGTATGGAACTGACATCAAAATATGTCATCTCGGTTAGACGAGTGCTTATGTCATTCCCGTACATTTTTCACAAATTGACATATCGACACGAAAGTAGCGTGTTGTTCTTGACTAGCTAGGGCCCCAAGTATACCATTTTTGGTTCCAATTTAAATTTTCGGTACAGTGCCCCTTTTGGTAGCCGAAAGGGGCACTGTACCGAAATGCCATATGCCGCTTAGTGTAAACTCATGGTAGGCATACAGGATATAGGTACATACAGGTATGCTACAGGACAGTCTATGTTGAATTGTCTTTGGCTATGAAAACGTATAACGTAGTCATTATTTCTATTTCAAAGCTTTCTAAACTTTTTAATGTAATACTCGTAATACACTCTCGTCGCTACTATCAGGGGGCTTACTTGCTAGCGAAATATGCGTAGTTTCAGTCAAACTAATGTCAAAAAAACCTACAACAAAATATGATATTCTTAAAAATGAATTTCTGTATGGTAAATATCAAATTAAAAAGTACAAAAATACATGATGGTTGTTAAAATCATCTGTTTTCATACTAATTAAGACAGTGTAAGTTTTCCCGAAACTACGGACATTGTGCTAGTGAGTAGGTTCCTAGTACCGTCACTTGTCTACAAGCAGAAGTAAATAAACACCGCGCGTACTATATAAACGCTTTCAATCAAAACATCGCTTCATATTCAGAAACTTTCCCCTAACTTTTTGTTGCAAGTGAAACTAGCTTCAATCCCGACCGCGGAAAGTTTTCAAACGAACTTCTACTTACCACTAAAATGCTAATCATGCTAGATACTTATTTATACATGTAAAATATTAATAAGCCAAAGCGTAGCTTTCGTTAAGATACCTACTTTGTTGGTTTAGTTCATAGTTATTTTTATTGCTTCATGATGGTACATGACATCTTAAAATTAAAATTGAACCCGTAACATGAGCCCTGCTAGGGCATTGCAACACGATAGATACCTAACTTAAAAAAAAATGAACATTTTTAATGTTTAGTCTTCTATTCATTTAAAACGTAATAAAATATCGTACTTGGAAGATTTTACAAATTATAATTTTTCATTTAAAAATATTTTTTTAACAGTGTATAACATTTCCCAATCAGCCACTCCTTTAAGTTTACAAAAAATGTTTTTTGTGTCTATGTTTTGAATTTCATGTGGCAGTTTAGCATTGTGTTCTGAAATAGAGAAACTTAAAACTCAAGGAGAAAATCGTGATTGAATCTTGTCGTATGTTACTGAAAATAAATTATGGATTAGTTTATTTTTATGAAGTTTTGATGTTACTCATAAAGCCGCGTTAAAGCAATGAGGAAATTCGTAAATTACTAAAATTACTAACACGACCCAGATAATAAGGCATCTCTACTATTCAACAAACTACCTAGTGAATTAAAAGGTTTAATATACCAAAGTAGTTTCAAAGGTAAATTGAGGTATTTTTTGTTGAACAACTGCTTTTACTCAGGAGTTTATTTATAGAAATCGAACCTAAATTCTGCAGACTAATTTGTAATTATTAATTTGTTAATTTTGGTCCAAATAATATTTTGTTTTTGCACGTGTTTTTATTTACTTTTATTGAATCGTTTTTTATTTTAAGAATTTTGATATTTATGTTTAATTTTTTATTGTATTTTTGTTTAATTACAAAATTGTATTGTAATATTCAACACAATGTATATTGTTTATGAATAAATGAATTGAATTGAATTGAATCAAGGTGAATTGGCAGTCGAAAAGGCACATGACGCAAAGAACTGTAGGGCTATTCTTAAAAACTCATTTCGAACCTCACCCAGTGAATCCGCCGTGAGATTCAAATTTCGCATCTTGTAAAACTGGATTACGACGAAATGTCACCTTTCTGATGAACGTGTTCATAAAATAAACAACGTTTAATGAGATTTTGATATCAAGTTTATATAAATTGTGTGTATATAAGCAAAAGTGAGTTCGATCACCTGAGTGAGATCGGGTTTCGAATTTTACAGAATCGCACTACAGATGGCTAAATAATTGGGGGGAGAGAAAACCGAAAAGCGACCACTAAGACTATCTGATGACATCTCAAAGTACACCGACCACCTACTACTGACTTCTGGAAATCAAGGTATAAATTAAGAAAAATGTTATGCAGACTTTAGCCTGCAAATGATAATAAAGGTTTAATTTCACAGTTTGTATGAGAACAAGCCCTTTACGAAACATAAATACGAGTAGCTTGAAACTGCGATATCAGTTCACACTGCATTTCTGTAACATGTATACATAAATCTTTGTAAATTGTAGCCTATGTATTAATCTGATGTATAAGCTGTATTACTGTCAAGTTTCAGCTAATTCCGTTCAGTATTTTTTGCGTGAAAGAGTAACAAACATACACATACACATAGGTACTACATCCTTACAAACTTTTGCATTTATAATATTGAGTCAGAAGTAAGATTTCTGAGCCTCATAAATAAACGGCACACCTTTAAAACTCGTTTCAAAAGTCATTTATCGTAACATCCCGTTGCTTCAGAAAGCACCTTTGACTTGCTGTGCTCGGCGCATTATTGCATCTCTAACTGACATAAATCAAACTAAATAACTCAAGTCTCTCCAGTAAAATCCAAAAGTGCAACTTTCTTGACGCTTACTCTGACGCCACAACAGCATTATGGTTAAGGAAATTTTATTTCTCCATAGGTAAAAATAATAGATAATCATGTTTATAGACAGAGGAACGGTACATGTAAATACTTTATTTTGATATCCGTTGCAAGAACGGTATAACGTGAACAACATGAAACAGCATTGGAAGAGAGACGTTCGCTTCATCAATGTCTTGGGTTCACATGTTAAACATTCTGTTGCGAACATTTGAAGTAAAGTAAAGTAAAGATTTATTTGGCATAAGTAATACATGACGTAAGTTTACAATATACCTACAATATAATTCCCTTCACCCAAAGGGTTTCCGCTCAGCATAATGTCAGGGCTAGGACTGCATGTCCACGCGATGACGCTGGTATTCATTTGAGTGTGTTTATCAGACTCTGACACCCAAAGTTACTTAGTAACTATTATGTAATCTGTGCCCATAGTCACAAGCTCTGCTTAATGTGGGGTCAGATGATCTTGTTGTAATTTATTCGAGTTTATTAATATTTATTGATATCAATTTATATCTGTTAATGCGCGCTTCAAAAGGACCTTTATAATTTTCACGTGACTCCGCTACGGACGCTTTGAGTTTATTACAGCACGCTTCGATGACGTTTTAGACGATATTGCTTATCGATTCTGTTTCTTTGTTGAGGGGAGATTTACTTCGTTTTGAATTCCGAAAAATACTTTTACAGAGCAAGGATTTGTCAGACTCGACGCTGGATAACATTGATTCCTGCCTGATTTCATCAAGGTCCGAAATTTGAAATTGGCCAATTATCTATCTTTCAACATTAAGTACATACATAGTTTTCTTTTATATTCAATTGTTTGGGGTTTAGACAATCCGGAATTTCTATCTTTACATAAAATAGAATGCAAAATAACCATGCAATTGTCATGTCAAATCCCAATACAAAATTTTGAACGATAATGTAAATTTAAAGTGACAACTCGTGGTAGACGTACAGGTTATCCTTAGGATTTAAGTACTTAAAATCAATCACACTGCAATTTACATCCTAATTGGCATAATATATTTGTACCTACTAAGCAAAATTTTGTGAATTTTTTTAACAACGAATGCTTCCTAGCTAAGCGAAGAGTGTTTAATATAACAATATTTGCCTCGCAAACGAAGTATGTACGAGTATGTATTCTCATCAAGCACTCGGCGTTTGACAACGCCAAAACTAATTTTGCACAACCTTGGCTTTGTTCATTCGCCGCCTGCAAATCCGACGTTAATAAAGCCCATTAACTAAGCTTAATTCACCTTCGAAGGCAACAGAATATGAATCTTACATTTTTGGGAATATTCTCATATTTTTGGGAATATTTTCATACGTGGTCGTTTTTTTTACTCCGTATCTGAATTGGCATTATGCGGATTTTTTAATCATTGCCCGAAACCTGGGAGCTAGGCTACTGGTTTATTATTGTTTGAACTGAAAGAAATTGCGAATGCTAACACACACTTTGTCCGATTTAAAATGACCCAGGGCTCTGGGTTGAGAATTCTGAGAGACTGAAGCCATCTGACCCCAATAAAGAATCATTGGTAATCTGTTATTTAGCTTGGTACACTAGTAACCCACGCTGTGATGCCACCAAATACCTAACAGATGTTATTTTTACCATACATTTCATTATTTGAGAAACTTTTCTGCTTTTAGGAAGGTTTTTGGACTAAGAATATGTAGCCACTGTCACCATAAGTTGTTACATTTGTTTTTACTTGGTTCATAGAAAGAGGCAGTGGGGTCGAAAATAGACATGAACCTAAGAGTACAAGGTTTTTTTATACCGTCTCTAAAAGGGTATTTTTTCTTGAATAATGTTCTCAGTTGGAGCTGAATAAATTAATATAAAGTATCCATATAACCCCTAAAGAATGAACCCACTCGTACCGTGGACCGTATAGTCTCTAGTTCAAATCTCGCCAGAACCATCTTTTTGCTCATTGTTAAATTTCCGACTAACTACCAGTGATGGAAAACATCGACAAAAAACCAAATCAACCCGGATAACGGCGAAAGACTCACCACCAGCCACGTTGGGTTCTAATATCGTTGGTGAAAAGTGGGCTTCTGAGTATTCCGTTCGACATGACGACAACAGTCATTTGCCTCGGACTACCCTGTTTGGGAAAGTCGTGATGGTATATACATGTAATACCCCAAAAAAATCAATAAATATAGGTCATATGTAAATATTACTGTTATTGGTACCCGGCGTATTGAAGCTAGAACAATGTTTGTGCTGTTTGGACGCCATCCAAAAATGCACCTATATTTTTATCTTTATTGTTATTAAGAGTTTTATGGGCAGGATACTATTGGTAGACAATACAGATTTATGCTGTGTAATGACGCTTTATTTTGTTCAAAACTCCTAATAAATCACTATGTTACACTGCGATTTAGGCAGTGGTGGTATATATCAGTTTCCAAAGATGATCTTTTAAATCTAGTAAAGTCTTAAAAAAATATCCATGTGATAATCAGAATTTTTATTGCCTTTCATTTTGAGCACGGGTATATGAAATAATAACGGATTTCCTGATTTTTTGCATGAAAACCTTAATTTATCACTTAGTTATAATTACTAATTTTCTTTTGAATAGGTTGTACATCATATATATGTTGCCATTTTCTCTTTTTCCTTACAGTAAAGATTAGGTATTATTTATTTAATTTATGTTTCTTCTAAGCGCCATCTTTGGACATTCTGAAAGTGACAATAGCCAAGACGGTATTTTAATTGGTATTGTAAGAAAGAGAAACTTTTTTTGCCAGTAAATAAATGAAAACCAAACAGGGCGAGCGACCAGGGGAATTTGGAATTAGTTTTTAAATATTAAAACGCGTTTATGTTTGGGTTTTTCGGAATGAAAAATAAACACTAAACAGAATTAAAATATCAGTTTTGAATTTTAGTTAGTGCCAAGTTTTACATTGGCACATACCTTCGTGATAAGAGAGCTCAGTCCATAATCTAAAGGTATTGGGTTTAAATCCAAGCCTGAGTGTTTTTGGAACATGCCCCTTGTGATCACTATCCCCATTTTGCAAGCGGGGTGATAAAAGCCAGGATCCATCCATTGCGGGGTTAACTTAACTTTAATAATGCCTGGTAGATGAATTCTACAAAAGGCTAATAGAGCTACTATTAAGCTATATCCCCTGTTTTAAAAGCGGAATATCGTAACGTCGCGTCGCGATTTTAATTATCACCGCGTGAGGACACATTCGTATAAGTGGCATCATAGAATTGTTATTGCAGGAGGGAGAAGATTTAAAGGATCTAATTGATCCTTGTCTGTGCCTATGTAGCCTCTGTAGGGTCTCCCATAAAAGGGGTGTGCGACCAACTTACCGCTAATGGTGTGTCAACTCTTGTTAAGACCTCTCACGTCCCTTTATTGACATAAACATGGACATTACTAAATTGTTGCTCATCCTAAATACACACGAGCTAAGTCGTGGGCGAAAACTAGCTCCAAAATAAACGCTCACATTTTCTGCTCACTCTTTGATACTTTACTCTATCAGACACTTTCTAATATTGACTCCTGAGGGCTCCCAGCACTCAGGTAGTCAGGCAAGTCTAGTCGATGGCCCAAGTGATAGCAAGAGCGGTAGCGGGTGTAATATTGCCCAGCTGTACGAGTATCACCATTGATGCGAGGTAGCGCATCGGAGCGAAGAATGTCATTGGCGGCCTGACAAGGTTCACCATAAGCAATCTTATTGGATAATATTGGTACGGGTTCGAACCGCTTCGTGTCTCAAGCCGCATCTCACCTGATCTCGAGTGATGATGTATTTTAAGGTCCTATATATGGCCTTATAAATGCCTATTCACTAACTTCTCATAGAGTTCTTAGTTACTGCAGAGCAGCAAATTTTGTTTTGCTTCCTGTTTTTCAGCGATTTTAGGTAGAACTATCGAATACTCATTTTATTATGCAAGTAACATCTGCTGATAAAAAAACAGAAACAAAATCTGTTGAAGCATCTACAAAAACCTATCCACACAGCGACATTCTGCGGCATAATTTTTATAGGAATAGGGTGGGGGGATATAATTAAATTCTCAAACACATTATCATTTAAAATTTAAATGACAACTTATGTCATGGCGAAGATAAGCTGGATAAAGGATAGTGTACATTCGCCCATACATTGGCGCCTAAGAACCAACAGTCATGAAAAATACCCCTTAGGGTTCATAAATACATACACTTTAGTGTCAAAACGTAGTTTATGGACGGATACTTCTGAGAACTCGTTAAATATCAAAAAACTGAAAATTTTGAGGTTATATTTAATAATACAATGCGACGTTTTATTTACGTGAGTTCTTTAAGTTCTGTTCTTCAAGCACATATTTTGTTGATCTTCCACTTCTACCAGTACCATGGGACCACTAGCTGAGCCACAATTCACACAAAATGTTGATTCCATTGCGATGATCGTAAATCCGTAATTATCGCTGAGTTAGCTATGTGCAGGTTAGAAAGTCTTTAAACGGTTAAATCTAAAAGGAGGTAGGTCACTACAGAGAGCCATCATCGTCCGTTTTTTAAGCCAAGTCGTAAGAATGAAATTATTAATATAAAAACAATAACACAGCATTGCAAATTGAAAGCGAAAAATACAAGACAAACAGATGCCGGCCGGTATTTTTATTGCGTTGAAGTGTCAAGTCAACCAAACGTCATTAACTTCTTTTTTTTTTGGCTTCGCACAAAGCTGATTTAAGCCAATGTATAATGTGATTTAAAATAAAAAGTTGAATAAACATCCATCGCATTGACAGTAATGTATTGTTACTCATTTTTAGGAGCCTTTAGTAAGTTCACAACTACATTTTCTTGCACATACAAGGTTTCTTCTGTCAATACAAAGTAAATTAAAATATTGTTGCGATGGCTAAACAACAGAGGGCACAGACGAACGTAACATAAATGTATTAAAAAAATGTTTTCGTACGATGAATCTTTTCAGTATTTTAAATTTTGATATCAAAAATTAGAAGTGTCCGTGACAATCTAATAAGTGATAATTATGTCTTAAATCATGGCCAGAATTATGATAAATGTCAAATGTTTATTGGTTCATAGGCCAACTTGGGCACTGTCCTTTAGAGACAACCTTTTTTTTTTATTAACGTGGGGAAATCCTCATGGATACCTCGCCGCCTGGGGGAACGACGAGCTTATGTCGGACTTCTACCAACTAAAACCCCACGGTACTCGACCTCAACACTTCAGCGGCGAGGCGGGATCCCTAAAAAGTTTCGCAACGCCCCGCCGCCAGTGCTTCCGCGTACTGGGGCCCCCTTCAGCCGACCCCCCAATGAAGGGGGGAGGCCACGGAAGTACCTGGAGCACACAGGTAATTCCGCCGTCGCGGTGAAAGCCGTGCAATGCGGGCAAAAGCACCCCCGTACTCAAGCCCACTTGCTCCCACCGTACGCGGACCCTACTAGGTCCGTAACCAAGATCCACCTCAAAGGTGGATCCGCTGTCACATCTGGCAGTGCGGCCCCGCCGAGCCGCAGTGCACAGGGGAGGCCAGCCGCGGATCACTGACCCCCTGCAAACGGTTGTGCACCGCGGCCCCCACCTCTCGACCTAAGGCGCAGCGCCCGTGGGCACCCCTTTGGGCGGGAGTGGTAGGCACCATACCACCACCACGCCCGGCGGCAGGCAATGGGTGGGTGGGTAGTCCACCGCACTGCCATACCTGAGCCCTCTTAGCTTCCCGGTGGTTCCACCTGCCACCGGTACTAAGCCCCCCCGCCACGACAAGGCGAAGGCTCATGGGGGGGAAATTTAGAGACAACCTGCACTAACCTGAATGCACTTTACTCATGGTCTTGCAATTTTTGTCATTGGGTGTTGGGTCTTTGTCATACCTACCATATTTATGGATTGCAACTTTGCCTTTTTGTTCCAAATTTGAAACAGAAGCTCGGAAGTTATTTATTACCAATAATGGTTTAAGTCATTGAAGCAGCCGATCGCTTCAACCCTTACCGTAGATCAGTCGACGTTATTCCTGAATGGGATCCCGCTGTCAACTGTTCTGATCAAACTTTTGTTTTGCCGCTGCATTTTGCTAATGAAACTTGTTGTTCAAAATAGCCTCCCACAGTTTGATGTTGAAAATGAACACGTTTAACAGGCAGTGATGTCTATTTTCTACCTTTCACAATGTTTTATATTTTTTTTTCCTAATGTGTCCGAAACCAGTATGTCTACCATGAGTATCCGTCACGTAAACGGTGGTTTATATGCAATTTTTGGTTTCATTTTGAATCACTAGGGGTGCTGTACCGAAATCCATACAAAAACGTCATTTTGTATGAGATTTCGGTACATCGAGCGGCTGTCATTTGTGTAAAATCAAGGTAGACATGTAAGGCTTCCGCCGGCTCAAATCCCGACTGCCGACGAGAAAAGGTATCGTGACTGCTTACTTTTACTTAACCCACTGCCATTAGTAACAGGGTTCCTCCAGCCCGTCAAAGAAGAAGACTCAACTTAGCTGGAGTACAGTCACTTCTGCTATCAGAGATCACCAGGGAAGCCATGCTAATCCATGTTTTTATGGTAGGTACATTTTAAACGCTAGGTTTTAAGCCTGTAAAAACTATTCGTTAAAGAAACAAGACCTATCTAACGTAGATAACCGTTCAAATGGCGCAGTCATGCAGCAAACCGGCCATAACTCTAATGCTTAATGGACATATCGTGCTTAGCAGGATGCATTAAAGAGTGCAACGTTTAGTATTCTCACGCCTGTTTGCGCTGTTTCAGTTGAAATAAACAGTTCCGCAGTGAGGTGTGCCTGATAACGTTGTCATGGTTATCTACAGGCTATTAAATTGTTTTCGGTAGAAAATTTAATCAAAATTCTGGAAATGGATATTGTACAAAAATACAGGAAAAGTAAACAAAATAACTCAAACTGAATAAGTGAGAGCGGACAGAATGCTGAAGAAATTATGACGGTGACGACCAATGAAGAACGCTGGCTTTTATGGGGACGTCTATTATCAAAAATGGACAGCTCATGATGACTTTATTAGCAAAAACATCAGCAGCCATTTGCACCAATTGCGTTTTTTTTTTGTTAAATAAACCTATTTGCATAACCTTCATTATTACCGTTAGTTTCGTTAATACATTACGTAATAGAAGGTTTTTCATTTAGGAAATTTCAAAAAGCAATAAACCAGTAAAGGAGGCGAAGCTGTTTCCAGTTACTTATAATTGCACCAACAGTGACAAAGGTATTTCTAATAACCAATATTAAGAGTCAAAACGTTTTCTTTAAAGACGAAATTGTTTTTCACATTTCAAAGGATTCTGCGAGTTTAATCAAGTTCCATTCATTCCTTGCTATCAGACTCCGAGATTAATTACGAGTTATTCAATATCGCGGGATATTATTCATGGTGCGCGTCCAGATTATTAAAATCCCTTGACCGTGGCTCCGAAACTTTAAATTTATTACACCCAAACTTGATCGAAGTTACCAACTCGGTGACTTGGTTAAACATATTTGAAACTTCCGCCAAGTTGTGCGTGAAAAAAGTTTCTTATTACTTCCGAAGTTCCGAGTTGACAATATTTCTTCTACAGTCGACCATGAATATAACCAGGATTTGCGGGGCATCAATCCCAACTTCAAATTGTTTATTCAGATTGGGCTTATTTTGAGATTTATTAGGGTGTACGAGAAGCTATTTCATCCAGAATTTTTTTTGGTAAAACTTTTCATGCAGGATTCTGTACTAATACTGACTGAACTGTCACTGGAATTTAAAACCCTTCAGCTGTTGCTATCCCGCAATACCTAAATAGAATTAGGGTGGCAGCTGGTGCCAAGCCCGCGTATCTTTTAGTAGATAACAGAATTCGAGGCCATTTGGACTATAAACCAACATTGTTTGTTTTATTATTAGCAGACACAAACATTCAAGATGCGGATGGCCAGCTCAGTGATTCGTTTGGAATCCATCCCACGACCGCTCAGCTCACCAAAACTCCCCGAAATGTACTCGTAGCAATTTAACAAATCATATTTTTGGACTTGACAAACTGCCGCCAACAAGTGAGTTCATTTGCTATCCATTTCTATTTATTTTAATCTTTACACTTTCAAAAATATTTGCCCTCCCAAGTTTGAAAGGCAATTAAATTAGTTGCAGATAAGTAAACCATCTGAAAATTTTGATAGGGCCCTATTTATTTAAGTTTTTTTTATTAAAAGAAATAAATATTTTTTAGAATCCGAAGATAAGATGAGATACTCTCTATTGCACAAAAACAGAGGAAAATAACAAGTATTACAAAGAAAGTTTAGGCGGTCTTATAGATACTGTTGTCAAATACCCTATTAGGCTTTGTTGCTCTGGTCCTCAAGCCAAGTGAAATGAGCTCTGCAAAATATAGGAGTATCAATATTAACGTGTTCGCATAAGCAGCTAAAAATATATGTTTGTGTCAAAAAATGACTAAATAAGAAGGGAGAACTATGTGCAAAGTAATCAAGCTTCATCTGGTTTCTCCTTGGATAAGCGGCTTTTTGTTCACACTTACATAATAATGGGGGCAAAACTGAAGGCAGGCTGTCGTATTATGCAGAATACACTCATTACACATTACGAAAAAGATCATAACAAAGATTTCACCGTGAACGAAATCAAATTTCATATTACAGAATGTTCCAAAATGGCAAATGGAACGGTATACTATTACCACCGACCAATAAATTAAATTAAATCTCGGAATCATTTCACTGTTCAACTTTCTTGAAATAAGTCGGCTGTTATTTTGCGACGAAATTTTTTCCGTCACTCCTCTAGAAAATGAATTCGTCGTTATATTGTACGACCTCTCGGCAATGACGGGAAGTAATGAAATCAATTCGGTTGGGGAAATTGAATTTCTTACTCGTCAAGCTCTAGAAGTTGTTGCTGCGTTTCTATTGCGGTTCTGGCATTGTGCTTTTCTATTATTTTCTGTATTGAAAAGTCAATAATACAAAGAAATAGTTTAATAAGGCACGCTAAAATAAATAACTTACATGGGATATGTCAATATTTCTTATGTAAGGTGAAATAACTGTGGAAAGAAAAGGGAATAATGTTTCATACCAATCAAAATTAAAAATATTTGCAGAGACAACTTCATTCTATCAAAAATCATTGACAGCTGGGAACAGAGTGGTTTGAATGGAAGTGGTTTTTATTATTTTCCTCGTAATTTTTTCTTTTTTTTTCTCCTTAAGAACCTAAGTCTATTTTCAACACATTTTGAGATTCATTTTTGTATAAAGGTTTTTTGACGATACGATTGGCGTAGTGTGCTGTAGCACGGTTCCTTGCCTCGATTTCCGTAGAGTCCCGGGTTCGATTCCCGGTCGGGTCAATCCAGGAAACGATCTTTTCTGAATTGACTCGGGTCTGGGTGTACTGGGAGACGCCCCTGGCTCGTTTCCTTGTGTGGTACCTCGTAACACAGGGATATAATAATCCCTACTTCGAGACCATTACAAGAGGTGTGTTGTCTGGCGCATATTTATATATTTATATTTATAGGTATATATATTTATTTCTAGCAATGAAAACAGTATTTTGAAAAATAGTAGGTAATGAAAATTTGGAAACAGTTTGTGATTTGCAAAAAATAAACAATTACTCGTTTTGTTTAGAATGCATAATTGCCCAACAGTGCAAACGCCCAGACGTCCCTGAAATAACTTGTAACTGAATCAAAAAATCTAAAAAAAATTACAGCATTTTTTCTAGTGAGCAAGTTTATATTTCCTCGGAGACGCAAAGTAACAACTGTCGTAGTTGGTGTCACAATAAAAACTATCCCGCTCAAGTTGCGGTGGCAAATATTTTTCTTGGAAGTATCGTGAAAGTTAGCGGTCGGTCGCTGCGTCCGCAGCCGCACTTACTGCGGCTTGGGGAGCAGTACGGGACTTATTTCACTAGGAGACGAACTGTGGGCGAACATAGCACGGAGAACTCATGGCCGTCGAAGCATAAAAGTTTGACTGGAGACTATCCAAAAGCAAACGCAGCGTGGCACGCCCACTGGCCAGGTGGATTGACGTTTTGGAAAAGGTGGAAAGATTCCGGTGTAAAAAAAAAAGGTTTATTTGCTTTTTAGTTTCACAGTTCTTCATTTTACAAAATCTGCTAAACTAAATACAATAGTTTTTTGGCAGAAGCTGGCTCCAAATTTGTTATAAACTGTTTAATCAAAACTTACATAACCAATAAAGTACAAAGATTACTTACTTTAATAATACAAAAAATATATATACAGAGATCGCTTGCTACCAGTCGCTATGGAAATCTATTGGGGAGGCCTATGTTCAGCTGTGAACGTTTTATGGCTGCATAAATATTTCACATTGAGCACTAGAATTTCGCCTTCGTAGAGTTTCACCTCTGTAAAATAAATCACTGACAGACCGGTTTTCTAAATTAATTAAATATCTGGTACACCATACACCAAGTTCATCTGATCCCAATATAAGAAAAGTCTGTACTATGGGTATACGTGAAAAGCACAGTTTAATATCTCTAAATAGATAATATCACCCAACCACGAATTGAATTCCTGAAAGATAATTTATAAATATCGAATTTCAAACAAATTTGGAAATGCCCTACTTGTACGACTACATGTAAACAAAAGAAAGCAGCAAAAGTAGGTTTAGAGCCGAACAACATCACTTCGAGGAAAAAGTCTGTTAAGAAAAATCCAGAAAACATAAACAAGTTACCGACAGGCACGGAGTCTCAGCCATGTAAATATAATAGCCCGCCACAGTCTGAATCATTTAAATGTGATACAAGTACCGATATCTATTACGATTCCCACATCATTACGCAGCAAAGCGCGTCGTCGTTCGAAGACTCTTGCATAGCGCCAGAGAGATTATCAAAAAGCATGGAACATACGTCATTGAATGACACAGCTACTGAATACGAATTACGAGACGAAATAAACCAATTAAAAATAAACTTAATTTCTACAGAATCTGAATTTGAAAAGACAATATTAGAAAATAACGACTTAAGGAAAACTACAACTAAACTTAAAAAGGAAGTACATTTACTGAAAACTCTCTGCAAAGCTCCACATAAGGCTGATCATCTCCAACAAAACAGGCGGTTTTCTTTACCATCTTCAAATCACGCTACGCCTCCAAAGGTTCCCCTAATGGATCAAAGTGAGCAACATATGGATACTTACCTTTGCCTCCAGAAAAAAATTACTGAACTTAACCAGTCATTGCTGGACGCGGAATGCGAAATAGCTAATCTGAATAAACAAATCAGTGATCTCCAGTATAAGTTACAGTTAACGAACTTACCAATTGTCTCTGATATAACTGATTCCTGCTATTTGAATACAACTTCACCACAACACGAGGAAACCATGTCTCACACTACGAAAAATGAAAACCAACCTGAGGAAAAACCGACCATATATATAATAGGGGATGAGCAGTTGAGAGGATTATCTGCAGCTTTTTTGAGATCAAGATCTGGGAAATGGAACGATAAATACAAGACTTCTGCGATGATATTCTCCGATGCTTCTAGCTCCGAAATGATGTCATATTGTGGAGAGGTCGCTAAAAACGTATCCCCGCATTGTTATTATAAGCTTCGGTACTCATGACAAAGATCTCAACAAGTTGCACTCAAACCTTTGCATTGCTGTTAATTTGTTTTCTAAGTCTTCAATTTTCGTTATTCCTGTAAACTGTAATCCTCATTTTAATGAATGTCAATTATTTAGAGCTATGAAATTGTGGACAAAACACTTTGAGAAATGTTCTATTCTTGACTTCCGTAAAAACCTGTTTACTAAACATTCTAATTATTTAAGTATTGTTTGTAATAAGATTAATTTATGTATTGACTTTATCAAATATAAAACGAAATTCTTGACATTTACAAATCTTCATAATAATAACTTTAAATTGACTCATCGTAAACACAATAATCAAAAAACCTATTTATCAGACACTCCAAGGAAAGGTACAATTCCCTTCTATTTTAAACGTACGAGTATTAGTAATCTGAATACTATTGCCACTGTTACTTCATCACCAGACACATTTTTTCGTGCCTCACAAGAATGATAATCCTGTGGCTGGAGTAGTTAGGGATTTTAAAATACTACATCAAAATATTGCTAGCATCCTATCTAAGAAAGAAATACTAGAGTTGACAATAATAGAACTAGCCAAAAAAGGTGATAAACCGGATATTATATGTCTAACAGAGACATTTGTAAAGTCAGCGCAGGAAAGTTATGTGAATGTTCATGGTTATCATGTAGCGTCCTTCTTCTCTAGAAATAAAAATAGAGGTGGTGCCTGTATATTAACTAGGAAAAATTTGGCTCTTAAAGAACTGACATACTTAAAAAACTACGCTTCTCAATTGACTTTTGAATGTTGCGGCATTGAGAGTTTATATAATAAAATAATAATAATCTGTATCTATAGAACACCTACATCTGACCCTAACATTTTCATAGATAAACTTGAATGCTTGCTGCATGATGTTTACAACAAATACAAATTTAAGATGAATATAGTGGTAGCTGGTGATTTTAATATTAATACATTACTTAAAACTAGAATTACCGAAAGGCTGCAAGATCTATCACAAAATTACAATTTGACAATTCATGTTAAAGTGCCAACTAGAAAGTCATCATGTATAGACCATATACTAAGTAACATTAAAAATGCAACGGTGTCTGTTTTGCCTCTTTATCTGTCAGATCATGAAACGGCCCAGATGTTACGTTTTCCCATCAAAAATAAAATCACTAAACCCTTGACATACTTTATTTATAAACGAGACTACAGTCAAGAATATATTTTGAAGTTTAAGGAATGCTTAACTGCTCTGTCATGGTCAGATATTTACGGGGAACCTGATTTTAATGAAGGTTTCCGGAAATTTCATGAAGTGATATGTCTTTTTTATAGACTATGTTTTCCAATGCTTAAAGTAAAAGTTAATTCTTTAAACCAAATCAAACAAAACTGGATAACCAGAGGTCTGAAAGTAGGCTGTAAAAATAAACGCAAAATTCGCTATACATACTATAAAAACAAAACAGAAACAAATAAATTGAATTATATAAAATATTCTAAGATATTGAAAAAATGTATTTCAAATTCAAAAAGGAATTCTAATATTAAATTCATTAGTAAAAGTAAGAATAAATGCAAAGCTTCATGGATGGTAATAAAAAATGAGCTGAATGCTGTACACAAAAGAAACAGTATAGAAAGAATTGAAGTGAACGAATCGGTATTGACTGACCCCCTAAGCATAGCCACTACATTTAATAACTACTTTATAAATTTGGCAAATAAAAAACCAACTGACCAACCAAAAAAAGTAATAAGCACCAAGCAGGTATCAAACTCGATTTTTTTGACACCTTTGTCGGAAGCAGAAGTCAAAAGAGAAGTTATGTCCTTAAAAAATACTAGCTCGGAGGGATACGATGAAATCAATACTAAAATTATAAAGGAATGCGTCACTGAAATCCTTGCTATTTTGACTCATTTAGTAAACTAATCATTCATATCTGGTAGCTTTCCTGAACTTCTGAAGCGGTCAATCATAAAACCATTATTCAAGAAGGGTAAGAGCGAGGATGTGAATAGTTACAGACCCATTGCACTGATTCCGATATTTTCAAAAGTTTTTGAAAAATGTATGCACAAAAGACTCATTAGCTTCTTTGATAGGTTTGAGATCATTAGTCGTGAACAGTATGGCTTCCAGAAAAATAAATCCACAACTTTAGCCTTACATCGTCTCGTAACGACTCTCGTATCCAACGTTAATGCCAAGAACTGGACCACTGCTCTCTTCATTGATCTATCAAAAGCCTTCGATCACGTTTCGCATTCGTTATTATTACAGAAAATGGCAGCAGTTGGAATTAGGGGGCCGGCTTTAGAATGGATAGAGTCTTACTTGACAGGCAGGCAACAATGTGTGGCTATAAATAAAATGAACCAGCAAAACGAAATTATCTCTCACTTTTCTGAATATAACAATATAGGATGCGGTGTGCCACAGGGAAGCGTGCTGGGCCCAATCTTGTTCCTCATCTACATCAATGACATTGTTGATGTAACAAACCACAAATGCGTTTTGTTTGCTGACGATATTTCCATAATTATTACGTCAGATAAAACAAGTAAAACAATTACTGATCACGTTATGGACATAAATGGCACTATTGAAAAATTTATTGAATGGCTTGACATACACAATATGAAAATTAATTTAATTAAATCCAATTATATCCATTTTAATAATTATAAGAATATTAGTTTGAATAAGAATGACGTACACTATAAAAACACTAGCATTGATGAAGTGCAACAAGTTAAAATTCTAGGATTGACTATTGATAGAGATATAAATTGGAAAGCACATATAGAAAATATTTGTAACAGAATTAATAAGTTTGTTTATGCATTACAGCAAGTTAAAACTGTTACAACTTTAAAAATTGCCATTGATGCATATCATGCTTATGTTGGATCCTTAATACGCTATGGGTTAATTGTTTGGGGTAATGGTACCAGCATCAATAGAGCATTTATTGCACAAAAAAAGTGTGTAAGGGCAATTTGTGGTGTCTCGCCACGTACTTCCTGCCGACCCCTTTTTAAAAACCTTAGAATATTAACATTAACATCTCTTTATATTTATGAAATTTGCGTATTTGTACAACAGAATTATGAGCCATTTAAACGGGCATATCAGATATACCCTAGAAACCGTAGAAATCCTAATAGACTAGTGTTACACGATACTCCGAAGACGATGCAATATAGTAAAAGCTGCTTGACAATGCGTGTGAAAATTTTTAACCATTTGCCAAATGAATTTAAAACATTAAATTCAAGGCAATTTAAAACAGGGTTAAATAAATGGTTGCTGGCTAAGACCTTCTACCATTTAAAAGAATTTCTAGAAGAGAGTACTAGTTTCTGTTCTTTGGCGTGTCTTTATTATGATTGGATTTCGTAATGTTTATGTCAAAAATGTCAAGTGTTATTGTTAAGTTAGTGAAAGTTTAATTGTATTGTGTTAATCTTAAGTTTAACACAATTATGTTTGAAATTATATTTGCATGTCTCTTTTATATTGACTAAGCATGAATGATCTGTAAACTGTATTTTAAAACCATTTATACAATGTTTTATGCGAATAAATAATTCTTATCTTATCTTATATTATCTTCATTCAATGGCAAAAAGAGAGATTTTGGCAACCGAAATGTATACCTATTTAAATTCGTCGACAATGTCATCCTAGTGAAACTGAGTCTTCAATGTGGCAGGGGAGCAGAAATTCAGTTAGGATCCCGCGAGGCTCTCCACTGCCGCCGCTCTGCGTGTAGGCAAACTTAGCCAATACTAATCAAAAGTGTGGTTATTAAAGTCATTTTTTTTACAATTGGTTCCGCAATTGCTAAACAAGGATACGGAACTGTTTTTGATATCAAATAGTTCAACTTCTAGAATTCAGATCGACTTCAGGTTTGTTTTTAGACTTCCATGGCATGGCACAGTTTGGTTTAAGAAATGCTTCCTTACCAGGAGCCTTAGGTTGTGCAATGAGCTGACGAGTTATTCAATCAGCTCAAAAACTTAATTAAAAATGATTTTTTTGCAGCCTAGCTGCAAGATATTAGTTAAAGAAATCTTTTCGAGGTAGAATCACATTGAGATGAAATACTGCTAAGGTTGCAACACCGTTATCTGTAAAATGCGATACCTACGAGGAAGTACTGAAATCGACCTGAAAATCAAACCCAGAACCGTGATAATCTAGCCATGCAATAAAAAAAATAAAAAAAAAATAATACTCTCAAAAACAATCAACAAGCTATTCAAACTAACATGGAAAGAATTATTGGGATGTGGAAGTCATGATTGCACGAAATTCAATGAGTACGAAACGCTTTGTCAAACCACTCACATTATGCACAAACGCGCTGGAAAGCTATCGCATCACTTTACAATTAAAACTAATATTGCACTCATCACAGCCGTGTTCGTGTTCTAAACAATACTACGACCTAGAATATACAGGGTTAATTTAAGTGGGATTACTGAAAACAGCAGGATTTCGTTCCTACTATCTCAAAGAGAACTACAAAGTCTTATGTCAATTATTAGAACAATAAACAATGATAATAACAGGCAAATTAAAATATAATTATTCCAAAACACACGTTTCTGGTTGTCATTTACAATCACTACTCCAGCTTCTTTAGTTTTACGTAATATGCTGAGATTACGCTATATACTTTGTAACGATAGACGCCTTTCAATAAAATCCCGCATTAAACTTTCAATACATTACTAAAGACTTGTGACAAAAAATATTTTTACAATAAACAATTTCAGAAACCCACCTGTCGAAACAAGAATTTAATTAACGATTCCAATTTCGGGCCTGCACTCAATTTTTTCATCCATCGAGTGTCATCATTGACATTGATTTGACGACACGATTGGCGTAGTGCGCTGTAGCACGGTTTCTCGCCTCGATTTCCTTAGTGTCCCAGGTTCGATTCCCGGTCGGGTCAATTCAGGAAACGATCTTTTCTGAATTGACTCGGGTCTGGGTGTGCTGGGAGACGCCCCTGGTTTTCTTGTGTGGTACCTCGTGACACAGGGATATTAATCCCTACTTCGAGACCATTACAAGAGGTGTGTTGACTGGCGCATATTTATTTATTTATCATCTCGAGGGCTGCGTAACAAAAACTCAGTCTGTATATCATTCTGCGGGAATAGAAGATAAAATTGTTCCACGTTAGAAACAAAGGGGGAACGCGCAGGACAATAGGACTGCACATTTGACCAACTTTTAATACCACTAGGGCAGCATAAAAGCACCTCTAGAGAGCTCATTTGGGAAAATTATGCGAGTGCAATGCGAAGGAAAAATAAAGGCCTCAGCCCATACCAGCCTCATGCAATTTAACGTAGGTATGCACTCGAGATGCACTCGGGGCAGGCTTTGTTTGGAGGACACAATTAATTAAGAGGATGATATTTTCAGCGGTGAATTAATGCTATTGTGAGAATAAAAGGCTGGAATATCAAATAATGAATCGGAACCGCATGCGCTTCGAGCTTTGCGTTTTCTTTGCTGTAGATAGGTTACATTGTTAAGTGCATCTAATAAAGAAACTAAAAGCTTAGCACTGAGTACAGTTAGTCCTGCTGCACACTGGACCAGTGGTCTTAACCACAAGAGGTCGTCACCAGCTGCAGCCAAGATTTTTCATACAGTTAGTATGATATCGGCGCAAACTGAGCGTTCGAGCACAAATTACGCATGCGGCACGGCCCATGGACAGATAGTCTGCTCAGAACAGCCGCGATTTTGATCACGCACACAGGCACAGTGAGTTTACGGTATATGTACGAGTATCCAACACAGAAACCAAATTTCGTAATATGAACCCAAATTACGCATGCAGCGCGGCTGCCCGGACAGATAGTCCGCTTATAACAAACTGCCATTTTGATCACGCACACAGACAAAGTGAGTTTAGAGTCGCACTGTCGCTAGTGTTTTTGTTTTTGGCAAATTTTTCAGAAGGTGAATTTTGTTTCTTGCCGGTTCTATCAAGTAGGTGCAACCTACCTACTGCGTGATAGTAGTAACCCTAGGCGGTCAGGCAAGTTTAGGAAAAAGGCGCATGCGGTCCTTCTGTAAACTCTTTATTTTGTGATATTAATGTTTGTCCAAGTGAAAAATAAACCGACGACCGATGCAATGTACAGAATTTCTCATCATTGCGCTAACGGTTCAGTCAAGATTTGATGACCATTTCTTACTTAAAAATTAAAGAACCGGAGAACAAAGAATTTTATTTTAAGTCTCACAAAACAATTTACGTCTCCTATACTGCTGTACACTAAACGGTAGTAACAGTAGAAAAATCCCAGTAGGATTGCGCAAAAATTGTTGCAGAGAACATTGTCTACTCCATGTATGAATGTTGTTTCGGGAGTGTCGCATAAATTGCTTAGAAATATCACCTAAGCTATGCACAAAATTAAGATGCTTGGGTCTAGGCAACTTTAATGTAGGTTAATTTTAGATATCTTGGTTTAGCTTCTGTTATCCATTGATAAAAACCTTCTAAACTTTTGGCGATGTTTTGAATTCTGGGGTTAAAAATTAAAATCTATTGACACTAATGTTGAATTGATGCTCCAAAAAAATGTATGATATTTCGTTTTTTAATTATAATTCTTTAATTTAACATTGCGAGTATGTTAATTAAAGAGGGAATAAAAAAAAGAAAAGGAAACCATAAAATAAAAGGTTAAACTAAGTTTAAATGAAATATAACATTTGTGATGATTATAAAATAAAGTCACGGCTGTTATTACTTTTAAATTTTCAAACCAACGGATTGAAATTCAAAAAGTAACGATCGCTAGTGTTAATTAAGAAAGTAAATCCAAAATAGTTATGTTATCCACAAATAAAATTTTGTCACTGATAATACCAAGGTGACAACTACTATTACAACAAACAACTTATTTTAAATTATTTGAATGCGCGACTGGTTGTTCATGCGGGGTTGTTAGAGCCGACGCTTATGTACCGAAGTGAGAGTTGGGTATGGCAAAAGAAGGATGAAAGTATGATAAACGCAGTGGAAATGAGAGCATTGCGAAGTATGGCAAGAGTGACATTGAGTGATAAAGTGCGGAATAGCATAACCAGAGAGCGTTGTGGTGTGAAAGAGGATGGTGTCACATAAAATGATATGGGAATGCTAAGATGGTTTGGGCATGGAAAGAATGGATAAAAGGCGATTAACGAAACAAATTATAAGGCGAGGGTAGATAGAGCTGTTGGAAGAGGAAGGCCTAGACGGACGTCCAGAAAAGGTCAGGTCAGGAGTACCCATAATCGACCCATCGTACCCATAATTAATGAGAGTGGAAGAAGCGCAAGAGGTGTGTCAGGACCCTAGCAAGTGGAAAGATGTGGTTTTTGCCTACCCCGTTGAGAGACAAAGCGTGATGGTATGTATGTATTTGAATGTATTACAACATAAGACCATATTGCGGTGAATATGGCGCCCCAACAACAGCATTTCATTCAATTGTAAGAGCAAATGACCGTTGCCGTAATGTCTTCCTAGGGTTTTATTATTGAACCGTCGAATACATAAATGAAATATTGAAATAAACATAACTCTCGCTATAAATTCAAGTTAGGAACAGGAGATGTTCCGTCGCCGGCAGCACTTCAGTGCCTCTGCGCGCAGCGAGTGCGGAGTCAATCGCAAATGCAATAGGATTGTTTGGACACGACTGGGGAGCCGCTCGCTTCCGGCAACACTTAAATTTGAGATATTGGTGTTAGTAAGTGACCAAAATACATGTTTCATGATAATTTAAAAATGGTTACTAAAGCCTGTACATTAGAACAAATAAAAAAACGGTTGCGATATTCAGTGAATACTCAATACGAAAAACCCTTTGTAAGATTTTATGTCAGCTTTTATGCAAAAACTACTCAGTGGATTTTAATAAAACTTCGACACTTGAAAAGTTTGATCCCAAATAGGGTACTTTAAATTCATAAATATAGTGAAAAGTTTTAAAGACTGGAGAAAAAGTCGGGTAACCGTTAGTATATTGTTTTCATTGACACGATTGTAAGTGTATTGGCCCATAGAGGGATGTAAACTTATATCTACACTTGAGCTAGGTCCTAGCTCAAATATAGCTACTATAGCTTCTTAACTGCTAAGACAATTAAAAATGGGTAGCTTTTAAAATGAGATATTATTATCGTTCGTTTCATTAATAATATGCCGACTAAAATAATGAAAAACCAGAAAAATAGAAAGATAAAAAAAAATTTTTGATTTATAAACGACAAAATTTAAAAAGGAAAAAAAGATCATCGAAATTAACAATCTAATCTAATTTTGGTACCATATTTGCAAAGGCAAAATTCTTGTACATTTCCTGCACATAATATATGTACATTTTTTTTTTTTTTACCATATATATCCATTCTAAAAATTTTAGACTGTCCCCCGAATCCAGAAATGATTATCAAAAGTTGAGCACACTTCAAGTTGATGCTGCCCTGTCACATGTCAATAGAAATGAAAGGGACGGCTATATAGTACTTGTGAGCACTGCTCAGCTTTGATTGAAGTTTCTGGTTTCGGGCGTATATTAAAGTGAAAGGCACAAACGCACCGCACATTATAACCATTATATATATGTGGTATCAACATAAACAACGCCTTCCCACAACAAATCAAAGGCGGTTCTCGTCAAATGAGCATAATTTGTACAGAAGCAACACCAGAGCCTCCCTTGCGTGTAATGGTACCACCTTCACGGCTCTGATCATAGAATAGCAGGCTTCGACGCGTGTGTTACGCTCTATTTGCCGCAAAGGTTGCGCACTCCTGTTTCCAATATACAACGGCATTTACCAGCAAATGTAAGTTGAGCAGTATATGGGACAATATAGCTGGGCAAAGGCCTCCACCGTTGAAGTCGGTGAAGTCGTTTCTGTTGAATTAATCAGCACGCTTGCCTAATGCGGGCTAGGATGTTCAGTGGTGGCTAACTCGGGCTATGTTTCGAAAAACCCGAGAATACGATTTTGCTTGTTCAAATCAACCTTTACTTAATGGCACCTTATGCTGCTGACATAAGACTCATTCTGCGATGGGTATGTAAACGCGTCTGTACTAGGATTTAAATCTAGGAGCCCTTGATTTTGGGAAAAGCACTTCGAAAGTGTTGCTTTTAAAAAATGGTACTGCAACAGGTCCACGAGGATCTTGGCAGTTTTCTGCCAACGAGCCTGGGAGCGGTTTGGGCAAGTTTAATCCGTCTAGGATTTAGAAATATTTCGGCCCTGATGTTTTGATCTTGGATTTTTCGAAAGAAGCTGTCCGGTATTGGGAAATGGCCAATAACTTTGAGCTTTGACTTCCGAGGTTCCAAACCCGCTTAAAAGTCTATTGTTCGTAGGTCGCCAGTAACAACAGGTGTACAGCCGAAAGCATAAATATCCCTACGTTTCGAAGGTTTGAAAAATATCTGAGGAAATCATTAGCCATAAAAACAAGTCAACAAAAAGTTTGAATGAATTTTCGTATAGATATTTGTGGCTAAACATATTTTAACGTATTTAATGCATTTGACTATGCATGCTATAAACGACGTTCAACTTTTATCAGAAATGGCGGCGAGTTAGTTTCAGTTATGAGGGTCCTCTTGTAGCCACCATAAGATAAAACAAATAAATTTCATTCTGCACTGGACGATCAATTACCTAATCAAAAAGTCTCGAATTTTAAAAATTTAACTAATAATGAATTTCAATTTTGAAGTTTGTTAGTCTATTGTAAAATAATTTAATGTTAAAAACCAAACAAATCGCTGGAAAATAGCACTTACAATATATCTTCCTGTACAGAATCCCCGATATTAGAGCTTCTATATCCAAAGACATCCACGCTATATCCGGACTGGATGCATCGTATATTACGATCTTCAGATCTTTCTGTTGTTCCTTTTGCTCGTCCTGACAGCTTTGAAGGCTTGATGCAGTTGGGATTTGTGAGCCTGAAGTAACTTTCGTGATGCCAGCCGTAGGTTAGAACGTGAAAATATTTGAAGTTTACTCAAATAACGTGGGAGGAAAACTGAAAGAGAATAAGAAAGTATTCTTCGTATAAAGTTCTAAAGATAAATGGAATGCGCTTATCGGTAAGTTACTGCTAGACGCCAAATTATCAATACTTAACTTACTTACGTGGCTTAGGCGTTAAGCACCCTAACTCGGATTGTGGATCGTGTAGTCCCCAGTTTAAATCTGACCTGAAGCAAAATCTTAGTGTTAATTGTTAAATTGCAGCCGTGACGCTTGCAGTTGTGACGTGTCGCGACCGATTTTTTGAAGTAAGAAGCGTACAAAATGAGCCTAGCCAAAGAAATTGATTCCTAATTTGCTAATTAGTGCTTTCAAATAAATTTATTAATTTTGGAACTCAAACTTAAAAGATTTTTCACAATTAAAAGACTTTGCTTCATTTTTACGTAATAGTGGATAGAGTCTCGTTCTCTATTTAATACTATTTCTTGAATGAACGACCTATCTTTCTCTTTTGTCAATGTCAACAGAGATAAAGCAACAAGAGTGTTTCTTTAACGAAATCAATTCGACCTTATACAAAGTCTGCCGTCGACGTCCGCCGTCGACGACGGCAAGAGCGCTTACTCTCGGGTGACCGAAAACATCGATAACAAACCAAATCAATCCGAATAAAGGAGGTGCACCACCTACCACGTTGGGTTCTAATACCATTGGTGTAAAGTGGGCCTCTGAGTGTTGAGTGAGGAACACTCAGAGGCCCACTTTTCACCAATGGAGCCCTCATAGGAGATTACGGCAAAAGGACTTGCCTCTGACTACCCCGTTTGGAATATAGTCGTGATGGTATGTTACTTTAAGTATGTTAAAATCACAAAATGTAATTTTACTTAATCGACGTGTAACAACTTAAGTAACAACAGTTTTAGAGGAAATCCAAGAATGATTTTACTATTTCGAAATAACTGGTACCGGGCATGAAAATGAATACACTTTAACTAAATTGTTAAGTAATAAATAATAATATTCTATAACGTACAAGTATTTATGCTTTTGACTGTAGGTACCTAACTTTTTTTTCTACTCGTACTCACCATATAGGTCCACTTCTAACGCATGACGTTGGGTCTAAATCGTATTCGACTAGAATTCACCTTAGTTTAAATAATATTTTATTTTCTAATAGACCTGTACCGTCTCCTGTACGGTAGGTTCATGCTATTGTTACGTTATGGGACCGTTTTTAGTTCCATTTCGATTCAACAGAGGCGCTGTACGAAATTCCAATACAAATATTTTTATGCGAACGAAAACGTAAATTTAAATTGGCAACTCATGGTAGATGTACTGTGTATAATTCCTTATCTTTTAGTCACCTTATATCTGTCCAGAAGATCTACGCTATGAAAAAACCGGCGGTGGTGTTTGATGTAGGTTTACGATAAAAATGTATAAGGTAGCTATATTTTATTGCAGTTATTACAACACTCTCGAATCTTGTTTAATTCCTAAAACATGATAAAACACATGTTTATCACGCCATAACTTCCCACGGTGACGCAACAACAGTTAAATGCACAACAATGTTTGTAATTTGTCGTGTCGCGCCCCGCGTTATCACCGAGCGACGTGTTACCACTTCGCGAAATAAATCTACATAAACCACCGATAAGGATATTCGTTACACTGTGGAATATCTAACATAATGGGATAAAGGGAACATCAAAACTAATTAGTATAACAAGTAGTAGCAGTGAAATTACGCTTCCGTGTTGTCGGTTGTTCGGTCTTAAATCCAGAGTGCTGGTTCGAATCCGGCAAATTACACTTAGGAAACATTTCATATCTCTTAAGGTACAGGTAAAAAATTTATGAAAAAATAGGTTGTCCCTTCCGTTTGAAATCCTGAAAAATCTTCATGCAAGTTAATTAAAATCGCTATTATTTTTCGATTAACGCAATTCTCTACCGCGAATGAATAATATACTTAACTTGAATGTAAAAAGAAACAGCGATGATCGAAGGTGATGTATTTTTAGATACATTTTTTTTGCTTTTTTTTATTGCCTAATTTTACGATTCTAGGTTTCTTAATTTCCATTGCTCAATACTGACCCAAAATTAAAAGAGCACGGAAATAGTTAACTAACTGAAAACTTGATTTGGTATTCACCAAATCAATAAGGTAGAGTAGAATATCCTCGTAAATTTATAGAATTTTATAGTATTGTTTATCAGTCTTTGACAGTCTGTTTACAAGCACTACTTGGTTTGGGTAACAATGAGTATGTAAAGATATCCCAGGTGGTGTAGGGTTTGAACCAATATGGTTGCTGCAATAAACATTCCTACAATATCATATCATATCATCCAAGTATCAAAGTTTTTACCTAAATATTTCCATGTATTTTTCATAATTGCATTCCAAGGCATCACCATGACAATAGCAAACTAATAAACGCGTTGTAAATAATCCCCATTGTTGAAAACATGTTACCGTGGATTTATAAAATTAATGGGCCCGCCTAAATATTCGAGATACATCAACGTGCGAATTGATCATGCAAAACCAACACGTAGCTGTTGATGATGCAGTGGGAATGTCTGGTGCCACTTTGAGCGAACTATTACTACTATTGGTGTTTTTACCGTAGGGATCAAAAATGGCCTGCGTGGTTGATCCTCGGGGAACCTGAGAGGTTCTTGAACCTAAAAGGTTGATAACACTACTATAATAGGGCCGTTTTATGTTCGTCCTGGTGAGTCAAGGGGGGTATAGACTAGGGCTTTTGCTGGAGCATTACATTGTAATGTTACGTTTTTACGACTGGTACAAGTCAGGCAAATGCTCAGTTTTCTAAAGATACTCCCGTTTTTGCTTGGTTTGAAAATCAAGTTGTAAAAAACCATCGAGCGTTGTGTTCGCAATGTGGTTCGAGTAAATTTAAAAACGACGAATGCTCAAATCTATCAGCACCTTAAGGTAGCCAAAGCTAATAGGGAATGTTTTGCTTGGTCCTTTTATCTACTTGTTAATAAACAAAAGTTCTGCCAAGTCTTACAGGGTCATTTAGGCATCATTATCATCATCATCATCTGTGCGGTATATCACGGTTGTGAACCCACACTGCTGTTTGGGGTCCCAGGGTCCGCTTTTTTCCTTGTCCCACTTCGCGCGGTTTTGTGCAATGTGCATCGTCAGTGCCGAGTCTATTGGCACGCATGTCACCCTTAACTCTTACAGGTTGCACGTATTCATTGGTTGCGAAAACGTCCGCATTGGGTCGGACAATATTGTAGGCAAATCAGCCACGGATGCAACCTTCACCGAATAAGCATGACCTGAGAAACCACGAGGCAGGCGTGACGAACTAGATTATTTTACGGTGGACTGGCATAAAAAGGTTAAAAACACAATTAATATTCCTGTGTTACGAGGTACCAAACAAGGAAATAAGCCTAGGACGTCTCCCAGCACACCCAGACCCGAGTCAATTCAGAAAAGATCGTTTACTGAATTGACCCGACCGGGAACCCGACCGTCCTACGGAAATCGAGGGGAGAAACCGTGCCACAGCGCACTGCGCCAATCGTGTCGATACATACGGGTATGAAGCAGTGGTAGGCAGGTGGCCTAGCAAATCCCAAACGGCACTGATGGATTTTGATGGGTAGTGACCCCGCCAAGTCGAGTAAAAAAGCAGCACGGCCGTACCATCCTTTTCTCGAAACAGTTCAGGCCATTTTGGACCACATATAATAAAAAAAAAACACACATAAAATTATAACATACAGAATACAACTAGGATCTAGATCTAGCGCGTTACATTATTTACGTGTGAACTGGAGCCTAAACTAGGGTGGCCCTGTATTTCAGGGCTCCAGGTCTCACCGTCATATAACTTCGTTGTGAATAAAACTAAGTTTGAATTTTTAGTAACCAGGCAGGCATTGTACAAACACGGTGTATTTCAAATTTCATTTAATTTAAACCAGTAGTCTAAGAGTAAATCTAGTCAAAGTTTCTCAAAAAGGCCTGTAAGGGCTGCCATAATTTATTTTATAACACAACAGAGTTTTAAAGTTCAGATAAGACAAACCAAAAGTTACCTTAATTAATGAAAATTTAGTTAAACGCATGTAACTAAAACATGACACCATAGAATCCACAAATCCTTCAATCTGATGCTATAGCTGCCAATTTGTCTTCGACACATACGGGTTAGGTGGCGTTGCAAAACTTAAGCAATAGCCTTATTTTTTTAGTTTCCTACGAAATTGATGGACTTACGGAATTCGAAGCACGCTCAGTAGCCCATCCTTTGCCTGGCGCGTTTCAAATGTGAAAAAGGCATGGTTTTTTTAACGCGATCAAAGGGAAGTTTTTCCAACCTAAAATAACAGTCCGTACGTCGTTAACACTCTTTCTAAATGCACATTGAAAAACTGGGAATGTAAACAAGGCCAAATTCGGACTGAAAAACGACATTGTGAATTAACAACTAAAAATATTCGGTACACAGCTCGGGCTAAACGATGTAGGGTTTAGGAATTTAATGTAAAACAGAAAAAACAAACGGTCATTGGTTCTTTTAGAATTTCAAGTGAAAATACTGGTTGTAAAATAAACGTATAATAAACATTGGCAAAACTACTCATATATTCTAAATATTCATTCGAACATCATAACTATGATACATGTAACATGACATTTACTTGTTCACCGTTCCATGTTTACTTACATTGAATGAGAAACCAGTCCGGACCAGTACGTCCACCATGAGTTGCCACTCTTCTTCTTCTTCTTTCGTGTCGGCAAGAACACGGGCTAAATCCGACTTGCCCAGAAAGCGGCTACTGTAGTAGCCCTCTGGTTACTGACAAGTAAGTCCTTACGCGAGCAGGTGGTCGGGCACGCGGGACAGTTAGTGAGGTGAGCGATGATTTGCAGGGGTTCTCCACATTCACAGCTGGCGTCTACGTTGCTTGAGTACCCCCACCGACACAGGTTATCTTTACTTCGACCAACCTGGGTCCTCAGCCTATTTAGACTTCTCCAGGTTGGCCAATGTTCCTTATACCCTGGAGGCAGATTTTCATCAGGGGGGTACAGTGAATGTGGGTACTCGCTTGCCCAAAGCCTGCACCTCATGTCAGTAGGGATTTCGTCACTTTCAATTTGCGTTACGTTGAGTCGAAATGGAACTAACTATAAATCGGTACCTTGATGCTATTGTGACGCTATTTTTAGTTTCATTCCGACTCAACAGAAGCGCTCTGTACGAAATCACTATACAAATATTTTACACACACGATAATGTAAATTTAAAGTGGCACCTAGACGTACAGATGAAACAATTATGAAAAAATCAGTGTTAGTACTTATACCACCAACTGTAGATTCTTTTTAAGAAAAAAAATGGAAATTGATTGTGGAGATATGACGATATGTGGAATAAGCTAATGTGCTATTTTTTTGTAGTTTGAATTACAATTCAGTTACTGTAACACACTGATTTGGTTTGCCTTGTAGCTTCAATAAAAAACCTATTTAAATGACTTAAGATAAGGAAACAATATCTAATCCATTAACTAACACGCTGCCTTTTAGTTACACGTAATTTGAACATTAAAATTTTGACAAACTATTTTAAACACGTTTAATAATTTAGTCACACGTAAGTCAGCCCGTTTTAGCAACGCCGCCACTGAGTTTCTCAGCATGAAATCTCCGAAAATCCCGTTGCTACGTTGCAGCGCCGTTACGGAGCTACGTTGTTATTTCTGCTACGAATTTTCGTAGATGCAGCTTAGTACGCCATGCTACTAACTTTGTCGTAGCAAGATTGGTTGTGTTGAAGCGCACTGCGCAGGAGTGACCTTTGTTATCTTAGAGATTTATCTTCATCCTCATCCATTGATACAGATAGAAAATCGTAATGACTCGACAAAGGATAAGTAAAAAAGGTTTATTTTTTAAAAAGGTGTTCATTATGTAATTCTGAGATAAAATAGTAAAGACATAATAGCACTATTATCACATTTATTTATTGTTACTCATCAAAAAACTAATTTTTCTGTACAAATTAACTGTGCTAGTCCGGGCGGTTACGATGCAAAACCAATCCGAATAAAAACAGACACATTGCTCACGAAATTGTCACGACTAATAAATAAACATATTATGCAAATCATAACAGAATTGCAAAGAAAAACGAATTACGCAGTAAAATCGTCCCGTGATTAACTCCTCGCTCGTAAAGCCGAGTGCGAACGGTAAATTTCGCCAACGCCATTATTTAGGCTTTAAAAAAATACATAACCAACCGCCGGCGGGACCGTTACCGAAATTTACTATTATTGCTACTTGTTTAATGTCTGCGTTGAGCGGTAAATAAGTCCATCACGATGAACGATTGCCAGTTCGTTTGCATACTCCGTTTTTAACTGGCCGGAGTGGAACACAACTGTTCGCCATTCTTGGAACGCGAGCGGATTTTGAAGCTGTTAATTTTTATCTGGACACATTTAAAAGCAGAAGCTTATTACAAAACAAAATTTACAGTTGAAAACAGATAAGTATCTATTTAGCTTTATTATGGTAAAGGCCAATATTCAAATCAAGATGTTTAGATTCATAGTTTGCATAAGGTGAATAAATCAGTGAAACCCGAAGCAAAGGGTGATTCAATTGAAGCTGCTGAACTTTCATTATGAAAACACAACGCGCATTTTTTTGAGTTTTCTTTTCACTCTTGTTAACTTACATTTATTATAAATAATAACCACAGTCAGATTTCGAATTAGTGTTCAAGGTATTTTTTGCGTTATACGTTATACGTTTTTAAATGAAAATCTGGAAGCTTCAATTGAATTACTTCATAAAATAAAATAAAAAGTTCATTTATTTTGAGAGAGTAGAAAAGCAATAAAAATATTTTAATCAGCAAGCTTTCTTCATTGTAGTGGTCTTCAACTATTTGTTTATCTCAAACTAATAACAACCATTGTTTCAGGTTGAACGTCGGCTTTGTTCATCGTTGTATATCAATTATAATCACAATAGGTATATTATTTAATCCGGCAATTATAATTCTAATTACGCCGTTCTATAGTATAAGCTTCAATTAAATAACTATCTAACTTAGCTTCATAATACTGAAACATTATTTATATCTACAACCAAATGAATATAAACATTTACACTTCTTTCAACAACCTTAAAGTAGTGACTACTGGTAATAAATAAATAAATAAAAAGTGCAAGTACTGAAATTATACTGTGGTCCGTTTGAGTAAAAATATTTTATACTTTGACCTTATTTGAATTCCTTGAAGTGATAGAGAATAGTGGATAACTTGTAGAGATACCTTTGCCAATAGTGAGTTATAAGAATGAAAAAAGGCTGCACATGAGCTAATTTCGTACCGCAGCGTGCTCGAAAAGAAACTAAATTTGCAGACAACCAAAGTGTTTATTTACAACGTCAAATAATTTTATCAACAAAATTGTTTAAATAGCACATAAGCCCTTTTCGCTTTGCTTATCACAGAAGATTCTGAGGTCTTGGGTTCGGATCCCAGCCCCCCGATTCAGAACAAAGTTATCGACCGATTCGGTTATTTTCTTTTGTTTTAAATTCATTTTTTAGGTATGGGTAGTTTTTATGTAATTTAGTTTATGAAGACTTAAGGGCTTTGGCTTTAACACATAAAAATATTGATTGCACCGTTAGGCGGATCATTTACAATAATTAAAGCAAATTTACCGAATCGGTCGAAAACTCCGTTCTGAATCGGGGGGCAGGTCAGGCAACGTGTGCCCGGGTTTTTGATAAACAATCCGCATTAAACAGGAGTAGTACCTATCAAATGAGGCAGATATTTTCCCAGCAGTGGGACAGTTTATAGATAGGCTCTTTGTTTATCTTACGATGTAACAATTTTTTTATATAAAGTGCCTTTCAATATCACTCTAATGGAAAGCGGTCGTGAGGCTCAGATATGAGGCTGACAAGCACAGTAATGCAAAACAATCACTGAGCTGGCCATACCCATCTTGAAGGCCTGCAAAAATAATTTTGAATACGTTCTATCAAAACTCCAAACCAAAACAATTGGTCTTCTCGTAAAACAGCCACTTCGCAGTTTATGCTCATTGAAAACAATCGCCGGTGGTTCGAGCGCTACCCGGGGAATGATATATTTAATTACATCGTGCCGATATTTATCGCAAGGACGTTTTATACGTGATCTTAGAACGAACCGAGGACGTAATATTAAATTTCCTTGGGTACTTGCTACCACGTTAAACTTCGTGTTCAATGTTCTTTTGAATTTTTGGTGAATCAAGTTGCCGAGTGATCATAACACCGCTCAATTGGCGGGTAATTATTTATTTTCGAAATGAATACATACCATACCATCACGACTTTATCCCAAACGGGGTAGTAAGAGAGTAAGAGACGCGTAGTGCGCTGTAGCACGGTTTCTCGCCTCGATTTCCTTAGTGTCCCGGGTTCGATTCCCGGTCGGGTCAATTCAGGAAAACGATCTTTTCTGAATTGACTCGGGTCTGGGTGTGCTGGGAGACGCCCCTGACTTATTTCCTTGTGTAGTACCTCGTAACACAGGGATATAAATCCCTACTTCGAGACCATTACAAGAGGTGTGTTGTTTGGCGCATATTTATTATTTATTATATTTATTATTAATTATTAAGAGAGACTGTGTCATCACGGTGAACGGAACACTCAGAAGCCCACTTTTCACAAATGGTATTAGAACCCAACGTGGTAGGTGGTGAGCCTTCCGCCGTTATCCGGGTTGATTTGGTTTTTTATCGAAACGAATATTGTGGTATAATCAAAACACAGCCAGCGTTTTTTATTTTTTAGTAATCATTTGAAATACAGAATTGTATTAATTTAAGCTATACCATCCGCTATGTCCGTTTGAAAATGCCCAGCAGCATACAAATTTGAAACGCGAGCGTTTTGAGGACCTTCCTTTTGTTAGCAGTGATAAATGGGTTAGTTTGAACGAGTTGAATTTTAAGGTTATATTTTCTCGTCAGCCTTTTAGTTTTATCCGCAACAGACATAAAAACAGGTATCTTTGATGTCTTGTTTCTACGACAGCCGTCTAGCTATGGCACCTGAGGCCGGCTTATCGTGTCACGTGCGCGGACGTGAGCTTCTGAGGTACTTAGTAAGGCTCGATGGTTTGTCGGTAGTGACCCAGTCTGCTAAGTCACAAGTCGTGGGTTCGATCCTACAATATTTAAAACACTCGTGTGATATTTTTTTCGTTTATTCTGCTCTAGTTTCAAATTAATTAAATAAACATTTTTATCCTTAAACATCGTGTTTCATATGGTTTAAGTTATGTAATTTGTCGATTATGGAAAACGATAAACATTTACGCTTTATTTTAAACTTAACGTATTTAACGTAACGTTTTGAAGAGGTTCCTAATTAACTAAAGCATTCTCGCGTTGATAGTAATGGCGAATTAAGTATTATTATATTATAAATGAAATTATGGAAGATAAAATTATTGCAAATGAAATTCGACCATTCAAAAGAGAACCATAATAATCTTTTTTTTTTTTTTTATACTACGTCGGTGACAATCAAGCACGCGGACCGCCTGATGGTAAGCGGTTATCGCGGCCTATGGACGCGTGCAACACCAGTGGTATCACTCGCGCGTTGTCGACCCTGTAAAAACCTTTTCAAACCCCTCTTGAAGAACTCCATACTATAACTGATACCTACCTTTAATTTAATTTGTAGAATTATGTACTTGTTTAAATTAATTGATACCACACGTCAAATGTTTGTGGTAAAATAAAATACACTATTTGTAACATGGAATTTAATTTCGCTGAAAATTCTCAGCCAATTATTAACACATTAAACAATCAAAACTGTTTCGTAGTAATACCAATTATTTTTTCCTAACATACCTTCCATCCATCGTCATCTTTTTTTCGATGTATATTATGTCATCATGACGATTCGGTTCTAGCGTGGTCGTTATTATAACCTTTATTAAAGTTCGGAAATCTACATGTTACGCCGCCGAAAGAATGAGACGATTATGCCAGTGGCCGTTCAAGCTAAAGTTCATAAGTTGAGGGTAGCAACTGATGAACTTCACATCAGCCTTTAGGGGCAAAGAAACCCTTCTCTGCGGTCCCCGGTGTGTCGCATGCACACTGCACTCAACGCTCACCTGTGGCAGCGACCTGAATGCGATTTATTTGAGGACGTATGGGGAATTCTCTTTTTTTTCTTTTTTTTATATTGTCCGTCAAGATGACCTCACTCCACCTGATGGAAAGTGGTCGTGAGGTCCAGATATGAGGTTGACAAGCCCAGTCATTCAACGAATCACTGGGCTGGCCATCCTCACCTTGAAGGCCTGCAGAAATGCCTTTTCACGGCCCGCTTGAAGAACCCGGGACTATACGAGGAAGGAAACACATGTGCTGGAAGAGCGTTCCACGTCTGGATGGTACGACAAAGAAACGAGTCACTGAACCTTTTAGTTCGGGCCAGCAAATGTTGAATTGTGTGTGGGTGACGCCGTAGTCCAGGCGTGGTACGGGAGTGGAAAGGTGAGGGTGGAATAAGCTGGAATAACTCGTCAGAGCATACCCCATTGTACTCGTAGAAGCGATAGAGAACACTTAGCCTGGCAATGTCTCTACGCAATTGGAGAGGCTCAAGGGTCAAAGTTGCCTCTGGGTTATTCTCCTCTCAAAATGTTTGACTTTTTGTGAAAGAAGGTATATGTTAATTTTAATTTAATTTAATTTTTAATGTTTAGTGTAATTACTGTGCATGTATAGTTTTAATTGGATGAAGTATGAAATTGCCGATTTGCACTGAAAATCAAAATTGTTTATTTTTTAATTGTTAACAAAATTATTTAATCTAAATAGTTATCATTATTATCTATACATTGCTGCCATCTAATAGGAAGGTCATTTATGCCTTTGCGATAGAACTCTGAGGATCTAGACTAGGGCTTCCAATACCGGGATCCCGGTATTGCTCAATACCGGTATTAGGCGATTTTTTGGCCTTTTCTCAATACCGGTATTGAAATCCAATACCGGTTTTAATACTGTAAGTGTCGATGCTTGGAATTCTCACGAATAAACTGCAAAATGTCCCTTATTTTTGGCCAATCTGCACACTTTTTACCAAAAATAGTTGTTTAACGGACGGGATTACCTTATCTACTGAAATAAATGAATAAAGTCGCAGTTATTGCGTTCCTTCGACCCTCACATTCGACTAAAATTCGACAAAATTGTATCTTACAACTCTATTTTACAACTAGCTGTTTGTCCACAGCTTTAGCCCGTCGGCTGTTTCTCCCGTCAAAATAATGCCTAAATAAAAAAATAGCCTATGTCACTGGTTGATAATGTAGCTTTATATTGGTGAATGAATATTTAAAATAGTACTTTCAGAGCCTATTTGTTACAAACAGTTAAATCTTTCCTCTTTATAATATTAGTATAGATGCGTTGTTTGTGGCATTTGTCCTTTTAATGAATAGGCCATACTCGATCATAATTATAAACCTTAATTGATATATTAAGGTTTGAAACTAATGATTTATTTTGAGTCGTGCGGCTGAAAAATCTGACAATCAACCAAATTTTCAAAAATGGTTTTTTTGCCCCAACAATAAGTAAGGAAAAAAATTAATGGCTACGATTTTTGGTAGTGTTTTGGTTAGTAGTAAACATTTTGATGGGTAAAAATACTACTTTTGTTTTAAATTTTTCATGGAAAATTGGAGGGTACTGTTATCAATTCAGCTGTTAAACTTTGTGCAGCAGAATAAAATAAAGCTATTAGTAATTGCTTTTACTTAAGTACATTATCATGAACAAAAATATATTATAGGAATACGGTTCTAAATACTATTTGTTTGCACTGGTAAAATCATAAACCCAAAACAAGTTTAAAAGAGTAACTGCTGAGTTTCTCGCCGGGTCTTCTCAGCAAGAAACAACTCCGACGCGGTGGTAAAATCGCATTATGTTTATTTTTTGTTTTAGTTTAGTTAGTTTAGTTTTATTTATCTCATAATACAAAATTACAATATATATTACATTCGATGTCACATATAAGAATTTGCATTATGATTGTCAAAATTATTATACAAATTACAATTAATAAAATAAAGAGAATGTCAAAAACTAAGATAAATACAATAAATGAACAATTAAATACAAAAAATAATAATAATTCACATGTCAACAAGAAATAATACAATTCAGTCAAAAATAACAATAAAATAGTTAACAAGTCATCCAAAGTCGCAATTCAAATAATCTTTAACACTATAAATCTTTAATACTATTTTACGTGCTGTAAGTATTTGTTTGTGCAATAAAGATTATTTATCTTATCTTATGTCTGTATACTGTGTATTTATATATCTATATTATTATAATAATTATGTCTATTATTTAGTATATCTTGCTTTAAATTTGACGATTTGAAAGTACTTACTGTGAAAGTCTATTTGAATAAAGTTATTTGAGTTTGACTTCATACGCGTTTTTTAAGTGTCGTTTACAATAACACACAACATAACATGTCAGATTATTTCATATACCTTCATGATACTTACGATATTTTTTTCAGTTTTAGTATAAAAATTTTAGTAGTCTAAAGCAAAACTAAATTGAGTTGGTTACCGTAAGGGGTTTGCAATTACGATATTATAGCCTAAAAGCAGATGTAAATATTAGATGTTGTGCGAGTTTATCCCTTACACTATTTGGTGATTCCGGTGTCAGTTTCTTAAAAAGAGCTTGCACATCAAAAAAAAACTAATAGTTCAGTGACAATTTTAAAAAGGTAACATAGTTTTAATTTTTAAATTTACCTACTTTTTAACTTGTAAAAATCATAAACACATAAAACAAATCACTGAAATCGATATAATTATGCTTTATATATTTATAAAAGTTCATTTTCAATAAAATCTATTACTATTTTAGCTTAATTTTTCAAAAAACGCATTTTAGAATAAAAATTATAAATTTTCACCTCAATACCGTAATACCGGTATTAATACCGGATTCGAAAAAAAATCCGGTATTGATACCGGTATTGAAAATATCCGGTATTTGAAAGCCCTAATCTAGACTGCACAAACTGTGTGAAAGCATTTCGTACTGCCTCCTGGGAAGAAAATTTCTTGTCACGTAGATAATTGTCCAAATCACGAAAAAAATGGTAGTCCGTTGGAGCAAGGTCTGGCGAATACGGAGGATATCGAATGGTTTCTAACTGCAGTTCCTGAAGGGCAAAATGAGTTCTCGTGGTGTATGAGGTCTCGCGTTGTCATGGAGCAATAATGGTGACGATCGATTCATGAGTCGGGGCTGTTTTACTGCTAGTTTTGCCAACATTGTTCGGAGTTCGGCACAATAGACATCTGCCGTTATTGCTTGACCCGATCGGAGAAAACTATAGTGATTCGCACCATGCTGAGACCACCAAACAGGTACCATTACCTTTTTATTGGTAAGTTTTGCTTTAGGACACTGTTGTCAAAAAAAATGCAATGGCTGACCCCAGGTCAAAACCTGGGGTCAGCCATTGCATTTTTTTTACGGTTATCATAAAGGATCCACTTTTCATCACATGTCACAATTTGATCCAATATTCCTTCATTTCTGTACCGATTCAACAAGGCAACACAAGTTTCAACACGTCAAATCATGAGGCACCCATTTTTCGTATTTTTTTATTTTATTGATTTGACGCAAATGAGTCAATATTGTGGGTGAGGTAACGTTAAACCATGCCGATAATGCCTGGGTAGTTTTACTAGGATCGGCTTTCACCATCTCTCGTAATTCATCGTTATTCACCTGTGTGACCGACCCGAACACCGCCCGTCTTCCTCGTGGCTCGTTCTTCAAGTCGAAGTTTCCATCACGAAAGCGTGGACGTGGACATTTTTGTGTCTTCTGTCAGATACAAGCTACCGATGAATATTTGATTTCTATAGAATCGGTATGGAATCTACCACTGCCTGCGCATACGTCAACTTTGTCCGATCAACGCTACAGGACACAGCAACTACGGTTCCCTGTGATGGTGTGCCGTGTCGGCAACAAAGAGTGTCTAAGTTTGCGCAGTCAGACTTGTGCAGAGAACAGGTCATAGATTAAAAAATGGCGACGTTATCACACACTTCTACGAGCAGTCGAGCAGCCGTGTCGGCAATAAAAAGTGTCTACGTTTGTGCAGGGCCTTAGTCAAACAATAAAGGTACACACAAAGCTGCTTTATTTTATTGACTCCCTTTGTGAAAAATGTTGAACTCGTCATGTAGGTTTTATATGTTCATTATTAAAACGAATGAATCTATAGTCCAGCTATTCTCGTACATTCCGCCCATAAACAAACTTTATCCGTGACGTCATCGAGCCCACTACTCGTATCTCTGCTACATTTGGAACAAGAAGGATTTTCCTTATAAAACAAAAGGGATTTTCCGCGACAAAACAAAACTGATATCTGGAAAACAATTACAGTTATAAATTATTCAGAAGGAGCTCTTGGAATTATTGCGTAAGTTGCTATATTTTGTAGTTAGGATTTATAAGTGATAAATTAATTTTGTGTTTGTATTAGGATATTATTATATAGGGGGTTTGGGCCATTCCATGATACCTACGATGTCACCAATGAGCCTTTGTTGGTGACAGAGGCTCTGGCCACTAAGTCCTTGCTTATTGTCCACTAAGTATTTTTTACAAAAGACAGCACTAGTCATGGTCTCGAAGTAGTGTTAAATATCCCAGTATTATGAGGTACGAGACGAGGAATTAAGCCAATGGCGTCTCCCAGCATACCCAGACCAGAATCAGATACATAAGTTCAACCAATAAAATTTTATTGAAACATTACCTACAACAAAGTTGATGATATTTCTATATAAAGCTTATATTAAAATTAGAGCAATTGTTAAACGAGAGAGAGAGTTTACTTCCTGGGATGTTGATAGTTGATTTTTTTTTAATTTCTATCGTAAATGCTTAGCTCAAATTTATTCAATTAAATACAAATTAAGTGAAACTTACAATAATGAGTATATTCCTGCTTCGATTGTTTAAATATTCATTTGAAATCAACATAAAGAAATTTCAAATACCGCTGTGGCTGAATAGAATACATCGACTTGCCGCAAAAGGACTGTCAAAATAGAAGGTGACATTTGACAGTTATTTACTTTCAGCCCTAGGGCTGAAAAAAACTTTACAGCCCTAGGGCTGAAAGTGAAGCTTTCAACCCTATGCTTAGGCAACTTTAAGCGTACTTTCCGTGTATGAGTAATGAAATTGTTATACTTTGCAAATGCACAGCTTTTATAAAGCAATTATGTTTGACGTATTTACATCAACGTTACTAACTACCTGATCGGAATAATTTACCATTGACAATTGTAACAAATCTAATAAAAAATCAGAAGAAACTATTTTCAAAAAGCCTAACTTTATTTTTACAGAAACTACCTATTCATTCAACCCACTGCGAGCGCTGTGAGTAGAAATAGAAGTTATTTCCCTTTCCTACCTGCTACAGGTCGGTTTGAATACAGATTTTTTATTTCTTCATTTTGAATTTCGAAGCTCAGCGCTGTATCGACGGCGATCTTCCCGCCTTTGTTGCAAGTCCTCCCCACTATGAACTCCTCTATCATTCCGTATTTCGTTTGGCTCAAAAGACTTTATCCCGGTTATATTTCATTCCTATTTTTCGATAGCACAGGGTACGGGGTAAAAATAGGATGCTGATTGTGATTAGCAGTTTTCAAATATGTAGTAGTAGATCTTTAGCTTATTTTAGCATGAAACTATCTGACCATTACGTCTACCACGAGTTGCCACTTAAATTTAGGTTATCGATAGCGTAAAAAAATGTATTGGAATTTGACGTGACATGACAATGTCTAAATCTAACTTCAATATGATGTTAAATCTATTTAAGTATGTATTTAGAAATATTTAAGTATGTTTATCAGTCTCTGACACCCATAGTGCTTTGCTTAGTTTGGGGTCAGATGATCTTGGTGTGAATTGTCCCAGATATTTATTTATTTCTTTATTTTTAAGTCTAATCCATAAACTGTCTTGAGCCATTGTAATACACATTGTATTAACATATTTTCAAGTCCATGATACGCGTACGCGTCATGAAAATAAATTTACTTAATTCAATAGTTTGGCATAATGCCATATTTCTTGCGAATAAATATTTACAATCACGATCCGTCACGCAAATCCAACTCACGGATACGCGAGAAACACACAAAATAATATTATGAGACGGAAAAGAACAACGGAGAAGGAAATCACATTTCCTCTCCGGAGCAACTTGACCGCACCGTCGATTTCCCTGGAGGGGGCCCATTTAATTACGCTGCCAGTGTTCACTGCCTTCTGTTTAAAGAAGCTTTTAATTTTTCTTGCAACGGCTGGCGAATAGTGAGATTCCTTGAGGTTACCGTGAGAAGATATTGAGTGCAGGTATAGCTCGACTGGCTAATCTTGATCTTTGCGACGAGATGTTTTTTCAAAGTTAAGGATTTCAACTGGTTTTTTTGTTTTGTGATGATAATCTACTTGTGTAGTGTTAGACGTTTTCTCCTTCTTTCTATTTTTCGACGCACAATAACTCCTCGTAAGTTCCGTGTGAATTGTTCGCAGAATATTCATACATTGGTAGTTTATAATCATTGTCATTACCATCACACGCGGCCAAATCATGGCTACTGTTGAACTTAACATATACCTCTCGCATGAACAACCTTACAGTTGAAGTGAAGAGTGTGCCTTGAAAGTATAAGCGCAATTATTTTTGTATATTAATGGAAAATTAAAACTTAGAATAAAAAATGGAAAACAGGATAAATTATAGTGAACTGAAGAACCTAAGGGTTATTGAAAGAATCTAGAAAATTAAAGCAATTATTCAATAAAACATCGGTGAAATTTGCCAGAAATCCTACATCTGACTATACAGTTTGTTTTGAAAATATCAATGTCTTCCTCTGACCACGAAAAAAGCAACTTAAGGTAGATGTATTGTATTCGGAAGGATGCCATGAGTCAAAACAGAATAAGCCGCGTTGAATTATTGCGGTATTCTTTCTGTTTGCATTGTTAAGTGTTTTCCATTCTTGCTTTTTTCCTTTATTTATAGAGGAGAGATGAAATTCTAGGTTTTTGGTACATACTAGGCTTGATGTAAATAACTTCAAGCTGGAATAATCAATGTAACAATAACGTTGTATAATAATACCGTTGGCTTGCAACGTAAGCGTACTTAATAGAAAGATTCGTTCAGTCTATTGAGATTTTGGTAGCTCATTGGTTAGAGCTTTAGACCCGGATTGTGGAAGACGCGGGTTCGAATCCTGTCTGATTTCTTCAAGGTCCGTATTTCGAATTTTTCTAGATTGCTATTTTTCAAAATAAAACAATACCTAACCATGAATTTATAGTTCGAGCATTTAATGTAATTTTACAAAAGACAAAAAGTTGGCTTGAGGACAGCGGCAACAGGGTTTAATTTTCGTCGAGGATTTAATATATATTATTATTTAAAACAAGATAAGAAAAGTTACACTTTATTGTAAGAACTTACAAAGCTTTTAGATGTTAAATTCAAGCACAAGATGTTCATGTTTTGTGTTTCTTTAGTGCCAGACCGCCTGCAATTATCATATAATCGAGACCACTGATCGTCATCCAAAGGATGTTATTCTTTTAAGTACTCTTCTTCCTCTTTTTTCGTGTAAATAGCAACTCTATATTTAATAAACCAGTATTTTGCCACCTTTACAGCACCTGCAGTGGCACATATAAGGTCGTCAAGTGTGCAGCTGTTCAGACTCAAGAGATACAGTAAAAGACTAGATAGTCTTGGTTGTTCGGGTTTGTTCTAAGCAGACTATCTGTCATCTGACAGATAGTCTGCTGAAACCCGCCATTTTAATCACGCACACAAACGCAATGAGTTTACAGGCGATACCGGTGAGCATCAGTGTCGCAGCCAGTCGCACTGTCGCGAGTGTTTTTGTTTTTGCCGAACTTGGTGCATTTTTTATACATGACGAAGTTTGTTTTTGGCTGGTTCTGTCATGTAGGTATAACCTACATACTTTATTTCGAAAATTCATAGCGAATATAATAGTAACCCTAGGCGGTCACGCAAGTTTGATAAAAAGGCGCGAGCGGTCCTTTTGTTAACTCTTTATTTTGTGCCCTAGCAGTTTTCTCATCAGTGAGACAGTTCTTGTATAAGCCAATAATTACTTTACTTTTTGCTCAACAACTTTAATACCATCCACAGCAATCAGTGTCTTACAATAGTGTTTTATTTAACTTTAAAAAGTTAATAAAGAGTCAGGGCACGTCTTGAGTATCTCTGAGTTCATCTCACGAAGGGAACTACTAGAGCTGTTACGCTTTGAGATTGACTAATAACAACGAACACAAAGAAACAGTGAATTCGCTGTAAATCTTAGTGAGCTGATGTGATTGACTATTGAGCTGATGTGATTGAAGCTTGTATTTTTGTCTTTAAATGGGTTAGCGTTTGGCCTTAGTCTCGCCTGGTGGTGAGCGATGACGAGGCCGATTGTGGTTGTATTTTGTTCGGTGACGTTAATATCGGTATTAGTTGAGATATTGGTCAATACATTCATGTACTCAGCTACAGCTTAAATATAAATGAATAAATTGAGACCACATCCCATTTATTTATTTAACTACGTGGGAAATTTTTTTTGGGGGATTCCCCCAAAAAAAATTTTCCCACGTATTTAAGAAACCAGAAATCCCACAATCAATTGCGCCTTCGCGGTCATAACCTCTGAACCGGTGGTAGATTCACATAGTATCATACTATTAATTTATTTACGTTCATTTTTATTTAGTCTATTTTAGCTAGTTTTTTTTTTTGACTTGTCAAAAGTAGGTACTTTTTATAAGTCTATATGAATAAAGATATTTTTTACTTTACTGTAACTTTACTTCACCCACGCTAAAACCACTCCTTAAACGGGTAATATTACTAAAGACAGAAAACTAGAAAAAATCGATTTCGGACCTTGATGATCTCGAGTGGGAATCGAACCCGCGTCTTTCACAATCCGGGTGACTGCTGCTGGTGGGTAGGTGGTTCATTAACTACCAATTTGGTACCTTTTACGAAATCTGTGCGTAGTATGAAAGCCTAAAAAATTGCAATGAGATTTCAGCTCATGATGACAATTTTGACTGACCCTTCATCTTACTAATATAAAATTATGAATGCGAAAGTTTGTGAGGATGTTTGTTACTCTTTCATGCAAAAACTACTGAACGAATTTAGGTGAAGATTTACAGTAAAACGTCTTATACATCAGAATAACACATAGACAATTTAAAAAGATTTTATGTATACATGTTACAGAAATAAAGTTCACTACACAGAAATAAAGTACACTCAAAGGGCGGAAAGCTAGTATTCAAATAGGTTTTTTGGTCTTTGCCTAACTGTAAAATATTTAGTCTCACTTTAACTATACATGGTACATAGTTGACAATACAATAAAGGACCTTCAGCAGTGAATCGTGTTGATTCAAACTATGTTGATTCAACTAATACTATTACTATGTTAACGCAAATACCTACTCCATCCAGATTCCCACTCTAGCTAATGACACCGTGTTTGACATAAGTTGTACCGAACTAGACACAGTACCTAGTCTGCGAGATCAACAAATAGCGCATCCAGTGTTGAAAGCAAAGTTTGCAACAACCTATCAGAGGACTCGATCTGTTCACTTGGAACTTGTTCTATCGGCCTGCTTTTGTTTTGTTTGTAATCCCTATACGTTTAAAATAGCAGCTGTTTATACGGGTAAAGAGAAAAATGACGTGCCAATTTGATGTGTAAATGCACACGTAGGACATTTCATGTCGTCATTCAACTACATCTCGCGCTTATTTAATTTTATGATGTGATTATCTTTTTAAGTAATGTAGTTTGTCATATATCTTAATCTCGGTCTCTTAGTTAAAGAAATGGAAGCCTGAAAGGTGATTCTTGCCTTGGCCAAAGATTTGGCAACGAACAGTTCAAACAACTTTATTTAAATCGCAATCTTTATACAAAATGGAATCAAATCGTCCTTTGAAGGATTTCTAACGTTCATAAGATGACTTAAGTTAAGCGTTTAGAGGCACTTCAATCAATAGTTGGCAAACGTAAGAGAAACCACAAAATGAAAAGCTAAATATGACAAATAATTACCAAAATCGGGGAGAAACTTTAGTGTTGACTTACTCTCCAAATCCAATCTTGATTCACAGGGATTAGGTATAGATCGGCCACTAGCCATTTGTGTGACATAATGTCAAAGAGTGTCTTCAGCCCTCACCAGTTTTTAATGGAATGTCGTGGTAAAAAGAACTTGTATTTAATTTATTACAAATCAAATTTCACCAAATTAAAAAATAAATAAGAAAAATTATGTCTGACTAGGGATACTTTTAAATATTTCGTTTCAGAGTATGACCTTGCTATCGGAAGTGTTGTTTTTTACTGGAGACATAGAATTTATTCCTTATAACATTTTTTGATACATAAGTGATTGAATTATGGACTGAACGAAATTTAAAAAAAAACAATATGACGTGATTATTCATTCAGATATTGGTCCAGAAATTAGGCTTGTGTACCACGGTCGGCCTCGTCATCGCTTACCGCCAGGTCAGACCGAGGAAACAAACGCAAACCCATCTATACTACATATTAAGGCGATGTTAAAGATTATGAAACTGACATAAATAGGACATTGGAAAAAGTTGTAGAATGGCTTGACAACAATAACTTAAAAATAAACATTGAAAAGACTGAATATATACAGTTTGGTAGTTACAAAAAAAGAGTGACTAAATCTTTACATACAGTACGATGAGAAAAGTATAGACAAAGTGGGCTACTTTACACGAAGTTTTTAGACATAACGATCGACAAGTATTGTAACTAGAAACATCATATTGACAGTGTTTGTGCAAAATTAAAAAGTTTTGTTTTGGCCGTGAGTCGCATTAGTCACGTAGCAACTGAGGAAGCTGCCATTACAGCATACCATGGTTACATTCATTTTTACGATATGGAGTGCTAATTTGGGGGAATTCAGTGAACCGAGACAGGGCCTTTATTCAGCAAACGAAGTGCATTCGAGCCATATTCTGCCTAAAGCGAACTGACTCTTGTCGTACATATTTTAGACATTATTCATCGTTAACCTAAAATAAGTAAATTTTTGAAATTTGTATTTTTGTTAATAGCCACATGTATTTAATTTAAAAAAAATTGGCAATCTAGTGACAGAAATTTGCGTTCAAACTCCAGAAATAAATTATGCAGACTTCAAAATAACATTCACTACGGTATTGCCATAATCACCACATTAGCGTACTATGGAGTGGTGATCGCAAACCTGGGCATGTTCTGAAAAATCAGAAAACACGACTTTCCTGATCTGGGATTTAAACCTGGGACAGTACCTACTTCTTGGTCTTGGAGGCATTACCATTATCTTTTGAACGTCAATTCTAACTTTGCACCCTAAAATTTAATCCATTGCCGTGTCTACAATGATCACTAACTTTCAGCCAGCGGCTTCACAATTGAGTTATGAACATATAAAATTTTTGTTTTTCATAATATGTGTTAGCATAGATTAAGACAGAAAATATTGACAGCTGAAAGAGTTATAACTTATGTAAGTTGCCTTCATCAATTGACTGACTCTTGGGCTTCACGGTGGATCGAAAACAAATTAAATTCAAGAAAATAAAGTCCTCAATTTCCTCCTTCCTCCGATAGTGCCAACATGCCAATATACCATGTTCCTTAGAAAATTAGATACAAATTCCCTTGAGTGACTTGCTCACCGCTCTAGTGCAATTTCTTTTCAATTGATACAAACGGTCAGTACTACATTTTATAGATTAACTTGTCTTGAGGAAAATAAAAGGATGGTCATTGTTTGATGTTTAAGTAACTTAAACGTTCCCTGCATTTGTTTTATTTTATCTCTGTTGATTGAAGTAAAATGGTGGAAAAAAAGTATGTGTGAATTTCCGTCTTTGACGGAGTTTGTTATAATCTGTGATTAGTCTACCTTTTATAAAAAAAAAATATATGTATTAATATCGAAACCGGGAGACTGATCCACAATAATAGTGTATTTTTTTGTAAAGTTTTGAAATTCATTTAAATATTCTTTAAGGAGTTTTGTCTTTTTATGTCTGTAAGTACTATCTGTGTTTGATTATATTAAAATGAAACCTATACCAATTTTAAACATATTCATCAGGAAAGGGGAAAAGTACCTACACGCCTTTGAAGAAATGGTCTTTGAAGAAAATATATTCTAGACCAAATTTTGCAACGAAGCATAACGCTGTGAATAAACACTACTGAATCCACAAGGATGGGTCATTAGAAGGATCGGAATATTATTATACAGAAGAAAATCTGTCGTGTTGTATTATGTTGTGTGTCGACGCGGCCAAGCAGAGAGGGCCTGGATTTATTGCAGCCCTACGTTAGGTAGGCCCTTTTCAAAATGATAAAACGCGTACACGGGGATGAACTTAGAGACACGGTATATTTTTTTCGTAACATAAAACACGTTTCTCCATGATATAACATACGCCTACTCCTTACCAAGGTACCAGAGTCGTCGTTTCTTGGGGCACGACCACATTGACAAAAAACTCACAGTACTATTTCTTTGTGAGTACATGTTTTAAACGTGGATTCACGTGACAATGGTTTGCTATGCTATATTATGCATAATTCGTGAAGTATTCAAAGAGATAGATATTTTAACGGTGTACAATTTATTTATGATAATGTAGTATATGTCCGTAAAAACTTGCATCTCTTCAAGAAAAACAGTGATGTTCATAAACTCAATACTAGAAATAAAAATAAGCTCGTAACTCCCAGTCTAAGACTGCATAAAGTAGGAAAATTATTTGTTGGTCAATGTGTCAAATATTTTAATAAGATTCCGCAAACTCTTGTTGAACTGCCTCTTCACCAGTTTAAGTCACAAATTAAAGCTGAGTTAATGAAGCGAGGTTATTATAGTGTTGAGGATTTCTTAAATGATAAGAATTTGTGGTCATCTTAGGTATAATCTGCTCCTCTCCACACTTTTTTGATGTGACTTTACTCTGTCAATTTAATTTTTGTGTTTAAAAACAATATTGAAAAGAGTAACCATCGAGTTTCTTGCCGGAGTCTTCTCGATCGGAAACAACCTCAGAACCGGTGGTAGAGTCACATTCTGTTTAATTATGATATTTACTATCATAGTATTATTTTATGTAAGTTTATTTTAGTATATTTTTGCTATAATTTTTTTTTGTAACTATGTGACTTGTCATAAGTACTTTTTATAAGTCTATATGAATAAAGATTTTTTTACTTTTACTTTTACTTTACTTTATGATACCAAAACCGCCAAACGTCGTCATGGGTTCCACTTGCATTCAAGACACAAGATCATGGCAATGTGAAAACTTTCGTGCTTTAAATGGAGGCTAATAAGACTCCATTATAGGTAGTTTTACTAATAAAACATGGTGTAAACCAGGGATTTTCTTTCTCTGAACCGATTGATACTATGTATTCGTCTGCAAAGTGTCAAAAAAGCAAGAAATAAACTAAAAATGTGTGTAGAAAACCCTTTGGGGTGAACGAAAAAGTATATACTGACAATGTGTTTACTTTTGATTTTTAACAAGTTTTAAGAAAGAACGTTACCATTTTTAAACATATAGGATGAGACAAGCAACAAAATGTAAGATTATTACATTGATATTACTTTATTTTTTATATCTGGGGGCACGGCAGTTCCCTTGCCAAGTCCAAAAAAAAACGGCACGACCGTATCTACCTCCTTTTTTCGAAACAGTTCAGGCCATTTTCGACCCCCTATAACTTCGTTGTGTATAAAACTAGAAGCCTGGTTTTTTTGTATTTTGCGTCAATCGAAACGCAACCCAATATGATACTCAGACCATTGTCGAAACTACGTTCGCAGTTATGTCCGTGGCGATTGCGACCGGCTGTGCGCGCCGCACCTGTTACTCGACCTAAACAAAAGTTGATAGTTTAGCGAAGTTCTGAAACGCGTTACGCGACCCGGATTCCAACATGTTTGAGTATTTGAACAGTTTTTGTTGTGAATGAAAAATGCACTGAAGTTCTGCGCTTTAGCATTTATGGCTCTAGATACCAATGAGTTGGCAGGAACAGTGTTTTTTTTAAAGTCGTGGCGTGGACACTTTTGTATCTTGTGTCAGATACAAGCTACCGATGAATATTTGATTTCTATAGAACCAGTATGAAATCATCTACTCCCTGCGCATACGTAAACTGTGTCCGATCACCGCGACAGGACACAGCAACTACGGTTCCCTGTGATGGTGTGCCGTGTCGGCAACAAAGAGTGTCTAAGTTTGCGCAGTCAGACTTGTGCAGAGAACAGGTCATAGATTAAAAAATGGCGACGTTATCACACACTTCTACGAGCAGTCGAGCAGTTCAAAAGACTACAGACAAATGATATGACTATCACGATCAAAGTGATATTCAATGTCATTCCCTTACGTAGCTACATTTCAAAATTTTAAGTATATTTCTACACCGCGTTGTTCCACGCTATCGCTGAAAAACCGTACCGAAGAAGAACGCACGAAACAAATTGAACCGATGAAAACGTTAAATAACATAAGAAATTGAATGTTTTTTTATCATGCGGCGGTCGTTCCCATATCTAAATTTTTGATCTGATAATAGTAGAGATGATAGCTTAGGGTGTTGCTCTTGGCTAGGGCCTCTGGTCTAAAGTGTGTTGTACCCTTATGTTCCAGAAACAAAAATAATATTAGTTTCACCATACCATACATGCTCTTTTTTCATACCCTCTGTCGATGTCTGAGGATTGAAGGTTGGATGAATATTTGAATAAATAATTTGCTAAAAATAAAAAAGTAAATATGGTATTGGCGGGATATTTATTGATTTCTAAAAGCTGCTCTCATTTAAAAAATTACTAGAGTTTTTTAATAATATTTCTGGAACATTTGATCACGAACATGGTCATAACAATATAACTGCATGATACAAAGACTACTGAACAAATACTCTTAACTTTTACACTAACGTTACATTAATGAAATCAAAATTAAATAGTGTTTAACCCAACGAGAGCTTGCATTAGATTGATAGTAATTTAATAATAAATAAATAATAATAATAAATAATCTTTATTGCACAAACAAATACTTACAGCACGTAAAAACAAAAAAGTAAATATTTAGTACAATTTAGGCGGTCTTATCGCTACAGAGCGATCTCTTCCAGACAACCTTCGGCAGAGAGATTTAAAACAGAGGACGAGTTAGGCTGCGCAAAAGCTATGGAAAAAAAAAATAGTAATTACATTTGAATATTATGCTAATATAAAAATAAATAAATAAATACATCTATGTATACACACATATATTGTTTTAGATTACCTAGCACCAGTTTCCTTGTGTAACGAACTAAATTAGGAGAGAAACATATGTAAAAGGAACGTAAACAAAGAAAAAAAAAAAAAAAAAAAAAAAAAAAAACACGAAGTCAGAGAGAGAGGAAGTACGACTTTACCTGAGATTTGAAAATAGGTAAGGATTGAGATTGACGGATGGTTAAAAGCAAGGAATTCCACAGACGAATTGAGCGAACAACAAAGGATTGAGAATAATAGCTAGAAGAGTGCGGAGGGACTGTCAGGTGGAGTTTCCGGCAAGACCGCATGCCTTCACTTTTGGTAGGCTGCATGAATTGAAACAGCGTCTTAAGGTAAGGAGGCGAACGGGGATTAAACAAAGTAGTATACAATAGGGCCAAAATATGAAGATCACGGCGATGTCGTATGGTTAGCCAGTTTAACTGAGCGCGGAATTGAGAAACGTGATCAAATTTACGTAACCCGAAGATAATGCGTATGCAGAAGTTTTGAAGGCGCTCGAGTTTATTCAGAAAATTTTCAGTGATGTCTAAATAGGCACAATCGGCATAGTCAAGAATTGGCAGCAGCAAGGCCTGCACAAGTGCAATTTTGGTGGGTATAGGTAAGAAGTGGCGGAGTCTACTGAGAGAACTTGCTGATGCGAACATTCTCCTGCTCACCTCACCAATCTGTTTCTCCCAGCTCAACGAACTGTCAAGCAAGACACCTAAGTTTTTCACTATGCTGCTATAGGAGATCTGGATCCCATCAAATACAATAGGCGGCATCGACTCCCATTCGATCCTTGATATCAACCACGAGCTGCCAATGACAATAACTTGTGTTTTGTTCGGGTTCACCTTAAGACCGAAGACCTTATGCTCCAGTCCAGAATACGTGCCAGATCAGCATTAATAGTTCCGACTACCCCATGAAGGTTTTCAAGGCTACCCTGCGAATATATTTGGAGATCATCTGCATAAAGGTGGTGAGAAGAAGAGAGATTATGAGTAATAGAATTTATGAAAACAGAAAAAAGAAGAGGAGACAGGACACCACCTTGCGGTACGCCAGCAGAAATATCGCGCCATGCAGAAAACGAGTCTTCAGCACGAATACGTTGCCGGCGCCCATGCAAGTAACTATGAAACCAGTCAAGCACCGCCGGAGATATGTTAAGAGAACGCAAAATGCCAAGAAGGATGTCGAAGTCAACCGTATTATAAGCGTTACTGAAGTCAAGCAACGTAATTTATTATTATGAATACGGAAAACAATATTAACACATTCATTGTCCAATGCATTATATGTACGAATGTATATAAGGGGGGGGGGGGGGGGGGGGCTTATAAACGGCTAAATTTTAATTTTATACTTTAAAGTGTTACCTAACAAAAATTCTAAGTTCATAACTAAGTTTAAGCCTAAGTTTTTTTTAGAGTTTTGATTAGCTTTATGGATGTAAATGCTTCAGAATCAATAGGCATTCATCGTAACAAATCGCGCCCCACATTGACCGAAAAAGTAACTCAACCCAGAAATTTTCAAAAATTCGTAAAAAAATCATAACTCGAAAACTACAAAAAATCGGGTGACATACTTATGGTGATCTAGGCGTTTAGAGCTCTGTTTCTTTCTTTGGGGACACCCAAAGCTATAGCTACGTCCGTGGTTATAAGTAAAACATTGGACACCCATTGCAACGTGTTAATTATGCGATTGTGTCTCTCTCTATCTTTGTATACCAGCATCACTTAGAAATAACTTAATTGATTTCAAAGGAACAGAGTATACTAGAAACGTGATCAAAATAAAGGGTACTTATATAGAATCATAATATTTAGAGTTCAAAGTTTTAAGACTGAGTTCACATGATCGACGTCACTGGTAACGGCTAGTTTTAAAACATAATACTGATTTAAATGTAGACCTAACTTAGTTTAATTTTAAATTTGAATATTTTTCATACCTATACGAATGTTTCTTGGAAATTAACCTCGTCAGCCAGTCAAATAATAATATAATTTTGTTTCTCTGTTGGACTTTGATTCTAAAAACTTTCACCCAGTAAATTAATCCAAGGGAATAACAAGTTAATTACAAAATTAATGTGTAAGCAAAAAAGTTTATAAATTGTTAACGAATTTTACAAAAAAGTAAAAAACGTCAATTAGGTACTTATTGGTTACTATTTTAGTACATTTATGTATACATATGGCGTAGAGAAACAAGGATAGCAGGGATATGTCATATCCCTAAGGGATACCGCGAATTTACGATAGATGTCAAGTGGGCGATTTCAATACTTCTTCCGTGTCACTTCTCCACTTAAAAAAATAGATATATGGCAAAACACCATTTTATTGTTGGTGATACATCATTTATCTAGAATGATGCGCAGGACGCACATTTTGAAACAACGATGTGAAATTGATAATACATTTTACATTTAATAAAGTTGTAGTTACGAGTACCTAACAATATCATCCCCCAAATGATAACAACCGGCATTTGCCTCAACCGTAATCGATTAAACAAAACATCCTATTTGGTCGTGTGTGCAGCGCCCAATAATGTCAAATGGAAAATTTGAGCGATTATCGCAAGCGGTCACCGCGGGCGACATGCCTTTTAAATACAAATTGAGCTTGACTCTGATCAACTGCTTTAGCTTGTTTTAGTTTCGATACCCCTGCGGGTAACAAGGCAATATTATCATCATTCAAAGCCAAAAGATGATTAATGCTGAACTTAAATAGAAGTAGGGCACAGCGCCTTCATTTGCCATAAGATATTTGAAGAAATCATCAGATTCTAAAAATCCAGAAATACATGAAAAGGACCCTATGAAAACCATTAGTTGGTTTACGTACAATATAGTTCAGAGTTTAGCCCTTCAAAATGGGGTTAGAAAATCAATTTTTGAAAGTATGATCTCTAATCTATACAATTATTAGCAACTTTTGTTAAGAAACCATATTCATAAACGCAAAATTTGTTTGCAGATTGTTTTCTTATATCTACGCGAACATTATACATTAAAATGAAACAACTTTACGGATTCTACTCATTCAATTAATAATTGGATTAGTGTTTTAAAGGCGGCAGTTTGCAGGAAGCGTATTGAGCAAGTTCAAAAATTTGATTATTATAATTATTTTAGTTATCTCGGGGAGTTTTGGTGCTTTCGAAATATTTTTTTTACCAACGTATCTATTATTGAGAAGTCTTTTGATAACACCTTACCAAAAAAAATTGTCAAATTGAGCTACCAGTTTATACAAGTTAAATTACAGTAGGGAATGTTGTGTCCCTGCTGGTGAAAAAACTTATTCTGGACATGTTGTTTCTTCGGCATTTCTTCCTGTTGACTGTACAGTGTAGTTACCCTTAGGCCTCTGCCTCGAATTTTTCGGGCAGCGGGGCGGCGGCGGCGGCGGCGTGGGAGTAGGCTAGCGACGAGCGGTGTACTCCAGTCAAGCGGTGTATCACAGTAAATCGAGCGTTAGAAATAAATTTGAATCAAAAAGATGTTGCCGTCGTTGTTCAGACGGCAATTTTCGTTCGAAAACAAAAACAAATATCTCGACAACAGTACTCTACGCCGCTATTTTGCCGCGCGATCTACCTGCGAACTGGTCTGCGCCGCCCCGCTGCCCGCAAAATTCGAAGCAGATGCCTTAGTCTTACAGAGTTAGCAACGAGCGAGTGATACCTGCAGTAATGCACGTGTGAGGCTGCGTTTGACCGTTTGTCATCGGGCATTCCGGATGCTTTATTGCAGAGGTTCCTAGATTTTGTTTTCGCATAGATCACTTTCAAAGTTTAGCTGGTTTCGTTGGACCCCCTGCAGCTACACATTTCTACCATATTCCTACAACTCGACAAAAAGTAACGCCAACATAAACCCCAGTCGAGTCTCCCGTGGACCCGGCCTTGAGGTCCACCTAGACCAATTTGGGAACTGCTTTATTGCAATCCGAAATAAGTAGATAGAATAAAAATATTCCATATATATAATGTATGATGTCCATCTATTCATAGCAATTCAACGGTGCTATAATATCCGATGTACGATGACGTACGCCGTCCCTGTTCTAAAACATGAGCATTTTAGAGAACGCAATTTCCTTAATTAATGTTTAATTTGTAAGAAACCACATGGTTGAGAGATTGAGTTTAAAATTCAAACAAGTACCAGGAGAGCTGAGACGCGTTGAATATTCAGGTAAATTGCATAATTCAGACTGAGGACTATAAGATACATTGTCATAAGCCTGTCGGTCGCAAGAGCGTTTCAGCTTAAAACCCTGAGGTGTTAGATTCGGATCCCATGACAAGCCAAGAGCTTAGGATTTCAGGCTTTTCAAAACTAATTTGATCAATCCTATTTGATTGAATCCTAAGTTAATTTTTAATTTTTACTTCAACAAAACGACTTATTCTAAATCTCTTATCAAATCATTGGCACTGTTGTGAACGATGCTTTTGCTGAGAAGTTCCACCTGTATTAATTAATATCAAACTAACAAGTACCAATAACTACCAATGCCAACTGGCTTACTGCTAAACGGGACAGATTAAACAAAACATTGGGATTGGTCGTGTGTGTGTGTCGCCCAATACCCGAGCGCTAATGGAAAATGTGTGAGATTACCGCAACGTGTGGTCAGTGTGGGTTTTGTACCTTTCAGTTTGAAAGCGCGGATTTCCCCGTGAAACTCAATTCGGTCAAGTTATATTATGTCATTAATCTTTTAAAATGAGATTATTGCGATTTAAGTAATTAACTTTGTTATTGTAGTAATCATAAAGACAAATTCATTTTGGCGCTAATATAATGAAGGGTGCAAGCAAAAAACAGAATATGTTACAATTTTTATTCCAGTGACAAAAAAAACATTCAATGGTATTTTCATTCCCAATCATTTACTTTCAAAGATAGTTAAGATAATTATTTGGTGCCAACAAATAAATAAATAAAAAAACAAATAAACAACTTCACCTACCCAATAATGCTCAAATATTTTGAATTGGCTCTATCCTGAAATTTTAAATATTCACTTTTCACACAGTTACAAGAACAGAAAATCCTAATACATAAAAAAAAGCTCGACTTTCATAACATCTTTTGACATTCCGATGAATAGCTATTATAAGGCCTCTTCTAAATCCTTCAATATTCTCACACCCTTACATCCCCTATGCATATGAGCACCCGACCAACGAAAACAGCCCAGCGGTATTGCAAAAGAATATATTGGTAACGGTGAAAGGATGGTGAAATAACATTCGGACTTTGGCCGCTTGCATTGCGGATAATCTACGTATTGCCCACATGGAAATGGGAATGAAGTTATTGGTGTCATGTTTTCTTAGGATAAATGGTAAAAGCATCTTTGAATACGAGTTTTATTTTATTCTTGGGAAGAGAAAGAAATAGTTCGGTTTGACGGAGAAAATGCCATTCATGCTTACCTTCTGTGATATACTCGTGAGTATAATCTGTCAATGAAACGTAATAATGCTACAATTTCTTTGAGTGTATTCGAGTGTAAGCTACTCTGATCGCGTGGTTTTTTTAGTATTTCTATAGAAATAGAGCATTATGAATCCGAAAGTAATCAAATAAAGTAAAAACTAATTCGATTTCTGGGAACACTGTTTTAGGATATCGAATATCCTTGACGACATGATTGGCGTAGTGCGCTGTAGCACGGTTTCTCGCCTTGAATTCCGTAGTGTCCCGGGTTCGATCCCCAGTCAGGTCAATTTAGGAAACGATCTTTTCTAAATTGGATTGACTCTGAGTGTGCTGGGAGAGGCCCCTGGCTTAGTTCCTTGTGTGGTACCTTGTAACACAGGAATATTCATCCCTACTTTGAGACCATGACAAGAGGTGTGTTGTCTGGCGCATATTTATATTTATATTATATTTTATCCTTGTTCCCGGCATTGATTAAAAAAGTACCTACTCTCAATACTCCCATCTTTAGAGATAAATGAAAAAACGTTTTATTGTTGAACATGGCGTAGACAACATACATAATTACTACGATTATGTGTATTTGTTACCGAAACCCCTATAAATAAGTACATAATATCAGCTGAATTATTACTCCTTATTTATTATTCGTAGTTTTCTCCTAAAAAAACTAATAAGCACCCAGAGACCTCTACTTTGTTACGAAGGGTTCGTTTTGCATGAATAATAATATTGTGTACGGAATAATTAATCACTGACAACGTTAACGTAATCCTCATAGCGGCCCTCGCTTCATACGAGTACGTTATCTTGTAATAACGTTAACGTTGGAGGTATGTGCTTTTCAGTTTTCCGTAGTAAATTGGATTAGCCAAATAAGTCATCAGATGGAAATAAATAAAATATACATATGCGCCAAAAAACCCACCACTTGCAACGGTCTCGAAGTAGGGATAATTATCCCTGTGTTACGTACGAGGTGCTAGACAAGGAATTACAAAGCAAGGGACGTCTACTAGAAAATATATTTCCTGAATTGACTCGACCGGGAATCGAGCCCGGGACATTACGTAAGTCAAGGCGAGAAACCGTGCTACAGCGCACTACGCTAATCGTGCCGTAAAAGCATCCGTAGGTACGGGCTGTATTACCATTCAAAAGACTGAAACGTGCGAATGGTCTGTAGTTATTTGTGAGCGAGAATGTGTGTGAGAATCAAACAGAGAGAATGGGACAAATAATGGGTTAAGAATGATGAAAGAACAATTACAACAATGAATAAAAGTGTGTTCGCTCACCTGAATGATTTCGAGTTCCAAATGTTTCAGAATGGACGACTTATTTAGATATTAGTCATCGTAGTCTTTTCAGTGGGAAAAATGGTCGAGAGGTAGAAAGCGATACGCCCTAGAGTGGAACAGATTAAAGATAATCTGTCACGACACTAGGTGGTTCTTTAATAGTTCAGTATAAAGGACAATGGCCAAGTTGGCCTATGAACCAACAAACATTTGACATTTCTCATAATTCTGGGCATGATTTAGGACCAGATTATCACTTAATGGATTGCCACGGACACTTCTGATTTTTGATATGAAAATTAAAAATACTTAAAAGATTTGTCGTACGAAAACATATTATTTTTAATACCATTATGTTGCTTCGTCTATCCCCTTTGTTGTTTAGCCATCATAACAATATTTTAATTTACTTCGTTTTGTCAAACAAACCTTGTATGTGCAAGAAAATGTAGTTGTAACCTTACTAAAGGCTCTTAAAAATGAGTAACAATACATTACTGTCAATGCGATCTATCGCATTTAATCGACTTCTTTATTTCAAGTTGGCTTATACATTGGCTTATATCAGCTTTGTTCGAAGCCATTAAAAAGTGTTAATGACGTTTGGTTGACATTCACACTTTAAGAAAAAATACCGGCATCACTTGTATTTTTCGCTTTTTAATTGAAACGCTCTGTGTGTCTTATTGTTTTTATAATGATATTCTTACGACTCAGCTTAAAAAATAGACATTGATAGCTCTATAAAGTGACCTAACTGGCTAGATTTACGGACTTTTTAACCTGCACATACGCACGCCGACTCGGCAATAATTACGGATTTACGATTGTCGCAATGGAATCAACACTTTGTGTGAATTGTGGCTCTGCTAGTGGTTACATGGTACTGGAAGATCAACAACATATCTGTTTGAAGAACATCAGTCCCACCAACGCAAAAAAAACCTCACAAAATATTATTTAATATAACCTCAAAAATTTTCATTTTTTGGTAATTAACGAGTTCTCAGGAGTGTCGGTCCATAAATTACGTTTTGACACTAAATTGTATGTATTTATAAACCCTGAGAGGTATTTTTCATGATTGCTGGTTCTTAGGCGGCAATGTATGGGCGAATGTACACTATTCTTTAAGTTTCGGCAACGCAATAAAATGGAAATAAACTATGATTATGTTAGTTTTATTGTTTTTAACAATAAAACTAACAGTTTTATTCAAGGTTGCAAGTATTTTCTAATTAATAGACCATGTATGTATGTGACAACACGGTGGGCGTAGTGCGCTATAGCACGGTTTCTCGCCTCGATTTCCGTAGTGTCCCGGGTTCGATTCCCGGTCGGGTCAATTCAGGAAACGATCTTTTCTGAATTGACTCGGGTCTGGGTGTGCTGGGAGACGCCCCTGGCTTATTTCCTTGTGTGATACCTCGTAACACAGGGATATTAATCCCTACTTCGAGACCATTACAAGAGGTGTGTTGTCTGGCGCATATTTATATTTATATTTATGTATCCAAACCAAATCAAAAACAAGACTCAACTCAAACGCGTCGAAAGCTACGAAAAACAGAACACTTGTTTGTTACAATCGTAGACAAGATTTAGCACTTATTCATCAAAGCAAAAGCAATGAATATACATTGAATTCCATAAAATCAAAAAGGTCCTCGTTTCCTAAAAAATTGTCACTAAAAATGGTGAAAATACAAGGATAAAATTCCGTCTGAATATGCAAATGCGTGGAGAAGGTACAAGATACTTTTATTTGGAGATACCCGGCTCCGGCGGCTTGGGCAATTAATTCTTTAAAAAGCGACAGCCGTAAGGAACTTGAGCAGATCGCGACGGACACTTATAAAATTACAAGATTATCAGGGGGAGTTATTTGGAAATCACTCGAAACTCGTGTCTTTGACACAATTTACAAGATTACTCTTCCGCCTCCGCAGAGCTTAACCCGAAATCTGGAGGTCCTGTCTTATAATACCAGGTCGGGCAAAGTGCGTTTACGGTTATTCGGAATGATATATACTTTAAACTAACTAACCCACAGCTGGACAAAAGCCTCCGCCCAGCAAAGGGTCAGTTTAAACTTATAAATAAATATAAATATGCGCCAGACAACACACCTCTTGTAATGGTCTCGAAGTAGGGATTATTAAATCCCTGTGTTACGAGGTACCACACAAGGAAATAAGCTAGGGGCGTCTCCCAGCACACCCAGACCCGAGTCAATTCAGAAAAGATCGTTTCCTGAATTGACCCGACCGGGAATCGAACCCGGGACACTACGGAAATCGAGGCGAGAAACCGTGCTACAGCACACTACGCCAATGGTGTCGTCAAAGTTAAACATGACTATTATGGTATTGTATTATTGGTCATGACACTTCTCTGATTTTCAACGTAGATAGAAGTAAAAAAGCACTTGACGGCGTAAATAATACTCTCTCTAGGGTAATGCATTGGCTCACGAGTAACAACTTATCGCTTAATCCTAAGAAGACTAAATTTATCAAACTTTATATGCCCAATGTAAGACAGGTCTATACCATTTTAAACATGAATAACAAGCTATTAGAGATTACGAATTCCACTGTATTTCTATAAATTACTCTCGATTCTAAGTTACAGTGGGATCCGCATATTTCTGCCCTGGCGGGAAGACTTAGTTCGGCGGCTTATGCTGTTAGAAAAATAAGGCAACTGACTGAAATCGCAACAGCGAGATTAGTGTACTTCAGTTATTTTCACAGTGTTATGTCGTAAGGTCTACTGTTGTGGGGCTCGGCAGCGGATCTCAACACCATCTTTGTTCTTCCAAAAAGAGCCATCCATGTACAACCTTAAGACCACGTGACTCGCTTTGTGAAATATTCAAAGAGATATTTTAATTGTATTCTCTCAATTTATGTATGATAATGTAGTATTTCTCCGTAAAAACTTGCATCTCTTCAAGAAAAACAGTGTTGTTCATGAACTCAATCCTAGGAATAAAAATAAGCTTGTACGAGTAACTCCCAGTCTAAGACTGCATAAGGTAGGGCAAACATTTGTTGGTCAATGTGTAAAATATTTTAATAAGATTCCGCAAACTCTTGTTGAACTGCCTCTTCACAAGTTTAGGTCACAAATTAAAGCTAAGTTACTGAAGCGAGACTATTATAGTGTAGAGGATTTCTTTAATAATAAGAATTTGTGGTCATCTTAGGTATAATCTGCTTCTCTGCACATTTTTTGTAATGACTTTACTAAACTTTTTTGTATAACTCAATTTTTGTGTATAAAAACAAGATTGAAAAAACTATTCCAAAACCAAAAAGTAAAAAAATTATTGCGTATACTTGTAAAACTTATAACTTATACGATAATATAATGTAGGTACAATTATTGTTATTGTCAGTGTCAGCCAAGGAAACACTACAATATACCTATTTTTTACAACTTATAAATAATAAATAAATAAATAAGCATATAGCAGCATCAGCTTTCAAATAAAAAAATAATTATCACAATCGGTTGGTCCAATATTGAGCTATTCGTCCATTTGTCACGCATTTTGATCATCTATATTTAAGACTTATATGGTTTTCTCATGGATGCCACTGTCAAAACTGGACTAAATCAAAATGGGGCTACATGGGAAGCACCAGCTTTCAAATAAAATAAGAATGATCAAAATCGGGTCACTCAGTCGAAAGTTATGAGGTAACAAACATTTAAAAAAAACATACAGTTGAATTGAGAACCTCTTCCTTTTTTTGAAGTCGGTTAAAAAGAGTAACCATCGAGTTTCTTGCCGGAGTCTTCTCAATCAGAAACAACCTCCGAACCGGTGGTAGAGTCACGTTATATTTAATTATGATTACTGTTAATTAATTTGTAGGTAGCATACCCTTCCATGTTCATGGCTATTTTTATGAGACTACCACTTCCACTTTCAGTAGTCATTCTAGGGACTGAATATATAAATGGAGACATAACTTTTCGGCCATCTTTCGGTAATCTTTCTTACACACATTAATCAATGTATTAATAACTAGTTATTTTACTGAGAAGTCTGAGAACCAACTAATTTAACTGAGAACTAAAGCCACCTTATCCTGAAATTGCGTCTTTTAATGTCTGTAACGATGCCGTTTCCCTTCAGTCTCGTGGACGTTACAACCTCCACGATCGCTGGAAACTTCATGGTTTAACTGCTGGCCATTAAAAGTATTTTGTACTTGTTTTCAAATTTGATTCAATTCGATTTTCGTTTCGCATTTCATGCGCAGCTTTTTTGATTCAGTCCTACCAAAACCATCGTACTGAACAGTTTGTGAGCATTTTACCAGATTACCAGTTTAACTAGTATAACTTACGTGATGGTGTATTTTTAAATACTCTAAATAACCAATTTTGTAAACAGTTAAAACAGTTATAAGTAACAGGAACCCGTGTATCGGGTTCTTCTTTCCTACCTATACTTTTACCCTAAATAATAAATAAGTCACTGGATTGGCTGATCTTTTATTAACTATTCCACAACTACAACTACTTCTAAATATTGTGTGACGAATCCCGGCGCTCCGGCTCCTGTATTGCTGGCCTGCTGCGTGATCCCGTTATATGTCGAATTAACCCAGTAAGACGTTGTCATATCCTAATATTAACCACACCTCAATACGTAGACTTTTACTTTTGAAGACTGTGTTTCAGTTTTATTTACTGCTTCGAAAGAATACGGTTGGGCACAGTTCTAAAACACTTCTACTCCAACTTGTGTTAGGCCAGTGGAATTACTGAACTGATTAAATAGAACTAGCCGCTCCCTTTGCATAAAACCAAGCGTGCATTTTTTGACACTTCTACTCCAACTTGTGTTAGGCCAGTGGAAACTTTCGAGTGATAGAGAAAAGTCGAGTGGTTTACTTGTAATCCCTCGGCCGTTTTCGGGAGGAAAGTTTCCCGTTATGGGAGCCTCTTGTCTGCCGTAATTATTATTTGAGTGAGATTTTTTTAAATTCCAAGAGAGTACGGTGTTGCTGTTAGCTAATTGAATATCAAGTTACTTTTTAGGCCCTAGATTTGTTTGCGGGAGTTGGGAGAGAGCTAGTGTTTTGAATGAGAATCGAATTAGCGTTGGAGGATTGTTTGAATACATTTGTTTCAATGAATTCTGTTTTGAAAGCATGTTCGTTGGTACTTTTTGATTTGCTGAAACGTTTAGTTTTTCATCTGCAAACCATGATAAAGTGGCTACTATTCGGAACCAAGATGGGCATTTTGGACATTATTTGTATATTTAGCCACAGCAAGTTTTGAAAGAACTGTCTAACATTTTCACGAGTGTACTAGTTTCAACATAATCAGATTTATACTCTAACTGAACACATATCCTTTTGAAGATTTTTAGAGTGGAGTTCAGTTTAGCGCTTCACCATTCACCAATTGTCATTTTTGAAAACTCAACATAATTAGTTACTACGTTTTTAAAAAAAACAATTTTATGCCCTATTGCATTATTAACTATGTGTTATTTTAGATTTTGGAAAATGGGCTAAGCAGAATTATACTTAAGATACAAATAAATGAGTTTTTAAAGTTAAAGTGACGTTATTATTTGCAAATCTCTTTGAAGCAGCTTGCATCTAGTCGGTGCCTGAAACAAATGTCTGGTGGAGGGTGAATAATGTCACTGCAACGCGGGATTCTTTGTAGCACAATTAGGTCCATTTTAATGGGCTAATTCTACTTTGTTTGTCTAGAATGAAAAATAATGACACTTTGTTGAAAGAAAGAACACTGTATAAGACTGTTTTTTGTATGTAGGAAATTATTTGTATCATATAAAACAGGTCTTTAAGTCTAGTTTTAAGAGCCTTACGAGTGGCTACCTTATTTTGATAGTTAATGCGGTATTACCTACGTGTTCTTCCTTTTTTGTACTACTAAGCCATACGAATGGTAGTATATTAATATCACACGTATCGTGCACTGAAAAAAATCATAAGAGTAAAACACACCCTGGCCAAATAAAACTGTTTGATTTGTTTTCTGAAGTAAATTTTTAATCATCATCATCCGTGCGGTCTATCCCGGTTGTGAACCCACACTGGTGTGTGAGCTCCCAGGGTCCGCCTAGGTCACAGGGTCCGCCTAGGTCACAGGGTCCGCCTTGTAAATTTTTAATAATTTCTGTTAAGTTGTATTGTGCCTCGCCTTAATTCGAAGTGTATTAGATTCAAACTTACTTGTTAATTAATAAAAAATGCGTTTTCAGTTATCAATCGTCTGGGAAAAATCTCTTTATAAATTTTGCTTTACCAAAGGATGTCTTATTAAAATGGCATTCCAACGATTTGTTTTAGACCAAGGACAAGACTTTATAAAATTTGGTAACTCCGTATAAAGTCCGAAACAAGGAATTACACCGTTCTACAACCGCATTATTCACATCTGGACAACGCGGATCGCCTGACGGCGCAATTTGTCTGCGACGGCCAGTGTGCACCCGGGCTTATTGTTGTTCCCCGAATAACTCAATCTGGTTAGTTAAATAAATTTTGTTGTATATCTTTAAAAAGAAATGACTAGAAGTGGAGTTTAATTTTAAACATTTTCAAACTAAGAAACATTTTAATAAAAATAAGACCAATGGATTTATACAAGATCTTCTCAGCTTGGTTCAGCCAAAGGCTAATCTTCGTTGTCATATTTTCCCCAAATGCTAATTTTTCATTCAGATTATCCTTGTCATGTAAGGAAATTTTAATAACCATGTAAAATGTTCAACTTATCAACTGGTGCATGAGTAACCAAAAGACGTTCATTGAAAAGCTTTTCGGTTATCTTATCAGGGTATTAAGTACCTAATGCTTATTCTGACATGAAAAGATAAATAATTTTATCAGCACAAAGAAAAAAAAACAGCAGATATAAATTGACAACCGCACAAAGTGTCATTTTCCACACAAGCAATTGTATTAAGATAATTTACAATACCAATCGGGTTAGCCTCCTGTCTTATACGAATCCAATTTAGGTATTTACTTACCACGAGGTCGATAATAAACATACAGAACAAGGTAGGTATATGTGGGTCTATTTATTACATTATTGACTGTCCATCATGTCATATTACTCCCCCAAATACCTTATCTCAAGACATAGATTGTTGGCGGTATGATAAACATTGGCTAATCAAAACCAAGACCTTATTCTGGCTTGGCTTCCATCCAACCGTGGCGAGGTGTCGTAAAAACATCATTCTACCTCACAGACGTAAATTCAAACAGAACTAGCCGGTCCCTTTGCATAATAACCAAGCGTGCATTTTTTGGCGCATATTGACATCTACTACGTGCTATGCTACGTTGCTGTGGATGCGTTTAATATCCACCGATCATATTCATTGATCCACATAGCATAGCACTAGTGGAAATGGGTTCCACTAAGTTATGACCCATGACATGACATTTGGATGCGTTTAATAAAAAAATGAATTTTGTTTATGGCTAGTTCTGTCAAGTAGTAGTAGCGAATAAAGTAGTAATAAAAAAAATGTAAAAAATAATGTAAATGTCTAATTGTTAAATAATAATCGCAAACTTGCCGCTTTAACAGGCACTAACGCAGTCTACTAAAGCATAGGGTAATATAAAATTTAGTTCAAAGTTGTACCAATAGATGTCACTATCTGTAGTTTAGATCGCGCTATCGTTTGGTTTCTCCAGGAACATAAGTAAAATGATTACTTAAAATGAATGTTTTCTTTTTCGTCAAACTCGTTGGTGTTTTATTCACTGGGCAGTCACGCAAGTTCAGGATAAAGACGCGAGAGGGTGTTCTCTAAACTCTTCATTTTGTGGTTGAAAGCTTATTTATTTAGAATAGGTACACAGACAGATTACCATCGTTACATGGCTTTATATAATATTTTGTACACAATAGGCTAGACAATAATCCAAAAAGTGTTAACACAGCATGATTAATTGTTATTTCATATGGACGGTTTTAAAATACAGCTAAAAGATATTAATAAAAAGTAAAAAGGTAAAAACTAAAAGTAAAAACAAAAAAGTTGTAGAGTTACGAAAGAAGTGAGGAGAATTTACGGTTAAACGTGTGAACTAAATGAAGCAGTGTCAAAAGAGGTGCACTGCACTTCATTTTGACACGCAAAGCACGTACGCTAGCATCATCTTTTTCAATTTACGTCTATGTTCCACCTTATGCTATCCGGGACTGTGCCCATAAAATCACGGAGGCCCTAATAATAAATTATGGGGCAGCAGGGTTGGCACTACGCAGTTTTTAAACCGGATGAATAGTGATCCCAAATCTTTATTTATTATGGATTCGAGTACCACGTTGGCTCTACGATTGGCTTTATTGTGGAAAGTGCACAATACTGGTTAAATAAAATGTAGAGTTAATATCGACACGAAAGTAGAAGATGTGCGAAACAAATTCCATAAAAATATTTGTTATACTTACTGACTTTATAACTTATTTAATTAGGATTATTCATCTCAAATGACAGAACATTACATCCCATTTTAAAATTAGAATATCTACGTACGCACAGTTCGCCTAGGTCAAATTTGAAAAACAAAACGTTTTTATAACAGCTTTTGACCAGCACCAGACAGAGCACGCACCGCACAGTGATCTCACCTGATGGAAAGTCGACGATGAAGCATGCCTGTCTGGAAAGTATGAACATGGGTCAGACTTTGTGAACTTCTTCGCGTGGAGTAATACTGAGACAGCAAGTTGTCCAGGAAATTTAGATTATATTAATAACAATTGACTAAATCATATTTTTTAAGGACGTCAGACATGCAGGCACGAATTAAGACAAGGCATTTGATCGCTACAGCCTGGAATAAAAATTGTGATTTGTTATAAACATGAGTATGGATGGATTCATGAAATGAAATGAAAATATTTTGGCTGTCTTTTTGCCCACATCTGCAATTCCAGTTCTAGAGCGAATAGTGGTCTTTCGCACTTTGTCGATCCTAAACTAAAGTGGGACTGGGCAGGTCATGTGTGCAGAATGGGCGAAGAAAGGTGGGCCAGGATCGTCACCCAGGGGCAACCGGAAGACGGATATCGTCAAAGAGGTCGACCAAGAAAAGATGGCGGGACGATCTGGATAAGTACTCACAGGAATGGCAGATCTTAGCTGATGATAGGGATCACTGGAGGGATTTGGGGGAGGCCTTTGCTCAGCAGTGGGACAATACAGGCTAAGTTAAAAAAAATATGTCTACTTTTTGGACATCCCTAAAGTTCGAAGCAAAGGATGTAAGGAAGAAATTAACTCTTTGTTTGCAAAAACAAAGGGGTGTTTATTAAATACACAACCTCTTTCGGCACAGAGAAAATTTATTATTCTCATTAGTGCTATGACACATTCGCTAAGCCAGAACCGTAAGACTTAATTAGTTTTTAAGGTAATATTTCTAAGATCTTCTCTTATTTAATATTTAATTAAGTCAACCGTGTTTATGAGCACTGAAATTAAGCAGGTTATTATCACAGCCTTGCCAATATTAACATTTGTAAAGGATGTTATTAAGATTATACTAATACGTATCTACCTGCAGAGTGCCGAGTGCGAGCTGCAGTGAGCGATGCGAATGACTTCAACATGGCGTTTTGCGAGCACGTAATATCAAATATTATGGCATCGAGTCAGCGCCATCTAGCGGCCTTAATGTTGCCCGATTTGCCGCTAGGTGGCGCTGACTCAATTCCATACAAATTGACATTTACGTGCTCGCACAACGCGATGGTGAAGTCATTAGCATCGCTCACTGCAAGCGCACTCGGCACTCAGACATCCTAATGAAAATCAGGATTGAAACATTAGTCGTTGAATTATCTCACAATACACAACTAAGTTGTGTCCGTAGTTTTCTATATAAAAGGTGTGGCTAACGGATGTATAGTAAAATCACGTAAAGCCACACTGCTGCTGAAAGTTAAGTTGCTTTGTTATAAACTCGCATTCGGATAGAATGAAGTCACAGTTTTACGTAGAAGTTGTGTTCTACTATACCTGCGCATCAGTGTTGACTTGGTGAACCTCGAAAAATATAGAAAATAAAATTAACCTCTCGGCAGTCCATCGTCATCGTCATTGTCATCGCCAGTCTCGTCGTCATAGGCATTTAATCAATTATTATTAATAATCAATAATAGAAAGAAATTAAATGTGTGGTAAACAAACTCGCATACACTCTATGATCAATATGAGCGTGTACAATGGTAACGATAGTCTTCGTTACCATAATAGTCAATGTATAACGTTCCATCTTTTACTTTCAAAAGTATCAAAGCTGAAATATTTTTCTACGAAAAATATTAGTTTCAACGATTGTTTGCAAAAAAGAACAGTAAATAGCGTCCATTTTTAATTATCACGCGTTCACGCCTTATTTTGTCTTTTCGATACGAAGCATTTTGCGTCAAAAATTTGATTATAGATTTTTCGCAAAAAGTTTTATAAAGACCCTAGTTTTTTCCGCCTGTAAATTTATTTTCGTGTCTGTAACGTTTTTATTCACTTCGAAAAGAAGCTTGAATTTAAATTGACCGCTTTTAATTCATTGTAGTCAGTGCAGCGGCACCAACAGTTTTCAATCCAAATCTGCCGAGCTAAAACCGCTCCGCTCCGATCCGCCGCGGCCGGAAGTGTGGCACCGAACACAGCTTCGCCATTCTAAACTTGGCTAATCCGGGATCCCCTGCCGGCTGTCAGCCTGTTAGCGAGCCGCGTGATGTCCAAATAAAAAGGCTTTCGCTTTGAGAAAACATTCGGATTTGGGACACGTGATTTTTAGAGGAGGATTCGAGGGAATTTAGTTAAAAACACTTTGACGTTTGCGTTACGGCTTTTTAATTCAATGGTTAATAAACTTGAAAATTAGACACTAATTCAGTAGCTAATTTACCCTTTGTACATAAAATTCACAATCACAATCCCTATTAATCCTAAAAACAACATTATTTATTTGTGGTATTATTGTTTGTTTGAAATTTTGTATTCACTGCTAAAAGGCAAGAAAGCGTTAATTAATTATTTTTTTATTCATAGTTCGATCGTTGAGTCCATTTAGTTAGGAAACCTGTTTCATTAATTAGATTTATACGAAGTAGTAATTTCTGTAATAATCTTACGCTAGGATTTATTCTTTTATGTTTTTCTTTAACGACTGACTGCTCGTTAAAATGCTACAGTGCATCCACTTAAAAGATCCGGTGTATATTGCGCATGGTAAGTATGGTGTAGATTATTATAGATATCTACCCATCTACAAAAACTATAGCCTATGTGCCGGATGATCACCTAATAAGATTAGGCACACACAGTGTACGTGTATGAGTCTTATATATACGAAGCTTATATATAAGCTTTTGAAGAATTATAATAAACCAGACTATTACCAACTGTTGTCTCATTTCACTGCCATCCCGTCTGTGGTTATACCTCCATTTGAAACAACGAATGCAAATTACAACCAAAACTGCAGAATCATGCTCTTAAAACAATGCTATATCACGTTCTGTTTTAAAATGTCGCGTTAGGGGAGGGGCACACGAATCTGCAGATGCAATCAGTTATGCTTTATTTTACTTTCGAAAATTCTTTCTTATCTGCGAAAAAGTAAATTGATGTATTGCCTCGTGGTACGACTATTATCCCAAATAGAGTTGTCGCAAACCAAGATAACTGTCTATTACATATACAGGATGTAACATTCATTTCGACAGAAGCCAGGATATGGTTTAAAATCATTGCCATTTAGGCCACAGTTATAAATAACTGTTACGTTATGACAAAAGGTGCCAAAAATAAACTTGTTTGCTAACCAATCGTCTATATGGCAATTAGGGTGTGGTTCATACATGAGTAGTCTCCTACTCGTACAAACAAGAGACAATTTACGTAATAAATTGAACCTCTAATTCCTTGAGCATCGATCTGTATTAACCTACGCGTTGCCTCTATAATTAAAGCAAATTTATTCTTTATTACTCCATTAGAAGCCCGACACACAGCGTTATCCCTCCGAAACTTCTCAAAAAAACTAGCTGAAAATAAAAGACTATAATATGAAATAGGGATGTTGACTACTTATTGGAATTGATTATGTTTCATAAAAAGACCCTATTTAAACAAGAAAATAATAATTTCAAGACAAAATACGTCAAATTTCAATGAAAAGATACGTAATTAAAATTAGATTTTAGAATTCCCGCCAAAACGCTCCAAACTGTCACGTGACTATAAATACGTCACAGACCGATAAAAAATTTCGCGCTCTGTCAAAGTTAACCCAATTTTAACTTGGTTAAGACAGTTATGTCAGCTTGTATGCCGGTCATTGCCGTCATCGCGCTTTGATAGCGTTCGCAGTCACGTGATAATGGGTATTATGTAACGCAATTCGAATTAATTTTCTTCAATGTATGACGAATAAATATACTCTTAAAATGTTATTATAGGTTTTTAAATACTGTCTTTAATGTATAAAAAATAACTTCACATGATTTGGTAACATGTGTCAACATCCCTATCGACGTTCACATAAAGGAATGATCCAAACTGAATAATTATATTTAAGTAAGTAAGTAAAGTAAGTAAAAAATCATTTATTCATTTAAGCTTGTATAAAGCACTATGACATGTCAAAAAAAGTATACAGAAATAATAATAATAAACGTAAATAAAATAGTACAATATTAGTACACATCGTGAATATACATAATGTGAATCTACCACCGGTTCGGACGTTGCTTCTTATCGAGAAGACTCCGGCAAGAAACTCGATAGTTACTCTTTTCAACTTTGTTTGTTTTACAAAAAATAAATTAATTGTGATAAGGCGCGAAGTACGCACGGCAAGAGTCACTCGTAAGTTTATTAATAAATTGAACATAGAATCCCTTGAGCTCTAAGATGGATTATTCAACCCAGGTCACGACTCTTGTATACGTAAATTTTCCTTACAATTATAAATATCGGCGTACCTGAACCCGGCCTAACTCCAGGCTCTATTATAAGCCCGACACACAGCGGTATCGCCCCAAAACTTCTCAGGCAATGGGCTTTGCGGGATTCCGTACTTATCCGTTTTTCACGGCGGCCGCACCCAGAGATAAACCGTCTAAGGTAAGCTTTAATATTTATCGTTTCCTCACACTAAGTACAACACTGTGCTCAGCCGCCTGTGAAGAATGTGGGGCTCACTATTTGGGTTAGCTAAATATTTTTAATTGCCGTGAAAAGACATAAATTCGGTTAGGTTAGGTTAGAACTGTGACCAAAAAACGCACGAGCCGAGCAAGCGAAGCGAGCGTGCCGCGGCACCGGCCAGCGAGTGCAAGAAAACAAGATTTAAAAAAGTAAAGTTCCTAGTGCACCCCTTTTGCGACACCCGTACGTCTACCACGAGTTGCCACTTTAAATTTACATTATCGTTCGCGTAAAAAGAATGTATTGGGATAACACATGACATTACATGACAATGTTAAATCCCAATACATTTTTTACGCGAACGATAATGTAAATTTAAGTGGCAACTCGTGGTAGACGTACCGGACCTTGAACGCAAGTAAGAGAATTCAACAACGCTGCTACGTTTAATAATTGGAATCGTTTGCGTTTTTTTACTTTTGACCAGACATAAATTTTTATTATTATTAAATTATGGCTGCATTTTAAATTGATTCAAGATTGGCGGCGGTGAGAGCTGAGCTGAGCTGGAAGATGAAGGCTCAGAGCTGCGGGATGTGGCGCGCCTTGGGAGCGGCCTTAGGCTGACTGTGGACTAAGATAAGCTTACGACGATAAGCTGTAGAATAAACTATAATGAAGCGTCAGTAATGTATAAATCTTGATTTAATTTGAATTTTATTGATTCAAACTCTAATTTCAATTTGGTTTGATTTCACTACAGTCGCTAAAGGTCCATTTTTAATCCTATAAAAGGTATACACGGTAAAGGGTAACACGCTATAAAAGGCATTCATCATAAGATCCTTGGGGTTTGTTAGGTTATGACTAAGCAAATACAGACCCTTAGAATAATAACGTATAGAAGGATAGTCTTCATACAACCGCCCAGTCAAAAATTAAGCACTAATCCAATCCACACATGCGTGACTACTACTTGCTTACGTACGGCGCTTTGACATTGAACATTGCGGAGCTGTAATGAACACTGCAAAGCAAATTCAGGTGCTTCAGAATGGGCGCGCGGACTTGGTTTCTAAGTGTAATTATTCTAAGTACACCCCTAATTCTGTGAATCCTATGTTCGTAAGTACATTATTTTAATAAATGAAAAAGGAATTTTTGGGTCCCTGTGCATGCAGGTGCACCCAGTGCTCTAATAATGGGCATGACGGCCTCATAGCCATCAGGATGCTGTTGTTGTTTGTTTTTTTTTAAAAACAGCATCCAACTCTGATGTTCAATAAACACCCAACCAGTGCCTAAGAAACCATTTTCCTATATCGCAGCGTCGAAAGGCGAAAGGGCAACTACACTTGACAAGGGTATGCCTAGATGTCATAAAAGTTATGGGCCGACGAAAATGTATAGTGATGCGCTTATGAGACATTCTGTCTGTCTCGTGAGTTTTCCAGACGCACAAATTTATGTGGGGACTTTTGTATTATATTTCCTGAGTCAGTGCCTAAAGCTACGAAGAAACATTCGCTGTGTTTTATTTCAGAAAGTTATTTCTGAATAGTAGCGAGCCTGTAAGGTCGAAGGTCGTACCGAAGGTCGTCCTAGGTTCGAGTCCCACCCAGGACAAACATTCATGTGATTAACAATAAAATATATTATTAATAATTATAAATATTTAAGTATGTTTATAAGACTCTGACACTGATACTCATATTATATTTTTTTTCCAGCTCTGCCGTCCCAGATATTAACATCTACCTACGCTAATATTAAGTCTAAACTATTATAAAGAGGTAAAGTTTCTAACTTTGTTTGTTTGTACTGATCCGATCATGATAATCCTTTCACTAACATTAAGCTACATTAATCAGGAGCGATAAGTGCACAATTATAGTATTTGATCAAGTCGGAGAAAGCGGGCGAGATATTATGATGCTTTGCCGCGGCGTGCGCTGACTAAAGTGATCGGTATAGACGAACATAATGTTCAAAAAAATGTTCGACGACCGACTTGGTGTAATGGTTAAGAAGTTGGCTACTACACCAGAGGTCCCCGCACAGTACAAACATTTGTGTGCATGAACATGTCTGTTTGTACTGGTCTGGGTGTCTCCTATGTATAATAAGTATGTATTTACAAAAGAAAATGTATTTAAGTATGTTTATCCGTTGTCTAGTAACCCATAACACAAGCTTTAATTAGCTTACTTTGGGGCTAGATGGCGCTGTGTGGAATAATGTCCAGGGATATTTATTTATTTATTTAAAAAAAAATGATTTTACCATCAAGATAATTTTATGAAGATAAAATTTGTCCCTCAAAATATGTTATTTGGAGCGATTGCGGGATCGGGGAAGGTGATGGACAATTGGACACTGTATTGCATACCCGTGCGAAGCTAGTTTTTAGATATTTTTGCACAGTAAGTATAAAAGTTTAAAAAACATGTCGTCACTACCATTTGAATAATGAGTTACCAAACTGGCTACAGATGAATTAATTATCACAACCTACCTGGATTTCGTGTAGAGTGCCATTAGGCCCCATTCGACTAGCATGTAGCATAATCTACATTTATTTATGTATAATTGTATAATAAATAAAATAAATAAATATTTATTTGCACGCATCTAGAGACAGAAACTACACATGAATTGTTTTTTTACGAACGTAGGCTGTATTATATATATTACAGGATGTTACTCACTTTGCCAAAATTAATCCAATATCTGTTCAACCAATTTCTACATATTTCTTTTCTGATAATATCAGGCGGAGTGGGCTCTGCCTTGGGATTAGTTTTTGTATTTGTGCAAAACGTAAGATAATCTTTTTTTATTCAATTCGTAGAAGACTTAATATGATTTGAGTATGATTGAGTATGTTATAAACTAGAAAAATTCGACATGATCCCAGGGACTCAAGCGGGATTCGGACCCGTGACCTTCCAAAGTCCGGGTGGCTGCTCTTCCAACTCTTCGCAGGTTCGTACCTAGGATCAGTTCGAATTTTTCTAGTTTTTATCTTTATCCAGATTAATATTGTAAATGCTGAAGTCAGATTATACCTCAGTGTTACGCCTTAGCCGCAGAACTAGATAGATTGGACCTTGGGTAATGATAAGTAAAGGCTGCCTCGTCGTAGCAAAAATAACCCACAATCTCATATATTAATTGTTCTAGTGGTTTTATCCGAATAACAAACATAATAACATATCTATGTGACTATGTATTTGAAAATTTACAAGTACCATAGTACTTAATAATTATTCAGTGACATGCATAATACTCGTATTTAAAGCTCTGCAGCAATATCAGAATCAATAATACTTGTATTATTCAAGTAAGCCATTTTTGGTAACAGTTTTTTCGAATCGTCACTAATATTTTAGCCACGGATATTATAGATAGACACACATGATATTAATACAATGTATTAACTAAATGTAATACATAACGCTCTGATTCCACTGAGAAGTCCCAGTAAGAACCTCAGTAGGAGGTTACTCTTTTAAAAAAAAAGGTGAATTACAATGCAGGTTAGTCGCTTATCTGTAGGAGCAGCAGATCTAGGTGCAAAAAGTGGTACATCTTAAATTCTTACATTAATATAAAACGGATTGCACTGCACTTTAAGAACATCACGCTCCGACACCTCTAACCGTTACTGCAAGTCGTATCCGAACGCATATAAACCGGAGTAGCGAACAAGCACGCCGAGTTAGCACCAGATAGAATTCTAAAACAGACGGTATAATATAAAGCCTTAAAGAAAGCGCTGACATGAATACGGAATCGGGGATAGGTACGGCGAGTATCGAGTGACGCGTCACAGTTACGAATACTAGCGAACATATTTAATATAATTGATAATGCAGTAATAGCGTTTGGTCCAAAAGAAGATGTCCCAAAATGAAATCTCGGCCAGGTCTCTGTTACACCATACCAAAAAATAGGAAAAAATACGTGAAACAGTTTTTAAATATTCAATTTCCCCATAAAGGTATATTAACTTGATTCAAACAAGATTTCCTACAATAGAATTGCAACACACAACGAAAAACATCATGGCGGAAATGTGTCAACACGGATTACGCGGTGTCAATTTGACAAGACTACAACAACAACATGGATTTTATTTTGACTTATCCAGTTGTTACGAACAACTTTTGTGGTTATTGTTGCCCTGAATAGCATTAGAAGTTCTAAGTTCTCAGAACAAAAGCTAAGCTGAGAAAATATTAATGCAAATTGCAAAATCGAAATCCAAAATAAGTACTAACACAACATACACTGTTGTGTTTGTACTTATGTACAAATACAACGGTCACTACTGACAGTGACAGTTCGTTCTGAATGTCTATAGACAAAGTGCATTGCTATACTGAAATAGGACTTGAATACTGAATATTTTTTATTAAAGAACCAGAAAATCAAGTAATCATTCTTATTGTTGATATTTTTATTGAAATCAGTAGATTTTTCTTTATTTTTTGAATAGGTGTACATAGACATGGCCAGAAATAGGACATCTTCTTTGTGGGTCGTAGATTTAATGTCACTTTAAGCCTCGTATCCATTAGGCACACGAGCTCGCAACGTCTACCGCGCCCGCACCCGCCGCCGCGCCCGCGCGTTTCTACGTGAACAAGCACTGACAGTTTCCAGGAGCCTTATAACGATCTCTTAACGCTGGCTCGCATTTGGTATTATGATTTATTATTCCCAGTCACGTGACCATCACGTCATGCAAACTCAACTTCTGCGCAGCGTTTTGGTATTACGAACTCTTAATTGACGTTTCATACCGTTTATAGTTTATCTGTCAAACAGTACCAGTCATAAGCTTTTCAGTAGCAGAAGTAGGTCTAAAAAAGTGACATCGTAATACCAATACAAAGTAAGCATTTTTAGAACCGTGAACGGTTACGCGCGATAGTGGCAAAAGATTGTAATACGGCGCCAGAGCTGTGTTGTGGATTGCCTAAAAAACATTACCTATATCAAAAGAAAAGCCACAACAAACGCAAACGAAACTGTCGAGTTATCCTGTGACTGTCCCGTGATTTACACCCTGCTCTATGCCTTACCAACCGCAAGAAAACATACGTTTCCATACGACTGCACATATTGCTTTGAACACTGTTCTATTGGCCACAAAACCGATTTCATTGTGCCAGCGGTGATGTTCATTGGCTGCAATCATTTCATTTGTTTCCAATACCGATTTCAAATAAACTACTGGTTGTGGTCAACGTCATGTTCTGGTAGATATCGATTTATTTTTAATTTGGTAGGTACGAGTAAGTACGACGCTTGATAACAGTTTCAGTAAAATATGCGTAAGTACAAAAACTTTTCTGAGCATGTCACTTCGCTCGTTACATTTTATTTGCGAGTATTAAGATGGTAAAATAAAATGATGGTGATAGTACACCACGTACGTGGAGGAACGGTTTCCTAAAAAAATGCATATTTAAGAAACTATGCTGGTTTAAAAAAAATAAACTTTAAACCTCAATGCACTTCTTCGAAAAAGAGCCTTGACAGACATTCACAACAAAGTGATCAAATGATGGGTTTTTGGTTGCCAAAAGTCAACTCGCCTCTGTTTCCCCATCTGGTGTATAGTCCTGATGTAGTAGAATAAAATCAACACTCACACCACAGATTATTACATCAGTAAACCTAAGTGGCGTCTCGTGATTCACAGCCGGCCCTTCGGCTTACCCAGTCGGCTAGAAGACATAAGCTTCCGTAAGGCTGCACATATTGCCCGGGACCGTGTTATTGGCCAGCGGATTTCCTTGCCCAAGATAATGTTCACTGGCTCAAATCATTTCACTTGTCTTTTGTTTCGGTGCACTGATGTTCAGTCAGCAACTGTTTTAAATTGCTTATTATGGAGATTAAAACATTTTGGATATTTTGCTGACTGGATGGTTGGCGCAATAGGAAAATGTAGGACCAGAAGTAGGCAGGCTGCCTAAAGCAAAAAAGGTCGTTGGTTCGATCTTCTGCCAGGATTAATCAATTCATTAACGTGAATAACAATTTTGTTTGATCTGTTGCTACGTGTTGGTTGATAACATAACGATTATTCATTATCACCCAGTTAATTAGATCCTCATGCCTAATTCATAGCTCGGCTCAATTTAGGATCACTTTCATGTATGTATCTATGTAAAGATGGTTTCCAGAATTTTTCATTTATTTGTATATTTAAATTCCCCCAACAATCAAATGACAAATATAAAAAACGAGCTTGCTAAAAAATATTCAAATGTCTGGTCAAAAGTAAAAAAACGCAAACGATTCCAATTATTAAACGTAGCAGCGTTGTTGAATTCTCTTACTTGCGTTCAAGGTCCGGTACGTCTACCACGAGTTGCCACTTAAATTTACATTATCGTTCGCGTAAAAAATGTATTGGGATTTAACATTGTCATGTAATGTCATGTGTTATCCCAATACATTCTTTTTACGCGAACGATAATGTAAATTTAAAGTGGCAACTCGTGGTAGACGTACCGGACCTTGAACGCAAGTAAGAGAATTCAACAACGCTGCTACGTTTAATAATTGGAATCGTTTGCGTTTTTTTACTTTTGACCAGACATTTGAATATTTTTTAGCAAGCTCGTTTTTTATATTTGTCATTTGATTGTTGGGGGAATTTAAATATACAAATAAATGAAAAATTCTGGAAACCATCTTTACATAGATACATACATGAAAGTGATCCTAAATTGAGCCGAGCTATGAATTAGGCATGAGGATCTAATTAACTGGGTGATAATGAATAATCGTTATGTTATCAACCAACACGTAGCAACAGATCAAACAAAATTGTTATTCACGTTAATGAATTGATTAATCCTGGCAGAAGATCGAACCAACGACCTTTTTTGCTTTAGGCAGCCTGCCTACTTCTGGTCCTACATTTTCCTATTGCGCCAACCATCCAGTCAGCAAAATATCCAAAATGTTTTAATCTCCATAATAAGCAATTTAAAACAGTTGCTGACTGAACATCAGTGCACCGAAACAAAAGACAAGTGAAATGATTTGAGCCAGTGAACATTATCTTGGGCAAGGAAATCCGCTGGCCAATAACACGGTCCCGGGCAATATGTGCAGCCTTACGGAAGCTTATGTCTTCTAGCCGACTGGGTAAGCCGAAGGGCCGGCTGTGAATCACGAGACGCCACTTAGGTTTACTGATGTAATAATCTGTGGTGTGAGTGTTGATTTTATTCTACTACATCAGGACTATACACCAGATGGGGAAACAGAGGCGAGTTGACTTTTGGCAACCAAAAACCCATCATTTGATCACTTTGTTGTGAATGTCTGTCAAGGCTCTTTTTCGAAGAAGTGCATTGAGGTTTAAAGTTTATTTTTTTTAAACCAGCATAGTTTCTTAAATATGCATTTTTTTAGGAAACCGTTCCTCCACGTACGTGGTGTACTATCACCATCATTTTATTTTACCATCTTAATACTCGCAAATAAAATGTAACGAGCGAAGTGACATGCTCAGAAAAGTTTTTGTACTTACGCATATTTTACTGAAACTGTTATCAAGCGTCGTACTTACTCGTACCTACCAAATTAAAAATAAATCGATATCTACCAGAACATGACGTTGACCACAACCAGTAGTTTATTTGAAATCGGTATTGGAAACAAATGAAATGATTGCAGCCAATGAACATCACCGCTGGCACAATGAAATCGGTTTTGTGGCCAATAGAACAGTGTTCAAAGCAATATGTGCAGTCGTATGGAAACGTATGTTTTCTTGCGGTTGGTAAGGCATAGAGCAGGGTGTAAATCACGGGACAGTCACAGGATAACTCGACAGTTTCGTTTGCGTTTGTTGTGGCTTTTCTTTTGATATAGGTAATGTTTTTTAGGCAATCCACAACACAGCTCTGGCGCCGTATTACAATCTTTTGCCACTATCGCGCGTAACCGTTCACGGTTCTAAAAATGCTTACTTTGTATTGGTATTACGATGTCACTTTTTTAGACCTACTTCTGCTACTGAAAAGCTTATGACTGGTACTGTTTGACAGATAAACTATAAACGGTATGAAACGTCAATTAAGAGTTCGTAATACCAAAACGCTGCGCAGAAGTTGAGTTTGCATGACGTGATGGTCACGTGACTGGGAATAATAAATCATAATACCAAATGCGAGCCAGCGTTAAGAGATCGTTATAAGGCTCCTGGAAACTGTCAGTGCTTGTTCACGTAGAAACGCGCGGGCGCGGCGGCGGGTGCGGGCGCGGTAGACGTTGCGAGCTCGTGTGCCTAATGGATACGAGGCTTAAAGTGACATTAAATCTACGACCCACAAAGAAGATGTCCTATTTCTGGCCATGTCTATGTACACCTATTCAAAAAATAAAGAAAAATCTACTGATTTCAATAAAAATATCAACAATAAGAATGATTACTTGATTTTCTGGTTCTTTAATAAAAAATATTCAGTATTCAAGTCCTATTTCAGTATAGCAATGCACTTTGTCTATAGACATTCAGAACGAACTGTCACTGTCAGTAGTGACCGTTGTATTTGTACATAAGTACAAACACAACAGTGTATGTTGTGTTAGTACTTATTTTGGATTTCGATTTTGCAATTTGCATTAATATTTTCTCAGCTTAGCTTTTGTTCTGAGAACTTAGAACTTCTAATGCTATTCAGGGCAACAATAACCACAAAAGTTGTTCGTAACAACTGGATAAGTCAAAATAAAATCCATGTTGTTGTTGTAGTCTTGTCAAATTGACACCGCGTAATCCGTGTTGACACATTTCCGCCATGATGTTTTTCGTTGTGTGTTGCAATTCTATTGTAGGAAATCTTGTTTGAATCAAGTTAATATACCTTTATGGGGAAATTGAATATTTAAAAACTGTTTCACGTATTTTTTCCTATTTTTTGGTATGGTGTAACAGAGACCTGGCCGAGATTTCATTTTGGGACATCTTCTTTTGGACCAAACGCTATTACTGCATTATCAATTATATTAAATATGTTCGCTAGTATTCGTAACTGTGACGCGTCACTCGATACTCGCCGTACCTATCCCCGATTCCGTATTCATGTCAGCGCTTTCTTTAAGGCTTTATATTATACCGTCTGTTTTAGAATTCTATCTGGTGCTAACTCGGCGTGCTTGTTCGCTACTCCGGTTTATATGCGTTCGGATACGACTTGCAGTAACGGTTAGAGGTGTCGGAGCGTGATGTTCTTAAAGTGCAGTGCAATCCGTTTTATATTAATGTAAGAATTTAAGATGTACCACTTTTTGCACCTAGATCTGCTGCTCCTACAGATAAGCGACTAACCTGCATTGTAATTCACCTTTTTTTTTAAAAGAGTAACCTCCTACTGAGGTTCTTACTGGGACTTCTCAGTGGAATCAGAGCGTTATGTATTACATTTAGTTAATACATTGTATTAATATCACGTGTGTCTATCTATAATATCCGTGGCTAAAATATTAGTGACGATTCGAAAAAACTGTTACCAAAAATGGCTTACTTGAATAATACAAGTATTATTGATTCTGATATTGCTGCAGAGCTTTAAATACGAGTATTATGCATGTCACTGAATAATTATTAAGTACTATGGTACTTGTAAATTTTCAAATACATAGTCACATAGATATGTTATTATGTTTGTTATTCGGATAAAACCACTAGAACAATTAATATATGAGATTGTGGGTTATTTTTGCTACGACGAGGCAGCCTTTACTTATCATTACCCAAGGTCCAATCTATCTAGTTCTGCGGCTAAGGCGTAACACTGAGGTATAATCTGACTTCAGCATTTACAATATTAATCTGGATAAAGATAAAAACTAGAAAAATTCGAACTGATCCTAGGTACGAACCTGCGAAGAGTTGGAAGAGCAGCCACCCGGACTTTGGAAGGTCACGGGTCCGAATCCCGCTTGAGTCCCTGGGATCATGTCGAATTTTTCTAGTTTATAACATACTCAATCATACTCAAATCATATTAAGTCTTCTACGAATTGAATAAAAAAAGATTATCTTACGTTTTGCACAAATACAAAAACTAATCCCAAGGCAGAGCCCACTCCGCCTGATATTATCAGAAAAGAAATATGTAGAAATTGGTTGAACAGATATTGGATTAATTTTGGCAAAGTGAGTAACATCCTGTAATATATATAATACAGCCTACGTTCGTAAAAAAACAATTCATGTGTAGTTTCTGTCTCTAGATGCGTGCAAATAAATATTTATTTATTTTATTTATTATACAATTATACATAAATAAATGTAGATTATGCTACATGCTAGTCGAATGGGGCCTAATGGCACTCTACACGAAATCCAGGTAGGTTGTGATAATTAATTCATCTGTAGCCAGTTTGGTAACTCATTATTCAAATGGTAGTGACGACATGTTTTTTAAACTTTTATACTTACTGTGCAAAAATATCTATAAACTAGCTTCGCACGGGTATGCAATACAGTGTCCAATTGTCCATCACCTTCCCCGATCCCGCAATCGCTCCAAATAACATATTTTGAGGGACAAATTTTATCTTCATAAAATTATCTTGATGGTAAAATCATTTTTTTTTAAATAAATAAATAAATATCCCTGGACATTATTCCACACAGCGCCATCTAGCCCCAAAGTAAGCTAATTAAAGCTTGTGTTATGGGTTACTAGACAACGGATAAACATACTTAAATACATTTTCTTTTGTAAATACATACTTATTATACATAGGAGACACCCAGACCAGTACAAACAGACATGTTCATGCACACAAATGTTTGTACTGTGCGGGGACCTCTGGTGTAGTAGCCAACTTCTTAACCATTACACCAAGTCGGTCGTCGAACATTTTTTTGAACATTATGTTCGTCTATACCGATCACTTTAGTCAGCGCACGCCGCGGCAAAGCATCATAATATCTCGCCCGCTTTCTCCGACTTGATCAAATACTATAATTGTGCACTTATCGCTCCTGATTAATGTAGCTTAATGTTAGTGAAAGGATTATCATGATCGGATCAGTACAAACAAACAAAGTTAGAAACTTTACCTCTTTATAATAGTTTAGACTTAATATTAGCGTAGGTAGATGTTAATATCTGGGACGGCAGAGCTGGAAAAAAAATATAATATGAGTATCAGTGTCAGAGTCTTATAAACATACTTAAATATTTATAATTATTAATAATATATTTTATTGTTAATCACATGAATGTTTGTCCTGGGTGGGACTCGAACCTAGGACGACCTTCGGTACGACCTTCGACCTTACAGGCTCGCTACTATTCAGAAATAACTTTCTGAAATAAAACACAGCGAATGTTTCTTCGTAGCTTTAGGCACTGACTCAGGAAATATAATACAAAAGTCCCCACATAAATTTGTGCGTCTGGAAAACTCACGAGACAGACAGAATGTCTCATAAGCGCATCACTATACATTTTCGTCGGCCCATAACTTTTATGACATCTAGGCATACCCTTGTCAAGTGTAGTTGCCCTTTCGCCTTTCGACGCTGCGATATAGGAAAATGGTTTCTTAGGCACTGGTTGGGTGTTTATTGAACATCAGAGTTGGATGCTGTTTTTAAAAAAAAACAAACAACAACAGCATCCTGATGGCTATGAGGCCGTCATGCCCATTATTAGAGCACTGGGTGCACCTGCATGCACAGGGACCCAAAAATTCCTTTTTCATTTATTAAAATAATGTACTTACGAACATAGGATTCACAGAATTAGGGGTGTACTTAGAATAATTACACTTAGAAACCAAGTCCGCGCGCCCATTCTGAAGCACCTGAATTTGCTTTGCAGTGTTCATTACAGCTCCGCAATGTTCAATGTCAAAGCGCCGTACGTAAGCAAGTAGTAGTCACGCATGTGTGGATTGGATTAGTGCTTAATTTTTGACTGGGCGGTTGTATGAAGACTATCCTTCTATACGTTATTATTCTAAGGGTCTGTATTTGCTTAGTCATAACCTAACAAACCCCAAGGATCTTATGATGAATGCCTTTTATAGCGTGTTACCCTTTACCGTGTATACCTTTTATAGGATTAAAAATGGACCTTTAGCGACTGTAGTGAAATCAAACCAAATTGAAATTAGAGTTTGAATCAATAAAATTCAAATTAAATCAAGATTTATACATTACTGACGCTTCATTATAGTTTATTCTACAGCTTATCGTCGTAAGCTTATCTTAGTCCACAGTCAGCCTAAGGCCGCTCCCAAGGCGCGCCACATCCCGCAGCTCTGAGCCTTCATCTTCCAGCTCAGCTCAGCTCTCACCGCCGCCAATCTTGAATCAATTTAAAATGCAGCCATAATTTATAGCAGGCAGGTGCAAAACTAAATAAACAAACATTTGGAAACATTACCCTACCGTATTTCCCCGGGGCAACTCAAGTAAAAACCGAATCTAACTTTAACACAATGCCCGACCGCAAACTTATAGGCCCAAGTTTCTATAGAAACGGTCAAGAAAAATACACGATTATACCAGTGGTTCTTAACCAAAAGTGAAATTCCAAAACTGGTTAGTACTGGTTTGCATGAATCTCAGATTCATACTAGCCACTTTTGATGTTTGAAGTTTTCCTAGTGAGCCTGATGAGTTTTTTAAAACCTGCTAAGCAAAGATTCGTTTTGAATCCGATAAAATCCTGCAACCCAAGGCAAACCGTGTGGGTGGTAATTTTTTACTACCACAGCCTGTTCAGTGCGACATTCAGCCTTATTACAATCCCTTACCTATAACTTGTCAAGGTCATTCGCTAAACTAAGCGTAGCGATAATTTTCGTAATATGCTCTTTCATATCCAGCCAGTCAGCGGTTACCTGGGACGAAGGCATCTTCTAGGCTGGATATTTACTGACGAAAATGCTTGCTACCCTCAGTCTGCATGGCTACTCTGAAGTACCACAGCGACTAAGGAGCCGTAAAAGCTTTTTTAAGTCCGTCTGTCCAGTTTCTGGCAACCCACCTCAAGCCAGACTAGACTTGGCTTTTGACTAGGAGCAAAAACCTTCCACCCAATTCTTCACACCTGCTGAGAGTCTTCCTCCTCGCCATAAACTGCCATAGTCGACCTGGCAATCCTTAAACAGACTGCGGACCCAGGTCGGCCGTTGCAAGGACAGCCTGTGTAGATGGGGCTTCATCGACAGCGCTAACAACGCATGCGAGTGTGGCTTTTTCTCACAAAACATGAGTCACCTTTTACTGTGCCCTGCATGCCTGTCTAGTTGCACATATGGGGAGCTCATGAGTGCCAGCAACAATGCCGTGCAAGTGGCGGAATTCTGGTCGCACGTAGTATAGTGTTGCCACTCGACACGATGAGAAGAAGTCTAGGTAATTCACTTGAATGGATATAAGCGATTGTGAAAAGGCCCCAGGTAATTAGATAGATAATACACTAATTTGCCACGCCTGAGCAAGTTGTTCCATGTGGATCCATCTCCCACTGGTACTAAGGCTCTTCTTGGTGAAATCATGTGGGAGACTTATTGGTTCATTCGGGTTTGATCGTATGGGCTAATATTAGTACAATAAACACTGAAAGGTGCCAGCTGATGCATTTGGGTCGTTAGCCGAAACCCTGACAAGGTACAGCTCCTAAATAGCTCTAGATCATGAAATGCCATTATCGATTGAAAAGTATCACCAATACCAATTTCTTACTTAGATTTTCAAATGGAAAATATTAAATTAAGTAGGTCACAGCCTTTCCTGCTGCAGTTTATCTTCGTCTGATTATGAGTTGCCTCCCCTCCGTGGCTGTTAGCATTCATTAATTTACCCACGGGACTATCGGGAATACTCCATTTTACCCTCCGGAGGGGAAAATGAATAATACTTGTAGCAACATTTGTTATTGTTTGGGGAAAACAGACATGGATACACAGAAAAATGTCTCCAGTAAATAGTACTCATTTGAATTCTCCTATCATATTGGAGTAACGATTTCAAACAAAACAAATGTTATTTAGTGCGGTGTGTGTGAACTTGTTTTTGGAAGACAGTGTAGTGTGTGTGTAGCCTTACGTGTAGGCCCACCATTTGTTCTTGTAAGCTAGTATAAGCGCGAGCCGCTTACTGACACCACTATTAGTTCGCGCGAACACGCTGCAATGAGCCCGTGAACCCACGTTTGGTTTCTTGAAGCGCGAAATGTAACGCGCGTTTACAAGCGTATGCCAAAGCGACCGTAAACGCGCGAAAAATCTTGTCTGAAACCCCTCTTATCATACATATGATCTTTCAATTCCAGCCAGTCAGCGGTTACGTGGCAGTTTGCACTAACGCATATTCTAGGCTGGACATTTACTGACAAAATTGCAGATACACTCAGTTAGGAAATTAACTTGACAGGGTATACGCGACTTTAGTAAGGATCCAGAGAAGCGTTATCTATAAATAGCCTCTATCGTTTTAATAGTACTTCAATTTCTGTACTGTCTATGATTTGCGGCGGGTGACATGATTAAATGAAAAGATTTCTTTCTTAATTTTGTACAGCATCCTGATGGCTATTAGGCCGTCATGCCCCTTATTAGAGCACTGGATGCACCTGCATGCACAGGGACCCAAAAATTCCTTTTTCATTTATTAAAATAATGTACTTACGAACATAGGTTTTAAGTTTACTTTTTCTGTTACTAACGAGAATTATGGACATAGTCTGAAATAAATAAATATTATTCCCAAACAATCCCCAGCTAAGCCAACATGTCAAAGTCATCTACGTAATCACACTTTGCACATTATTATTATTATTAAAAAAACCAAGAATTCTTAGTTGAAATTGTTTCTGATTCAATTGTTTGTGAAGGCTACTGAACACTTTTCTAAATAATTTATCAAAGTAAAACCATCATATTTAACCATAGGTTAAACAACGAACACAATAGCGAAGGTTTTTCGTCCGTGCTCACGCGTAACCCCGAAAACTTAGCAGCAAGACAAGTGGGCGGCAACAAAACTGCAAATGTAGTTTGCCGAGTCATTAGTCACACGAGTAGTTCCGCGACACACACGGCTGGGACCTACTTCTCCGATGACTTACAGTTCCGGGGATTGTTATTATCATATTTCACATACGTCGATATATTTGTGTCGATGACAATATTCTCTACTTAAGAGCGAACAAATGCCATAGCTATTTTATCCTAAACGGGGTAGTCAGAGGCAAGTGACTGTTGCCGTCATGATGAACGTTACACCCAGGAGCCCATTTTTCACCAGTCGTTGCCAAATGCATCACCGGAGAGTTAGTCGGAAACTTTAGAGGGTTTGCCTTTTGCGTTTGGGGTAGATCGTACACGTCGCATTTTTTTAAGGTTTTCGTGATTATTTAGCTGAATTCAAATGAAGTATAAATTATGTCTCTATTATTTAATGCACCTTTTAATTTCATTGTTAAACTTTACAGTAAATTTTTGAGTGTCTTATACATTTAAAAAAAAAACGTTTTTTTATTTAATTTAGCAAATAATTGGCGAATACCTAATTTAAGATAGTTCAATGTGTTTTTAATTAGTATTATGCACACAATAATAAAGCAAAAAATTAAGTATGATTCAATTCACCCCCAACGCTCTTATCAATGAACACAAAGATGGTTCTGGCCAGATTCGTACTCGGAACCTCACGGTCCGGGTTAGGGTGCTCTCAAAGACAAAGCTTTACCGACCAAAATGAGGAAGGTACTTATGAGTATGTACATAGGACAGGAATTTTTCTTCGCTCTCAAGAAATTCTGCTATGCGTCCCTATTTGATAAAAAGGTCATTCTTGTTAACTCAAGCTATTGTAAAACACGTATCAGCAAAAGCCAGTAGGAGTATAAACTATTTACATCGCATACTGATATGCAATATTATATCTTTACGGTATAAATAATCAAACTGTATAGTGACTCTAACTGCTGAGCCACATGAGGTCGTGCCTTCGATCCCAAGAATCAAGAATTATCGATGTGCAGAAATCAAAACTTATTTATGTGGATCTCTGACAACAAAAGTTTAAGCTCTGCTTAGTTTGGGCTTAGAAGACCATAATGTCTAAATGTTCAGATTAGTAAACAAAGCTTTCTAAGAAACAACAAGCCATTACAAAGTTACAAAACGTGTGTTCGATCCTAAGAATCGAGAATGATGTATGCGCAGAAATCAAGAAAGTGTATCTCTGACACCCATAGATCAAGCTCTGCTTAGTTTGGGTTTAGATGGTCAAGTGTATAATGTTCAGACTTGTAATAAAAGCAATCACATGCCATTACAAAGTTACTAGACAACGCAGGAAGCGTCTCTCTAACAAAGTTACTTACACTGTGGGAGCTTTATAGCTACAGGAGCGAGAAATATGAATTTTTACATAGACCCGTGTGTCAGCAAGCGAGGCAGACGTAAATGATTGCAGGCGCTCTCTCAAGACTCTGTATGTCACCACAGTGTAATTAAGGTCAGTACGAATAGTGCAGACTGCAGGTCATATTATGTACAGTGTCATCAATTTTCCAAATAAAATGTATCTTTCAGTAACACAGGTAGATTTTTTCCGCACAGTATGATTAGTAACAATCAGAACTATTTTTAAAATGATATGTTTACATAAAACCTCTTGGAGCAGGGTAGTGGGCAGCGCAAGCATGTAGACGGGTTACTCGTCATGTAAACATCATCACACATATCATTGGGTACGGGAGACCTTGGCCCGGAATTATTTAGGGGAATAAATCTGGTAATACGACTAGCATAAGTAATGGTATTACGTGAACCATGGGTTAGATGCGATAAGCAATATCAAAAGAAAGTAGATTCTCCGATTGCAGTATTTGCAACATAGTGGAAGACGCTTATCATATCATCATGGAATGTTCTCGGACAGCCACTATGAGAAATAACATATTTTACTTACGTGGCAGCATACTAATTCTGAAAATATTCGCATGGTAATAATTTATTTTATATATTTTGTCACTAAAAAACTGGCGTCATTTATGTAATACTCAACGAAGTTCTATAACTTTATTCAGTTCAGTTAGTGGGCTCATTAGGTTACAAACAAAATAATTTTGCTAAATGTTACAATTTACAGTGTATCACTAATACGGTCGGGCTATTTCATATTTCATATTTATTTATTTGCTTGTCACATGGTTTTACAGATGGAATAATAAAAGCCAGTACATTAAACACATGACACCCCGCTGGGGCACCGCAGTATAGATTAAAGAAGGCGTCACACAAAGCAAATCAAATAAAGAATGACAAAGACAAGTAATGAACCTACGAAACAAACAATAAGTACAACATAACCGTTGCTAAGCATTATCTGTAAAGAACTCGTCGAGTGCATAGTATGCTTTTCCTATGAGGTAGATCTTAAGTTGGTTTGTGAAAGGCTTAATTTCTTTGATATCTTTTATATTACAAGGGATTTTATTATAGATTTTAATGGACATCCAATGGGGACCCGATCTGATTAGTTGAAGGGGGTTGCCCACTGGAAGTTTTAATTTATTTTTATATCTATCGTTTCTTCTATTTTTTACAACTTGACTCGTCTACTGTTGTTACTATACTGTGTCTTCTTGCCCTCCACTAAACTTATGCAAGTTGACACTTGTCAGTAACTTGACGCACCTGCAGACTCGACTTGCATTATTAACACGAACTCACTTATAAGTTACATTTTCTTGAAGTCACAAAATGTTTAACTCTGACGTGAAGAAATGGTGCAAGTTTTGTGAGAAGACAATGTTAGTGGCACAAATAAACAGATCATTGAGAGTATTTTCATAATCATAACCATTTTCCAACCGGAGAAAAACTTAAGTTACCGACATAGCTAGTAGAATAAGCAAGTTTAATTGGCAGTAGACATGTTAAGTATGTCGAAGGACCGTTGGATGTTGGAGCATACGACTTCTTGAAAGTTACGATACAAAGGATCGGTAATCGCAACGTTAGGGCGCCGTCCAGCCTGAATTAAACTGGCAGCAAGGTCATAAATCTGACCCCAATCTAAGCAGAGCTTGTATTACGGTTGTGAGTAACAGTAAACTGATAAACTCAGTGAAATTTCTAAAAACATACTAGAATAGGTAATAACATACACATAGTAACATACATTTTAACCTTAAATTAACCAACCAGCGCCAACAGGCCAGTCAAGAAATCACCAAGTACTCCCCTACAATCGCTCCTGTCATCAGGTGATCAGTCAACTTTCAGGGTATCCCATCCCACGTATATTTCATCATTATCCTAAGTATGTATTTCTGATTTTCTAGAGCTCGGGGCGTCTAAATCTTAACGTGAAATAGTGTACATCTCAATGTACAACCAATGCGTCCCTAGGCTACACTTAGACACAACACAATATACGATATGGATGTTTGGTTGATCTGGAAATTAATGTTGTTAGAAATCCTCAATAGCTACAAGAAAATTCGTTTAATTTATCTGTTCTTCTCCACAATATACACAAGAAATACATCTATATTATTTGACCATTTGCGATTTATATTATCATTGGTATTAGCAGCGCAAAAAACAAAAACCACCAATTTTTTTATGTTGTTTGAATTATATAGGCTTCCGAAACTACTATACTGATTTTAATAATTCTGTCACTAATATAAAGCTTCATTATCAGGTAGTGACAACTTTTTTTTTAATTTAGGCTATATTTTGACGGTAGCACTAGTTCACGCGGGCGGAGCCGCTGACGGACAGCTAGTATTAAATAGATACTTGTATAAAATACTATCAGTTACCCAAACAATATGTGCAATCTACAAAACTATTATAAAGCCACAATACAGCCTAATGCTTATTCAAGTTAAGTACCAAAACGATTAGTCTAACTAACTTCGACTCTGTTCTAAGCCTAATGTTTGTGCCAAGATAACTGAGCCCAATGAAACAGCCCCAGAAACTTTTGAAAACATGTTTGTGTAAAACTATTTTCATAAGATCTTTTTATAGTCTTTGTACAGGAAAACTTGGAGAATAAGTGACTGGAGTCAAAGGAAAGGTAAACAGATCTACTGTTTACACATAGAACGATTCAGCAGAGCTGTTTTATTAGTAGTGGTAAGGGGCTTACACCTATGAACACTTGATAAACAAGGGGTACGAGTATCACTCCCAGTGCTGTGAATTTTGTTCATGGTAAGTAAGATGAAAAATAAAGTCCAACAGCTGACTAAGCCATGGCTTCTTAAATAGCTCCAGCCACTTTTCTCATCAGCAGCATTGCTTAGCAGGGTTATGTGGCTGTGGATTTCCGTGAACTGCGGCCGTATAACAATCCCTCATAACTTGTGAAGTTCGTTTCCTTAACTAAGCGTAGCGAGCAATTTTATAAAATGATCTTTATGTATCAACCAGTTGCGTCATATTTACTGACGAAATTGATCGCTACCCGCAGTTCAGAGAATTAAGAGGACACAGCACGGTCGAGAAAATTGAAAAATAGGTATTTGTAAAGTCAATTGCTATTTTTTGCAAACCTTGAGCCCCTCGCAGACTGCGATAGAGACAGCTGCAAATCGGACCGAAATTACCTATTAAAAGTACACAAAATCGACGTTTTGTAGTCCCCTGATCCCCTTTCGAAAAGTTGACCGATTTACTTATTTTATTTGTTTAAAAATTAAAGAAAGATTGTGGCCGTGTTTCTCTATGTTTTCCTTTTTTTATATAATGCAGTGAAATTAGTTTTCTGGATTATTGAACGCAGCGGATAATCTGGCAATATTTTTGGATTTTTGAAGGTTTCATTTCTCATTTAATTAATTTATAAAAACATGCTAATAGTAGCAATCGATTTTTTGGAAAAAATTCTCTAATAGCAGTATTCAGGGAGGAAACAGATGGAAAAACGGCGCTTCTGCATCCTCTTAACTTGACAAGTTCAAAGTGTTTGTTATAAGGTCCCGGAGGTATTTGGGTCGAAAAGTCCTCAATTACGTGCAAGGGAACTTCTTTGACCTACTTCTCTTAAAAACTCGCAAGGCTATCGTCGTCGTTGTCGTTTAGTCGCCGGTATAAGTGATTTTTGACCTTTTTCAGAAACCTGTTTTTTACAAGACCGCAATTTGATAAAAAAAAATGGCACAGTATTGTGTGCCCCATATTTGTGATTGTGCCATATTCGAGTGATTTTTTTATTCAATTCGAGGCTTTTAATCCACTCGGGAAACGATCTGTAAACCTGTCGTTAACTAACGCGACACGTGTCGAGCTGTTCGTAAACCGAATCAAAACCTGAGATGCGAATTTATCATTGAGAACGTCGTAAAATCAAGTAAATATAAATAATTTAATACTTTAAACTACAAATGTTACATAATTCGTTTTTGCTTTCTAATATTGTTGTTACACCCATTTTCTCCAAAACATTTTGTTTGAGCTCATACCACAGAAATTTAAATTCATTACTGACAAAACGTCATAGTTTAGTCGTCACGACTTAATAGTTGTGGCATCACCAAGAGTCAGGCTTAATTCTTGTTTCAAATGTAATACGTTTGAGAACCAATTTTCGGCAGAATAGCATGAGCAGTACCTAAATATAAAAAATATATAGTTATTTAAATGATTAATTACCATTTCATGAGCTTTACCTTATTTTAGTGTGTTAAAGTCTCGGTGTAAATTTTTTTTTGCAGTATTTAGGTTTGTTAGAAGTGAGATAAAAATACCTTTTTTGCGGAAACTTAGTTTTAGAACGCGTCATGTGGCTACTGCGACCACATGTTTGATATTTTGCGGATATTTACTGACGTTTTCATTCAGCCAACTGCCTGTATTATGCGGTCGGAAACTAGGCGGGTGGCCGCAAAATGGCTTCCGTTGCGGACCCGAACAATTACCATGATGGACCGGGTTTGGCATTAAATATCAGGTTGGTATAGCAAAGCCAATCAAGGCATGACTAATTAACCCGAATAGTGGGTTAGCATCTACCTGAAAAAAACAGGCTAGGATATTGCAGTTGTATGCAATTATGGTAGCTAAAGTTGAACTGAACTTCCCGTTGCTGAAATCAGGAGAGTTTGGGTTTGAATTTTCGGGACATAGTCCGGCTTTGGCAAGAGTGGTGATAAACCAATACAATACAATGGTAGAGATGACATGATTTTTTTTTCAATCATCGATAGTAAAGGCTAATTACTTCCTTACTTATAGTTTGAGTTGGGTAGGGGACCACTCGATTGCCAACCACGAGGTGAACGGACGACCCTATAAAGATCGTAGGATTTCAGTGGTTACGGCTATTCTGAAAATGAAAACTACTTATTATTCAGCAGTGGAAAGCTACCTTATCAGTAGACGTACTTTATAATGATGACAATGATCAAAACCAATCAGTGCTTGAATTTGAGAAAAGTAAAGAAGACAAGTAACTGGAGTTTACTATACTTCATTCATTATAACATTAAAAATCTGAAAGTTCATATTGATAAAAAAGTAATAAAAATATTAAATAAATATAGTTATTTTAATTATTATTTTTAATAGTACTTTCGAGTGCTAGATAATGTTTTGGAACCGAAGCCGTACTTTTTCAAATCACCCCCCGGACCACGGAAAGATGGCGAGAAGAGGGGGTTTCAACCCTTGATTTTTTCTCCTTGCTGCATGATTGACGTACGGCGTTGCGGAATAATGGATTAGAAGCTGTATTGAAACAGTATGAAACTGATGCCGTACAGAATGAAATGACCAAATTTACCCTGGAAATTGTCAGAAAAAAACACCGACTTTGTGGCGCATAATTTTTTTACGGCACTGCGCGCTTTCTTGTTATTTTTAATAGATCTATCGATGGTAAAAATGCCGTACAAAAATATATGACCAAAATGTACTCACTCGACTGCGACTGCGAATAAATGAATCTGAATCTGAATCTGAATCTCAACCTGCACTTTTGAATTCTCACCAGCACTCAGTTGGACAGCTTACAAGTGACGACATAGTGCTTAATCGTATTATTGTATGCTCTTATATCGTCCTATATACGTCACCTGGTGGTTCATATGACCCATCCATTTTTTGGACATGGGCCTGTAGTCTATAAGGTTTGCCTAGAGTTTCGGGAATAAGAAACAAATGCAGGTAGTAGAACAACAACTACCCGGACTGAACAAATATTTAGATTACTTTTCTTTGTTCCTATGTAAGTTTTAAACTGTGTTTCTTACAGACTGTACAGGGCTCTGGCTCTGGGACAGCTTTCACCAAAATCATTCTTCCAAATCAAACAAAGACTTATAATAAAAAATATTTTCTAAATATATAATATGCTCAAACCATACAGCACTAGACTCCTTCATTTAAAGGGGTGTTTCAGAATAGTGGGCAATAAATTACTCCAAATAGGCGGCTAAGAAAGACAAAGACAGAAATGAAGCAACCACAACGAAGATGTCTCGGAATTTAATATAATACGAATCAGAGTTGCAATATTTGAGTCAATACTTGCAATCAGTGTCGCCTCTTGGCGGCGAGCCAGAGCAAATGGGGCGCGGCTATGGACTCGCAGATTCACTGGCAAAGATACAAATCTCAGCAAGCACTTGAGAACAGTGGTGATTCTGTAGAAAAACCAAACCCGAATTCACTTCTTTGTGTCGATGACAATGTAAGTAAGTAGTTGACATAGCTGCTCCGAAATATGAAGTCTGAAAGATATCTTGAAGTGAACTGCTAGTGAGGCTTTTAGGTTAGAACCCGATGCTCTACGGTAGGTAATACGTGCTGGTCCGAGATCACGTGGGGTAGGGTAGGTACTTCAATAAGGTGACTACTGTAATGACTATTCGATATAATTGGACCCGGAGCTAGTTGAGTGACTTCTACGAGTAAAAGTGCCACATGTTCATAATCAATTAATTCAAAATCTCAGTTACTTTATTTTATTCCACTAGCACGTTTCTCAGAGAGATGCCACACCATAACACAGGATTCCAAGTGAGAAGTTCGAAGTGAGTTTTTCAGAATAGGTCCAAGAAAAAACGTTTTAAAAAAAATGCTAGAAGCCCACTAATATTCTAACTAGCTAAGGGGGGAAATTATCTAGAAATATAATCTTTATCGTTTTAATATTATATAACAGCATAGTAAGATTCTAATACAATTCACCTAATCTTCTTTTTACGGTTCCTGATGGTCTAATCAGATAAATGTTTCAAAAATAGTTGGTGTTGGTAGAGCTGTTACTTTAGTAAGTAAAATCATGGATACAATTATGTTTGTTTCATAATGTTTGTGTGTTATGAAGATAATTATTCTGTTTAATCTGACTCTCGATGAAATTATCAGATCATATTAATTCGTATTCCCAAATGAAATTTAACACCTTCAATAAACCGGGTTTGTAAAGTTCTGTACGGAGTTACGTAGAGAATTACGTTGTAATCTTAGTCGTAGACACCACGTGTACGGCAGACATCGCCGGAAGATTACGGTAATTACGTTTTGTTGTAAGTTAGTGAGAAAATGTAACGGCAGATTCTGAAAATAGGAAGGTGTTTTTTGAAACTGTTGTAGACATACCTAGATATAATTCTACTGGGGATCGGCTTATTTCATAGTAACGCGTACAGCGTTTTTTGTATAAACACTTTGAGGACGACTGATTGGTTGCATTTTGCAACATTCTGCAGGAAAAAGGAGTAAAAAGGAAAAGGAATTATGGATTGGCATAACTCTCTTGCTCTGCTCCGTCGCCATGCTCCGCGCCAATAAACAGGCAGCCGGAGGTACGAACGACAATTAAATAACCAAAAAAAAGTATTATCAGATGGGTCACTAGTACTATCTTTAGTAGTATTTTCTATTTTCATCTTGAGGTTGTTGATGTATCAAGATTCCCCAAGCGTTTGTTAATTTACACATTTTTATCCGATTTGCTGTTTGGCCTTAGTCTCGTCTGGTGGTAAGCGATGACGAGACTGATGGTGGAAAAAAATTACCTTGAAAATTCCTATTCTTTCTTTTATTGAAAACATCCAGGTTGTATGTATCCGGAAACACCGATGCACGAGAGCGTTCCACTCACTAGCGGCGCGAACTAGAAATAACGCAGCTAACCGTTAAGTTTGGATTGCGTTTAGCAGTCCGGTAGTAAAAAGTTGAGGGTTTTAACAGGTTATGTAGTTCCTGAATCTCCGTAATATTCCTTTTAAAAAACGATTTTCTTTTTCTACATGGCATGCACTGTTAGCCGCTGATGGCTTTCACAGTTTCACCGGACAAATGGATGAGCGAAAGGCTCTCAACCCTAAATTTTAAAAAACCAATAGTACGGTGTTGCTGTGAGTGTTGCTCTTTACTGGGGCCTCTGTTGTGATATCTACTTTAAATTTACAATGCTCTCGTCTTATTTGCGTTACTGTCTTAAATCTCTTGGAAATATGTGTATACACCGAAACGCTGGAAGCGACAACCTTTTCGAAGTTCCGCGAAGAGGCTTCGCGTGTCGACACGAGATTATACACTTGTTTGTAATACGATTACACGTCGCGGCATTCTTGCATAATGTAAGTACACATTTGTAGCTCATAAATTCTCATAACAGTAAATGTACCGTTTTGTTACAGAGGAGTACTTTGCTGGCTGGAGTTCCGTGATATCTCTATAATCCTATTTAAAGATATTATAGTCTGTTACTTAGTACTATATTATTCTTACATCTCAAGTATACACACATACATACCATCTCGCCTTTTACCCAACGGGGTAGGCAGAGACCACATCTTTCCACTTGCTACGGTCTTGATACACCTCTTGCGCTTCTTCCACTCTCATTAATCCATGCTCATACATGCTCGTCGATTATGGGACTCCTGACCTGTCCTTTTCTGAGCACGTCTTAAGTATAATTATGTGTTTCAGTAGTAGCAGTGAAAACTCTCGTTTGGCCGAACACTTACCTCCAAATTCAGACACGACATCAAAGTTAAGCACCTTTCAAATTGATGCTGTCCTGTTTCATGTCAGTACAAATGAAAGGGACATATATAAATAAATAAATATAAATAATTATGCGCCAGACAACACACCACTTGTCGTGGTCTGGATAAAAATCATGAAGTAGGGATAAAAATCCGTGTGCTATGAGAAACCGGACAAGGAATTAAGCCAGGGAGCGTCCCCCAGCACACCCAGACCCGAGCTTATTTTGAAAAGATCATTTCGTGATAGGCTCGACCGGGGATTGAACCACGCAAATCAAGGCGAGTCGTGTCGTCAAGAAGTACATATACGAGTAAGAACTGATCAACCTTGACTGTCGTTGTGTATTCAAACGTTAGCATAAAAGTCTTTAGGTGATAAAAAAACATAAGTGTCTACTTTTGCTAACTTTTATTCCATGTTTGGTATTTCTTTGTAAAATAAATGGAACCGAATATATTACTACATCATTTTCATTTTCGGTTGCTTTTTGACGCCCTTCAACTTCATAAAAATAATTATGCACTGGAGCAAGTTTCAAAGCAGGTATTTCAAAATTGTGCTCGAAATGGTTTGCAAAATCGTTTATCGTTATTATAATGAGTCAATACAATTTCCATGGCAAAAACAATTGAACATTTAACTTCAATTTGTTTTGCAGGTGACTAACCTCCCCAATTTTTAAAAGACACTTTGACAAATCAAAAGGTCAATCCTTTGGTTAGCATTACTTTTGACTGTTCCAATTAAGAATGATCAACAAACCTGTAGTCTGAACTAAATGTTAACAGGCATACTGATATGCAGACTGAAATAACAGAATTACCACCAATAAGTTTCTTTTCACTGTGTGGCGACCTGAGGGCGTGTAAACAAAATTTAATCGGCACGCGAATCGTGCTCGCGTTGAATAATATATTTTTACTTTGGGCCGATTGTTCCGGTGAGGGCTCCCCTGATTCTTAGTCTTTTGTTCAAATTGTTTGCTCGCATGTAATTTTTTATCTTTGGACGTCTATTGAGGTGTACGTATTATTTGTTTTGCTGATTAGTTTTCACATGTGTTTTCCTTAAGCCACATGATGACAAACATATACCTTTGTAAGAGTTTATTAATAATTAGTAAGTGTCTTTTTATTTTTTTAAAAAGGATGTGCTTGTGACGTCGTCATTAATCTGAACTAAAAGTAATCAACATTATCAAATGTTGTGTCCCGGGTTCGATTCCTGGTCGGGTCAATTCCGGAAACGATCTTTTCTGAATTGACTCGGGTCTGTGTGTGCTGGGAGACGCCCCTGGCTTATTTCCTTGCGTGGTACCTCGTAATACAGGGATTTTAATCCCTACTTCGAGACCATTACAAGAGGTGTGCTGTCGGGCGCATATTTATATATATATATAAATTTCTTTATCCATTTGTAGCCATCTAACAAACAAGGCGCAAGGGTCAATTGCAGATGAAAAATTAAATTTAAAATATCACATAGTAGTCTTTTTAGTCTGTAAAAGGCTTAGTATTAAAAAACGAAAGAAAGAATCGGGCTTGCGTTGGATAATGTTATTATTTTGAGATAGCCCACCAGATTTTTAATCTTTTGTTTTTGAACAAACAATAACAAATAAACAATTTGTTGTTTGCTAGCATGCAATTTGTTATCTTTGAACGTCGATTGAAAAGTGCCGGTGTGTGACGGTATGATTTTTTTGCGTGCAGACAAAACTGAAGTAAACATACCTACACCATCATGATCATATCCCAAACGGTGTAGTCAGAGGAAAGTGACTGTTGCCGTCATGGTGAACGAAACACTTAGCCTTTTTTTTCTAAGCATATTAGAACCCAACAACATATATAGGTGGTCAGCCTTCCGCCGTTAACCGGGTTGCTCTGGGTTTTTTTCGGTGTTTCCCTCACAGGAAGTTAGTCAGAAAATTCAACAAGGAACACAAGGATGGTTCCGGCCAGATTTGAACTTGGGATCACACGGGTTCCATGACGTTCTGAAATTGAAAATAAACCGCGTCAGTTTCGGATTTATGTTTTAAATATACAATTATTATATCATAATCAAAAGCATATTATCTTGTCGCTAAAAATACTTAAAGGCATGCTTGTAACTCTTTCACGCAAAAACTACATAGCGGATTTCGATGAAACTTCACAGTAATGCAGCTAAAACAGTATTTAAATAAAGGGTGTGTGACGCATTCCCCACACATCATCAGGTCATGGGTATCTATCTATGTCTGGGTAGAATAGGCATTTGAAACTTGCAATGTCTGAGATAGACACGAGCTTTTTGAGTCTTGATATTGTTCGTTTATGTTGTTAAGAACATGCCATAGGCATATCAGCCAGGATCTCTTTTTTAAATATTGTTAATTTGAATACTGCAACTGACAAAAAAATCCATCAGCAACTGAGTTGCATCATGAGATTAGCAATGCATAAACTTTTCGAACATTAAAGTATATCATTAACGTTTTAGAGATTCTTATTAGTTATTTTATTTATTTATTTTATTTATTTATTTATTTAGACTCAAAAGCATGCTTACAGTATTGTTATTACCAATGCGCATACAATATAAATTTGCATTAAAACTAAATATCTAAACTAAATATCACTCAATTTCAATGTCAACAATAATAGCAATAAACTCCAGTAGGAAATACATTTTCTTAGATACAGTGTCTAGTTGAAAAGAAATACATAAAATTGATTAGAAACAATGTCAAAACTACGGATAAAATGAAAACAAAAACAAGAATAAAATAATATAAAGTCACAATAATCTTAGTCAGTCAGCATGTCGTCTATGATTGTTCGGAATCTATTTAGCAGACTTCCCAAACTGTCAGCGAACAAGTCAATTTCATCGTGCCGAGCGAGTATGTCACCCATCAGTCGCAATGTACGATTGGTTGGTGCCTGTGCTGCCCGTTTGGTGCGCGTTCTGGGCTGGTGAAGGAGGCGCGGTCTACGACGCGGAGCTACAGTCCCTGCCCCATCACGTCGCAAGTACCTGGGCACCGAAAGGCCTACCCTCTCCACCACCGCTTGACTGTCAAGGGTTTGATGAATTATGGATAAGTAATGTGTTAATGCCACCATTACTCTCCTAAATTTTAGAGTTACCATATCCACCATACCCAAGACAAACGATGATGGATACAGGTACGGATAGTACCCATGAATTTTCTTGTAAAGCCATCTGGCAAACTTGCGTTGGATTTTTTCGATTAACATAATGTATAGTATTTATAGCATTATGTAAAGTATTTTAACAAAAATCAAAATTTAACATTTTTAATGATAAAATATACCGTTGCATATTTGTACTGCGCATCTGTGGTTCAAAATTACTATTTTTTGGTATCCAGCAGCGCCCTTCTAATTAAGACACGGGTCAACTTTACATAAAAATGAAATAAAATATAACACGTCTTCTAACTTCGTAAAATTCTTACTAGCGAGTACCTACATAGCGGTGATATAAGAACAAGGCAAACACAAATCATTTATACCACTCTAAATGCATCTCTGAGTAATGCAAAGTACATGATTATACCAAACCCAGAGGACATTGAAGTAGTGGCCACGACTGTACCTAACAATAACAGATCCTGCAATGCAAATAACCAGAATAACGCTTAAATTGAAACATTTCAACTACAGTAGAAAGCTAAAATTAACTTTGCACGCTGAAAAATAAGGCACAAATTGTCACGGCAAAAACGAATGAATAAATGTTACTGTGATATTATTTAATGAGTGGCGAATGAGTGTCCTGAATAAATTTGCAAGTGGTTCACACGATATGGAAAAGGTATGCTTTTAATGGTGCTTCCTTGTTTTAATTAATAAAGCTGACTCGGAAACGTAATGGAACCTCGTTAAAGAAAGATATTATTTGAAGGCTCTTCTCTTTTACAAGTGTATCTCTTTATGGAGGGATAGGCAAAACATATGGAACATTCACCACTTTGAACCAATATTGAGAAAAAAAAAGTGCAAAGCAATTATGACGTCGGACCTAGTTGGGAAACATAAGTTTTCCGTTTTTGTGCTTGAATAGGTTTATTTAAACCACTAACATGATTGCCCAATTTCGAATGAAATACAGATTAACCGCCAGTAAGATAATGAAGTTATTGCAGTCCACCATAATGTAGAGATAAAGGGCGAATAGCACCTTATCTTAGATTTTTAAACTTTTCATAGTACGAGTATAAGTGAATTTCTGTTTTTAGCATTCAACTATTTTCTACACAATGATAGAAACTAGAAAAAATTGACCTGATCCTAGGGACTCAAGCGGGATTCGAACCCGCGACCTTCCATAATCCGGGTGGCTGCTCTTCCAACTGAGCTCCCGAGGCCGGTAAAAGATGGCGAATTTACATAGTGTATTTAACGTTGTAAGCCAACGTTTGTTTCATCAATGTTGTAGGCAAGCGCCTTTACCACCCGAAATAAATATTTTTGCAAATATTTGACGTTCGATTAAGATGAACTATAGGAAAAGTCCCTTTCCCAAAATTACTGAGTTTTATTTTAGTGGCCCCCCCGACCAACCTCTCGGTTATGCAGAAAGGCACACTATTCCTAGCACACCGTGAAGTGTACTAGGGACCATCTGCGGTAGGTCCTGCCGCTATAAAGCAAAATGCACAATGCATTACACATTATGGTACTCATAGGCGAGTAGCCCGTGGCATTAGAATGGTACCGGAGCAGTTATAGTCGCTCACCACGTGCATCCAAAGAACGCTAGCTATGCTACGTAGCTATAGGAAAAGTGAATTTCTATTTTTAGAATTTAACATTGCGTAGAAACACAAAGATAGAAACTAGAAAAAATAGACCTGATCCTAGGGGACTCAAGCGGGATTCGAACCCGCGACCATCCACAATCCGGGGGCTGCTCTTCCAACTGCGCTACCTAGGCCGTTGACAGACTCGGGTCTGTCAACGGTCAGAAGTGGTCGGCCGCTTGAGTCCCTAGAATCAAGTCGAATCTTTGTGTTTTCATAGTTTATTAATGTGTAAATAATACTTCACAGACAGTTTTGACACTGTGCACATTATTCATTACAACCTTATGGTTTATAATTTACTCATAATTTATAATATTTAATGAGGGAATATGTGAAAAGTCAAACAAGTTTCTTGCATTAGCAAATTAAGCTTCGTAAATTATGTGCAGACCAACAATCTTCTGTAGAAATGTGCGATTACAGTTTTCAGTGAACAAAGCTTTGAAGTCAAATAATTTCATGATAAACTAATAAGCCTTTTGTTCAACGGTTTGTACAGATGCTATTCAGATGATATTTTTTAAAAGGTTCATACAACTAGAATGAGAAGCAATTACTTAAAATAAGAGTGTGTAAGATGTTTTCAAGCTATTGTTGCTTATGGCTCCTTTTTTACTAGAGATGTGCTATGCTACGTTGTTGTAGATGCGTTTATATCCATCAATCAAATTCATTAGTCCACATAGAATAGCACTGATGGAAATACTACTCAGCTATGTTTTTTATGTGAATGCTGCTGTTTAGGCGTGCTTTTAATAGGGAACAGCTTCCCTACTGTTACATCGCATAGCTGATCTTCGTAGCACATCTTACTCGCCCTGCTACATTACATAGCATCAGTGGAAACGGTCTAATAGTTTCGTAGCTTAGCTTGCACGTCCTCGCAGCATAGCATCATAGCACATCTCTGGTGAAAAGCAGCCTGAAGGTGGCGGTTGGCGCCGCCAGTCCATGCAGTGCCAATCCAGAAAATCCAAAAAAAAACAATCTGACGTGTCCACATACGCAAGGCCTACATACGTGCCAGTTGGCTTTTTATGTGGTCATAAAAAGCCAACTGGAAGCCGAAACATTTCTCTCGGTCTTCGCGTAAACCAGCATCTTAAGCCTGAAGAGTCTAGTATGATATTGTGCCTTTTGGTTCAAAGAAATGATCAGTTCTTTAATTTAGTTGAGTTTAAGCTCAACCAGTATTTTTTTTGTTTTTATTCAGTAATCATTTGAAAAAACTTAGTTACAATGCAATAGCATTTGCGGTTCGTGCAAACTGCTGTAATATCACAGGGGTGCATCTTCAGCACGGAATGTATTAACGCCAGTGCAACGCTCGAAATCATTTGTTGCAAACATTATCATTTTTAAATTACCTTTACACAGGTTCCTCCAGAAAGATAAAGCTTGATAGGCATGTTGCTACAATATTTTTTAATCTACTGTTGGTGTAATCCTGTATGATTTAATAGCGAATTTTTCAGTAGATTTTGACGTACTGTTGATTTACCTGACATCTTACGAATGTTTGTTGTTTCTGATTTCCAAAACATAATTATGAGAAAACTTTACTTTGGGACTGATCCCAAATTGACATTAAAATAATTAAATAGGGAGATAATTAGGAACTCAAGCAAAATAGGTGTTGCTAGCATAAAGATATTACTAATGTGCCAAAGGGTACGAGTAAATTACTTACGCACTCAGAATTCCGAATCGAATTCAGAATTATATCCCGTCGCAATAACGTGGCAATTTTTCTTTAAGTAAATTTTAGAGGGTGACAGAATCCCCGTGAAAATTGGTGGGTCGATTTAACGGGCCGATTTATGTAGCGAGGCCAGGAGAACAGCCATTTTACGGTGTTGAACTGCAAGTCATGCGCTTTAGAGATATTGTTTTGTGTATGATTGGGTCAAAAATAAAGTAATAAATGTACTATATTGTGTGACTTGTGTTGAAATTCTCGTATGCCGACGCGTATGATGTAGTGCGCTGCGGTTCCTTGTCTTGACCTGCGGGGTTTGGATCGGGTTACCGGGCGGGTCAGTTCAGGAATTGGCTAGATTGCATCCGCTCTGAGTGTGCTCGGGAACATCCTTGGCTTACTTGTCTGGTACACCTGGTAACACCAAGACTTTAAGGGTGCGTTTCCACCAGAGATGTGCGAGGATGCGTTGCGAGGATTGAGTGTGTTAAGAACCAATAGAATTGTTTCATTCAGCAAGCTTCGCGATCCTTATTCCGAGGTTGAGACAAGTCTCTGTTGTGTTTTCTGGCGCATATTTTTTTATATTTTCTGGTTATGCTAATCTCTAGGTACAGTCAACTCCTGTAACTCCGCCTGATTTCGACATTGAATTTGCATATTTTTAAATGTTTCCGCTAAATGAAGATAGTCTGACACATCGGCACTCTATCAACCTGACCAATCAGATGGGGTCTTTTCAAGTAAGTGTGAGACGGATCGGTAGGTACTAAGCAAGCAGTGTTCGTTTGATAAATAAGTTCGGTTGCAGTCTAAGGCCAGTTCTAGCAGGACTATGTTTGCTCTTTTGCATCTTGAACCACAAGAGATTTGCTGCATTTTTTTTAATTCATCGTGCCATCATTACATGACGTTCATCGCCCTTGAAATTGTTTTGTATTTATGTTTTATTTTCAAACTAAATCACATTTACTATAGAACCAACATAAAAGTCGCGTAAGCAACCCTACCAAATTATTATTACTATTTCTTCTTTTTTGATTTTCTAGAAGCGCAAACCCTAATGGTAGACGAAGTATGGGAGGAGACTGTTGAAGATACCTCTCCTAACATTGCCTGTCACGAAATTTATGTTCAATTCAAAGACATTCTTAATTTATATCAGCGCAACGGATATCCTATCATATAAGTTACCTACTGTAAGAATCGCGCCACGATTTGATCCACAATGGCAATATGGTTGGTTTGATTTTGAAAATTGAGGTTGCATTGTTGCAATAGTTACGAGTAAATTAGTGAATTAACCAATGAACACAAAGCAATTTTATCAGTACAAGAAAAAAGTTATGACCGTTTAAAAAATATAGGTGAAGTATGCTACAAAAGGTGAAGTGACAGGAGTTGACGGTTGGCAAAAATAAAATTTCATACACACAAAAAAATATACATACAATATCGACTATATTCCGAACGGGGTAGTCGGAGACAAGTGAATACTGCAGTCATGGTGAACGGAGCACTCAGAAGCCCGCTTATCACCAATGGTATTATAGCTCAACGTGATAGGATAGATAGAAGGCCTACGATAAGTGGTGAGCCTTTCGCCGTTATTCAGGTTGATTTGTTTTTTTTTCGATGTTTTCCGTCACCGGAGAGTGAATGAATTAACACAAAAAAAATGTTTCTGGTCAGACTAAACTGACTATACAATCCACGATCCGAAGTCCGAATTACTTAACGAGTGAAGTTAAAATACGACGAGCAAATGATCATTTCAACTCAAGGCATCATCCCGATTTCAACTGCAGTTTGGCAGTTTGAGCCGCAGTTGACTGCCGCTGCAATCTGTCAGACTAACAAATCTGCATGACGCTTTTTGGTTTGCGGTCTTGCTAGCAGGCCGTTATATTCAGTGGAGAAATTGTTACTTCTCAAAAAATATTTTGAAATTTAAGTGTTTTTGTGAACAAAGAAACCCTTTTTTTAAATATGATATTAATAATCTTGTCCCTTGGACCACAAAAAGAAACTTAATTGAATTTAGCGATATACACACCGTTCCGGATTCTAAAACGCTCCAAAACAAAAGGGTGTGAAATAATGTGATGGTATTTGAATGTGTGAGGCTAAAAGAAAATTACTAAGCGAATTTACGTGCAAACTTTAGTGAATTTATTACATTTTAAACGAATTTGCTTAAGTGTAGTTCTACTAAATCCGTGAACCAACATATTTTCGTTACTTTAGTGATACAGTTTAGTTACAAATACGTTCACAACCATCTAATAATGTTCTTAATAATATACCACTATTAGCATTGCAGTAGGTATATTAACTAGTAACTTACCATTTCTCTGTATTAAGAAACCACGTTTGGTTCAGAAGATGTATTCCAATTATTAATCATAGCTGCTTAACTATGAGCAGGTAAAACGGACTACTATAATATTAAAGTAACGGTGTCATAATTAGTAGTTTATTTTTATACATTACTATAGTAAAGAGTAACCATAATATCTCCTTCAGCACATGCTTCAGTAGTGTTAAAACAGGATTTGACCGTGCCATCATTCATACCCTAACTGATAAAGTTTGCTTAGCTCTAGAGATAGTGTACTGTAAAAGTCTATAGGTTTTGCTGTAAAATAACTAGATATAAGATTACCTACACGCTGTCCTAATTGCATCACAACAAACAGGGATAAGGAAATGGATATTGTGATATAGATAAAGAGGTGCAATGGACTTCCTGGAAATGATGGTTCTTCTGTTGTTTTACTTGTGGTTTTGCAGCACTCACCTAAGTTATTTTTTTATTTTGTGCGGGAGCGCACGCCGGCTGGCTTTCTAGATTGTATGTGCAATACGTGACATTTTGGAGTTGAAAATGAAGGAGTAAGGAAAAATAAAAAAGTGTCTTGTTCTAAACCCACCAGTGCCTTTTGGCATTAAGTCCGCCTTTTGTACTTTTTCAAATAAATAAATAAATAATGGTTAAAACTAAAACGTTGAAAGGGTTGATTTGTTTTGTGAAGGGGTGGAAAGAGATATACATTTTTTTGAGAGCGGAATAACACCTATAAGTCCATTACTAGACTCAGTTTTTATCCAACAAGTATTCTGTTGTTAACTTTCTCAAGTCATAATAAATGAATGAAATAAAACATCTCCATTCCACTATTATCTCTCAAAAGGTAAAGTCGGCCATATAAATATGAAGCATAACATGATCGATATAAGGCTGGTACTCGTACTTAATGGTACACAGTCAGATGTTCTTACCTTTGTTATTTTACCTTTATTTCCTCATTTTGTACCTTTCTGTAGCATGCAATAAGCTTGCAAATAATTCCCAGCTTGCCTGATTGTAAATGAAAATAGCATTTCCAGGGAGGGGTATTCCCATTTGCCAACATTCATAAACGCTTCCTACATTCTCAACGCCATCATAGCGGTGAATTGTTACGAAAGCTTTGATCACGTTCCTCTTAATACGTAGCAACCGTGGAATAAACCAATTGTTTAATGTTCTATGAAATATGTTTGCTTCCAAGTGTAAGTTCTTAAATTACATAATGTTCTGCCGAATGTTATGTACTTGTACTGGAGAATCACCCAGTTTTTATGTAATAACTGTACAAATTTTTATCTCACTCATTGATTTTCAAGTGAGCATCACATCAGACAGTGAGAAACACATCAATTTAGATTTTTTATTTTAGCGTCAAATCAAATTATCTAAAATATTTTACATTGCGTCCGATATGTTTGTACGACATAGATACTCGTAGCAATATAACTGCTACATTATACGTGGCAATGAATAAGCCTACTCGTAAGTCCACCGAATATTAGCGTTTGGACCAAAGCGGGGCCCATTTATTGGTTCAAAATAAATTCTTAACTACCCAAATTTAATAAAATGGTGAATCACACTTATTATACTTTAGGTAGGACCTCTACCTATGCAATATATTTGAAAGTATCATACCAAAATGAACTAAAATTAATTGCAGAAATCTGTAACATCTACTTATTTAAACCAGAGATTTCGCAATTAGTCATCCAACAACACCGATATTTCCTATTGAGTACAAACTATCGTCCCAAACTTACCACATAAAGGCAAGGGACATAAGACAGAAGTAATAACTAGCAGTTAAACTGCAGTTAGCGGCGTAACTGCCTTCGGAACCCTATCGAATGACCCTAATGTTATTGAGATGAACATCCGACACATTCCGGCGGAGTTAGGAAAGATTTGCATCTGTTTCAACGTATAGAATATAGAGGCTAAATTCGTTTTATCAAGCAATTTCAAAAAAATAAGAACGTTCTCAATTCGATCGTATTTTTATCAGTGATAAAAGTAAATAAATAAACCTTAATACAGCCACAGCTGGGCAAAGACCTCAATCATTGAAATCAAGTCTTTGCTACCACTGATGGGTATTGGTGTAAATCTAAATATCTGAGACATCTTACACCAAAAGCATCTGATGCCAAGCTTAGCAAAGCTTGCATTATGTTATGGGTGTCAGACAGTGATACGCATTTCTGAATACATATATAAATAGTTAATGGCACTCGGCCACCAAAAAAACATTAAAGTTTATCATCATAGATGTTCATCCTGGGTGAGGATCGAACCCACGACTTTGGCACTGTAGGCAGTATCACTACCATTTTGCTGACAGAACAGAGAACACAAAAATTGATTGATTTGACAATGACGTGATGTCCACTAGACAAAAGCCTCCATCTTAAGACCAATACAGCCGACATTTTACTCAAATTTAACCTGAGGGTTTTTCTGTTATCTTGGTATTTGATCTTCGTCATTTATCTAGACTCACAGACACGAACTTTGAACGTCTAGACATATCCACTAAGCTTTGAGAATTGCTATGTTTTAGTGATATGCTTTGAAAATCTGAACAAAGCCAAGCTGTGATAAAAGTATGTTATATAAAATGCTATAACTATAATAATGTCTTCGGTTTAACTTCAGTTGCGGTTAAATTTATAAGAAAATATCTTGGTAGCTGACCAAGATCATCAGACCCTTAGTAAGTAAAGCTTATACGAATTGGAACTATGGGTATCAGAGACTGATAAATAGTTAATGAAAATTCCTAAAACATACTGAAATAGATAGCAACAGTCACAGTCACAACAAGTAGAACCAGTTCAAAAAGCTTTAGAATCTTGTCAATCCATCCAATTCACAAATAACTGTTAAAAGCCTCTAATCTTCGTTAACACGAGCCTAACTCCCGATTAGATAAACATTCCAATCCGATCCGATAACGTTGTTTCAGGGGCGGGTTTAACGACCCTTTAACGGTTAGTGGGGATAACTACTGCTTAAGTATGTTGCTTTGATTTGCGAAGTACTAAGTCCTTTTTATAGGACGTGGCTCAAATTGTTACTTCGATGAGGTTAATTTGGCGGCAAAACTGGTAGAAAGGTGCTGATAAATTCGTACATTCGCTTATCATCCTAACAGCGATCATTAGTTGTTTTTATTTTTTTCGAACTACATGAACACGATGCTTGATGTTTCTGTAATGTAGGTACTTTAGTCTGTCAGCGAGTTACGGAGGCTCCTGTCTACTTGTGAGTCCTACGCGGAGGCTCACGGTCTGAAGTATAATACAACCAAAAGCGAATGGATTCTATTTCAGTCAAGGACACTTAACTACACAAACGATCCTGAAAACGCTCTGTGGTACAACACTAAAACGTGTACACTAAACAGTGCGCTGCAACATGCTGGCTCGCAGGTATGCTCGTTCCACTAGGCCTGTCAAAATAACGCTTTTCAAAGCATACTGCCAAACATTTTATACCTGTAACCTGTGGGTTAGTTTTACCCAGCGCGCATACAGCGACCTGCGTGTTCAATACAACAACGCCCTGAGGATACTGCTGGGGCTGCCGTGGCGATGCAGTGCATCCGGCATGTTCGCGGAAGCGCAAGTTGATGGCTTTGCCGCCATCATTAGAAAACGGTGTGCTTCACTCGTTTGCGTGGCAGTACCAGCTTTATCCTGAGGGTTTTTGTTGACAGATGGGATTTACCTATTATTCAAAGGTGGGTGACAATCCACACCACTTAATTGTAATTGTGTTAATTGTATTTGTGTTCTATTTGTGTGCTGTACGTACTAACACTAGTTTTTTAAGGAGCATTGTTACTAACTTTTATGGACCCAGCCTGAAATAAACATTTGAATTTGAATTATTAAGTTATAGATGTTTGATTCGGGTAGTTGGATGTCGTAGGCGTCAGTCCTGAATAAATGGTCTAACCGTGCGCCCGCGTCTTATTTGCTCCCAATTAGTTAGAACACCACAGTGGCGACGAGGATAATAACTTGTTTACGCGTGTGTAATAATTTCGATCGGCAAATTGAGTGAATTTGACGCACAGAAGTGACAGTGGTCTTCCTATGTCGAGAGGTTGGACATGTACTTTAAGGTTAACAAAGTGACAGACGATTTGAAATTACCAACGTTAATCGCGCTAATGGGCGATGAAGCCTATGAGTTGGTCGTCAACCTTGCCGGCCGGAGAAACCGTCAGAATTGACCTACGCGCGAGCCGACAATTTGATGCACCAGCATCTACAACCGACGCCATTTTCGTTGGCAGAGAGGTATCGGCTTCGACAAAAGACTGAGGAGCAGGAGAAGGCGTGGCGGCCTACGTCGCAGAGCTGAAGAGATTAGCTCGAAATTGCAAATTCACAGCTAACTTGAGTGAAAATTTGCGCTACCAATTTATATGTGGACTCATGAGTGACGACATGAGGCAACGGCTGTTTGCGGAGGATGACTCAGTTACTTTTCAACAAGCCGTGAAGTTGGCGAGCTCTTTGGAAGCGGCAGAAAGAGACTCTGCCGTGGTAGAGGGGGCTTCAACATCAACCCCTACGATGGAAGTTCAAGTACGATCAAGTTTACAGCATGATTTAAAAAACCAAGCAAGATCGTTACATAACTTGGTAATATTTCTATTAGAAAACGGATATTTTGCCTGTTTTGTAACATTCGTAAATTGACGCTCTAGCAAATGCTCTAGTCCCTTACGACATCCAACACATCAAACTCAAACTCAACTCAAATATCTTTATTTAAATAGACTTAATCAGTACTTTTAAATAGTCAAAAAATATACTAAACAATAGACATAAATACAATAAAATGAATATATAAATTAACAGTATACAAACCTAATGAGACTCTACCATCGCGTCGGAGAAGTTGATTCTTACTGAGAAGACCCGTCGAGAAACTCAGTAATTACTCTTTTAAACTTGTTGTGATTTTACAATGCGAGATAGAGTACAATTTGTTAGTTGAGAAAAAAAAACTGCTTAAATTCTAACATGAATAAATAGACAGAACAACCTAACAAGTACAGCAAAGCTACATAATATAAAACAATAGGCTGTACCAAATCATTCAAACAATTACAATCTGTCAAACTTCTCGTGATTATACGCTGAAGGTAGCCCAGATCTACACTTTTAAAAGTATAGGAATGACATGATCGGTTGTTTGCGGTTATGTCTGTTAGGCAAGCACCCAGATTAGATAGGTTTAATGACAGGCTATGGTTTCTGATTACAGCTAGTTTATCACATGCTACAATTACAGTGGTAGAGGCGTATTTTAATACCGACTTTGTTTTTTTTTTCACTGCCATGTTCACGCAATGGTAACGATCCTGCTTTTAACGCCAGAGGTCGTAGTTTCGGTCCCCACCCATAACAGACATTCATGTGACGAACATTGGTGTTCGTTGTGTGTCTGTGTGTTATTATCTATTTAAGTAGATATGTATTTAGAAAATAATAATATCAAAAATGCGCCAGACAAAACTCCACTTGTCATGTTCTAGAAGTATGGATAAATATCCCTCTGTTACGAGGTACCAGACAAGGAATCAAGCCAGGGGCGCCTCCCAGCGCAGCCAGACCCGAGTCAAATTAGAAAAGATCATTTCCTGAATTGACCCGACCGGGAATCGAACCCGGGACACTACGGAAATCGTGACAAGAAACCGTGCTACAACGCACCACGCAAATCGTGTCTTCAATATTTAAGTAAGTTTATCAGTCTTTGACACCCATACAAGCCCGTACAAGCTCTGCTCAGTTTGGGGTCAGATCATCTTGGTGTAAATAAAATTGTCCTAGATATTTATCATATTACAATGCTGATAACCTACATAACTATACATAGCAACTATCTCGTAATTAGGTTAGTACAACGCCATTTAACTAAAAATATATTTACTCCTTAATTACCTGCAGTTTGTAATGGCTGTTTTTTTATGTCTGTTTATCATACAAATATTTGCATTCCAAATATAGTTAAATAAAAAACTGGGATGTAACTAATTACGTTATAATTCTTACATTTACGAGTACAAAACGATTAGTACACACCACACTGCACACTGCACTTTTGCATATACGAATTACCTTTTTTCCCATTATCATGTTAATTATTACCTATAAAGGATGGACGACCACCGCAGCAGGCCCTGCCAGAATACCAGCGTTTCTGCCGTGCCTGCACGGCAGGGGCACGTGCTGAGGCAGGGTCCTGGTTGGCCCACTATTTTTTGTTACTCATTAAGGTTCTGTGTTTTGTTTTAATGTTTTTGTACTGTAATTCTGTCACTGTATGGGTCAATAAATGTTTTTTCTGTTTGAAACAAAAGCTAGGTTTGTTCAGAGGAAACCGAAATGTTTATCACATCAGGGACACGCCTACTACATCTATATGAGCGTGAAATTCATCTATACTTACCTACTAATATTATAAAGAGGAAAGATTTGATTGTTTGTTGTTTTTTTGTTTGTATTTGTATTGAGTTGGCCCCGAAACTACTGGACCGTTTTAAAAAACCCTTCACCAATATGAAGCTACATTATCAGGGAGTGACATAGGCTTATGTTCATTATGATTGAACAAAACATTCAGTGAAAAATAATAGTACATGTGAATCAAGTCGGAGAAACGCGGGCGAGATGTGCTGCTTTACCGATGCGACGCCGCGACGTGCAATTACTTTTGACAGAACGAAGTCTATCGAGGCAGCTTACTCGTAACATCATTACCATCATACTCAGAAATAGGATTGACCTTCATTCACCGAATTTTTTAATCAGAAACAGAATAAACGCACAATATATTAAAATAAAAAAAATATGTTCATGTCCTTGAATAGATATTTTAGTTAAATTGGTTAGTCATTTTGGTTACTGCCTTTACAAAAAACACTTACATTGGTCAAAATTCATAAAAGCCGATCGTCGATGTGTCGGTCTAAATGTGCAGTAGATTAAAGAAAGAAAGAAAGAAAATATTAATTATTTTGTAAGACATCGCATTACATAGTACAACAATTTTACATGAACAAAAACACAACAAAACAAATAAAAGAAAATACAATCAGATAGCGAGGTCGCGATGTCCGTAAAATAAATGAATGAAATGTTAGACTGAAAGATCAGCAGAGAACCTACCTAGTGTTCTACACAAAGATAGAAACTAGAAAAATTCGATCTGATCCTGGGACTCAAGCGGAATCCGAACCCGCGACCTTTCACAATCCGGGTGACTGCTCTTCCAACTGAGCTACCGAGGCCGTTGACAGACCTAGCGAATTTATTTACTGTATTTTTGCTTAATTAGTTTGTAACCAGCTGATTTATGATTTTTGATTTTTCCCGTAAATACGTTTATATAAACCAGAGGTGTTATAAAATAAACTTTAATCCCATACAATTAAATTGTGCGATGTTCAACAAAGTCGCAGCTAATTTCAAAACAGTGCCTGCAAAAAACCTAATCGTCGCAAAACAATTTTTATTCGGCTCACAATATTTATTCTCAACTGTAACATTGTGTATCCAAGATGGCAGTGTCCTCCAAGGCGTCGTTCCGAGAACGGAACATCCCTTAATTAAATAACCCTGGCAGGTGGAACACAAGGAAATCTAATATAGCAGATAAGAATTCGTTTGTTTTTACTAACATAGGAAAAAGATCGGCCGCGTGGCCTGATTAGCTGCGAGCTGTTTTAGTTTTGATTTCCACTCAGATTTTCTTTTTGTTTTTGTTATGATGTTGATAATTTTGAATGACATCTCACACAAAGATTATTCTGACCCCAAAACTAAGCACAGCTTGTTACGTAGCGGGTATCAGACACTGTTATACATAATTGAGTATTTCTGAGTTCATACTTAATAACACCCTCGCAAATAATATGTTTGTCACATAAATGTTTGTCACTTATATGTTTGTCACATAAATGTATGTCACATAAATGTTTGTCACATAAATGTTTGTCACATAAATGTTTGTCACATAAATGTTTGTCACTTAAATGTTTGTCACATAAATGTGTGTCACATAAATGTTTGTCACATAAATGTGTGTCACATAAATGTTTGTCACATAAATGTTTGTCACATAAATGTTTGTCACATAAATGTTTGTCAAATAATGTTTGTCACATAAATGTTTGTCACATAATAATTTCACTTCACTTTTTACACTTCTTCTACGAGTATTAAGTAATTAAGTTTAGTTATGACAATTAATACAGTTGCATATGTCAATAGTTTTTACTGCTGTTTTTAAGCTTACATATTTGGCTTTTTTACTAAAGTTCATTTCACCATCTGATAATACACTTGGCTGTATAATTATTTATAACCACCAATTATTATGAATATCACATTATAATTATTACAAGAAAACCTGTCTTAAGTGCACAGCAATAATATCGACACTTCAAGACACTAGACTTAAATAGCACAAACAACTACAAAATCAACAAAACGAACTAACGAAACAACCCAACTCGCCGTGAACATTTTAATGCGATTTCGAGGCGTTCGTAAATGTAATAAAAATAGCATTCGAATTGCTCAGAATTTCACAAAAATAAATTGTCTTTCAATTTTATGGCATCCTGATTTAAGGGTACTCAAAGTTCTCGTCCTATTGTCGAGGCGTCGGGCCGAATCGAATACCCTAAGAAATTCTGTTTTTTCCTTGTAAAAGTAAGATTTTTTGATGATTCCGTAGGCGGTTTCTGCGAAGCGCAAATTAATTATCCTTCTTCTTTTTATAAAACGTTTAATTAGGAGATACTTCAACGGTTCTTATAGAATTAATCTTTTTGTTTTAGTATCTTTTTATATTGGTGGTGATAAAGGCTTGACGGTTAAACGGTTTTATTGTTATTAATCTAAAGGCACTTTGACTGCCTCAAGCAATTACAGACGAAGTAGAAACCCTTTGGTAGGTAAGTAGGTACTTGTTTTTGCTGATATCTGCATATCACTTTCACCTTTTTGATTTCTCCCGGAATTCCATTTTATACCTCGTTAATAACTCAATTTTACCGGACATATTTTACTCCTTTAAAACTTGTAAACAGTGAAAATAAACTTTATCTGGTAACGTTAGTATGTAAGCGCTAAACACGTGAAGGTATTTTAAGTCGAAAACACCCTGTCATTTTTGAGTTAGAACATGCATTTAAAAATGCAAAAGACAACACTTTGAAATCAAGCAATACCACCACACGGTATTCAGTATGATAGTATATTTTATATCGAGGGACTAAACGAAGCCATAATATACCAGAGGTGGTTTGACAATGAAAACGAGGGTATATTAAGTTGGCGTTTAGTTTCGAGGTGCAAACTGTACTTTTCACTCTGAGTGCGATAAAAATAGTCAATTTAGTACAAAACATTCAATAAATATTACCTAATAAAACAAAAATCACAAATGTTTCTTATTCCTCCAGTCCATATAACTTTCGTAAGTTTTTAGGTAAATCTTTCGCAATTTTGGCAGCAAAAGATTATCTATTATAGTATGTCTTTTGCTTTTTGCTCGACGTCAAACTCTTCACTGTCACAGGACATTCTTAAAAAACTTATTTAAAACTGGACAAATTCACACTCAACAAAAATTTACGCGGTCAATTTTTTCTTCTAAACCAGTCTCAGATTAACAATTTCAAACACATGGCGCCACCTTCTTTGCGGACAAACCATGGAACTAAAACTCTCAACATTTTCGCAATGAAGATGGTCCGTCCACACCCCACAGATAATAGTATATTTACTGGCTGTTTGAGTTTGTCTATGTCACATGAAGGAAATTAAAAAACTAATTACTTTTTACTCCCTAGAGACTAAAGTGGTCACTTTAGTCCCGCTTCGTAGGGCTATATTCGCGTACTTAGAAGTGAAAAAATACAAATTAAGTCTAAAACTAAAAATAGCCGCACATAATAATACAGAGAGTTTTGATGTCACTGGTTTTCACTAACATTCAGTACACTGTTAAAAATACCACGATGTATTGGCTGTAAAGGCAACAGAGCGTGAACAAACAGATAAAATTAAGGTTCAGCATGTATGCAATGTGATACAAAATATTCAAAATGGTTTTTCATAACTGATTGGGTTTAGATAGATGGGTTGACAACTGCAAAAGCCCGGTCAGAATATGCTGGCTGGACTCAGCAACGTTGCTGAGTATTGCCTTGAAGCGGAAAACTATATGGTACTAACTACAAATAAGGTCTGACACTCAATACTTACATGGAATAAATTACAGCAATGTCATTAAAATCCCATCAAATTATCTCATTTACGTGTTTACCTCAAGAGATTACGTGTCCAAAATGAAGCACTCTACGTTAATCATAATATACGCCCTCACTGCCTATCATAGTTAACTACACTGACGAGCAAAAGGAAGTAGTCTGACAAATTATAATATTTCATATTTAGGGAAGAATGCGAAAAATTTCGTCATTACACATTTTGGGACCAGTATATTAAATACTGTCCATCAGCGGCTTCGCCCGCTTAGACTGTCATTCCCGTCAAAATATAGCCAAAATAAAAAAAAGCTTACTTAAATTTAAGTGTTAGAATTGGTAGGTAAATGTTTACCAAATTTTGTTACCCTACTGAAACGTATCCATTTATTTAAGTTAACGTTGGCCAAATAAAGCAATTACTGACACCGAAATATGTATATATAACACACATTTAGTTGTTGTTTAACATAACGTTTACTTATTATTATTTTTTATCTAAATAGGTATGACCATTTTGTTAGCTATAATATATAAAATATCAGCATCTAAAAAAAGTTTGCTTTTTAAAGAAGTAAAGGTTGCCCATATTTGATTTAGTTATTATTATTTATTTGACAAATATATTAAATAGGGGTTCCTATACAAAGCTTTCCGATACAGTAAACTTATGGTTTATAATATGGAGCCCCGTGCTAATTACTGCCGATAAGGCCTGCTATATTTACGAGTAGGTGCTTTTGTATATTTCTCACCAATATTAACCTTAAATAGTTGTAACTCAAAATTTGAAATATCACCTCAATCAAACGTAAATGTAATTGAGAGATTTCGCGGAGTTTTGAATTTATATATATATATATCTACGGAGTAACGAATTATTTCGGGTTAGTTCAGCCGCGAGGATAACCATATTTGGCTCGAAAACAAACATTTTAATGCAAGCATTGTACTTTATTTGGGTAACGTTGCCGCGTAAATTGGGTATGAAAAATTTAGTGAACATTTACTAATTTTGGCTTACGGTTACATTTTAAAGTTGACACATCACTTTTTCAGATAAAAGTTCAATCTTATTTGTGATGTTAATTTACTAACTATTTTAGATATTCAACATTTGGTAGACTATTATTTTTCTGTGTCACTAGTATTTTTTTGGTGTAACTTATAATGTTAAGGGTAAATATATTAGGTTCACAAAACGTATTTTGGTAAACGAAATATTTGTACCCAAAAATAAATAGCCTGTCACTTCCTCATAATGTAGCTATATATTGGTTAAAGATTTTTTAAAATCAGTCAGTTATTTAGCTAGAGACATTGCCAGGCTAAGTGTTCTTTATCGCTTCTACAATGGGGAATGCTCTGACGAGTTATTCCAGCTTATTCCACCCTCACTTTTTCACTCCCGTACCACGCGTGCTGGACTACGCTGTCACCTACACACAATTCAACATTTGTTAGCCCGAACTAAACGGTTCGGTGACTCGTTTCTTTGTCGTACCATCCAGACGTTGAACGCTCTCCACATTCCAGCACATGTGTTTCCTTCCTCTTATAATCCCGGGTTCTTCAAGCGGGGCGTGAAAGAGCATTTCTGCAGGCCTTCAAGGTGAGGATGGCCAGTGGCCAGTGATTCGTTTGATTGACTGGGCTTGTCAACCTCATATCTGGACCTCACGACCGCTTTCCATCAGGTAGAGTGAGGTCACCTTGACAGGAAATATAAAAAAAAGTCCAGTAGTTTCGGAGCCTCTTCAATACAAACAAACAAAATAACAAAAAAACTGTCCTATTTATAATATTAGTATAGATTATTTGAATAACAGACGTAACAACTTATCTTAAAAGTATATTTGTATATCCTTACATAGAGGTAAAGTTTTTCAGTATATAGCTTCGGAAGCCATCTTAAATAGTGCTGGTAATATTTTTAGTATTCTTCTATTTTTAGAAGTTAAGTACCTGAGATAATTCAGGAATATATATTTCACGTGGGGACTGATTAGGTTTGCACGTCAGTGTAAGTGGATTACCTGCCATTAGCGAATGTCAAAGGGAGGAAGGTGAAGTTTTACTAATTCTGTTTTCTGTGAAGATTATACAGTCGACTTTTGTAAAGGTAGTTTAAGTTACCTGACAGTAAAAACCGTAAATTGTTTAGAAATTTCATTTGATTACCACTCTTCATTTTCTATTATATATTTTTTTTAGGTAGTATGTTCTACGCGACGATCCCAATTACAGAATGTCCCAGAAAATACGTGAATGTCAAACGGGAGCCTAGGTAGGTACATCACCAGGTAAAAGCCTATTATATATATTTATCAGTTTCTGTTTTTGTAGCGTTTAGGTAAATGCTTCTGGTACAGCGAGGATTCACTTAATAATACATTAAAGAATCGCGTAGTTACCTATGTACTTACCTCAACTATTTGGGATGGCCCAATTAGTTGAAGTACATACTTACATGATTTTTTGAAGTACCCTAACTTACTTTTTGGTCACTATGATCAAGAAGTAAGTTACTTTTTATCCAGGTTTCAGAAATTCTTACAAAAAAACATGTTGAACGCTACCAAAAATCACTAAACATACATGGGTGTTATTAGGGTAGCCCTAGTGATGTTCTGCATCAGGACCTTAGCTTGGCATTGTTTTTGGGACAGCCGTGTGTATTTTCGTATTTTATTATTGTTGTTATTCAGTGGTTCTTAACTTCTGTCCCCAAGCTTATTCAGTAACCAGCCACTAACTACTCAATCGGATAGTGCCTCTCGATACTGTCACGTTTTATTATAAGCAGGGTTTAAAAATAAAACGATCGAAATATAATTATTATTTTAAAGAATTTAATTAAGTTTAAAGTACTCAGAGCGTGGGTCTGGTGTTAGCTCCTTAGTCCGGCAACTTAAAACACTAATTAGCACTCCCCTTAACTAGCCGGTGAGCAGCTGCCGCAGATTAGCTGTCTTCCTGACGTCTCTGGTTCCAATACCGTCCAACTTTCCAATAACGTCCGACTTTCCAATAACGTCTGACTTTCGTTCTTCGGCGGGACGATTGGTACGGAATGTCAAGGGCAAGGGTGATCCTGTCGATTAAGACAATCGATTAATACACGCGCAAGTATTGTCTGGGGTAGCCCCTAGTTTCTTCAGAAGCTTGAAGCGTTACAAATATAGCAGGCAAAGCTAGGTGAGACCACTAGTAAGTCAAGGGGAAGCATCTAATTCCCTGCGTTAATCTGGTTAAAGGGATGGATATGGCACTTACAGGTATATTATTAACTTATTCTTTAAGCAGATACGGAAAACAAACAAGCTAGTGGCCATCCTATATCTTTTACGCATTTTTTAACACCATACCTACGAAGGTGATTGCGTTTCAAATAGTAAGTAAGTCTTTCAGTAATTAAGTAGATGCATATTTACTGAGCATAGTAATAATCCCCTTAAATATTAATTAACAGCTTATGTACTCATTTTAACACTTCTATAATAATAAGAAAATGAAACCCTAAGTTACATAATTAGGTATAACACTCGTAGGCAGACTGGCATTAACCTAAAACTAAATAAATAAATTCGTGCACAACTTACCCAGTATGGGAAAATTATCACTTAATTAACACAGAGGTAACAAACGTTTAAGTGAAGATGCAATCGATCAAGCAACGATTTGCTGGTTCACAATTATTAAGAATGTATCTAACGCAGCTGTCGCACACTGAGGTTAATAATCAATGCGGCTGCGTCGCTTACCGATCTACGCTCCCGGCTCGATAGTCACACGCTTACATAATCATAGGTAACTGGTTTGCGAGTCGGGAACAAGATTCACTCCAACAAATATGATTTACGCTGCCCTTATTCTAGTTATTAGGTATTTCGCTGTTTGTTTTTAGCATTAAGTTAAGTTATTTTATTACTTTACTGTAGGTATATAATTTTATTGTTAAGTGTATTATAGTTATAAGATTAGTTTTATTTATATTTGGGTGAGAATTATTAAATATAAGTAACCTGCGTTACAATACTCGTACCTACATGCACGTATCAGCTGTTGTTGCAGCCAAACTAAACACCGCACTGTAATTTGCTTAGCAAATACGAGTACACTTCAAGACTAGTGCGGAGTGCTATTGCCTCGCGGTAAGACATGTTATTTGGTTATTAGTCCACAGATTACTTATGAGTTACTAACGTAACAGATAAATCACATCAATAGAAAAATGGCATTTTTTAAATAGTAAGTGCGGGCTGTCATGTGTCATTGAATCGCAAGATTCGCATACAAATGCTCTTCGCGGCTGTTGGCAATCAACTGCCAAATGGTAATTCAAGTTCCCGACAGCTGGTAGGTAATTTTCACGCGCAAGTTCGTGAAGTGACAGGGGCCTTTTTACTATCGTGGGGAAATCCTCATGGATACCTCGCCACCCGGGGGAACAACGATGTTATGTCCGACTTCTACCGACTAAAACCCCGCGGCAACACTTGGGGGGTCCCTATACAGTTTCCCCATGCCTCGCCGCCAGTGATCCCCGTATTAGGGACCCCTCCAACCGACCCCCCAATGAAGGGGGGAGGCCACGGTAGCACCTAGAGCACACAGTTATTTCCATCGTCACGGTGAAAGCCGTGCATTGCGGGCAAAAGCACCCTCGTACTCAAGCCCGCTGGCTCCCACCATACGCGGACCCAACTAGGTCCGCAACCACGATCCACCTAAAAGATGGATCCACTGCCGCATCTGGCGGTGCGGCCCCGCCGAGCTGCGGTGCAAAGGGGGGGCCAGCCCCGGATTACTGACCCCCTCCAAACGGTTGTGCACCGCGGACTCCACCTTGCGCCCTAAGGCGCTGCGCCCGTGGGCTGGTAGTGGTAGGCAGGCAGGCATCATACAGCAGGCAGTGGGTGGGTGGGAAGTCCACCGCACTGCCACGCCAGAGCCCTCTTATCTTCCCGTTGGTTCCACCTGCCACCAGTACTAAGCCCCCCCTCCCCCTCACCCGCTACGACAAGGCGAAGGCTCATGGGGGGGAAGTGATAGGGGCCTGCCCTAACTAATACTACATGATGCCTTATAATATGAAGATTATTATTCTTATTTAACAGTCTTCCAGTATGTCTACCATGAGTTTCTGTCACGTATACTACGTAAGTTGACTTCCAAAATTTGTATGCCACTTTTGCTTCTATTCGTAATCATTAGGGGCGCGCTGTACTGAAATCCCATACAAAAACATCAACGCGGACGCTGGCGGCTGTCATTGGTGTAAACTCATGGTGGCATACCGAAATGAAACATTATTTGCTCTGTGATAACCATCTATTTCTACATTATAACAAAACAGTGACCGATGTAACACCATACTATAATATTTTTCATTTGCGATAAAACGATACTAAATGTAAAAATAAAACATTTTTAGAATTCGTGTCTGTTTAACATGCCAGGATCACGTGCAAACTATGTACTTGTTTTTGTTTTATTTCTACACGTACCTACACTGCTGTTACCCATTTTGCAATAGTATCGTAAAGGTTGACCTGCCGACCTCCTTACTCTACTTTTGGACAAGGCAAGTTTTAAAAGCTAAGTCCTCGCAGCGAAGTCGCAGGCAACAGCTTGTTCTCAATAAATTACTGCAAGTACCCAACCATTTTAGATCACCCGGTCTGCATGCTTGCTTGCCAACGAATATAACTTAATGCAGCATTTCTTGAAGAAAACAGTTTTAGCTAGACTCTAGCTATTAGACAGACATCGGGACGGTATTGGCTTTAGTTGCACCCCGGAGCGAGCTAAATTCGCCTGAAATTTACTTGGCAAATACCAGGGACATAGATCGACATATAAAACACATGTGTAATACACCTGTACGACCAACAAGCATGACCCTTTGAAGCTCACTATCACGATTTTGTTATGAAAACTACATTGTACAGTTGATTTTTAAAGAGTATACTAGATTTGGTAACTGGGCCAAATCATAATAGTATATTTTATATGGAGAGACTAAACGAAGCCATAATATACCAGAGTCAATAAAACCGAGGGTATATTAAGTTCGCATTTAGTCTCCAGATGCAAACTGTACTTTTCACTTTGAGTGCGAGTAAAATAGTCAATTTAGTACAAAACTTTTAATAAATAGGTATGACTTAATAAAAAAAAAATCACATAAATTTTTTTATTCCTCCAGTCCATACAACTTTCGTAAGTTTTTAGGTAAATCTTCCGCTACTTTGGCGGCAAAAGATTATCTATTATGTCTTTTGCTCTTTGCTCGACGTCAAACTCTTCACTGTCACGGGACATTCTTAATAAATTTATTTAAAACCGAACAAATTTACTCTTCACAAAAATACTGAAATTTACGCGGTCAGTTTTTTCTTCTGAACCAGTCACAGATTAACAATTTAAAACACATGGCGCCACCTTATTTGCGGACAAACCATGGAACTAAAACTCTCAACATTGTCGCAATGAAGATGCTCCGTCCACACTCCACAGATAATAGTTTATTTACTGGCTGTTTGAGTTTGTCTATGTCAGGAAACTAATTACTTTACCGCTTCGTAGGGCTATATTGGCGTACTTTTAGAGCACGAGAAGTGAAAATTAATAAATAATCCTTATCTGTGGAGTCAAATAACACTAGAATACAATCCTCCTCAATTATATACAAAAGGTTTCTTTGTTAAATTACGAATAAGAATTTAAGCTCATCGAGTAAACTACGATATTTGAGCTCAGAAATTAATGTGTTTGCCATTTTTAGTTTCATTTCTAATCACTAGAGGGGCTCTACCTAAACAAAAAACAATACGCGGACGCTCGGCTCAGTGGGAACCTCGACTGATTCGCATCGTTCTCCAATGAGGGCCCTTTGGATTTGTTAGGGTCCTAACTGGGGACTATCAGAATAGAAGTAATATGTATAAAATAACCTAATTTTTTAACAGCAAAACTCGGAGTAAGTGTAGCAGAGTATTGTACTTTCTATTGATACGCAAAGCACTATTTACTCGCGTCGCCTATTTAGTTTTTTGTCTGTGACAAATACCCAGCAAGATACCGCTTACAAGGGGACATTAGTTCTCTTCGAAAACTATCGGCAAGTAGACAATTTATGCTCACTGTACTAGTTCACCTTCAATAGTTCGGTTTGGACTAAGATTGCGGTGAGGTCGCCTTTGTCGGAGGAAATTGGAAATCATTGTTTATGTGTTCCGGCCGGAGGGTCTAATGAAACCGATGTTCGGTTCAGTATCAATATTGGGCACTAATTAACGTAGCTGTATTAGGAGTTGGAAAAAACGGAGGGGAATTATTGCTTGGATTTAAACAGAATCGTTAGGTTATGGGATATTTTATAAGTTAAACGCCCAAATTCAAAAACATACATGTATTTCTACTGACATGTGACAGCAGCATGTGGCACAGCAGCAACTTGAAGAGTACCTACTCATCTTTGAATAACGATTCTGAATTCGGGGAAAAAGGATGGAGGTGTAGGTTAGTTTGGAAATATAAATTAATTGTTCGATGTCCTCATCGAACCTTATCGATTACTACTGATAGATAGGCATCTATCAGTAGGAATCGTAATCAGCAGGACCTGTTCTCTACAGGTAATGAGCACAGTTGAAGACTCACGATGTGCTCGTATCATCACAAATAGCTGTGTGTGAAATAAATACCGGGTGAGGTGAGGGTAAAAGACTAACAAAAACGATATGGCATACCTAATCACCACCATGTACAGAGGCGTTCACATCAACCTTTACAAAACTATTGCAAAATGGGTCTTATGACGGCCACATAAGGTGCCCCTATGTAAAGGTTGATGTGAACGCCTCTGTACCTTTTATTTCGAGTTTCAGATTTTCGACAATGTTGCAAGTGCCATGATCACGGAGTAACTGGAGATCTTGAGGTGAGTTGTAATTGGCTGACATACGAGTACAGACTTATCCATACGCTTGAACCAATTGGAAAATACATGTGACCACTCTTCTTTAGACACCTGAGAAATCTCGAAATTATAGGCAGCCAGTGCATCTTCTTTGCTTACAAACCTCTTCCCCTTTAGTTTTTCTTTAATTTTTGGAATTGGATTGACACATTTTTTGAGTTAAAAAAGTCAAGTGTTCTGGCAGAAGTGTGAGGCGCTGCATTGTCGTGGTGCCAGAGAAGGTGCTGGATTTCTGGATTCGGTCGTTTGTCACACCAAGCTGATATTATTGTTAGAGAACAAACTGTCACATACCATTCAGAGTTCACCGTTCTTCGATCCTCTAGCACTACAGTAGCAATATGACCCGTTTTGCAGAAAAACGAGGCGACCATTTGTTTCTGTGTGCTTCGTGCACGGCGATATTTCGTTGGAGTTGGTTCATCTTTAAAACACCATACAGTCGACTGTCGATTTGTTTCGGGATCATAGTTATATAGCCATGTTTCGTCACCAGTCTGTATATCATACACGTTTTTTTTTCTCGCCACCAATACCAATCCACCCGACGGTCTTTCTGCTCATCGGTAAGTTTGTGCGGCACCCATCTCGATCAACGTTTACGGAAAGAAAGATGGTCGTGAATTATGGTTTTCTTGTGTGACCGTTGTTGGCGGCCGACCTGTCTTCGCTTCATCTTCGAGACGTACCCGTCTTTTAAATTCAGCAAACCAATTAAACACTGTTGCTCGTGAACAAGCAGACTCACCAAAAGTAGTAGCCAAAAGTTCAAAACATTCTTGAATCTTTAAACCTTTTTAATAGTCATATAAATCATAGCGCGAAAATCACGTCGAGCTCAGTCGACGTGATTTCCATCCATTTGCTGCAAGCGAATTCCCGCCAGAACCTGGAAAAACTTATGGTCATTCAAATAAAAAAAAAATTGTGTTCTATTATTAAATATATCAATAAACAACCAGCCTATAAGATGGTGTATAACTTGCCAGTGTCAATCAAATGAGTAAAGAGTATCTAACTTCTTTTGGCATGCCCCGTACTTTTAATAAAATAATTACTTGTAATAAAATTTTTTTTTTTAGTTTATGAGTACCTATCTAATTTCTTTTGGCATGCCCCTCGTATGTAGTGGCGTTGTGCCGAGATTATCTGAGGGTTATGAAACTTAATTTACTAATTTGGACCCGATTCTTACAAATGTTCCGCGATGGCCGATTTCTGCTTGCCGTTGTTTTTGACCGCCTTTATGTGTTCTTTCATTCGGCACGCTACAGTGCGTTTAGTTTGGCTAATGTAGGTACAGTCAACAGCAGAAGTAAGTGATAATTTAACGTGCTAAAATTGATGATTAAACGAATACTATAAAGCTTATTCAACTAGTAAGAATATAAAAGTGATATTTCATTAATTGTAATGGTTCTGATAAATTTTTAAGTAGTTTCCATTCATAAAAACCAACTGGAACTTTGTTCAATCATCATCTACTTTTGCTGTTGCCTGTACGAACTACCACATCTGCTATTAATCTTGTAGACACCCGGTTTCTCTGAAGAAAAACTGTCTTTAGGAGATCGTAGACATTGGTCCACTTTTCTTAGGGGAACTAAGACAGTATTTATTGAAAACTTATTAAGACCATTTGCGTTTATTTTTGTCCAGCAGGCAGCCCTAACAGGTCAGCGCCTAAAACCCATTAGGTAGAGCCACAATAGAGTAGAGTTGACAGAACTTGCAAAAGTGATTGCAATCCGCAGTGGGTGCACACTGCACCCGCACAACAATGGCCAAGTTCCACAATTTGTAGCCATCCAAATATGGTATCTATTCCAGAACTATTCTGCCTTAAATTGTGTCTTGTCTAGGCCCTCCCTTGGTATATTAGTCTTTGCAGACCCCAACTTGTATTAAATCTATAGTGTTTCAGTATTAGAGCGCCTATTTCCATGAAAATAATTTGCTAAAACATAATCTGGCCTATATATCATGGTCAATAGGTAGGGGCTTGTGTGTTTGTGGAATGGTAGATGTCATGTTTTCAGAGCCGAATGTTGTTGGTTCAATTCCCACCCTTAAAAACATTACTGTCAACTCATCTTGGTCAGAGAAAAGATGTGCCCGCTCGATATTTCTTTCTTTTATTAATTTATACCTAAACACAAAATACTCCTCCTAAAAAGTTAGCAAATTAGAAGTTGCAATTATCCTTAGATAGGTACTTTGTGCAGTATGAAAACGTCCATGTCGTGAATGTATGTTTGTAATGACACTCAAACCATATTAAACGAGCTATAACCATCCCTGCCGAAACGCCAACGGTCATTCAAATAAATCTAAACGAATAGGATTCAAAAATGGTATACTATCTGTTATAGGCAATAAAGCCGAAAATCAAACATGGTAAATCAAATTTTGATTTGAAATGGTGCATGCATAACAATCGTATCACGCTGCGCCGCGCGTTGAATAAACAAGGGACAACTTCACTGATCCGTCCCGTACTACGGGATTATGAAAATACGCTAGTTAATACGTAAGTCATCAACAAATGTACTTTCTAAATCATTAAATTTATTTAATATTTTTGATCAACCAACTGGAATCACTGCGTCATCAGCTACCTGCTTGGATAATATTTATTTGAAAATTTTTATAAAGAGAAATCAATAATTAATTGTATAAAATCAGACCATTGTGGTCTGTTAACCAAATTTGAGCACCGTCATGTCCCTCAATCGGTGGATATTATTTTTAGACCAGTTACTCAGAAACGTATAGAGAAATTTAAAACTAATATAAACAATCAACATAAGTCTATATGAATAAAATATATTTTTTACTTTACTTTACTTTACTGTCCCACTACTGGGAAAGGGCCTCCACATCATTAAAATCAAGTCATCATCATTCGCAGCCACAAGACGTCAACTGCTGAACAAAGGCCTCCACCAACGATTTACAAAGCGACCTGTTGCAGGTAGTCTGCATTAGGCCACTTTTATCAGGTCGTCCGTCCACTCAGCAGGCGGGTATCCCACGCTGCGCCTGCCCTGAAACGTCCTCCAGACTAGAACTTTCCTGCTCCAACGGTCATCAGTTCTGAGCGTTATGTGCCCTGCCCACTGCCACTTCAACTCACTTATCCGCTGGGCTACGTCGGTCACCTTCGTTCTTCTATGGATTTCCTTATTTCGATCTCTTAGCGAAACACCAAGCATAGCTTTCTCTATAACTGCTGAGTGAAATCAAGTTATCGCTAGACTTTATGGGCATAATATGCGTATTCATCGCGCTTACCAATACGATTTGCTGATTACGAACCTTTTTTTTTTTGCGTGAGGAAATGCATTTAGGCATTCCCAAGGCCCTGGGTTCGGGACACCCACCTTTTTTTTTTTTTTTTGCGGGGGAAAAAATGCATTACGCACTATCCCGCTGCCTGGGTGGGGCAGCGGGGGAGTGTGGAACTCTTCGTCACTGAAGGTGACGGCATACCCACTGAAAAGACCCCCGGTATACCTCATCGCCTTGACGGGACGACATGGTGCCTAGTTCGGATTACCATGCCGTCCCTGGCGGACGGCCCAGCCTTCACGCCGGGCCTCCTCACGCAGCAGGGGCGTCCCGGTATACGGGGACACCCCCAGACAGGAGCACCGTGCAATGGGGTGAAAGCCCCCCGACTTTCACCCCGGTGCTGTGGGTTCGGGACACCTGGGATATGTGGGACTCGGAACTCCTGGGAAAACAGAGACCCCTACCCACTAAAACCTGACGGTGGTCATCTTCGGCGCAGAATGGAAGGGACCCGGGATCCCCAACGAGGGAGAGACTCCTCGCAGGACCTTTCGGCGCGCAAGGCCGCCTGGCAGCCAGCCTCGGGAGGAGCAAGCTCAACTCCAGTGCACAATAACACAAACCACTGTGTTCGAAGACACGCGTTAGCGTCTTCTTCGGGATCGCAAACCGAAACACACGCTTCGCGAGCCCAATGGGCCAAGTTCCTAATAATCCGAAAACATACTTTCCCGAATGGAGATTTAAACGCAAACCATCGGCTACATAGATGCTATAGTTAGTTTAAAGGTAATTAAATTCAATAATAATAAACTTGTTGAGAATTTTTAATTTTTATCAAGTTAATGCACAACGTGATTTAATTCCTATTAACGACTGTTCTGCGAAACTACTTTCCCAACTAGAAAATCATGTCGTAATAAAGTCAGCAGCACGTTTTTATTTCAGCTGTTGGTGGTGAGACGGATCTTTAAAATGTCGGGTAAACGATCTGTGCACGTTCTCTCAACGCGATTTGGGCGCACTTCTCTCTGCTTTAAATGCAGTAAATATCGTAAGATCGAATGAATATAAAGTAATCGCAACTAGAATATTACTAGTAGGTACCATAATGGACATCAGTATGCCTTTATTCTACACATCTGCTTTTTCCAAGCCGGTCGAACCTCTTTTATTCGACTTATTTAAAGTAATATAGCAGTGTGGAAGCAATCACTCGACTTTTTAATCGTGTTTCATTTATTTTTAAATTTATGTCAGTAAAAAGTGTAGGAATTTAATAAATAAGTAGGTACTTATTTTGCGATACGTATTATACCATACAATTTTACAGTCAACTGAAAATAGGTATTCGTGACCTGTTAAAGTTAGCATATAGGTCTGACTTCCTAAGTGGAATTAAATTTTTCGTACCTAGCATTGTCGGTAATATTTCAATACCACAATTAATATTAATTTAATAGTTGAAATTGATTCGCCATCAATAGCAAGTATAGCAACTTATTTATCATCACGGAGCATTCACTCTGCTGTCAGCTGAAAAATATAAATGACGTTTCCACTCCACGACTCCTAGGTACGCCATCACAGATAGGTAGTTTAGGGTCACTTAGCGAAAATTTTTCAATATTAATAACAACATACTTACTATTATTTAATATTACTGGGGAATGTGGAGTGATTTATATAGGTACATAAACAAAGTGATTTTTGTTTACCTACTTAAATGGTATACCTAAGTATTCAAACGAGTACCTAGACAATAAGTCGCTGAAACGAGCAGAAAATAAATAAATAACACCCCTCTGTTTGCGACGGTGGTTAAAAACTGCCTACCATCTATCTAACATAAAAATTATCTTACGTAAATTGATAGTACTTCATTGAATTAGGTTTATTGATTGGTCGGTAGGTACCTACGTGTAAGTTCATAGATACAATATTTCAGGTATCATTTCGCCTTATTTTTTGTAGGTGATAATATAAAATGGTAGTCTACTTGGATGTAGATAAATTCATATCAAAAGATGACGTGTAGCAACATAAGAAAGCACAATGGTCTTGAAACACATTTTTAATAATGCAGAAATGTTACACGTCATGTCACTTTGTTATTGAAAATGGATTTTCATTTTTCTGATGCCCGAATTGCTCAGAATTTAATTTATTATCAGTATTATTACTATCCAAGCGACGAATGTTATTATTGCAACTAGGATTAATACAAAACAAATTGTAAGTATCTGTTTATTTTTGATAAGTGTAGTCAAATTCACTCACAAAGTGTTCTAAATTATTATTCATGTCCGATGGTTTTTCTTGACCTGCATATATTCTTGACCGACTACTAGTGGTGACAGTGTCAGCATTTCTAGTGTTTTACACAATAATTGCCAAAATTGAAGTTATAAGCTATTATACATCGCATCTTTCCTACTATAGGGGTCCATCTCAAAATTTTGAGATTTCGAGTTTTAATAATATATGGGCACAAAATTAACACGTCTACACGATTCTCTTGACAGAAAGAGTCAGAGCATACTGTTGAGCCGCGAAAACTACACACATCAAAAGTGTCTAGGGATCAAGCATTTTTATGCGGATTTCTTGAGATTGAGATGTGGCTTTGTAATAAATTTATGGTTTTATAAATTTAAATGGATCCTTTTTGGTGCATTTCATAATTTTAAACAGGAACTGTCAATCAAATTCGAGTAAAAGATGAAAATCAGCTGTCAATATTTTCCCTATAAAAACATACAACGCATTGAAGACATTATTAGTGCTACTGTTTCCCTACTACTGATTAAAACCAACGTTATTATGGAGCGGCGACGTCATTTAAGCAGGGAAGAAATGCTCAGAGCCGTGGGAATGATAGAAGCTGGTTCCCGGCAACGTACTGTGGCTTTAGCTCTGAATACAAGTCAGAGTGTTATCAGTCGACTTTGGACACGTTACCGAAGCACTGGTACCGTGGCTGAGCGCCATGGAGGACGGTATCGCTGCACCACACGGAGACAAGACCGATACATTCAAATCACAACTCGAAGAGCTCCAACAATAACCGCCATGATGTTAGCCGTGAGGCTTCATCACTCTTCAGGGAACTTAATTAGCGACCAAACAGTCAGAAACCGCTTGCATGAAGTGAACCTTCATTCCCGAAGACCGCTAAGGGTACCACCTATAGCAATGCACGATCGTAGGATTCGATATCAATGGGCTCTTGAACACAGAAATTGGGCAGAAGAACAATGGCGTTTCGTGTGCTTTTCTGATGAGTCTCGTTTTGGTATGAGACCGGATACAAGACGTATACGACACTGGAGAACCCCTGGACGCCAACAGCGATTAAAATCCTGCCAGGAAGTCCATCCTTATAGTGGTGGAACCATCATGGTATGGGCGGGTATTTGGATTGGCGGAAGAACTGAGTTGATTTGGATCAGAGGCAACCTCAACGCTCAAATTTATGCTGAGACGATTGTATCAGACGTCATCGTTCCTCTACAAGTGCAAATCGGTCCCTTATTTCAGTTAATGCATGATAATGCACGACCGCACACCGCAAGAGTTGTAAGACAGACTCTCGCCGCAGCTAACATCAATGTCCTGCCCTGGCCTGCTCAGTCGCCAGACTTGAACCCGATTGAGCATGCATGGGATATGCTACAGAGAAGAGCTCTGCCGAATATGGAGGGTATCCAGTCGCAAGAAGACCTTTTTTTGTTGTTGCAACGAACATGGGCGGCCATTCCACAGCGTGATTTGGATGAACTCATTTTGAGTATGCCAAACCGATGTTCTTGTGTTGTCAGTGTTCGCGGTAGAAACACGGATTATTAATTGTTTAAGTTACCCAATAAAATTTTAAAGAAAAATGTTATTTCAGTCTTTTTTTCGAACTTTAATGTTAGTGGTTCAAATGCCAAAAATCCCTTTATTAGGAAAATGGCAAATTTCTTTATTAATGCAAAGGTGACTTGGTTTATCGTTACTGTAGACAAACGAAAACACTTTATTTGATGAATCCTTAAAGAAAATTTTAATTAATATCAATCAGGAGAAAAGTTATTGCAAAAATATATGTTGATCCCTAGACACTTTTGATGTGTGTATTTGTGTCTCTTTCACATTTCCGAGTGAAGCGTCTCAGTTTCCGCGATACAAGGAGCAATTTAGTGTCGTGCCTGTAGTTGAGGAAGGAGGACCGCTCGCGCAGCCGTTCAATTGTGTTTAATTTTAAATAAGTAAAGTTTAATTTGTTTATGACCGATATTGTGAAAATACAGGGGCTCAAAAATCTTTAAACGCGTTTCCCCAACAATCATGTTTTTCGAATTGTGCCCCTATAGTATGAAAGCTGCGATACTGGCAAACCGTCAATGTTTATAAGCAGAGTTACAACATCAGAATTGCAATCAATAATTTCTAAGCATAGTTGCAAAGGTTCTGTTAATCCGTTGTATTGGTTAATCTTTGATGTTTTCGTTTTTAAAATAGTACGAGGATCTTTTGGCAATAAAGTAGGAATACTTAATTGACAATTGTTTCTTAAGGCATAATGATAAATGTTGATTGAAGTGACCACGCTTCAAAATTAGACCGAAACTCGTAGTTTAAAAAAATATTGTCTTCAAACTCTGATCCGTCCGTCATTATCACTTCTATCACAATATTCAGAATTGTTACCAGAATCCGAGTTTTGATCTGCCGAGACATTTTTGGAATGAGAACACACTTAACTAGTAGACGGTTCACAATTTCATGATCAGTACAAGCGTGAATATATCCTACGGAACCCTCACTAGTATCAATTGATCGCTTCAACAAAATGGAGTTTACATAGTGCTGTAAAAGATTCCACCAAACTTTTATACCACTATTACGATGTATGATGGCCTTCAAATATTTTTTAGGCACTTTAGAGGCTGTAATAGAATCCTTTTGAAGCGTTATCTCAACTTAGGTTTTAGGTTTTAAGATATTTATTCTCACTAAGAATTATTAACAATTCACTCACATGAGAACATAAAAACAAACATTTTGTTTGTTCCGAAAACGTACACAATAACGGTAGCTTAACTACGAATTTATTACAATATACCGTCAAACAAAGTACACATACGAACTCAGGCGCCGTAGGTCGGCGCAGCCACGGATATACTCGTGAAGTGCGCTCGCTCCCAATGCTAGATGTGACTTGTATTTATTTGCAAATAGCTACATCAAACCATTAGTTTTTTTTTCTTTAAATAATATTTATTTATTAGTTTTTTACTGAGGAATAATATTTTTTTTTCATCATTTTTTTTATTTTTTTATTTTTTTTATTTATGTACTATCATACTACAAAGTGCTATTATAGTAACTGATATGCTGTTTTACTGTACGCACTGCGTTTACTCTACAATAATGCTGTAAAAACTCAATGTCGATAGATTGTGCAATAAAAGTTAGTTCGACGACAGATTAGCAATTCAGTTGCTTTCAAAGAGCTTTCATAAGACTTAATTACGGTTGTATGAAGGCGATCGAGAGATATCTTTATTGTAATTCTGTAATCTGTATTGTGAGAGTAAATGCGATATGAGTTCGTCGAATCCACAAGCGTCGAATGCAAAAAAATCCAGATAGCTGTTTTTATACGGCTTTTTGAAATAATTGGATTATTCATTTAAGTGCTTTTCGATCCATAGTCGTAACGTAAGAGTAATTGATATACGATCTGTTTTGCTAGTTGTATCTAACGATATGACTATAACTGGCTCGTTAATGTTTGCAATTGTTCCACGAAAAATACTGAAGCTATTTCGTGGCTTATAAGTAAAGTAATGTAAAAAAATCATTTATTCATTTAAGCTTGTACAAAGCACTTATGACATGTCAAAAAAAGTATATAAAAATAAGAATAATAAACGTAAATAAAATAGTACAATATTAGTACATAATTGTGAATATACATAATGTGAATCTTCCACCGGTTCGGACGTTGCTTCTTATCGAGAGGACTCCGGCAAGAAACTCGATAGTTACTCTTTTGAACTTTGTTTGTTTTACAAAAAAATAATTCAGAGTACAGTATGATTTGTGGAGCATTTGTAAAATATATTAGTGCAGACCTATGAATATGAAATGAATATTCCTAACGATACTATTTTTGCATTTAATGCATTTTATTTCAGTTTGAATAATTATGTTTATAATTCTCTGAAAACTATACAGCACCATATTATACCTACTTAATATCTTTTAAAAACAAAGGCATAATTAATTAAACGAGAACAAAGTGAGTTTTAACGGTAATCTCAATTTACATGTTACATGTCGAGCCACTGCCGAGTGCGTCGTACACGTTGACATTGCGCTGGACTGTCCTGGATTTTATTCCCGGTTGGGACTGACACTTGGCGAACTTCATCTATGCAATAGGTATCTACAATGTAGAGATAAGCTAGCTGGAAACATGTAAAGTAGCATAAAATTATCAAACGATCGATAAAAAATCACCATTTGGATTGATCTAGTTAATCTCATTTAAAATTGAATTAGAAACGAAAATAGTCTAATGACAAAAATTGCCACTTGCCAATGATATCACTTTCAAATCTAATTTAACTTTCATATTTAATCATTTATTTTTCTCATACCTACAACCTTCCGTTAGAAAATTAGCATAACAGCCTTAAAGGAACGAGCAAAGTAGCATCTGATCAATATTCAAACCTGGTAGCTGGGTTTTAGAAAATCATTTTGCTTGGTAAGCTCTTCGCAACACGGTCTTATAGGAAAGAATGGTAAACTTATCTTGGCTAGCGGATAGCTTCCAATACATTTACAAAGTGTAAGCTTTAGCGTATTGTAAGATCGTTAAAATACAAAACAAGGGAGAAACAAGTGAACTAGCTAAACCATGATTCATATTTACTATTAAATGAATAGATCGTGTGAATGTTGAAAAGCGTTTTTGTGAAAAACATTGTATAGTCGGCTGCTGAACTTGCGAGTATTTTTTTCATAGTTTATTTTTGGAAATTATATTAAATAAATCTATTTTATTAATCAAGTGTAGATATACTCGCCGCTTTTCAGAGAAACATATAAGTTAAAAAAACAAGAAACGAATGATTTGACAAAGATAAGTTATTTTCTTTTACAAATGACTTGTCAAAATGACAGACAAAAGCTTGCGAATAAACAGACTAGCTAGAGCATTTGCTAGAGCATGTTATTGTAATGTAACGAATGCTCGATGTTCTGAAACAAGTGAATGCTCAAATCTATCTGCACCTTAAAGTGTAACAGTGGGTTTTGTGCCAGCTGCGGGTAGCATGCCCGATATAAGGGATGGCATTGTCAACGAACGCTAACCTATGGCAACACAAAAAAAATACCACAGACATCTTCTTAAAACAAATCCCAAACAACAATATGGTTTAAGCTTGTATCTCCGCCATTCCCTGCCCTAGCCGCGGCCTTAGCGGCGGTGTCATAAGTTTTATAACTGAATTTATGGCAGCCGCCTTCACAGACATTGACATTTCGAAGGGGACTTTAAACTTTAGATTTTCTTTTAACTTGTTCTGATAACTTTCTATAACTGGAAGCTATCGGACTCATAGATGCTGGATGATAATTTTATTACAGTTTGACATTTTAATGCAGAGTTTTGTTCAGAGCTCACTTGGAGGACTTAAGTTTTTGTCGGAGTTAAAATATTATGAAGTGAAAGGTTCAGATGTTGCTTGTAGTGGTTTCTTTGCGAAATAAAAAAAAACTGTTTTCAATAGTATAATAATAAGTATTTGGCTTCAATCGTAAAAAACTAGTGATTCCCAAGCCACGCGTAACTCGTACGAGCGGTAACGCGTTTATAAGCTCGTATAATCCATACAGATACTGACTCACCACTACGGTTCGAGTGAACACGCCGCAATAAGCCCGTGTACGTGTGTTCGGTGTACCGCGTAATGTAGCGCGCGTGCAAGCGCGTATGCCAAAGCTATCGTATACGCGCAAAAGCCGCTCTTATGCACCCTTCAGATGTCAGTGGAAGCGAGAGGCACAGCTATAGATAAGAGTGTTGCTTAGTTTTGATTGTCGCCTCAGAATTAAGGCGTATAAGGTCGCGAGTGAACGCTCGCAGTACGTGCGTATGATGTCGATACAAAATGTTTGAAAAATCATGTAAAGTGCCACGGGTAGCTCGTTTGCAAAGACCTGAGATTATTTGTAAGATTTTTGTGCCGTGCTGGTGGCGGCACCTTTAAATAATAGTTTCCACCGCCTCATCTCCTTCCCGTGGGTGTCGTTAGAGGCGACTAAGGGAGCCCTGCAGCAGACCATCTGCTTCCAGGTGGGAGACAAATTATGTCGGCCGGTTGATGTTACCACCCTGCAGTTGCGTAAAACCCGCCAAGTGACTCTGACCGGGATCAGCACTGCACTAACCGGTGCCAGGGCAGGCCTTTAAGATGAGTATGGCCAGCTCAGTAATTGCTTTGCATTATTGTGCTTGTCATCCTCATATCTGGACCCCACGACTGCTTTCCATCAGGTGGAGTAAGGTCATCATGACGGGCACTATAAAAAAACGGAATACGGAATAAAATATCAAAACGCATTAGTTTCATCTTTTAACCTTTTATTAATCGCCAAGTCGTCGATTTAACTCTAATTAAACACACGTAACAATAAAATTTGTTTTTGCTTTACTTTTTAACAAATTTAACAAAAACGTAAATAAGATACTTCGCTTCAAATCTATTATTCAACACTGGTTGTCATAGAATTCTATCTTCACGCACTTAGCTATTCGAGCGAGAAAATACCGCGCACTTTTAATTAATACGGCATAATTTTAACCCCTCTTCTTTTTCAGCGCTCTACAACAACCCTTCAGCCCTAGACTTGAACATGGCATACAAGTCCAACAGCTGCTTGGAGCCCTTAGCGCCAGCCTTGGCCGCGCGAACATCCGTGCGCCGATTGATGTGCGCGCGCGCGCCTTCAATGCCTGACCACAACTTGGCTATGGTGACCAGCTTGCTCCATGGCACTGGCCATTCGTTGCGGAGGAACTGGGAAGGAAAATAGTAATTGTTGTGATCATTCAACCAATCAGAATCGTGGGCGTAGAGGTGGGTGAATAGGCTTTTGTTTAGGAGTGCCGCTGAATAGAAGCATAAGATAAGATAAAAAATTCTTTAAATCAAAGCCATTAAGGATTAACCAAAGCCACAAAGAATAAATAAAGAATAAAATTAAAATAAACACAGCTAGTAGAAACAGAGATGAGGCGCTAGAGTGTAAGAAAGTGTGCTGTAACCCCCCGTTCTGAAGATGGAAATGATTAGGACTCTCTAATAGAAATGGGTAAGGAGTTCCACAAGCGTATGGATTGCACAGTAAAGGATTTCGTATAGGTGTGTGAGTAATGGGAAGGAAATTTAAGGAGGAGCTTTCTAGTTGAACGCAAACTTTGATCGCGGGTCGGTTGCTGAAACTTGAATCGGTCTTTAAGGTAAGATGGGGACAGTGGGTTAAATAGAATAGTATTTGAAAGAGAAAGAATATGTAAATCACGACGCAAACGAATCGGAAGTCAACTAAGCTGAGTTCGGTACTCAGAGACATGGTCATACTTGCGCATGGCGAATACGATACGAATGCAGAAGTTTTGAAGTCGCTCAAGCTTATTTAGAAGATTTTCGGTTAGATCCGGGTAACAGCAATCTGCATAATCTTAAATTGGAAAGAGTATCGCCTGAACAAGCGCAATTTTCGTGGGCATTGGTAAGAAATTACGCAGTCAGCTCAAACAGCTTGCTGCCGCAAACATTTTTCTGCTCACCTCACCAACTTGTGTTGTCCAACTTAAAGGGCTGTCGATATGGATGCCAAGATTGGCATCTTTATAGATTTGTCATTGTTTGAGGAAATATTGAAGCTACTGCGACGTGACACTGCAGCCCATAACGAGTATGTGACGAGTACAATATTTTCAGCGATAAAATTAATAACAAATAAATATAGGAGAAGGAAACAAAATCTCAGAAAAAAGGCCTGAAACTTTGAGACCCAATTATCGAAAAGATGGAGAGAACTTAGGAGAACTAGAATTTACTTGATTAAAGATTTATCTGTGCCTAGGCGTTTTGGTGCCTTTATTGGTTCTGTTTTTTTTTCATAACGCAGAAAACAACTTTCTTCAGGACTAGGACAATGTACGTGATTAGTAGTTTGAAAAATATAATGAACTAACTAATTCCTAAGTCGAGTAAGTAGAGACGGGTGTAGGTACTTGTTAAAAGTTCTTCACTAACCTGATCAAATGGTCTCCTCCCAATGTGGAACATGATATAAATGAGTGGCGCTTTGTTTAACGGCACGTCATTATTACATAGCTCTTGTATTCCCAGTTCTTTGTAAATCCTCTCTGCATGTAATTGGAGATGGTCGTAGATAACCTGTGTAATATTGATGATGATGTAAGTAATAATGACTATCTGGACTGGCCTGTTGGTTCAATACATAGAGATTTTGCTGCTTGCATTGAAAGTCACCACTAGGATTCGATTCCCACAAGGGCAAACATTAATAATGGATGTCCCTTTAAATTCTACTGTCATGAGACAGCATCAGTGTAAAGGGTGCTCAACTATAAGTTAGGTTTCAGAAGTCAGGATCTGACGTCCATAGTACAGGCTTTACTTGGTGTGGGCTGGTGACTTGGTGTAAGCAAATGATGTTTATCTATTTCCAGTTAAGGTATTATTTTCAGCAATATCACTAGCCACATTAGGCACCACTTACTCGAAGACTGTCCCTCCCTGGTGCTGACATGAGTATCTGGCTGGTCAGAGCCGCAGCATCGCTTGCCCGTTCTGCATTCGAACCTGGTACATCTCCCTGTAACAAGTCATTTTATTAAGATTTTTCTCGATTATTTCTCTCAAAATAATGCTCGACATAACAAAGAAAATGAATTTTATTAATTTGGCGCTATGTACGGTTCATTGCAGGCTTTTCCTTCAACAATAATATGTTCAGTAAATTTTAATTCTGAGCCCCACGAGTTAAATTTTATGCTATGTTTAATGGTTTCAAAGACTACAATGAAAATGAAAATGAGAAATATCTTTATTCATATCTTACTTCTTTTCTTACTAATATTATAAATGCGAAAGTTCGTAAGGACGTATGTATCTGTCGTATGTGTGTATGCTTGTAACCCTTTACGCAAAAACTACTGAACGGTTTAAGATGAAAATTAACAGTATTACAGGTTATACATTAACACATAGGGCTACAATTTATCAAGATTTAATGTAATTTGGCTATTTGTAGTATATAACAATAACGCCGGCGAAGCCACGGGCTAGGGCTAGTATAATTGCGAAATTTTGTGAGGATGTATGTAGGTATGTGTGGATGTTTGTAACTCTTTTACGCTAAAACTACTTATCGGATTTAGATAAAACTTCACAGTAATACACATAATAGGTACATCAGAATAACACGTAGGCTAAAATGTATATAGGTTTTATGCAATTTGGCCATAATATGTAACCACGAAGTTCACTCGGGCGAAGCCGCGCGCGGAAAGCTAGTAGACTTACAAAAAGTACTTATGACAAGTCAATCAAGAAATGTAGCTGAATGATGTTTGCCATCTGCCAATTTTCGGATCGAAGCTGTGACTATTGACCAATACTTACGACATTATATAAATGTTTTGGGGAGGTGCACAGATGAAGTGCACTTCAAAATATTATAATTGCGAAAGTTTGTGAGGATATATGTATGTGTGGAAGTTTGTAACTCTTTCACGCTAAAACTATTTACACAACCTGTTGAATATGTTAAAAAAAACAAACACGATAAATAAAGTAGAGAATTAAGCAGAAAAAAAAAGGCTTACCTCTTCAAACATCTCGGCAAATTCAGGAAAGTCCTCCAATCCGAAGAGATTAGATAGCGCGAACGTTTTTCTCGACTGCTCACTGTGAATAGGGCACCATTTACAATATTATAGATAACTAGCTTTCCACCCGCGGCTTCGCCCGCGTGGACTAATTTTTCTCACACGTTGGGTTACATATCAAAGATTTCATATATATACAGATCCCTTACGTTTTTGAAAAATGTATATGCCTGTAGCTATCAGGGACAATGTAGCATTTTAACAGTGAAAGAGTTTTTGGAATCTGTTCGGTAGTTTCGGAGATTACCTCAAACATACAAACTCACAAACGCATACCCCTTTATAATATGTGTACTTTAAGAGTACATACTTTTTTGTTCGTGTGGACTAGATTTCGCACATTGTATACTGTTAAGGGTTAATTTTGCAATCATGTTTCATTTATTTGATGAGCATTTTCAGCTTCAACGGTTTCGATTTTTATAAAAACTTTTATCTTCTCATGACAAAAGGTAGCCTTAGTCCTTTCCCAGGGACTGAGTAGTTTATCTCTATTTATTTATTTATTCTTTATTGCACATTTATAAAAATAGGTACAATTGGCGGACTTAATGCCTAGAGGCATTCTCTACCAGTCAACCGCAAGGTTTAACAGAGAACATACAAATCTCTCTACTTGTACTTATAACAAACTTCATCAAAACACAAAGATAGAAACTGGAAAATTCGACCTGATCCTAGGGCTCAGGCGGAACCTGGTAGGATCAGGTCGATCTTTTCTAGAAAATAGTGCATTTAAGTGCTGAAAATAAAAAATCACTTACTTCATCAAAACATCAAAGGTTTTGTGGTCTAGGCTTAAAAACGCAGATTTCATCTAAAAAGATAACGCAAGGCGCTCTAGTTGTATAATATCTAAGCGTGCCACTTTATTAATGCATAATGTGACGTTACGATAGTTTTTTAGTTATGGAAATCCGCCATTTCTCAATCGATTTCAATTTAGTTTATCTAACTCTACTTAATATTATGAAGCTGAAGAGTTTGTTTGCTGCCTTGAACGTGCTATTCTCAGGAACTACTGGTCCGATTTGAATTTTTAGCGTTAGATAGCCCATTTATCGAGAAAGGCTATAGGCTACATATTATCACGCTAAGACCAATAGGAGCGGAGCACCAATGAAGAATGTTAATTCAAAATCGGGGGGTTTTTGCCCTTTTGACAACTTCCGCTGCGTGCGCTGCGTAAACGGTTAAAGTTTCGCAAAATCATGTACGACAGAATGGTTTTCCTTTAAAAGTTCTATAAAAAAGTCCACGACAGCTTAAGGACGCCTATACGTTCTGTAAGAAAAACCACGGTCTTGCGGTTCATTTATTGGGTTATTTGGCACTAATAAAAGCAAGTTTTAAATTTTAAGGGGTTAATAGATCCTTTATCTACAGTTCATGGGAATAAAAAAATAAAAAAATGTTATGCCCTCTTCTCTGTGATTGATTTACCAAAAGCATTTTTGCGTAAACGGCTAAAATACTATCAGTTTCGGTAAGTTAATCTGGTTAATTATATAATTTGAAGAATCAATAAAAATATTTATGGACGGCCTACATAGTCTATTTTAATTTGTGTTTGCAAAATATTACAAAAAAGGCCATATAAGTCGTGAAAAAAATAAAATAATTATGGTAAAAAACTCAATTTATATTAGCCTTATTACAATGGAACGAGGGTCAAAATCGCTCGCTGTATTAGGTTTGCGTTTTCGAACACCTATCTCAGTCTGCGCCGGAGCGCCTTCGAGGTCGGATGTGTGTCGCTCTGTCTGGACTTTGTTCACGATCGACTCTATCTATTCGGATACAAAATATTCCTCTAAGAGCATTTGATACTTGCGAAAAATGAGGTAGGTATAAGCAATACAAGTAACTAGTAAAGTACATTATTGTCAAGAGACTCAAGAGATATCTATTTCATATTTTGACTTGGCTGACCTGCTCATTTTGTTGGTTTTCGTGAGTCCTTACATGCTGAATGACTTGGCTGACCTGATGATGGACTCCGGAGACACCCCATGGAACTCGGAAACTGTCAGAGTTGGGTATCCCGAGTTTGGGCTCGTTTTGTAGGTCTTTGTGAGTACTTACATGCTGGATGACTTGGCTGACCTGATGATGGACTCCGAAGACACCCCACGTAATTCGGAAACTGCCAGAGTTAGGTATCCCGAGTTTGGGCTCGTTTTATAGGCCTTTGTGGGTACTTACATGCTGGATGACTTGGCTGACCTGATGATGGACTCCGGAGACACCCCAAGGAACTCGGAAACTGTCAGAGTTAGGTATCCCGAGTTTGGGCTTGTTTTGTAGGTCTTTGTGAGTACTTACATGCTGGATGACTTGGCTGACCTGATGATGGACTCCGGAGACACCCCAAGGAACTCGGAAACTGTCAGAGTTAGGTATCCCGAGTTTGGGCTCGTTTTGTAGGTTTTTGTGAGTACTTACATGCTGGATGACTTGGCTGACCTGATGATGGACTCCGGAGACACCCCATGGAACTCGGAAACTGGCAGAATTAGGTATCCCGAGTTTGGGCTTGTTTTGTAGGTCTTTGTGAGTACTTACATGCTGGATGACTTGGCTGACCTGATGATGGACTCCGGAGACACCCCAAGGAACTCGGAAACTGTCAGAGTTAGGTATCCCGAGTTTGGGCTCGTTTTGTAGGTCTTTGTGAGTACTTACATGCTGGATGACTTGGCTGACCTGATGATGGACTCCGGAGACACCCCATGGAACTCGGAAACTGGCAGAATTAGGTATCCCGAGTTTGGGCTTGTTTTGTAGGTCTTTGTGAGTACTTACATGCTGGATGACTTGGCTGACCTGATGATGGACTCCGGAGACACCCCATGGAACTCGGAAACTGGCAGAATAGGGTATCCCGAGTTTGGGCTTGTTTTGTAGGTCTTTCTAATCATCAGGTCAGCCAAGTCATTCAGCACGTAAGTACTCGCAAAGACGTACAAAACGAGGCCCAACTCGGGACACTTACCTCTGACAGTTTCGGAGTTCCATGGGGTGTCTCCGGAGTCCATCATCAGGTCAGCCAAGTCATCCAACATGTAAGTACTCACAAAGACCTACAAAACGAGCCCAAACTCGGGACACTTACCTCTGACAGTTTCGGAGTTCCAAGGGGTTTCTCCGGAGTCCATCATCAGGTCAGCCAAGTCACCCAGCATGTAAGTACTCACAAAGACCTATAAAACGAGCCCGAACTCGCGACACTTACCTCTGACAGTTTCGGAGTTCCACGGGGTGTCTCCGGAGTCCATCATCAGGTCAGTCAAGTCATTCAGCATGTACTCGTAAGTACTCACAAAGACTTACAAAACAAGCCCAAACTCGGGACACTTACCTCTGACAGTTTTGGAGTACCATGGGGTGTCTCCGGAGTCCACCATCAGGTCAGTCAAGTCATCCAGCATTTAAGAACTCACAAAGACCTAAACTAAGAGCCCCATCTTTGGAAACCTACCTCTAACAGTTTCAAAGTTCCATGGGGTGTCTCCGGAGTCCATCATCAGGTCAGCCATGACACACAGAGATTTCCAATATTGTGTCTAATATCCAATGTACAAGTTGGTTGGTAAGTACTTAATAATACAAATATTTCATTTTTTATTTTATAAACAAGTAACTAAAAATAAATAGTATGATTTGTCAGCTATAATTACAACAAGTATCAAGATCGTCTGTTTTTTTGCCCTAACGACAGTTTCACTGTGTGTGTGACCCGCGCGTGTGTGCGTTAGGCTTCTTTTTGACAGAAATCGAAACGTCTGGAACGTATAGGCGTCCTTAAGTCTATTTTTTAAGGTTGGCTCACTATAACTTTTTATTTGTTCTAAAATAATGCATTATTTGGGAAGGTGTTTTTATAAACATTACATTATTTCTTATTTCCAAATAAATACGTTAATCATCACATTAAATGTAAAACAAAATTGTTTTTAACATCATTTTATTTCAATGAATATCTTAGGAGATATCTAAGTTTTGAAATAACATCGCAGCAAAATAATGATCAATTTCTGCGCGCGCATTTATGATGTGCAAGGCCGGAGGGCCGTCATGATGGGGAAGGGCGGTGGTCCCAGTTTTTCACCTTCTACGTAAACGAAGTCGCGGGTTAAAATTAGCGTTGGGCCAAAGTAACTATTCCACGCGGAAGACGTGGGCAGAAGCTAGTTTAATGATAAGTAAAAATAAATCTTAGGTATTGGTTTCGACATCTGTTGCCATAACACTTGAGCGTGGACTAAATGAAGCAGCGTCAAAAGAGATACACAGTATGTCTATCATGAGTTACTACGTTAGTTGACTTCAGAAATTTGTATATAATTTTTAGGTCCATTTATAATCACTGGGAGCGCTGTACCGAAATCCCATTCAAAAACGTCAACGCGGACGCTGGTGGCTGTCATTGGTGTGAATAGGTCCCCAGACTTTTTTTATAGAGAAGACCCCTTTAAAGTTTTGGTGGTTCCAGTGGACCCCCTACTAGCTGCATTTCTACCATATTCTCTAGACTCGACAAAAAATGTGACGCCAACATAGACCCCCGTCGGGTCTCCCGTGGACCCCTTGGGGTCCACCTGGATCACTTTGGGAACTACTGACTCATTATAGACCATACTGTACTCTTAAACACGAGAACAACGCGTACACTCACGATATCTATTTCAATATATTTATGTCTGAGTTTGAGTAACTTAAAAAATTACAAAGCTCACTACTGTCGCATTTATTAATTAGAATAAATAGAATAGAATAGAATTATTTTTATTTGTGCCAAAACAAACATGCGTACAGAGTTTAACACAATTCACTATAGTTACACTACATAACAAAATGAAATAAACAGGGTAATTAAACTTTAAATTGTGTTTGAAGCAAACCCCTACCCGCAGCACCGAAAACATACATTTTGAAACAAGCATATTACTTTTAGTGTTCTAAGATTACATTTTTTGCCACAATGATACTTCACACTGATATTTACAAACTGCTTGCTTATTAATAGGCGCGTATGGGTCATAGTGCTTTGCAGGTAATGAATAGGTAGCAATTTAATAAATTATGCATTGTTTTTGAACATTCCTTTATGCTTGATAGCAATACAAAATCAGATAATTTTATTTACCCCCTACGAGTTTCCTGCTAGGCACATTAGATTTTGATTCGTTACAAGTAAGACAAAATTGGCATTTACTTGTAATTATATATCGCAATCTGCGTGGTGAGTCAGAATGCCCATAGCCTGGTTTGTGTAAATTGTTCATAATAAACAACTACATGCGTGCTGGTCGGCATGAATTGTTCGCGTTCCCCTTCGACGCAAACTGTGGCTCGAAGGCACTTCTCTTATTGAAGGGCTTGCCCAACTAAATAGGCTTCTTAAAACGGAGCCTGGGTCTGTGTGTGATGTGTTTGCGGATAGGCCTTACAGATTGATGAATACTTGTCTATTGTTTTGTGAAAGGGAAGTATGAACGAATATGTAGTTGTGTAAATTGTACAGTGATTTGGTTTTTTATACTGTTAGGTTGTACAATTTTTGTGGTTATAAATAAATAATGCCTACCACAGTTGCGTTATCTCCTGCGTATGCTTGTCGTCTTCATCTATGGAGCAAAGAGCTTCTGCGATAGCCAACGCGATGGACGAGGCGGGACTGTGGCTGCCGTCGAAGCTAAGCGAGTTCGATTCATCTGGGGCATTTGTTTATTGGAACGAAAGTTGTATTAGACTAGAAAATTATCATTTTTTCATATTGCCCGTCAAGATGACCTCACTCCACCTGATGGAAAGTGATCTTGAGGTCCAGATATGAGGCTGACCAGCCCAGTTATTCAAACGTATCACTGGGCTGGCCATCCTCACCTTGAAGGCCTGCAGAAATGCATTTTCACGCCCCGCTTAAAGATCCCGGAACTATAAGAGGAAAACATATCATCTTATCATAATCATCGTTTTATTGTAAATAATTTCAGGTTGTAACAAAGACTTAACGGATACTCTTAAAGTTTCACTTGAAGTAAGGCGTGAAGTTCAGGGGGGATGTCTTACAATTTTGTACCAAATACCATGATTAATTAGATAAAAATAAGAATCTCCGTCTCAATCGTAAGTCAGCGGCTCTCGGGAAATTAATAGTCACACTTGCGTTTAGTATTTTTTATCACCAGTGGGGTGTTCCTATTTATTAATGTCTTCATTTAACCTTTTTTTCTACATTCAATCTGTCTAAATTTTAAATATTGACCTATGTTGAAACACTTACTGGTATGAGCAATCCGAACGTGTTTCGATCTTGGCCGGTTAGACCTCGAACCCATGGTGTGTGCTTCGCCATTTGCTGTTGCTGTTAGCAAGAAGAAAATGTATAATTAAGAGATAGAAAAATTAAAAAGTTAAGTTACTAGTTTTTTCTTGTTTAGTAATCTTTAGTTAAAAAAAAACATATTGTTTTTTATTATTTAGTTATGTAGGACTACTTCCAAAAATTTGGTAAAGGAGAGCAGACTAATGGAGAGTCGAGGCTTGTTTTACAAACGCAATCTAGCAGTAGCGGCTTGGGTATTCGAACTCTCATCCGCAACGGCCTGTCAGATTCTAGGTATTGTTCATACACTCAACACATCTACCAGTTTTCTCCTTAGCAGCCCCACGTGGGCTCACGTGGGAGGGCAGTCTTCTAATTGGCGCAGGCGTTGCTGAAGCTGCGGGTCACGTGGCTAAATGGCGACAGCGGAGCGGCAACAATCCGATGTTAAGCAACGCCAGCCATGTCAGGGGAAGGGATGGGTGACCAGCCCGACCGAAATATTTTGTTGTATTTTTTGGCATCTCCGTGCTTGCAAAGCTTAAACAGTTTGTTGTCGGCTGACTTCGCAAGATATCATGAAGTGGAGCAACGATAGCCTAGACGGATAAAGGAATGGGTGACCAACGCTACCTTAATAATAAAGATGCATTTTTGATAATTTTTTGGACCATAATTTGGTGATATTTTTTGATGATTTTTCTGTTTTTTCTTGATAGTTTTCATACCCAAACTGCTCGGCTAAAAACTTACCAGCTTTCTCCTTAACAGACTCCTTTTGAGCCCAAACCAGCGTTTCCTCATAAGCGACAGTGATCAACATTTGCAGCACCACGCACCCCCCCACGGGGCTCACGTGGGAGGGCAGAGTCTTTTCTATGATGGCGCAGGCGTTGCTGAAGCTGCGGGGCACACAGGATAGCGAGCGGGAAATGCAGGTTAGGCAGAGAGACATAGTCTGGGGAAGAAACGAATGCAAATAGAGAAAACCACCACATGTGCTGGACTACGGCGTCATCCACAGACAATTCAGTATTCAGCATATTGGTGGCCCGATATAAAAGGTATGGTGACTTCTTTGTCGTATCATCCAGACGTGGAACGCTCTTCCAGCACATGTGTTTCCTTCCCCTTATATACAAGTATATATATTTTTTACCACAAGGCGGCCAACAAGCTTACGGCGCGCCTGATGGTGAGCAGTTACCAAAGCCTATGGACGCCTAGCAAAGCAGAGGCACTACGTGCGCATTGTCGACCATTTAGGAGATACTTATTAACTCTCCTCTCAAATGGCGATCGGTGCGATGATAAGAAGTAGCTGTGAGCATCATTTCAAGCAGTTTCTCGGAACACAACCCATTGTATAAGCGGTAGAACACTCACAAGGAGGCAACGTCTCTCCTCAGACCTAATGGTTGAATCTTACTAGCTGTCCATCAGCGTCCTTCCCGTCAAAATTTAGCCTAAATTAAAAAAAAATATAGCCTATGTCACTCCCTGATAAGGTAGCTTTAAATCGATGAAAGAATTTTAAAAATCGGTCCAGTACTTTCGGAGCCTATTCAATACATACAAATCTTTCGTCTTCATAATATTATTAGTATAGATATATCACAAGATGAGGATGGTCAGCTCAGTGATTCCTTTTCTGTGCTTGTCAGCCTCATTACTGGACGTCACGATCGCTTTTCATCAGGTGGAGTGTGGTCATCTTGACGGGCAATATAAAAAAAACCTAACTGCATCATGCACATGTATAAGGACGACGCCTATTACCATCCCACCTAACAACTTTAAACGTTTTTCATTCAATGTGTCTTGCCACGCTGATCACTTTCTGGTATATCTGGAATTGGGATTCTACACAAATTGAGTTAGAAAAACTGTACATTAGATAGTTTAGCACACATCCGGTATTTTATATAAATATAAATTATACTACTTAAAACTTATAACAGGTTATAAAAAGGAGTAAGAGAGACCCCACACTAGCGCTCTTTGAGCGTCAGCATCGTGCCGGCGACCTCACACTAGCGTTTTTCGACGCCGGGAAGACGCAATGCCCAATAACGCTAGTATGGGGCACCGGCATGACGTTGACGCTCAAAGAACGCTAGTGTGGGGTCTCACTCAAACAGTTCGATAATAAATACCAGAATTAAAGACCAGAAGTTAAAAAAGGGCTCTCATTGATATCAAGTCATGATTTTCGAATATGTATGAATCTGCGTTAAGAATTTTTTTCATAACCCATGACTTGATTAAATTACAACTTTTGAAAGTAACTGTGGTTACGTGTTCCTCTTAAATGTTGTAATTAAAGGCCTCTTTGCCAGGTTTGGTATTTTGAACATTACGCGAAAACCGGTCCATTAATAGATTAGTTAAATACAAAACCTACCTGATACATAGACGCGCCTGATTGAATAGCATTCACGAGGATTGGTGGAATGAATTGCAACGCTGAGCCCACAATCGCCAATATCCCGGCCAGCCACGGCGGTCTGCGGTCACACCAAACCTAAGAAATGGAATAGAATAGAATAGAATTTTTTTTATTAACCCAACACACAAAAATATTAAGAATACGAGAAACAATTTTAACAAACAATTAAAAGAAAAAGAAAAATACAGAAGCAGGCACATGCCGCTGCAGTAAAGCACTGCAGAGACGCTGGTATTCTGGTAGGGCCTGTGTGTTCGTCTTTATCACGCGCAAGAAAAAAAAACAGCATAATTACATCACAAGAAAAACAAAGGAAGGAATAACGATCTTTTAAGAAGACGAACACGTATGTTTATCACTAAAACCCAACAGTAAAAATGATTTCGGGGCAGAAAACGAATTACGGATTTTGTGTCATCATCTCTTCCATTTCCCTTTACCTGTGGGTTGCTAAGTTTATTATTAGTCAGAAAACTGATTTTGGAAGTAACTAAAATCCCTGTGTTGAGTACCTAACACAAAGAAAATTCTGCTAATATTACGTTCAAAGCCTTAAACATACCTGACGTTTATCCAAACAAGCCGCCCAATCTCTTCCAGATATTTCCAACGCGTAAGACAAAGTAGACTTGAGTTCTGCCTTACTGCCTATAGTAGCAATTATGTGTGTCAATGCACCTGCCGCTCTCGCATATTCTTCTCCAGCTGTAAAACATAACATAACATACCATCACGACTTTATGCCAAACGGGGTAGTCAGAGGCAAGTGACTGTTGCCGTCATGATGAAACACTCAGCAGCCCCCTTTTCACAAATGGTATTAGAACCCAACGTGGTAGGTGGTGAGCCTTCCGCCGCTATCCGGGTTGATTTGGTTTTTTATCGATGTTCACCATCACCGGAGAGTTAGTCGGAAAAAAACTATGAACACAAAGATTTTTGCTTCTGGCCAGATTTGAACTCGGGACCACACGATTCGCGATCCGAGTTGGAGTGCTTTACCACTAGGCCACGACGCTGTAAAAATAATAAATAAAGAAGTCATGTTCAGTATCCTTGTGTTACCAGGTAGGTACCTACTAGATAAGGATTTCAGCCAGGGGCGTCTCCCAGCACAGTCAAACCAGAGCCGATTTAGGGAATCTCGTTTCCTAAATTGACAAATACACAAATTATTGTTTATTGTGCCCCGACACGCCAAATATCACATGATTTGTAAGTTCAAAAAATGTTCCACCCACCATCGCTGTCTCCTTTAAACTTGCAAAACCCATCAGCAGTGCAAAGAATCCCGCCGCACTTGCTGTGTCTCCCGTCCACGCTGTACCAGAGCCCGTTGGCGGGCCATCGGCAGTTGTCCACACACATCTTCTTTATGGCGTGGATGAGGAGCATACGGGCGAGGTGGCAGTTTCGCATCATTAGTACCTAAAATATAAAACATTTAAATGTATTCCACTTCAGTGCAAACCATTATCTGCAATGGCTTTTGTCTTCTATTTTGTATTAATCCTTCTCTATACACTCCCGAGAGAACTTACGTGCTACTATTCTACGCCCGGTACCCGGTACATATTACAGAAGAATGACAGTAGTTTCGACTGTACGTTGTCTGTCATTCACTCAGTCAGTAACACAAAATCCCAAAGCACTACACGAAATACACTTTACCGGATCTACAATTTTAACCTGGGACATTTGAACCAAACGCTCTTTTTAGATCAATATAAAAAATGAATAAAATAAATAAATATGCGTCAGACAACACACCTCTAGTCATGGTCTCGAAGTAGGGATAAATATCCCTGTGATACGAGGTACCAGACAAGGAATTAAGCCAGGGGCGTCTCTCAGCACACCACGACCCAAGTCAATTTAGAAAAGATCGTTTCTTGAATTGACCTGACTGGGGATCTAACCCGGGACACTACGGAATTCAAGGCGAGAAACCGTGCTACAGCGCACTACGCCAATCGTGTCGTAGTTTTAAAAGAGTGCTATTATCTATTAATTTCTAATTCGCCATTTGACTGTTATGAAAATGAAACACGTGTTGCATAGTGTAGCTCATAGGTAAACAATAACTATTCTGGATATATTTTGAAGTAATAGAAGTCGGTTAAAAACGTTGATTATAAGTATTTCATTTTTACAAAACAAATCTCCCATTTTTAAATGCGCGGGCAATGACACACGGAACACGGATGGCAATGCCGTGACGTCGAAACTCTGACATACGTCGCGACTTCGATGATTTGGTTTGATTTACGAGGTTTACCAGAGTTTAAATATTGAAAATTATAAAAAGCAACAAACAAAAATTTGCACAAGACTAGTAAAAAAGTTTTTTTTAAATGTATAAATACGGGTGACGACGACTGACAATTTTAGCTCATCATCTGAAGAAAATGATTAACTGAAGTTTCACTATTTTTTGATTTTTTTTGTCTTCAAGTGAATGATTGTAACAAAAATATTGAATGAAAGAAAATTCACCTTTCGTAACATTGTATCATTTCAAAATACCTACAATATTAAAGTTAAAGTACATTTTCTAATCAGAACTTTAATCCAATGCACTTTACAATACATAGGTATTCAAATACTCATGCAAACTTAAATCGATTTATCGTTCGTATCGAGTATCGAGGCGTATGGGTACATCACTAGTTACGTCGTGAAGACAAATATCAAAACGGGCCTCTTAGTTTGTCACTAGTATTCTCCTAGTTCGGACTCAACTTTATCTTCTTACCTTCACAATAAGAGCCCAAGACGGCTGAGGTTGAGCCAGCAGAACCAGCAGTTCGAGTCCTATAGCGGTCTTGCTCGGAAGATCCTGAGTGGTCTTCACAGCATGAGAGAGGTCATCGAGGCTGCTGTCGAAGAGATCCGGACTCACGAACGTGAACCACGGGTAGGGGCTTTCTTTGAACGGGCTGGCAGGCTTGTCCTGTTCTTTGAATGCCTGTAAATGATAGAGATAATTTAAATATTATTTATTATCTAGACACCAAAACAATTTTGCAGTCAAATCAAAAGTTCGACGCGATTAATTAAGCATACTTAGTAAAACAACGAAGAAAAGACAAAATTTTGTAATTCCTATGAAAGAAATACAAAAAATATTTGTAATTAGTATTTGTTGTAAGTATAGTTTCCATATTTTTTTCGAGTATATTTCGATGATTTTCCATAGCTGAATAATGCACTTCATACAATTTGAAAAGCATAAACATGGCACACATGTCAGTGACATCCTGTCTTCTGTCTCTTCCTGACATGTATGCAAGAAGTAGGAATACCTATAGGTACCTATTGTAAATAAAAAACCTGCTTAACACAACTGCATAATTTTGTTCTTTTGACTAAGCGCTGATGCGGAATTGCGGAGTCCTTGCAATTCAAATTGATATCTTTTGCTGAAACATGATTTTGATTGAGTCACTCCGTCAAACATAATAGATGCTAACAGCTAGTTGGATCTAGTCATTGTTTTCACTACTTAAAAATCTAATGAAACCTACGTGTTAGGGGTTCCATAAGTGTTAAGGCCTGGTAATCTGCATAACAGGTTTGACACATCACAGGCACCAAATGCTCACAAAGTCTGTAGCATGTTCCAAAACAAAAAAAAATATTGACCTACGTACAAGTGACCTGTCACAATATACTAACCTGGTGTATAAAATGCAGCTCAGCTCCCCTATATACAAAGCACTTAAACAGCTCATTACACTTCGCGTGAACATCTCTCACATCCCTAGTCTGGTGTTTCACGTCCAAGCCGGCTAAGTCGGCGCCAGTACTGCAGATAGATGGTAGAAGTTGCGCTACGCATAGTAGTATGTTGAGAATGTCGTTTAGGAGGAGGCGGGTTGTTGTTTCTGTTGTGTAAGTCTGTTGAACAAATGTTTTTTTTTATGCAATGTTTTCAGCTAAAGATTTAGAACATGCAAATGCAGGGGAGGGATCTGATTGGTAAACTGACTTTTTTCTGCGCGCAATTTACTAATGAAAAATTTTATGATTTTAATTTTTTTGTTTTTTACTCGAACCAGCAGAGCTATCTCACGCTTTATCTCGCTAATCGACCGAGATGGAGCCGGACAAAAACATCTCATAATAGCATTTTAAATTGGGAATTTAGTGGGCCATATTCCAAAATATTGCATGATTATTACTTTTTGAAAAAACAAGTGCGGTAATTATCGGGGGAATCTCGAAAACCCATTACGCTACGTGAAAATTATGTTTCCCCAATTAGTTCTGACGCATGCAAAGGAGGTATGTAGTTAGGACTGCTGGAGTATTACCTGGCAGTACCGCACTGTTAATATAGTGAGGGTTTCATTTAGCATTCCAGCGAATATCCTTTGAGCCATTCTTGGTGGTACTGTGTCCCATAAATCTTTCCTGCTTCCTATAACAAAATAGAGTTTCAAACTATAGATTAATGCAGGTTTTGTTAACAGTATAATGGTACAAGACCAATGTAAAAGTTGTAATTTATTGGATGTACCTACTAACTCGTATGTAGACTGAACGCACGTTCAAAACTATCTTCAGAATAAAAAAACTGAATCGAAAAAAGAAAAGATTACCATTCATGTAAAGCCACCAGCCCTGCACAGACGGCGTGCCCGCTTCATGCACAGCGCGCGTCTGCCCGTCTATCGGTCTTCCGCCAGAGTCCTGAAGGATGTACAGGGAAAGCACACGGTTGTGGAGATCTAATACTCTCTCTGCTACTGCTTCTGACATCGTGACGTAGCGTTTGTAGCAGGCCTAGAAATGTTAAGGTTTTTGTAGAAGTATCTATAGTGCAGAAGTACGGTGTTCAAATTCATCCAGATCCATCTTTGTGTTCATCGTCAAATTAACCCTTCGATGATGAAAAAAACCTATGATCAACCCGGATATCAGCGGTAGGCTCGCCACAGGCACTACGTTGGGTACTAAGACGATTGTTGGAAAATGGGCTTCTGAGTTGATCATGGAAGCAACAGTCAACTACACTCTGACTACCCCGTTTGGGATATAATCGTGATAGTAGGTATGTATGAACGTTGTAGTAAGTAATTAGCCCATAAAATATGTGGCCTTCAAAAGCAGAACCGCCACTGTCCATATAGGGCAGTGGCGGTTCGTGGCGGCGGCTGCCGTCGACATGCCGTCGGCTGCCATCAACATCTGTCACTGGCTGGTATTTTTAGTAGTATAAGAGCTAGGATGCACACAACATGAGCTTAGCCGAAGAAATTGATTCTGAATTGCTTATTAGTGCTTTTGAAAAAGAAAACAATAATTTAGAACTCGAACTTATAAGATTACTACTATAAATGACAGCCGATGACAGATGTCGACCGCAGACGATGGCAACCGACGGTAGAGGTCGACGGCATTTGCCGTCCCGTGTGTATGAACTCCAACAGTTTCCAATTCATACTTAGGTAACTACTACAGTTGTAAAAAATACCGTTTTAGGGCAAGGCAGGCACTGTGCATGTCATATCTTAAATATTACCAGTGGTCTATGCCAGTGGTAACAATTTAGTTTAGTTCTGTCGTTTACTGCACCTGCAATGCCGACTGTTTCTCCGCGTTCAGACTATCCTCAACCTGCTGCAAATAGCAGAACAAGCTGTTCTTGATCAGAGCTGCTGCGCCCAGCGTCGCCGTCAGCACCGGCAGGTCTGCGTGGTCTAGGGCTTCTTGAGCTAGCATGTGAAGATGTTCTAGGGATTTCCATAAATAAATAAATATGTGGAAGATAAGACACTGAATTTTCGTGATTTCGAAATAAAGATAACATTCTTGTGCAATGAATGAGGTATCAGACAAGCCATGGGCGTCTCCTAGCCCAAACCCGAACTAATCTAAAAACGTTGGTTTTTTGAACAAACTAGACCCGGTTTCGAACCCAGAACACCGCGCAAGCTGAGGTAAGAAACCGCGCTTCATCACAATACGCCAATCGATAACATAAATGAACTTTGGAATAAATTTCCATTACTATCCATTTCAATACCTTAGCAAATATCAATTCTATTTCCGTATCATAAAGTTTGACTATGCTTATTTAAATCTTTTTTCACACCACATGCTCGACAATGCCAAATTATGTCATGTAAACCTTACCGAAAGCAAGACATTATATCTCTTGGCTTTAGCCGGGTTATAATGTTCTATTATAACCCGCTGGTCAATAATGTGATTTTCACTTTCATAATTCTTATTGCTATGTCCATAAAGTCTAATTTCACTAAACAGAATGTGTCCTCAGCGGGCGCGGCCAACTCGATTTTCGAAGACCGAGGCCGTGGCCCACTAGATTCGCACTGAGACGAACTTCATTTGTTTGTCAAATCGAGTAGGCCACGCCAGCTGAAAGAAGTTGCTATAGCCGTAGCTAGTAGTACTACTTACTAGCTTTAGGAGATTCTATAAATATTTCAAAAAAAAAAAAAAAATGTCGAGTGATGAAAGTATTTTGACTCCAGAAGCTATTAAATTAGATGCCATAAGCATTGTCAATAATCTACTCCTAGAAAAGTCAAAGGAAAAATACCTGAAAACGTTATCTTTCCATAATTGGACTAATGTCTCCAATATCAATTTGCACTTTTAATATGCTGTGATAAACACTATCTACTAAGCCTGGTTTTTTATTGTCTCGCATAAAGTGAGAAAAGTAGAGTATACACCACCGGGATAAAACTGTTTTTTTCTTGGGCGCTTGAATCCCTCACTGCACTCAGGACTCAATCTTAATTCCCTCGCTTTGCTCGGGAATTAACTTAAAACACCCTCGCTGCGCTCGGGAGTTAAATTTGGAGTCCTTCATTACGTTCAGGATTCAATGTAGCGCCCGTGACATAAAACAGTGCTTTATCCCCTTGGTGTAAGTATAATCTACTACGAGGTGCATTCAATAAGTACCTAGCCTCATCGCCAGAGGGCACTGTAGTTTCAAAAGAGTTTTACCACAGTGTAGCACATTCTTTTTTAATTCTTTTTTCAAATTTTCATTCCAATCCCTTCATTTGTTTCAATTTGACAACTTAAGGAAGCGAACGTGTCGATCGGTTTTACAAAAATGGAAAAAGAGCAATATCGTTCGGTGATTCGATTCCTATTTTTGGAAGGGAAAACGCGCATCGAAATCAAAGAGCGCTTGGATGCTGTGTACGGTGACTCTTCTCCATCGATGGCCACCGTCAAGAATTGGTTCAACGAGTTTGCACGTGGCCGTACGTATTGGCAGATCGCCGATTGAAGGTTCGGGAGCTAGCTGAGACTGTAGCCATTTCAGCAGGAACAGTGCATCATATTCTTCACGAGGAACTCGGCATGAGAAAGCTGTCGGCGCAATGGGTGCCGCGTTTACTCACACCGGAAAACAAGCGCAACCGTGAGACCACATCGGAGACGTGTTTGGCGCTGTTTAAGCGGAATCCAGCGGAGTTTTTGCGTCGTTTTGTGACCGTCGATGAAACCTGGATCCACTGGTACACACCAGAGACCAAGGAGCAATCAAAACAATGGATCCAGACCGGGGAACGTGCTCCAAAGAAGGCGAAAACTGTAAAATCGGCCGGAAAAGTTATGGCCACCGTTTTCTGGGATTCACAAGGTGTGATCTACATCGATTACCTCGAGAAGGGTAAAACAATTACAGGGCTTTACTATGCCCATTTATTGGGCCGATTCGACGCCGAATTAAAGAAAAAACGACCCCATCTGGCGAAGAAAAAAGTGCTGTTTCACCACGACAACGCACCGGTTCACACGTCTGCCGTTGCCATGGCCAAATTGGTCGAATTACGCTACGAATTGCTGCCCCATCCACCGTATTCTCCAGATTTGGCCCCTTGTGACTTCTTTCTGTTTCCTAATCTGAAAAAATCACTCGCGGGGAATAGGTATGGATCAAATGAGGAGGTCATCGCCGCCACGGAGGCCTATTTTGCAAGAGTTTGACAAAAACTTTTTTTCGGACGGGTTAAAAAAGTTGGAGCATCGCTGGGCTAAGTGTATCGAACTAAAAGGAGACTGTTGAAAAATAAATTGCCACTATTCCAAAATTTTCGTTTACTTTTTGTAGGCTAAGTATTTATTGAATGACCCTCGTATTAAAGTTTTAAATTGATTTGTCCATTGCTCGGACACAATGTAAACTGAAGTTGTGTCTAAGTTATGAACAAAACAATTAAATTCAGAACCAAGTCTTTGACTCTCTCGACACCTTACACACAATGGAAAATCTATTGTTTGTTGCTAGCCAGTGATACATACAATACAATGAATGCCTACAATCAACAAGCAATAAATAATCTTTAAGACTGTGCAAAATCTCGTTCGGTAATGAATGAGACTTACCAAGCAAAGAATCACTTGATTTGACAGCCAACTGAACAAATTTGTCTGGGTCTGAAGTCTTCGCGACGCCTACGTCACTTTTGTCGTCCTCCTCAGTAGTCACGAACATTCCAGAACCTTGCCTGAATATTTTAAATTCAGTAACTTATTTAGAATGTATTAATTATTTTATTGCACCTTGACATACCTATGCCACCCACTGTGATCAGAGATAAAATGAGATAAATTCAATTTGAATGCAAAAAGATTTATATTGCAAATTCAACAGAATATCATTTTGTATATCAATAATTTATACTTTCTGTAATTGTCGTAAGTAAATATAGTTTTTAACCAGCCTGTGATTGTGTGTAATCAGAAAATTCTTTATACATACTTAAATTCTTCATAGGGCAATCAACTTTTCTTTTCATCGTTATTTTAACTAAAAGATAGGACCTACTTGAATGCTATCAAAAATTCCTCTTCAAGCCAAAGCACAATCTTCACAGCAGCAAAGGAAGCATTTCTAGGGAAGTCTAACCTTCCACCAACCACTCCTGGACAAATAGTTTCTGACAATACCGTTTGATTGCTCTGGAACAGATAACCAACTTCTGTCATTGATTCTTTTGGTTCGATTATTTCAAATGATTGAATAAGAATCAGATACACACCTGGTAGTATTCCAAATCTCTTTGCAATAAAATGGGGATTCTGTCCATTATATTCCCATCCTCTATCACCTCCATCTCGCATAAGGTTATAATAAAACAAAAATGAAATAAAACCTATGTATTTACTTACTCAATAAATAACTAAACAAAAATAAACTCAAACCAAACTATGTGCGCATTTGCTAAATTCAACTTTGTTTTGGACTATTTTAGATATTTCTCTTTGAAGCAGCTGATGTAATGAGCCGCCGTCGTGTTTGTAGATCCAGTAACCTCCGTTTTTGAGGACCAGGTCGTAGCGCTTTGGTCCAGACACAGGGGAACTAAGCCAGATCTGTTTGTTAGGTGTTTGTCTGTTTATAACATAGGTTCCATGTGTTGATCCTAGTGCTACAGTAAGGACACCATCCTGAAAATGTACAGAAATATTTCATTTACGTACTATTTATTTCCCTTTACTTTTAAAACCTTTAAAATAATACTTCAACTCAATATATTTTTACACACTTTTATTGTTGTTATGTTAATAGTACCTAGTCTTTAATTTATGCATTAATAAGTACGCATGTCACTAATATTATGCATTATCAGTGAACAGGAAAATTAAAAAAGGTTCTATGGATGAATTCCGTAGGAGGTATAAATATTGAAAATTTCAAGGAAACGTTTTTTTATTAGGAAATAAATAGATTTTTTAAATGTTATGAACAGTTTTCTGCGTTACCTATCTAATTGATAATGAACACAAAACAAGACATTATCGAACAGAGGTCGACGTAAAACTGCAAAAACCACTTACACTGAACTGGATGTCCGCGCCTTTGAAATTGTTCGAATCCTCTACAATTTCCTCGAAATAATCACATAGAGATTCTAAAGTTTCGTTACAGATCTCCTCAAACACGGCCTGATCCACTGGCTCTGATGATTCCAGTGAATCCGAAGGCCCTGAATACTGCCGAATGAAGAGCTGATTGTGGCACGTTACGCAACGATGGATAAACGAATACTGTCTCGTTAAAACAGCGGGCGCTATATTGATTTGTTTCCGTGCCAGCCATCGGCTGGTACGAAGGATATTTCTGAGCATTTTACGAATGTTATGATCCGTCCGGCTCGGAGGTTATTTTGTTGTTGACTGAGTCTGACAGACCAGCTGACTGAAGCTGATAGATGTCAAGTTCTACGTCAAAATAATTTATTTTAACGTCCGATCGTAACATCGTCTGGCATTGAATAGTTAAAAAAGGTAGTCGATTATTTGTTTTACGTGCTCACGGATTTGTTTAGTTTTTTGAATCGTTAAGGCCAGTCAAGAATTTGTGCTAGCCTAACATTATCAACGCGCAGCTTGCCAAACTGAGGGGCTAAATAAATATTGGAACGAACAATTTAGTGTTCAATGCATCCGCTTAACTCGCGTGTCGTGTATTATACGAGCAGCAGCACAGACAGCGCGGGGACTGATTGCTACCCAGCAGTTGTTTTAAATTCCATATTAAGTGTAGGGGAACCGGCTGTCTAGTTAGATTGATAGTTTGAAGCAATTAGAAAATGTACAACCCCATTTTCACCCTGTAGTTTATCTACACTCTCGTGAAGATACTAAAAGCTTAATAATATGGGAATAACAAAAAACGTTTTCAATAATACATATTATATTTAACATCTGTTATCATTTCTTCTTCTTCTTTTTCCCTTTTCCCTTGTGTTTCAGTTTCATCTTGAGCTTTTCCTTTCTGAGTCGTTCCTTCACGATTTGCTGCTTGTTCTTGAACTCCTTAGAAGATGCTTCAGACTTCTTCTTAGCTATCCGCTCGTTGTGCTTCACCCAGTGCGGACGGAATTCAGACACTGAAACAAAATGTATACAATCATTTTGATATCTAATTTTTTTTAACAAATGGCGGACCCGAGTCCTAGCTGAAGATGGAGGATAATGAGCGATGGTGCGCATTAGAAAAGCATTTGTATCATTTTCTTACTTTCCTTTTTTTGCAACCTACATTGCGTCTGAAAGAGATAGCGATCAGGCCGCCTAAACTATACTTTTATAGTTTGAATTGCAACAAAGTCCACATCTATCCTATGCCAGGCTGTGAACTATCATGGGCTGATGATTATTTATGTTGATCTATCTCTATTTGTTTTAAACAATGAATAAACAAAATTAACATTTGTAAACTTTTGAACTCCTTGCAATTTCTTTTTTTAACCCAAAATTGTGTGCAATACTAAAGTAATAATTTTAGTATCTTTATTGTCTTGGGCCACCACAACATCATTCCTCCACCTCCCTGAAGGTTGTATGAAAGAGATCGCTTCTAGCAATAAGATCGCCTGGATTGTACAATTAATTACATTTAATGAATCTGTAAAACTACCGATAGATTAGAGTATTCACTCGTATCAGAGCATTGAGCATTAGTCGTTTTTAAATTTACCCGATCCACATTGCGAACATGACGCACGATGTTACAAATTGATTTGAAAACCCAAGCTAGAACGTGACATTTCATGGATTTTTTTTTAGAAAACAGCATTTGCCTGTATGTACCATTCGTAGAAACGATACATTACAATTTAACGCTCTAGCAAAAGCTCTAGCCTATACTTAGCTTACCTTAATATTCTGTTTGTGGAGCAACATACTAATAATATTATGAGGAGTAAAGATTGCATTGTTTGTTTGTTTGTTAGTATTGAATAGGCTCCGAAACTACTGGACTGATTTTGAAAATCCTTCACCAATATAAAGCTACAATCTCAGGGAGTGACATATGCTATAAATATTCCTTTGAATTTAGGCTATATTTTGCCAGGAAAGACAGTATACGCGGGCGAAACTGCTGACGGACAGCTATTCATTCAATCTCACCAGGCTTCTTAGTGTTAGCGTCTCTAGCCGGCGCGTTATCGTCATCGTCCGCGTCATCGGGCCGCGCGTTCCGTTTTCGCCAGTCTTCGTAGCGGCCGCTGCGGAACGAAGCCGGAACGCGGCCGCCGCTTTCAGTACGAATCATCTTACGGCCGCCATCCTAAAAGAGAAACAATTGAATGAGGAGTTTATAAATACCATAAATAAATATGTTTACACACCACAAGCTTTGACGATTTGAATAAAGATATTTTGACTTAGACTGACATGGTCTCGAAGTAGGGATGAGTATCCCTGTGTTACGAGGTGCCAGTTATGGAATTAAGCCACTTAGTTAGTAAAGGACTTTAGTTTTTAGCTATTTATGTTTATTCGCTGACAGTACACCAAGAAGAGTGGAATTTTTGTTAATATTTACGGTCTTTAAAGAAATGACTCCAGATTTGTTCAAATTGAGACTATAAAAAAGATTGTAAATTTTATAAGTTATTTTTGACGGCGATGTATTGAACATATTTTAGATAGTACATTTGTTTAAGGAAAATGTATACTATGTTCGAAACCATGTAAAAATTACATGGTCGCGGGTTCGAATCACACTTGAGTCCCAGGATCAGGTCGATTTTTTCTAGTCTCTATCATCATGTAAAAAGGTACCTATATTGTTCTTAAGGCAAATTCAAATTAGTTGACTTAATAATTTACCGCGAGTGTGGTTTTTATGAACAGATCTTCTAAAAATGACTTATAAAAATGTCATCTACCTGAGAAAAATATGGACCACTTAAACTGGACCAGACCTGTATGGTAATGGTGCATCACTATTTGTTTACTGTTTGTGATAGTTGCGCCCTCGGCGAGCTTTGCGTTATGTTCCCTATTGATTTATTTTTACTTGGTAGTTAGTACTAATCGCCGTTGGTACGTTTCGGAGAGCAGCCGCCCGAAGTCGCGGGAAGGTATAGCAAAAATGCTAAAAATAACATTCAATTGGTACTAATATTTACCTTACCCGGTCTCTATTTTACCAGTCTCTTTTCAGAAGGGAGTCAAGAGATCGTGTCTACTTACTGCACAAGTGGTTGTATTTGTTTGTAAAGATGCAATAAAGATTATTCATTTTATTTAAGTGTCATACTGACCAGATCAACGTGCACCATCTTCTTCCGTTTCCTGTCCCATCGCAGCTGGTTCTTCCTGTTGCGCGCGAGGTCGCCGCTGTCGGCCGCCATTTCTAGTTCAGCCGATGCCGCGCCAGAGTTGAAGTTTACCGCCATTCTGAGGAGGTGTATTTATTCTTTAATATTTCGTACATAAACAATAATACACTGAAAACAATAAGGACCACAGAAGCACAGGTGACCTTTCCTTCAGAAAGAGAGATCTTCCAGCAGACCATTGCGGCAGGTAAGTTCATTTAAATTGTTCCGGATAGATAAACTGTGTAGGAATGAACTAGAGTTCAACACTTAATAGGTAGTCGTAATAAATTAAAACATCACATCTTCAGATACCATGCACTTGACTGATGAGGAAGACTGCAAAATATTGGAATTTACGATTCTACAAATTATTATCTACTTTAGAAGCTCACAATAAGCTAGGTGGACAATGGGTGCCTAGCCCTATATAGCTCATTATCTGATCAGGAATCAGAGTCCTTGCATAGATATATAATAGTTTCTTTTTATAATGAATTGTGTTGTTTTCAATTTTATAATTAGCTGTATTTATTAAGTGTTTATTAATAGGGGATTAGACAGTATTTCAGACTATGACTATTTCAATGTTATAGTGGTACAATGTTTCAATGTTTTAAATGTCAAGCCTACTGCAGTTCTTGAGTGGAGATTTGCATACAAAACTTGAGTATGCATGTGTTTCTTACCCTATTTCAGTGTGCTGATCAGAAGCATAGTGAGAAATATAATTCTCATCACGAACAACCTCTTTCTTCTTCTTTTTAGATTTGTTATTAAAACCTATACCGTCCAATTTTCCTTCAGCCTGTAATATAACAAACACCAATACATTTTCATGTTTACTTCGGATTTAACAACCAGCATTAAAACGAATAAATTAAGTAATAAAAATGTATACCAATAATTTCTTATTTTCTCTCGTCTTTTGGACAGTCTTGGCGTGAGTCTGCTTCATCACTTTCATTGCTACATACATCGGTGAATCATTCTTGGTGCCCAGCTCCAAAATTGTCTGTAACAAAATAAAATTGGTTGCATAAATAAAAATAATTTTAGAAACGCAAACCAAACTCGAACTCGAACCGAAATTACTAAGAAATATAAGCATACTTCAAATTGATGAAAGACACATATTTGAGGATTTTGAGGGTTGCTCAATTTTGACTGTCGTTCCAGAATTCGCGCGTTAAGCAATCTGTCAAGAGATATGCCACGAAAAATTGTGAAGCGACACTTATCAATTGAACATTCAATTGATTTATAGTGAAATTATTATATTACCCTAAAATCATTTCATAGGGAGCGCAGGGTAGCACTTAAGAGAAGATTCTCCAAAATTACGGGAACGGGAAAAACGGGTATGGAGGCGTAATAAACATAAATAAATAAGTATAAGCTAGACACAAACCTCTTGTCATGGTCTCGAAGTAAGGATAAATATGAACCTGTCTAACAAGCCAATAAATAAGCCAGGGCCGTCACCCAACACACCAGACCCGAACCAATTTAGAAAAGATCGTTCCCTGAATTGACTCGACTGGGAATTGAACCCGGGACACTACGTAAGTCAAGGCGAGAAACCATGCTACAGCGCAAAAGCTAGTGGCAAATCTAGTCTCACTAATATACTAAGCTTACCCCTTTAGGCGTGTATCTCTTAATCTGTTCCACTAAGTCATTAGAATTGTCCCCCGCTTCGTCCAGTAAGAATGGGTGCGTGTGAACTGGGATCGCGGTGATCTTGGCGCGCTTGTTCGCTTCGGCTGAAGCGGCTTCGCGCCATTTTATATATTGTTGCCAACCTCGAGAGCATGTTCGGACTGCTTCTTCCTGATTAAACAAATAAATATAATCTGGATTACATCAAGATTATCTGACCCCCAACCAAGATAAGCGCGAAACGCCATCTTGAAAAGAAGGTACAAAAAAAAGGTTTGCACAAAATAACTCGTTAAGTATAAAAGTATTATCTGCAGAGTATAATAAAGTTTTCATAATCATTTATTTAAAATAAATAAATTATGAAATTAAATTAAATTTACTTCACATAAATGGTGTATGTGCAACAATCGTTGATATAGAATAATATTTCTCATCTATTGCCTTTAACTTCTTTTTGAACAGTAAAAATATTTTTAAATAAAAAAATTAACAATGAAGAAAGAAAAAGGATTCGGAGAATAAATGAAAGAACAGAAACTTACTACTTCAGAAAGATCTTTCTCCCACGCCATGACGTCTTGATGCCGCAACTCCAAGGCCCCGGTCGGCATCGCTCCCCAAACGCCACTTGGACACAACATACCTTTCTCTTTTACCTAAAAAACAATGTACATAATGTTTTCATGGAGATCAAATAATAACTGTCAAAATAGGTGTTCATCAAAAGGGCGGCATCAAGTCTTAGATTTCAGTTTGATTAAGTATTTCTGACCGAAAAGTACTGAGCTTGTAAAAGAAGCATATAATAGCATTAATAGATGTACCGTTAAAGGGATGTCCAAAATACTGATATTGATTTTAGTTTTTCGTCATATTTTCGAGTAAATAAAAGAAAACATGAACTACTTTTATAAGAAAGTTGTATGTGCGATTTTGCCCCATATTGGTCTGGCCAATCAAACTAATTAATAACACTATAAATTATGTTTTTTAAATCCTGCTGTAGTTGAAACGTGCAATCAGTATATTTATCGTACTCTAAAAATAATACTCAGAACAGAAGTTTTACCTGTGAAGGCGTAAGCAGTTCAGCGCCAAGGAACAGATGCAAATCCAGCAAATGAGCTACGTCTTCCGCCGCTACGAGAGAAAACGCTCTCCCAGCGCGCCCCGCTCGGGCACTACGACCTGAAATGAAGAAAATGAATAATCTATACTAATATTATAAAAAGGAAGGATTTGTTTGTATTGAATAGGTTCCGAAACAACTAGACCGATTTAGAACATTCTTTCACCAATATAAAGTTTCATTATCAGGGCGTAACAGAGGCTATATTTTGACGTGAAAGACAGTCTACGTGGGCGAAACCGCTGTCGGACGGCTAGTATAAATAAATATTTGGGACAAATTACACCAAGACCACCAGATCCCAAACTAAGCATGCTTGTGAGTCTTGTGACTGTCGCAATGAACAGAGAAATCTAAGGGATTTCATGACTAAGTTGGATTTTTCTAATTTATTTTTTACTAGCGCGCGACTTTGGCCGCATGAACTGGCCGAATTACATAAAATCTTTATAAACTGTAGCTTATCTACTATTCTGATGTATCTGTATTACTGCGAAGTTTCTTCTAAATCCGTTAAGTGGTTTTTGCGCGAAAGAGTAACAAACATACATACAAACATTCGCATATAAATAATATTAGTAAGATCAATAAAACTTTGGCATTGTAAAAATCTAAATATAAAATTTGTATAAGTACTGCCATTATATAGTATGAAATACCCTTTAGTGTCGGTCGACATCTATAAAGTACAACATACAACTTCGTACTACAAACAAAAATACTATGAATAATTTTTAAAATATTGGTAAGTAAACATCGGACTTACCGACTCTGTGCACAAATAGTTTAGGTTTTGCCGGAAAGTTGTAATTGATGACAGTATCAAGAGCAGGCAAGTCCAACCCTCTAGCCGCTACGTCTGTCACCAGAAGCACTGAGCACTTTTGGTTTGTGAACCGACCGAGGGCTATCTTACGAGCTGAAGCATCTAGCCCAGAGTAGGCATAGGTGGATGATATGCCTGCTTGTTTCAGGATCTAGGAACAGAAAGCAAGCTTCAATGATTTTGTAATATAAACTGAAACTGTATTTATGTACTTTATTTATGTTCTACATATGGTTAGTTTTCAGCGTCTTCTTAGACCAATAATAATTTCTGTCTGGTAGAGATCGCTACTAGCGATAAGGCCGCCTAAATTGTACATCTAATTTAATTACTTGAATCAGTAACATTTTGTTTGTGCAATAAAGTTTATCTTATCATATATTGTTATTTTTATCTACTTCTTTGTTACATGTTTTGTTCATTTTAGTAATGCATGACATTGTCATAATCAATGTCAAGAATGTTAGTAATAAAATTAAAAAATTTAAAAACCCCCGACACAAAAAATAAACTCCAAAAACTAACAAATAATATTTTGAATTTAAAAGGAATGTATAAGGTACTCGTTAAGTTCAAATATTTTTATTTTCCAAGCGTCGCGTCGCGTCTGGGGACCGCTCAAGTTTATGAAGTATTTTTCATGTAGTGTACCTACAAGCGATCTTAAGTTTCATGCATAGTCTTCTTCGTAATGCCGCGTGCTGCGAGCTCGGTGTGCGGTATGCGGCGCGGGGGTGGGCGCTACCAAGTGCGGCGACCCGAACGGGCAGACACGTGAGGGCAGACTACGTTGAGGGTTGTGTCAATTTTGCGAATTTTTCGGAGTAAATTCTTTTCTTGCAACTGCGACTACACCTGTTTTTCTGACTTAGCGGTCCCCCGACGCGACGGGACTACTTTTCATACATATGAAAGGTAGTCAGATCCCCTCATCAACTATTAAAGACCTGATGATCTTCCAACGGCTGATCAGGTCATGGTTACCTTACCATATTCTTTCAATATCATTGAAGTAACACGGTACCAAATTTCGAATTGATCGGGCATAAGGAAGTTAGTCATATCCCCTCATCAACTAGAAAAGACCTGATGATCTTCGAACGGCTGAACAGATTTTCATGAAACATGGCTAAGAACACTCGGGATAAAATTATCTATGACACAAAAAAAACTAAACAAAAATCAGTTTATCCGTTTGGGAGCTACGATACCACAGACAGACACAAAGACACGTTAAACTTATAACACCCCACTTTAACGTTGGGGGTTAAAAACAATCCATTGAATACTCACCAAGTGCAAATATTCAACATGATGTTTGGTAGCTGCAAACACTACAGCTTGAGGCGTAGTTGGGGTCAGAACTTTGTCTAGTAGCAGCAACAGTGCAGCTGTCTTTAATTCTGCTCTGATTGATATCCATCCCAGCCACAAAGTTGAGGGTAACTTCCAGTCAACGTCCAATCTGATCAGAATAGGGTCCGATAAACCAGCTCTGGCGAATTCTACAAGCATTTTGGGTAGGGTTGCAGAAAAAAGAAGTGTTTGTCGCCCGGATGGAAGACGCGCCACTATTTCGCGCAGTTGCTCACCGAAACCAAGCTCAAAGAGACGGTCCGCTTCATCAAATACTATCATTTCTGTAATAAGAAAAATTAATAATTATTTTGAGTTTATTCATCCTAGCCTAATTCTCCCCAAACAAATGATGGTATTTTTAACAACACTGTTCATAATTAGCTAAACTTAATCAAATCATTAGTAAAACTTCACTTAAAATCTAGTAGATAACTGTTTTATTAAAATAAAATAAAATGGTCTTAATTGTGTGTAGTTTTAAGGTGGTAAAGGTATATCAGTAATCTACAAAGCAAATTCCATAGTGTTTGTATCCCCATTATTGAATTAACATTATATACCTGTCTGTGGTCCTACAACAGGCCACCAAAAAACTGGTTTTATACAATTTGTATTACAAGATTCAAATCAGATTAAAAACTTACTTATGTTATCAAGTTTCAAGCTCATTTCAATGCAGATGTGCAGAAAACGTCCAGGTGTGGCTACTACAATGTCTGGAGCTGTTCCTGACATGACGCTAAACTGTTGCTCAATAGATTCTCCTCCGAGAATGGCTGCTGAAGATAGTCCAGTGAATTTCCCAAGTTCACGGACAAATTTCAATGTCTGGAATAGTAACGAAACATTGAAATATTAACTTGGCCAGAAAGTCATATATGGTGCATAACTAATTTGAATTAAAGAAGAAAGAATGTGGTCTTCAGTCATTCCCAAGGTTATATAAAAATTCAGCAATGTTTCTTACTTAAAAAGAACTAAGTGTAAGTAATTAAATTCAATATTTTGATTATTACTTCCTCTAACTGCCTCTATTTGTTGGTTTTTATTATTGGATCATTGAAACTGTATATTTAAAAGAAAAAGGGATTTAGTAATGTAACCAAGATTTTCTTAATAAATTTTAAGATGTATAATGAAAAACTCTTCTGAAGTAGTACCTGCAATGCCAGCTCCCTAGTTGGAGACAAGATGAGAGCCCTGAAGTTCTTTCCTGGCAATGGTTTAGTAGTAGGATTTGTTAATCTCTCTAGTATCGGCAGCACAAAACATGCTGTCTTACCAGAACCTGTGCGAGCCATGGCTACCACATCTTTTCCATCTAATGCTAGGGGTATTGTCTGGAAATTAACCATAAAACTATTATGAAATTATACAAACATATTAGTGCAAATTTTAAACCAAATAAATTGTTTATTTATAGGTTATGAATCTTAAAGAGTATAATTATTTTACCTTCCTTTGAATGGGTGTGGGCTGTTTGTATCCTCTTTTAGTTATGCCTTTCAAAACCGGAAAACCAAATCCCATCGACTGAAAACCGCCAGAACTCTTTTTTTTCTTCTTACTTTGCTGGTTTTCGTTCTGGTCCTTCTCTTCCCCTGCAGAAGCTTCGAACCCGGGGAGGTCATCTCCTATTTTTTTAGGTTTCAACATTTTGCTATCTTTATGAATTCTATCTTACAACACTAACATCGTAACTTTCTAAAAAAACACGTGTGAAATGAAGAATTTGCAATGCAAGTGGGCAAGCAATCATGAATCAATGCACATGTTTTTTGTTATGACATTTGACAGTTGACGTTTTGTCTCATTTTTTCATTACGGATTTCTTAGCTCAAGGAAATTAAACTTATAGGTACTCAACAACATCTGTGGGAACCGATGCACTGTGCAAAAGAATCTAATTGAAAAATAGACGAAATCCTTACTTGATTTATGTAAGTAAGGAAGTGCGTATTCAACTAGTTTTCATATTTTCACGTAACATAACAACAGCTATCAATTAGATTTTACATTCACAAAAAATGGAACGTCCGTCAGCTAAGCGGGAAAGTTTGAAACTGAAAGCATTTTCATGAAACTTTTATTATAATAATAACAATATATAAATCTAAAGATCTATCTATACCGAAGTAGTGCTAGCTAGATGGGATTATTACTATACCATCAAATTATGAAGGAGGACAATAGATTAATACATAGTCCAAGCTAGTCCAAGGACCCTTGGTGATGTACAAAATATTAAACCGTGCGTGAGGTGAGGTGAGTGCTGAATTTTGATGTATCGACAGTTCGCCAGTGCAAACTTCAAGTTCCTGTGGTAGAACTTTTATGTCCATTAATGTACCTAATGAATGGGTGTAATACAATTTTCAGGGGTGGTACAGTCAACAGCAAAAGTAAATGATGAAAAAAAACTTCCAATTTGTTTTTATGAATGAAAACTACGTAAAAATATGATCACATGCAGCATATAGCCATTATAATGAATGAACTAACTATCTCATTTGTATTCTTAGTATTTTAGTAAACGGTTTTCGTAAAATCATCATTTTTGGTACGTTAAAGTATCACGTACTTCTGCTGTTGGCTGTACGAACGCGTTCACATCAACTTAAGCAAAATGGGTCATCTCATTCCTATGTCAGCAGCTTATGGTGCCCCTGGGTAATGGTTGTTGTAAACGCCTCTGTACCTACTCAAAACATTTTATGATATTAAGGATAACGTTAAGAGGATATTATCATCATTTTAATTTTTTTCTGTATGGTTAATGTTACTGTTTGTCTATTATTGTTCTTAAGTTTGTCTTAGTAGAAATTTAAAAAATCAACGAATCATATGGTTCTTCGTTTTTCAAGACGACGCCAGTAAACTTATCCGGTATTCGTTAACTCTAGGCTATTGCACCTCCCTAAAAGTGGGTTGTCTTGTAATTGACGACAGTTTATTTCCTGATTGATGATCATTAATTGCTTATTTCGTTAATGCACGGATATTTCCTGTCTTCCGCATTTGGGTGAAACGGCACGCCAAATAATAAGTACCTGTTTACCTACCTACTTATATTATGTAAGTGCATTTTGGAACTTTGTTTGTGTTCAAGGTTTGTTTCCAAGAAACAGGTATTGACTAAAATTAAAACAAAGTAAGTAATGGCTACGAGATAATAAGCGATTTTTTGACCTCAGAATGAGTTAGAAGTAGGTACAATCTTTGAATTAGGTACACATACGATCACGTCAAGCATACAAAGGGGCAATAAAGGTTTTGTAAAGGTTGGCTGCGTCCTCCTTTTATTGCAAAAACAATGTTATTATTGAATAGATACAATGGGCCGATGTTAACATTGGGTTTAGTCGTAGGTTAATAAGGGACATAAGTACGTCTCAATAGAGCAAATCCAATTACATCATTTTGGAATAATAACATGACAATAAACTGTTTAGTGCCTATCACAAACAATTTTTTTTGGATTTCTCGAAAACATCTTGTTGGCTGTCTTGATGAAATGATATTTTGCCGGTAGCGTGGCAGCTACGCGAGTCTGTTTTCATTCCTCAGAACCCATTTACCAACGGCATTTAGGTGCAACGGCAATAGACTGTCAATTAAACAAGACTAATTGACGTTGGTACAATTAACACCCCACTTCCCCCTTATAATTGACTTAATGGTCTCACGATGGTCGTCTCGTGTATTACCTACCTAGGTTTATAATGACACAAGACAAATGCCTGGTTTTCACGCAAATAGGTTAGTATGTTTTCAATATCTCATACAGTTTCATGGATCTTTTGCAGTCTTATAAGGACGTTTCCAAAAAAAAATGGCCTTCTAAATACAATCTTACTTCAGCAAGATAGAGCATGCAACATATGAGATACGTATACGTAGAACTTTATCCACTGCGTTGATCCATTGATGGATAATCTGGGATTGTTTGTCCCACTATATCCATTGCGAATAATCGCAATAAAATAACTGCATGGCTATGCTTTAGTGCAGAGGTTCCCAAACTTTTTTTCGCATAGACCACTTTAAAATTTAGCTGGTTCCGGTGAACCCCCTGAAGCTACTTATCTCTACCATATTCTTAAAACTTGATAAAAAATAAAGCCAACTTAGACCCCCATAGAGTCTCCCGCGGACCCCTTGGGGTCCACCTGGACCACTTTGGGAACCAATGCTTAGTGGATAAAATCACTTTCTATCAATAGAGGCATTCACTGACGCTAATCCATATGCGACGCTTGTATCTGAATCATTTTATGAAATGATTATTAATTCATTTTATCAAATTTTTTTTATTTTCTTTGTCAACTGTCAGTATTTAATAATAGGCGGGATAATGTAGTAGTACCTATTTCTGAAAATTCTTACTCTATTCGTTCCATTTGCGATCATTTGTAGTCGGTGGATAAAATGGGACTTTAAAAGGAAAAAGCTCTTGTCCCACTTAATCGATTGTGTATGGATAAAGTGGGATCTACCCTTATGAGCAGTTCAGTAACAATTTTAAGTGATTTAGCGCATTGATTGATGATTAGTACTATTGCAGCTGTGATCGTGGGTTTGAATCCTACTTATTCTAGGCTAGTAATAGTAAGGTCACACTTTTTCTCACGCCAAAATCATTCAAATTGCACGAGATAACACAACAAACGTGAACGTGATGAATATACAAATATTTGTGTTGTTTCGTCTCAGAGCTACTATCAGTTCAAGTAAATATCTATTTATAAGTATGAACGTATCAGGCTCTATCCATGTGCTCTGCTCTGCTTTCTTTATGGACAAAATGGCCACATGGGAAGACATCGAGCCGTTCTTACAAATTTTATTACACCTGTAGTGATGGAATTGATCATTTTAATCGGAGATCGTTGCGGGTTGCCAGATGCCGAAACACATTGCTACATCAACGCAGCCTAGCAACTCTATCTGTCAGTATTACACAGTAAACAAACTTGTTTCCACCAAAGTTGCTATCTTAGTTGGAGCCAGTTAATAAACCTGTTTCTCTGCACTGTGACGCAGTCGTGATAATGTCTTCGGATTTACATCCGTATCACTTCTTTCAGATCGTTGTGAATGTGTCACAATGGTATTCCCATGACATTGATTTCAGTGGAATAATGGAACATTACACAAGACAACAAACGGGGTGGGTCGTGACGTCTTTAGCACCTTGTGGTTAATGAGTTGGCATGGATTTTACCTCGCTGTTAAATATTTATTTTCACAGTCATAAAGACATGAATATCTGATAATGCGTCATTTCTAATCCTGCTGTACTCTGTGAAAAATTAAGTTCTTAGCCAAACCTGCAAACCTAATCACCTATTGATTTTCTAAGTTCTGACACTTTTGAAAATCTTATTGTTATTTTACAAAAGATTTTCAAGAGTTTTTGCTATAGGCAACAAATTGCATTTCAATATCCTCACAAAACATTATTTACACACTGTGTTCACCGGCGACATGTGGTGTGCCGCAGCATAGTGTCCGATAACCAACGGTCAGAACCGCCGGTAAACGACACCTTTCGGCCAGAACCCCTCTCTCATGATAATATAGAGCAACAACTTACGTATTAACAGCTGCTAAACTTAGAAAATTGTTTGGGTATGAACTGGTACTGGTAGCAGTACTTAGTCATGTTGTAGTCGTTCTGAAAGTGCGTGGAAGCAGGGGGCCTACTTCCGTTCGCCCAAATACGCAGCCGTGTAATTCTTTAAGCGTTAAAATAAGTATTTACTGATCAAAATTCATGTTGATTTTTCAGTGAAGCCTGCCGACTCCAAAAGAAGTTTCAAGGCGGATGCACTTTTAAATAAAAAGCAATCGGAAATGCAGGACCAACCTTATTATTTTTTCCACTTTATACATAATAATAACAGTGTTTATCATAATTGCCTCCTCTCGAATGACCCTGTGTAAATGACACGGTGATAATGTATTATCTTCACAAGATGTTCGGTGAAGAGCTCATTAAGTGAAATGACTAAAATACAATTTTCACACAGTTTAAAGTTAAAAATATCATAAAGAACTGGTCATTATGCTGAAGACCAGTTCTTTAATAGTTATATTTTAATTTTTTTGCGGAAGGAAGTATTGTTTTCGTTGAGTATTGGCGAAACATCGTGGAAAATATTGTTGGAAATTCATTATCATCAATACCTACCTCCTTTACTAATAAAGAATGATTTTTACATTCAGCAGACAAAATGAAGACCACATAAGCAGAAAAGTATGTAACTTAAAAGTGCACTAGTTAATGTCAAATGTGTCAAAATGCAAATAACCTCATTAACTGGAATCTTGATCTGGTTTTTGACATAATGAAAGGAATGTTGGCTATTTATTGCTCCACATAACCGACGGATAAAAACAAAAAAACATTTTTAGCTATCCCTATTTCATGTTTCTTCATACCACAAGGTGGTGAACAAGCTTATGCCCGCCCGATGGTAAGCAGTTACCTAAGCCTATGGACGCCTGTAACACCAGAGGCACTACGTGCTCGTTGCCGACTGTTCGACAGATGACTGTTAACATAGAGAACAAATAGACTGGACTTTTACCTCCCCTCATACTCATAAATAAAGGTGTTACAAGAAACTGTTGAATTTTTACTACCTTTTTTTAATGTTTTTACAATTTTTCAGTCTCTATCTGACTGTACAGTTGGCGTAATGGCAGCGATCCTAAAGATGTGGGTTTGATCCCGACTCAGGACATTCCTGTGTCTAACAATTTTTTTTGTTCTGTGCCTGGGTGTTATTATTTATTTAAGGTATGTATTTAGAAACATATGAGTATGTTTATTAGCCAGATGATTTTGATGTAAGGTGTCCTAAATATAAATGTGTATGTTTAAGGTTTGCACAAACCAACAGTCAAATGACTGTTTGTTCTCACCTTAAGTGTTGCTGTTGATTCTGTTGCATGTACTCAGACTTGTTATAGAATGTATTATTTACGTAACTAAATATATATAATAATGAATTAATACTGCAATTTCTTAATATCTTAAAGTAAGTAAATATGGCCCTTAGTTAGCATCATCATACTTAGCATGTGCGACCTTCTAGAAATAATTGAAGTTAAAAATGACCGATAAAAATAGCTTATGTCCATAAAACAATTTACGATGTAGTTGCGAACCATTTATACTGAAGATATGTGATCTGCGAGTCTTATTCAAGTTCAGAATGTCAAGGGAATGCGATATCGTTTTATGCAGTTGTAATGACTTCATTTATATGAATGAAAAATGTTTAATATAACCATCTGGTAGGGAAGCATCCTTATAATTGGTTATAGCCGTGAGACGTCCATTGCTAGACGTAGCCCCCCCACAGATTTCCAAAGCGACCGGTTGCAGGCGGTCTGCGTCTACCATAATCCTGCTACCTTTACCAGGTCGTCCATCCTGCATAATACAGCATTGTTTAAAAATTGCGGCACATGATATCAGTCGTAAAGCCTAGTCAGACGCCTAAAAGGCGGCTTAATAACATCTGACGGTAAGGTTTATCACTGGCCTTACAATCACCTCTTCAACAATCCGCACTGAGCCCGCGTGTTGGAGTATGGCTCGTACCACCTCATAGTTGAGGTGAGGCCTCGGCCCAGCAGTAGGACGTATGAGGCTGTATTTGTATTGTTTAGAAATATTAAAATACAACCTATATGAAAACTTACATAATTAACCTCTAGTAGAACCTCTATAGTCTCTTGCAGAAAGCAGCTTGGGGTTTCTATTCAAGATAGGGGCTGAAAATTCTAATTGGGGCGAAAACCACGCTTGAAATTGAAACAACAAAAAACCTCAAAAAAATGTTGCAATTGGTAATTGGCAAAATAGTGTATTTCTTAAGTAAGAAGAAAATTGCTACTCGTCCTGGGAACCAAACGAGCGACATCCGACGTGATCCGTGCCAACGGGGTTTTGATATTTTAGTGTTCTTCAGTAATACAAAACTCGGAATTGAAAGTATTTATTCCATAAATAAAGTTAAGAATATTCTTACATTGTATTTTAAAGCTTAGAATGGCATTTTAGTACTTGCCCAATCATATCAATAACCAATGAAATTGGAACAAAATACTAAATATCCATAAAATAACAATGGAAATAATGCTTGGTATAAAATATTACTATACAAGGACTGTTAAAGTATAATTAAGCTAACAGTGTTTACAATGCCAAGATTCTAATTGTCAGTCAGTAGATATAGGTAGGTATAGAGGGAAACTCTACCTACAACCTTTATATATAACAAGTACCTATTCAATAAGTTAGTTACAGGGCTAATCTACGAGAACAAGATATTTAAGTCAAGCCATAGCACTTATTAATATACTAAAGATATACCGGGTGATTATCTTTTCCGTAAGAAAAATAATATACCATACTCAGTAACTATGTGAAGTAACAACTATTATAGGTTTTACTGATTAACTTTTATTGCAATTATTATACTAAATTTTTTGCAAGAAACGTGCGCTCAGGATGTTTTTACTCGACCTACTTACAATCAAATGTATGCCAAATAATTTTCCTTAAGGTATAAATAATCAACCATTATTAAAAAAAACATGTCAAATTCGACAGTAACGTGCTTAATATACTAGCTCATGAATAAAATAACATTTAGTATGAAACATGAACACTGGCAACAAGAAAAATGTGTGTAGGTAGCCAAAAAACAAATGAGCGCCAATGTTTTTAAATCGAAATATACTTCGACACGAGGCGTTATTTGACACAGTTTTTGTTATTTTAATTACAGAAAAAAACACTAAGTTTTGTTTTGAAAAATTACTTTATTGACAACAGTAAGTAATCCGATGCGCAATGAAACTAATGTGTAATCTGTTATAATTGGAATCATAATTAGTAAAGAGATACAGCTCTTAAGTACCACTCAAATGAAAGAATTCATTCACAATTAACCGTGTTCGTATTTGGTTAACTGGTTAATGAAAAAAGGAATCAAACGTTGAATCTTAAATACTTTAGTAAAAAAAAATAGGTATACCTACTATAAGCACTTTTTCAGCAAAATGGGGAAACTTTTTTTTAATATTTGATTCATTGCGTAATTTTTCTAACAGTTACTTTTCAGGGCTGCTCAACTTATAATCAAATTATGAAACCAGTGCTAAAAATTAAAGTAGGAAAATTTTTCAGCACTGACCAAGCCTTTTTGCACATTACAAATACAAGTCAAGACTAAAGACGACACTGGATCATACCTATTCTGTGACTGGATGGTAAAACATACGTAATTTAATAACAAATATTTTATAATGATAGCTTATTTAGATACATAGAGATATAAAGCAAACCCTATTATAACAAGTGGTTGGGTTGATTATAAATGTGTGTAAAATATATGTACGTGGTGTTAGCGCTGGTGATAATCGTGAAATAATAGCAAAGTTTGTTATTGGCTAACAAACACACACCCACACTTACATATCGTTGCTATGCAACAAGGGTGTCCGTGCCCTTGCCTCAGCCAATAAACATACCGGATGATTATTAATACAATTACAAAGGTTACAAAGTCTTTTATATTTCACAAACACACAAAAAAAATGATACTGTTTACATCACTAATCAAATATAAATAATCAGCCGGAATTATAATAACGGTTTCCTAAGCGCAGCGCCAAAGTGCTTACCACCTACTTGTTAAGTTGCTTGGTTTAAATAATAGAAATGAGTACCTATATTAATCATCATCATTTACAATTATAAAAAAAACTAGCATGAACGTATTCAAAGTTAAGATCTAACGTAGTTTATCATTTGAACATTATAATTGACTGAGTTTTAAGAGCTTCTTCTGGCAAATTAAGACATAAAAACAAGTTTTGACAAACTTCTCATCACAAGCATCTGGCAAGTTAAGTTCCAATCTGGTGGCAGTTCACATCTGAAACAAAGAATAAATAGTTTAAGAAACTAGGAATATTAGGCCTCGGCGATTTGTAGGCCTGTAACATGCTTACTACTGTAATTATTAATCCTAATACGAATAATCCTGTAAGCAGTAAGGCGATAACTTAAAAGTATGTAAACAAATACTGCTCCTTCCACGATAAAGGATATCACTTTAGAATAATTACATATCGAAACCAAGTCCGCGCGCCCATTTTGAAGAACCCTAAATGGCTCCACACGGACCATAGTGTTCTCCGCAATGTTCAATGTCAAAGCGCGCCGCACGTAAGCAAGTAATAGTCACGCATGTGTGGATCCGATTAGTGCTTAATTTTTGAAGGGGCGGTTGTATGAAGACTATCCTTCGATACGTTAATATTCTAAGGATACACTTTGTTTCACAAGACTTCGTTCATACGACTCGAACCGAACCTCGTATTTGTAATTGAACGAACGCGACCCACTTTGTGGAGCGTATCGTTCGTTTTCGATGTTTCCGAAGCGGCGGAATTTCCTTTCCTTACGAAACCATTGATGAATATCAAATATTTAAACCATTGTACAGATAAATAATGTGCATTTCACCAGCTTTTCACCATGGAAATCCACTTTTTCAGGAAAGTCAAAAATGGTACTAAAGTAGTGCTAATTAATGCCCAAACATAATTAATTGTATGTGTTGTAGATTTAACTTTTCAAATTATAGCGATAGATTGGTGAGTATGATTGGCGAAGGTTTCGCCCAACAAACTCACCTTAGTTTAAGTATACTGAACAAACTACGAGTTTACTTCATCTTTAAAAAATGCTCCTGAAATAGTGAGTGCCCAAATATAAAAAACAGCGGTCTCATAATATCGGAGTTATAGCCTTAGGTAAATGAATAAACTAGACGTAAGTTTTTGCCTAATTTACTTGTATAATTTCGAAAGTATAATAGTACCTACTAAGTATTTATTTCTTGGGGCACTAATTTGGAATCATTTTAAAAATGCATGAAATAGCAGATTTCCACGTTGGGTATGCTGGACGAAGGCACACAATAAATGGGATAATTATAAACGAGTTTTGTAACAGACTAAGCAATGCAAGGTCATCTCAACGTTATGTATCAGTTGGTTATACTACTTGCATTTGGTCCGTTTAGCACATCCTCCGGAACCGAAGGCCGTGAAATAACACGAACAATAGCGTAGTTTTGTGTATGAAACTTAAAAAAAATAACTTATGTAGTTGTGTTAGTGGTAAAATTAGTACTTGGCTTCAGGGAAAACAAGTGAAAAGATGTAAATATCTTGAAAGTAGCCAAAGCTACAAAGATACTGTTTTTCTTGATGTAATGTTGAATTGTGAACACTTAATTATAAATTTCTAGTACGGCAAAGTATGTGCTAGATTTTATTCGCAAGCGTGGTGATTAAGCACACTTCTTGTTCCAATAGATTCAGTTGATTGACGCTTTGTTCCCGGTGCTATTGCTGATGGTGAAAGTTCAATTAAGTCAGGCTGAATAGGCAATTGGGAGTACTCGTAACTAGGAAGACGATTTGACCCAGAAGCAAACTAATCTGTCTTCTAGTACTATTACTACTATAAGCTGTCTTCATCATTTCATTCGCAAAAAATATTGATATTTTTATTGATAAATTCCCTTTTACTCTATTAGAGACTGTGCATGGAATACGTGTGAAATCACGGTTATTCCCAGTCGAGTTTCTCTATCAGTTTATTAATATTGCCTTATGTGACAAGAAGCAATCGTTCAGACAAACTGGGTAATGGGAACAATTTTTTCTTTATAAATACCTTTTACTATTTTAAGTAACTAATTTGTACTTACTTAAGTTTTGTTAATCTTACCGGTAGTTAGTTTTTTATTTATTTTTTAAACATTGCGAAATCATGACGTCTCAAATTCACTTAGTGTTCCCACATGTGTTTTTTCCCCGATTCGTGGAAAATAAATAATGAGGAGAAAATTTCTGATTGACAGCACTCATGGCTGAAACAGAGCTCGCCGATCATCATGTAGCATCTCACGAGAATGTGAGAGATACAAATTATTTTGCCAAGTTCTGAAACCAAACCCTACCTCCTGAAAGAGTTGGGATTATAGCGAATGACTATCATAAGTCCTACCTACCCGTCTGGGCAATGGGTGTAAATTAATGTGCGTATTATTAAAAATAACTTTGTAGAAAAATATTTTTCATATGGGGTAATTTAAAATCTGCTATCTGGAAACACCAATAATACCATGCAGTAGAATCACCTAGCTAAAAATCTCACGTATGAAACCGATCGTGTCATTTGCTTTTTTGATGGATAGATTATCAACCAATCACGTGAAAGGACGTTTATACGTTCAATTGTGAGATGTCAATTTAATTACCGTCAAGAGTCCATTAAGAACCTTATTGTACTCTTTGCGTACGTTGACAATCTGCGGTCAAATGAATGACCCCAGTTTGCCAACGTATTTAATTAAAAATATCCTAGATCCTTTGCCTTTAAAAATATTAAATATTCAAATAAGGTATAAAATATAAATACCTCGAAATAGTTTTCGATTTAGGACATGCTTGTTTATTTTCCCATACCCAATTATAAAAAAAAACAAAAGCCAAGAAGGCACAAATAGTAGATATTATTAAGATATCTACCGAGCAAACACTTAAGTAGAAATTGCAGCTTATTTTATCACTTGAAGTTGCCACCGCGCGCGCCGCAGTAGGTCAGTTTTAATTGACAGCGGCATAAATGGTGTTATACACGCACGGCTAACAATACGATAGAATAAATTTACCTCAGCCGTATAGGAGTTGCAAAAGCAGTAAGAAGCTGCATACGTGCATTCGCAACAGTCTTTAGTTGCAAAAGAAACTAAAAGTGGTAGAATTGTAATAAAGTACTACCTTTATCTTTTTAACAGTTCATTCTGGTGCTCATTTATGGCCTAAGGTCTTCCAAAGGTACATTTGACCACTATATACCACATATGAGGTCCTCTTTTCGCTGTTAATTGCCCCCTAACTGCATATGTGAGTTCATTGTAGTCAATATTTAAGAAGCTGCTTGGCGTTCTGATAGGAGAGGTAATAATAACTCTCATGCAGTCTCAAGTTCTAAAAAGAAAACCAATATTACTAAAGGAGGTTTTGAGGTGAATCCTGCTGGCCAAAGCCGCACAACAAGGACGCCATATTCTCAAATATTTTGTTTGTATTTTCTTACAGGATTTAGATTGTAACTGATGCATTTGATCGAATTTAATCATTTTTAGTCAATAGAGAATATAATATGTATAAATGGCATGTGGTACATTGTTAATGCATGACACAAACAAAAAAGTAGTGTAAAAAATATTATGCAAAAATAATTATTATCTTTCCATTTTTAAAAGATTTATGAAGGCGCCTATTTTTTTTACAATTAAGGCATATATATAGTCACGGTAAACATGGATGCGTTGTTACTTGCTGTCGTATTACACTAAACAATGAAAGCGTGGAATTCATAATTTCGATATTAATAAATTGCAAATGGAGACTAATGTCTGACTGAGGTGACAGCCATGAAAATGATGATTATTCACTTGGACGCACTTGTCAAAGATATTTTATCGTTTATAGTTCAGTAGCGCTATAAGACCTTCAGAGTGGCGTTGATAATTTATTACAGCTCTTGAAGCACCTTTGTTCTCCTGTTATGCAACTAAAATATAACCGATAGCTGCAAAAAATTGTGTGCAAATGGCGCTAAAGCTGCTGCATTCAAGCTATAGATAGAGCATATTCTAAAGCTTGGACTTTAGGCCTTAGGAAATAAAACGATTGGCTCTAAAACTCTTATGCAGCAAATTTGTGTTAGTTGGGTACTATTTGTGCCTTCTTGGCTATTGATATTTATAATTAAAAATATAACTACCTTATAGATTGCGATTCGATCTTATTAGCAGACATTTATTTATTATTTAATAAGTAACTAGTTTATTAATAATAATTCATCATCGCTGTCTGATGGTATTGTTTTGTCTTGTTGTTATTTTGATTTGTTGTTGTATGCCTACCACCTTTGTTTTATTTTGGTCTCAAATGTAACGAAATCCCTAAATTTAATAAATGTTTTCTATTATATTCTACTCTATATGGCAAACCAAACCTAAGAGTATAAATATGTATATTAATATCATACCCACTCTCAAACGGATCCTAACAGGGGTCCTGCAAAATTGTATATGGACAGAAGTAAATACAAAATCTCAAATCATTGCAAACAAAAAGCAATTAATGCAAGTCATGGGTACAGTGCCCCTAATTCAATCTTTTATCCCTAAAAGTAAACCACCGTTAACCGAGCTGCATTATCATCTGTCATTCGCCTGCCTTCTGTGCGGGATGAAACGATTTATGTTTCAAAGATTCAAACTACACCATTTAAATCGGTCGGTACCGTTGCAGTTAACCTTTCTTGCATTGTTTAGTATGTACCTACCTATTTATTATATCTGAGTCTGTACAACGCTTTTGAGTTTGGTAGTCGATAATAATTTGTTCTTAAGATAAATCGTTTTTCATTCGAGTTTGCATTTAACAGTCCCTAGTAAACACCTCATGTCGTTCAAACTATGCTATTATGTTTTCGGAACATAGCCCAGGATGTGATTTAAATTAATAAATACATATCTGGGACATCTTACACCAAGATCTCAAACTAAGCAGAGACTGTCAGAGACTGATAAACGTGCATATAGATAATAGGTACACCCAGAAACTGGACAAACACAAATGCTCATCACATAAATGTTGGTGAAATAACACTTCAATGTAGAGATGACTTGATTTGATTGATAAAGGCTTTCGCCCAAGAATGGGTCTGTAAATATTTTAAATAAATAACTAATTTAGGCTCCTGAATTGAAGCGTTTAGGCACCGAAGATATAATATCTCACGGTTTAAATTAATTATCGAGTAAACTAATAAAATGTGTATGAGTATTGTAACGCCTCCATGGCAGAGTGGTTTCAGAGCTTGGCCCGAAACCCGGAGCTCCAGGTCGGGCATAAGTGTGTTTTACGGAATATAACCCGGGTTTGTGATCCTGATCACCAACCCGCATTGGGCAAGCGTGGTGATTAAGCGAATACCCATCCATTGTAGCGATGACTTGATTTTAATGATGGAGGCCTTTGCCCAGCAGTGGGACAGTATATAGGCTTATTACTACTAATTACGAGTTTTGTAACGTTGACCTTATATTTACCAGCATACGAGCTATTTTATCATAATCACGTGCTGGCGCCATCAAAAAAAAGTTGCCTTGCAGTCATCAAGATGACTTGACGGGCACTATAAAAAACAAAACACCCCACCTGGTGGAAAGCGGTCGTATGGTTCAGATATGAGACTGACAAGCACAGTAATGGAAAGCATTCACTGAGCTGGTCATACTCATCTTAAAGGCCTGCAAAAATACCTTTTCACGCCCCGCTTGAAGACACCGGGACTAATGAGGAAGAAAACAAATGTGCTGAAAGAGCGTTCCACGTCTGGATGGTTCGACAAAGAAAAGAGTCACCGAACCTTTTTGCGTGGGAACAAATGCTGGACTTTGTGTGGATGATGCCGTAATCCAGCCCGCGTGGTACGGAAGTGGATGGATGCAACTATCTTGTAATTGTTCTTTTACAATTGGTTTTGATCCTATGTAATGAAAAATAACTTAAAAACCTATAGGGCAACAGCCTTAGGGTATCTAAAATACAAGCGGAATCATTACTATTGGCTTACCCAAGATATTGCCATAAGAATGCAGGTGGGTGATTGTTACTAAAAACCGATAATAATTGTTAGATCCGAATAAATGTTGTGTTTCACCAAAATCCAAAGGAAATGTACAAATTGCTTATATTACACTTTAAAAACGTGTGTTTAGCGTTCACCAACACGTGATAAAGATAAGATGACCGTATTCAATATTCAAACAACCCAAGGAGCTGTCGGTATACATGCAAATCATTAGCAATTAACATTAATTGACAAGGAAACCGAAAATTCACTAAGTAGGTACATTATTATTATTTAGTTCAAATTTGTAAACCACAATTCACTGTCACTGTCTTCACAAACTAAATAAATTAAAAAGTAAGCAACTAATTGCAATCCCAAACTTCCTACGGTGAAGTTTCACATAAAGTTAATACGACATGGCTCAAGTATTTCATACTATTATCACAGCTGAGAAACAATTGGATCGGATTTGCAATATTGCTATACTTAAAACATGATCTTTCCTCTTCATTGCAAATGATTTAACGTTTTGTACGTCCTTAATAGGTATATTATATTTCAAATCCCGGAACTAATTAGTGAAACAGATCAGGCAAATTCAAGATTTCATTATCCTCCTTTGAGCCTATCAAATAAAATGTTGCCGTTTCTTTCTTGCAAATTAACCGTAGACATAATGAGACACTTTGAGTACATAAGTAGGTACTTTACAGTAAATTCATTAGTGTCAATGTTGTCTCTTTCACACACTTAGGGTTACCAGCTACTTTGCTTTCAAATGAAGTGAGAAGGGATTCCTGAACGTAACCGTGGTAGTAATGCATATAACCTAACCACTCCAATTGCGTAGAGACATAGCCAGATTCAGTGTTGTCTCGCAATGGGGAAGCTCTGAACAGTTATTTCAAATAGTTATTCTCGTACCACGATGTTCCCACGCACGAAAAGGTTCGGTGACTCTTTGCTTTGTCGAACCATTCAGACGTGGGACGCTCTTCCAGTGCATGTGTTCCCTGCCTCTTACAGTACCTGGGTCTCCAAGCGGGGCGTGAAAAGGCATTTTTACAGGCCTTCAGGATGAGTAGGACCACCTCAGTGGTTGCTCTGAAGTACTGTGCTGTCAGCCTCTTATTATACATACAGGGTGGATTTTTTTAACGCCACCTGGAGGGAAAGTACTGTACATACTGGAGATAGACAACTTTACTCAAAGGAAACATTCCTTTTTTTTTAAAAAAGAAACAGAAGTCGAAAAATTGTTTAATTTACCACGTTTATAAGAGAAATTCTTGATCCTTAAGATAATAGATAAGATATCGATCGATGCCGTAAAAGTATAGGCTATTATTTTTTCGGATTTTACTCGGTTCGATTCCCGGGTGTGGCAAGCAAATTTTCGAGAATCTGTGAATGCAGTTCTGTTTCTTTTCAAATATAAAGGAATGTTTCCTTTGGGTAAAATTGTCTATCTCCAGTGTGTACAGTACTTTCCCTCCAGGTGGCGTTGAAAAAATCCACTGTGTATATGCACCTCACGACCGCTTTTCATCAGGTGGTGTGAGGTCATCTTGACGGCCATTATAAAAAAAACAAACTTGAATTATGCGCTACTTAATTTAATGGTTCATCGTAAAATACAATTTTTGTTTCATGTTCTGCTGTGTATTTAAAACTCGGTCGTGCCTGGTATCTGAATTTTCTTAGGTAAGTCAAGATTTGGGTTTTTTTTTAATTCTTTATTTAAGAGGGGTTCAACGCACAACAACAACGCATCTACTGTCACTAGCAATCATTAAACATGCTGGATTTCATACCGAAAATGATCACATGTGGCCCCTTTAGTGTATTTTTTAGCTTCTGCATTCAAAACCTTGAATTCTGGAAAGCAATGTACAGACATTACAGTGCAATGCCGTGGATTATGTCAACGAGTAGTATGCCAGCACACAGTAATGAAGTTTCCAGTGATCCTGGGTACTATAAAGTCAAAGTAAATTACAGTATTCAGAACTTTAAGAATGGTCTTTCAGGCACAGATATTTGGCAGTATTTAACCCAGTTCCCTTCGCTTTATCACTGACAGAAAAACGTAGAGGTAATTTAATTATCGCAGGTGAAGCAACCTTGGCGCGGTCATAACCTAAAATGTGCAAAAAGGCAAAACCGGGTGGTCGAACAAGAAGTCCACGAATTTAAGGTCAAAAGAAAGGAAAACAAATTAAAAAGGATAAAATATCAATAATATGAAACTGTTCCGTTCTTCACTCAGGAACTGAGTGACTGACGACAATGCAGAGCTGAAACTAAGAGGCGTAGAAAGAGAGTACCTACCTACTAAGATATCATTTCCCGAAATTCTTACGGTCGTACGAAGTCGCGGGCATAAGCTAGTTGAAAATGAAATCGAAATTGGATGTCTCAGCTCAGCGTGCCAGTCAATTTTTTTTAAATATTTATTTTCTGGCTTGGAAGTAGTTCTTGGAAAATATCACAAAATACACACGCACATACACGATTGTAGTGACGATTTTTGGTTTTTGACAGGGCCTTGTTATTAGTAATAATAAAAACACAGGTCAACCGCACCGTACGGCGGCGAAATAACAGACACTGCCGAAGATGTAAGAGAGTTGATTTAATTAACTTAGTGATAAGCTCGACTTTTGCTTGAAGCCACATTAAATCCTTCCTGAGTGCAATCGCACGCCTGATCATGTGAAAACAAGATGTTGCATAGGTAGAGAGCCGGAGTAAATGGTTCCATTGAATGGTTGCATGGTACTTTTTCTTTAAGTGGTTTAAGCGAAGTGCAATTCAAGAGGGAAGTTTCAAAGTCAGAAATGTGTGTTTCGTTTTTTTCGGACAAGGCTGGTCCCGTCTTAATTATTTTATAACTTGCAACGCGATCCGATCGCTAGTCGCTTGCTTTTTAACAGCTTGTCAGCCAATGACACTGCAGTATTATTAGGCGAATACCGATAACCGCTTTCAAAATGTTAGTGATTAATATCCAGCCCAGGTCACCCATCCACATTAAAATGTGGCAAGTGATTAAGCTTACTTTTAGCAATGATTTGAACACATGCGCAGACTTTGCCTTTTTGAAATCTAATTTCTTTTAGCGAATTTTATTCTATTATTGCAGCAATGGGTTGGCAGCGTTGTCTATATAATAATGTGTTACTAATCATCTAAATATGTTAATCGGTCTTAGGCATATTAATTACATGCTCTGCTTAGTTTGAGTAGGTAAGCATTTGGTTTTTATCATTATTATTTCAAAATTGAATCCAGTAGGACCTACTACCTAACCGGCCAAATATTATTATACTAAAACCAACAAGCAAAACCAGAAACGTCCACATATAGTTTCATAAAGGCGTTTCGTCACTACTGCATTGCACAGAAGTTTCCAGATCAAGTGTAAAATGCATGCCATGAATAGTGGTTCTATTTTATGGTTAACCACACGATTTAGATCAGAAACAGAAAGTTAGACGTTTTACTGCTTACTACCTTTGATGGCAGAGTGGTTAAGAATCTCAACCTAATAATTTTCTCCGAATGACGTATTGCATCGTGCACGGCCCCTTGAAAGTAAACTTTACATATTCGTATGCTCATAAAAGTGTATATCTACCTGCAGTAAGCAGAGCGAGCATTAGTGTTTCTCGTCGCGGTTATGCTACGTTATCGTTTTAAAAAAACAATTTCTGCGAAACTGCTTACAAAGGCCTTTTTCCTGTGATTTTTCAGGTTAGAAAAAGTGTATTATGCCTTTTCGAAACATAGTCTAAGTTTAATGAATATAATGACCAATAAGTATTTAACAAATCTGATTCCCAGCAGTACAGAGGCGTTCACATCAACTTTTACAACACCATTGCAAAATGGTTCTTAAGTCAGCAATCTAAGGTGTCCCTATGAAAAGGTTGATGTGAACGCGTCTGTACACTGTGATACATAGGTACATTTTATTTATACTTCGTCGGTGACAATCAAGCACTCGGACCACCTGATAGTAAGCGGCTACCGCAGCCTATGGACGCGTGCAACAGCAAGGGCATCACTCGCGCGTTGGTGACGCCAAAACATGCAGGTTTATCACTGTTCACGAATGCTAAATCCAATACTAACCGGTCGAATACACTAAAACCGACAAGCATCTCCTGTCCACATAGCTTTCGTCACAGCTGCACGGTTGCACAGAAGTTTCCAGACCAGTTTGATCGTTGGGCAAGGCGCTAGAGGAAACCGCCAGCGGTAACGTTAATGCGATTACTTGGTTATTGAAGATAAATATGGCATTTGGGAATGATGGCTTCGGAATTAAGGTATGAGGAAATAGAAGTTTGTCTTACTTGACAAGTTATAAAAAGGGCAACTATGGTGAGCATATTAAGTAGTGTGTTTTACGATTTGTACTCGTAAAAATAATATTCTGAGAATTTACGCTCATAGGTATTATTATGGAATTACGAGGACTTACATGTAAAAAGGACCATGTGCCATGAATAAAAACACAGTATATGTTATTTCTAAGAACAATTGTAGAAAACTAACATGATAAAAATTAAGATGAACAGAAATAAAAACATCAAATACACAAAAATATAGTCACACTAAAATTAACAACAAAATAATACAATGCATACAGTGCACAGTGCATTTTACAAAAAAACTAAAACTTCGATAAGTAATGAAACATAGTTAGATTTAGCTAATCGTTTTACAATTTAATTTTGAAATTAAATAATTTATTACATGACATAGAGATGGAGTAGTTAGACGCACCACGCACCGCGTAGTTAGACAACTGTTGTGGAATAACGAATTTTGGAATTACCGCAGTTAATTAATAATATGTACATGTTATTTAATTATGTTGTACTAGTACCAACCATATTCTTAGAAATAAATGATTTGCATTTGAATTTGTTTAAGTATGCACTTTCATTGGAGTCAATATAACTAATATTGAATCATCAAGCAGCACTTAATTAAAAATAATTAAGTAACAAATCAAGACTATTAACGTAATTGTTAGTTTTGCCAACTTGTTACACAAGAGGCGGTCAGTTATTACTTCGCTAACTTAGGTGAGTATGATCGTCTGTATATTGCACTAACCATAATTTTTTAAAGAGAAATAAAAGAGGTTGGGACAGAATAAATAAATAAAAATAAAAAATAAATATCTGGGACAAATTACACCAAGATCATCTGACCCCAATCTGTTTGTCTTTGCGGACAAACCATGGAACTAAAACTCTCAACATTTTCCCAATGAAGACGGTCCACATTCCACAGATAATAGTATATTTTTACTAGCTGTTTGAGTTTGTCTATGTCACATGAAGGAAATTAAAAAACTAATTACTTTTTACTCCCTAGGGGCTAAAGCGGTCACTTAAGGCCCGCTTCGTATTACACCAAGATCATCTCACCCCAAACTTATTAGAGCTTTTAATGGGTGTCAGAGACTGATAAACTTACTTAAATATTTTTGAATATATACACCTATACACCTGGGATTCATCGTAACCACACACAACAAACACAAATGTTCGTCACATGAATGTTTGTCATGATTGGGGATCGAACCTGAGACCTCCGGTGCTTAAGGCAGGATCGCTGCCATTACGACAACAGGCCATTTAAATGCCAGAATAATTCTGGAACGGAGACCATTCAATTGCAAGAACAGTGTGGGACGCTCACCATAGGCGGAGGAATTGATAAAGATCGCAAGATTCTGAAAGAAAGCTGTCTGCAGCCGGCTGCTATAGATATCTAAGGAGGAAGCCTATGTTCAACAGTGAGCGTACTATAGTTGCGAATGATGATACGAGTAAAGAGGCGTTTTTTGGTTGCAATCAACCTAGAAACGAAAATTTTACCACCTTTCCTTCAAGGTAACATTTTCCTGTTACGTTTTAGATTCGATTTTTAGCAATACATTACAGAACTGCCTCCCTAACATGACGAACATTCGTCTGTAATGTACCTACATTTCAGATTCGATTTTGAGCATGACATTACATTACAATACTGCCTTACAAAACTTCAGGGAAGTTGTTTTAAAATATTATATCAAAAAGTTGCACACTGTAATGCTCGATGCTTTTCCCTCACCAACGTAATGGTCGAATCTGTATATTACAATTTGCGCACTGTAATGCTCGGTTTTCCTCCCTCACTGATGAAATGCTCGACTCCGTAATGCTACATTACAGGCCAATGCTCCAAGTGAGGGAGCACCTTCAGGAATGCATGTGAGATTCGTAGCGATTGTCAAAACCTCCTCAAACAACAAATGACCTTCAATATTCAATGACCTAGCAACTGCGCGCTGTCAACGGCACAGCAAAAAGTGTGCCTGACGTCATTGTGAACACACTTTTACCTTAGTTACAATTTCTACTACCTTCACTCATATCTACACGTCAGAGAGAGACAGAGTCGGAATGTTACTGTGACGCTTGTGCCATGCCATGGTGAAGTTTTTTTAATTGAATGACTTGCGAAATAGCACATTAGTGAATGGAAAATCATTGATAACAACAAACAATATCGAACAAACTTATTCCGATTTTCAACAACATTGTGAAAAGGGCCGCGTTTTGTTGTTGCTACGTTGAAATTTATTTATTCCACGTGTCGCAAGGACGTCGAGAGCCAGAAACAGGTTCACTGCACGGTCTGATTCTTGCAAAACTCAGTACACATTTATATATTTGCACAAACGAACTAATGTGTTTACCACAACACAAACGAGTAACGTGGTAGTAATTTTGGGTAAACTCAAAAACTTTAGTCTCATTAAAATTAGTCAGCACGATTGTCTCGCGTTTTGTTAACTTTTATACATGATGTGTCTTTATCATAACATTAATTAATACTTTAGTGACTGAAGATGAAAGTGCTCAAAATCTTGTATTCGGAAAATTAGTATCCGAATCCTAGATTCGGGAAGCGGGATCACAAACCCAGACATCGGAAAAGATAGTAACTAGAAAAAATCGACCTGGTCTTAGGGCTCGGGCGGGATTTGAACCCGCGCCTTCCACAATCCGGGTGGCTGTCCTTCCAACTGAACTACCAAACCCGGACACCGCTATTGATAAGAGCGATTACTTGATAAGCCAATAATAATGAAGAACAAAAAAAAAGATCCAAAACGTTTATTTGTTTTAATGTTACTTTTTTTAGTTTAGATTAAAAACACCATCAATCTCATGCATAAATATGAGCAATGTGATTAAACCTATTAATTACCAAAGGTTTTCTAGTGAACGTTTATTTATTTATTTAGGGACAGTACACAGCTCAATACAGTATTAAGTACAATATTAAATACAATTATGTAGGCCAATTACGACTATCCAACGTGCTCGAGATGAACAAAAGTACAACAACAATGCAAAGATTTAAATACTAAAGGGAAACGTTGTAATAGATTTTCCGAATAAATACTTTTTAAACTTGAATTAATAGCTAGTGGGCGTTTTTCCATTCTGTTTGTTATTCTGCCTATAGAAATACTTATCGGATCGTGTGCGAAGCATAGATAAAAAAATACGCATAGATAAAAAAATACTATCAAAAATACTTTGATCAGATTTTGCTTTAGTTTGTTTTAGGAACATAGCAAACAGAGGATTTTTTAAAATTGGTTTTGTTACAACACTTAAAGCAATGCAACTATAGAACGTATTTCAGTTTCGAGAGAATGTAATTTTGCAAACAAATAATATTTTTTGCTGTGTATAAATTTGTCAAAATATTTTTAATAAAGTTGACCCAAAAATAGACAACCCTCAAAATCCTAATTCATAAATATTTTAGAAACCTCAGGATATTATAAGGGTATTCAAAATGTTGAATGAAAGCCTTTGTGTACATGTACCTTTTGTATACTGGTCTAATATATTTTAGGCAACAAAATTAGTTTCAATTACGTTTCTGATGAAATGTTTTTTTTTGTTTCAGTAATTGGGGTGTTCATTTCTCTACGAACAATTCAGATGCCTGATCACTCCTTGTTTAGGTTATTTTGGAAAGGCCAGTTGTCTAGGCAGTAAATGACCCACTATTCTATTTTGTCCCCAGCCAGTCACTTCGACGTGACTTTTTATAAATGGAGAGATCATAAGTGAATTAAAATTGTTAGCATTTACCAAGACTCAATTTTTTACATTAAGATAGAAACTAGAAAAATTCGACCTAATCCCGCTTGAGTCCCTAGGATCAGGTCGTTTTTTTTAGTTTATATCTTTGTGTAGAGAGATGTTTTGAACAAAGTAGAAAATATTAAATTGGCAAAATCATATGGACTCATATTTCATATAAACACGTGCCTTTCCTTGCCAGCCATAACCGGAATTAAGATTGTAAACAGCAGGTAAAGCAAAAATTGACTTCAGAACTTTCTGGACTTTAAATGCCCAGGTGACTGTCGAACGATTATTAAAGGTCGTTAAACAAAAAAATAAAATGGTTCTATAAATAACTACTTGTTGGTATGAATGACCCGTTGGGAAATACGTGGATCTTGCTTACATTACGTCATAAATATATTTTTGTAACAGCGAAATTTATAGAAGTAGCATTTGTATAATAAGCCCCTAAATATTGTTATATAATTAATGAATTAGGTAAAAATTAAACCGCCAATATGTTTCAATTTAACGTAATTTGAGAGTATCTGCTGGTAGGATTAGTCGCTGCACTAATGTATACGTTTAAATAATTGAAGCTCATTGATATTGAATGAAAGTTTTTGAATATTATGACAAGTTGTTAAGGTGAGGTGGTTAACAAAACACGTTTTTAGAATTCATTTTTGAAGTAGTAAACAGTGAAATTAAAACCTTATAAAATTTACTGTTATTGTTGAGTGGATAATACAGGGAATTCATCCGATGGAAACATGATTTGATAAAGCTGGCTTTACGGAATAAATTCACAAAGTTACCTCTTTTCGTGACATTTTGTCTTCTATTTTTAGTTTTATTTCTAAAATAATTGATCTGATAGGTATTAAGGGGGCCCTTTACCAAAAAAAAGTTTAAAGATAACTGGAGGGATTTCATCCGATGGGTTTTTTATTACATCTATTAATTTTTTAATCGATTATTTTAGTAATTTTCGGTCCGCGTGGCGCTCAACAGTTTCCATCGGGAAGTGTTGTGCAGAACCACCTCGCCTTAAAAGTCAATGAGATTTTAAAATTGTAATGTGATTAAATTTATTTAAGCTTATACTTTTGTTTTCTTTGTGAATTAAATACGATTAATCATAAAATTGAATAGTGACTTACCATAGTGTATTGTGAAAAGCGTCGACTAGAAGACCAGAAAATAACAACAGTTTACGATCGCACACTTCCAAAACTAAACTGTCACTGCTCAAGAGCTCCCAAAAGTGAATCGGGTAAACTTTCTACTCTCCGAAGATGCACTTCCGCTTGAGGAGTTGGAGCATGAGGAACTGCTACTGTCCTTTCTTGTCAGGGTGCTTCTGCTCCTCATCGCGCGCGAGTCTTTAAACAGTCTGTCCAGAACTTGTCTGATCGTCGAATGTTTTCTGTCGAAAGGGTTCGGGTACATGGTGACTCGAGCGCGCAACGCCACGGTAAACGCAAAAGTGGTTCCACCAGCCGGCTGCAGCGAGAGTGGGGCGCTTACAAAATTATAAAAAGCATTTAGGGGTCAAGTTCAAAGTCAACCCATTTGATGTTACTTCAGAAACGTTATGAAATGTTTAGTAAGATTTTACTGACCGATCGGGCTGTCTTCTGTTTTGTAACAGATCTTAATACTGCTTTCGTTGGCTAACTTTTAGGTTTCTTTGCACAACCTTGTTTAAGTAGGAATAGTGTTGAAAAATAATTTATGTAGGTGTACGAAAATGTGTGGCGAAGGCAAATGTCGTATCGGCTGTTAAAACCGGTTTGTCGCATGACAGCAACGCTTTTAATGCATCTTTGCCGTTCTGAAGGTCAGATTCTTTGATAAGGACATCAATGAAGCTTACGCCTCGTTGAAGAACGGTCACAGTGTTAATAAATCGAATATTATCAATTAGCTTCGACGACACGCGATGATTTTATAATCAGTAAGCCGTCTCTATAGTCACCACTAATCGATCGAACGTCGATCAATCCCATCGACAAACACCACATGATATAAAAGCAATAGGCAGGTAGGTATATGATTGTGTATATGATATTATATCAAATTAATTAATTTATATATGAAGAATGATCAATTACCAGAGATGATGAGTGCTCAACGTGCGTTTGGTATCGCGCGTTTACAACATTGCAAGGGGCGTGGAATACATCTAATTGTCATCTATTTTTTCACCCTTATGAAACGTGATGATTGATGTATCTATGCGTGATTACATCAGCGGATCCTGGTGAAATATTAGTAGACATTTTGTGGCTACTTAAAATGATGGTGAAAGTGGAAATATTGTCAAAATCAAGTCACAGAAATCTTTATTAATTTTTTACTATTTTTATGTGCAGTACAGCTACTTTTGAATAGTTTTAACCATAAGATAGACATATACATATCATACTTACTAAATAGGATAATGGGACCCCTTTAAATGAGAGACCGTCGAATTAACATTGCTTTATTACAATTACAGGAAGATAAATATAATTTTGTTCCGTGCTGGTGACGGCACTATAAAATAATACTTTCCACCGCCCCATATCCTTCCCGTGGGTGTCGTAGGAGGCGACTAAGGGAGCCCTGCAGCAGACCATCTGCTCTTCAGGTCCCTATCTACTTCACCCGGGTAGGTAGGGTTTTCGCAGCCGGAACTACGGGTCTGGCTGTTAGGATCAGGGTACCACGGGTGTTGGGGGTCCCAGCTCTGCCTTTGTTAAGGTAGGCCCCAACTTGGAGTTGGATTCGTGCTGGCATGTGGTTAGTTGCAGAGGTGGGGCATGTTCGTCTGCTCGGTAGTGTGTACTGAGCGTTCCTTCTCGCGCGCAACGAGTATCTAAATTCACTGGTCCAGGGCGTTGGGCTGCTGAGTGTTTAGATGCGGGGTTAGTGAGGAGCCCTTATAGCGGCTTGCCGCTCCTCCGGTACTTGCCTGGATAGCAAGGAGATGGGTATCCGCTAGATTGCCTATCCGGCCACCCGGCTGTAGCTAAGGGTAGATGTGCGGCAGTGCATCGAGATGTGAGCGTGCTATACAGCTCCGGCACCATTCTGGACAAATGGTAGTTGGCTTCTCTGACGTCCTCAGCGGGGATTGAAGCCGCTAGCGTTCTTTGGGATGCGCGTGGTGAGCGACTATAACTGCTCCGGTACCATTCTGGATAAATGGGAGTGGGTATGCCACGGGCTACGGGCCTATGAGTACCATAGTGTGTAATGCATTGTGCATTGTGCTCTGTGGCGGCAAGACCTACCGCAGATGGTCCCTGGCACACTTAACGGTGTGCTAGGAATAGTGTGCCCTTCTGCATAACCGTGAGGTTGGTCGGGCGGGCCACTAAAATAAATCTCAGTAGTTGGTAAAGGGGGTGCTCTTCAGGTGGGAGACATATTATGTCGGCCGGTTGATGTTACCACCATGCAGTAGCGTAAAACCCGCCAAGTGACTCTGACCTATCTCGGTCAGGTCGCGTTCCGGGATCAACACTGCACTAACCGGTGCCAGGGCAGGCCTTCAAGGTGAGTATGGCCAGCTCAGTAATCAGGTGGAGTGAGGTCACCTTGACGGGCACTATAAAAAAAATGCAGTTTAAATTTATTTGCGCTTGGCAAAAGCGTTCTTTAATATTTAAGCAACTATTTTGGGAAGTGACTCACCTAGCACCATTTTATCTATAACTACGTAAATAATAATAATAATATATTCTTTATTGCACACAAAACTTACAATACAGAAATAATTAACAATAAATGCAAGTACAATTTGGGCGGCTTTATCGCTAAAAAGCGATCTCTGCCAACAACCCACGCAAAGGGAATTTGGCGAAAAGGGCGAGTAAGTGCACCAAGAAAAATAATAGAGAAAATAAGTTTGATTATGAATATCTATACAGTATAGGACTAGGAACATATATGCACAAAATACATACATACTATATATAAAAACTAGAAACAAATGTGAGGTTATTTAAACAGACAATAGCAATCAGCTCAGTTGCAACCAAAATGATCCGGATATATAAAGGATAAAGAAGAAAAAGGAAGAACAACAAGGACTGATGTCAAAGTGCAAGGAAATGTGCTTTGACCCTTGCTTTAAAGTTGGATAAGGATTGGGACTCTCTGATTGATAGAGGTAAGGAGTTCCATAAACGTACGGATTTCACAGTAAATGACTGTGTGTAGGAGTGGGAAGAATGAGGAGGGAATTGAAGGCGGAGTTATTTGGAAGAACGCATTTCCCGTCCACGGATGGGATGCAGAAATTGGAACCGCTCTTTGAGATAATTGGGATAATTGGGTTGAACAGAATGTTATATAGAAGATAAAGGACATGAGAATCACGGCGAAGACGGATGGGAAGCCAGTTAAGCTGGGCCCGATACTCGGAAACATGGTCGTACTTAAATGCTTTTTAATACATTCTCATTTCTCTTCGCGCTGGTTTTTGAACGCTCTCTGATGTCTTAACACATACCATCACGACTTTATCCCAAATGGGGTAGTCAGAGGCAAGCGACTGTGTCGTCATGGCGAACGAAATACTCAGAAGCCCACTTTTCACCAATGGTATTCGAACCCAACGTGGTAGGTAGTGAGCCTACCGCCATTATACGGGTTGATTTGGTTTTTTATCGATGTTTTCCATCACCGGAGAGTAAGTCGGTTACTTGACAATGAACACAAAGATTTTGGTTCTGGCCAGATTTGAACTTGAAACCACACGATCCATGATCTGAGGTGCTGAACCACTAGGCCACGACGCACTCAACATATTAATAATTAATAATACACAGCATTGATTTTAACATTAACGATTCAGAACTATAATATTATTAACCAATTTCTTCAAATAAATTTTCAAGCCCTCAGTTTTCTTATGTTTAATTAACTTCAAATCATAATTGTGCTTATTAAACTGGAAATAAATAATTGACCCTTGCAAAAAAATAAATGAAAACTTTGCAACATTTCACGATATTTAAATGAAAATATTAAACCAGTGCATACCAAAACGTAAAGTTAAATTATAATCTAAATTTAAGAAATACGGGTAACTGTAGGTTTAAGAAGATCATGTAAGAATAAAAGATTGCTGAGAATACTGGCTACAAAATCTAACAATTTAGTTCTTAAACAACATTATAAACAATATGAGAAGACATTAAAAAGGCTAATAAACTGCTCAAAAAGGATGCATTATAAACATAAAATAAAAACATCAAATAATGAGGGAAAAACTATGTGGAATGTAGTTAACGAAAGAACTAATAAAATTAATAAAAAATCGAAATGTAATATAGAATTAAATATAAATGATACAGTTAGTTCTAACCCTAAATTGGTTACAAATGCATTTAATTATTTCTTTGTGTCTATTGGCCAGCCCGATTCAGACCAGCTGGGTAGACATAGTAGTAGTTCCCAAATAGCCCACTGCGCCCACGGCCGCCCTGTGCTACACCCCTCTGAAAACTCGATTTTTCTTAGTCCGGTCGACTGCCGCGAGGTCAATAGAATAATAAAAAAATTAAAAAACAAAAAAAGTTATGGTATTGACGAGTTACCACCTGGCCTAATTAGAAAATGTGCCGATGAAGTCACTGTACCTTTCTGCTTACTAATAAATCAGTCCTTTAATGAAGGTATTTTTCCCGACTTGTTGAAAACCGCTCTCATAAAACCTATTTACAAGAAAAATGATAAAACAGATCCTAGCAACTATAGACCAATTGCCATTTTACCCACAGCATCAAAAATTCTTGAAAAAGCAATGTGTGATCGTGTGGTAAAACTTTGCGAAAAATATAGCATATTTGACGACTCGCAAAATGGCTTCCGAAAAAACCGCTCTACAATATTAGCAGTGTATCAATATATTAAAGAGGCTGTTTCATTATTGAATAATAAACAATATGGGATAGGTATACTTCTCGATATGTCCAAAGCATATGACCGGGTTCAACATAATATCTTGCTTGGTAAACTGTATGGTATAGGTATTCGCGGAAACGCTCATAAATGGTTTGCATCGTACTTAAAGGATAGGCGCCAGCTCGTTGAAATTGAATACTTTGATAAAGATATCGGCCACATCACTCGCGTGCGCACGTGCGCTCTGATTGCAGAACAGTGAATGCTTCCATTCCCCAGGGCAGTGTCGCGGGATGCCTCCTGTTTTTGGTTTACATTAACGACCTTCCAAAGATCATGGAGGAGCCCTGTATTTTATTTGCCGACGACATTTCCTTATTAACATCATGTGACAGTAACAAGAACATCGACGAAAATCTAAACTACTTACTAACTAAAACATCGGACTGGCTAAACGACCATAATTTGAAAATAAATTTGAGTAAAACTAAAATAATAACTTTCCACCCCCCACAAAAAAACACTTTAAATATAAATTATAATTATGATGGTATAAAATTGGAATGCGTAGAAGAGTTTTCATTATTAGGTATAGTTATCGATAAACATATAAATTGGAAATCACACATACAAAAGATTAAATCAAAACTGTCTAGCTTTACCTATGCACTCCGGGAGGTAAAAAAGACCACCGATATCTAAACCGCAATAGTTAAGTACCACGCCTATGGGCACGCTTGACTCACTCACCTACGGAGTGGTGTTGTGGGGTAACAGTACGGACGCGCCGTTGCTGCTTACTCTACAAAAGAAGTTAATCCGTATCATAGCCAATATTGAACAGACGGAGAGTGTAAACCCTATTTTAAAAAATATCAAATGCTTCCGCTGCCGTACTTGTATATCTTAGAGGTTTGTAAATTTGTACGAAAACATATGGAATTCTACACAAAACGTAAAGACATACCCTCTATATATACAACACGACACAAAAACAAATAAATAGTTCCAAGTTCCAGGCTTAAATTAACATCCTATAGTACATTCCATTACTCGATTAAAGTTTATAACAAATTACCAGAATCCATAATAAGTGAAACCAATTACCCCACATTCATAAACAAATTAAAGAAATATCTACTTACTGAATGTTATTATAGTATAAATGAATATTTAATTGATAGAGTTAGCAATAAATAAATCCTATAATTACTAAAACGTCGTGCATTGTGATCTACATCTTATATATATATTTTTTTGTTAATCTTTAATTTGTAAATTTGTAGACTTATCTTAGCTTATCTCTTTAATTGAAGCGTTTCCTTTCTTTCATTACCCTTTGCGTGCCCGACAGGGTCCATATTGGTCATGTATTATATTATAATAATTTACCATCTTCTGTACATATGGCTTGCAAATAAAACATTGAGTATTGAGTATTAAATTAAAGATCTAGCTGTTGTAAAACTAAATAATATAGACGCTCTACATGCTGAAAAACGTGAAAAAAACCGCATATATCAATAACTTTTTTGACGACACTATTGGCGTAGTGAATCTTTTCTGAATTGACTCGGGTCTGGGTACCACACAAGGAAATAAGCTAGGGGCGTCTCCCAGCACACCCAGACCCGAGTCAATTCAGAAAAGATAGTTTCCTAAATTGACCCGACCGGGAATCGAACCCGGGACACTACGGAAATTGCTCTGAATTGGTGGAAAGCGTCTTGCATGTCTAATCGCTCTTTCTCAGTATCACCCTAAAAGCTATTAGCCACCATTTATGTAGGTAGATACAAGTTTAGGATTCAGAGCTGCTTAAGCTTGTCTTGAAGTCTGGTTGTGCTATTAATATTAAAACCATCTTCAGTACGTCTGCCACGAGTTGCTACTTTAAATTCACATTATCGTTCGCGTGAGAAAATTGTATTGGGATGACACATGACTTGACATGACAATGAAAAATTCTAATACATTTTTTTACGCGAACGATAATTTAAATTTATATTGGCAACTCGTGGCTGTCACCATTTTTGAAAGAAAACAGTTTTTTTTATATCAATGTAGATCTGCCGATAAATTTAATATTGGAAGCACGTTAACCACTTTATACGGAATTGGAAAAACATACGAAGTCTTTTATTCATAATGGAGATGAAAGGTTTGAAATATAGAAGTTAAAAATAGACTCCCATTTTTTATAGGTCGAAATCAATTTGATTCAGACGAATCACGTGCAACTTTAGCATGTTAAAAACAGAAATCACTTTGATGGAATGTTTTATTCAAAAAGGCCTTGACACTGTACTTCATATCAACAATTTTTGCACGTAAAAACCGACCAAGAACGAATGAGGTTTCGTTATTTTGGAGGTTCTGTTCGTTAATTTTATTCCCTGGTATATGGCATATGAAATGTTATAAATTTCATATACACACACAATGTGTCCTGATGAACATATATGGACACAGATAATTATCTACGAGTATTTGTGTAATCGTGCAAATTGCCAAATTGGGCGTCTTATTTACCTGACTTTTGCGTGAATAGCCTCAGGTAACAAACAAGTGATTATGGCCTTTAATAAAAAAACAAATGATAGAAGTAGTCATAACAAACGAAACCTATCTATTTTTATCGCCGACCACGATGTACGAGTATACCATTACATCTTGCCACAAAATAAAGAGTTTACAGAAGGACCGCTCGCGCCTATTTCCTAAACTTGCGCGACCGCCCGTTACTACTATCTATATTCCGCTCTGAATTTTAACCTCCAGGACGCGTCATATGCGCCCGCCCACATCTGACGTTTATGCAAGGCTGCCGGCCCGCACGCGCCGCGGGAGTTTGAACCTTGTTTCTATTTAGAATAGATGTGAATATTGCTTGTTTAACTTTTCCATAGATAAATGCATTGGAACCGTATGTAATCTGTCCATTCCGTTTTTTTTTGTGAGATGGTAGCATTAGAATTTGGTCTTTCTAAGTCCGTCAAATTGCAATCGATTCCAATTTCACGTGATCTGTCAAATCTGACAAGCGCGAACAAGGTGTAATGAAGTAGGTAGAAAAATCGGGTTTGTTCTAAGCGGACTATCTGTCAAAGGCGCCGCGCCACATACGTCATTTGTGCTCATATAGCTCTGCTGTATATTGACTCAGTTTTCAACTGAATAAAGATTTTCCGTCTATTTGTTTTTCTATTTTCGCTATTTGTCTCTCATCATCGGATATGATTACTGTTATTTAGGTATTATTATTTCACTGTGTAATACCTTTATTCAAACAGGTGTAGGTACTTTGTGCGTTTATTTATAAATAAGTACCTAGTTAAAAATAACTTTGTTTTATAATATTTCTATGACGTATAAAAAGTACTGACAAACAAATATTGACAATGATAAACGAACCATTTCTGTCTTGGTACAGTAAACAGCACAGTTGCAAGTGCGTGGGGTTTCTCGCCTTGACTTGCGTAGTGTCCCGGGTTCGATTCCCGGGCGCATTTTTTTTATATATCTTCATCAGGTCATCTGTTCTTTCTGTCTCATCATCATCATCATTCACAGCCTTAAGACGTTCACTGCTGAACATAGGCCTTTCCATTTCCGAAGTAACTGATTGCAGGTGGTCTGCACCGGTATCCCGCGACAGTTATCTGGTAGTCCGATCACCTCGCGGGGTATCCACGCCGCGTTTGACTTCAAATATCTCCAATCGAGATTTCTTTTGCCCGAACAGTCATCAGTTCTTTTTGGTCGACAAAGGATTAATTAAGAGGCAAGGAACTTGTACCTGGATAGTGAAGCATTGTGCGCGGCTCAGTGCACGCTGCCCAGCATTAGCAAATTCGCTCGCATCACTCGCGTTTCGGCCCGGATGATCAGTACGTCTACTATGAGTTGCCACTTTAAATTTACGTTATGTTCGCGTTAAATATTTGGGGATTTGTACAGCACCTCTCTTGAGTCGAAATAGAACTAAAAAACGGTACCATAACGTAACAATAGCATTAAGGTACCGTTTTTTAGTTAGTAAGTAAAGGGGTATGAGTAACTTTGTATGGAGCCGTGGCGTCATTTTTTTTACTAGCGGCCAGCAATAATTTCATGACTGTTTTATAGCACCTTAATAACATATCTAAGTGGTCAGAATTGTTCTAAGTGATACCGGAGCCGAGATATGATTTCTTAAAATATTATTTTTGGCCTTAGTTTCACTATAAAATAATAGTTCTGAAATGTTACTTTATGGAGCTCATCACCGCTTGTAGGTCAGATGAAGGTAAATAAGACAGTCATAAACATTACATAGGGAAAACACCTGAAAGTCTCTTTACCCACCATACAAGAACAATAATGGCCTAATATTGCACCTGGCCATTGAAAACTAGCCTTCTCATATTCTAATTGCGTCGCATGTTTATAACGAGTAATTAGGATTATAAATAATGCCGCTTTTTTACCTTTTCCTTGATCAAGTTCAATTGAGTAGTTAGTTGAAAATAGAGTACCTAATATCTCAGCTCCGATATACTTTAACTATATGTGCTCCATATAAAGTTTGTTACCTTTGATATGTTCTTTCATAATAATAAGGTTTGGTGAGTGGCCGCGAAATTTCAAAAATGACGCCAACATTACCCATACCCTTTTAAAGTGGCAACTCATGGTAGACGTACTGGACGGTCAGTAGAGCCATGAGTGGTTGGTGGGTTTGTTCCTTTTAACTTCAGAACCTTTCTATGACGGCAACACCTTAACATAGTTAAATGCTGAGCTTCTCAAACTTATAGTTTATTTTTATATGCTCGAACGAAGATTTTACTTCTCCTACGAGTTTCTTCGATGCTGATTCAAAAGCGAAGGTAAAAAATAACATTGATCTTTCTTTAGCTCGTTGTTTATATTGACTATACGAGTATTAACAGATACAATATATTAATCAAAGGAAAATTACTAAGTGAAACCCATCATCAACCTGTTTTTGCGAATTAGGTAATCTGATGTCTTAAAGTACTCGTAATTAGTTATTATGATATCAGAAATAACTCTGTTGTAATAATTAGTTATTTCTAGAACAATATAGAAATTATTTACGATAAGACACTATATACAAACTTTTCTATAAACAAGATCTGTTGCTGAATAAAACCTACCGAGATTATCTGAGTAGTCTGAGTTTATTCTGTGCGTGTCAAAAACTGATTATAATAAACCTAGTACCAAAATCTAAACTTACTGTTTGTTAGGCTTAACCAGTAAACCATTTTTTTTGAATAATGTCCACTTTAAAGCAAATCTTTGACGCAAAAATAAAATTTCAAATAGTTTTAAATAAAATAAAAATAATATTTATTCTGCTTGAAAACGAAGTCAAGGCTTCCACTTATAAATAATTACCGACCAAAAAATATATATTTAATATGCTCCAGACAAGACAACAATTTTCATAGTCTCTGAATAAGGATATTCTTGTGATAAGATATACCACAAGGTTTTAAGAAAGGTCTCCCAGTACACCGATACGCAATTTAATTTACAAAAGTTAGTTTCTTGCAATTGAACGCGGGAATACAACACGGTGCACACAGGTCAAGGCGAGAAATCATCATAATCATCTAAATTAAAAAATAGGCATTAACTATATAAAATATAAATAAATAAATATCCCTGGACATTATTCCACACAGCGCCATCTAGCCCCAAAGTAAGCTAATTAAAGCTTGTGTTATGGGATACTAGACAACGGATAAACATACTTAAATACATTTTCTTTTGTAAATACATACTTATTATACATAGGAGACACCCAGACCAATACAAACAGACATGTTCATGCACACAAATGTTTGTACTGTGCGGGGATCGAACCCGCGACCTCTGGTGTAGTAGCCAACTTCTTAACCATTACACCAAGTCGGTCGTCAACATCCATTCATATTAGGGTAATCGACCCCTTGGCCTTTTAAGCTATGGGATGAACATCTGATAGTGCCAGCAACGACCCAGTCGAGTATATTATGTCAAACCGTGCCCGAGAAACGCAGAAAAATCCATCTATGTATTTTTGTACACTGTTTCTTGATTATTTATTTTATTCCACTAAACATCTCACTTTGAAAGTACAAGATTACTCTCTACACGGTCAAATACAAAGTTATTAGAGCACAAACTGGTACAACTCGGCGCTGGGGCCAGACTTGTTATCGCCACTGATTGAATAAAAGGAGCATCTTTAAGTCCTACTGAGAGGTTAAATTAGAGGTTAAACGAGATTACCACCAGATAAAGCACATGCGATGTCCTATTAAGTACCAACGATACGCCATAATGGGCAAATTGCTATCGACACAATATGTAGAAATATATGATTTTAATCCTTTAATTGATGCGCAGAAAGTAGGTAGTTGAAAAGTTTACCTAAATTAGATTTATTATCATCATCGTAAAATAGAAGTCAATGGGCGAAGGACCTGCTTTTTGCGACGAACGCCGTGAATTTGATCACCACCTAGGGCAAATTATGTTACGAACATTTGTGCATTTTAAATATAAAAGGGAGTTATTGTATTGTATTTGATTAAGAATTAAAAAATGAAGTAGGTTATATATATATTATATCAATTTGTTACACCTAAAAATAGTAACTAGAAAAATTCGACCTGATCCCAGGGACTCAAGCGGGATCCCTAGGATCGGTACGTCTAGCACGAGTTGCCATTTTAAATTTACGCGAAGGATTACCTACTTACGTAATTTTTTTTTATATTGCCCGTCAAGATGACCTCACTCCACCTGATGGAAAGCGGTCGTGAGGTCCAGATATGAGCTTGACACGCCCAGTCACTCAAACGAATCACTGGGCTGGCCATCCTCACCTTGAAGGCCTGCAGAAATGCCTTTTCACGCCCCGCTTGAAGAACCTGGGACTATACGAGGAAGGATGAGCTGGAAGAGCGTTCCACGTCTGGATGGTACGACAAAGAAAGGAGTCACCGAACCTTTTTAGTTCGGGCCAACAAATGTTGAATTGTGTGTGGGTGACGCCGTAGTCCAGCACGCGTGGTACGGTGTGGTAGGGTGAGGGTGGAATAAGCTGAAATAACGCGTCAGAGCATTCCCCATTGTAGAAGCGATATAGAGCAATTAGCCTGGCAATGTCTCTACGCAATTGGAGAGGCTCAAGGGTCAAAGTTGCCTCTGGGTTTCCAATAATACGGATAGCACGCCGCTGCAACCCGTCAAGAGCTTCAAGTAGGTACATGGCGGAACCGTCCCAGAGATGAGAGCAGTATTCCACACACGAGCGAACTTGTGTCTTATACAAGAGACAAAGCTGCCCAGGCGTGAAGAATCGTCTCACTCTGTTCAGGATTCCAAGTTTACGGAATTTAAAGTGGCAACTCGTGGTAGACGTACCTACTTGTCGATTTTTCTAGTTTCTATCTTTGTGTTGAAAATAGTGCATTGTTAAATGCTAAAAATAAAAATTCACTCTCACACATATAGTCCAAAAAAGGGCGTCAGCTTCAATAATTATTTTGATAAATTTTTGCCGTCTGCATTATACACAAATCAGCATCCAACGGCGGTTTGCGCTTGATAATAATTTAATTTGCAACAGAAAGTTTTTATCGCTTGACAGCTGACACAGATTCATTGTACGTATAACAACAGGTCAACCTTTTCAAAACCATTGCAAAATGGGTCTTATTTCAGCATTATAAGGTACAGCTTGCAGGCATGTGATCTCATGTGAACGCATCACATTCAACTGTTTCGCTGTGACGTCAACCAGTTGACGCCCATTAAAATAATTAAGAATTGACGGATCACAAATTGAGAAAGAATTTAGTTGTGTTGGTGGACTTTGGACTCTATATTGAAATGTGTCTTCACATCTTATGATCGGTTATCATCAATGATGGGCCACATTAAGTAATTCAACTGGAGAACTTTAAATACTGTAAAAAACGGCCATGGTAGAATTCAGAGAGTCAGAGAGAGATAAGTCCAGCCGGAACCGTACCATGTTTTAAATTTGCCAGAATTTAAACTGAATTTGTAATAGGCCGCAATTTGCTGGTGATAGTTGACACAAGTACCTGTTTGTACACTTCAAAATACTTTTTAAATTGGCTTGGGTCTGGGCGTACTGAGTCGCCCCATATTAAAGGCCCGTATCCTGAATCAAAATCAGTACTTGAGTATAGATCTGAGTGACGTTTTTGTATGAACTGACGTTTTCAAATCTCTACCCAAGCACATATCAATGCTTGAGTATGATTCTAGAATACGGGCCTAAATCTCTGGCAGTTTAGTATACGCGATATCTTACTTTACATGTGCCCACCTTATGGTGGTGACTTAAGACCCATTTTGCAATGGTTTTGTAAAGGTTGTCGTCGTTGACCTTTCATCGGTCCTCCGTAACTTGAAACTAGGATATAATATCACCTTACTTCGAGACCATCAATTAGTGTGTAATAGGGTACATTAATTATTAAGGCTTCATTTCACCTCAGCCTATAGCCTCTATAAAAATTGCTGAATCATTCTAAAATTGACATATCAGTTTCCAATTTGACATATATTATACATACTTACCTGTCCAGTTAGATTTCTGAATGATGTATTTAATTGGACTTTAGACTTTGCAAGGCATGTGTGTGTGTGGCATCTAACCGGTATTGCAAATATAGCGGTCACTGGAAATGGTTAACAACAGCTTTTATAAGTAATTACAATGAATCTTGAAAGGTAAAGTGTATAAGTTATCACTGGACAAATAATGGAAACCCCCTTTTATGATTTACTAACTGTCCGTCAGTGGCTTCACCCATGTAGACTATCAGAAAAAATTGCCTTTGTCACTCACTGACAATGTAGTTACATTGGTTAAATATTTTTTTGAATCGGTACAGTAGTGTCGGAGCCCGTTTAATGCAAACGAACAACCAAACAAATCTTTGTTCTTGGAATATTAGTGGCACGTAGTTCAACCCTTTTTAAGAGGGATTTCCAAGAATCCACCCTTTTTAGCTAGAGTAAGATAAATAGATCTTATCCTGGCTAATGTTAGGGCTACGAAAAATAAAAATAAAAATAAAGTGTGATGAACATTTGTATTTGTTGTGTGTCTGGGTTATCTATTTATGTATGTATTTAGAAATATTTAAGTATGTTTATCAGTCTCTGACGCCCATGTTACAAGCTCTGCTTAGTTTGGGGTCAGATGATCTTGGTGTGCATTGTCCCAGGTATTTTATTTATTTATTTTATAAAGAAAGTCATCGCTACAATTGATGGGTTATGTATCATAATTCAATGAAGGTCAGCAATCACATATCCGGGCTATCCGAAAACAGGTAAACGTACTATGCCCATGTGCGTAGATAAGTATAAGCTCAATTAACGATTAATCTGTTTTGTACCTAAACGTCGACAGATTAACGTATCAAGATGATACGTAGTGTTAACACGAAGTCATTAAACAAAACACAAATCATTGTTTACGAACAGCGCTCCTACGGCCGCAGCTTAGCGATTGCGTAGAGTGGAAATCGAGCTATGATGCGATTGGCCTTGACGCTGACTAGAATGTTCATTGAATAGTAATGTGTTACAGTTATTGGGCATGTTAGGGTCAATGTGCAGTAGAAAGTTATGTTTGTTGCAAAGATAATATGGCTGTTTTTGGATTTTAAAGCTCATTGCTACGTAACTGCTTGGCTACAAGCTACAAATGGCTTTGACAGCATTAGCTGATTTTGCTGCGGGTTGGCGCTGGGCTCTCGATCCAACACTTTTAATGGCTCAAGAAAGCACGGTTTTTGGTTTGGAAGTGTGTCGTTCTTGATCGAAATCGTTTGGCACTTGTTGCCATGAGGCTTATAGACTAAGTGAAGCAGCGTCAAAAGATGTTCGCTGCCCTCATTTTTCGCAGGCAAAGTTATAAAATCTTTATAGTTAATATTATAAATGTGAAAGTTTGTGAGTGTGTATGTATGTATGTTTGTTAATCTTTCACGCAAAAACTAATAAACGGATTTGGATGAAACTTTGCAGTAATACAGCTTACACATCAGAATGACACATGGGCTACAATTTATATAGATTTTATGTATTTGGCCATAATATATAACGAAACGCGGGCGAAGCCGCGGGCGGAAAGCTAGTTATAAAATAAAAATGCACGTTATCTAGTTCAGTTTATGTCTGTTTGCAATTAAGTGGGCACCTGTAGTATCTAATATTATAATTTACGATTTAGGAACACGTTTATTTTGTTCATCTAGTTTGTATATTTGTACAAAATTTTGTGTACTTTATGTTGGTCCATCGTAGTTGATCTACAAAATTCAATTAACTTTTAGGGGGATTGGCTCTCTTAATTAAATCAAAGTAAACCATAGTTTGTTATGTGGCTCAAAGAGCTTAGATAACCCAACAACAACAGACCTAGTAACAGATGTAATATAAATTCTCTGGACTGTTTTTTCTACACATGCTTACTTGACCCCCAAATCTAAGATAAGTATAGAGTTAATACAGTCAATTTCAAACTCACTTCAATAGTTAAAAACACCCACAAAAAGAACAAAAAATTTCGTCACGATTTACATCTGTATTCAGTGAACTGAAGATGGAGTGAATAAAAAAATTAAAGTAATTAGCCTAATACTCTCCCACTGTCAGGCAAGGTCTACATCATTGAAATCAAGTCAACGCTACAATTGATGGGTATTGGCTTAATCACCCGCTTGTCAAATGCAGGTCGGTGATCGATCACAAACCCGGGATTTGAACCCGGTATCTTCGGATTGTGGACCCAGCTCTGAAACCACTCGGCCATGGAGGCGTTAAAACCTAGATAATTAAATGATTTAATACCTATAACAGATTCAAAAACTTTTTAAAATGCCGCTCTCAAGAAAAGCTGGACAAAAAAAGATTAACATCTGAACCAATTTTTTTGTTATTATTGGGTTATACTCGTACGCTGTACCTCTGTGTACAGCGTACGAGTATAACCCAAGCCATTTCGTTCCAGTCTCATGGACGTTTGAACCACCACGATGGCTGGTAACTTCATAGTTTAACTTACTGGCCATCAATAGTACTTATTCTGTAGCTATCCTTTCAAAATTTAATTTATCGTTCCACGTTCCCTGTTCAGCATTTTGAGGCAGTCCTGCCAAAACCGGAGCTGACAGCGTAGATCGCACGTCATTTTATAGCTAATGATATTACTGTAGGTGTGTTTTGGCTTAATTCTGGACAATCTGGCGACTAAGGTACGATTCACATCAAACGGCCCGCAGCGGCGCGCGGCGGCCCACAGCGGCGCGCGGCGGCTCGCATCGGCGCGATGGCGCGCATCGCGACGGGTGCAGGCGTACCTATGCGGCTGCGGCCGACCACCAAAGAGTATATAAATACTTCGTTTTAGGAGACGAAACTCCGAACAAGCAGTTGTGAGGAAACATAATACTTTTACTACCAACGTAAAGGAAAATAACGGAAGTGCCATTTAATTATCTTTAAATTGTAATAAGTGAAAGTTATCGAAAATGACATAGTTATCTTTACCTTATTATTTCAAAGTGCATTCCTCTCTTGGCCACCCTATACTACTTTAAAAGCGTCGTTGCTAAGTGTTGCTATACATATCACGAAGCAATCATTTAGGAACTAATTTTAAGCGTGGGTTAGTCGATATTGAGTCATTACACCAGCGGGCCCTAGCTCCGCTCTGAACAGTCAAACTACCCACCTGCGGCAGATTATTATTAATTTCCAGTTGCAGCACCACCTGTATTGTGCTGTACCAACATACACACACACACACACACACACACAATCACACTAAGCATTCGGTACCGTATCTATTGTCTATTGTATTGTATTACAATTATTACACTACACAATATATTGAATCACTCGCCGTTTATTTTTATCTTTATTATAGTATTTATGATACTTATATCGAGTTCGGGTTCCAAAATATATTAGTTGGACGCTAATACGACCTTAAGAATTGATAATTAAATAATAATTTCCTCTGCGGCTTTGTAAATGCGCTCCGATGCTCTCCGCTGCGCGCCGTCCGATGTGAATCGTACCTAAGAGCCGTTGGGATTGGAAGAGGTGTGGGTTGAAAATTCTATTTTTGAATGAGTTTTTTAAAATTTAGCTGTCTTACGAAACCAGGACCGTCTTAAACATATTTAGGACCCTGGGCACATTAGAATGATGGGGCCCTTAAATTTTTAGTGTACCTTGTGTTTATGTTCTAAAATGTGAAAAAACTGGTTTTAGGAGATCCTATTGATCGTGGGGCCCTGGGCACGTGCTCAAAGTGCCAAAAGGGAAAGGGGGGCCTGTACAAAACTGATTCACAGTTGCAAGATGAGCTAGCGAGATCAGCAAGGTATATTAGGTAGGATCTAGATACTTCATTCAACAAAGCATTAGCAATTAAATGTTTTCTTTATTAGTAATTTGCCAACCCTGGTAATACATTAAAATCAATCTGGTTTTTACAACATTTTATGCACAGATATAGTATCACGGTTACATTACTTTCCGCAAATACATAAATGGTACTATTGTTATTATAATAGTTATGGCATGACAATAATAATGTTGTGATTAATAATTGAAATAATTGGATACCGTCGTGTGGAATGCTACTTGATCACAACAATTTAAGAAAGATTAATCGATTCTTGTAATGTTTCCTTCAGATGAGTTATTGTCCATCATAGTGCTAATGGACTGAACATACTTTATTGTTGTGCCTATTTAAGGCAACACAAGCATTATTTTTAATTTGAATGCAATATACATAACGTCAGTATTAAATAATACGATATTGAAGTTTATCTGTCCCCAAACAAAGAAGAGCTTGCAGCCTTGAATGTAAACATTTTTTTTAAGTCCTCCACTCCAAAGTAAAAAGAAAGTATCATACTATCTCACTGGCTAGGCCAAGGCCTCCATGATAAGGGTGCGTTTCCACCATTTATTAATTGCGACGATGACTGGATTTCAAGGGTGCGTTTCCACCAAGCAGAGATGTGCGAGGATGCGTTACGAGAAGTGTGTTTGTTATGAACCAATAGAATCGCGAAGCTAGGTGAATGAAACAATTCTATTGATTCTTAACACACACATTCCTCGCAACGCATCCTCGCACATCTCTGCTCGGTGGAAAAGCACCCTTGAAATCCAGTCATCGCTGCAATTAATGGGTATTGGCTAAATTTATCACTACGCTCGCCAAATGCGGGTTGGTGATATACCAATTTTAGCAAAATATTTCAGGAATTCCAACTTAAATTGATAAATCTATTTTTGACCTAATTGTAGATTTTTCCTTTACTCTTTGCGGTTAATTAAAATATGATGGAATATAAGGAAAACTTTTTATTTTTGGTATTTCAGAGGAAGTTATCCATGAATTGTGTTTATTTATAATTCCTTTGAAAATCCCCTTTTTAAATATCACGATACTAAAAAAGTTACAGATAAAAATTCAAAATCATCTTTGAGTACAAAACACTGAAACTCCATAATACTCCTTACAATTTTTAACACATTTTAACAAATTAACGTTCTTTTCGTTTGCGCATTGCACTAGCTAACCCGAATATGTAATATGTATGTATCGGTACTTTAACTTCATGCCAGTCTAGAAAAGACAATGGATTCGACGTACATTCAGCCAAAAAAGTATCGGGAATGGGTGATTTGTTTATGGTTCCAAATTTTAATTTTTGTTTTTTTTGTTGTTGTTAGATTGGCACAACTGTTTTCCATTTTGGCGCGGAGTTTGAGTTGCATCTGTTATTTATATTGAAAGCAGTGCTGTTTTTGTTATATCATATCCAGTGTGTATTGCGAATTTCATAATGGACAAAAACATCGAACAAAGAGTTTGTCTTAAATTTTGCATCGCCAATGGAATTTCGTGTTCGGAGACAGTGAAAATGTTACAGAAGGCTTACGGTGAATCGACTTTATCAAAAACACGTTCTTATGAGTGGTACAAAGCGTTCAAAAGCGGTCGAAATGCGATGGAAGATTTGCCTCGCTCTGGTAGGCCATCAACGTCTGCAACTGAAGTTAACATCGCAAAAGTGAAGGAAATAGTGACTGAAAATCATTGTCGTCTTTGAGAGAGATAGCCGCCGAATTATATGTATCTCACGAGTCGATCCGTACCATTCTAACTAATCATTTGGGTATGAAACATGTTACCGCTCGGCTAGTCCCAAAAAAGAAAATTCTCGGATTTTGCACCACGACAATGCGCCTTCGCACAAGGCCATCATTGTGAACGAATTTTTGACCATAACAAACATTTTGTGTATTACTGATCTTTTCCCGGTACTTTCTTGACAGAGTAGTTTGTGCTATTTTGTGACAAGAAAACCTCTCAGTACGTCTACCACGAGTTGCCAATTTAAATCTACGTTATCGTTCGCGTAAAAAAATTGTAATTACGCAAAGTAAATTAGTCAGGCACTAATTGAAAAGTAGGTGTACGGAACTACACTAGTTATATTGTCTAGCTAGTTAGTTGAATTTTGGAACATAATAAATTAGTATTTATTCATTTTATTTAACAAAGCAGGATTAACCCAGTTACATATTTATGGAAGCTTAGTGTCATCATCATCATCCGTGCGGTCTATCCCGGTTGTGAACCCACACTGGTGTGTGGGGTCCCAGGGTCCGCCTTTCTTATTTTCTTGCCCCACTTCACGCGGTCTTGTGCATCCTCAGTGGTGAGTCTGTTGGCTTGCATGTCACCCTTAACGACGTCGAGCCACCGCTTCTTGGGTCGACCTCTTCTACCGGTACCTGGCGGGGGCGGTATGGCCAGACATTTGTTGCCCACGTAGTTGGCCGATCTTCGTGAGACATAACCATACCAACGAAGGCGGCACTCCTGCAGCTTGTCTGCGATGTCGCGAACACGAAGGCTACCGCGGATGTGGGTGTTACGCAAGCGATCTTTGCGTAAGACTCCACATGTGGATGTCCACCGCAGCATCTTCATTTCCGTGACGCGCAGCTCCTGCTTGTGTCGCTCTAGTAACGGCCATGTTTCACTGCCATATAAAAGGACAAGCCTTATGATGGTTTTATAGACCTGCCCCTTCAGCTTGATCGGCATTTTGGGTTACAAATGACACCAGTAACCTCACGCCATTTTTCCCAAGGCGTGGAAATTCGGGCTCTGACGTCGCGGTCGATGTCCTCGGACGCGCTTAACACAGATCCCAGGTATTTGACACGGTCCATGCGCTCGACCACGTCAACGCCTATGCGGACGGACTGGGGATTTGTGGTGTTGCAGGCCATGTACTCCGTCTTCGCCACATTAAGTTTCAGACCGCCGTTTTCAAGTAAATTTTTCCACTTATTTACCCGTTGTACCAGCCGTCCCCTGTCCGAATCTGCTAGCGCTATATCATCAGCATACATAAGCAACCAGGGTGGTTGCTCATGGTGGTCTGAGATGCTGTTTGACAGAACGTCTAATATTACGCTGAACAGAAACGGGCTAAGCACGGAGCTTTGGTGTACTCCAACGGTGATAGGGAAGGGAAGCGTGTCGACAACCGCAGTCCTAACTATGGAACTGGAATCGTGGTACATGTCCCGGATAATGTCAATGAAGACTTCGGGAACGGCCCTGGACCGTAGCGCCCAGCCGATCATCTCACGAGGGACACAGTCGAAGGCCTTCTGCATGTCTAAGAAAAGTAGATGCAGAGGTGTATTCTTCAGTCTGTACCCTGCATGAGCGTTCTCAAGACAAATACGGGGTCCATGGTCCCGCAACCCGGTCGAAACCCATACTGACACTCCGAGATTGTACACTCCTGTCGGATCCGAGAATTATAGAAACTTAGTGTACATTACACCAATTTTTCTTTTAGATATATGAGATATTGGATGACCAACTAACTGTGTAGGCAGCTTATAGCTAGGGAAACTTATATTGTAATTACATAGAGGTGTGGCGAAATCCCCGTTGCAGGCCAGCAATACAGGAGCCGGAGCGCCGGGATTCGTCACACAATATTTAGGAGTAGATGTAGTAATGGAATAGTGAATAAAACATCAGCCAATCAAGACTTGTTTATTGTATGAGGTAAAAGTATGGGTAGGAAAGAACTGCCACAAAATAACAATAAATGATATAAAGAGTCTTAGGTATAAGATTATCTAATAAGTAGTAATAGGTAAGTGAATAGGTATGATAGGCTTACCCCGATACACGGGTTCCTGTTACATTATAACTGTTACAATCGGTTATTTATTCTCGACGACCGACTTGGTGTAATGGTTAAGAAATTGGCTACTACACCAGAGGTCGCGGGTTCGATCCCCGCACAGTACAAACATTTGTGTGCATGAACATGTCTGTTTGTACTGGTCTGGGTGTCTACTATGTATAATAAGTATGTATTTACAAAAAAAAATGTATTAAAGTATGTTTATCCGTTGTCTAGTATCCCATAACACAAGCTTTAATTAGCTTACTTTGGGGCTAGATGGCGCTGTGTGGAATAATGTCCAGGGATATTTATTATTATTTATTATTTAAATTACCAGTATAAGTTTAAATTACGTGATGGTGATTATTACCATCACGTAATTTAAACTTATACTGGTAATCTGGTAAAATACTCTAAATAAGTTACGAGTACCTAACTACATACAAACCAAATTAAAAGCGTCCATTTCGACCACTTTGACTCCTAGTTGTTCCACCTTAGTGTGTCTTCTGATAATAAGACTCTACATAAGACCCTTATGAGGATACAAAAGCGCCGTTTTTCCATACAAATGTAGTCCCCTGTTTCCTCCCTGGATATTGTTATTAGAGAAATATTTTTTACAAAAAAATCTATTGCCACTATTGGTATGTCTCTATATGTTCTCTATATAAATTAATTATTAAAAGAGAAGAACCTTCAAAAATTGAAAAAAATGGCCTGATTTTCCGCTGTGTTCAAACCTCCAGAAAATTAATTTGACTAGCTTATTTAAAAATAGGAAAACATAGGAACAGGGTCCCAGTCCTTTTTTAATTTTAAATGAAAAAGTAACTAAATCGGTCAACTTTTCGAAGAGGGATCAGGACTACGAAACGTCGATTTTGTGAACTTTTGATAGCTAATTTCGGTCCGATTTGCATCTGTCCCTATTGCACTCTGCGGGGCGCTCGAGGTTTACAAAAGACACCAATAGATTTTACAAAAACCTATTTTAGGGGATCGTGAGGAAGAGGGTGTAAAGTTCCTCATCCACTATTAAAAAGGGAGGATCCTCCTACCAGCCGGGTGTTGTGTCTGGTGGGCTACTGCCCGACGGTTGTTTTCGGGTTCTTGTATCTATGATCGATCGCTCGGATAACTTTAATATCGCGATGTAGAATACGTAAGTTTTTTTTAGTTGGTATGTGGCGAGATAGATGTCGCTACATATTTTTTAATTCTCTCGACCGTGCTGTCTCCTCTTGACCATTATTATATAAATAGGCTACATGCGCACTGAACGCCCAGTACGTCTACCACGAGATGACACTTTCAATTTTCATTATCGTTCGCGTAACGTATTGGGATTTGACATTGTCATGTCATATCATGTGTCATCCCAATACAATTTTTTTACGCGGACGATAACGTAAATTTAAAGTGGCAACTCGTGGTAGACGTACGGAAGTATAATAATATCATGTCATCTACGTAACAAGATTGAATTGTCGCGAACGACCATTTGAACTCGTCGCATTTAGCTTTGAAATGTATGGTTTATTAAGGGACCAATTAAAATGCTTCAAGCTCACAGATAGGTCCTTTGGAAGACTCACCAGATATTACCCACATTAATCCTGGAGGCTAAACCCATATCAATCCTAAGCCTTTGAATTCAAAATCTGGTATTTCTGATTTACTTAGGGTATAAATTGTACCCCTTCGTGTCTAGAAGCGGTTGAGGCCGACGTGGCCTAGATAAAGTATAGATGTGTTTAATTTTATCCGTTATTGTTTTACTCAAGATTGAAATAAATAAAATAGGATTGTACTTAGGCAACATTTTGTCGACTTGCTATATAATAAAACCGGATTAATATTTTTTTTGGTAAAATACGTTTTTAATAAACAAAAGTATCTTTTATACTTTTCCACTGGTTAATACAAATATTTGTATAGTAAGTATTAAAAGCTTATACACACATTTCACTCCAGAACAAATGTACATGACATAAAATATGCATAAACTCATACAAAATAGAAATCATCTGAATATTATATGCTTTAATAAATGAGTTCTTACATTAAACATCATAATGGTAGAACAAAATTTAATAACACGAATACTGGATGATGAAATTTTTTATAAAATAAAGAACTATAAATATATTTTACTTACCTACTCTGAATAACATAAAAAATACGACAGCCAATGTTAGCTGTTTTGAGGCGGCCATCTTTTCTTATTTAAATATTTTGGAGTTGTTTCCAGTGGTCTATTCAAACGGCACATCAGAAGATTGTTGTAGACTTACAATTTTAATTGATGCAGATGTCATCAATCCCGACCATGTGACTTAAGTAGTCGTAACCTCGTCCAGCCATTAGAGATTGCGAATTCCACAGTATTTTTAGGAATAACTCTCAATTCCCAGTTACAGTGGGGTCCGCATATTTCTGCTCTGGCAGGAAGACTTAGTTCGGCAGCTTATGCTGTTAGAAAAATAAGGCTCCTGACTGATATCGAAACAGCAAGATTAGTGTACTTCAGTTATTTTCACAGTGTTATGTCGTATGGTCTACAGTTGTGGGGCTCGGCAGCGGATCTCAACACCATCTTTATTCTTCAAAAAAGAGCCATCCGCTCCATTTACAACCTTAGACCACGCGACTCGCTTCGTGAAGTATTCAAAGAGATAGATATTTTAACGGTGTGCTCTCAATTTATTTATGATAATGTAGTATATGTCCGTATAAACTTGCATCTCTTCAAGAAAAACAGTGATGTTCATAAACTCAATACTAGAAATAAAAATAAGCTCGTAACTCCCAGTCTAAGACTGCATAAGGTAGGGAAATCATTTGTTGGTCAATGTGTTAAATATTTTAATAAGATTCCGCAAACTCTTGTTGAACTGCCTCTTCACCAGTTTAAGTCACAAATTAAAGCTAAGTTAATGAAGCGAGGTTAATATAGTGTTGTGGATTTATTAAATGATAAGAATTTGTGGTCATCTTAGGTATAATCTGCTCCTCTGCACACTTTTTTGTTATGACTTTACTCTGTCAATTCAATTTTTGTGTTATAAAACAAGATTGAAAAGAGTAACCATCGAGTTTCTTGCCGGAGTCTTCTCGATCGGAAACAACCTCCGAACCGGTGGTAGAGTCACATTACGTTTAATTATGATATTTACTATCATAGTATTATTTTATGTAAGTTTATTTTAGTATATTTTTGCTTTAATTTTTTTTTGTAACTATATGACTTTTCATAAGTACTTTCTATAAGTCTATATGAATAAAGATATTTTTTACTTTTTTTTTTACCTCAATTTTACTCTTCACATTCATCATCATCATCGACACCCTTCACAAGTCCAGTGGTGGACATAGGCCTCACCCATAGAACGCCATAGCGAGCGGCTTTGGGCTATTTGCATCCAGTTGCTTCCTGCAACTTGTACCAAGTCATCAGTCAATCGGGTGTGTGGCCTTCCTACGCAGCGTCTTCCAGTTCTTGGTCGCCAATCAATGACCCTTGCTACAGTGGTTATCAGCCCTTTGGGCAATGTGACCTGCCCATTGCCACTTCAGCTTGGTTTTCCGAAGAACTATGTCGGTCACTTTGGTTCTTTTGCGAATATCCTCATTATAGATCTTTTCTTGCAAAGAGACACCAAGCATAGTTCTGTCTATTGCGCGCTGACAGACTAGTTCCGTATGCAAAATAAATAAAAAGACATAAGTTGCAATAACTTGTAGCTGGTGTGAATAACCCGTTTTCTCGAAGGTGTGGTGTTGTTGGTATCAATTTTTTTTAAATACTCGTAGAACGACTGTATGACGTGCAAATCTTGTTTTTCCACATCTCTGTTATGCATGTCATCATTACCAAAAAAGTTTATTTGCGTTTTATTGCATGTCAATTTGTTGTCGAAGTCAAAGTCAAAATAGTTATTTGCGAGAATACATGTCAAAAAGGTCTTAAAATATAGCATAAATTGTCCATTGTATTCGGTCTGCATGCAGACGTGTAAATGTTTAATAAACTAGCTGGTTATTACATAATTTTGAACAAAACTGGATATTAATTTAAAAACATTTTTGTGATAGCCATATCGTTAATTTTTTCTTATATGCATTAGATTTTAATATTTTCCATTCGTCAGGCAAGCTGTTGTATATAGAAATGAACATATTGTATATATTCTTTTTAAATATGTATTTGTGAAACGCAGGTTGGTAAAATATGTTGACAAATTTATCTCTTTTCTGTCGTTTGATAATATCACTACGTTTCAGAAAATATTCTGCGTGGCTTTTTGTAAGGACACACACAACTCTAATGTACATACATGGGAATGGGAGAACATTACATTTTTTAAAAAGTGTTCGGCAGCTATCTAAAACATAGTTGTCGGTTTTAGTATGCAGTTAACTTTGTAATTTTTCACCCACGGTGTCTGTTGATTTAAGCTTTTTTGGATATCTCATTTTTTATTATTCCTGTCATATTTTCTTCTGGCTTATATGTGTGTGCAAGCGACGATGAAAAAAAAATTGTTATCTGAATGCATTCGCCAAAACGTTGTTTCTAAACAAGTCTCATGCAGTTGTTCAGCAGCAACAACAAGCATCAACAATTGAACGCATCATGATTATCATATCTAAATGAGGATTGACGTAACGGCGTTTTCCATTTTCAGACGTCACTTTGCTATGATGGATTCTGTGTACTCTTTCCATGTTAAACATCCTTAATCAAATGCTACGTTGATGTCTATTTTTAGAAGAACAACTTCGCGTTACATAACAGAAACTGGTTTCTTATTTGGTTTCGGTCGGACAAGTATTCACTGTGATTTACATAGGTCACGGGACAGATTTATCTAATTGTGATACGGTTGGTGACCGTAGTAGATTGGTATAATGAGTAAACAATCATTAGTTTAAGAGATTATTTTGGCACACAAAAGAGTCGACTGAGATTCTAATTATAGTGAGCTATTAATGTTGACTGCCGATTCAAATGCCTTTGTTATCACCACGAGTATTAAGAAAGTCAATAGTTAAGAGTTTTAATTTGATAAGCACCGCAGTCTCAGCTTCTTGAAAGACTTCATAGGACGTAGTTTGATAATACACAGTTAATGGCTTCACATAGATTCAAATGTATATCCTTTGTACTTTTTCCTGAATGACTGCTGCTGATAAGCCACTCAACAGCTTCACCAGTCAGTAGGGTGAGTGTATGTAAGTAAGTCTTTATTGTGTGTGGAAAAAGGTAAGAACATAGATCTTATAACTAACGAAGTATGACTTGATCTTGCTATTGCAAATGGAAGGGTCCTAACCCAGGAAAGTTAAGTGCCTTAGGGCGCCCTTAGGGGGGACGCAGACCTCGGCTTAGACCGTAACAAGGAGAAGGCACAGCAAATGATTACACGAATCCAAACAGGCGTGGTCGATAAATCGGGCTCGTTGAGTGTAATCTTTGATGCAGAAAATGTACTCGCTAATGTCAAAATTGCTTGACCAAACTAGAAATAACTTGATTGTAAACATAACAATCTTACATCTGAACTGCACAAAGTCAGTAAAGAAAGAAAGAGAGAAAATATATTTATATGGTGACAAGACATAAAAACATTTACAAAAAAGTGCACATTTAACAAGTTTCGGCATCAATAAGGCATGTACTCAGCAAATGTCGGGGTATCTTAAAGACACCGCGACGCTGTTCTTCCGTAGATGCCTTCCGTAGTAGCACTAAAGACTTGAGTTTCATTCAAAACACGCATTGAGTGCGTAAATAACGGTAACGTTAACGAGCCAGTAGCCTGTATGGATTGCCACACAAACTATTGTTTACACGCTCTAAACTCTTGCTGTTACAACTGTTAGTGATAATAATTGATTCACTTAAGGTTAATCGTTTTAAGATATCGGGTCGGGTCAATTCAGGAAACGATCTTTTCTGAATTTACTCGGGTCTGGGTGTGCTGGGAGACGCCCCTGGCTGATTTCTTTGCGTGGTACCTCGTAACACAGGGATATTAATCCCTACTTCGAGACCATTACAAGAGGTGTGTTGTCTGGCGCATACTCATATATATTTATATTTAATTCGGTTGTGCGCTATCATCAGTCGCTCAGTGATAATTAACGATAGAGTTTCAATATCGTATTCGTGATGTTTTTACCTTGTCACCCTATTGACTTATTCTGAAGATTCAATATCTGAATGGGGACCTGCTTTTTGATACTTACACATTTTTCCATCTCCTTGTGTTTAGCAGATGCATGCTGACCCGACGCTATTGAGTCGAGTAACACATTAAGTGATTGCCTACCTTTATCTACTTTTGTAAGAGAGATGTCTATACAAGCTGAAAACTATTTGGAAAAAACTCTTTTCATTTCTAATCCGTTGTACGGCTTTTAGGATATTTATTTCTCAAAAACGGAACACAAATTCACTTGTATTGAGAGACACTGGTAAATAAACTTGGTTTATTGGTACTCGTTAATACACAAAATATCTGTAAAAAAACAACTATTCAATTGGCATATCATTTTTTCTGTTTTTAAAAAAACAGTAAATAAGTTTTATATGAAGTAGTCCTAATTTTTTTTAACATTATAATCTTTATTTTTTTACTCAATTAGAGTAAAAAGTGGAACAGTACTTTAAAATCTGCTCTTATTGCAATATTTTGTATAAACTCTATTAGCTAAGTAACTTGATATAATAATGTAATGAACGTTGCTAACCTTGTTATAGATAATGAAATGCCTACTAACTAATAGGAAGTTAATTACCTATAGGTTTACTTTTCTGAGCAGAAACTAGTACTAAATACAAGTTATACTTAATGAATAAATTAAAATTGTTATCTGTAAATATTTAGCAGAATAGCATGTCATCATTTTGAGGTAGAAATGAAACAAAACGTTTTGTCGATTAATCTAACGTATATTTAATGATTTCTTCAATGTTTTTCGAAGTTTTGTTAGGCATCCAACCACCCAGTATCCGTTGTGACGTCAATGGGACCGGTTTCTTGCAGCCACTTCTGAGGACAAGAGAATATGCAAAATTAAAAAAAACTATTTTTACTAAGATTGGAGTATACTCTACAAGGTTATAATCTAACATGTGTATGGGTTCGCTATTGTTTGGAAGGCCAAGAAGTCGATTTCCGTGATACCTAAAACTAGTTGTATTTAATGTGAATATACCTATTAACATAATTATTAGGAAAAGTTATAATTTTAAATGTTTGCTTGAAAACAATGATCATGAATTATGCGTGCAACCTGCGTGCTTGCTTGCTACTGTTTTTGACAAAAAACTAATGAATGAAGTCTATATTGTCAAGAGCGTTTCTTTCATATTTTAATAACTCTACTAATCAATTTACCGCACGTAAGACAGAAAACTCTCAAGCATAGTTGTAAAGATGTATGTAAAATATTTTAGCTCTACATCAACCGGTTTTTATTATTTATCAACCAACACCATGATTACATGGCGGAAACTGACAGGAAATGGTTGCTATACCAATTAAAAAAGACGTTTAATTAGCCATTATTCATATTGAGCGCATTGACATTTATAATAAGGCAGAAACGTATTTAAAACATTAGAATACGAAGTGAGTATATTGAAAAGTCATGCTAAGTTGTAAAAGTTTCTAATACTTGGCAAAGAAAGTTGTATCCGCTTTTGTGTTAGTAATCACAGACTAATAAAATCCTTTTGATTTTTTATCACAGGTTGATTACAAATTCAGCAACTATTACACTGATTATAATTGATTTTATCATTCACATGTAACTGACAATTCACACATCATTGCACATCTATTGATAATCTTATCTATAATGCAACCAGCCATTATGTACCTGATAACGTTTCACATTCAAACACAGCATTGCAAAATTAGAATTTCTGAAATCTAATGTGTCGGCGTGGGCACAAGGCCAGTCTTGAAGTTGCGAAATACAAAGAAATGCCAGAGCCCGAAGATTTCGTCGTTTTGAATTATCAAATAGGTTTTAATTGAATATTCAATTGGAAACTATGATATAGGTATTTAGTAGAGTAGTGCTAAAGTACAGTTTAGTTAAACACTCAATAATACTTTCTGTACCTATGTACTTGTTTTTTAGAAGACCTAGCGAGAAGCCTTTACAAGTGAACTAAATTGTTTTAAAAATGTTTGGTATTCCCTCTGTCTTATTTATTCTCACTCAGTATTAATTATTTAAGATAGTAGAATAAGTGTTAAAAAATTCAAATACATAAATTGATATTGTGGTCACCGAAGTAGTGGTTTAAATAAATAAATCGATACCTCAAGTTCTGACCATGTTTTACAGAGAAGGATAAGCAAATTGTGATGTTTATTTTACGAAATATAAATAGATTTTTATGCACTGATTTGAAACATCAAGAGGAATCTAACTACATGAAACTTGTGTGGTTTAATATAAAAGAAAATCACAAGAAATGATAGGTACCAACCTTATTTAACGTGGCGCTCGCCTTAAGATCACTGGTAACCACACACATCACAAGTCTCTTCACCTCTTCCCATTGCACTTCGGTTTGTACTGCAGCGATGAAAACGATGATGATGATGAAACTGAAGACGCGCTGGAAGAACTGTTCGTCTTAGACGAAATTTTCTTCCGAAAGCTGAGTCGCGTTTCGACGATGAAGCGGTCAAGGGCCTGCCTCAACGAAGAGTGCTTTCTCTCGAACGGGTTTGTATACATTTTGATTCGCGTAACACGTCTGCTCACAGTGAATGTTCAAACGATTCTGACGCTCCGAAACGCCTCCCACTTTGCTTATATGAAGCGATCGGCGTGCGCGCAGCGTAGGGTCAACAATTTGTTGACCGAGCGTCAGACGTAGCAGTAAAGTGATTAGGCATTTGACGTAGATAACGCCCGCATTGTTTTCAACTGACAATAAATATGATTCGTTCTCATGTTTACATCCTACTTGACCATTAATTATGGTGGCTATGTTATACCACTGTCATTGGGTCAGTTAAGAATATATTTTTACCTTGTAAATATTTGCCTGTTTTCAAAATTATTTCGTAAAAAAAATGCTTTATATTGATTCTTATAACCATAAAATAGCCAACAAATACATTACAAATCAAGTTTTTACTTGTGTTTGTATCTTTTTTAATCAATGATTAATGGGTGTGACGTGTGTTAGGCTTCAAAAAAAGTTCAAATTAAGGTAATTAAGGTGTGGCATGCGGGGGTTTCAATCAAAAGCATACCTTCAATTATATAGGAATGGTCTTATTCCAAAATAATGCAAACAACTAAAAGCGGCATAATACAGAGACTCTCTTAGCTTTGGCATGGTGAAAATATATTTCACATAAAATATATTTTTCCATATCGCTGTTTACGTGAAACATTCATATTGTACCGATACTGGTACTAATTGTTATTTTAGCATTACAACGTTACATTTTACATACCTACGATATTTATTTATCGTATTGCATTTGAATACACTGCAAATCCCAACAACTAAAAACTACTAATAAAATTGATAGTTTAAACAAAATAGGTTTCATTGCGCATTGTTGTTTTGTTTTTTAAAATTATCTTTTTTGTTATCAGCACCAATATTAATTTTTTCATTCATACTTTTTGCGAAATTATCTTTTTTGGTTATATTATAGCAAAACCTTTATTTACAGCAAAATGTTTATTATTAAGTATTTTCTTAATATGAACCTTAATGATTTAATTAAATTATATGTAATATGTCACTGCTGGCAGGAAGTGGTTAGTGATAGTGTGATAGATAATACTGATTATAACAGAGTTTTTTTCTGATCACGAGTAAAAAGGAAATCCAATTTGTAATGTTGTTTGTTAAATGATTGCCCGTCAAGATGATATGGAATTTTTGTTCTAGATGGTGAAGGAAAATCTCTTATAATACAACACAGAACTTTTTATCTTTTTTCACCGGCTAACTGCTTCTATGTCTCTTTACTCATCTAGATTTGACTGAAAAAAAAAAAAAAAAAGCTTCATGATGCTCTCGCCACTACTTGACATTGCCCAAATCAATTTGCTGTAGGTATATGCAAGGTTACAAAGGCCATTATTTAAAAAAATAGATGTTAAGAAGATGTTATTTTTATATTTAAATTAACTTCACTCAAGGTCACATTAGTCGTATCGACAAATAAAATAATTGCTTTTGAATCGGTGGCCAAGTTGTTAAAATATTTGGGTGTGTTTTTGAGCTCCTGGGTGAATTTGTCCAGTCATTATGTTTTGCGCAGTTTTCATTACCTTGTCATAAATCTCCAAGCAGCAAGCATGACCAACACTTACGCGTGAACACTGCCATGACTGCCACGGCACTCGACTTAAACTTTTAAATATTAGGGGTTCCATAAAACTTGTTTTTCTATTGGTTCCGGTGCCATAGCTAGAACTCTTCGTGAGCTATAACATGCAATTTATTCGCAGTCCGCTTTTTCACCAAGCAAACTACTACTTAACTACACAAAAAAAGTGTTTTCCTTTTTTTGGCCCATTTTTCAAAGTTTCTACGTGTACAAATGAAACTACTGTAGTTTTATACGTGACAAATATTACAAGTCCTATAAGACGGTTAAACTTTTGTCCCAGGGCGCGTGTTTCGTCGATCCCATTTTTTAGGTCCTTTGTCCAATCCTCTTAGGTAAGTTCTATATAACCTGAATTTATTTGGTTCCATTCTTCTTCACTTTTATATTCTTTTTTACTTCTTTTTCGATTGATTTAGATTTCAGGTTTTTTAGGCCTGTAAGTGATCACGTCCTAATTAAGGCCGCTTTAACATTTTAATCGTTTATCGCACTTTACTGTAACAGCATCCTACTACTAAAATACAATTTTCGTGCTTTATTGTTAAAAGTTAAAAAAAATATCCATTGTTAGAAAAAAACCTACGCATCGGAAAACTTGAGCTATCGTGTATGGGAAAAAAACCCTGTTTTGACAGAATTAAATTGCAGAGCGAAAACATAATTCAGACTTTTTTTATATAATACTGCTACACTCTTCACATATAGGACACAACTGTACTGTAATAGGATACAGTAGCTTGAGATTCAAAGATCTCAAGCAGTGCACAATGGAGAAACGGCAGTGTGTGCCTAGAGCCTGGCAGAGTATAGGATAAAGCGCGTAAGCAAACTTGATACTTTAGGCCTTAACAATTGGATTATATAAAAACAAGGCTTTAAGATCCCTAAGGTACCTTTTCGAAGTACGTTTTAATTCTGTTTTAAAATCTTTAAGGTAACTCCTCAAAGTACATTTTAATTCTGTTTTAAAATCTTCAAGGTAACTCCTCAAAGTACATTTTAATTCTGTTTTAAAATCTTTAAGGTAACTCCTCAAAGTACATTTTAATTCTGTTCTAAAATCTTTAAGGTAACTCCTCAAAGTACATTTTAATTCTGTTTTAAAATCTTTAAGGTTACTCCTCAAAGTACATTTTTATTCTGTTTTAAAATCTTTAAGGTAACTCCTCAAAGTCCATTTTAATTCTGTTTTAAAATCTTTAAGGTAACTTCTCAAAGTACATTTTAATTCTGTTTTAAAATCTTTAAGGTAACTCCTCCTGCCTTTATAGCTCAACCTTGGTATCCACGCCTAATTTTGTGCAAAGATTGAAAACAATGTTTGATTGTTCAAGATGACTAAATCAACCGAATTTTTAAAAAAAATGCAGTCATGGAAAGTAAACTATATCAACTCATTTGGCTTGTCTGGATATCCATGAGAAGGCCCTCTTCAAAATATACTTACACTTGTATACTTGTATATATTTTAAACGTCTTTACCCCAAGATTATCTGACTCAAATCTGAACAAGCTATTTACTAAGCTTGAATGATTATGAACTGCAAAAAATTACCTGATCCTCTAGGATTCGGAGTTCACTTATGGCATCACTTATGGGTTCCACTTATGGCCTCAATGGCTCAGTTAGAAGAGCAGCCCTTCTAACTGAGCAATCGAGGTCATTAGGAGACCCAGCGAATTTGTCTAGTGTATTTTACGTTGTAAAACAACGTTGTTTCATCAGTGTTATAAGGCAAGCGCCTTTTAATTCCCAAAAGAAATATTTTTACAATTTTTAGGTAAATTTTTATTTTAACCATAACAGAGCACTATTTTATATCTTTAAATGATGGACTTGGTGATGGATTGACTTGTCGAATTACAAGTTATTTTGCAAGTGACTATTTAATATTATATACCGAAAGTATCAAGTTGAATTTGGTTCCGGTTAGGAATAAGATCTTTATGAACCGTTTCTAAACATTGTTTTTGATATACGCCCATTTTCTGAATTAGGTTTTTATCATCACTTTGAAAATAATTTCTATGCCTTATAAAAAAAACCTATAGGGAATCAATTGATAATAAAAGATAAGTGGCCCACTCAAGTGCAATATTACTGAAGTTTTTTGAAACTTTCAAATAACAGCTTTGTACAATCTAATATCACTATTTTCACTGTGAGATGATATGCCTGACAGCTCTGTATTGTCTGTGTGTTGCACTACAGGAGACGTGTTTGCTACCGCACGATATCCCTTTGCTGGGTACAGTGGACCGGAATTTTGATTATACTGGAAAGTCAGCTGTGGATACGTCGGCGGGTGTACTGCGTGGGCGTCCTTATGGAGGTGTGGCTATTCTGTGGCGAAAAAATATTTTTGACTCAGTAACATCAGTGCAGTGTTCCAGTGACCGTATTATTGCAATAAAAATTACCATTGCTCAGTGTTCTTTCCTAGTGTTCTCTGTTTACATGCCTACGGATGAACCAAGTCACTTAGTGGAATTCACGCATTGCTTGGGTGAGTTAAATGCCATTATAGATAGTTGCGATGTCGAATATGCATTTCTTCTCGGTGATTTTAACGCTCACCCGGGTAGACGGTTTGGAAATGAACTAATTGATCTTTGTTCAGTTCAGGATTGGGTATGCGCTGACTTTGAACTACTTGGTTTGTCTTCGGGTTCATATACTTATGTGAGTGACAGTCATGGAACCAACAGCTGGCTTGATCATTGTATAGTAACTCAGGGTAGTAGACATACTATTGTAAATGTGTCTATTAATTACAATGTGTTCTGGTCTGACCACTATCCGTTGGAATTACAATGTAACCTGAATTTGATAAGATCTAAAATTGAGTTTTCCGATAACTGTAAAAATGATCATGTTAATGCAATTCTATGGGGTGAAAGAGACGCATCTCAAATATCACTTTACACATCATATTGTAATGAGAAACTAAAACGAATCGACTTTCCTGAGGTTTGTAGTGATTGTGCAGCTGCTATGTGTGATAGCCCTAGTCATAATAAAGTCTTGTTGGATATGTATACTGAAATTGTTGATACTCTTACAGAGGCCTCTATTTTTAGTACTAAAAGGGATTTATGTAAGCGTAATAAGAAGTATGTATGTGGCTGGAATAAACATGTGAAGTCAGCACATAGTGAGGCTCGTATGTGGTTTCAGTACTGGGTTCTTTATAATAAACCTCGAGCTGGTTATGTGTATGACAAAATGTATGAATCAAAAAAGATCTTTAAGGCTAAGCTTAAGTGGTGTCAAACAAATAAACGGCAGATTGGGATGGACATTCTGGCTATGCATCACTCGAAAAAAGATTTTTCAAACTTCTGGAAACTTACTAAAAAGCTTAACCCTAAATCAGGTATTCCAGCAAATGTGGAGGGGCTCAGTGAACCCATACTCATAGCCGAAATGTTCAAGGAGCACTTTAAAGTACAGTCGCCCTTGGGGATAGCTTCTACTAATAATAGCGTTAATACCACTTATTCTAGTGTACTCTGTCTTAGCAAAAAACCGGTTGTGATTACGGCAGCGGATGTTAGATCTGTATTGAGAAAAATGACTCGGGGCAAATCTCCTGGGCACGATCACTTGAGTATTGAACATCTGCAATATGCTGGTGCGCATTTGCCTCGGGTTCTGGCCTTGTTCTTTTCCCTCTGCCTTAATCACGGGTAGATAGTTAGGGCCAGATAGTTTGTTAAAAACGTTAGTGGTTCCTATTGTTAAGAATAAGACTGGTGATACTAGTGACAAATCCAATTACAGACCAATATCATTGGCTACCATAGTGGCTAAGGTACTGGACAGGCTGATTGACCAGCAGCTGGGCGCTAATATTAAACTTCACGACGCACAGTTTGGTTTCAGACCAGGTTTGTCTACTGAAGCCGCTGTCCTGTGCCTCAAGCAGACTGTCCAGTACTATACTGCCAGGGACACGCCTGTTTATGCTGTGTTCTTGGACATGTCCAAAGCTTTTGATTTGGTTCAATACGACATGCTCTGGAAAAAACTCGGTAACGATACTAGTATGCCACATGAGTATATTTCCATCTTAAAATACTGGTACGCGAATCAAAAGAATTGTGTAAAATGGTCTGGAGGTCTTTCAAGTATGTACAGCTTGGAATGTGGTGTGAGGCAGGGGGGAATAACCTCACCAACCCTTTTCAATCTGTACATTAACAAGCTGATTGAGGAGCTCAGCGGCGCCGGAGTCGGCTGTTCTATCGACGGTACCTTTTTCAACAATATAAGTTACGCCGACGATATGGTGCTGCTGTGCCCATCAATCAGTGCACTCAATAAACTTGTGAGCATCTGCGAGCGGTTCGCAGTGGCTCATGGTCTTAGGTACAACACAACAAAAACTAAACTACTTGTGTTTAAGGCTGGTAACAAGTCGTATAAAGTTCCTCCTGTAATGCTCAATGGTGATCCAATTGAGCAAATAAATACATTTAAGTACCTAGGGCATTGGGTCACGGAATCGCTCAAGGACGATATCGATATGGAACGGGAGCGCAGGGCCCTGTGCATTCGAGCTAATATGCTTACCCGCAGGTTTGCACGTTGTTCTAAACAAGCCAAAATCACACTTTTTAAAGCGTATTGTCACTCTCTGTACACGTGCGGCCTGTGGATGAATTACACGCAGGGAGCATACAGGGCCCTGCGTACCCAATATAACAATGCCTACAGGGCGCTGTTGGGCCTTCCGCGCTACTGCAGTGCGTCAGGAATGCTAGCCACAGCTGAGGTTGATAGCTTTTCTGCTATCATCAGAAAGCGTATAGCGTCCCTGATACAGCGGGTGCGCGGCAGCTCAAACAGCCTCCTGAAGACCGTGGCGGGGAGGTTAGACGTGGACAGTGCAATAATGCAGCACTGGACTCGCGTCCACCTAACTAAGGACACTGCTATCACGTACAATAGATATGCGGGATAGTAGTGTCTTTCTTTGTGTAAACAAATTTTCTGTTACTAACATAGTTGATAAGTTATTTGTTACTAACACTATGGATTCCGGTCCGAAATAAATGACTTTTATTTTATTTATTTTTTATTTTATTGTTCCGTGTTACGCATACTATTTCAAAGTAAATAAAAAGAAACTGGCAAAAGAAAATATTATAAACTATTAAAAAACTATTGTTCTTTCGAATCTTATCAAGTAAATTATTGTTATTATTACTAACCGTTAATGAATGAAGTATTTGAAATTTAACTCATATATCTTTACAGCGCCTGATGCGTGAAAAGGAACGCCATTCAATAGTGTATTGACACTACTGAATCGATAAAAATCGATGAATAGGAACGACCATTTTGTAATTTGTAATCACGTCATTCGCATCAGTACCAGTGAGTCTGCCTTGTGTGCAATTTTAAACTATTATTTTCGAGATTCCGCGTTTTATTCTATCACTTATTAGCCATAACCCGTTTAATAAGAATTTATTTAAAAATTGAAAATCGGTAAATCTGATTCCATTTCCTTTTCCAACTCGATTAAATTACATTCGCTACACTATAATCAATAATCATTTATTTGCATAGAATAGGTATGTACAATAGTTACAGGTTTTAAAGTAAAGAAAATTTACAGTTATAAACTGTCAGGGATATCATCATACGGCGAAAGTAGTATAATGATTGTTATATTTTCATTCAACAATTAATGTTACGCGATCTTTTAATAAATTTACTGTTTTTGCTCTTTTATTCATACCTACGTTAAATTAAATATGTGATTTGAATTTTATTTTCTATCATTTTTCATTGCTCTAATTTCTATCGAAAGATAGGAACTAGAAAAATTCAAACCTTGGTCCTGCTCGACCGAGGTTTAAATTAGACCAAATATAGGACCAAGGTTTGAATTTTTGGGGGTTAAGATCAAAGCTGATTTGTGTTATCACGCACTATTGATTGATATAACCTACATGAAGAGAAACAAATAATTTTTATGACCAATGTGTTCATTTATTGAAGTGTCAAGCCCATATTTATTGTTAGACGTTTAGCTGACCTTTGTGTTGTTTCAATTAAAATGGTGCGATGTGAGTGACGGGTTTGCTTCATTAATTGGCAGTGTTTGTCGATTAAATGGGATATTTTTGTTTTCGACAGTGAATTCACGTCATCCAATTTGTAAGTCACCACAGACTCGTATTTTGCGTCTGTAATACGTTCACGTCCAGTTTTCGTTAACGATCTGTCAACAATTTCGGTCTAACAAACCGAAATGCAGGAGTTCGTTGAAAAGCGATCTCACGAGGCTATATTTCGCAAATATTGCAACAAAAATATCAAGACTTGCTTTTAAAAGATAAAATATTTTGCGTCCTGTGCACAGCTACGTATCTATCTAACTAGCATATAACTCTACTGTCATCATAACATACTGGAAAAATATATTTTTAGAGATGGACACTCAGGTGGCCTAGCCGAACAATCAGCCACTTTCCTCACAATTGTTAAATTTCATAGAAAAAAATTAGCCTGTACAAAGTTCATATCATTGAAATCAAGTCAGAATTACAATTAATGGCTATTACCACGATTGCCGAAATGCGGGTTGGTGATCACCGGGCTCTGTATCGAAAAATCCATAACACTTTGCCCGTCATAAGATTTGAACCCCGGAACTCCATCTTCCAAGCCGAGCTAAAAAACTAAATATAAATGATTTACCACTATCTCGCTTTCATTTGATTCCGTACTATTAGCCGTTCTATTATTTTGGGGGCCTTACATAATACATATAATAAAATCTACGGTGTATTTTTGGCTTATACAAATGTTTTTCCAAGACGACCAAGGGCTTTCTTTGACGATGCACAATAATATCGGTCAGGGTGAAAGTAAACAATTGAACCTAAGTAATCCCGGGGAGGGACAGCAATTTCTACTGCTAAATGGAGAATTATGTTAACGAACGGAAAATAAGGCTTACTTGTATGTTATTGTGTGCTTGTTTATTTAATTTTGACCTTAATTCTGTTTATTCAGGTCAGGTTAAACATATATTGTGATATTATCTAATTTGAAACGTTTCCAAGCAGTTAGTGGTTTAATCAATTCTTTGAATCTGAATGACAATTATCTTAAGGGACCATTTAAGACCCGCAATAATATACGCAATGAAACATTTCGCTACGTGATCGAATCAAAATTTTTAAAATCCGTAGAAGAACTAAAGTGACCGAAGTAAGTAGTTTGAAGTGGCGGTGGGCAGGGCACATAAGATAAGATAAGATAAGATATTCTTTATTGCACAAATAAAACAGTTACAAAAATAAAGATTAAATAACACAGCTCGAAGACCTGTAGGCCATTAGGGCAGGAAAGTTCTAGACTGGACCGTTTCAGAGCAGGCGCAGCGTGGGACGCCCGTCTGTCTGCAAGGAGAACAGACAACCGGGTAATCCATATAAAAAAATCTCCTAAAAACAACTAGTATTTAAAAAAAAATTAACCTGTAATGTCCCTCTACTGGGAAAGGTCACCACATACTTCTCCATTAGAGACCACGTTTGTGCACCGTATGTTAAGACAGGCAGAATGCATTCGTCGATAAGTATCCGCTTCAGCAACCTAGGAAGATATATGTATAAACTAAACTAACAATTATAGATTAGATAGAGAGCATTTTTATAATTCTAAAAAAACACTTATTCTATTCAGTTTTAGTCAAACCAAAGTTGATAAATAAATAAATAAATAAATATCTGGGACAATTCACACCAAGATCATCTGACCCCAAACTAAGCAGAGCTTGTAATATGGGCGTCAGAGACTGATAAACATACTTAAATATTTCTAAATACATACTTAAATAGATAATAACACCCAGACACACAACAAACACAAATGTTCGTCACACAAATATTTGTCATGGGTGGGGATCGAACCCACGACCTCCGGCGCTAAAGGCAGGATCGCTTGAGTCCCTAGGATCTGGTTGAATTGTTCTTGTTTCTATCTTTGCGTGGAAAATAGGTCATTAGTAAATGCTAAAAATAAAAATTCACTTACCAAAGTGGAATATTGTTGAACCATTACTCACTTCCTCTGGACCGTAGGTACATACTACCAGCGTGACAGAGAGGAACTTTCACATGGTCTTGTTTAGGTCATTTTTAGTATTCAGAGATAAGATTAATCGTTTCTTGGTTAACCTTGATCTATATTTTAGTGCTTTTAGACCCTTTTCACTTTTGACACGTACCGTGACCGCGCTGATATTTCTTTCATACATCATTACCTACGAAAACATTATTTCGATCGGTTGACAATGCTTTTAGTATGATTTTTGTTGGTCCTTTATCTATCTTAGCTTCATATTCAAAAAGATAACTCATGCAGTAATCTGTATCGATAACACAGTACATAAAGTAATGTTGATATTTCTTAGAGAAGATTGAAAGCATTTATTTCTAAAGCGCTGGTCACGCTGGCGAATAGTTCGTTTTGCTTTGCTAACCTACTTACGCCAGCGTGTGAACTTTCAAGCGTAAAGTTCTGTCAAATAAAACAATGTTCGATGTTATTTTTCGATTTCAGGAGACTGAACGTCTTTTTTTACTTTAACAGCAATTTTTCTTTTTTGTTGGACTGGCATGTTGGTTGCAATGGTAGCGATTCAACCTTTAGCGCCGGAGATTGAAGGTTTGGCCCCTCCCATGACGAACATTCATGTGACGATCATTTGTGTTTAGTGTGTGTTATTACGTGTATCTGTTGGTGTTATTATTTTGAAATATTGACTTAATGGATTCATTAAATAAAAAACGTCGCAATATTTATAATAAGTAACGTTATAATAATTTGATGTCGTTTAAATAGATTTACATACATACATACATACCATCACGCCTTTTTCCCAACGGGGTAGGCAGAGACCACATCTTTCCACTTGCTACGGTCCTGACACACCTCTTGCGCTTCTTCCACTCTCATTAATTCTTTCATACATGCTCGTCGATTATGGGTACTCCTGACCTGACCTTTTAATAGATTTATTTTATCACAAAAAAGTCGTCTAAATAAACGCATGTATAGCCTTATTTATTTATTTGTTTTGACGATGTATTATCTGTATTGAGCAATAAAGTGTTGATTCTTAAAGCGATTTATGGCTTTTTTTTCATTAGGATGTTTTTAGTTTACTTATAATCAAAGTTTTAGTTGAGAACTAAAAGTCAACCTTTCACTTGCCTCTGACTACCCTGTTTGGGATAAAGTCATGATGGTATATTATGTATGTGCATGTATCTGCCCCACGTCATAACAACAGAATCAAGTAAAGATTTATGAGCCGTCTGGTCTTGGAAATGTACTCGACTTCGTTAAACATGACAATGTAATGATTAATTTACCATACCGCGGAAAAGATGTTTACAAGTCTGACAATACGTAACGATCATTCTAGGCTTTTATTGCTAGATTGCTATCTAGGTAATACCGGCCTCAAATTACGGCAAATAACTACGGAACGAGAGAATAATAATACCTACGTGCATTCTCCTTAACTCCGTAACCTTCCGGTAATAAACTTATGTCATGACTTGATGTTTAAATTGCCTGCTACTGAATAGCCTTCAATCGTAGCTATTTTTAAAATGAGGGCAGTTCGGGGAATTCCCACGTGCATAAAAATTAAACAAGAAGCACGTGAAAGGAGGAATAGTAAGCGATGAAACGTATTTTTGAAGAACACGAAAAAGTCATGAAGTACATAGATAGTTCGATTTTCATTATTAATCATTAACAACCTTAATGATTAGAACAAGTAGCAATGATATTAGTTCAACCTGAGGTAGCATCAATTTCAGCTAACTAACTGTACGAGTATACTGCATACCAAAGAGGATAAATTATTAAGAAACAAAATACCCCGGTATCTTTTTAAGTACGAGAAAGATAGGAATTTACTTATTGAATATAGTAGTTAAATTAACATTCGATAAATTATCAACTTCTTTGACGGAGTCTTCTCTGTAAAAGCACCATCTGACCGATTTGCATCTAGCCCGGTTAGTTATTTACAATTTTTACAGTATTTTATTCACATCTTATTATTATTTATTACACTTTTTAATTCTTCTGTGACATGATAAGTGCTTTTTTAATAAAATAATAAGCCAACATTAATGAAAGTTTTTTTAACTAAATATCTGGGAGAAAAACGCTTTAAAAATAGGATTTTGCAATGCAGTTTCATTTCGGGAAGAGCAGTCATCCGGATTGTGAAAGACGCGGGTCCGTATCCTGCTAGATATCTTCAAGGTCCGAAATTAAATTTTTCGAGTTTCCTAGCTCTGGATTAATTAGTCCAGAGCTAGGAAACTCGAAAAATTTGAATTGAAATTTGAATTTGGCCAAAAGAGTAGTAATTACTAGACTTGAAGGATTTAAATAATAATTCCGAAATTTAACACCGAGAAGTTACGGTGACACCGGTTTAAAAAAGGAAAGTAGATTGAAAAACCGTATGTTACCTTTTTTAGGTCTTGGTATGGTAAACATGTAACAAATAAGATTAAAGTCGACCTCTCATTATTAAACAGGCTTTGAAGCGATTCAAAGTAAACAAACAGTTTACAATAACATATAAATAAAACAATTATATAAAAAATTAGGGAATTCAATAAAGTATCCACTCGTCACTTAAACAGAAAGCTAATAGTACGAGTCCTGCACGAAACATGTTACTACTCAAAGCCAAATGAATGAATATAAGTTCTTTTTAACGTGTCTCACTACTGCGCAGAGGGCTTTCTTTCAAAGCTTTTCATTTTCTGACAGGTTCTGCCAGCCAGCTTCATGATGTCTTCACCTCTTTTTATTTCGTCCCCTGCAGTGAACTCCGTCTGTAGGCTGCCACAGGATGACATTTTAAAACATTTAGTTCGTCGGAATGCATTCGAATAACGTGACCTAACCATGAGATGTTACTCACACTCACCCCCACCCGCGCACACAAATAAGTTATTATGTACTAATAAAACAAAAACGATTTAATTAAGGAACCGTTTATTTGGAATTCGATTTAAATTCGATTTCGTTTCAGTTGGGAACTTGCATAAAAACCTGTAGGTATACAATATCATCTAGTACTTAAATGTAACTACAGATTCCTTATGATTATATAGGTATGCCATACGGGTATTTTTAGGTAGATAGGCCAGAGGCAACTTTGACCCTTGAGCCTCTCCAATTGCGTAGAGACATTGCCAGGCTAAGTGTTCTCTATCGCTTCTACAATGGGGAATGCTCTGACGAGTTATTCCAGCTTATCCCACCCTCACCTTTCCACTCCCGTACCACGCGTGCTGGACTACGGCGTCACCCACACACAATTCAACATTTGTCGGCCCGAACTAAAAGGTTCGGCGACTCGTTTCTTTGTCGTACCATCCAGACGTGGAACGCTCTTCCAGCACATGTGTTTCCTTCCTCTTATAGTCCCGGGTTCTTCAAGCGGGGCGTGAAAAGGCATTTCTGCAGGCCTTCAAGGTGAGGATGTGATTCGTTTGAATGACTGGGCTTGTCAACCTCATATCTGGACCTCACGACCGCTTTCCATCAGGTGGAGTGAGGTCATCTTGACAGGCAATATAAAAAAAAAAGATAGATATACATAATATCTTGTTTGAACCTAACATGTTTTAAAACATACTAGATTTTAACGAAGCACAAAGCCCAAGCGTGTTTAGTCACAAAAAGCTGGCCAAAAGAGTAGTAACAGACATTAAAAAACAAAATAGGTTGTTAAATCTGGCTGTTACTGGCACAACATTTTTCGTAAATCCCGACGAAGGCCGGTTGCTTTTTGATCAAAGGAATTCCCGCCAACCGCCTCGCAGTAGAGCGACAGCACAGGCTTTTTACCAATCGGAATGGAGGTTGCCGGGTCATTGGAAAAATCGTTTTCATTCCATTGGATCTCCTGTTTTATGGAATGAGAATTTTCATTTAATCTAATTATCGCATTTGGTACCTAATTTTGTTGACCGTTGGTATTCTTTTTATTAAGGTTTCACTTTCAATCTTGGTCATACGGTACGTAACGATTACTTTGTGATATTATGATAGTTCAGCATCTGGATGTAAATATCTATATAAGGATCTTTTTATGGCTTAATATATAATATATTGGCTGCAATTGAAAGTTTTGGTTTAGTCATCATCTATTTTTTTTCTTTTGTGTCTCTAGCTCGAATATCAGTTAAATAGCATGTTCAATTACGAGTAGATCTGTAGTAAAGCACTTTTAAATCGTCAAATACAAAGGTTACCCGAGAAAATGTATACTAACTAAAGCAGTTACTATTTTAAACTCGTTTTAGTTTCATAAAAAGTATGTTGTAAGTCTCTGGTGTTATGATTATCTTATTGATTATACTCAACATAAAATGCCCCACTGCTGGGCAAGTCTTGTTGACCCTTTGGCAATATTTAGCGAAGTTAATCAGTCTCTCTTTTAGAGGATCTTGGTGTGAGATATCGCAAACATGTATTTATTTAAATATATTTTAGGTATATTATTTTACTAAATTTCAGCAAGTGCTTGTAGAGACTTACATTAAAATAACCATTTCGAATGGTTTCTGTTATAAATGAAATAAACACCGCTAAAGATAGCAATTTCATAATAAATAACATTAAATATCTCTACTCGAAAGGAAATGAGTTAATATGCAGAAACAATGATACATCGGCGGGTTTAATGAAGCATAATTGTTATTAATCGACGGTCTTGATCTGGATTAGAACTAGGCGACCTGACCGCAGAAGGCTAGGCTAGGCTGTTAGGGTGGCCGCACACGAGCCACACGCGACAGCCACAAACGCCGCCACCTAAAGCGACGGTTTGTAGCATGGCGACCATATGCGTCAACTGTGTGCGACGAGATCATTAAAATGAACTTGATTATTTACTTTATAAGGTTCACCAGTGTTTCTTCACATTGTATCTTACAAAATTATTTTAATAAATGACAACGTGCAAATACTTAGTAGAAAAAAATTAAATCACTAATAGTGCCTGGCAAAGGAATTGGCGTGAATGTCGACCAAGATCAAGCAGTCTACGTTGAAGACAGACATTGACATAAGCAAACAATAGTATTTCTATTGTCTGGTTTGGCAGCAGTCAAAGACTTAAACAATCCTCCTTTTTTAACCCTATGGTCAGAATGTGCAGAACTTACGATGATGTGGTCCGTAGTGACGAATCGTGGATGTATACAGTACCAGATTTCCCAAAGAGCAGAATCTGAATTTCTTAAAACCGACCAATCCTCGATTGTACGCTAATAATGTACTGGTATGTGTAGTAATGTGTATGTTTAATTAATTTGATTTAATTCAATATTTGACGAAATGTGACATGGATTTGTAATTTACATGTAATGCAATTTGTATGGGACTTTTACTAGCCTAATTGTTTTTTTATTTAATGTAGGATAATAAAAGCACTCATTGTTTGTTAATAATATAAGTAATAAGAAATCAAAATTGTTTAACCCTCGTAGTAGATGTGAACTTAAATCATGTTGTGTATACTAGTTAAGGATTACGGTCTAGTTACGATAATTTGATATATTTTTTTGGTTGTGTAATGGCTGTAATCTGTTTGCATACTTAATTTAAATAAATAAATAGTGGGATAGGAGATATTGCACCTAAATCTGTCTTGCTAAAAGGCAGGTGAAGTTGAGTTGAACGAACGCGAAGACTAAATTTCTGAGAGGGCAGTAGGTACATTTTTCGATTGAAGAATTTGAACCAAATAGATAAATTTAACTGATATAAAACAACAAGATAAAGGTTGGAAGCGGCGTCTTGTGTTTGTGGTCTGTGCACCGTATGCGGTTTGGCTTAGGTTGAGGCTTATCGCGATTGCGGACGGCGCGGTTTTTCGCTTGATTCGCTTATAGCTAGACAGCATTGCTTAGCTTTAGGGTGCTTTTCCGCCACATATGTGCTATGCTACGGCGCTGTGGATGCGTTTGAAATCCACCAATCATATTCTTAGGCCCACATGGCATAGCGTAGATGGAAACGGGCTTTTCTAAACTATGTTTCTAAAATGAATAGAAGCGTGCCGTGAATGCGTGCTATGGATGTGTGCTGTGGATGCGTACTGAGCATGCATGCTATGGATGCGTGCTGAGCCCGCCTACCCTAATGGCGAGACATCGCAGAACTTGGACTGCGCATCTTCCTCGCGCAGCTACCTTACATAGCATAGCATCTGTGGCATCTGATAGTTTCATAGCTTAGCTGCATAGCAAATCTCTGGTGGAAATCACCCTTATACTCGTACTTTCAAACTTTAATATAAATAGATTACGCAAGATGCTACGTTAGTATGAAAACGTGATAGAAAACCTTCATTATTCATCCATTTTTTATGAAAGACACACGGTAAGTGTAAATCTTTTTTATTTTATCAAATCAAAATCTATTTGTAACAAGGCCGCAAGGTCTGCTGAGTTTGAAGTGTCATTGCCTAATGATTTTTTTATTTGGCATCAATAAAGGGTAAAGTTCTGACAACTCTCAAAGCTACATAAAGAGATCGAGACTGCAATCTCCCGAGAAGATTTAATACAGGCTTTTAGTGAGGGCATAATAAAATTCCACACACGTGCAAACACCAAATCATGTAAGTGAATGAGGATGGAATGTGGTCCTCAGGCATATCTCCCCGAAACGACCGTAAAATGCTGTGGGCATTGCGATGCGTAATATGATTTATATATGTATAAAACTCAGTGCAAGAAGGCAGAAAATCCAAGAAACAGGGACAAGTTAGTAGGTATTGTTAATGCAGACAAAGTACAGGACTCATGTTACTATTTAGTAACACAATTCATTTAACAACACCAGGATTAGCGAGCTGAAGTGGCAATGGGCGGGTCATAGTGTCGTAGGACTGATGGAAGGTGGGGGAAAAGTGTTCTGTGCCGCGGACTAAACGGCTGGTCGGTTGACCACCCATCGGGTGGTCACCCGACCCACATCCCCCGTCCGGCCCACCTATCGAGTTGGACCGGACGACCTGAAGAACGTGACAGGAAGCGGCTGGTTCTCTGAAGAAGGCTGGTTCATCAGTGGACGTGTGATGATGATGAGATGATGAACACAAGTCATCTTGATTTTTAATAAATATCAATGGCGTGAATTGAGTCGTAGAAATAAAAGACGTGCAGAGTGGTCGAATTACATTTATTTCAATATGATGGTTGGCTTCGGATTAAATTAAAATATCCATAGTAGAAAGCCACTACTATTGACTATGTCATCAATGGTGTTGATCCTGTGGCAAGGGATTCAAGGTATCTATCGTCGATAGTTTGTGTTAAGCAATGGTTCATTCTTTGAAATGTTCTGTTAAAATTTGGCTTTACTCTCTTGTGTCTCAAATAATTTCAATTTGCTTTCGCGAAATTGGAATTATTTAAAATTAAAACTTATATTATATATACTACTGAAAAACTTAGATTACAATCAAAATTAAATACTGAACCGATTTTTTAAACAATACCTTAAGGTTCATAACAATTGCCAGTACCGACATGGGTCGGTGCTGGCAATTGTTATGAACCTATTAGTTATTGGTGTGGAAATGGATCCACAAACATTCTTTACTTGTTTACTTGGCAAATTCGATAGTTGTGCTATTTAGAGACTGTTGTTACCCTATTATTATTAACCTATTGTGCGTTAACATTATTACGGATAACCCTGTGCCCAGTCGGCCGATAATGATGATAATATTTCTGACGGAAGAACCGCCCAGCTTGTATAAGCCCTAATTTCCTTAAAGAGACATAATAACGAGTGCTCAATGTCGAGATAATGACATTTCGCGATTCGCTCATGTTCACATGTCAATACACAAAGCTAACTACGGAAAGGAATTATCGGATAAGTAATTTATCATTGGGGTCAGGAATCATGATCGTAATGATTGTTCGTGAACTTTGATAAGTCCACGTCTGCGTAGACGCAAGATCGTCAGGAGTGACGTTATCTTTTGCCAAAGGGCGTGACTAATTTCACTGGCCTGTTGGTGTAATGGCAGTGATCCTGCCTTAAGCACCGGAGGTCGTGGGTTTGACCTCCAGCCATGACAAACATTCATGTGACGAACATTGTGTTTGTTGTGTGTCTGGGTGTTATTATCTTTGTGAGTATGTGTTGAGAATTATTTATGTTTATCAGTCTTTTATGGTATAGGAAATATACAATACTCACCCATAGTGTCATCTGCTTTGTTTGGGGTCAGATGATCTTGATGTAATTTGTCCTGAATTTTTATTTATTAATTGAAGATCGGCTATGGATAGAAACTGATCAGTTAACTACGTATGTATTATTGTTTTTTGATTGGTGGTTTTGCGTTATATTCAATAAATCAATCAATCAAACGCTTTACTTGTTAGACACAGGTTACAGTGGATGGTCAGAAAACAAAAAGGTCGCTATGTTTTGCCTTTCCTAGGCGTACAAATATTAACTTAAACAACAAAATAAATAAATAACAATATTTCAAATATCATGCATAGACATATTTGAAAATAATTAAAATTGGATACCTAATGGGTCATTAATTATATAATAATTTGAATTCCATATTTCTAATTTAAATGATAAATTAATTTGTCACGTAAAAACTCATCTGTAGTGTAATAACATTTTTCCAATAACATTTTAGACAGTTCTTTTTTCAAATTTGCTAGTTCTAAAGATTTCAGTGAAGGAGGCGGTTTGTTGTAAATCTTAGGTGCCATTCCAAGGAAAGATTTTTGCAGAAGGGCAGTGTTAGCTGACACGATGCACAGCCTTCCTCTATTTCTTAAATTTAAATTATTAAGTTCTCCAGCTGTAGTAAACAGGCTTATGTTGGTTTTAATGTAAAATTACCAGTTCATATATGTAAATACATGGGAAAGTCATCAATCTCATAGACCGGAAAAAAGCCCTACAGCTTAGTGTTGACGCTATTCCACACATCGCCCTTACGCATCTTTTTTGTGCTTTGAAAATAGTTTCTCTGGCGGATGAGTTACCCCAGAATATGACTCCATAGCGTCAACAGGGTGCCACAAAACCATGGTAGGCTGTAAGCACTGAATCCAAGTTCACTTCCTTTGATAACTTCTACAGAGCATACGAATGTTTACTTAATTTTTTCATAATTTCCTCTGTTTGCGTTTGCCATTTCATATTTTTATCAATATTATATTCCTAAAAATTTAGAATTGTCAACTGTTTTAATAATATTATTTTTTATATTTAATGTCAAGTACTGGATTAGATAATTTTTGAGAATAAATTATTAATTTCGTTTTATTCAGATTAATTATTAAGTTATTGCAATTTAGCCAATCAATTACTATTTCTAAAGTTAAATTATTTTTCTCTATTATAACAGTACAGTCATCCGCAAATAACACCACAGGGTGTTGTATCCATTTTGGCAAGTCATTATTTGTGCCGTGCTGGTGGCGGCACTTTAAAAGAATACTTTCCACAGCCCCATATCTTCCCATGGGTGTCGTAAGAGGCGACTAAGGGTTTCTTCCAGCAGACTATCTGCTCTTCAGGTGGGAGACTAATGTCGGCCGGTTGTTGTTACCACCATGCAGTTGTGTAAAACCCGCCAAGTGATTCTGACCTATCTCGGTTCTCGGTCAGGTCGCGTTCCGGGATCAGCACTGCACTAACCGGTGCCAGGGGGACTGTGATCGTGGCAATTGTTGGACCAGTGGGAGCCCTAGCGGCGGTATTGTGTTTGTAGTGTGTATCGGCCCGCCGGCCAGGGAGACCCGTAGAAGCGGTGGTGCCGCTGGCCGCCCGCGGCATAGTACAGGGGCCCAAAAGGGGTTCACCACCTCTGGAGGCTGCCTCACCAGGTCGCGCATAATCTCGGGGAGGATCGTCGTGCGGGGTGGTGCCCGGTTCCGGTGGGGCCCGGCGACCACACCAGAGGGGGTACGGGGGCCCTTCCGTCCGGCAGACCGGCCTACACTATTCCACGCGATTAATACCAATGCAGGGCACCACGCTTTGTCTTTCATTGCCTCGATCACAGTCGTCCTTTCACGCCCCTCCCATCCTCCAACTTCTATGGCAGTCAGAAGCACGAAAAAACGGCCAACAGCGGCATCCCCATCCCCCACCAACACGCTGTTTGAGGTGGAGTTCGCTAACATCCGCGGACTCCATGCAAACCTCAACGCCGTCCATCAACACCTTGAGATGGCGAGGCCTGCGATGCTCTTTTTGACGGAAACACAGCTAGGCCGCCCTGCCGATACGTCATACCTGCACTACCCCGGCTATGTGCTGGAAGAGTCCTTCCACCCTAAAGCCGGTGTATGTCTATTTGTCAGGGCGGACGTCTGCTGTAGCCGTCTCCGCTGCCTAGAAGACCCATCCTTCTCCACCCTCTGGGTGCACGTTGACCTGGGCTCCACAAGCCGGGTCTATGCGTAAATATACCGCTCCCACAAAGGCGACGCTGAGACAACTCGACTCTTCGAGCATCTGAGTCAGGCCGCAGACAACGCTCAGGCGCAGTTCCCAAATGCCTAAATGGTGTTTTTGGGAGACTTCAATGCCCACCATGAGTCCTGGTTAGGCTCATCAAAAACAGACCATGCAAGCCGAACTGCCCATGCGTTTGCTCTCACGCAAAACCTGACGCAACTGGTACACCAGCCCACCCGGGTACCAGATATTGTCGGTCATACTCCCTCCTTATTGGACCTTCTGCTGACGAGTCACCCAGCCGGGTATAAAGTGTCGGTTGGTGCTCCATTGGGCTCCTCCGATCACTGTCTGGTTGGCGCTACAGTGCCTTGTGCAGCTCCCCCACAACCTGTGGAGGTGACGCTGCGGTTAGGGCACTACTCGTCGGCAGATTGGGACGGATTGCGAGAGTATTTTGCCTCCGTCTTTTGGCGGCAGTGCTGCTTTGGAGAAAGGGATGCTTCAGAGAGTGCATCTGCTATCGCTGACGAGATCAGTACCGGAATGGAATACTACATTCCTTTTACTGATGTCGTCAGTGCTAGCAAAACTGGTCCCTGGTTCAATCGCGAGTGTGCCGCAGCTGTTGAACAAAATCAGGCGGCGTACCGTGCTTGGTCTAGGGCCCAGGCACTCAATGATCAGTCAAACCTTGCCTCCCTGAAAGCAGCCTTTAATAAAGCTACCAAGGCCACGAAGAGGGCTTACATTAGAGCAGACGCCCAGCGAATTGCACGTGTTGGCCAAGAACTCATCACGCACCCTACGGGTAGCCGCTCCTACTGGCGACTGGCTAAACACGTGCAATCTAACTTCTGCGTGCCTTCGCTGCCCCCACTGAGATTCCCTGATGGATCGTTGGCTCATCAGCCGCAAGAGAAAGCCGATTTACTGGCTAACCTCTTTGCCGCAAATTCTTGCATCGATGACTGCGGTGCTGCGCCGCCTGATATTCCACATTGCGGCTCCACAATGCCTGATATTCGTATCAGGCAGTGTGATATCGGATAAGATCGGCTATGGATAGAAACTGATCAGTTAACTACGTATGTATTATTGTTTTTTGATTGGTGGTTTTGCGTTATATTCAATAAATCAATCAATCAAACGCTTTACTTGTTAGACACAGGTTACAGTGGATGGTCAGAAAACAAAAAGGTCGCTATGTTTTGCCTTTCCTAGGCGTACAAATATTAACTTAAACAACAAAATAAATAAATAACAATATTTCAAATATCATGCATAGACATATTTGAAAATAATTAAAATTGGATACCTAATGGGTCATTAATTATATAATAATTTGAATTCCATATTTCTAATTTAAATGATAAATTAATTTGTCACGTAAAAACTCATCTGTAGTGTAATAACATTTTTCCAATAACATTTTAGACAGTTCTTTTTTCAAATTTGCTAGTTCTAAAGATTTCAGTGAAGGAGGCGGTTTGTTGTAAATCTTAGGTGCCATTCCAAGGAAAGATTTTTGCAGAAGGGCAGTGTTAGCTGACACGATGCACAGCCTTCCTCTATTTCTTAAATTTAAATTATTAAGTTCTCCAGCTGTAGTAAACAGGCTTATGTTGGTTTTAATGTAAAATTACCAGTTCATATATGTAAATACATGGGAAAGTCATCAATCTCATAGACCGGAAAAAAGCCCTACAGCTTAGTGTTGACGCTATTCCACACATCGCCCTTACGCATCTTTTTTGTGCTTTGAAAATAGTTTCTCTGGCGGATGAGTTACCCCAGAATATGACTCCATAGCGTCAACAGGGTGCCACAAAACCATGGTAGGCTGTAAGCACTGAATCCAAGTTCACTTCCTTTGATAACTTCTACAGAGCATACGAATGTTTACTTAATTTTTTCATAATTTCCTCTGTTTGCGTTTGCCATTTCATATTTTTATCAATATTATATTCCTAAAAATTTAGAATTGTCAACTGTTTTAATAATATTATTTTTTATATTTAATGTCAAGTACTGGATTAGATAATTTTTGAGAATAAATTATTAATTTCGTTTTATTCAGATTAATTATTAAGTTATTGCAATTTAGCCAATCAATTACTATTTCTAAAGTTAAATTATTTTTCTCTATTATAACAGTACAGTCATCCGCAAATAACACCACAGGGTGTTGTATCCATTTTGGCAAGTCATTATTTGTGCCGTGCTGGTGGCGGCACTTTAAAAGAATACTTTCCACAGCCCCATATCTTCCCATGGGTGTCGTAAGAGGCGACTAAGGGTTTCTTCCAGCAGACTATCTGCTCTTCAGGTGGGAGACTAATGTCGGCCGGTTGTTGTTACCACCATGCAGTTGTGTAAAACCCGCCAAGTGATTCTGACCTATCTCGGTTCTCGGTCAGGTCGCGTTCCGGGATCAGCACTGCACTAACCGGTGCCAGGGGGACTGTGATCGTGGCAATTGTTGGACCAGTGGGAGCCCTAGCGGCGGTATTGTGTTTGTAGTGTGTATCGGCCCGCCGGCCAGGGAGACCCGTAGAAGCGGTGGTGCCGCTGGCCGCCCGCGGCATAGTACAGGGGCCCAAAAGGGGTTCACCACCTCTGGAGGCTGCCTCACCAGGTCGCGCATAATCTCGGGGAGGATCGTCGTGCGGGGTGGTGCCCGGTTCCGGTGGGGCCCGGCGACCACACCAGAGGGGGTACGGGGGCCCTTCCGTCCGGCAGACCGGCCTACACTATTCCACGCGATTAATACCAATGCAGGGCACCACGCTTTGTCTTTCATTGCCTCGATCACAGTCGTCCTTTCACGCCCCTCCCATCCTCCAACTTCTATGGCAGTCAGAAGCACGAAAAAACGGCCAACAGCGGCATCCCCATCCCCCACCAACACGCTGTTTGAGGTGGAGTTCGCTAACATCCGCGGACTCCATGCAAACCTCAACGCCGTCCATCAACACCTTGAGATGGCGAGGCCTGCGATGCTCTTTTTGACGGAAACACAGCTAGGCCGCCCTGCCGATACGTCATACCTGCACTACCCCGGCTATGTGCTGGAAGAGTCCTTCCACCCTAAAGCCGGTGTATGTCTATTTGTCAGGGCGGACGTCTGCTGTAGCCGTCTCCGCTGCCTAGAAGACCCATCCTTCTCCACCCTCTGGGTGCACGTTGACCTGGGCTCCAGAAGCCGGGTCTATGCGTAAATATACCGCTCCCACAAAGGCGACGCTGAGACAACTCGACTCTTCGAGCATCTGAGTCAGGCCGCAGACAACGCTCAGGCGCAGTTCCCAAATGCCTAAATGGTGTTTTTGGGAGACTTCAATGCCCACCATGAGTCCTGGTTAGGCTCATCAAAAACAGACCATGCAAGCCGAACTGCCCATGCGTTTGCTCTCACGCAAAACCTGACGCAACTGGTACACCAGCCCACCCGGGTACCAGATATTGTCGGTCATACTCCCTCCTTATTGGACCTTCTGCTGACGAGTCACCCAGCCGGGTATAAAGTGTCGGTTGGTGCTCCATTGGGCTCCTCCGATCACTGTCTGGTTGGCGCTACAGTGCCTTGTGCAGCTCCCCCACAACCTGTGGAGGTGACGCTGCGGTTAGGGCACTACTCGTCGGCAGATTGGGACGGATTGCGAGAGTATTTTGCCTCCGTCTTTTGGCGGCAGTGCTGCTTTGGAGAAAGGGATGCTTCAGAGAGTGCATCTGCTATCGCTGACGAGATCAGTACCGGAATGGAATACTACATTCCTTTTACTGATGTCGTCAGTGCTAGCAAAACTGGTCCCTGGTTCAATCGCGAGTGTGCCGCAGCTGTTGAACAAAATCAGGCGGCGTACCGTGCTTGGTCTAGGGCCCAGGCACTCAATGATCAGTCAAACCTTGCCTCCCTGAAAGCAGCCTTTAATAAAGCTACCAAGGCCACGAAGAGGGCTTACATTAGAGCAGACGCCCAGCGAATTGCACGTGTTGGCCAAGAACTCATCACGCACCCTACGGGTAGCCGCTCCTACTGGCGACTGGCTAAACACGTGCAATCTAACTTCTGCGTGCCTTCGCTGCCCCCACTGAGATTCCCTGATGGATCGTTGGCTCATCAGCCGCAAGAGAAAGCCGATTTACTGGCTAACCTCTTTGCCGCAAATTCTTGCATCGATGACTGCGGTGCTGCGCCGCCTGATATTCCACATTGCGGCTCCACAATGCCTGATATTCGTATCAGGCAGTGTGATGTTCGTGCCGAACTGCAGTCACTCGATGTCAGGAAAACCAGTGGCCCTGATGGAATTCCAGCTGTGGTGCTGAAGAAAGTGCAGCGGAGTTGTCTCCAGTGTTCACTAGCCTGTATCGCCTCTCCTAAAACTCGGGTCTTGTGCCGCTGTCTTGGAGGGAGGCGAACGTTCAACCAGTTCCCAAAAAAGGGGACCGGTCTGACCCTGCCAATTACCGTCCAATAGCCGTAACCTCAGTTTTAGCTAAAGTGTTTGTGCGGATCATAAACACGCAGCTCATCCGCTACCTAGAGGATCACTCTCTCATTCACGACCGTCAGTACGGCTTCCGAGCAAAACGGTCTACGGGTGATCTTCTAGCGTACGTAACACACATCTGGGGGGAGGCTATGGACAAGCATGGGGAATCTTTGGCCGTCAGCCTTGACATTGCCAAAGCTTTCGACCGTGTATGGCATCGTTCGCTTCTTTACAAGCTTCCGGCATATGGTCTGCCACCTCGCCTATGCGACTGGGTCGCCGGATTACTGGAGGGACGTAGAATTCGTGTCCTTTGCGATGGTCAAGAATCACGCTTTCTCCAGATTAATGCCGGAGTGCCGCAGGGCTCCGTCTTGTCGCCGACGTAGTTTCTTCTGCATATCAATGACATGTTATCTCTTGGTAATATTCATTGCTATGCGGATGATAGCACGGTCCACGCGCGATATTTCGAGCGCCCTGGGGCAAAGCAGACTGACATCGAGGAGAAGAGGCGAAGTCTTGTTGTTGAGCATGAAGGAGTGTTGGACCGCATTTCAGAATGGGGTGCATGCAATCTTGTAGAGTTCAATGCCAAGAAAACGCAGGTGTGTGCATTCACAGCAAAGGCGTCGCCGTTCCTTTCCCATCCCACTCTTCAGAGCACCCCGCTACCGATTAAGGATAGCCTAAACATCCTTGGCATGGATGTTCGTAGCAACCTAAACCAGCGGGACTACATTGAGAGCGTCATTAGAACTGCATCCCGTAAACTCGGAGTCCTGAACAGAGTGAGACGATTCTTCACGCCTGACCAGCTCTATCTCTTGTATAAGACACAAGTTCACTCGTGTGTGGAATACTGCTCTCATATATTGCATAAATACAGGTACAAATGATCTTAAAATTATAAACATCCAGCCATATTTTGCCTTTCCACCAAGCATGTAACAGTTTACTTATTCATAATATTCCGATCATTACAATTTATAAGGGTAGGTCAAAGTATTCCTGAATCGAATAAAAGCAGTTTTCAACTAATAGGGCGTGTATTTTCTTCCTAAATATCTGCAACGGCAATGTAACAGTTTACTTATTCATAATATTCCGATCATTACAATTTATAAGGGTAGGTAAAAGTATTCCTGAATCGAATAAAAGCAGTTTTCAACTAATAGGGCGTGTATTTTCTTCCTAAATATCTGCAACGGCAAGATTTTTATAGATTCTGGTAGATGATTTAAAACCTTTATTGCCATACAAAAAGGACTGCTCTTGTAAAGTTGTAGTCTGATATTTGGCAATACAAGTCTGTTGTGATGTCTACTTGGCTTACTTCTAAGATCACCCCCATAAATCTATATATATACGCTTTTACCTACATATAGCTACATTATCAGCCAGTGACGTAGTGTATATATTTTTCTAAGGCTGTATTTTAACGGTAGAAATATTCTTTAGTTTGTTAGCAGTAGTTCGTTAATATTAGAGTGAAAGAGTATTAATCTCTTCTAAACTGAAGATTATCTAACAATTTTATTAAGCGTAATATTGAGTTATTCGTCCATTTGTCGTCCATTTGTCGCGCATTTTGTCTATCTAGATTTAAGACTTATATAGACTTATATATATTTTTCTCAAAGATGCCACTGTCAGAACTAGACCAAATTAAAATGGGACCATTCGGGAAGCACCAGCTTTCAAATAAAAAAAGAATGATCAAAATCGGTTCACCCAGTCGAAAGTTATGAGGTAACAAACATAAAAAAAAATTAAAAAAACATACAGTCGAATTGAGAACCTCCTCCTTTTTTTGAAGTCGGTTGAAAACATCCAACATTATGTTCGCAATGTGGTTCGAGTAAATTGGAGAACGACGAATGATCGATGTTCTGATACGAGTACCTAAATGCTCAAATCTATCAGCACCTTAACGCAAACGGAGAGCGAAATTCTGGAATAGAGACGATTTTATTGCACACGCAGTTTTATACCCTTTTGAGGTGGCTGATACAAACGATTTTCGTGCTGCAGAAACGTGCAATAGGAGCTATTTACACTCTTAACCTTCAAGCGGTCGCGTGGTGTTGAATCAACCGCACTACATTTTCGTTCATAATATTTTTATTTGGCAATACAAGTCTGTTGTGATGTCTACTTGGCTTACTTCTAAGATCACCCCCATAAATCTATATATATACGCTTTTACCTACATATAGCTACATTATCAGCCAGTGACGTAGTGTATATATTTTTCTAAGGCTGTATTTTAACGGTAGAAATATTCTTTAGTTTGTTAGCAGTAGTTCGTTAATATTAGAGTGAAAGAGTATTAATCTCTTCTAAACTGAAGATTATCTAACAATTTTATTAAAAACTTTTCAGGATAATCTGACTTACGAGGCTTATTTTCTCCGACGTTCATAAACAGTAACTTTTTAATAAACCATTAAACTAATTATGTGCGTGCCAGTAGAACTGAGAGTGACAGCCGTCCAACCCACTTTTGCTGGTTTACTTCGAAAGACATCATTTCAAGGAGATACTGTAGCTGTAAGTCTCCGACTGTGTGGTTGACCGGTAGAGAATGGCTCTAGGCATTAAGTCCGCCATTTGTAGCATAGACTGTGTGCAGTAAAGATTAAATAAATAAATAGTGTTGCTATTTTTATTTAAGTCTTAAATTTGATCGATATTTGCGATATTAGAAAAGGCCATCAAAATTGTGCATTGTTTCGAAATAAATTCTCTGGTGTAATTGTTTGTTGATGTGGAATAAAAAAAATATTTATCCATTTATCTTCACCATGGAAAAGATGAGCACCTATGAACAGTCCTGCTTAAAAAAAAAGGTGAAGGTGTATCAGCGAACATCTTAAAATATTAACGGATACAAATGAGTAGGTTAGTTTTAAAATAAGGAGGTCATAATTTTGACCTTCTTATTTTTCATCCAACTTATAAAATAGGTAATATAAAGTGTAGTTTTGTAAAGCCTCATTTATCAAATGCTATTGAGTCGTTCTGGGAATTCAACATTGAAATCACGTGCCGTTTTCTAGATTGTGTGTATGTAATTTGCTATTTGCTTTGCTCGTTTCTCTTGGAATTGAATCGAATTCGTACGAAAACTAATATATCCCCAGATGAATAAGTTGAAGTGGCAGTGGGCGGGGCACATAAAGGTGGATGTAGACTTAGGCATTTTCTGGACACCTTAAAATTCCGAAACACTTAATTCCGAATTTCATAATGACGAACCAACAGAATTACGAATATTCAAAAACAAGAAAGTTATTTTTCGAAAAGTCGCATATTTGAAATTTCAAATATCCAACTTTTATTAGTACGAAGTATTATAAATCCGAAGTTCATTGATAAAATTTAACAGAAAAAATATCAAAAATATCATAAACGTGTTTAAATAACTTTTAACAGGATTAATTGTCTCGGTTAGTTTAGGTGAGAACTGTGACTAAAACGCTCGAGCCGAGCGAGCTAACTTGCCGCGGCCAGCGGCCGGCGAAGCGCCAGGAAGCATTCATGCTTAATACTTAAATACAACATTTTAAGAGTATATATATGACAGTATTTGCTTATTTCATATTTATGATAATTCGGAGTTTTGATGATTCGGTGTTGTGGACCTCGGGTTTCTGATTTACGTACTTATGAACAGTCGTAGTTTTTAAATTTTGGATTTTTAATAATCGGATTTATGACAAGTCGGAATTTCAAGTTTCGGAACTCTGGACGGAATATTTCGGAATTCTGAATTATAAAAATCAGAATTTTGAAATTTTAGATTGTGACTTTCAGAGTTTTCGGAATAATGTAGTGTGTATTTTCTGGAGCAATAAATTACGTTTTTACGAATTGTACAATACAGGCAAATAATCAGTTTGCGAAAAACATTAACAACTGGCTCAAAGAACTTACAGTCGCGTTACATAACCATTGCAAAATAGGTGTTATGTTGGCAGCATAAGATGACTCTGTGTAAATCTTACATGAAGGCGGCTGGACATTCTTTCTTGGTTTTTAAAATCAAGTTGTAACAAAAAAAAAACTATTCCAAAACAAAGCACTAAAAAAAAACACTAAAGTGAGCGTAGCGAGCAATTTCGTAATATGATCTTTCATATCCAGCCAGTCAGCGGTTACCTGGAATTGCTCGTTACCGTTTAGGGAATCAACTTGACAATTTAAGTTATTAGAGTTTTGTAAGGCCTTTGGTGCGGATATGTTTAAATCATTGAGATACTCATCAGTTGTGTAGTACCCTTTACTCATCAGTGTTTTTGACATAGCTTATAAATCTATGCAATGGCAAGTGCAAAATGCTGTCTGGAATTCTATCATACTCGTAATAGTGTATCCACTACTACTGATACTTTGCCCCATAAAAGAACCTGCACTTTCTGTAACTTAAATAATGGAAGTGAGAGCTTATCCTTATTTCTAGTGTTTCTGTTATGAAACCACACCACTCCTTTTTACATATTTCTGGATATTCTGACGTGCACGTGTAATGCAGTTGTAGATGTTCTGACAGGCTACAGTAAGCACGCCAACTTCCTCAAACAATTTGCTCAGTGACTCCCGCCGCTTAACCTTCAACAAGGCGCGCAGTCATTTGTAACGGCAGCGAAAAGACCTATCGGATATTTAGAGAAATAAAGTACTAATTATCCAATACACATTTATTATTTTGTATGCAGATATATAATCATTGTATTTAAAGTCTTATTATTGAAAAACAAGTTGTTTAAATTACGTGAAAGAAAAGTTCGCGTTGAGCGTCGCGCGTACCTTTTTCGACGACAGGCGCGTGGTTCGCTTGCGAGGCCTGCGCCGCGACCAAAACAAAAGCGATCCGGGGGGTGGGGAGAAGGCGAGCGGATGTTAACTCTTTATTTCACACACAATGACAATGTGACAGGCTATTAGGAAGAAGAAAAACATGTGACAAGTAATAAAAATATTATGAACGAAAATGTAGTGCGGTTGATTCAACACCACGCGACCGCTTGAAGGTTAAGAGTGTAAATAGCTCCTATTGCACGTTTCTGCAGCACGAAAATCGTTTGTATCAGCCACCTCAAAAGGGTATAAAACTGCGTGTGCAATAAAATCGTCTCTATTCCAGAATTTCGCTCTCCGTTTGCGTTAAGGTGCTGATAGATTTGAGCATTTAAGTACTCGTATCAGAACATCGATCATTCGTCGTTCTCTAATTTACTCGAACCACATTGCGAACATAATGTTGGATGTTTTCAACCGACTTCAAAAAAAGGAGGAGGTTCTCAATTCGACTGTATGTTTTTTTAATTTTTTTTATGTTTGTTACCTCATAACTTTCGACTGGGTGAACCGATTTTGATCATTCTTTTTTTATTTGAAAGCTAGTGCTTCCCGAATGGTCCCATTTTAATTTGGTCTAGTTCTGACAGTGGCATCTTTGAGAAAACTATATATAAGTCTATATTCGTAAGCTTGTAGGCTTCGGCATCCATGGCAGCTTGTTACGTTGGTTCTCATCATACCTGGATAATCGGAGTCAGCTGGTTTGCATACAGGGACATCTTTCCTCTTCGGTGATCATCACCTCAGGCGTGCCTCAGGGCTCGCATTTGGGGCCGTTGCTATTTTTGTTGTTCATTAACGATCTGGTCCAAAAACTGACAGTTCCTTGCCTGCTCTACGCAAATGACCTTAAAATCTATACGAAGGTTAGGGGCCCTGCGGACTGCATCGGGTTGCAGGAAAACCTATCGCTGGTGGCTGAGTGGTGTTCTAGCAATCTGATGTTCTTGAATATCAGTAAGTGTTCTGTTATCTCCTTTGGATCCTCTAAACAGAAAATTATTTTTGACTATAGTCTGAGTGGCTCGGTCCTGCAGCGTGTGTCGGTGGTCAGGGACCTGGGAGTGTATTTCGATGAGGGTCTTACGTTTCGGTGTCACTACGAGCACATTATTTCTAAGTGTACTCAACTTCTCGGCTTTATCTCGCGTTGCCTTAAAGATTTTAGGAACCAATCGACATTTGTTTGCCTTTACTATTCTTTAGTAAGAAGTCACCTGGAATATTGTTCTGTGATCTGGTCGCCTTATTACGATGTTCATTCCAACAAAATTGAGGGAGTTCAGAGAAAGTTTCTGAGTATTCTTTCTTTTAGGCTTCACCTAGGCCGCACATACCGATCATACGATGCGCGGCTTAAGCATTTTGAAATCCAGTCTCTTGTATCTAGACGAAAATGCAGTGAGTTGGTCTGCCTGCATAAAATTATACACTCCGCAATCGATTCACCTGTGCTTCTGTCTTTACTTAATTTCAGCGTTCGATTTAGGTCCAATATACCTATTTCTTACATATCACGTTTACGTATGTACGAGTATGTAGGTAGTTACAAACCTACATTGGCTGAGTTCTTATTTATTTTATACATCGAAAAAGTATCGTCCAATTGCTACTAAGAATTGAAGCGTTCCGTTACTTTGTCATGGATCCCATAATCAGAACCCAACCACTCATCAAACTACCCTTGAAGTATTTCCTTTCCATTAAAAAAAGAAGAATCGAAATTGGTTGGCGTGATAATGAGTTATTCGTCCATTTGTCGCGCGTATGGTTTATCTAGATGTAAGACTTATATGGATTTCCCATGGATGCCACTGTCAGAACTGACCAAATTAAAATGGGACCACACGGGCAGCATCAGCTTTTAAATAAAAAAATAATTATCAAAATCGGTTGGCATAATATTGAGTTACCAGTCCATTTGTCGTGCATTTTGTCTATCTAGATTTAAGACTTATATGGATTTCCCATGGATGCACTGTCAGAACTGGACTGAATTAAAATGGGACCACACGGGCACCATCAGCTTTCAAATAAATAAAGAATTATCAAAATTGGGTAAGCGTAATATTGAGTTATTCGTCCATTTGTCGTCCATTTGTCGCGCATTTTGTCTATCTAGATTTAAGACTTATATAGACTTATATATATTTTTCTCAAAGATGCCACTGTCAGAACTAGACCAAATTAAAATGGGACCATTCGGGAAGCACCAGCTTTCAAATAAAAAAAGAATGATCAAAATCGGTTCACCCAGTCGAAAGTTATGAGGTAACAAACATAAAAAAAAATTAAAAAAACATACAGTCGAATTGAGAACCTCCTCCTTTTTTTGAAGTCGGTTGAAAACATCCAACATTATGTTCGCAATGTGGTTCGAGTAAATTGGAGAACGACGAATGATCGATGTTCTGATACGAGTACCTAAATGCTCAAATCTATCAGCACCTTAACGCAAACGGAGAGCGAAATTCTGGAATAGAGACGATTTTATTGCACACGCAGTTTTATACCCTTTTGAGGTGGCTGATACAAACGATTTTCGTGCTGCAGAAACGTGCAATAGGAGCTATTTACACTCTTAACCTTCAAGCGGTCGCGTGGTGTTGAATCAACCGCACTACATTTTCGTTCATAATATTTTTATTACTTGTCACATGTTTTTCTTCTTCCTAATAGCCTGTCACATTGTCATTGTGTGTGAAATAAAGAGTTAACATCCGCTCGCCTTCTCCCCACCCCCTGGATCGCTTTTGTTTTGGTCGCGGCGCAGGCCTCGCAAGCGAACCACGCGCCTGTCGTCGAAAAAGGTACGCGCGACGCTCAACGCGAACTTTTCTTTCACGTAATTTAAACAACTTGTTTTTCAATAATAAGACTTTAAATACAATGATTATATATCTGCATACAAAATAATAAATGTGTATTGGATAATTAGTACTTTATTTCTCTAAATATCCGATAGGTCTTTTCGCTGCCGTTACAAATGACTGCGCGCCTTGTTGAAGGTTAAGCGGCGGGAGTCACTGAGCAAATTGTTTGAGGAAGTTGGCGTGCTTACTGTAGCCTGTCAGAACATCTACAACTGCATTACACGTGCACGTCAGAATATCCAGAAATATGTAAAAAGGAGTGGTGTGGTTTCATAACAGAAACACTAGAAATAAGGATAAGCTCTCACTTCCATTATTTAAGTTACAGAAAGTGCAGGTTCTTTTATGGGGCAAAGTATCAGTAGTAGTGGATACACTATTACGAGTATGATAGAATTCCAGACAGCATTTTGCACTTGCCATTGCATAGATTTATAAGCTATGTCAAAAACACTGATGAGTAAAGGGTACTACACAACTGATGAGTATCTCAATGATTTAAACATATCCGCACCAAAGGCCTTACAAAACTCTAATAACTTAAATTGTCAAGTTGATTCCCTAAACGGTAACGAGCAATTCCAGGTAACCGCTGACTGGCTGGATATGAAAGATCATATTACGAAATTGCTAGCTACGCTCACTTTAGGATATGACATTGACAAGTTAAAAAATATTGTAATAAGACCCTGTAGAGCCATTAAGCCATAGGATAATAACACATCAAAAGCGAGTGCGAGCAGCCTTGGCGATGGCACAAATATTTAGCCCTAACGGCTAGATAGGGACGTGATGAAAGTGCTCAATAGAATTACCAATGGAGTCCCTGTGCCAAGAATTCCAACCACATGTCCATTTGTGTGGAACCTGTAAATTATCAGTAAAGTACAAACAACATTCATACACAACAATTTAGTAGTACTTGTGATTTATTGTGCGTTTAATAGGCAAATATTGCGAAGTTGTGGAACTCTGTATTTGCCTTAGAACTTTTGGACAAAGTTTTTCTAATATTTTGGAAAAAGCTGTTATATTTCCAAAACAATTAAAAATGCTTAACGTGTGCTACTTCGTATTTCACACAGTGAATCCGATCTGAAATTCAAATATCGTATGCTGTAACACTTAATTATGAAAGCGCCTTTCAGACGACCGTATATTGAAATAAATATAAAATATCTGAGACAAATCACACCAAGATGTGTGTTAGGGTGCTTAAAAGTTGCTTCGTGGCTGAAAACGATTACTTAACCAACTTAGTATGGGTTTCAGTAAGCAAGCAAGATTAAAGCAAGATAAGAAGGAATTACTTTATTGAACCAAGTTCAAAGTAAAATGGAATTGAAATGTTATTACATGTACAATTTAGGCCGCTTCATCTTTAGTTAGCAATCACTTACAAGCAATCATATGTTAAAAAAAGTAAAAAAACATTTATTCACTTAAGCTTTTACAAAGAAGCACTTAGGAAATGTCAAAATTCACAAAAAAATAATATACGTAAATAAAATAATACGATAATATTACATATCCTAAATAAACATCATGCGAATCTACCACCGGTTCGGACATTGCTTCTTATCGAGAAGACTCCGGCAAGAAACTCGATAGTGACTCGTTTGAACTTTTGGTGCAAGATATTCAATAAATGATTAAAAAATGTGGAGCTTTGTCCCTGCACCTTTTATTTTCACCACGTCAAGAGAAAGTGCAGCCGCTCTCCATTTCTCCAACCAGCTTGCCAAGCGTGGCGGTTAGGGAAACAGGGGGGGGGGGGGGGGCGTTTATCGGGATCAGTGAGGATGACATGACATGATTTAAACCATCTACTTTTCTGCGGTTACAAATAAAGATGAAGCTTGTCAGTTCAAGTAGGTACCATTTATTACTTTCCTGTGGCCACTGAATTACCAGGGCCTACTTTGAACCAAAATAAGAAAATATATTATCTTTCATATCTCTTTTGGTGCCTGATACAAGTCGTGTTTCAATTGACTGGACCTAAAATATAACTATATTAAATTGACTTAACTTGGTTGGCACAAAGAGTGGCACGAGGCTATCAAAGGGACAGATTTATCCTTATCTTAAGTCATGATCCCAGAATATCATTAATTAGTTTCGTAGATAATATGAGTAAACAACGCATTTGACAAATAATTACTTGCCGAAAATAATTTCTGGAACCCCAAAAGGCACGTGTCTAAAGTCACGTAGGATGCCATCTAATCATATATTATTTGTGTGTTAATAAACAAAATAGTTGCAGGTATGCCATTTTTGTTTTAAGGAGCTATTACGAAATAAAACAATATGGCTAAAATAAGTTTGCACTATTATGTTAATTTATATATATTTTATTCTGTGCTATTACTACGTCATTGTGAGGCAAATAAATGCAGGAGGCATTGCACGTGACCTCATTATTGTATACAGTTCGAATATGAATTAGGAGTTGACATTACGGAAATCAAAGAAATTGAACCTTTGTTAACCAGTTACCGAAAGTAGCACCTATTTGAATATTGAAGGATGATCCATCCATCGTTCTACTCAATTATAAATCAGTGCATGAAACGGCCCGACGCGAAGCTTTCCCTATTGTCGTAGTGTTGAACATAACTACTCAAGCCACTTATTGAATAATAGCAAGAATTAAGTTCAGTAAAAAAAACGTATTTCAAGGACGTAACATAATAATTTACTCGAACACACACTCTCACTCGCCAACCCTTGAATATACACAACTACACATACTCGTAGGTACACGCCAGATACTTATGATGATGTTATTTAAAATGTTGATTGGATAGAACTCCTTAAGAACCATAATCACTAAGCCTAACAGACCGAGTGTCAAACGCTTTGGGTGAATATCATAAATATTGTTAGTTAGATTTTGAGTTTTTTCTTTTATTTTATTTTTGTGCAACAAATAAAGATTTTCTCATTCTTTCTTTTCAAAATACATGTAAATCGAGTATGATTAAGTTCAATGAACTCTTTACACCTTTCAATACAGAGTCAAGAGTGCACAACTCAACGGTCCTTTTGGGAGTTAGGGCTATATGAACTGATTCAATGGACTGTGACAAAATGATCTAGTGAAGTGCTAGTGATCTTTATCAACTGGTCAAGAAACTCTTTATACCAGGTCAGTTGGGAAAAAAGGCAAAGGTAAAAACCCTCCAGAGGCTATTATGGTAGACAAAATATTTCCAGTGCATTCTAGGTTTATCCAATCTGAAATGGCAAACTTCGTAGCTGAAAGGGTTAAAAACATGGATTGCTGCAGTTTATTCTGTAATACGTAATAACACTTTATAAATATAACCTACTTTTATACGAATGATGCTCCCATAAAATTCTGTCGAGGATGTGTGAAATTTCGACCATTAGATAACGACGAGGGACGAACCCAAATTTATCTATTGTAAAAACGGGTGAGTCAAGTGCAGTGCAATCGTTTAAAGATTGGATAAAGATACCTAACTAGAAAAAATAATAATAAAAAATCTAATCTTTTTTTGCGACAGAGACCCCTGAAACGGAAGCCTTCGGCGCGCATTGCCGCCTGGCAGCTCGCCTCGGAAGGAGCAAGCTCAAGTCTAGTGTACCATTATAATAATAATAATAAAAATTCATTACAAACAATTGTTAACAGTTCATATTGGTTAGTAATACAAATAATCTTTGAAATAATGTTAGTTAAGAACCTACATAGGTGTTGTATGTTTCGTCGAAGTGTGATTATGTCAGAAGTGTCTTCTCACATAATCACCCTTCGCACCCAACATCTCCAATTATGTGATGTGTACCTGTCAGCCACCGTCCATTACACAGATCACTTTGTGTTACCGTCCCCCTTGGGATTGTAAACCGAAACACACCCCTCACATACGTTTCACGACCCGAAGGGCCCTTTTAGTCACCTCTTACGACAGGAATACCTCGGCAGACCTGATACCTAACCCACCACAACCGGACTGTCGATTAGATTAGATTAGATTATTTATTTCTTATTACAAAAATACACATTAAATTACATTTGTTAATGGTCAATTAATGGATTTTCACAATAAGATCGTCAAAAATAATAAAATAGAATAAAATGAAAACAAAATAAGAAATAAAATAACGCAAAAAATCAAATTAAATACAAAAAGTCACAAAATAAAAAATGTCAAGGCTCAAAATCACAAAATAGAATATTAAAATTTATATAAAAATAGATGTCGTCAATATTAAGTCAAGAGAGGAATAAACAAAGTCAAGTAAAAGTTACACGAATTATAAATAAACAATTTACAAATAATATAAAAAGTCATTACGCTACAGTGAAATCCTTTTTCAAGAATTCCACTGTAGAATAAAACGGATTATTCAATAAAAGGCTTCTTTAGCTGGCGTCCAAATGCTTCGTCCGATGGTTCGTGTTGCGGACCCCGACGTGATATCACGTCGGGGTCCACCACTGTTGCAGTGCTGTCGAGGAGACGCAATAAGACACAGTTGGACCTTAAGAGTTACTATATAACCACAGACGGGATGGCAGTGAAATGAGACAACAGTTGGTAATAGTCTGGTTTATTATAATTCTACTAAAGCTTATATACGAACTCATACACGTACACTGTGTGTGCCTAATCTTACTATGTGACCATCCGGCACAGGACTCCCCCCTTTTAAAAAAAACAGAATTTACCCTCTTGCAAAATTGAAGTCCTGAAAAATAGCAATGACAGAGGATGTTAATTATATCACTTCCACGGAATCTGAGCACTGGTTTGAATAATCTACCTGATCTTATCATGTACGTGCTCTTGTTTTTTTCCAAACCATCACGTTCTCGAACCATTATTTATAATAAACGCTGTGCAGGCAAATACCTTCTCATAAGTGATTTTGTATGCCTATGCACTTTTACGACAATATTGTCACGGCCACTTATGTGTGCAATATTGTGAAATAAAATCTTCTTAGCACCTTTGTTGTCCTCGGCTTGGGGAACTTGTTGATGCTTTATAATGTTTCTTCTTCCTGGCGTCAAGAAATCAAACTCGCTCTGGAGGAATTAACTAACCAATTAATTAACCCATTTTCGTACAATTTGTCGAACACAATCTCCATGGGTTAATTTTTGAACCATCTGCGGCCTAGATGTAGGTTACACTTCGGAGATATTTGTTCCGGTATCGTTAAAATACCTCATACCACCTTTTCGGTCGGTAACAATGAGGGGTTACATTAACCAAGATATTCGCTTCGGCATCGATTTAAAAACCTCAACCTCGACCTTCTCGGTCGCTAAAAAGGGTTGCTTCCAATTGCATGGATCCTCACATCTGTGAGCGTATTTTCCATATTTACGATGATAATGACAAATTGTTGCTTCTTGGTTACGCGATCTTGAACTTGACTTTAGCGCGTAATACATACTTGCGATAATTGCTGCGTCGGCTATACTTGCGTTTCGTATCGTTTTTGCACACAACTCCGTTTGTACTTGTTTTAACTGTGTCAGCACACCTTCTAACATTTGATAATGACCTTCGCTTGCGCTGTCGTATAAACAGGGTGTCCTTTATCTAGATCCGAAGATTCTGTGACGGCTTGCTTTTGTAGTGCGATGACTGCTTCAAAGTGGGCAAACCATCCGGATATGGAATATGACGGCGGTGCTGGTAGCGACTTCTTGCGACGCACTGATACACGATTTGCGCGGAAATACCATTTTGTTGTTTCAGGGTCGCGTATTTGTTCCGACGCGGGGTCACCACTGTTGCGGACCCCGACGTGACATCACGTCGGGGTCCACCACTGTTGCAGTGCTGTCGAGGAGACGCAATAAGACACAGTTGGACCTTAAGAGTTACTACTATATTACCACAGACGGGATGGCAATGAAATGAGACAACAGTTGGTAATAGTCTGGTTTATTATAATTCTCCTAAAGCTTATATACGAACTCATACACGTACACTGTGTGTGCCTAATCTTACTACGTGACCATCCGGCACAGTTCGCTTTTAAGTTTTGTGGGCAGTTTTTCATAATATGTCGGACCAATGAATTAAATTAAAATAAATAATTAAATTATTTCAAAAGCAACAGAAACAATATTCACAGTCCAAGTTATTTATTTCTGCGGATACTATACTACAATCATGCTCTAGATCGTCTGTATGTGCCAATCCGTTGAAATGATATTATGGTCACTGCGTGGGAACAAATTCTATTCAAGGCTTGGCACGTAGCAATTTAGCCACTACTATACGGGGACGGCACGCTCAATTTACTTAACGATATGAATTCAAATAAATGCAATCTGTGTCATTTGTCTCCTTTTCTCATTCGAATAATTACACTGTATGCTAGAAAAAAGCACTCTAAACATTTATCTAATAAAATGAAATCAAAAAAAGTATGCGTTCTACCTAGCAGGGCCTCGCGAGCTAGACTCTTAATACTAGTGGCAATGCTTAATTTGATCAATGTAGCTCACAAATTATCAACAGGGTCCAACGTACCTCGAACATTTTGATAGAAATTGCGATAAATCGTAAGATTTTTTCAGCGGGGCGCTCGGCTATATTGCACCGTGATATATAAAAATTATACTCATATTGACTGAAAATGACTTACTTGTAGTTATGGAGTTAGAGAATAGCTCCAGGAGCTAAAAAATCCACTGTGATTTACTACTCTCGAAATCATACAATATGGGAATACGATACGGTAACTTTTTTTCTGATTTTAGATAGATAGATATACTATATTGCACAAAATAGGAAGAAAAACAGAAATATCACATCAAACAAACACTTTGGACAATTTAAGCGGCCTTATCGCTAGGGAGCGATTTCTTTCAGGCAACCTTTGTGTAGAGGAACTTTTTGAAGCTTGAGCTTTGTGTGGAGTGAAAATAAATCTATGAGAATAACAAAAAAGATTAATAATTCAATCAATCTATATTATATACCTGCACATACATATTATATATAAGCGTGGTGATTAAGCCAATAACCATCCATTGTAGCGATGACTTGATATGAATGATGGAGGCCTTTGCCCAGCAGTGGGACAGTGTATAGGCTAATTACTACAACTTTACATATTAGGTATATACTATATTGCACAAAATACCAAAATACTACCAATGAGATTACCTTTTAGATAAAAAAGCCTTAGACTAAAGCTGTCTGCTCGGTGCGGGATCAGTTACCTAGGCTCTTGTTATACTTATTAATTAAATACCGGACTTAAATGTATTAATGACTATATTTTTTATTTTTGGAATTGTATAAATGACTTTGTACAGCCTAATGTTTTATATTATATAGCTTTGCTGTACTTGTGAGGTTGTTCTGTTTATTTTTAAAGTTAGAAGTCAAGCATTTTTTTTATCCACAAACAAAGTGTACTCTACTAACTCGCATTGTAAAACCACAACAAGTTTTAAAGAGTAACTACTGAGTTTCTCGCCGGGTCTTCTCAGTAAGAATCAACTTCTCCGACGCGGTGGTAGAGTCGCATTATGTTTGTATACTGTTTATTTATTCATATTATTATAGTATTTATGTCTATTGTTTAGTATATTTTTTGTCTAATTAAAAGTACTTATTAAGTCTATTTAAATAAGGATATTTGAGTTTGAGTTTATACAAACCAACAAGGTGAGGATGGCCAGCCCAGTGATTCGTTTGAATGGCTGGGCTTGGCAACCTCATATCTGGACCTCACGACCGCTTTCCATCAGGTGGAGTGAGGTCATCTTGACGGGCAATATAAAAAAAAAAAATGCATACATAATACAATAAACATACATATACCATACACACATACAAAGATTTATTATGGCAAGGACGTGGCAGCATACTAGATGCCAATTTATTAACCATGAGGAGCAGAAGATCACAGTGAGAGATTTTCCTGGATATCTTTTGCACAAGCCATCAGCTTGTCCGGTGGGTGGACTCCAGCTGAAGTGGATCCAATTAATAACAAGGACATATTTCAAAATATTCGAGAGGAGTAATAAATAACGTGTATCTTAGGACTGGCCTGTTGGCGCAATGGCAGCGATCCTACTTTTAGCGCCGGAGGTCGTGGGTTCGATCCCCACCCATAACAAATATTTGTGGGAAGAACATTTGTATTTGTTGTGTGTCTGGGTGTTATTATCTATTTAAGTATGTATTTAGAAATATTTAAGTATGTTTATCAGTCTCTGACGCCCATATTACAAGCTCTGCTTAGTTTGGGGTCAGATGATCTTGGTGTGAATTGTCCCAGATATTTATTATTATTATTATTATTTCGGTTCAAGTCTAGATTCCATCATCGAGGAAGAAAACAAATTTGGTGTTAAGTTAAAGATGGCAGTCATCTAAGTATCCAATCAATTTATGTCATGTCATAAAATATGATCCAAGAAAATTGAGTTTTAGATAGATGCTTGCGTGCTTAACTTCTACTATCAAATTATTTTGTTACCCGACTTAGGCGAAGCAAAAAAGAGGGAATGTGTGTATGTATGTTCTAGTATGATCTGTCCCTCATAACTTTAAAACTACTTATCATTAACAATGAGGTTTACATTTTTATCGTTGAAAGCGTCTTGATTGTCTGATATAAGAAGGGTATGGCGTTATAATTTTCAGTAGTGGGGTCATCTTTAAAGGGAGCGTAGGGCGCGGTTCGAACGGCATCTTGAGCGCGCTGGCGGATCGGTGGGACTAGCTACTGCGGCGCTGGCTGCAGCTACACGCCCCTGTTACTGGCTATGTAAATACATAGCATATTACATAATAATATGTACAGAGTCTCATTGATTTTCCTCCTGTTTCAGCTTTTACTAACATTAGATTAAATCAATTTGTTACTAACACTATAGGTTGAGAAAATCTGAATTAAATAAATTTATTATTATTATTATTTATAGAGAACATTATAAGTGGGGTTTTCGTTATTAATTTTATTAAACACATGAGTTTGAAATCTAGGTTCCAATATTTCATAACAAATAAAGAAGAAGAAGTAGAAATAATTAGCCTATTTACTTTCCCACTGCTGGGCAAAGGCCTCCATCATTGAAATCAAGTCATCGCCAGAATTGATGGGTATTGGCTTAGTCACCACGCCACGCCAAATACGATGACTTCTAACAAATGAAACAACTGTAAAATATTTTCGGCGCTCCTTCTTCGTATTTGTAAATACCCCGCGTCACAAACCCTTTTTAACCAGAGTTGCACTGGAGACTCATTATAATCGTTTATCCAGTCTTAATTAATTCCCATAGCTGAGGGTAGCGAGCAATTTCGTCAGTAAATATCCAGCCTCGAAGATGCGTTGGTGCCAGGTTACCGCCAACTAGCTGGAAATGAAAGGTCATTTACGAAATTGCTCGCTACGCTCAATTTAGGGAATGAACTTGATACGAGTAAGCTTAGGTAAGCAGCCCTGAGCGAAGCTGGTAAAGTAATATGACATCATTAGTGGATTTCTCCGCAGTTTTGTCGTACATCGAAGTATATCTTGGTAAACATAATAATAGCATAGTACTAACGTACGTACGTAACGTAACGTATCGAAAGGATTAATAATAGTATATTTTATAACGAGCTAAATGAAGCCATAAATAACAGAGGTGGTTTGACTCCCGAGCGCGGAGTCAATGAAACCGAGGGTATATTAAGTTGGCGTTTAGTCTCGAGGTGCTAACTGTACTTTCCACTTTGAGTGCGAGAAAAATAGTCAATTTAGTGCAAAACCATTTAAAACCGAACAAATTTACACTCGACAAAAGGTCTGAAATTGTTCCGAACTGAACCAGTCACAGATAAACAATTTAAAACACATGGCGCCACCTTCTTTGCGGACAAACCATGGAACTAAAACTCTCAACATTTTCGCAATGAAAGTGGTCCACACTCCATAGATAATAGTATATTTTTACTGGCTGTTTGAGTTTGCCTGCGTCACGTGAAGGAAATTAAAAAACTAATTACTTTTTACTCCCTAGGGCCTAAATTGGTCACTTTAGTCTTGCTTCGTAGGGCTATATTGGCGTACTTTTAGAGCATGAGACGTGAAAACAAATATTATTTTCGAATATTCAAATCGATTAGATTATGTATTGTGTTTTACTTTGCTAATGATAGACTTTTAACAAAGACGAACTATTTTTCCAAGCAATAAAACCTATTGTTTTGTTAATTGTTAAATATCAAGTACTTAAAAGTCAATCATCCATGGTTGACTGAAAGGCCTTTGATCCCAAACGCAAATTAATTTTCTTCGATTATTCAATATCAGACTTCTACGAATTGATCGTCATCCATCTAAATTCTGGCCAAACAAATAAAGGGTATAATTAAACGATACCCTTGTGTAGATTTACACATCAATTTTTTTTAAATTTATTTAGCAAAAAAGATTAACGCTAAGAACTTTTATTTTCTGATAGATTTGAGAAAGCGGCATCATTTGCCTATAGAACTGATGTTTGACCGTTGAACATCATAAAACAGTTCCATTTTCAATTCCAATGTAATGCTCTAGCAAAACCTCTAGGCTATCTATACTCACCTATTATAGAAGAGAGTTTTATAAATCCAGAACTAACTATCCGTTAGGGTTGTCACCTAGTCTTGATTTTATCAGTTAATACAAGTAGGTACTGACACGACTAGACTTTCAGCTTATTGAATCAGATGAAGGCTAGTGGAACATTTACTACTATCGCAGGAAAGTTTGTTAATATTGAATAATATTGAATAAATAAATATCCCTGGACATTATTCCACACAGCGCCATCTAGCCCCAAAGTAAGCTAATTAAAGCTTGTGTTATGGGATACTAGACAACGGATAAACATACTTAAATACATTTTATTTTGTAAATACATACTTATTATACATAGGAGACACCCAGACCAGTACAAACAGACATGTTCATGCACACAAATGTTTGTACTGTGCGGGGATCGAACCCGCGACCTCTGGTGTAGTAGCCAACTTCATAACCATTACACCAAGTCGGTCGTCAAAAAGTAATAAAAGTTTTAATCGAATCCTGGAAGAAAAATACCACCGATACAACTTCCATCGTTCAAGATCTGAGACCATTCCCAAGTCTGATCCATTTATCGATCCGTTCGAAAAACTATCATGGTAACTCAACATTCATTAATTATTGAGGCTTTAATGAACCCATAAGTGCAAAGCTTTCCTAAGTTTCGAGCCAGATGAACTTTTTGTAAGGAGTCCCTAATTTATGTGAGACACAAATTGATTGTCCTTGTCTTTGCAAGTGCTGATGCTACTCGTATATTGCGCTGGAGGTATATAACCTACCCCACATACCGCTGAATACCTTTCACAGAAGAATTATGATCCTCTGAGCTAGTTCTGCCGCATTTTTAGCGGTGAAATTTCCCTCGAGGGGAGTAACGCCGCACGCGTGCTATAATTAACTTTGGACCTCTTAATTGGCGGTGACTGAATTGAACAGGGTTGCTTCAGCGTTTGTTGGTATACCCACGGGTTTTGTCACCGGATTCCAGCGTTAGTGATTCGTTTGAATGACTGGGCTTGTCAACCTCATATCTGGACCTCACGACCGCTTTCCATCAGGTGGAGTGAGGTCATCTTGACGGGAAATATAAAAAAAAAAAACGCCGTGGCAATACGTAAGAAATATGGCATATGCCTACTATTTTGACCAGACATGAAAAAATATAGCTCAGCGCCATTAGATATTATATCAAAAGACTTACAAGCGAAAATTAGATTTTTTCAATTGACTTAAATTTTTCTTAAGGTTTTCATACAAGAAATACTGAACGTTCGCCTGCTTTGTATGGTGAAATGAAAGTTAATTAATTCAACTTAATTTTTACTTAGATAGCTTCTACATCACCAACTGAGTGAGTTTGCTGTATAATTTTTGTAAGTCTTTTGATAATCACCCGGTATAGATGTTTTAAAAGTTATATTGTTTTACAGAATAATTATTGTGATATTGTATCCGGGACATCCTTGAAAGAAAAAAGGTAATTAGTAGTCAGGTCGACATTGGATTAGGATGAATGAAGGCACAGTGAAATCTGACAGTGAATGATATTTTGTTTAGTCATTTGGAAATCCTTTGATTAAATTTAGGATCTTTAAGTTTAAGGAAATTCTTTAGGCTGGGTTAGGTGAGCTTTGACAAATGAACTAAAAAGGATCTTACCTAACCCTTTGACTCAACTTATTCGAATTGATGATGTTTAATCAATTGAAATGCTTTTAGGAAGCGACAATTACATGTCCATTCAAAAAACATATCAAGGAGAGTTTAGATTACAAGCAACATTTGTCATATATATTTTTTTAAATTGATATTTTATCTGCACTAAAGTTAGAATTTATCTTTGAAGTAATGATTACTTTGACCAGTCTAGGGCAGAAAGATGTCAAAAGACCTTCAACACACAATTTAGAATCTGTTAACCCACACCAAATGGTTCGTTAACTCAAATATCTGTGGGTCCATTTAGACGTGAAACTCTTTACCAGTTCAGCACATGTGTAGTCTTCCTCTTATAGTCCCGGGGTCCTCAAGACATTTTTGCAGGCCTTCAAGATAGTGTTAATCTGATTAATTGTTGCCTTGCATGACGTGCTTGTGAATCTCATATCTGAACCTCACGGCCGCTTTTTATCAGGAGTGAAATCTTGAAAGGAAAAAAAAGCATAAACCTAGGTCCGATCTACTATTTCCAGTTTTACCTTAACGTTTTACATCAGCAGTTCGTTGGAGTTTAGTTAACGTTACTTCGAATGTTGTCAGCAAGTTTAAAGTTCGATTACTTAAGAACTTTCCGTGAGATCCATCAAACTTTAGTTCAGCTATCTTGATTTATTTAAAAGTAGCAGTTGCCATTGATCGGCAACGCTTGGACTTAGCTCTCAAAACTGTTCACCTTGTAAATGATTTTCAAGCACCCCATTTGTCAGTTCATTTTTAGTGCCTAACTTGAGATTCTATTGAATTAGAACTCAAAATACTCACAGGTGGTAACTCTAAAGATAAATAAGGGAATTATCAGATACCAAAGACTCAAAGATGTGTGTAACCATTTAATACGACTCTTACGTCTACTCGATACAAAAGCTTAATCAAGTCTCCCCGTCCCGTCCAAGTTTCTCATCACAATCGTGTATTCTAAGTAAACAAACTCTTACTCAGCTACTTACAAAGGTAATGCTAGAACCTAAACACAGGACGCCATTACTTTAATGTGCTTAAACTAAACAAGGCGGCTGAATAAAGGTATGGAGAAACACGACGCGTTATTGTCACTCATATCAGAACGTCTAAACGCTGATGCCCAGCTAAGGACAAGGTGGACTTTGTTCCTTAGCTCGCCGTCGCTACACAAGGCTCCGATTGCCGAACAGGATAACATTTAGAACTTTCTTGTTGTAATCTCTTTCACACTTCTTCAATCTATAAACTCAAGCATAAATATAGTTTACCTACCGTTAATTTGTTATGATGAAAAAGCCGGTCGATAGTGTTAAAATATCCTCAGTAAGATTTACCAATTACCATACAAAAACAGGGAGACTGAAACAAGATCAGTGAATAAAGATCACGTTGGTCAAGTGACTCATTAGGCACACGTGCTATCAAAATTAAAAATAACATATTCAGATCAAATTTCTGCATGAGATTACAATCTGTTGCGTAACACGAATCTCAAACAAAGCTAGGATCCACATCGCACCCTCAAACACTGACCACACCAACCAATATTCTGTGTTTAAATAGACACTAATAGATCAGGGTAGGGTAATTTGTATCAGAGTTGTACGAAATGTTTGACGTACTTAAAACAAAACATTTCTTTCTTTTCATATTACCAGATTCATAGTAGGTATGTTTTTTTATACCTGCTTATCAAAACCCGACAGATACTTTGTATTTTATTCTGTGCGGATACAAACAAGAGTCAACCCTCAGTGTTTACAAGGTTTGAAAAATGCAATTTTGTACCTATATATTAAAATATATACTTGGGGAAAGTACATAACCTACTCATAATATCATGAGTAGGTTCTTATTTTAAAAGGTATGGCTGGACCGATTAGGTTAATTTTGATCATAAAATACTGGTAAAAGTTCAGGGAAGGTTTAAACGGTAAGAAAAATGAATAATAACTAACGGAAAATACTAAAAACGACAATTTATTTTCTAATACAAAATGTTCCCAGCTCAAACATTTGCTATTAACTTTTGACAGAACGAAGTCTGTCGAGGCAGCCAGTAATAAATAAATAAATTATTATTATTGTTTTCATGGTAAAGTGTCAGAACAAGTCAGCAGAATGAAGGTTTGAAAATTCGAATGTCAGAAGAATTGTAATAAAATGGCAGTTATAATGTTAATTAATACTCATAATTCCTATTAGTGGAGCACCGATAGACATACAAATTAGAAAACTTTGTAACGCGACTACAGTGAATGCTGTTTACGTATATTTTTTTAGTTGTAAACGAGACTGTAATGGGCACGAAGGTCGTTGTCTTATTAAATTTTCATTGTATGGCATTTTTTTTGAATTGTTAGCTATGAAAGTCAAAGTGTCAATACATACATTATTGTATACATTAGACTAAAATATGAAAAAAAGTGATATAACATGAGTATAATTATTTGACATTTTAGATTTACCTTCTTGTTATGCAAAAAAAATACAATGACAATTTATTCTTCCTAAAGGACTAGCTATCCAAAAATAAACTAAACATAATTAATGCTACAGGCTTCACAATAACACATTCTGAGATTAGTCGTTGCTATCTTATCGCTGGTTGGCAAATAAAAAAAAAACATTTTATGTTACCTTACTGACTTTAAATTGCCGAAAAATCTGGTGGATGAGTGATAATGGTACTAAATAGGGACTTAATCAATGATAAATCTATACTAATATTATAAAGAGGAAAGATATGATTGTTTGTTTGTTTGTAACGAATAGGCTCCGAAACTACTGGACCTACCACACATCAAAAGTGTCTAGGGATCAAGCATTTTGATGCGGATTTCTTGAGATTGAGATGTGGCTTTGTAATAAATTTATGATTTTATAAATTTATATGGATCCTTTTTGGTGCGTTTCATAATTTGAAACAGGAACTGTCAATCAAATTCAAGTAAAAGATGAAAATCAGCTGTCAATATTTTCCCTATAAAAACATACAATGCATTGAAGACATTATTAGTGCTACTGTTTCCCTACTACTGATCAAAACCAACGTTATTATGGAGCGGCGACGTCATTTAAGCAGGGAAGAAATGCTCAGAGCCGTGGGAATGATAGAAGCTGGTTCCCGGCAACGTACTGTGGCTTTAGCTCTGAATACAAGTCAGAGTGTTATCAGTCGACCTTGGACACGTTACCGAAGCACTGGTACCGTGGCTGAGCGCCATGGAGGACGGTATCGCTGCACCACACGGAGACAAGACCGATACATTCAAATCACAACTCGAAGAGCTCCAACAATAACCGCCATGATGTTAGCCGTGAGGCTTCATCACTCTTCAGGGAACTTAATTAGCGACCAAACAGTCAGAAACCGCTTGCATGAAGTGAACCTTCATTCCCGAAGACCGCTAAGGGTACCACCTATAGCAATGCACAATCGTAGGATTCGATATCAATGGGCTCTTGAACACAGAAATTGGGCAGAAGAACAATGGCGTTTCGTGTGCTTTTCTGATGAGTCTCGTTTTGGTATGAGACCGGATACAAGACGTATACGACACTGGAGAACCCCTGGACGCCAACAGCGATTAAAATCCTGCCAGGAAGTCCATCCTTATAGTGGTGGAACCATCATGGTATGGGCGGGTATTTGGATCGGCGGAAGAACTGATTTGATTTGGATCAGAGGCAACCTCAACGCTCAAATTTATGCTGAGACGATTGTATCAGACGTCATCGTTCCTCTACAAGTGCAAGTCGGTCCCTTATTTCAGTTAATGCATGATAATGCACGACCGCACACCGCAAGAGTTGTAAGACAGACTCTCGCCGCAGCTAACATCAATGTCCTGCCCTGGCCTGCTCAGTCGCCAGACTTGAACCCGATTGAGCATGCATGGGATATGCTACAGAGAAGAGCTCTGCCGAATATGGAAGGTATCCAGTCGCAAGAAGACCTTTTTTTGTTGTTGCAACGAACATGGGCGGCCATTCCACAGCGTGATTTGGATGAACTCAGTTTGAGTATGCCAAACCGATGTTCTTATGTTTTTAGTGTTCGCGGTAGAAACACGGATTATTAATTGTTTAAGTTACCCAATAAAATTTTAAAGAAAACTGTTATTTCAGTCTTTTTTTCGAACTTTAATGTTAGTGGTTCAAATGTCAAAAATCCCTTTATTAGGAAAATGGCAAATTTCTTTATCAATGCAAAGGTGACTTGGTTTATCGATACTGTAGACAAACGTAAACACTTTATTTGATGAATCCTTAAAGAAAATTTTAATTAATATCAATCAGGAGAAAAGTTATTGCAAAAATATATGTTGATCCCTAGACACTTTTGATGTGTGTATTTAAAACGTTATTTCTCCAATATAAAGCAATGAACAAGTGATATAGTCTATATTTTTTTAATCTAGGCTATGTTTAAACGGGAGAAACAGTCTACACGGACAAAGCCGTTGAAGAACAGCTAGTAGGTTATATTATGAGTAATGCTCTGATAAAATGTCATTGATGTCAAAAGAGGGGAAATACTGAGTCCTGATTATGTACTCATACTCTTTGTCCGCAAGATAGAACATTATTGTTTTCCTTTCCTTTCGCAGTTGTATATAAATAGAGTCAAATTCAGCTAGACCCTCAATGGGTGCAAATACAGATGCGTCTAGACTTCCAACTTACAAACTGTTTTTTAAATCCTCGGTTTAATTCTTCAGAACATCAGTCATTATTGAACAACTGGTAGTAGTCTTACTGAATTGTTTGTGAAAAATGAAGGTCTTCCTACTAGCAAGTGTGATTTTTCTAGCATCCGGAGGTGAGTAAACAGCTTTACTAATCAGCAGATAAAAACTTTTTTTGGTTGGTAAAAAATGTGAATGTTTTTGATAATCATCAGTTTATTTTAGGATTCACAAAAAGGACAACATAGCAAAAATATTGTGTGTTGCACTAGGTACCACCTCTGCACAGAATCTGTACAGATTGTTTACTGAGCGTATGTAATCAAATGAGAGTTTTCAGACCGTTTCGTTTTTGTACAGGGTACCAGTATTTTGTTTCCGTACAGAACAGTAATCTATGACAGAGCGGCCGGCCTCCCCTGTTTTACCCCCGTTATATAGCTTCGCCGCGCGCCTTAGTCCATCTCACTCACACCAGTCACAACCATCGAATGAAAAATACCGTACCGAAAACACCCAGAGCCAGTCAGTAAATGTTTTTAGGAAAATCTGTACAGATTCGGTGCCGAGGCCGTACCGAAAAACAAAACGTACCGATCCGGTGAGGAAGAGGCCTGTGTTTGTATTGGTTATCTCAAACTGTATCCAATGCTGAAACAGAGGCTTGTCCTGAAATCCTCTTGCAATTTCTTTCTTGAGCTTTTAGCTTTGCCCCTGCTAGGAATGAGTAGCAAACAACAAATGCAATCAAAGAAACAATTATTGCTCTTCAAAACTTCGACGACACGATTGGCGTAGTGCGCTGTTACATGGTTTCTTGTCTTTACCAGAAACCCAGGATGTTCGATTCCCGATGAGTCAAATCAGAAAACGATCTTAGGTCTGGGTGTGCAGAAAGACACCCCTGGCTTATTTCCTTGTCTGGTACTTCGTAACACAGGAATATCTATCTCCACTTCGAGACCGCGACAAGACGTGGTGTATTATCAGGCGCATATTTATTTATATTTAAAACTAAATTTCATTACATAAGCCTATAATACAAACCTGCACTGATAGAAATCAGTTTCTTCAGATACCAATATACACGTATAGTTGATTAAATTTTAAATATTTACCTCTTTATTATGACAGGTAACAGCTTCGAAATAGTGCCAATTCAAGAATGGAGCGGTGAAGAATCTCTTCGCAATGAAGACTTGAAGAACCCGGTGCCTATGGTTGTGATCCAGCACACTGTCACCAATGAGTGCTACACTGACGATGAGTGTGAGAAAGCAGCGAGGAGCATTCGAAAATACCTTATACAGATTGGACAGATTGATATTGGATACAAGTAAGTGGTGTCATCATCATCTTCATCAGCCTATCATAGTCCACTTCTGGACATAGGCCCCCCACTGCGCGCCTTCGCGCCCTATCCTCAGCTAGAGACATCCAGTTTCTGCCAGCAACCTTTCGCAAGTCATCACCCTACCTGGCCGGGGGGCGTCCTACACTGTGTTTGCAGATACGCGGTCTCCACTCTAGAACACGCTTACTCCAACACTTATCTGTTCTACGGCATAAGTGGCCTGCCCACTGCCACTTCAGCTTACTAGTCCTGTGAGCTATGTCGATGACCTTAGTTCTCTGTCGGATTACTTCGTTGCGAATCTGATCCTTCAGAGAAACACCGAGCATAGCTCTCCATAGCTCGCTGAGCGACTTCTAACTAGTGGGCTAGGCGCACGTTAGTGTCCACGTCTTGGCTCCGTATGTCATGACGGGAAGGACACACTGGTCATAGACTTTAGTCTCCAGGCACTGTGGTATGAGCGACGAAAAGACTTGGCCAATATTTTTGTAAGTAAGGTAAACATCCTTTTTGTTTTTTGTGGCTAAAATGTTTAATATCAAAAAAACGGGATGGTAGGTATATCGAACTTGATGGAGCGTCAATGGAATATTTTGACGATATTGTCCTCAGTGTTTTATTCAACGAGACGCTGAAAATAACAACGAATTTTTAGAACATTCAGTAAACGAAGTAACCGAGATTTACGGCACACAGCCACAAAGCATTTTACAAGTAATCTTCGGCATTTGGAAATGCCGAGCAAATTAACAATTTAGAGGATAACATCTCTCTCTCTTTCAAATGAAATAAAGAAGCTTCTCTTACCGTTTCAGCTTTCTTATTGGTGGAAATGGGAAAGTTTACGAGGGCGCTGGTTGGAACAAAGTGGGCGCTCATACTCTTGGTTACAACAAGGAATCCGTTGGTATTGGATTTATAGGAACTTTTCAAAGTAAGTTGAGCCACTTATTTGAGGAAGGCATAGATAGCTACGGGTATAGTATATTAATATATGACCAGTTGGACACAACATAGAACAAAGTCTAATGTCACATCATAGATATATTGTTTTAAACTTTCATGGTCACCAACTTTAGAACAGTTATTAGTTACGGATTTTTTTTGTTTTCGTGTATATCAGAAACTCGAAAACAAAAAGGTACATTATAAAAATCCCTTAACTCATAACTATTCTTAAAATTATCATTAATGTTTGATTTGGGGTCAGATGATCTTGGTGTAATTTGTCCTGGATATTTATTATTATTATATATTTAAGTAGTAATTACTTTATATCATAATAAACTTAAAGTTTACTAGCTTCGCCCGCGTGAACTTCATTCTTAGGTATGAAGGATTAACAGGACATACAGGATTTTTTCCGACATACGATACTAAACTTGTCTTTATATTATTTGCAAAATCCCGTCCCAGTTAGTGCCTACGTCCTAAAAAGAACCCCTTTGCAAAATTTGAGACCCCTTAGCACTTGTAGTTTCTGAGATTTCGTGATGAGTGAGTGACCTTCTGCTTTTATAATCATAGATTAGTGACAAAGAAATAATCGAATTTAAAACTTTCATACAAAATCATGAGCAAAGTTCATATTTTCAGGCAAGGCACCCACCCCAAAAGCATTGCAAGCCGCCCAAGACCTCTTAAACTATGGTTTAGACAACAACAAACTATCGCCAGATTACAAACTGGTCGGGGCTCGGCAGCTGCGCCTCACCAAGAGCCCAGGAGATGCGCTACAAGATATCATCGAGGACTGGCCGCATTGGACTAGTGTGTGGCAGAAACTATAGTTTTTTGTTTTTTTTTCAACCTTTACCTAGCTCGTTTGTTTGGTCACGTGTTTCAAGCGAGCACACGTTAACAATGTTCACCTACGCGCTCGACTAAATAAAACGAAAGCCTTGCATTTTGATATGATATCACTTTCATATATTTTTTAGATTAGACACTCAGTTCAGTAGTAGTGTTTGTATCAGAATGACACATTGTTTGTAAACCCAAAACAAGTTTTATAAAGTAACTGCTGAATTTCTCGCCGGGTCGTCTCCGCAAGGACCAACTCCGACGCGGTGGTAGAGTCGCATTATGTCTGTATACTGTGTATTTATATATTTTTTCGTAATTGGGACAAATCACACCAAGATCATCTGACCCCAAACTAAGCAGAGCTTGTACTATGGCTGTCAGAGACTGATAAACATACTTAAATAATAACACCCAGACACAGAACAAACACAAATGTTCGTCACATAAATGTTTGTCATGGGTGGGGATCGAACCCACGACCTCCGGTGCTAAGGGCAGGATCGCTGCCATTGCACCAACAAGCCAGTCAATATATCCATATTATTGTAGTATTTATGTCTATTATTTAGTATATTTTGCTTCAAATTTGACGATTTAAAAGTAATTACTGTGAAAGTCTATTTAAATAAAGTAATTTGACCCGTTTTATTTAGTTCTGCTAAGAACAATAAAAATGTAACATATAAAAATCTTGTATTGAATTAGTACTGATTAGTACCTAAACCATGACTTTACAGTGACCATAGTCGACAGTGGCAGACAATCTTAAGACATCAATTGTTAAGGCCATCTCTTATTTACAATCTAATAAAATATAAATTATCAGTCTGATCTAATATTATTTCTGTCTGAAAAGTTTCCAGTTTTTCTAAGGGCAACTGTTCTCGGATAATTATTCCTCTTAGTACATACTTGTATTTCGGTCTAGTCAAAACACGATTATGGATATATACCAGAAAACTTAACAAGACATAATACTTAGAGAATAGAAAATTTCTTATAAATTAACATTATTGAGCGTTTTTAATAAATTTAATACTCGTATGAATAAAATATAATAAATGTGAAGTAAATAATGTAGATCTTGAAAATTTAGTTTTCATTCTTCATTAAATCGTGTTAATTATGAATAATTTTACAAATGTCCTATTGCTAGATGATAAATGCGAAGTAGTTATTTAAAGAGATGTAATTTTTATTAAAACATTTTATATGGACTGTTGGACCTTTACCCCCTTTTCCCCCTATTCATAAAAACTTATCCAGTGCTTCAAGACAACTTTACCATACTGTAAACAGTTTAATTAGCCTGCTTTATTTTTATGAATAAGGCGGTTAGTGTGCGGGAGGGCCTCGCATCTTCTTTCTAAAGGTTGTTTGCTGTCTAAAAATTGCTTAAATTTTTGTTGAATTTTCGAAGAAGAATCGTCATTCGCCCAATTTAGGCTGCTCACCCACGTCCGACAATCGGTGACCGATTTTTTGTAGGAGAAAAATAGAACGTACTGATAGCAATGGAGCAACGCACACGTCCTACAAAAAGTAGGTCAGAAATAAAGTGAAATACAAAATCGGCCCGATTATCGGTCCCACAAAAAGTCTGACGTGGGCGTGCACCCTTAATCGAAAACTGCATCCGTGCCTTTTTAGTCGAGTTGTTGATACTGAAGTTCATTAGCTTTTATTATCGTGTTACGCCTTGAGATACGACATTTCGATGCTTTGTGACGTTTTTTACCAAAACGTTTATGATAAGTAGGTACGACGTTTTTTGCGTAATTTGAAGCAAAAATTTATGTTTATTTTCTCTGCAAAAAAATCATAGTAGTAACGATCCGACAATGGTTCCTTATTGTATTTGGAGAGGACATCGTCCTAATCATTTAAATTTTCTGGAAACACACAACTGGAAAATCTTAAACCTAGATTATGTCACCCCAAACAAAGCAGAGCCTAGCCTTGTACCTACTATGTGTGCCAGAGACTAATACACATGTAGACCGGAGGCAAAAGTAACAAATTTTATTTACGACCTGATCACAGACAATTGGTATATAATAACAAAAATGTTATAATATTTTTTTTTAAATCTATTTGGCTGTAAAAGGATCATACGCCGGTTATGATGCATATGATTATCGTCGAGTTATTACAAATTACAATACTCTTAGAAAAAATACTATGGTTCATATATAAGTAACAACTAGACACAAAAGTAACACTTTTTTGAAAGATACATTAATAAATATTAATGTATCTTTCAAAAACTTGGTTATCAATCGGACTCCTGTAATTGTCGTAACAATAAGTCCCGGTCTTTACCAAAGTGGAGAGAAAAGTTTTGAAACTGACACCGTGGGGGGGCGCAGGGGGTCTTACTGAAACCCCTGATATCGATTTTGGTTGCCGGAGAGGTTTTTTTAATTTTTTTAATTACTTAATTTTTGAGTGAAACGAAACGAAAAACAACACGGAAAAGTAAAGAATAACGTGACATAAAACGTTTTCTGTCAAAAATGACGTGTAATGTGATTAAAGAAACGTCGTACGTAGTAAAATTAAACTTTTCTAATCTGTGGGCGTCGTCCGCCATTTTGAATCGGTACCCTCGCTAAAAATAAACTGATAGTAGGGGGGTTTGGGGAGCCCACCTGAATGATGCCAGCCAATGTAGGTTTGTAACTACCTACATACATACGTAAACGTGATATGTAAGAAATAGGTATATTGCTAGGTATATTGTAGTGTTTCCTTGGCTGACACTGACTCCAACAATAACAATAATTGTACCTACATTATATTATCGTATAAGTTTTAGAAGAATACGCAATTATTTCTTTACTTTTTAGGTTTTTGTTTTGGAATAGTTTTTTTTGAAGTTGGTTTTTTTTTTGTTAAAATTTTTGTTTTTGTTTTTAAATCTGTGACAACGTTCGAAGCCAAGATATCAAGCAACTGACATCTAGAAAGTAGATTGTCAAACAATCGTAAGAAGACGTGCAATTGCCCGATGCGATTGAATCGAATCAGAAAATACAGAATTGGACAGACTCCAAATATAAGAAAAGGAAAGAAAATCGTACTTTGTGAATTTCTACGTAACAGCGTCCAAGACTTTTGTTTTTAACGGTAACAAGTTGTGCGGTCGGTATGTTTGTCATTACAGTGATACGCTTCAGTCTCTACAGCGTTATTGACCAAAATAACTCGTCTGACATAACATGTAACTATTCAGAACAAATCACAATGTGAAAATACAGTAGTCTCTAATTTATAAATGACAATAGTCGTATCTCAATAATAGTTTGTAAATACTCATCCAAAATAATAAAAACCTATTCACTTACGAGTGCCTATTATTACTGAGGTCTAGTTAAAATGGATTTTAGGAAGCTGGTCTTTTTACCTGTACGAGGTTAAGGGTTAAATAACAACAAAGGCAGCATGTAAACCAAATAACAGGTTGTCAAAATAACTCTTACATTTAATTTATTTTTAGATTTAGAAATATTTCCTATGTGAGTGCCTCTGAAACAACTGAATATGAATAAATGAGTTCCACTAACGGCTAAAGGCATAGTTTATATATTTTTAGATTATTCGCAATCGCAAAAAAACAGATAACTTGATACCTATTAAAAAAATGAAATATTGTGTTCCTTTTAACTTTAAAGTGTTGAAACTGTGTGTGTGTCTTTAACTAGTAAAAACAATTTTAAATGGCACCTTTGTCTTTTATACGAAAAAAGTACCATCAGAACCACAATCCAAAATATAAACTTTTTATTCTAAAAAAGGTTTCTCTAAATATTTTTTTCAGTATTTTTCTCTCAAATACTGTCGGAAGCTATTATCAATAATAATTTTAATCTTGTATCTTCTCTATTGCTTGCGCAATTGCAGTCATCACGTTTACATTGTAATTGATTTGTGATTAACCTTCAGGTCATTGACGTCAAACAAAACAGTAACAAAACTTTTTGAAATTGATGATGCAAAATTAATAATAATAATATACTTTATTCATAACAGCAACAGTTGTTGTTACATGGTTTAAAGAATTATCAATACAATTAGTAGAATCGAAAAGGGGGAGTCCCTGACATTTAAACTAGTAAAGACTGTATTTTCAAGGTCAGTAATTCCTCGACATTATAAATTCAGTTACAAAAAAAATATTTTTTTTTACAGCATTTGGTTTCAGGATCATGTATATTGAGCTAACATAGACAAGAAGGAATTTTACAATTGGTAAGGATATATGTAAGTGTTGTGTGTACGAAGTGTTTGTATGTGTGTGTATGTGCATTGTGTGTGGTTGTGTGTGTCTGTGTTTTTTCATATGTACCAGTACGTTTGTATGACATTATTTATTTTAGGAGATTTTCAGTATCTAAGTACGACATCATCAACAGATAAGCTGTGTTTTTTTTTTCAATTTAACAATACAATACAACAATTAGTAGAGAATAAGCAAATTCAGGTCAAGAAAGAAAAGCATAAAAAGTAAATCATATAAAGTAATAATCATAATTATGAATGTCACTGCAGGGCCTATGCCTTCAGCTATCATATTAGTTGGTATAGTATGAGCCATATTCGGGATCCATTTCATTGGCATAATAAATTTGGCATACGTTTTTTTTGCGTAATATTACTTTGGCATACTAAATTGATTTTTGGCAGAATATTTTTTAGCATAATTATAATTAAAACTGATATATTTGTACATAATTATAACTAGCATAATGCTTTTAGGCATAATGTTAAGTAGGATAATAGTGTTTTGTCATATAGGTTTAATAAGGATGGATAAATAAGTGCGAGCGAAGCGACGAACGTGTTAGGTGTCATAAACCTATCGCACGAAGCAGAGCGAGCAAAGCGAGCTTGACGCGGCAGCGGCCGGCGAGGGCAAGAACCAAAAAATTCTCAATTTTGATGATTTTCCTCATTTCATTTTTAAATATTTTGTTATTGGTAATCGTTAAAATTCTGCGTAAGATAGTTATGCTTATATTAATTATGGTTTGATACCATTGTCTCTTTTTCAAATCATGGTTGTGAATTTTAAGCTTAAATATGATTATGCTTATTGTATTTATGCCTAAAACAATTATGCCTGATTTTTTATGCCTAATAATATTATGCGTAATTATGATTAGTGGAAATTATCATTTACCAAGATATTTTATGCTTTAAATTTTTATGCAAATGGTTAGTAAACCGCCATATTCCAACACTCGGACTCGGATTGTCGGATAAGTGTTTGCAAATATAGGAAAACTAGGTAAAAAACATCTCTGTCGTAGGCGGCGAGAGGGATTCGAACCCACGCTTATTCTGTGCCCACGCCTTCCGCTAGCCGGAACTGCTACCTTAAGATAAAAATATAGCATGGTAAAATGTAAGAACTGGATTATTACATAATGAAAAATCTTTCAATGTGGATGGTATCAAGCAGAACTAACAACTTTAGCAAAGAGAAGGAATAATCATAATCATAACTAAATCATTCATTTGCACTTGATAGAGGTACACTGCAGATAACCTTAACAATTAAGATCAGCTCGATCAGCCATTTATAATAGCATGCAAAATTTCACAAAGACTTGATACAAACAATTTGACAAAAAAAAACATTAATTCCTTACAAATATAGAAAATTCCGAAGTTAAAATGTCAAACTGTAAAAACTGTGTCTGATAACTTGTCCTACTTAAGACTACTGGCTTAATAGCTACTTATAACCTACGTATTTCAAATCTTAAGTTGTTAGGCTTAAGACGTCATTACTACTAAGGTAAGCAGTTGTTATTATGACAGACAGATTGACAGGTTTGCAAAGTAACATCTAAAGGAATCCTTTTAATCTTTTGGTGCAGAACTCTTAAATTCAGAGGCAGTTTTGAATACATTGTAATATATTATAGGTAAAATTAATATTCATATCCTTACGCCATTTTACGGTCTGCGTGATCATACAATATACAATGTTGACTTTTTTACAGCGTATTTAATGTCTGCTGTTATAAAATTCTTTTCAATCTCCCGCAACAAAGAAGTTTCTATTTTCCACTCTTTTGCAATAGCAGAAGGTACTCGTACCTTTACCGAAGTAAGCTTCTATTATAATATAAAATAACAGTAATACAAACATTATATAATTACTTGAACCTATAATCATGCTACTGCTACTTTATTCACCGCGCCTCGCCATCGCCCGAGATCCTCAGAGTCTGGATCCATTATGGTCACAATTCTCATACAGTGGTTTCTGAGATGCTTCCTTCTTCTTACGCTTGAGTTAAATGAGCTATAAGGGCGTTCTTCAAGAACATCGTGGCCTAGTGGTTCAGCACCCGAACTCAGATCGTGGATCGTGTGGTCCCGAGTTCCAATCTAGCCAGAACCAAAATATTTGTGTTCATTGTTAAATATCCGACTTACTTTCCGGTGATGGAAAACATCGATAAAAAACCAAATCAACCCGGATAACGGCGGTAGGCTCACCACCTACCTCGTTGGGTTCTAATACCATTGGTGAAAAGTGGGCTTCTGAGTGTTTCGTTCACCATGATGGCAACATTCACTTGCCTCTGACTACCCCGTTTGGGATAAAGTCGTGATGGTAGTTATGTTACTAAGTCCGCAAGGCGCGAATTTTATACCCCTGTCTATCAGGTGCGGTAACCACTCACCGTCAGGCGGTCTGCGTGCTCCTTTGTCATCGAGGTATAAGACTGAGGTTGACCATCAGACAACTCAAATTGACTGATGGTTTGGTCAGCATTTCACGAACGTTTTTTATTTATCATAAATGTGAAGTGCAATGATGTTAAGAATATAAATTAAACACGCTTTTGCCCGACTTCTCTCTCATGTTTACGATCCCTGTCCCAGATATCTCTTTCCGAGCCTGACCGATCACATCCGACCTTATGCGCTTGACCTTTCATTGCACTGCTCGCATGCATCCGTTGCAGTTATTTTATCTTGACTGGCACGCCTCGTATGAATGGATGGGGAAACGTAAAGTATTCATATTTTGTGTAGAGTTATCTATACCATAGTAAAAGTATAGAAATAGGTTGTCTTCATACATACGCCCCGACCGCGGTTTATATGTGAGCGCGCCCGTACTATGCCCGTTCCTACGCGCGTCGCACGCACACACTGATAAAATATAGGGTGAAATAGGGTAAGACAGTCGTGGCTGCGCCGTGCGTGGGTAAGGCCACGCACATCGACGGAACGCTGAGCTGCCGCTTGAAATGTTTGTTTCGTGTGCGTGTACGACGTACGTCCTAAATTCGAGCTCAAAAATTGCTACAAAATAGTATGCGTAATTGGGTATTGTAGTGTTTATGGATGACTTAATAACAACTCATCAAATCCAGAATTGACTTTCTTCACATTACCTACCGTATAAGAACGGTGAGTATGTACCCAAGTAGGTACCTTACTTAGCTAAGATTCACAATATTGTGTTTAATCTGATGCAGATTTGTAGTTCAGGTTGATTGACTGTACATAGATTGATTGACGCAGCATTTTTGACGATTGCATATAAACTACATGCAACAGCCCTGCGTGTTTTAGCTATTATCTCTCGCTCGGGGCCCGAGTCGGCTTACTACTCTCTCCTTTTACTATGTCTATACTAATATTATAAAGAGGAAAGATTTGTTTGTTTTATTTTATTTGTTTGTATTGGATAGGCTCCGAAACTACTAAACCGATTTTAAAAACTAGTTTCACCAACATAAAGCTACATTATCAGGGAGTAACATAGGCTATATATTTTTTTAATTAAGTCATTATTTTGTCGGGAAAGACAGTCTACGCGGGCAAAGCTGCTGACGAACAGCTAGTAAATTATAATTCGGAAGAAATACGAGAAACTTATGCTAGTAATAACCGCTAGTGGCTGAGATCGAGCCGAAACGCCGCCACTAAACCACAGCATAGGTACTGAACGCAGGACGCCGCAAGAATCCAACTCAACGCCTCCACAAGCAGCTTGTGGTTCGAAGCCGTAACTCAAACGCTTAGTTTGCGCCGATGTCATACACGAATCCCACCGAACGACGCGCATCGGAGCGCGTCGGAACGCATTTACTAAGATGTAAAGAAATTTTTATTTAATTGACATAACCTTAAAGTCGTCATCAGCAGTCGGCAGCATGCTCGCGCATCCATTAAATGCAGGATGTGTATGTTGGATACGAATACAACTTTAAGGCCTCATTTACGGAGACGTGGGGCGTCGCGTCGCGCGTTACTTGTGGTGTGGCGTCTCGCGGCGCGTCGAACCCGAATTTTATAACTGTGCACCTCGAGTTGTCAAAATCGTTAGGTTGGGAGCATTGAATTTCACCCCCCTTTCACTACTCCGCTCACACCCGCCAAGGTGTCAGCGGAGTGGTGAGGAAACTGAGAAGCTTGAGAATTGTCGCCGCCCGCGGTGAACGCCGCGTCAGTCGCGTCGATGCCATCCGTGGGATCGGCTGTAAGAATCGCTCCATTTCAAGCAAACGCGTGTAAAATCGCTTCTAAATGCAAAATCGCAACGTGCTACGCTCCGCGTCGCCGTAAATGAGGCCTAAGGTTTTGATTTAAATACAATTTTCTTTACATCTTTGTCAATGCGGTCCGACACGCGCCGATTCGCGCCATTCGGTGGGAATCCTAGTTGTATGTAAAATTCCGGCAGCTTGTGATGACTACTTGTGGCAGCCACTAGTGGCTCAGTGTGCGGCGGCACACAGCATTTGTAGCTATTATAAGATATAGGTCCGAAAATGAGTCAATACTTTAAAGGTTTCATAGCTTACCTTAGAGAATGACACGTGCTCACCTGTTAAGAAGAACAACAAGAGACAACTTCTCCGAACTAAAGCTATGAATACAAGTTGTTTTGCTGGACCACTATAATATTATGTAGTATCCTCAATTAAAATCTGCCGAGGCGTACTTATTTAGTCATAAAAAAGGCCGAATTGGGTTGTTTTGATTAATAAATAAAGCATGTTTGCATGGCAAAAACGCTTATCAACTGTGTTTTGTTTTCTGTCAAAAAATTTACCACATTGATTTATAATAATGAATAAATGAATTAATTAAAAGGGAATAAAAGGGAGGCTTACAAAATAGTAATGAGTTTGAGGATAAATGTAGAACAAAACATGCTTTGAAAAGGTTTTTTATAAATTGTAACATTTTCACACCTTATGTACCTACGAGAAAAAGGATTATTCACAGGTCATGGTACAAGAAAATTTAACTCATGGCTTTCTGAATGAAGTCATGCCGTAATGAGGTGATACATTACATGAACAAAAAAAACACTGTAAAAAAGAGTTCAATGGTTGAACTACTCGTATCATTTTCCAGCCTGTATTTCGTCTCTTTATCAACCAGCAGTACAGTCCTTATTTATTATAATTTAACATTGGCAGGGTTATCGTTAATGGCATTATTCTATTTGTTTTATCAGTAGCATTCTCTGACGCATGATCGTCTCGCTTACTTAATTAAATCTTTAATATATCACAAATAACTCGCGTGTTAAGTCGCATAAAATAATATAGTGGTTAAGAAACTATTTACAAGCAAAAATGTACCCAAATCCATTCAACAGAAGACATTCTGTGGTATGGCAGATGTTGGATAGAATTTTCAAAAGGGAGCAACGGTACGGAAAATCTAAAAGGAATGTTTGAAGATATCTGTGAATCTTATTTGAGATCAAAGCTTTTACGAAGATGCAAAAATGGTTTTATTTGGTAAGTTTAACGAGCATGTTTTTATTATTTTTTGTATTAACTTTTTGATTATCCTTTTATTGTTTCATAGAACAAGTTGAAAGGCAGAGTAGTTTATCTGTAGTTTTAGGTCAGATGGCATAAATATATAAATAAATATAAATATACGCCAGACAACACACCTCTTGTAATGGTCTCGAAGTAGGGATTAATATCCCTGTGTTACGAGGTACCACACAAAGAAATAAGCTAGGGGCGTCTCTTAGCACACTTAGACCCAAGTCAATTAAGAAAATATCGTTTCCTGAATTGATCCGACCGGGAATCGAACCCGGGGCACTAAGGAAATCGAGGCGAGAAACCGTGCTACAGCGCACTACGCCAATCGTGTCTTCGAAAGAGATAAGATGCCCTAGATTCTCATTTATTGAGAGGTTTTTGTGTTAGTATTTCAAGTAGGGCACACAGAGTTAGCCATATTATTTCCAAAACATCGACTTCCAAAATTTCATGATAGTCTTGCGGCTGTTGAGTAAACGTTAGACTAATAACAAATATATACAATAGACGAACGGTATCTACTAGCTTCAATTCATAATGGGTACTTTTATAAATGAAACTTTTTTATTTTTCAGGATACAAGAAAAACCCTGTTTGATCACGTCCATCTATTTGGAAGTATAAAACTATCAAAGTCAACGTTTCTAATAGCAGGAAGAACTTTTTTGTACATTCTGCTTAAGATTCTTATTTAAAGTTTCTGAATCTGAGGGCGAGATTTATAGAGCGTGCTAATATCTGTTGAAAGTCTAAGATTCAGCTAACTGAATCTTAGACTTTCAACAGATATTAGTATTTTTAACTATATCAGTTACCTTATCGATATAATGCTATTTTTGTCTTAGTTTAACATCAACATAAGTATTCGTTACTAATAATTATAACAATACTCAATAAGTTAGATAATAATTTATCTGAGAGCATCGTGGCCTAGTGGTTAAGCCATAACAATACTCAATAAGTTAGACATTAATTTATGTGAGAGCGTCGTGGGCTAGTGGTTAAGCACTCCAACTCGGATCGCGGATCGTGTGGTCCCGAGTTCAAATCTGGCCAGAACCAATTTTGTGTTCTAATACCATTGGTGAAAAGTGGGCTTATGAGTGAGGCAGGTGACTGTTGCCGTCATGGTCATGGTGAACATGACGGCAACAGTCACCTGCCTCTGACTGCCCCGTTTGGGATAAAGTCATGATGGTGTGGTTATAATGAATGTGAGAAATCTGTGCATAGCTAAGTAACGACTATAGATATCGGCCTCAAGACCGGTATTCACTTTGCTTGGTGCGAGTGCAGGTGACTGGTAGGAGCGATTGATTAGTTCAGGTGTGTAGTGCAAGTTGTGTCCCATTTAGTGGATGTGTTTGGTTGCTGTTTAGTTTTTCTCGGACACCTTTAATTTTGTATCTAAGGTCTATACAATTTAAAAGACATTCATATTTTACGTACTCCTGCACACATTTTTATGGTAAATCTTCCGTCTACTTCGCCATTTTTGCAAAAATACTAGACACTAAACACTAACACCTGCTGTCCAGACTTGTTTAGTGGCAGGCACGCGGCGAGTAAGGGGAATAGGAGGCGCGCGGGACGAGGCCACTCGCAGTCCACTCGCAAAAAAATAGAACACGCTGCGAATCATTTTACTACGCAGGATACTAATCACTTGCACTAATCTATCGGTATTCACACGTGTTATCTACTAACACTAAGCACCTGCAGTAATCACGTCCTGCACTAACTACTAAGCAGAGTGAATACCGACCTTTAAACTCTTCCTTGCAGCTCTACTTGATTTAAATCGATGCAAGCCGCCTACGAAAGAAACGAAAGTTTATCAGCTTGACATATTTGCAATAACGTTAATGATGATACTGTATAAAACACTATAGGTTTAAAACACTATTCGAAAATAAATATTTCTTTCCGTGTTTGATTTATTTAAACTGACTTATGGTTTAACTATTTTCACAACCTTCCTCGGTAAACCGTTTCGTCATTCGGTTGAATCCCTACCTAAGACAAACATTAACCCTTTTGTTTCTTCTTTATCAGGTTGTTTCTATATTTTTGGGTAATAATTAGGTGACATGTGTGTTGAAGCCAAAGTAATAATAATTGAAAATAATATTTACCATTTAATAAAGCGTAATTATGTTTAAAATAACTTGACTTTGTCAGTTTTACGGGTTGCAATGTGAATAACCGAAAACAATGTGAGAAAACAAAGCAACATTGCTCTGGTGTAATGAAAAACGCTAATCTAGCCTCTGACTTTGTTTATAATGTTTTATTGTGATACAAATTATAATTAATTAAACAGCTTAACAACATAAGAAAGAGCTTAACAAAGGCATTTTACTTTGAAATATCAATGTAAATTTGTTTTGTCTTACACAATTGAAATTCCGAAAATTGTTCAAGATTTTCAGGGGTTGGTAGGTAAACCTTTATAACTTAAAAATCGTTAACCTGGTCCAGGGTGAAGTGAAATCATAAGCCGCAGTTTGAACCTTTATTCAGGCATTGCCTAACTCAGTTGTTTGTCGGTGGTAACTATGAAGATTAAAAAATATTAACAACAGAAAAATAAAAATTGTTTAAAGCCTTCAAGGCAGCACATATTAAGTGAAAGTGAGAAAAGCTTTCAAAAGTTGGTCAAACATTTGGTTTCGACTTCCAAGTTGACTTATTTTTTTATGTTCTTATATTATCATCATTCAAATGCCTTCTAGATCTGTGGAGGTCGCTTTATACCTGGGATACACAATTTATAGATTAAGCTCATAGTCTAAATACATAATATAGTCTAATAAAGATCCTCATCTATTATCTAAACTAATATTATAAAAGGGAAAGATTTAATTGATTGTTTGTTTTTTTTGTAATGAATAGGCTCCGAAACTACTGGACCGATTTTAAAAATTATTTCACCAATAGCAAGTTAGAGTTCTTGCATATCACGAGTGCGCGTGAATCAAACGAATTTCAACTTTATTGTTCGGTATTAAAAGCGTCAGCGCGCGCGCTCGTAAAATGATTGTAATATACATTATCAGCGAGTGACATAGATAGACTAACTTTTTTTTAATTAAGGCCACATTTTGGCGGGAGAAATAGTCTATACGGGCGAAGCCACTGACGGGTGGGTAGTATTGTAAAAAAAGTCACGGTAAGGGGAACCAGTACAAATTAAAAATATCCCCCTGAGTAGATGTCAAAACGATGCTGTTGATTCGATAGCCTTTTATGTATGGCAGCTTAATTAAAAATAGCTATGCTTAGATTTACGGCCTTCTTGCTAATGGAGAGCCTGAAGGTGCTCCCTCACTGGGAGCATTCGCTTGTAATGTAACATTACAGAGTCGACCATTACGTTGGTGAGGGAAAAGCACCGAATAATGTTATACTGAAGTAATGCTCAAAATCTTATCTGAAATGTAACATTACAGGCTAATGTTCGGCATGCCAGGGAGACAATACTGTAATGTAATGCTCAAAATCGAATCTGAGACGATAAATTACAGGCGAATGCGCCAATTAAGGGAGCACCTTAAAAAATAACCCCTTATTCATAAACTACACTACCCATAGTAGAGTTGTAACAGTATTTATCTTAAGCGGGGAAATATGATAGATCATAAACGCCTGTCTCACATCATTGGTAAAGTGTGCGTTCATCATTTCTGATGCGAAATTACGTTAGGGATTATTAAAATAAGGACAAAACTGCAATCAAACGTAGGTATAATTTTGATAACAATACTTACATTCTTTTTTTAGGTTCACAAGACTACATTGAAATTTATAGAAAGGTCTAAGTGCAAGATTACAAAGATAATGATTACCAAGTCACAGGACAAACAAGAATGTCTGTCAATTAATGTTTTTCTGGGTCATCAAACCCACGACATCGGTGTTAGGCCAGGATTGCCGCCATTGCGCTAAAAGGGCAATCATGTTATTCAAATTTGTTTATTAACAATGTCCGTATTAGGATAATCCCAGTCAAAAACTATTTAAGAAGTCATTGAGCGTGCGACAAACCATTAAGTTTTTGTAAGACACGGCTTAGCTTTCAAAATCTTAAAAAATACTGCTAAAAGTTTGCAAGGTATTTCTTTTGATGCGAAACTTTGGTGACTCACCCAAAAGCTGTTTCTGTTTCAAAATAAATGCATTAAAGGTCAATGACCTATGTACTAGCCGATAGCTGGTGATTACCCTACAGACAGCTGATATCTTCTCATATTATCTTTTCTTTGTAAGTATGCATGACTATTAGACATACATTTAAATTAAAAATGCGGAGTCTAAACTACTAAATCTTTAATTTTACTTAATGATTACTTTAATGGATAATTTCAGTAAGTAAAAGAAAGTAACTGTCAGGAGTAAAACTGAAACAAATATATTTTTTTAAAACTCGATGCTATCCTTTCAAGCAGGTGTGGTGATACACTACAGAAGATACACTATTAGAAGTAGCTTTCTTTTACTTACCTGAATTTAAATAAAAAAAATGAAATAAAAGATGTCTAAACTTCAAACTTTACATGTCCATATGTTCATTTATTCATTTATGGGAAAGGTACACCAACAGTACATACGTATACACACTTTATGTAGTACACATAGGCCACTTTTTCGTATGTTTTTGTAAAAACTCCCCTGCTGCCCTTCGTACGTACCTATGTACTTTGTGTGTCAAAAAGTAGAGCAGTGCTTACACGGCTTCATTCACGCTCAACCTTCATGGCAACGAATGTCAATCAAGGGCCTTATTACAATCACCTTTATCCAGTCAAGTTTATTCACTAAATTGAGGGTAGCGTGCAATTTGGTCAGTAAATATCCAGCCAGATGCGTTAGTTTTTTTTTTTTATATTGCCCGTCAAGATGACCTTACTCCACCTGATGGAAAGCGGTCGTGAGGTCCAGATATGAGGCTGACAAGCCCAGTCATTCAAACGAATCACTGGGCTGGCCATCCTCACCTTGAAGGCCTGCAGAAATGCCTTTTCCCGGGACTATAAGAGGAAGGAAACACATGTGCTGGAAGAGCGTTCCACGTCTGGATGGTACGACAAAGAAACGATTCCCCGAACCTTTTAGTTGTGCCAGGTAATCACTGACTGGCTGGAAATAAAAGATAACATTACGAAATTGCTTGTCACACCCAGTTTAAGGAATTAACTTGACAAGTTATAAAGGAATTGTAAACAGGCCCCAATGGGCTTTCAGTGATTATCCCACGGTCTATGAATAAAATTAGAATTGTCACTAAAACGCTTTCGTGACTGTCACAATATTCATTTGTAAACATAACATTTTGCCTCATCTATTTAGATTTACGTCTGTGCATGAGACATAGCCCTGACGTCATCGTCTTGCTATCAGTTTCGCAGATTTCATATCCCCGTCTCCTTCCTATAATACCGTGAGTAAGAGAGACAAAATCACTAGGGATACGGGTATTCCCGTTGTGTGTAGTATAATCACTTGAAATTATATTTTAAGTCAGTGCTAAGTGTTCTCTCAGGATTGAAGGTGTCTATTTTAAGCTAATATGTTAAAGTTAATCAGTGTTTTCGTAATTAGCTTAGGAAGTTTTGTAAATGGAGGTAAGAATTTTAATCAATTAAAAGTTAGGATCAAATGTGATAAGTAATTTAATTCTGTAAAAACCATCAAAGACAGCAAATGAAGCCGACTTGTAAGCCTTATGTTTCATTTTGTTGACACAATACAGAAAAAACAAAACAGTAACATGCGCTAGTAATATTTTAATTCACAGTATTTAGCTTTAAAGTTTTTCCCAAGTTGTCTCAAGTTTTGTCATATTTATTGAAGTGAAAGTGTGTCCGTTTCGAATGGCTGTAGTGATTTAATAGTTTCAAAAAGGCAACTTGATTAAGGTATCAAACAGGCTACAGTTGCGGCTGACTAATCAAAAAGGTCCCACAGTAAAGTAGAGATACACTAATTTTACAGAACTTTGGTTCATTAATTTTATAAAAATGTTGTTTTTTTTTATTAAACAAGCAATGTTCAAAAACAGTTTGTTCCGCACGTGTCTCATTTTACAAATGATCACTTTACAAACAATATTTTGGCAATTCCTTTTATTGAGAAATGGTTTCTGTTAAATTTAATTATTTCTATTTTTTGAAAAATCAATACTAAATGCCATTTTTGTAAGTGGTAACCTGTAATACCTATCACTTAACCTGATCAGTTTTTGGTAGAAAAACAGTTTTTATTCTAAACTTTGTTTTACCAAAACACGTTAATAAGAAATTAACTGTGTGTCCACACTGTGTTATGATATAAAAAATTGACAGATGTATTATTTTTTGAAGTAATTATTTGTTTATTTTTTGTTTTAAGTAAGTAATGTAAATGGTAAATCATGGTTTTGGCAATTGTTGGTTGTAAAGTGAACATTTGTTATGCTGGGGCCAGACTTGAAGGTGATGATTCGTGTTCGCGTTGTCATGATAGCAAAAATAGGCATTCCTATACGCGAAGATGATTCGCGATAAGACGAACTTTTTCACCAGACATGTCGCAACAACGCAAATCTTTACGCTAGCGCAAAAGTGCGGCCCCAGCATAAAAACATTTTGGTTTTTAAGTGATAGGACCCCAAGAATCTCAGTCATGATTTCCCGAAGTCAACAGAAACACTTAATTTTGTCATTCGTTACGGTTGCAGACTGCGGCGTGGTAAGCAAAAAAGACTGGGATGGCTTAGAAGCGGTCCAGGTGGAGTACCTGCCACGGCCGGTGGAGCTGGTCATCATGCAGCACACCACCACGACGTCGTGCTCTACAGACGCCGGCTGCAAGGAGCTCATGCGGAACATCCAGACCTTCCACATGGAGAACCTCAACTTTTGGGATATTGGCTCCTCGTGAGTTATGTCATCAGCCAGATACATGATATAATGTCATGCATTAGTGTGCCCTTTGGATGTCTCTAAGTTTTGCCTAAACGGATGCCTGGAAAGCAGATTTGTGCATGTGTGGTGCGAAAGGGCACGCAGATAATAATTATTCCCACGCGGCAACAGCACCGCTCCAACCCGGCATCGCCTCGTAATAAAAAGCGGGCGGCGCGCTGACGGCCCGCCATCCGCTTTTTCATATTGACATTGTAATACTATAGGTCACGAATTTGAATGACAAGTTAATTGCCGGGTGCCGGGATAGTGTGCTATGGCCTTATATGTCCGGCAGGCAAGTACCTGGCAGACACATAGATATGATGTCTTTAACTGGCACCCGTTATGGCAGAACTGATTGGCAACCGAGAGGCTCATCCCTGTTCCTGCATTTGAATTCAAATTCAAATTCTTTATTTGCAGAACATGGGTGTTACAAAAAAGATGGAGAAGTTTATTATGTCAAATCGCCACATTCGGCCCAGAGCGGCATGCAAATTGATTAATATTCTAAAATGTCCGTTTGACTATATCTAATTAAATACCTACAAGTCATTACAGTGATTCATATTAATAAATGAATTTAATAAAATTAAGTCAATTAAATAGTTATAAATTTACAATTAAAAAAATAAAAATTAATAAGTCACCATAAATTAAATATGTCATCACTACAGAGCTAAATTATGTAACATTTTGTCAGACAAATATTCATTCACAGTGTAATAACACTTTTGAAGTAATAGCTTTTTAACCATTTGCTTAAATGATTCCATGTCTGTAGTGTCTAATATGGATTTCGGGAGGTGGTTATACAGTCTAGGTGCCATGCAGAGTACGCTATTATTCAGTAGCGCAGACTTGTTTGGTGGCATGCGTATTTTATAATTATGCCTTCTATTGCGGAGTTTCTGGAATTTGTCTATGTACTTCTTAACAAATACTACAATTTCGAAGATATAAATGCATGGCAAAGTAAGTATTTCCATTCTATGAAATAAGGTTTACAGCTAGTAGTTTGGGTCAGTCTAAACATAGAACGTATGCATCTTTTCTGCGCCTTGAATGCCGTTTCTTTTTCTGTGGAATTGCCCCAAAATATAATGCCGTACCTTAAAAGAGAAGCCACATACCCGTGATATGCCGTTAAGACAGCTGGAATGTCCACGGTTTTTTTAACATATTTAGAGCATAATAGTGCTGACTCAGTCGTGAACACAAACTCTCTACGTGTGATTTCCAGCTCAAATTATGATCTATGGTCAGGCCCAAAAATTTGGTTACGTCAACATTATCAATTGATTGCCCTAAGTATTTTACATCCAAGTCAATAATTTCATTAATTCTATTTCTAAATGTCATGATATTTGTTTTTAGGAGATTAATCTTAAGATTATTTGCTGTCAACCAACCAATGACACTACTTAACGTATCTTTTACTTGAAGCTCAAGATTACTTTTATTTTGCTCTGATATTATTGCTGTACTGTCATCAGCAAAGAGAATAGTCTGATGGGTTGTTACTTTCGGAAAGTCATTAATATACACAGTAAATAGCAAAGGACCAAGCACACTCCCCTGTGGAACACCAACTAGGACTTGCCTGTAGGGCGAAAGATGATGTTGTTCCATTTTTGAGACAGGACATATTCTGCTTATTTTGGTAGATTGAAGTCTACTTGACAGATAGGATTTTATAAGGTCTAAAACGTTACCCCTTACTCCATATGCATACAGCTTGTTTAACAGTATGTCATGATTAACATAATCGAACGCCTTTGTTAAATCCATGTATAGAGCACCGGTTAAATTTTTCTTGTCAACGTTACTCAAGACTGTTTTCAATAGATTAAATACTGCTAAATTTATGGTTTTGTTCTTTCTAAACCCCATTTGTTCTTCAGCAAATAAGTTAGAGGATTCAAAGTAGTTGTATAAAGCTATCATAAACAACTCTCTCAAATATCTTCGATAAAACTGGAACAAGTGCGATAGGTCTATAGCAACTCATGTCACATTTATCTCCCTTCTTGAATAACGGAACAATAAGTTTTCTTTAATTTGTCAGGGAACACCCCTTGATTAATAGAAATGTTGATAATGTGACTTAGTATAACTGACAATTTTGGCGAAACCTGTTTTAAGATTTTCACTGTTATTTCATCATAGCCGGTACTATTACTATTTTTTAAATTTAATATAATTTTATTAATATCATAAGGGATAGTCGGGTTCATAAAAATGGTATGCGGTCTATTTTCTAAATTAATAATAGGATGAGTACATGTCAGTTCAGTTAGTTGGTCAATAAACAAATTGTTAAATGATTCAGCAATGTCAGTTGGAGATATAACTGGTTCAGTGTCAATATTAATTTGTTTGATCTCTTCTTTGGGAATATTAAATTTCTTATTTTGAATCACATTCCAGGTGGCTTGGCATTTGTTAGTAGCTGAATTTATGTAATTGTTATTCTGTGTCTTCTGTGTTAGTTTGATTATGTTGTTAAGCCTAGACGACACTTCCAAAAAACTATTTCTATTTAGTAAATTTAGTTTTTTTCGATATTGCCAAAGTAATTGACGCTTTCGTCTACAGCATAGCATAATGCCTTTAGATATCCATTTGGGGCGTCGTCTCGGGGATATTTTGATTCGGATAATAGGAAAACACAGGTAGAAGAACAAACAGAACAGGTCATAAAATTTCTCGAAAGATTTGTTAGGATTTTCGCTTTCAAAAACTTCACTGAAGCTGAGTGCATCAATGTAACATTAAAATTTTTTAATATTTTCCGCGCCATAATCCCGCCTCCGTTTGAACCAGTACCCATAGGTACAATTATTGGATCTAATTGGACATGTCACAACTTGTGCTGTGTGATCAGATATAGCGAATTCCATGATTTCAGTTTTGAAACCTTGAATATTTGTAAGAATGTTATCAATGCATGTGCCACTTTTTATACGCGTAGGTTCCTTAATACCTATTTTTAAATTATAACTTGAGACAGTCTGGGTAAATTCAGAAGTTAATTTACATTTATTGAGCAAGTTAATGTTGAAATCACCACAGATAATTAATTTATTTTTGCCCAAACAGAATCGACCAAGTAACGAACGAAAAGTAGTAAAAAACAAATTAATGTCTTCCAAACTTGACCTTGGTGGTCTGTAAATACAAATGACTAATAATTTCCGTTCAACGAGTTCAACAAGTTCAACACCTGAGCATTCAATAATACCATCGATACTATATTTCCCAATTTCATTTACAGGTACGAAGTGAATTGAATTGTGAACCAAAATACATGAACCTCCATGTCTAGACTTTCTCATAAAACTAGATCCTACTCTATAGTTTGGAAGCCTTAACAATGATTTGTCATTACCAGTCATGTTGTGCTCAGTAATGCATAAGACGTCAATATTTTTTTCTATTGTTTCAAGCGATAAAGTTAGTAATTCAGATTTAGACAGTAGGCCATTGATATTTTGGTGCAATACATTAAATTGGTTCTTCACGAAAAAAATCATTACGAGGTGAAATCACAGATGTAAGTTTATAAAACCCATCAGTCTGGGTACTGTTATTTACTAAAGATAGCCGAATGGATTTAAGTGTGTCTTGAAGTCTGTCATATTTTGTCTTATTTACGGCATAATCAATGTGTAATATTTCTTTAAGTAAAGTTCGGCATAAATTCAGGGCAAAAAAGTTGCGGTACGGTACAAACACACTATAATTAAGATTAACAAAAAGAGCATGTTCAAAGGAACTGCAAATGAATCTTGATTTATAATTGATTCTGTTTTCATTTAAGTATTTATTGTACGGGATTTCAGATACCAAGACGTTCGTATTTGTGGTTGACATAAGCCACTTTTTCAAGTGAAATTTATATTCACTTGGATTTTTGTCATTTGTGCCGCCTAAAAATATTATAAAGTCATTTTTATCTAACTGGGATATTTCAGACGAGTAGGATGAAACTAGGGCTTGCACAGGAGCGTCTTGTTTCCAGTAAGTAGTCACTGCATGCAGGAGCTTTTGTAGGTAGTGTTGGACTTTGCGTCCTTGTTGATCTTCTATGACTATCACTCTTTTTTTCTTCATGTTGCTCATATTATATGAGGTGGATCCAATTTTATCTTCTGGTTGTTGGCCTTTTGAGGCTATAAGAACGGGGCTGGATATTTTGTCGCAGTCGATCAGTGTACCCATATCTACGCTGAGGTTTTCTTTCAGGGTACTATGCAAACTGTTGTTAATGTTTTTTTCGACTGTGGCAAGAGATGGTGTTTTGTCTGCTATATTAAACGACGGACTTCTTCGAATAGAGTCTAAAGTTAATTCTCTGGAGGATGTCCTGGGTAAACCTATTTTAATAGAGGAATAGTTCATGCTTCGTCTGTATTGAGGTGAATAGAATTTTACAGCAGTTTGGGCGCCTCCGCTCTTAAAGTCTTCTAATTCACTTCTTAAAGTAGTGTTCTCTGACGTTAAGTTCTTAACTCCAGTATCTGCGATTTTTAGTTCAGTGGCTAGTTTATTCACTTCTGAATTCAAGCTCTCAATTTCGTAGTTTGCTGATAATAACTGTGTTTTTAGTTTTTCAATTTCCATTCTAAATTTCAATTCCAAATTTGATGTTCCCTCCGCGTCTTCCATACTAGATGAGTCTGTTACTAAACTCCTCATTGTTGCATCAAATATGCTGGTTTCGTCTAAGTTTTGGATGCTGGTATTATTAAATCTTGACCTATCAACTGAATGAGATCTTTGCAGACGGCGTCTTTGGGTAATATTTTCATGTGTAAGATCAAGTAGCCGGTTTTTAAATTCCGTCATATTATCGGGAGTCTGCATAGAAATGGCAAGAAGGTTAGTCGAATATTGATCTTGTGTAACGTGTTGACGCACTGGAGTGTTGGAATTATCTCCTTTTGGTTGCCTACTACGGCATTCCACACAGATCCAGGATCGCTTGAATTCCACCGACAACGTATTGAATATGTCTGCAGTAAAATTAGCACAAATAATGTCAAAGATCTGCTTACACTTTGCGCATTTCATAAACGGGCCGTCTTCTATTACTTCGCCGCGACATCCCCCACACGGAGCTATCCTAGATGCCATCTTCTGCCGTCCGCATTGGGTAGATATTTCGATGACACACTCAGCGTTGACCGGTAGCGAGCGCGATGAAGGTGACTCACAGTAGAAGCGGCGGTCGCGCGAGTTGTCGTAGGTCAGGATCCAAGACGGTTAACAAATCTTTTTAAAATGCTTTTGCTTATATCTCAGGAGTTTCACGTTGGAACTGAATTTTAGTTTCACCACTAGAACTGTCACTAAAATAGCTTTGAGGATTATATACTCTGAACTTAAGGCAATAACTTTTAACGCGAATTTTTGCGAATTATTTGCGGAGCAAACTTGTATAGATGTTATCACAGCAACGGTACCCCCCGGTTTAAAAGTCGAAAGTCCTTACTGTGAAATTCTATTTGAGTTTGAGTTTGCATCCTGTTAGCTAAAAAACAAAAGATCTGGGCGAAATATGTTGTGATAGTTAAAGAAATAAGGAATGCATTATATAAATCGCCTTTATTGGTCATCACCAACTTTATACTGTAAAAAAATGTAATCAACTCAATTTTGATTTTTGTATAAATATATATATATTGTTATTCTTTCAGGTTTTACGTGGGTGGCAGTGGCAAGGTCTACGAAGGCTCGGGCTGGCTTCATGTGGGCGCTCACACTATAGGCTATAACAGACGATCCATTGGCATTTCTTTCATAGGGAATTTTGAAGGTGAGCTCATAAAAGCTCTGTTTTATCATTTAAGAACCACATAATAGAGGCTTTGAGGACAGTCAAAGCTGGTTTGTTCTAAAAATTCTATGGAAACACAATCTTAAAATCATCAAAAAAAATACTTTTTTTTAGAATAATTTGAGTCAGTAAAATATTAAGAGGATCTGCTCGTACGTCTTGATCTGTGATTTTAGCTTTGACGTGCTTTTTTTTCAGATACTGAACCAACTCCACAAATGCTGGATGCAGCCAAGGCTCTGATCAAGTGTGGGGTAGAACGAGGCCACCTGACTTCAGAATTCCATGTTGTCGCTCATAGACAGCTGATTGCTACCCTGAGTCCTGGGAGGAAGCTTTACAGAAAGATCAGAAATTGGCCCGAGTGGCTGTCAGATGTTTCAGTTCTCAAAAAATAATGATTTAATAACGCAAGTAAATTACAATTAAAAACCAAGCATTGCTGTGACGTCACGTTAGCGCTTTAGGTAAAGGAATTCCTCTTTTCTCAATCAATTTTAATAGTTTAGACAGCTGACAGAGGAATGATTATCGTAAATAAACTTGATTTTGGAATCCATTGCCATAACGGTAGAGCTCAAACATAATGACGCGGCATCAAAAAATGACACGTGAAGGACATGCACTTGCACCATTTATTTCGAATTATGTCTGTGGTTCGTTTTTTTTAACACAACTTCAATAAAGCTTTTATTAGATAAAAATGCAAAAGTATATATTTTTTTTGTTTCAAGTCATTTATAATAACCTAAATGGGTGAAGATCTGTTATATACACACATCAAAAGTGTCTAGGGATCAACATATATTTTTGCAATAACTTTTCTCCTGATTGATATTAATTAAAATTTTCTTTAAGGATTCATCAAATAAAGTGTTTTCATTTGTCTACAGTAACGATAAACCAAGTCACCTTTGCATTAATAAAGCAATTTGCCATTTTCCTAATAAAGGCATTTTTGACATTTGAACCACTAACATTAAAGTTCGAAATAAAAGACTGAAATAACCGTTTTCTTTAAAATTTTATTGGGTAACTTAAACAATTAATAATCCGTGTTTCTACCGCGAACACTTAACAACACAAGAACATCGGTTTGGCATACTCAAAATGAGTTCATCCAAATCACGCTGTGGAATGGCCGCCCATGTTCGTTGCAACAACAAAAAAAGGTCTTCTTGCGACTGGATACCCTCCATTCCATATTCGGCAGAGCTCTTCTCTGTAGCATATCCCATGCATGCTCAATCGGGTTCAAGTCTGGCGACTGAGCAGGCCAGGGCAGGACATTGATGTTAGCTGCGGCGAGAGTCTGTCTTACAACTCTTGCGGTGTGCGGTCGTGCATTACCATGCATTAACTGAAATAAGGGACCGATTTGCACTTGTAGAGGAACGATGACGTCTGATACAATCGTCTCAGCATAAATTTAAGCGTTGAGGTTGCCTCTGATCCAAATCAACTCAGTTCTTTCGCCGATCCAAATACCCGCCCATACCATGATGGTTCCACCACTATAAGGATGGACTTCCTGGCAGGATTTTAATCGCTGTTGGCGTCCAGGGGTTCTCCAGTGTCGTATACGTCTTGTATCCGGTCTCATACCAAAACGAGACTCATCAGAAAAGCACACGAAACGCCATTGTTCTTCTGCCCAATTTCTGTGTTCAAGAGCCCATTGATATCGAATCCTACGATTGTGCATTGCTATAGGTGGTACCCTTAGCGGTCTTCGGGAATGAAGGTTCACTTCATGCAAGCGGTTTCTGACTGTTTGATCGCTAATTAAGTTCCCTGAAGAGTGATGAAGCCTCACGGCTAACATCATGGCGGTTATTGTTGGAGCTCTTCGAGTTGTGATTTGAATGTATCGGTCTTGTCTCCGTGTGGTGCAGCGATACCGTCCTCCATGGCGCTCAGCCACGGTACCAGTGCTTCGGTAACGTGTCCAAAGTCGACTGATAACACTCTGACTTGTATTCAGAGCTAAAGCCACAGTACGTTGCCGGGAACCAGCTTCTATCATTCCCACGGCTCTGAGCATTTCTTCCCTGCTTAAATGACGTCGCCGCTCCATAATAACGTTGGTTTTAATCAGTAGTAGGGAAACAGTAGCACTAATAATGTCTTCAATGCGTTGTATGTTTTTATAGGGAAAATATTGACAGCTGATTTTCATCTTTTACTAGAATTTGATTGACAGTTCCTGTTTCAAATTATGAAATGCACCAAAAAGGATCCATATAAATTTATAAAATCATAAATTTATTACAAAGCCACATCTCAATCTCAAGAAATCCGCATAAAAATGCTTGATCCCTAGACACTTTTGATGTGTGTATAATAACTACGACAAAGGTTACTGCTGTTGGTAACTGTGCAACTGTTCCCTTGTGCTGATGAACCCGTGTCTATTAACACTTCATAGATGTTTTTTCTGTATGGCCGCGCGGTGTTGCGATAGGCACTGGGCGGGTAGGGTACTTTTATAAGGCCTTATTGAATATTGTATATTTAGTTAGACAGGCATTAATTGTTAACTGAGTGAAGGCGACGGATACCAGTGTCCGGTAAAACTAAAATTGGTTTATGTGGCATTTTAAATGTGAAATATAAATGTATTATTTTTGTATGAATAAATAAATAATAAATAAATATATAAATATCCCTGGACATTATTCCACACAGCGCCATCTAGCCCCAAAGTAAGCTAATTAAAGCTTGTGTTATGGGATACTAGACAACGGATAAACATACTTAAATACATTTTCTTTTGTAAATACATACTTATTATACATAGGAGACACCCAGACCAGTACAAACAGACATGTTCATGCACACAAATGTTTGTACTGTGCGGGGATCGAACCCGCGACCTCTGGTGTAGTAGCCAACTTCTTAACCATTACACCAAGTCGGTCGTCACATTTAATGGCCCTACGTCCGAATCCAGAAATTTTAATGTATAGCTGTCCCTTTATTTTTACTGACATGTGACAGGACAGCATCAATTTGAAGTGTGCTCAACTTTGATTGTCTTTTGTGGATTCGGGCGTTAATCAGTTGATACAATCTATAGTAAATGTTTATGATTAAATAACACTAAATTTACTTTTGCAACGAGGTGTTTATTTTGGAGGTTTTCAGGCCTTATTCACTGAAGATAAAAAAACCACTAGTTTACTTTGAAAAACATACTAAAAAAATAATAGCTTAAAACTACATGATAATAATATGTAATCCATGAATAAGCTATTGCATGTCAATATTCACTTGTAATTGGGGCTCATTTTTATCATAATTCAGAACTGAATTTTCAGAATGCTTCATTAACCATTGGAATATTTCGGAAAACAAATGTTTAGGTATACTGTTTACAGACTCGGTGAAGAAGTTATCAAGTGGTTGTTAGATTGATAAGAAGTAGTTGGTTTGTCGACGTTACACAAATAAGATGTGACAAACAAAACACATCAAACAGATTTAGCATGGTTCAACTCTTCTGGCATATTATTTTAGTATCTTCACATTCACTCTTCAATCTCTTGTAACTGCAGTCTAACTTCATACTGCGATCTGTACCATATCCACCAGCCGAGAGCATGGCGAGTAGCAGCTGATACTATCCAACAGTAGTAACATACCTGAAATTGTATAGTATAAATTAGTAGGTAGTATAAGTAGTAGCAGTAGAGAGCGTCGTGGCCTAGTGGTTCAGCACCCGAACTTAGATCGTGGATCGTGTGGTCCCAAGTTCAAATCTGATTAGAACCAAAATCTCAGTGTTCATTGTTAAATATCCGACTTACTCTCTGGTGTTTGGAAAACATCGATAAAAAACCAAATCAACCCGGATAATGGCGGAAAGCTCACCACCTACCACGTTGGGTTCTAATACCATTGGTGTTTCGTTCACCATGACGGCAACAGTCAGCTTGCTTCTGACTACCGCGTTTGGAATATAGTCGTTTATGCATGTTCTACTTGTACTGCACATTTTACATACCATCACGACTTTATCCCAAACGGGGTTTTCAGAGATAGTGACTGTGTCGTCATGGTAAACGAAACACTCAGAAGCCCACGTTTCACTGATCGTTATAAAACCCAACTTGGTAGGTGGTGAGCCTTCCGCCTGCTTTGAATTTCAATTGGTGATTTTCATCACCTAAGAGTTGTTCGTAAATTATTTACCAAAGTTTGATGTTTTTGGCCAGATTGCAACTCGGGACCACACGCTTGACCCCTAGACCACGAAGCTCTCAAAGTAGTGATTATTCCCATAAACTGCCAAGCTGAATTAAAAAATTACAAATACATAAATTTCGAAAGGCTGAAAGGCGTCGTGGGTGTCTCTATCCAAAATATCTCACCAAAATCCAATTTCTGTTCATATAAACAGGTTTCTCACCAATACTGAAATTCATTGTACTCGCGAAAGTGATAAAATTTAAGTAACTAAATTGATATTTATCAAATGATGCGATAAGTAATAGCGAATAAATCTCACCGGTAAATGATCTTACACAATCTAATCCCAAAAAGAAAAATTTCACGAATTTCGAAGGATAATAATTATGTTGGCAGCAAAAGGTCACACGCAACATCACGTCAAGCTTTAGGCTGATTTTCCACCAGAGATCGGCTATGTAGCTATGCAACAAGGATGTGCAAGCTAAGCTACGAAACTATTAGACCGTTTCCACTGATGCTGTGCTATGTAAAGGGGCAAGTAGGAGTAGAAAGATGCGCAGCTCAAACTAAGCGATGTAACTACATAAGGGAAGTCACGTAAAGCACGCATCCATAGCACGCATCCACAACACGCATCTCTGATGGAATAGCAGCCTTACATGGGCGTCCATCTACCTAAATCTTGACGTACTGTGAGGTTAATTCAGGTATTGATCAAGTGATTAAAAAAATCACAGCTTCTGTGAGAAATATAAACACATTTTTTTATTAATTTCACCTAATGATATTGTATACTGAATAAAATTATTACAACTATCATGAACAAGAACTTCGGTTCTAAATTCATGCTTTATTAAAAACGAAGGTGAACTATTACGAACTGTAAAAAGAAGCTAACTATAATTTGAATATTTCCAGACTTTGTAGCAGGATTTAAATAAATATCACCGAAGCGTGCAAAGATACTCGTAATTTATCGTTTCGTTGCAATCATTTTTAGTCTTCTATCTATTCTATCTTTAGTCTTTCTTTATCCTTATGTCTTTGCCGTTGAAATAATTTTTCATATACCAGATGATTATCAAATAACTTGCAAAAACGATATGGCATATTCCTAAGTGATGTGTAAACTATCTCAGAGAAAAACCAATTTATTTAACAACTTTCACTTCAAGGTCACCATACAAATCACTCGATCGGTCAGTATTTTTTATATGAAAACCTTAAAATAAAAGTTAATTGAAAAAATAAAATTTTCTTTTACATAGTTACTACATCACTTACTGGGTACGCCATATCGTTTTTAAGTCTTTTGATAAACAATCGGTTCATTTGCGTTCATTTATACTCCATTCATAACATTAGAAATGAGAGGAAGAAAAAGCAGGGGTGACATACTTGAGTATAACTTGGCAAAATTGAAAACCCCTTCCGTCACTACGTATGAATGAAAACCCCTTCCGGCCCAACGTATGAAGGGATTATGTAACATTTTAGATTTGGTAGTTATAGTGACAGTAAAAATGTGTTCGGATACTCAACCCCTGCTTCTTTTAGGTTTTTAACATCGACAATATAGTTTTAGGCAAGACAGAATCATTTTTTTAAGCCAAAGCCTCATAAATTCTGAAGTTACTTTTCACTAAATGAGAACAATTAAGGGTTACAGCCGCTATTTAAGTAGACTATATAAATAAATACGGTATAAATTTTAAAAATAATATTTATTGTACTTTTCTATGGACTTTAATGATTGGAGTAATAGGTGGGCGATTTTGGGGCAAACAATGTTTAGGTTAAAATACTTCTCATCTCATCTTAATGTTTTGGTAATGAGTGAATATTTTCGGCAATGTATTAATTGGCATAGCCTTTCAACCAAAATAAACGTTTGTAATATTGAAGGATGGATCGTTCTAATTGGTTGCGGTTCCATTACCTTTTTGTGTATAAATTCGGACTGTGTTTTGATCAAGTGTTTTCGCTTCCACTGTACTTTGTATTTGAAATCATTGTGCTTCAAAAGCATAGAGGGTGCCGGAGATGCTTTCATTTTAGGCCTCATCTCAACAATTAGGCACTAATAGCTATTATGTCCAACATGTGGGCTGAACACGAACTTGTAAGAGAAGTGATAAAACTCATCAAGCTTACGAAGACACGTAAAGGTGGTCCCTCACCTAGATCATTTTCCTGTAATGTAACGTTTCAGATTCGAGCATTACAGTAGTTACTGCCTCCTTGATATGACAAACATTCGCCTGTAATGTACATTTCAGATTCGTTTGAGCATTACATTACAATACTGCCTTACAAGACTTCAGGGTCGTTATATCAAAATATTAAATTAACAAGTTGCGCAGTGTAATGCTTGGTGCTTTTCCCTCAGCAACGTAATGCTCGAATCTGCAACATCACAGTTTGTGCACAGTAATGTTCGACTCTGTAACGTTATATTACAGGCGAATGCTTAAAGTGAGGGAGTACCATAAGCTTAACGAAGTAACGTAAAATGAGCTAATTTGGCTATGTATAACCGGTCACTTAAGTCAGATTGACACAAGCATTACTGTCTTTTTATTTATTCTAACTATTATAATTTAGGGTTAAGGATATCAGACGAAACATTTAATCATAAGTTCTGCGCTTTATTATTGAATGCTTCAAAACGGCATGGTCAGATTCAGTAATTGTACATTTCTAGCTTGGGTTTAACTGGTTGAAGTGCATTTCTTTGGAAAACACGAGTACAATTATTATGGGGTCTCTCATTCTACTGACGTGGTGCATCAGCGATCGCAACCACGGGCATATAAAAGTGTTGCAATGCAAATACTTAGTGAAACCTCGTCATACAAAACTGTAGCGAACTTACAAGTGTCATGCAAGCCAGCACGAAGGTTGACGCCAGAGGCCAGGGGGTGGCGTGGCTATCCTGCGTCATCAGACCAGCCAGCGTTCGTCCCGAGAGCCACGCCGCCAGAACAGCAAGTGGAGACATCAGCATGATGCCCAGACTGTCCACCATGAGCTGGAAGGGAAACACTGCGCTCAAGAGCTGATGGAAAAACTGGGACAGTTTACAATAAAGCTTTTAGCTTTAAAATTAAGTAAAGCTGGTTCAAGGGTACGTGTAAGATACGCAACAATCAATTATTTACCAAAGATGTTTTTGGCCAGATTGGAATTCGGGATCAAACGCTCGACCCCTAGACCACGAAGCTCTCAAAGTAGTCGAGTAAGTAGTGATTATGCCCATAAACTGCCCCACTACTTGGTAAAGAATTTCCTTCATTGGAATCAAGTCATCGCCCCATTTGATAGTGATTGTATTACTTATTATGATCATCAATCCGCATTTGGCAAGCGTGGTGGGACAGTTTACAATTAAGCTTTTAGCCTCAAAATTAAGTTAAGCTGGTTCAAGGGTACGTGTAAGATACGCGACAATTTCTGCAAATGAATCTGAATTTACTGTAGCATTTAGTCACAGAGGAAATAAAGTTTCGTATTATTTTTGTCCTGGGCTGGGATTGAATCACTACTACTGATTGAAGCACTAAAGGTAAAACCTCTACACATTGTGCCAACGAGCCAGTCAAAAGCTTTTACGTTAATTTTTAACTGCATTTAGTGCCAATAAACTTCTTTCTTTCTTCAATTTAAATTTTGCAAATAGGGTAGCTAACTATTTATATTCAATGACCAATAAATCATAGATAAGATACCTTGGCTTCCAGTCTTCCAGATGCTATATAAAGATGGCAATCGTAAAAGCAGCGAAAGCTTCGTATGCACGGAAGGCGAATAGAATAAACCGGAAGTTGTAAACTACTGGCATTCATCTCAAGATGGATTCTAGATATCACAACGGAACAAACAACACCTTCCCCCTATCCTACCTTACATCCGTTTGCAGCCGACTCTGGCGGTTTTAGATTTAGTTACAAAAAATCGAGACAAGGTTAAACCCATAGACATATTGTATAACCTTTTTAAAGCCTCTTGAGATTTCATGAGAGGCACTCCAGAGGTGCCGAAAACGTAATAGGATATTTGCCCTTTCGGTAGTAATGTTTCAGGTGCAAAATCAAAAATACCTTCTGAAAATATATTATTCAATTTGATGTTGAAAAAAAAAAACTAGGTTGTAAAGTAGACAGATTTTACGCTCAATGGAATTTGATTTGTTCTGTGGCAAGGTGAAATAGAGTACTTATCTAATAAATAAGTAGTAGACAGTGCACTAACGTTAACAAACGTTATGCTTTTCTAAAAAAGGAAATGAGACCAGTTCGTTTCTGGCACTCACTGGCCACAGCCGCTGCACGCTTGCTTCGCTTGCTTCGCTCGCTCGGCTCGTGCGGCTGGTTCATGTCAACCTAACATGCTCGTCGCTTTGCTCCTTGCAACCTAATAAAGACACGTCTTGCAGAGCGAATCACTTAAATTATATAAAACCAACAACCAAGCAATGCATTCTGTCAAAAGTTATCTATGTTTTACGGCAAAGAAGCTGTTTTATTAACTTAATCGTATGCCTAGCCGTTAGTCTGCAGATTACCTAGGAAGTCTGCAGATTATCTATCTTAATTTAAAAACTAAAACATTTTATTCCACTTTAATTGACTAAACCAAATAATCTGCAGATTAACATGTTAATCAGCGCTCTAACTGATTTACGCACATTAAAGGTAACATTTTATTATAGTTCATTTATTTATTTCATACTAGCTTCGTCTTCTTCTTCGTTTGCGTGAAAAAGAGCAGACAGCATTTTCTTTTGCTTCCCATATTTCATCACCACGCCTTTCTTAATCTTCAGACTATCTTAGTGCCAGATTTCATTCAAAGTGGTTTCGTTGTTTTTTAGTGAAAGCGTAACAGAGAGACAGACAAACAGACATAGTTACTTTCACATTAATAAAACAAGCAGGGATAATACCAGTTGTCTTTCAGCACTCTTGCAAAAAGCTTATTCAAATGTCTAGGCTAAAATTGAATTTACAGGTACAAATAATATGCGATAGACTTGAAAATTATGAAGCCAACACCCGGAACGGTAAGGTATTTGTATCAAACATCAGCTGACACCAATATAACAATCCTGCTTAGTTTGGGGTCATAATGGCTATGTAAAAAGGTGTAAGATATTTTTATCGATGAAATATGAAGCAGAGTTTATTGACAACTAGCTCTCTGATGTAACGTGAAACAGTTACGAACATCCTCCCAAACTTTCTCATTCATAATATTAGTAAGATATTTCTTGGTCTGAATTCCCTTAGAAATTCATTATCAAGCACAGTATCCGTATTATAAAACAAGAAAGCTATTTTTTCTAGGAAACAGTTAGGAATAATAGTATAAGAAAGTTCGAAGCCAACTATTCCCACTACAGCAGACGGGTGGCCAAGGAATGCATTGTTAAAAGTTCCTCGCCCAGAAACGTTTTTCTCTTATTTTTGTGTTCAGTAGTGAAGCGAGAATAGTTCTTCAAGCATATTTGTGCTGATACTTTTCTGCTTGACAAATTAGAAGGCGATGCTAGTAAATCACATTTTGTAAAGTTTATTTACATCTTACTAAGATTATAAATGCGGAAGTTTGTGAGGAATTGTGAGGATGTATGGATGCGTGTATACCCCCAAGCTTAATTCCTTGCCTGGTACCTGGTCACGAAACAGGAATATTAATTCTAACTTCGAGATCAGGACATCATAATCATATGTGTAAATTTAATTTGTGACTAATCTGTCTTATTTGTTCATCTCACCGCACCCGATATTGCGGTCCTCTGCATAACCCAAAGGTTGGCTTATTTTAGGCATCAAGTTCGTCTTGTGTACTCCATTTGTGCAATCAAGTTTAAAAAAATAAAATCAAAAGGGGTGTGTTGTCTGGCGCAGATAATTGTATCGAGCAGTACAAACTGGCAAATCTGCACTGGCATTTAATATCCTGTAACTTGACATAAAATAGATCCAAAAGGTTTAGCCTCTTCGTCGTTTCTTAGAAAATGAACCTTTTGTTGGCACTTCTGAAACACTGAAATTAAAGTGTTTGATCTCAAAATCAATCGAATCTTGGTGCTAACTACCAGAAGAAATGACTTTTAGTAGGATTTTATTCACGCCACCACTTACTACGATAAGAATGCTGCTAAAATATTTTGACTTATTACGATTCGCTCATTTATAGCTTTACAATAATATATATTCATAAAAAAATCGTTATTGGAAAAAATAATAATACAACAGGTAATAAATAGAAACATGATACTTCAATGTACAATTTACAAAGCGAATTTACTGTTGTTTCAGGAAATAGGAATTGCAGAAATAATTGTTAATTGCATAGTTTGTGTATATTATATAAAACTGCATTTTCGCGCGGCAATGAAATTATCATTCTAACGATATTTGATTTCTCGTGCATTTGTATGTCCGGAATTATTTATGGATGTGGAAACAATACCATCTCACAAACTCTTCCAGCAGGGTTTCTTTTTTCTAAAATTGCCACACTAAGTAGTGTTTGACTCAACGAACTTAACATAGTTTCTTCTTTAATATTTTGATGATCATAAATAAAGACATAACCCACAAAACATCAAAAATATATGTATATTTATTGGGTCATTTTGAATTTAAAGTTTTTTCTCTTTAAAAATAATAAATACTTTTCGTTAGTTGTGCGCTCGCGCCAGCGTCTCTTTCCAATGTTTAAAGTTTTAAAATTTCTCTTTTGCCTTATGTGTTTACATTATGTTAATGCGTCGTATCATTTACATATTATTACATCTTATACTTGTCCTTAAATAAGGTCGTTAGGTTCTAAGCCGCAGAAAAAAAACATAAGCTATACAGTCACCCCATGAAAGAAATTAAAAAATATGAATTGTTTGGTATGTAAACACTGGCTATAAAGGTGTGTTACATACAAGAGTTTAGAAAATGTATAGTTAATCATTATTACGTCTAGTTGTCATGGTATCTGATATGGGCCACACAGTTATTGGTTTTTTTAAAAAGGGCAATCAATTTTCGAATATTCTTTAAAAAATATTTAAACAGTTGGGTTGACCGTTCAACGTTTTAATTACTTATACATACTGACTTATCCTGAGTTAAAATGTCATCTAGTTTATCTTTTTATTTCTGCATGAAAAGGCCAAGGTGATGTTCTTTTTTAGAATCAATAATACATATCTTTGAGATATGTATTTTTGATTTTCATTTTAACTGTCTCTAAGAGAGCAGAGAAAATCTTATTCAAAAAACAATAAATTTCAGTAGGGTGTTATATTGTCCTAAAATACGTAACCTTTATCAGAGCCTATTTTGCTCGCCTCAACTTATGTAATTAAATTCGTGTGTGCTCCCAGGTATGAATGAATCTACAGCAAGGCAGATTTGGGAACTAAAGTTTTGAGTATATTACATCGGTTTTCCGTTGATTGCAAAAATATAATCAAAAGTGAAGTAAAAGTCATCAGCGTATTCCAATAATAATTCTTTTGGAATAGGCTTATCATCAAGTCAACTCTACATTGATAGGTGACCTTATCACCATGCTTATCACAAACCCGGTTTATATTATGAAAAATCCAAGAATGACACTTTCTTGCCCAACCTGGAATTCAACCTTAGAACCTCTGACTTCCAGGCCAAGTGCTCTTACCACGAAACCAGAGTCAATTTAAAAAAATATGTATTTAAATTGCAAGCCAGATGCAACGCTTGAGTATCAGCGTTATTGCATCAAGCATGCTACAAAAGAAAAATGTATCACATACCTGTTTAGCATTCTGGCTCAGCACCCACATCAGCAGAGCCTTCGGCACGCCGTATTTGTGCACCCTCTTAGTTTCATATCTGGTCCCGCACAGCTCACATCTCGACTTGCCTGATTCCGTCAACCATCTCTCCAAGCACTTCACATGAACTCGCCCGACAGTCCCCCGACAATTGCACGCTGAAATCAGCGCCCCCAACTCGCTGGATAGCGATTCTCCCCCATGACATATGCGGCACATATCGTCGAATGACTGACAGCTAACTCTTCGCTGCTCTTCATTGTTTTCATGTATGGACATTTGTATGACGCATACTTCAACCTCTTGCTCCCAGTCAACAGCATCAGTTCCGAAAGATCTATAATTGCTCTCATTCACTTTCTGATCGATCACCGGCAGACGACGTCTAGGACTTCGTACTTTAATTCTATGCTGCCGCGATTGTTTTTCACGTCTAAGAGGTGTTTTGTCTCGGCTAACTGGTCTTGCATCTCTGTCTTTAGCTGGTTGGCTGTTCTGAATTATGCCATCGTTAGACAGTTCTGCAGCAAAATCTTCTGAAGTAAGTATGTTGAAGAGATTTATGTTACTAGAACTAGCCGTCACGTCCTTGTCCATCGTTGATTTGTTGTTCTTATCAATAGATAAAATAGAACTTTCGCATTCAGCTACTATTTCAAGACTGTTAGAATTCTTCGAACTGTTTGCAAACATTTTGTTTTTCGATTTAGAAGGTTTCATTGCAACCAGATTGTTCACTGTCACTTTTGTAGCATCGGCGTCTTGGTGGCTAGAAAAGATTAAAAACCATGTAAGCAAAATTTTTAAAACCTTATATTCAAATCAAAATTTTTTGAACAATAACAGTTATGGCCATGAGGAAATAACACAGTCATTAAGTTGTTGAAAATGGCTTTAATTAATAATGCAACAATTCAGTTGGTTCTCCGCCATAACAAGGCGGATAGAAATTTCGTTAGTTCTTTTATTTGATGACATGACTGACGTAGTAGGTGTCCCGGGATCAGTTCCCGGTCGGGTCAATTCAGGAAACGATTTTTTTAAAAAATGTCTCGGGTCTGGGTGTGCTCGGAGACTCCTCTGGCTTAATTCCTTGTCTGGAACCTCGTACCACAGGTATTTATCCGGATATACATATATCAGGGATATTTTCTTTAAGTATGAATTAAATTATTTACTTTTACGATCCCATCGACCACTCATTATTTGCCCTATGTGCACTGCCTACTGTAATTTTTACTTCGTCTTTCGATTTAATATTCCTATACCGAGCATAATCCTCTTCATATCCTTTTGAATGAGTTTGATGAGCTTTTATAAAACCCATCAGAGACCACGTAATCAAAATCCAAAATATTTCTGGTAACACACAAAGTTGTGTGTCGTCAAAAGGTACTCGAGTCAATTATTAAGCCTTTCTACTAAACACAATATAACACGACGAGCACGAATTAGTATTCATAGTGCATGGATCACCTTGCTTCGGTGTTTACCTGGTTTGCAGGCTACTTTGCATTTTAGATGAATTTCGGCCTCCGATGTCATTTTGCACTGAAAATCTCCGACGCCTCGTATTTGGCATTTCACAGGAATTTAAGCGTTTTTTATGATATTTCTTAAACTTTTAATAAAAAAACGAAATCGGGAGTCACTAGTTCATCTTTGACATTGTTTGATGTTTTTGACGTGAAATCATTTTATGCAAAAACCAAAAGGAGGTTTATTCATTTTCAAAATGAGTTGGCATTCAAGATGAGTCGACTCCATAGATAAGTGTACTGAATGTGGCGTGTAGTAGGCTCTGCTTTGCTTTTGATTTTGAAAAATTATAAAAATGCGTTTTTTTTTCAAAACGTCATTAATTGAAAAGTTTGGACAGTTCATAAGTTCAAATAAATAATATAATATACTCTATGATACGCCAGATGGTGGAAAACCCACCTCGGCCATATACTACGTTATAGTAGCCTTGGCATATTTTTGTGATTCGTTAGATATAGAAATACGATTTTGTGTTAATAATTATTGCTGTGAATTTCAGCACCAGCAAGAATACAAAAAACTGAAATCCACAGCTTATTCCGTAATGAGAGACGCCACCCTAGAATTCGTCGAAGTCGAACGCTAGTGTGGGGTCTCTAAAATAGACATTTATGTTTGGCCTGGGTGTCTGGCTGATTTTTATACCTTTGTTCTTCCACATCTAAGGATATAAAACTTTGTGCTATGATAGTTATCATTTCACAAGGGAAATCCTAACTTTATTTTGTTTTCTCTTTATACTATGCTGCTAACAGTCTAATACTTTTCTATTGTATCGCCAAAAATGGCTTTTCTCTCTAAGATGATGTCGTTATGTGCACATTATGGGATTGCCTTCCTTATTGCTAAGGACGAAAACCGTTTTACGCGAGCAAAGTAATTTGATGCAATAAAAGTAGAAATATTGGCGAGTGAGCAAAAGTTGTTGTTTATTTTTCAAAACTACGCCTACTGATATAAAAAGGATATTGAAGTAGCTATGATGTCAATGATAAAGCAATCAAAACGTTACCTTCTTATCTAAATAACATGACAGTTGAAACTCATTTAACTAGTGATAACTAGTTTTACCTGCGATCATTATTTTTGAAAACTGAGTGTTTGACTCAAGACGTAGCAATTTAAATTAAAACTCATAGACATAAATAGGCAAACAATTAATGCTGGATACAAACCACAAGTTAAGAATGGACTCCCCATTATTATTATATTTTTCACTATTCATCTGACCGCAGATGGCTTTCACATCCTTAGCGGAATATAAGATGGGCTGCGCGCCGGGAGAGTACAGATAACCTGTAGTTACTCATTTTGTGTCTCAGATTCTGTGTCTCTAGTCCCTATTCAATTTTTTTTTATCTCTTTGAAGGTCTGGCAAAATAAGATTACAGAGAATCACTTTTCGCAAATTTTAAGTTAGCAAATCTCTTTTTTGGCAAATTATTGTCTAGCAAATAAATGTTTGGTCATGTTTCATTTTGCAAAATATTATTCATTCAAATGTTTCATTTGGCACAACATACTCTTTCAAAAATATTGCATGGCATACGATTTTGCCAGTTAAATTATTTACATACCAATTTGAGTTGTGGAAAAAATACAAAGCATATGACAAATTAATTTTCCGATAAAATATCAAAACTTTTTTGCCACTTATGTTCACTCGCTGATAATTCGGCTACATTTGCTAAAGATTCATTTGGGAAATGATACTTAGCCAATAAGTTTTTCGGAACGCGAAATTTGGCGAATAATATTTGGCCAAAGGAAGGGTTAGTTTTCAAAGCTTCCTTTCAGATATATCCCTCTCTTTGTAAAGATTGCAGATGCATCGTTCTGATGTCTAGCTACGCACGCCTGGTCAAGTAAAGATAAAATAAGATAAATAATCGTAGTTAAGTATACTCTTTAGGGTACTATGACAAAAGTCATCGGGAATATCCGTGCATCGGAAGGCCCGATAAGCAGTTGGTCTCGGCTGATGTTCTTAAATAGATTACATTCGTTATGTATGTTCTGTAGACCTTGGGCCTCATTAACGGAGTCGCGGGGCGTCGCGCATTGCGTTGGGCGGCGCTGCAGCACTCTTAGAACGCCATTTGTTTGAACTCAGGCGGGCCGCGGACCGCGCCGCCACACGTGACGCGCAACGCCCCGCGTCTCCGTGAATGAAGCCTTAGAGCGACATGATTCATATTGTTAAAACAACATCGGTGCCATAAATATAAATAAATAAATATAAATATGCGGCAGACCTCTTGTAATGGTCTCGAAGTAGGAATTATTAAATCCCTGTGTTACGAGGTACCACACAAGGAAATAAGCTAGAAGCGTCTCCCAGCACACCCAGACCCGAGTAAATTCAGAAAAGATCGTTTCCTGAATTGACCCGACCGGGAATCGAACCCGGGACACTACGGAGATCGAGGCGAGAAACCGTGCTACAGCACACTACGCCAATCGTGTCGTCAAAAATGCACTGAATACGCGTGTTGGCAAAATATGACCATTAATTAGTTGACTTCACACTCGAGCCGTGCCGTTTAGTGGGACAGTGTCTACCTACCCACGTATTAAGTAGAGAAAAGCCTGCAAAGTCAAAGGACATAACAAATATAAATATTTGACGACCGACTTGGTGTAATGGTTAAGAAGTTGGCTACTACACCAGAGGTCGCGGGTTCGATCCCCGCACAGTACAAACATTTGTGTGCATGAACATGTCTGTTTGTACTGGTCTGGGTGTCTCCTATGTATAATAAGTATGTATTTACAAAAGAAAATGTATTTAAGTATGTTTATCCGTTGTCTAGTATCCCATAACACAAGCTTTAATTAGCTTACTTTGGGGCTAGATGGCGCTGTGTGGAATAATGTCCAGGGATATTTATTTATTTATTTATTTATATTTATTTAATATGAAGTATTTTAATTACTTAAAACGCACCTGTTCAGATGTAGAAATTGCAATTATGTACATTATTACATGAAATTAGCGTTTCTGAGGAGTTCGCACAAAGTCTCCTCACGCGTTCGCTCGAGTTGCTAATTACACGTAGGCTGATTGCTCTACATGTTCACCCTAAATTGTTTTTTTTATTTAATACACTTGTATTCATAATAAGCCACACATTTGAAATTAACACATCAAATTGTCCTCTCACTACATCCTGCTGGTCTGCTGGAGAAATTTCAGATATGTAAGTACCCCCTTTTTTACGCCTTTAAACTTGTGCTACAAATTTATGGATTTCTAGCTTTCCGCAGCGGCTCCGTACGAAATTAATTTTAATAAAGATTCATGTTTTGTTCATGAAAAAGACATCTCAACTTCACATAAAATTTATATCTTTCATTCATCCATTGAACTTTTGTAGTGCTTCAAAAATGAAGGCTTGCTAAACACTACCACGGACTTCATAAAACTAATAAAGACCAACATTCTATACCGAGCCGTTTAGCCAGCGCACGCCGGTAAAGCATTACATCTCGCCCGCTTTTCTCCGACTTCATTTACATTGATTTTGAACTGTTTTTTTTGTTAAATCATAATAAAATATAGCCCATATCACTCCTGAATAGTGTAGCTTTCTGTTCGTGAAATATTTTTTATGATCGGATCAGTACTTCCGAAGACTACTTCCCTACCCTACTAAAAACAAAGTTAGAACTTTACCTCTTTAAAATATTAGTAAAGATGAAATCGTGGTATATCTGGTCACCCTATTACTGCCTAATAAGAATAAGAGCATTTAAAAGAAAAAGTTTATTAAGCTCCATATTACCTACCTTTTATTTAACTCGTAGAGTTATGTAAAATAATAGGGACGAGAAATACCGTGGAAACAAGAAGTTCGCAAGTTGACAAACTGCTTGCGCAGAGTTTCTTGATAAGATTATTTAGGTTAATTAAATTGTGAACGGTATTTAGTAGCATTTTGCGATCTTTTTCTAGTTGTTACACCTAAAAGATAAAACTATCAAAATATCACCTAGTCTGAGTAATAAGCTGAACAATACACAATTCAATTATCCTATAGATATAACTTTAGTAATCTTAAGACATAATTATTTTCATCATATCTTGTAATTTAGATGAAGCTGATTTTTTGTAATTTCTTTAACTATGCCATATCCAAATAATGGCCCAAATTAGTAATTATGTCTCACAGGTTATTTATGATTATACTTTCCGAAAATGCGTAAGAAACAAAAAAAATATAAGTATGCATATCTAGTGCAAAAATATATGTTTTTGCTTCGAATTAATTAAAATAATAATTGTACTCTGACCCATTTTTCATGGCTTTAACAGACACAACGTCAGTCAATGTGAAAAAACTACGCAGTGCTAAAAATAGGGCCGACATGATTAGGCATTTTACATTATAGGCATGCAACATGAACATCGTGAATTTAAATTCTTACGTGATTCGAGCCAGTTAGTGGGCCTTATATTCTGTGCTGAGGCATCTATCTTTTAGTTGGGTTCATGATAAAAATATTTTTCTAAGCCTTACAAAAAGTTACGTATATGTATTAGCTTAAATACTCGTACTGACCAGTATGTCAACCATGAGTTTTCGTCTGGTAAAGTACTGTTGCTGACTTTAGAAGTTTTTACGCCGGTTAAGGTTCTATTTCTAATCAGGGCACCTAGTCAAGAGTTGTGTGAGTTGTCTCATGTTTTTTTTTATATTGCCCGTCAAGATGACCTCACTACACCTGATGGAAAGCGGCCGTGAGGTCCAGATATGAGGTTGACAAGCCCAGTCATTCAACGAATCACTGGGCTGGCCATCCTCACCTTGAAGGCCTGCAGAAGAAAAGGTGAAGAATGTACGATGACATTCATTTGATTACAGTTCCATACATTTGTAAACATGTCGAAATGAGAGTAGCGTGTTGCTCTTGGCTAGGCCCCGAGGGCTGTTGTACCGAAATCCCATACAAAAAGGTCAACGTCAGTGGCTGTCATTGATGTAAACTCATGGTAGACATACGAGGACAACTTAGTGATTTCTTCGCATTAAGGCCCGTATTCACGTTGATTAGTAGTTAGTGCAGGTGCTTAGTGATTAGGAAAAAACACGTGTGGACAGTGATTGATTAGTGCAGGTGATTAGGAACCTACGTAGTAAAGTGATAGAAGAGTGTTATATATTTTTGCGAGTGGCCTGCGAGTGTGCCTCGTCCCGCGCGCCTCCCATCCCCTTCACTCGCCTCGTGCCTGCCACTAAACCCGTATGAAAAGCAGGTGTTAGTATTTAGCGTTTTGCAAAACTTGCAAAAAATGGCGAAGTGGACGGAAGATATACCATAAAAATGTGTCAAGAGTATGTAAAATATGAATGTCGTTTAAATTGTCAATACCTTAGGTACAAAATTAAAGGTGTCCGGGATAAACTAAACACAGCAACTAAACACATCTACGAAACAGAATTGGACACTACTTGCACTAATCAATCGCTCCTACTAATCACCTGCACTCGCACTAAGCAAAGTGAATACGGGCCTTTACTGTTGTGCACATCTGGATCTAACGGTCGCTTTCCATCGGGTGGAATGAGGTGATCTTGAAAAGCAAAATAATAATACTTAAACCGACTTACTGCGCTTGTCAAATGCGAACTAAAATAATTAAAAACCCTCATAGTTCTTAAAAATTCAAAACCAAAATTGACTGAATAGTAGAGATGCGTTCTGACGATAAAAGCTCTTACCGAAAAAAAAGTATAGTTACCCAATTTAACATTACCTTACCTTTCAAGAGCTTTTGAAAGATTGAACTAATGATGTTTTAGAAGATTGTCATGAGACCCAACGTAAAATAGCATGCCTAACACGAGCATGCTTACTTTTTACTGAAATGAGCATACACACATGCTACTAAGTGGCAATTGCTCAATGGTAGCATGCTTATATGCTGGTAATGAGCATGTGTATCTGTAGCTTTACGTTAATCAAGCAAAAATTTCTTCAACCAAAAACTTCAACACAACCTAAATTTCAGACCTAAATACTGTGCGCCGCATTATTTTATTTCTCTAAGAGCCTTCGCAGTTCAATGAATCGGGAACCGCGTCCAACCCTGCAGTGATAGAGGAATAGGTACGGAATAGGTCTGCAACGTAGAGGGTTAGACGTGAATACTTGCCAGTCCGTTTTATCGGCTCCCAGCGAGCAGACGTGCGCGAACCGCTCACCAAGTTTGAGAAGTCGGAATGAGTGAATGAACCGATTGTGTAAACTCTTAAAAACTAATAATTACTTCTGTGTGTGATCTTGAATGACATTGGTGTTTGTGTTTGGTGAATGAATTTTGAACTATTTTAAAAAGTTTGAGTGGTAAGTTTTTAAAATTCTCTGAATAAACTTAGGAAATGTTTATTTTCATATGGATTAAGAATATTTCAAAAACAATATTACTAGTCCAATAATATACTGGATGTAAGAAACTCAATAATTGATTTTCAAGGTCTCTGCGGAGCTAACAGTGAAAATATTTTTTTGATCGGAATTCAAAAGTTTGCGATTTATTTGCTGATATCTACCTATTTGAATTGACTTCAGACAGCTCAAGGGTGAATTTACAATTATTTCTTTCAAAAATGATTCTCAGTTTTTTTAATAGGTACTTCTCTAAAAAATTAAAACGACCGTATGCAATTATTCGTGCTTTTTATATTTGGAAGAAATTTTATTTTATAATTCGTCAAGAAAAAAAAAAAAGTTTTAAGTTTTAGTGATTTGAAAAAAGTTTGTGCATAAAATCCAAAAATAAATTCACTTTAATCTAGGAAGCTTTTGAGTTATTGTTGCAATTTAGGAATGCGCAGGGTAAAGGGAATTATCATTTGAAAAAAAAACAACTTAAAATTGCTTCCTTAAAAATTAGGTAAAACTTTACTTAATGATTTTCACTTATTAGTGAAGGCAGAAGGAGGAGTCTATCTGCAAAGCCAGGATATATCTTACTTCGAGCTGGTTTTAAGCCTCCTACTTTTCCATGAGTTGAAGAGTGGGAAAGCACCAGTAGTAAGGAAGGAGAGGCATCACTAAAAATAATTAAAAAAAAATGCAAGTAAATATGTTATACACAGTAACCTCTTTATTTATTTATTCAATTCATGGTATGTTAACGAATGTGAGTATGTGGGTGTGTATTTGTGATGCATTAGAATGATTATAACTGTTGGGTTGTTCGGAATACTAAATTATAGGTTTATAAAATCGATGCGGACGGACAGCACGCATCTAAATGAGGAAATGTCAAATGTGGCTATTATTTTATAACTGTCAATCAATGCATTTCATCGATTTTGAATATAAGTGTGTTCCACATATTCGTAATTTTGTGACCTAGATTCACAGTGTAGGTTCTATCTGAAAAATAAAGACTTTTTCATTAAAATTAACTCAATAAACGCCATCAAAAACACATTTAAAGTATAATCAAATAAAGTTATGTTTCGATGAAAATTACTTTTTGTCCACTTAATCATGATTGGTGGGACTACGGCTGACCGTGCTTCGCTTAAACTTAGACCTAGCTTAAACTTAGACGTATCTTAAACTCAGAACAGATTTAAAATAATAAAAGTAAAGTAAAAAGTAATTTATTGGCATACACACACAAAGAGGCATATTAAACAATAAAAACATAATTAACAACAAACATAAAATATAAAAAAAACAATTAGAACTAAAAAGGAAAGAAAATAAAAAAAACAGCCTCAGTGTGGAGCCAACTAGGTCCCTGTCTCAGCATGTGCCGCTGCAGCTATGAAGCTGCAACAGCGCTGGTCTTCTGTCAGGGCCTTGTGGGATAGTGTCGTCCGACATCGGGTGCACGCAATAAAATTGATACTGCAAGGGGTTGAAAAGAATAAATAAAGGCAAGGAAAAAGTAACATGTATAAATTAATAAATGCATAAAACAGCATAATTATAAAAAAAAATAAAAAAAATGGAGGAGAAACACTAAGTAACCATTAAAACCAATGTCGAAAAAGTTGCATTCTAGAATAGGGACAGATTTTCAGTTCTGGGGAAGTGCCACGCAACCTATTTACTCTGTGCCACGTCACGTATCTATTTAACGTATATCAGTTACTTCATAATGATATAAATACGATTTGACGACCGACTTGGTGTAATGGTTAAGAAGTTGGCTACTACACCAGAGGTCGCGGGTTCGATCCCCGCACAGTACAAACATTTGTGTGCATGAACATGTCTGTTTGTACTGGTCTGGGTGTCTCCTATGTATAATAAGTATGTATTTACAAAAGAAAATGTATTTAAGTATATTTATCCGTTGTCTAGTATCCCATAACACAAGCTTTAATTAGCTTACTTTGGGGCTAGATGGCGCTGTGTGGAATAATGTCCAGGGATGTCCAGGGATATTTAAATATGTTGAGTATAAGTTAAACATACTGATTTGTCTTAAGCAGTTCGTTAGTACTAATGATAACGATTCTTTGGATACGTAGGATAATAATTTAACTTTAAGTAAGAGCTTAGCTAAAAAGACTATAGATATCGGCCTAAGACGTAACACTGTTTCAGGTTTAATACCTAAGCTGCTTTACCAGATTGCGGTTAGCATATTCCCATTACCTACGTACAAAGCCTTTGAGTTAAGAGACTATCTCCCAAAATTTCGCGTTCCTCAAACACGGTGATCTGACCTCCTAACTAGAAGGAAGTGTACTTTGGGTATCAGAGTAAAATAAACATCACTACTGTTAAGCAAAAGGTCACTCCCAGTTTGTCGGTCGGGGTTCAACCCACGACCCAAGGGTCGCCTAGTGAATAGGATCTGGGCAAGTCTTTCTTCAACCACCTAACGATAGCTTAAGAGAGCTTTGCAGCTGATCATACTGTTACCTTTAATGTAAAATAACTAAATCATAACTTTTGTAAATCTGAAATATCTAATACATGAACGTGAACGCTTAACTTATACAATCAAAATATCATTATCATCGTAGGTATACCTTTTAAATCTAATTTGATATCTTAACCGCCATTACTTTTCAGCACCATAAATCATATCAAGCGAGTTGTGGGGGCGGAAACATGATTTATATGCGTTTGGTGTAAAGAACCATTTCTAAAAGAAGAATATGAAATAGGTTTCCAGAATTCCTTCGCCCAACCTTTCCTGCGGAAACTGCTAACTTGCAAGATGTTATACAAAAACTTCGGTCGCAGTCCCTCAATATTGTCTTTTTATTCTGTTTCAACATTTTTCGATTCCATTTAACTTTTTTCTTGTTTTCTGGGGTGACTCATTTGCGAACTTCATGAACTTACGATTCATGATTCTTTCATGATTTTCATGTGCGTTTGTGAAAATACAAGTCTTCTCTTTTCTTGTCATACACTCACTTTTATTCCAATTTGAGGTTTGGTGCTCCGTAGTCTGAAACTGTCGCGGTCTTTTGCCGCATTTATTTATTTATTTGTTATTTGTTGCACATTTATAAAAAAAACGTACAATTGGCGAACTTAATGCCTAGAGGCATTCTCTACCAGCCAACCGCAAGGTTTTACAGAGAACATACGAATTTTGGGCTGTGCAACGTATGGAAATAAGTGCAAGAAAAGACAAGCAACAAATTTGATACTTAACTAATACTTTAAAACCTACTAATACTCGAACTAAGAAATACTACAATTTGTGTACTTAAATAAATCAAATAAAGATCTTATTATACTAAACATGTTTTAGGCTTCATTTCCATGTGCTAAGATGTGGAGCTAAGAATGCGATTGTTTTCGTTCGTATTTAGCTGAGCTATAAAAAATAAACGATCATCATTGGTGGATAGGTATCATTCCCATCCTTAGTTTCAAAGTATGTTTGTTGGAAAAAAAATATCCGGGACAAATTACACGAAGATCTTCTGACCCTAAACTAAGCAGAGCTTGTACTATGGGTGTCATAGACTGATAAGTGAAACAGGCTAAGTTTGTTTTAGAACCTGTACTTCAGTTTTAGCCGTTTGAACCTGTCGGTATTGGTATCGATTGATGGCAGTCGTTTAATCACGTTTGGCCTTTGGGTTTATTGACAGACCGCCTGTACAATGTGACCCATTTAGGATGTTAACAAACTACTATTACAACTATCGTTGGAAATTTTACAGGGGTTTAATTTTTTTTACATTTCTTCTCCTTATTAGGCATTTCTGCTGGCCTTCAAGGTGAGGACGGCCTGCCCAGTGATTCGTTTGAATGACTGGGCTTGTCAGCCTCATATCTGGACCTCACAACCGCTTTCCATCAGGTGGAGTGAGGTCATCTTGACGGGCAATATGAAAAAAAAAATACTCGTAAATTCGCTTCAAAGCTGAAATACATTGTTATTTAGATTTTTTTACCTTTTTTTTCCATTCCTACGTTTTATATACCTGTCTGTGATACAACGAATATTTTTTGTCATTTGTCTAGTAGTTGTTGAGAGAACACCCCCTTTCTCGAACTCCATTGCAAGATTGAGATTCTATACTGATTGATTATATTTTGTACCACGAAGAAAACGACATGGCATACTCAGTACGCGATGTAAAAACTATCAGAGTGTAAATAAGATTTCAAAATTAAGTTTTTTTTTGTCTAAGGCTTTTTTGTAATTCCTAAAGTAAAAGTCAATCGTAACCCTAAAGTGGTCGCTACTAATTTGTCAATTTTTTAAAAACCGCGAGCTCAAATTACGATATTTGTCTATTTACAATTGATTTTGAGTTTATTTATTTATAATTAATATATTGTTGAATGCTGAAGTTACTTAGATTGTAAAAAATATGTATTTTTAAAAAAAAACAATGAATGATCGGGTGGTTTTCTAATAGGAGCGTTTCTCCATCCAATCTGGGATCTCGTTTGAGTAATATTGTTCAAGGAAACCAATTAGCAGTTCAGGAACATTTGTCGTAGATCTAACAAGGTGGAGAACTACCAGTTGCTGGTTTGGAAATTCGTTAAAAATCAGATAATGATGAGCCAAATCGCTGAATTCAACGGGCTGACTTTTAAACCGGTGTTGATATTGCAATATGGTCAAAAACTGCTGAAGAACTCGGCAACGTGGAGTCGAGAAGACAGCCTTTGACTGTCTTTTTTTAATTGCGCAACCTCAGCGTCCTAAACGCACTATGCATTTTTTTGCAAATAAAGATTTCGAACGCGTTGGCATTATCAATATGTCTCTGGCTTTAATTAAGCCATTAGCTCGCCAAAGGTTGGCAAGTAGGACCATACTAACAATACCATCATAAGAAATCAAGAACTTTCCGGCCTGGTTCAAACATAAACTGATAAACAGATACTAAGTCGTTCCGTGGGTTGTTGCTATGACTGCAGAATAAGCCGCCATAAAGCACTTAAAAACTATGCAACACGTTGAAAAAGCTTATCTGTGTCGGTTTTTTAAGGATTTTCTGCCTATCTGGTACAGAAAATATAAACTAGAATCTAGAATTTGCGATTAGTATTTTTGTGAACAATTACACCAAATTATGTGGTTTTTAGTAACTAAAACCGTTTTTACTTCACCAAAAGTAAATTGAACATTGACTTATCGTATCATGTATCTTACAGTCTAAATACTCACCCGTTATCGTACCCACCAATCGTGCGAGAGCCGTTAGAGTAATTTTTATACTCTTGAGTAGGTAAACAATCGATTAACGTTAACACGACCCAGAAACAATTTTATTATTCCTCGACGATTAATATAGTAAAGTGTTAGAATACTTTCTGTAAGTACAACGCTACTGTTTATTTTCTAAAACTGTCATTAAAAGAACTAAATTATTATTAATGTTGCTCTAGAGTTTATATTTAAGAGCATCAGTCTATTCTAAGGTAATTGCGTATTTGACTAACCTATTCCCGCTGTTGAATAGATTTGATAAACGAAATTAATTTCAGTGTCAACATTGTTAACGAGAATCTGTACGCTGATATGTTTACAATGTTAACATAATAACTTACTATAGCAGTTTTGAAGATATATTCAGTTTTTTTTTTGGCGTAAGGTCGGCGTTTGAATTCTACTGAGTTTCTCGCCGGGTCTTCTTTTCAGTATAGAAACAACATCCGACGCGGTGGTAGAGTCACATTATGTTTGTATGTACGAGTATGTGTGTATTTATATTAGCATAGTATTGATGTCTATTATTCAGTTTATATTTTTCTTGTTAACTTTTGAAAGAACTTGCAAACTTTGAAAGATCTATTTTTGTAAACAAATTTAGAACGTTGATCATTTTTTCTTGTTATAAGCCTCGTGTCAGTCGACAAATTACACTGTGGGGCTAGAAAACCCCACTTAAGAAGAAGACTTAAATAAAAATGGATAGATTTAGAATGAGAAAAGCATGGTTCCACTAGAGGCATAGGCTGACGATTTTGAGTACATGCCTGTAACTTTGTAGACATCTTCTAGGATTTAAACAGCGAAAAAAAATTGCAGAAATCCGGTTATAAATTCGTTCAAAATTGTGAGTTTTCCTACGCAAAGCGCCCGTGAGAAATATTTGCGTAAATTTCAGAAAACAATTCCTTACGTATATATACTGAACTTTAGCATTAGCATTGCGTCTTAGAAATTCTTATAAGGGAAAGGTGTTGGGTTATAATTGAGTTTGAATAAGGAGGTTGACTCTGTGAAACTTCAGGGTTAACTTTACTTTATTCTGGTTTCTTTTATATGCCTTACGGACAATTTTTCAATCCTCAGATAATGAAATTTATCTGTAGTATAAAGTTTATTTGAAGGCTAACAAGATTTTTAACTTTTCAATGGTCAGATAGATGTTATCTGTTGAATAAAGCCGCTAACTGAGAAATAAAGTTATCTGCTTCTTAAGGGGCTGGATAAGATTTATCTATGCATTTCCTTTCACATTTTAAGGTTATGTGGTCATTTGAGATTATTTTCATTTTTTTAGTGCCTATATTATTATTATTTTCACGCACACACATTCTAATGGATATTTATGACCAAATCAACGACGCAAAGATTTGGGTGAAAGGCAGATACTTAACTATTTAATTTTAATCGCCGAGTCCAATAGAAAAGTTCGAGTTGTAAAACTTGTAAAAGAGAGACCTAATATTTTAGTACGAGTACATGGGATGAAAAGGATTTTTAAAGTGTTATTATAATCACAATCTTTTTACCACAACTTTGAACATCAAAAAAAGCTGAGGTTGTTTTTCTTATACGTCAGTGACAATTTGTCAAACATCAACTTTTGTTTTGTTTTTTCTAACGTTGAAATGATTGTTTAAGTGCATCTCGCATGTGCATACATAGGCAACCGATTGATAGCTATTCTTTGGATAAAAGACGATTGAAAAATTTAAAATATCTATTCGTTTGATAAACAGCCAGTTAATTTTATACTTCAGTTAGCTATATAAGGACTAAACTAAGAATTGAAAGATCGGCCCATTGAACGAATTAAACACATTCGTAGAACTCCATAGTCAACAATTTATGATTTCTTTAAGTATATATATTATGTAGTTTTGATAGTCCAATTGCTACAAAGTAATCTTCAGACAACTTTTAGTGGACAAAATTAAAATATATTTTTTTCATCAGTTGGGTTTCAACATTATGTCAAAAATGCCGAATTTAATACAGCCTCTTTCGGCCTTTGACTCACAGTCTAATAATAGTTGGGAAAACAATTCGCTATAAACATTTTGATATGCTGCTACGCGTATTCCATAGAGTGCATGGAATTTTTAATACGACCGACTTGGTGTAATGGTTAAGAAGTTGACCACACCAGAGGTGGCGGGTTCGATCCCCGCACAGTACAAACATTTGTGTGCATGAACATGTCTGTTTGTACTGGTCAGGGTGTCTCCTATGTATAATAAGTATGTATTTACAAAAGAAAATGTATTTAAGTATGTTTATCCGTTGTCTAGTATCCCATAACACAAGCTTTAATTAGCTTACTTTGGGGCTAGATGGCGCTGTGTGGAATAATGTCCAGGGATATTTATTATTATTATTTTTAATACTCGTATTGCTAATCTAAAAAAAGGCATTGTTTTGTGTTTCCCTATTGTTGGTTAGTTTGATATGTTTCCCTAGTAAATCAGGAAATTTATGTTCATGCGACATTAATCATCTCGTAATTGAAACTTGTTAAAAAAATACTAAAAATCTAGGTTATTCAGCTCCAAAATTATTTTAACTTAAACTAATCAGTTTTTGTAATTTTTGAAGTTCATTATCTTCTGATTTTGCTAACTGATGAAATATTAAAGAGCAAAAAACAACAATTTCAATAATACCTAAACACGATTCCTCATTGGAACAAACGCCGTGATTTCTCGTCAAGAACGCGTTGGTATAATTTATTTCTTTTTGAAAGCAGCGAGCATAAAATATGGGTTTGGTAATGTTAGAAAATGAAAGAATAGATTGTGTTGTTATAAATCTAATTCGTATTTCTGGTTTGACACTTCAGTTTTTTGTTAAAAAACCTTTTGAATATTGGAAATATTATATATGATTAAAGAGCGTCGTGCCCTGGGGTTTAGGCACCTGAACTCTGATATTGGATCGCGTGACCCAGAGTCAGAGTTCAAATCTTTCCAGAACTGTTTGTGCTTATTGTTTCGGCTAACTCTCCGGTGATTGCAAACATAGATAAAAAAACCAAATGACTCACCACCTATCACGGAGGATTCTAATACCATTGGTGGAAAGTGGGCTTCTGAATGTTCCGTTCACGATGGCTGCAACAGTCACTTGCCTCTTGACTTCTTTGTTTGTTATATTACGTGGTGTTATGTGATACAAATATAAATGAATACAAATATGCACCAAACAACACCCCTCTTGTAATGGCCTCGAAGTAGGAATTAATATCCCTGTGTTACGAGGTACCACACAAGGAAATAAACCAGGGGCGAAAAGATCGTTTCCTGAATTGACCTAACCGGGAATCGAACCCGGGACACTACGCAAATGCAGGCGAGAAACCGTGCTATAGCGTACCTACTACCCCAATCGTGTCTTCAAATGTATGTATGCTAAGTAATATTATACGAGTATGAGCCGTTTTAACAGTAGTTTTTTTGGTAAAGGATTACTACTGCTTGCTGAATTTCTCATCGGTTATCAAAGAAAATTGTTGTGATTTGCTTGTTCGGCCGAAATCCTTGTGTCTTTTTAGGTCATCTTCCCACCATGCGAATGTGTACTTTGAGTGGTTTTTGCTATTTGCCAATTCAATATAACTAAAACTGTTTTCATGCGAAATGAAAAATAAAGATTTAAATACAGGGTGATCATCAAATAACTTCCAAAAAAGATATGGCATACTCAGTAAGTGATGAAGTAACTTTGTAAGTGAAAAATTAATTTATCAAATAACTTTAACTTTAAGGTTTTCATACAAAAAAATACTGACCGTTCCACACTGGGGCAGATAGCCGCTAAACATACCCATAATTTAAAAAAAAGAGATTTCAAGGTACCATCTTTTAATGAATGCACACACAGCACACTAACACACACTAACACTAACTAAGTAGTACTAGTAGATATCATTTAGCTGCTTCGCAACAAACCGAGTTCGCTTGTACACTTCGTCAAAGTTCAACAAATGGCCTGTCCTAATTTTATTAGTGATTTTTTGTATAAATGTTTAAAGTCAAATTTTATTTATTTATTATTATTTATTATTTATTTATTTATTTAACCAATTACACTATCTTACAGGATAACACAACCTTATGCGATAGAGTAGTAAAAAAAAATACAATAGAACGCATTTCACATATTACACACAATAAACATTGTTAGCCTCGTGAACTCACTCAGAGCACACGAAAATAAGTCAATTTGCTCCGAAACCAAGTTAAGTGTGTGCAACGTGCGCGTCAAAGGAGCCCTGGCGAGTAGATTGGTCCGACTTCGCGGCACTGCGAACAGTCGCGGACGCCGCCTTCGCCCCACGTAGTCGTTCGGAACGCAGAAGTTAATGGTGGCTAGTAACTGGGAGTTATAAGACTTTCCAACTAGCAGTTGAAAAACATAGAGCACCAGTGAGAATTCCCGCCTCACTCTCAGTTGGTTATACCCAACCATACCTAAAACAAATAGAGTTGGGTACATCAGTGGGAAAAATGGATATACTCCATATTGCCTTAAATACAAAAATCTTACAAATTTGTTTTGTATTTTCTCTAACATTTGGTTGTATTTTGCCTCATGCGGTGCCCATATAACCGAGTTGGTCTCAAGCTGACTCCTGACCAATGCATTGTACAGAGCTGCAACTGCTTTAACATTACTAAAGCCACTAGCTGTACGAAGAATAAAACCAAGTTTTCGGTAGGCCTTCTTGCAGATGTCCACGATGTGTTCACGAAAAGTTAGCTCCGGTGTTAGAGTAACTCCCAGATCGCGAACCTCTACCACACGATGCAACGGTTTCCCATCAACCGTATATTGGTGCCCTAATGGCGCTCGCGATCGCGTGAACGAAATGCTCATACACTTAGCTAAATTAAAACGTAGGCTATTCCTAGCACCCCATTCTACTACCCTGTCTATGTCATCCTGCAAGCGATCAAAGTCTTGCCTACCGAGTACTGGCATAAACAGTTTTAAGTCATCCGCGAACAGTAGACATTTGGCATCTCGAACATTTTTCGGCAAGTCATTTATCATTATGAGAAACTGTAAAGGGCCCAAATTACTCCCTTGACTTACGCCTGATTTAGTCAGGTAGGATTCAGACTTAACTCCCGCACATTCCACATATTGACTCCTGTCTCTCATGTACGAAGCAAAAAATCTCAGTAGATGTGGTGTGAAGCCTATCATTGCCATTTTACTCAGCAAGACGTCATTGTCCACCAAATCAAATGCTTTTTGAAAATCAAAATATGCAGCGTCAACCTGTATTCCTTGATCCACTGCTGGAGTTACTTGAGACATAAACGTGAGCAAATTACTAGTGGTGCTATGTTTCGGTCTAAATCCGTGCTGCTCTTCTGAAAGCTGAGCACTTACCTGGGTCAGGATGGTTTTTTGCAATGCTGACTCAAATATTTTAGCTGGAGTTGACAACACAGCCACTGGTCTATATCCCGAAACCTCAGAACCCCCTTTACCCTTGGGAACAGGGATGACCCTTGTAGTCTTCCAACAGTCAGGGAACCGTGCCAATTTCAAACTTACGTTGAATAGATGAAGAAGTGGTCGGCTCAGAACATCTCGACAATCCTTAAAAATATAAGTTGGGATGCCATCTGGCCCAGCCGATCTTTTAGGTTTCATCCGCGCCAGTGCTTCTTTGACCTCTGAAAGCTGCAGACTCGCTACGTGGACTCGTGCCGCTGCGTTCGCATCGCCCGCTGTGGAAATCGCTGCATTTACATCTAGCTGCGCCCTCTGGGTGCTGTATATGGAATAAAAATACTCAGCGAACTCCTCCGCACATTCAAGGTCATTTAGTTCTTTTCCATTTTTAACAATAACTTGTGCATTCCGTTGCTCTTTTTTAGATCTCACGAAACTCCAGAATGATTTCGGATCCCTGATCAGGTTATCCTGAACGCGACCGCTGTACTGTTGATAAGCTGATTTCATATATTTTTTGGTAGTAATTTCTTTAAGTTTATCAAATTTAAGTGGTATTTCGAAGGTTCCATACCTTCTACTTCAGGTATGTGATAAAATTTTGACATAATGTATTATTTAGGAGTAAGTGATATTAAATTGAGTCCTATATTTTTTTAACTGACCTACTTAATAGACAATTTGTTGAGGTATTTAGCTGATTTGAGCTAAAGGCTTCATGTAACAATATTCGGTATAATATAGGCTCCCAGAAACTGTTAAAAAAGATTGCTACTTTATAATTTATATCCATTTTAGTAGGTGAAGATTTAAGTACTCTGAGAAAACTGCCTTGTCTTAAAATCCTCATAAGAAAAAATATTTATTTGGTTGTCTAATACATTATTTCTAGATAGCAAAAGCCAGTAAAAAGTATCGTTAAGAATATCCTTATAGATGCAATGTCTTTATTTGATGAAGACGTTGCATCTATATTAACAACACATATAACTGAACATTAACAGCATCAAAAATGTTCTAAAACCAAGAGTTTATTTGAGGGTACGAATCAGTGTGCGTTCGAATGATTTGTATGGTGACCTTGCAATGAAAGTTAGTTAAATTAATTTTATTTCGCTTAGATAGTTTCTACATCACTTAGTGACTTTGCCATATCGTTTTCAGAAGTTATTTGATAATCACCCGGTATGTACCGTTTCTAAAATTCGCTTCATTTAGGAATCCTAAGCTATCTTCCTCATTGTCTTTTTTTATAGCACACAAAAGGCATTTCTTATCAGTTCGTAACCGAAAATGTCGAAAACCGAAACTCCAGAAGTACGCGGAATTCATACCACCTTTTTTGCGTCAGAAAATGCAGCTAGGTATTCCCAGGGCCCTGGGTTCGGGACACCTGGGATATGTGGGACTCGGACACCTACCCCTACCCACTTAAACCTGTGGTTTTAAAAATTCAGAGCGAATATAGTAGTAATCCTAGGGCAGTCATGCGAGTTCAGGGAGAAGGTGCGAGCGGTCCTTCCATAAACTCTTTATTTTGTGACTTTAGCCGCTGTCCGCTTGATTAAAACCAATTTTGTATATAAAAAAGTCAGAATTATCGCTCTCTAAGCCAGTCAAATGTATAAAAATAACGAACAACTGTTTATAGTCTAGCTAGACTACTACGGAACTTTTTACTGCGTGAGTTTCAACACGTAATTGGTTTCTTTTTTATTTTGTTTTAACGACTTGTGGCCTTACAGCTGGCGAATATTAACATTAAACATTACAAAACAAAACAAAAAATATCTTTATTTAAATAGACCTGTAACAAGTACTTTTAAATCGTCATTACAAGAAAAAAAATAGACTTATATACTATAATAACATAAATACACTGTATACAAACATAATGTGACTCTACCACCGCATCGGAAGTTGATCTCATACTGAGAAGACCCGGCGAGAAACTCAGTCCTTACTCTAATGCTTACAACATTTCCTTAAATTATGAACCTTAAAAGTACATCTAAACTACCGGATATAAAGCAAAAGCATGTACAAAGTTTATACAATTCAAGCCTAGAAATTGTTAGATTTTTGTTAGTCAGTACAAACTAGTTATATAAATATTACAAGAGTTAACTAATCATGCACCGAGTAAAGAGCTTAAACTAGGCGTTTTTGTGCTTATTACTTCAACTTTTTTTTTGAAATAGACCTGATAATTATCAAAGGTCGCTCTTTTAAACTTCGCCAAACTATACTCAGGTAGGAGTATTCAAGTTTCAATTTTAGAATGTTTTCAGGATCTGTTTAAATAAATAGTTCTTGCAAAAGAAACAACTGCGTAGAAATTTTGTAAATCATTGTGTTCATTCTTTTATTTTTCAGTTCACCGTTTACACCATTTATGAACTAAAAGTAATATCAAAAACTAATATTGAAAACTATAAACATAATTTCAAAAAATATTTTCTCGAACAGCTTCAAAGCTTACAATTAACAATTATAATGGTATGGTTTACCCTGTATTGGTTGTTGTTTACGCCGGTTTCCTGACTTCCCAAACTGGTTTTCTGGCGCGTCGCGAGCGGTGATTGTCGACAACAAGTAAACACGTGTGCCGCCGTGGTTTTTATGCATTATATGCAATTAGCTGCGTATTGTTTTAAATTGTGAATGGCTATGAATTTTTGTTTTTTAGGTACAGTAAGTTATTGCTACTTACTTTGAAATATTGTTAACTAAGTTTTTAGGCACAGGCCGCGCGCTAAGATGCTCAAAGCATCCGTACAAACCGATCAACGGTTTTTGTGATGTTTTATTATAAGAATATTATGTAAACTTTTTGTTAAATAAATATAAAAAAAAAAAAAAAAACTAGTATCTGTCCGAGATTTCATTGGTGGAAAATTCGAATGAAACATCCGCATTCCGTTTTTAAAAATCGGTGATGGCTGGTGCTTTTAGTTAGTTAGCTAACTAACGCATTTTGTCACCATTATTGATCTACTTAAATAATTTGGAATTGTTGGGATGCATCCATCAAAACATTCAGCTGTAGTTGCATTGGTATTCTAACAATAACGTTTACCAACACACAAACGTCAAAACAACTTTTTTTAAACAAAAATGTAAAAATGAGTTGTACGTAAGCTTTCAAAACTACGGTTGAATGAAACGAAGGCACAGAATGACGTCAACTTGTGATCAGTTTCGGGAACTATATCATCCTACCATAAGTTAACAATTTCACATCGATGATAGTTGCTAACATCTTAGGTGACGTGAATGATTAGTTTGACATTTCGTGACAGACAGCGCCGTTAGCGAATAGAAACAAGAAATGGCATACAAGATGCTGTAGTTAACCATAGTAGTTTACCTGAGGTAAACTCATTGAAGGGTAGACCCCTTTTGAGTTGCTCTAGTATTGCCAATTTTCGTTCAGGATAACTTAGTTCGACTTCTACGGACAGACAGAATTGAATCAACTGCCTAGCCGCAAACTGGATTCCGCTGGGCGTCTACGAGGAAATAAGAGTTAAATCTTCAATTTAGAACTGTGGTCTAAATATTGGCGTATATCAACTTAGTCTGATTTCTCATTCTGATTCGACTACGTAAGAAAATGGAACAGCCCACTACACAGCTCGCTCAGTGACCTTGAGTTGTCCTATGATCAAATCATCAGATTCAGCAGTCTCCCTAAAGTTGTAATTTTTTTTAAATAATCTTGTAAATTAAAGTCATCTCTCTCCGTCTTGAAGTTTTTTAAGTAACGGCACTTTCTATTAAAAACTTCTCAAGCCGTGATAAACCTGGCTATTGTAATTTGTTTTCTGCAGAACTATTTCACTGAATGAGAAAATTGTAATACTTCCTTTGTACATTGTCAATGGACTACCATATGAAATAGCAATATTGGGGAGCCTAAAATAAATTAAATATTGAATTCAATTACAAAAATAATACATTATTTTTTTTCCAAAATAGTTACCATTTATCCTGGGTAATTATCAAAAGACTTACAAAAACGGTATGGTGTGTTCAGTACGCAAAATACAAACTATATTATATTAAAAATCACCGAGTATAGGTAAGGGTAGCACTGAGTACTTTGTCATAGTTGTTCCCGTTTATTCATAATTGCAACGATAACTTGGACAAGTGACGTGTTAAAGTTAAACTACTTCTATTGCAGACTGTACCATCCTTATTTAACAAAAATAACCCAGAAGAGAGATGTATCGTAACAAATTGAAACACATTGTTACAAAGTTTGAGATAGCTATACACATCTAATGCTATATACATCTAAGCATAGATACTTGTATAAATAAAAGCCTATTTTTAAATTCAGAACCACTGAAACGTTATTTTTAGTTTCCAATTATATTAGGTCGACGTTCAGGCGATGTATTGCTTGCCCGCGGCTAAGTCAAACTATCCAAACTCAAACATACTTGTTTAAGATATCGTATGGTCCGTATGTTCGTTGTTCCACAGTTTGGTAAGTTACATAATAGCCGATAATGTTACGCTTCTCTAAACATTTCCGCTTTAGAGAAAATGTCGTTTGTTATAATTAAACTCGTGTTTACTGAGCTGTTTATTCACACAATGCGATAGCTTCCGATTGCTAACCCTTATGCAAACAAGCAGACACTAACAAAACAAATGAACAATATATTAAAGACCTTACGAAGTGTATTTTAAATGACAAAAGTTGTGCACGGGTACTTGGTTATCAAAATAGAAAAATGCTATGTACACTTTTGGGTAACAGGAGTAAATTATGCATTTAGGTAACAAAAAACATAAAAACTGGCCTACGAGGTATGAGAGCTGACAATAAGCCAATTTTTCTGTTGCGAACGCAAACGGCCAGCGAAATGTATTTGAGGGTACACACAGTACGGGTTTGTGATTATCGAGCCTGTGACTCTACTATAAACTATCAATTGCAGTGATAACCTGATTTCAATGATGGAGGCCGTAATATAATGAACTGCCGAGTATCAGCGAAAGGAAAAACGGGAGAGAATGAAGTGCAAGTGGAAGGAGACGGTGTGTGCCTGCCACTGTCGTGAGAAAAGCCTGCTGTGTGCGTGTTTTTATGTGATTGGTAGGAAACAGTTATAAAAATAGCGCAAAAGATAATGTTATTCTCCCAGTTTCATGTAATGGGAATCGCCACAGCCATAATGATGTGCTCTCTATGTGTTCTGTACGTCTACCACGAGTTGCCACATTAAATTCACCACATTAACTGTACAAAATATATATTAGATAAGACACGCAGGAACCAAAGAGCTTTTAATAATTCCATACTTTATGGATAGTCCGATTCAAATTACAAGTTTTAGCATTAGTTTTGAACTAACTTATTCCTCTGGCATTTTCGGTATACATGTTACTTGTGTTGGACATGACCACGCAAACAATCGTTCAAGTTTTTTAATCGATAGTTAATTTTGTGACAATTTTCTTCTTCTTTTTATTTTATCTTCAATATTCTTCGAACCATTTTACAAAATTGAAAGTGGATTAGAATCCTAGGAAACATGGGTTATCGTTATAGCTAAAACTACCATGTTTATACTTCAACGTCTTATTATTTAATTTAAGGTTACAATTGCGACATCAATCCAGAGTATTCTTGTTTCATGTAGTGTAGTGTAAATTATTAATGTAGTGAAGCCCGTCGTCTTCTCATTCTTGAACTAAATTATTCAGGATCAGAAACGGTTTTTATTTCTAAACCTCGTTCAAAAATATCCTGTGGAAAATTACAACCGCTCAAATGCCTGTCTTATTTTTTTAGATACAACATTCTGAAGCCGGTGTAAGACTTAACTTATTGATGACATTTTGTGTTTTGGTGTTATTTTAATTTTCTAACTAGCTTTCATCCCACGTGGACTACACAATTTAAGCTGTTGTGAAAGGGCTAGCTTTCGCTAATCGTCCTTTCTTAAGCTCTAGTCTATCTCTGTACCAAATTTCATCAAAATTGGTTTAGTGGATACGGCGTGAAAGCGTAACAGACTGACAGACAGAGTTACTTTCGCATTCATATTATTAGTAAGTATGATTATAGTTCTGTTGCTCTCAATATCATAAGCCTATAAAGCCTCATTCAATGCGAAAGTTTTTTTTTATAAATTGTGTTAGATATTGTACCTCGATGATGGAAAATTATAAAATATTCCCGTCACGTTCACGTTCAATTTTTTAATAGCCACATTAATTTTTTTTTTTCAGAAAACATAAGATTAAGTATATCCTTTTCCTCACGTTCTGCAATAAGGAATAAATTTGGGTACATCAAAAAACCTTAATTCAATTTCATTCGTGAAGATAGGAAAATAGAATCACACAATTAAATTGCCTAAAATACTACTCATGATATAACGCCTCTGTGGGCGAGTGGTTTCAGAGGTCGGCCCGAAACCCGGAGGTCCCGGGTTCAATTCCCAGGTCGGGCAAAGTGTGTTTTCGGATTTTTCGGCTCGCCCGGGTTTGCGATTACCAACCCGCATTAGGCAAGCGTGGTGATTAAGCCAATACCCATCAATTGAAGCGATGACTTGATTTCAATGATGGATACCTCTGCCCAGCAGTGGGACAGTATATAGGCTAATTACTTTACTTTACAACACATGACACATTACAATTTATCCAGCACTAAATAAGTACAAAATCATAGGACTATCGACATTGTATTAAACATAGAAGTTATATTTTATATAATTGGCCTAAAATCCGGCTTATATATCTATCCAACCTTTTATCGAAAGGTTTAAAAAATTTGTGAACACCAAATTTGTGTTGGGACAGGAAAGTTTAATGCCAGGCTATGCCAACCCTATCCACTATTTCTGTACCTACACTTAAAAGGTGCTATTCCGAATTTACATGTAGCTCAAGCTTCGCATCTTCCTTGCACATCTGCCGCAGGCGCATATTCGTAGCACAAGATACTCGCTCCGTCCGTTACATACTCGTAACATAGCATCAGTGGAAACGGTGTAATAGTTTCGTGGCTTAGCTTTCACATCCTCGCAGCATAACTATGCTACCAATCTATTTTTGCTGATTCTCCGCTACTTTAGGCCCAATTCCCCAAAATTCCCCGAAATTCCCCGCTGTTTCGGCTGATTTCCGAGATCAAAAGATCGAATTGTAACGAGTCATCCGCCGTACCGCTACAGCCCCGACTAGGCCCCCAATGACTTCTATTTATTCCTAACCGTGGAGAATAAATTACGTGGTCAACGTTTTTTCGAGCCGTGAAGAGGCTCATGCGTTCAAAATGCACGTTTTAGAGATACCTCAATCCGAATGCAAAAAGTGGTACGAAAATTGGACTCTTACTATGCAACTGCATAGCGCATTTCTGGTGGAAAAGCACGACCCCTAGAAATCCCATTTACTTTAGGTAGGTACGCAGTAGCACATATTTCATAATTTCCTTCTCAGAAACTTCTTCATTTCAGTCCCAGATTTGTGTGACTTATGCCTAAAGCTGGTACTTTAACACGCTTTCAGGAGATTTTCGTTGCGGACCGTTCTATCGAAAATAATAGAGAAACACTCAGTTCCTCTCGTCAGTCATACCTAAAGACGGACGGTATAGGGGGCTTACCTAGGCATTAAAGGTTCTTAAATTTATTTCGGCTTAACTTTTAGAATAGAATATTATAAAGTGTGATAAAATATTATAGGTACCGTCGACCAAAAGTACAAGATACTTTATATAATATCTTTATAATATCTTGGTCTACCACTTTTATCTAAAGTTGTCGTGTGATCTAATATTCGCTTAGGTATAGCAATTGTCACTGTCCTAATGTTATTGCAAAGGGAAACCGACTATCGAACTTTCATGACGTTTAATTGAATTTCAATCTGGTGTTAGACCACATTTTTAGCCGACCGTACATACGAGTAAAATACCATTTTTCCTGGTCAAGTAAAAACTTATGTATTCAATATATACCACAGTTAGGACAATTTGTGTCGGTTCTGGTGCTGGGTGTTGGAGACGACACGATTGGCGTAGTGCGCTTTAGCACGGTTTCTCGCCTCGATTTCCGTAGTGTCCCGGGTTCGATTCCCGGTCGGGTCAATTCAGGAAACGATCTTTTCTGAATTGACTCTGGTCTGGGTGTGCTGGAAGACGCCCCTGGCTTATTTCCTTGTGTGGTACCTCGTAACACAAGGATATTAATCCCTACTTTGAGACCATTACAAGAAGTGTGTTGTCTGGTTCATATTTATATTTATCTTAAGTACGTAGATTGATAAATTCATGTAAGCACAATGCTCAGTTTAGGGCATAATAGCCATGTGTGAATAACGCAACCAGAATAAGATTTTTCTATTTTTAGCGTATCCAAAACGAATATCTGGGACAGCTCAAACTAAGATATTTCTAACCCAAACTATTGCTTAGTTTGGGTTAGAAATATCTTGAGCTTGATAAATAAATAGCCTTCAAAGAGCGAGTCATCTCTGTCTGACGCATATTTATATTTATTCATTTCTAAGATGGCGTTTAAATTAGTAAAAATCAATTATCTGCAAGTGTATCATGCAGTGAATTTGACAACTACAATCGGTGTGGTGAGTATTTACACAAAATAAAAAGTTTCAAGAAGGACCGCTCGCACCTTTTACTCAAACTTGCGTCAACTGCCCAGGGTTACTACTATATTCGCTCTCAATTTTTAAAACGAAGTAGATAAGTTATACCTTTACTTGACAGAACCTTCCAAAAACAAAATTAATATTGTGAAAAATTGCACCAAGTTCGACAAAAACAAAAACACTCGCGACAGTTCGACTGGCCGCGACCACAAAATAAAGAGCTTACAGAAGGACCCCTCTCGTCTTTTTTCCTAAACTTGCCTAATCGCCTAGGGTTGCTACTATATTCGCCCGATAAGCCCGATTTGACAGCACGGGAAAAGAATATTGTTCTGACTGAACATTCTTAACGGGTAAAGGATAATCTAGCGACGTCTTTAAATTCATTAACCTTTGCGCCAGATTATAAGAAGTCATTTACCTACAGATGGCGTCCGCTAAATAAACCGGGCTCCCGGTGCAACATGCTAGTTTAGTAGCAAACGTTATCTGAGTTTTACTTACCTTTCAACATCATTTGGTAACTTACAGCCAAAGACACTGCAACAGAAATATATGCGCGAAACCATTTTTGACCATTGAACTATAATGTAAGTATCTGACGACGTACAAATAATATCTCAATGTTTTTGACAGTGCGACTGACCGTGACACTGAAACTCACTGACTTCGCCTGTAAACTCACGTCTCTGTGTGCGTGTGTCAAAAATGGCGTGTTGTTCTAAGCGGGCTATCTGTCAGAGCGCCGCGCATGTTTAATTTGTGCCGCGACACTGAAACTTACTGGTATCGCCTGTAAACTTACTATGCCTGTGCGCGTGATCAAAGTGGCGGGTTTGTTTTAAGCGAACTATCTATCAGAGGCGCTGCGCCGCATGCGTAATTTGTGGTATTTACGAGCTTCCGCTTCGTCTGCCTAGAAATAAGCAATTTATGTTAGTTTACGTACTGTTTGGTCAAATGTCGAGAAATGCGTGATGTCCACCCATTACTGTCAACTTAGAGGCCTAAATGTTTTAGTAGATAACTACTGAACCTGAAGGGTCGTTAACTGAAAGCTTTCTCCTTGGTATGAACTTATTATTTACCAAATGGAAAAAGAATCCGTGAATACCAGGTTATTTTAGTTCAGTAATTACACTCATCTATGGTTAAATTCCTGGCTATCCTAATTACATTGATTGTTTACCCTTAGTGGTTAGCAGTGGTAATCAGTACTAGCTGATTACCACGCGTGAATGCTGTTGATGAAACAGATGTTGTGATAGATCCAGGTGTTTATACATGATTAGTACTTAGAACAAACTAAGTAATAAGCCTATTTACTGTCCTACTGCATGGCAACAGTTCATCGTTGAAAACAAAATATCGCTAATTGGTGGGTATTGGTTCAATCATCACGCTTACCAAGTGCGGGTTAGTGACCAAACCCTGGTAATTTTTCAAAAAGACACTTAATCTGAAGCTGAAAATGGCTCTGGGAACATTGCTTTTATAGTGTCAAAGAATTCTTAGAGTACAAAAATGAAATAATATGATGTAGTTGTTATTGACATGCCAATTAATGTAACCGGTAAAATTATGTACGTAAACTATTTACTGATAAAATTACTTCATTTTTCTTTTTATATAAGATTTGAATGCATTTGTTTGGCTGAATCCACTGGACAATTTTTACCGGGCTATGCTTTCCCAAGATTGTCAATATTTGATCGACTTTGTTTGAAGATAACTACTAAATTAAAAAATATTCTAGCAAATGAAAAATTGTACGAGTAGTTCAGTGTCTTTAACTAAGGCGACAACTTTTCCAAAACACGATATAGCATAATTTCACCTATAAAAAAACCACAAAGAAGTACGTCGACGATTTTTTTGTTTTACTCTCAAATATTCATTATTGACATTTTGAACTTAAAAAAATATATATATAGATACGTCTTTGTATATTCTAGGTTGACAACTTTTAAAACTTTTTAATTTGTCTTATGTTATTTCATAATAAATTCATTACACGAAAACAGAAGGAAGCCGCGGCGTTATTCCGTCCGCGCAGAACTAATCAGTGGCCCACCGAATGCTCTATCGGATGGCGCGCTAAATCCCAGCCTTTTCTTCATGTATTGTGTTCGTGCCAATAAACGTTTTATATATTTATTTGTTTTGTCAGTACTGAATTTTTAATTACACGTCAATAAAATAACTTTAAAACCACGCCAATTTAGAGAACAATACATCGAAATCATGACACTAATTATTACCGTTGTTTATACGCAAATTGGCGACGTTACCAAACTTGGGATAGCGAATAAAGCCCGTTTCACATTATTCCAGAAGCAGCACTTCAGTCCAGCGCTGGAATTCTACTGGAATAATAATTGGAACCGGCACTAGAATGTCCACACTGGAACGTCGACACTGGAATGTCCACACCGGAATGTCCACATTGATTGAGCGCTGGACTGGAATAATGTGAACAGGCACTCAATTCTTATTCAAATTACGTGCCTAAATTGGGGAACGGATCTCCTTAGGATTTTACTAGAAAGACACAGTCGTTAGAACCTCACAGGACGGAGTGGGGGCAAATTTTCGTTTCTTTAGAGCTTCTTTAAATATGTGTATATGAAAATATCGTGCCTACTGGGGCAAAGCCAATTCAGATAACCTATGTAACCAAGCTGTAGCATGCTTATAGAATGACGTAACCTACATTCGGAGCAGCTAGTTTCTTAGTTGAGACATGTCATTCTGGACATATCTTTTTTTTGCTAATAATATCAATTATATTAGGTCCTAGTTGTAAATCTCTTCCTTGATCTGATTTTTAACCATCATCATTGCGATCTATAGGGTTAGGATCCGCATCGCAAGAAAATTAGTCTGGCGTAACTTTTAGCATTTGACAATTCGCTATGTTCTACACAAAGATAGAAACTTGAGAAAATCTGATCCTAGGGCTCAAACGGGACTCAAACCTGCGTCTTCCACAATCCAGGTGGCTGTCTTTGTGAAAACATAGTTAAATGTTTAAGATAGAAATATTAGAATTCAATGATTAGATTAGATAAAATTAATTATTACTTAATATAATATTACAGTGTAAAAGTATAAGGTCACAAATTACAGGAATTTATATTTAGATCGTCAAAATGTGAAAAGAGTAAAATTATAAATTTTCAAAAGCCTTAATCCAAAATGAAATACAATAGTAAAATAGGTAAAGGTAGGTAAACACGTCAAAAAAACAAAAGTAATAACAATCATAATATGTCAATAATAATAAATCCAAAATTGGCGTAGGTTGTACGTTAGTGTACGTTGTGTACTCATGGAAATACAGGATAAATAACTTTGAAAAAAAATAGCTCCGCGTTTTTTAAACTTTCTACCATGTACAACATATGTACAACATTGTATATGTTCAATAAAAACTTGTATGCTCTTGGTATAGGAATTCTGAGGAAGCCTAAATAGCCTAATTAGAAGACGGAATACCCCTCTAATCTATTCTTGGAATCCAGTCCGTAATTAGATAACGCTATCCTGAGTAGGTCACGTTACCAACATTCCTTCTAGTTTATTCTTAAATTAGAACCTACGGGAAGTCGCATTCGATCACGTAGTGAACCAGAAAACCTATCATCTGTGACAAGTGTATAAACAACTCCTTGTTTATATACTTTTTCACAGAATATTGGCCATAAGCTATTTCTTTTCTCCTCAATGAACTATTAACTAATAGCTTTACTTAAACTGAAAGCCACTGGAGTTGCCGTTAAGCCAGCTGTTAAATCAATATCAGCTAGAAATTCGGAGCTGAACGATCATAGCTTCAAACAGAATTATAGTAAATATGGCTTCAGTATTTTTGCAGGCATAAGTTGCCTGCAATAATAATGCATGAACTAATTTTTTTCACTTCACATGCTCTAACTAAAAGAACTCCAATATAGCCCTACGAAGCGGGACTAAAGTCACCACTTTAGTCTCTAGGGAGTAAAAAGTAATTAGTTTTTTAATTTCCCTCATGTGAAAAAAGACAAACTCAAAAAGCCAGTAAATATACTACTACTAAATACTGTATAATTTATTATCTATGGAGTGTGGTGGACCATGTTCATTGCGAAAATGTTGAGAGTTTTAGTTTCATGGTTTGTCCGCAAAGAAGATGGCGCCATGTGTTTTAAATCTTTTGGAATTTTTACTTTGTTAACTAATATTAATAAATGTTTTTGTACTAAATTGACTATCTTTCTCGCACTCAAAGTAAAAAGTACAGTTGCACCTCGAGACTAAACGCCAACTTAATATACCCTCGGTTTCATTGACTCCCTCGCACGCTCAGGAGTCAAACCACCTCTGGTATATTATGGCTTCGTTTAGTCCCTCGATTTGAAATATACTATAAACTTGCGCTTTTAAAAATAGATTTCAAAATAAACATCGTAGTCACACAGATTGCATGTTAGATCGATTAAAACAAGTTGATTAATGGTTATTAGTGTCAGTTGAAACTGTTATCGTTACAATTTACGGTACATATGGAACTATGAAAACTTTTCGACGACCGACTTGGTGTAATGGTTAAGAAGTTGGCTACTACACCAGAGGTCGCGGGTTCGATCCCCGCACAGTACAAACATTTGTGTGCATGAACATGTCTGTTTGTACTGGTCTGGGTGTCTCCTATGTATAATAAGTATGTATTTACAAAAGAAAATGTATTTAAGTATGTTTATCCGTTGTCTAGTATCCCATAACACAAGCTTTAATTAGCTTACTTTGGGGCTAGATGGCGCTGTGTGGAATAATGTCCGGGGATATGTCCAGGGATATTATTTTCGCCCGGTTTATACGTCTAAGCTAATACTAGCTTTCCGCCCGCGGCTTCGCCTGCGTGAACTTCATTAGCTGTATCTCTGTAAAGTTTTATCCAAGTCCGTTATAAACTTCTTGCATGAAAGAGTAACTAAACACACATACTCACAAACTTTCGCATTTATAATTTGTAGGATTATATAGGGGAAAGATTGTTTGTTTGTAATGCAAAGTCTCCGAAACTACTGGACCGATTTTAAAAATATTTTACCAAATGAAGTTACGTTATCAGGGAGTGTACATAGGCTATTTTTTTTTTTAATTTAGGCTATATTTTGAGAAGAATAGTCTTGCTGCTGACGGACGGCTTGTGTGTAATAAAAATGAACGATACTAAATACAAAAAAAAAATGTTTGAATTTTCCGCGGAACTTTAAATTCTTTTCATTTTTCGGTGACACATAAAAATTACTTTAGTATTTGGTGAAAAGAGATGTATTTTGGGCGTACCTGAAACTCTACCTACGCTCTAATACGAAAAGCTTGTTGTGCTAAGCAAGAAAAAATATTTTGCTTGTTTCAAAGCTAAGCCAAAGCTCTCACAATCGCGTTAACACTTCCAACAAAATGTTTCGACACAAAATTTCTTCCTCACATTGACTTTAAGTTTGCTTTGATGTTACTAAGTAAAGTAAAAGTAAAGTAAAAAATTTCTTTATTCATATAGACTTATAGAAAGTACTTAAACTGTGTGGCAAGACCTATTTATGTGTTCTTTAGTTGTAAGATTTATACATACTTAAGGTTTCTATACAAAAATCAATCGACATTTACGCGCTAAATAGTACATATGCCTAGTACATATGCATAGTTACATATGCCTAGATATATTATTTGCGTGATGACATATTTAGGTATACTTATTTTCGCAAAACCAATAAAAAATAATATTTATAATAAGTGAATTTTTATTTTTAGCATTAAACAATGCTTTATTTTTCTACACAAAGATAGAAACTAGAAAAATTCGACCCGAATCCGGGTGAATTCTCCGGAATCGGATTTTGAAAGGTCGCGGGTTCGAATCCCGCTTGAGTCCCAGGATCAGGTCGAATTTTTTAGTTTCTATCTTTGTGTAGAAAAATATTTATAATAACATTAGTATTATATCAGACTATAAAAAACTTCAATGTAATCTCATTGAGTTGATTTTTGTATGGAAAATGAACCACCTTAAATAATTATTTTCAATCCTAGATTTTAATATTTACAGACCTTCCACAACACAACAGCATGAAATTCGGTTTTGTTTTATTTTGAGTCCGCGAAGTCCGGCTTTTCATTTTGCTTCATTTATAAGAACAATGAAGCGGAATGAAATTGTAAGGCACTAAAAGTGTGTGCCTAATGAAAGAGTCAAAGTCAAGTCGAGTTTCTGTTCAAAATAACATGAACATTAAAAATTCCATAAATAACTAACACTCTCAGGAGCAAAAAGCTCTCAATTGTGAAAAATATTTTTACCGTTTTGATTTTTTATAGCGCCGACAATAGCTAGGACCTAAATAATTGCGACATTTGAATGTCTTCATTATTAACTCACCCACAAAATACAAGTTTGCTTAGTTTAGGGATCTCTTATCTTGCTAGAAGCGGTCCTAATAGCTGCTATAATCATTAATTGAATAAACCCCCAGATGTGAGGCTAGTTTCTAGGTCATTGCTTCTATCTTTGGGAGCTAAACTCGATCGTCAGTAGTTTTAAATAGCGCCCTAACGTATGTACAAACCTGCACAGGTCAAGTTACCTGGCTAAAGCTTACTTGTTTACTAAATAAAACCTCCTTTGTTCCAGATAACCAAATAAAAAGGAATAAATACCTAAGCACACAAAAGAAAATGATTTAAATAATAATGCCAGTGAAGTTAAAAACTTAGAGAAGGAAAACCATAAAAGTCTTATAGACTTTAAGCCAATTACGGTAGAACTTCGCAAAGCCGAAAGATGTAAGTGCGTACACAATGGATATTATGCATAATATAACATTGGAGAGGCAGAAGTTTTATGCTACGCACGTTTTCAAGAACCCACCTAACGCTGATGACGCGGAGGTAAGTTTAAGCTGGTCCATTTGTAACTGGTTCATTTGTTGACTTTGAATGAATTAATTAATGAAATGAATTAATGAAAATAAGCACAAGAGGTATCAGCTACCGCACACTGGACCACTGACCGCGGCACCCAACGCGACCTCTTAAAGACGAATTTACATTACGAAACAAGTTTCATGCCAAATTATTCATGACAATACTTTCAGTACCTCTGAAACTAGTTTCATTAAAAATAATAGTGTCATTAAATCAACAGTATGACTGTGTTCACGGCTCTGCTAATATTATTACGTCTACCACGAGTTGCAACTTTAAATTTACATTATCGTTCGCGTAAAAAAATTGTTTTGGGATGACACATGACATGACAATGTCAAATCCCAATACATTTTTTTACGCGAACAATAATGTAAATTGAAAGTAGCAACTCGAGGTAGATGTGTAAGAGCTTTATTTTGCACTAGCTGCCTCGTCAGACTTCGTTCTGTCAAAAGTAATTACTTTTCGTCATGGCGACATTTCTCACTGAATGTTTTGTTCAATCATAATAAAATATAGCCTTTGTCACTTCCTGATGATGTAGCTTCATATTGGTGAAAGAATTTATAAAATTGGTCCAGTAGTTTCGAAGCCTATTCAATACGAACAAACGAACAATCAAATCTGTCCTCTTTGTAGTTCAGATTGATCGTACAGAGATTGACGATCGGATAAACTACATGCAACAGCCCTGCGTGTTTAGGCTATTATCTCTCGCTCGGGGCCCGAGTCGGCTTACTTCTCTCCTTTTCAACCGACTTCAAAAAAGGAGGAGGTTCTCAATTCGACTGTATGTTTTTTTTGAATGTTTGTTACCTCATAACTATCGACTGGGTGAACCGATTTTGATCATTCTTTTTTTATTTGAAAGCTGGTGCTTCCCGAATGGTCCCATTTTAATTTGGTCTAGTTCTGACAGTGGCATCCATGAGAAAACCATGTAGGTCTTAAATCTAGATAGACAAAATGCGCGACAAATGGACGGGGAACTCAATATTACGCCAACCGATTTTGATAATTCTTTTTTTATTTGAAAGCTGATGCTGCCCGTGTGGTCCCATTTTAATTTGGTCCAGTTCTGACAGTGGCATCCATGGGAAATCCATAAAAGTCTTAAATCTAGATAAACCATATGCGCGACAAATGGACGAATAACTCATTATCACGCCAACCGATTTCGATGCTTCTTTTTTTATTGGAAAGGATATACTTCAAGGGTAGTTTGATAAGTGTTAGGTTCTGATTATGGGATCCATGACAAAGTAACGGAACTCTTCAATTCTTAGGAGCAATTGGACGATACTTTTTTCACTGAAAATCAAGAAATAAACAAACATTTTATCAAAAAAAAAACCAACTTCAAAAAAAACTATTCCAAAACAAAGCACTAAAAAGTAACGAAATAATTGAAACCGACTCCAACAATAACAATAATTGTACCAACATTATATTATCGTATAAGTTTTAGAAGAATACGCAATTATTTCTTTACTTTTTAGTGCTTTGTTTTGGAATAGTTTTTTTTGAAATTGTTTTTTTTTTGTTAAAATTTTTCTATGGCCGTACTAAAACAGAATTGCATCTCACGAGTGACCGTAAAATCAAAGTAGTTAAAATGTAATGAGTGTCGCTAGGGGCGCGATAAGTTTCTATAACTAAAGCTGTAACTGTATAGAAACGTGTCCATTTATAAAATAGTAATCGATGTACGAACTGTACACACGCGTACCTACACCTCAAGCTTCACATAGGTGCATCGTATTCTACTGACCTAAGACCCTTTTTAGAACGGTTTTGTAAAAGTTAACCTGTCAACCCCGGTACAGTCAAAAGCATAAATATATATACGTTTGTAAAACTTTAAAGTATCTAAACGAGAGTTTCTTTACTCTTTGTTGAGGTGTGTTTGTGTATAATTATGTTTAGCTAATGTTTTGCTCAGACATTTTTGAAGCTTTGCAAACGTATAGATATTTATGCTTTTGACAGTAGATTTAATATTTTTTAGGAAAAAACTATCGTGAACAATATTTAATAACTCTACACTAACTAAACACTTTTTAAAGTGTCTGGCGTTGGCATGTTCCAGCCTGACGTAAAAACCAATGAATGGTTTATTTTTTTAATTGAACTAAAGCAGACGTTTTCACTGACAGGTAGTTTTTTAATACATTTGCTGTACTCCCGCTTGCAGATTATACACTCGTTTAAATGTGTTTAGCTAAAAAAAACACTTGAAAACGGCGGTCTGAAACTTAATGTGGCGAAGACGGAGTACATGGCCTGCAACACCACAGATACCCAGTCCGTCCGCATAGCCGTTGACGTGGTCGAGCGCACAGACCGTGTCAAATACCTGGGATCTGTGTTAAGCGCGTCCGGGGACATCGACCGCGACGTCAGAGCCCGAATTTCCGCGGCTTGGGCCAAATGGCGTGAGGTCACCTCACGCCATTTGGCCCAAGCCGCGGAAATTGTCATTTGTGACCCCAAAATGCCGATTAAGCTGAAGGGGCAGGTCTACCATCATTAGGCCTCTCCTTTTATATCGCAGTGAAACATGGCCGTTACTAGAGCGACACAAACAGGAGCTGCGCGTCACGGAAATGAAGATGCTGCGGTGGATGTGTGGAGTCTCACGCAAAGATCGCGTGCGTAACACTCACATCCGCGGCAGCCTTCGTGTTCGTGACATCGCAGACAAGCTGCAGGAGTGCCGCCTCCGTTGGTATGGTCATGTCTCACGGAGATCGGCAAACTACGTGGGCAACAAATGTCTGGCCATGCCGCCCCCGCCAGGTACCGGTAGAAGAGGTCGATCCAAGAAGCGGTGGCTCGACGTCGTTAAGGGTGACATGCGTGCCAACAGACTCAATACTGAGGATGCACAAGATCGCGCGAAGTGGGCCAAGAAAATAAGAAAGGCGGACCCTGGAACCCCACACACTAGTGTGGGTTCACAACCGGGATAGACCGCACGGATGATGATGATTAATTGCGTTTAGCGAGGCTGCAGCCGTCGACGGAATTTTGTAGGTTTTTATTCACATCAAGGTCACAACAGCGAAGTGGGTTTAATCCTGTGCGGATTACGCTGTCGGTCATATTGACAAGGTGCTGCCAAATGGCGAAATGACGCAGCCCTGCTTCCTCAGGCCTCTTCCTTAGCGGATCGGTGCGTTTTCGTTTCGGAACAGAATCTTTACAGATTTTCTCCTTAAACAAATTTCCTAACAGGCTCTGGCTGTTTTCGGTACGGTATTGTTCTGGTGTTGTGATTATTGTGAGTGATGCGCGGTGGAACTGGCGGGGGAGAGAGGCCGCTCTGTACAGATATATGCAGAGACGCGTATGCGCTTGGTAAAATCTGTACCGAAACGAGTCGGTCTGAAAACTCTCATCAAACTGCACCGATCCGGTGAAGAAGAGGCCTCAGAGTTGGGTCATTTTGTTATCCAGTGAGGGGCTTAGGCGACAGCAACACGGCAGTAAGATTTTAATACGATGAAAACTCTAAAACTTATAGGACACTCGCTTTTTAAGCGATATTGCGAATTCCTAAACCGGCCAATTTATCTTTATCTAATCTTCTCTACATTCAAAACTTTGTAGCGTGTTCCTCTATTAACACCTTCACAGTTTCTTCCTAGAAGCTTCAGATAACTATCTGGACTAACTTTTTAGAAACTTCAACGTTCGTTTTCCAGATAGTGCAAAACAAACATCACAGTTTCATCTGCTTTCAGAAAGACGACAATTAGGAACAGCTAGTATTGTCATAAAACGCGTCATTGGCATACGCGCTTGCGGCGTGTTCCCTCAAACCGGTAGTGGTGAGTCTGTATCTAGATGGATTATACGAGTTATTAATCGCATCAACATGCGCTTCAAAAAACGAGCTTGAACTCGCGGATAAAACTCGTGTCTGAAACAGCTGTAATTGCTCTTTTTTTTTTTTTGGACGTTGTGATTCTTGTTTTGAAACTCTTGTGAGAGCGATGTCTGGGATAAACTGGGAATACCACACGGTGTCCTGGCACTCTGTAAAATTATTTGTAGATATTGCCGTACTATGACGTCACTATATTTCATCTGTTTCTTTTGAATGTGCCTCCTATGCGGATCTGTATCCTTCCGAGGCCCCATCTTGATTTCACATTTAAATAAACCTGTAAAATTACTCAAAAATATTTAGCCTATTGTTCTAAATTTTTTTTTTCACGTCTACTTAGATTTAAGCACGTCACATTCATGCACACTTTGTCAGACTCCACACATGGCATTTTTGTTTTTATCTTTCTTTTTACTACACGTGAACGACGAATACACTACACTACACACTAGGCCCTGCCAGATAACCAGTGCTTCTGCAGACCTGCACTGCAGCGGCATGTGCTAAAAGAAGGGACCTGGTTGACCCGTTTCTAACATTATTATTTTTATTTGTTTGCTTATATGTTCTATTGCTTTTTCCCTTGTGTTGTGTCAACGTAAATTTAAAGTGGCAACTTGCGGTAGACGTACAGAGCGTCAGAAATGAACAGAAAAAAGTACCTGTAATACATTACCGGCACTGTAAAATGATGTATAACCAAGCTACCAACCTTGGTCCTCTAGTTCGAGCGGGACACGATAGTTATTTAAGTTTATTCTATTTCATTGCATTTCTCCTTCCGTATTATTTGTAACTGTTTTTTGTTTTTACTTGTTAGTTATCACATGCAAATTGTCTAATAATTTCAAACTTTTTCCTAACCGTGGCCGTGTTCACTGAAGCATGCAAATAAGTTGAGCCGACGTTTCGATGTTTGCATGGGATAACAAATTTTCCTATCTCATGTTGTTTGCACATTTATTGGAAGGCCTAATCTGAATATACGGTTAAACATTATTTCCAACATTTTTAACTAGCAAGAGATTCAACATAACGTTATACAAATCGCAAATAAGAAACATCTGACCTATGCACGATTGTCTCAAACTGAACTCACAAACTGCCAGGATATAAAATAATATATTTTTTAAATAATTTTCCATAAATTCTTTATAGATTCTATCATGAATATTTAACAAACTAATTTCAATTCAACTCAATTCAAATTTATTTATTCAAACAATAAAACTACAAGTCCACTTTTGTCACTAACAATGATTACTTATTGTCTATGTTAGTAAATATAATAATTCCTAGGCCCTGCAGCGTGAAGCGATATCCAGTGTCAGCAAAATGAACCGTCCAAGCGTTCCGCAACAACACTCAGGGGGTTGCTGCCGCTGGCCCGCAGCCGCCGCGTCATCGAGGCCGCTCTCTTGCGCATCGTCGCGCGAAAGCATTTAATGCGTGCTTCAGCGAACATCCCCGACGCGCTGCAGAAGCGGGGCAGCCGCAACAGCGCCCTGAAGGCGTTATTATATTGAACGCGGAGGCCGTCTAGCGCTCGTTGCGTGTATCTAACCCACAGGCTGCGCGTGTAAAAAGAGGTACAAAATGCACGAAAGAGTGTTATTTTCACTTGATATGAGTAACGTGCAAACCTAGCTATCATATTCGCTCTTATTGACAAAGCACGTTAATGACGCCTGATAAAATAATAAAAGATTTTATTTAAAATTCTAGCTTGCTGAAAGGCCAATTAGAGACATTTTATTGTTTGATAGACCTGGAAGAATTTAGTGTTTGAAGGTCGAAATAGATGTCAGTAGAACATTACCTCATTGCGTCAGTTCAACTGCATGATTCGCGTACAAATGCTCTACGCGGCTGTTGACAACCAACTGCTATATGAGTCTAGGAAGACCCGGCGGCTGGTAGGTAATGATCGCGCGCAAGTACATATATGGAGGGTTACGTATCTGAATGTCTAAAATTAAAATACCTAACGTTAAATAATCTACGTTCAAAATCCCTAAAATCGAAATACCTAATGGTTGTTGGACTTATATTCAAAATACCAAAAGCTTAAAATGTCAGGTGAATAAAATACTGATTGTTTTGAACCGAATTTCACAAGACCTGTGGACGAAATACCGAAAACCAAAATGTCGAATGGTTGTTTGGCCGTTCGTTTAAAAAACCAATGGTTAAATTTACTAATATCTTTGTGAGAACTATGATTTACCTTTTTCAAGCTCAAAGCCTTGAAATTCGGTTTGGTGACTGGGTTTTTATTGGGTAGTTTATTAATACTAATAAAGTTTTCAAAACGTATTTCAAAATTTTTGAGTTCACTCATTGTATACTTTATACTAGTAGTTTCTTTCTGTTTGTCTAAAGTCGGTTCTAGCACTCGCCGGTTCTAGCACGCTCGTTTCGCTCGCTCGGTTCGTGCGTTTTGTGGTCGCAGTTCTAACCTAACCCAAACCCAACCTTCAGTAAGAAGGTATATTCGCGCATTCTACCAAAACAGAAAAAAAATATTAAAAAAAAAAAACGATCAATTTCATCAATCTACCCACTTTTACGCTTGCGGAACCTGTAAGGCTATTCTGACAAACTCATTTCGAACCTCACCCAGTGAATCCGCTGTGAGATTTGTAATGTATCGAGAGTAGGTAAATAATACGCGCCAACGTCCGATAGCAACCGCATTTATTTCTAGACTGTTCTTCACTTCACATCACACCGTTGCATACTTAACTTACTCGTATAGGTACGTAGGTACCTACCCACATATAATAATATTGTCTATACACTACACTTCTCCCTCCTTATTTACTAAGTTCTTATTTCTTTCTAAGACATACCAAACTAACACATGATTAAACTTAAATATGCTTAACTATACTGAACTATGCTTAACTATAATACTGAATATAACAACTACAAAAACGATAACTTAAGTCTAGTTACTTATACATAGGTTTTTTCTTAAGTCTACACTGTCGAATCGGTCGGGTTCTGGGTGGTGTTATTGTTCGCGGCGGAACGACGTTAATGGGTGAGGAGTATTGCCAGTCCGGTGAGTCCGGCTCTGGTAGGATATCGTTCGATCCGCTCCCGCCCGCGCCGCGCGGCGACTGCATCGCTCCCGCCGACGGTCCCGGCCCGACCTCCACCACCGGTAATGCCAGAGGAACATTTTCCTCCTCTTGAGAACTTGCTACTGATTAATTATCGTTCCGTTGTACCATTTCTACGGAATACCGTAATGATGAACGCTTCCGTAACTGGTCAATATGTCTATGAATTGTTTCCCCGTTCTGACCTTTAACTTTATAATCGCTTGAACCTAGACTCTCACTCACTCGCCCAGGTACCCATTTGTCACTTTTTAAATACTGGCGGTACCATACATCCTCCTCTACACCTATAGACCTATCTGAACCCCCTGCGGTATCTTTTTGATATTGTTGTGATCGTTGTACCTTACTTTGAACGTCTGGTTTCAAAATATCTAATCTAGTTCGTGTACGCCTACCAAACATTATCATTGTAGGAGTTTCGCCCGTCGTGGAGTGTTCTATATTTCTGTAATGTATTAAATATGTCCATATTGCGCGATTTACGTCCTGTTTTTCAACCAAAGCCTTTTTAATTACACGTTTTATAGTTTTTACTGCATTTTCAGCTAAACCGTTCGAAGATGGGTGATAAGGAGCAGTAAATATGTGATCTATTCCTTGATTCTTCATGAAATATTCAAAGTAAGTCGATGTAAAAGGTGGCCCATTGTCTGTAACTATTTGTTTTGGTAACCCAAATCTACTAAACAGTTCATATAATTTATCAATCACGTTTTTACCAACCGTACTAGTCATTTCAAAAACTTCTAACCATTTAGACATAGCATCTACTACGACGAGGTACGATTTGCCCATTATGGGTCCCAAGAAATCTATATGTAACCTAGTCCAGGGTTTCTGTGGCCAGGGCCACATGCGAGGAGCCTGCCGCGGCGGCGCGTCCGCCTGCGCCGCGCACACCGCGCAGTGGCGGCACATCGCCTCCACCGCCTCGTCCACGCCCGGCCACCAGACATAACTCCGTGCCAAGGCCTTAGATTTGACAATGCCCATATGAGGTTCATGAAGCATTTTTAATATCTTATTTTTACAATTTTCCGGTACAACTAACCTATACCCCCACATAATGCAACCTAACTCTTCGTATAACTCGCCCTTTCTATTGAAGAATGGTTTTAATTTATCTATTTCACACTGTGTAGGCCATCCGTCTCTAATGTAATGTAATATTTTCGAAAGTAATATATCCTTGTTTGTTTCTGATTTAATTACTTTATAATCCAGAAGTAATTCCTGCTGAATAAAATGGAGGTAAGTCTGCTCTGGCGCCGATAAACTGTTTTTACTGTGTTTATTGTTACTGAGAGGTAATCGAGATAAACCGTCCGCCCCGTTCGCGTCTGTGCGTATATATTCAATATCAAAGCTATAAGCTGACAATATTATGGCCCATCTTTGCATACGACTAGCGACCATTTCCGGAATTCCCTTATGTGGCCCAAATATCGATACTAACGGCTTATGGTCCGTTCTTAAACTAAAGTGCCTACCATAAATATATTGATGAAATTTATTCATACAAAATATGATAGCTAGTGCTTCCCTATGTATCTGTGAGTAGTTTTTTTCTGCATCGGTAAGTGTGCGCGAGACGTAAGCGACCGGGCGCTCCCCCCCCCCGCGCCGGGCTGCGTCAGCACGCCGCCGATCCCGCAGGCGCTCGCGTCACACGTGACTATGAGTGGACGCTCCGGCTCGTAATGCGCTAATACCTCCGCACCTGCTAAAGTTTGTTTGATTTCAACAAATGCGCGCTCGCACTCTGTTGACCAAAACCATTTCGTTCCCTTTTTGAGTAATTCGTAAAGTGGTACTAATTTAGAACTCATATTTTTCACAAACTTGGCGTAAAAATTTATTAAACCTAAAAAGGACCGTAGTTGTGTAATATTGTTAGGTCTTTGAATTTTTGTTATAGCTTCCACCTTAGAAGGATCTGTTTTAATTCCGTCCTTACTGATAATGTACCCCAAATATTTAATTTCTTCTACTAAAAATTCACTTTAAGTTTAAGGCCATTTTTATATAGGGTATCAAAAACTGTTTCCAGCGCTTTAATATGCTCAATCCTATTTTTTCCTCCGATGATTACGTCATCAAGGAAAACTTCTACGTGGGGTATGCTACCTAATAGTGAACACATAATTCTCTGGAAAATTCCTGGACTCGATGCTAAACCATAAACTAACCTATTGTAACGGAATAAACCCCGGTGTGTGTTTATAAATGTGATTTTTTTCGAGTCATCAAGCTCAATTTGATTATAGGCTTGGGTTAAATCGATTTTAGAAAAATAAGCTGATCCACTCAGACGAACTATGACCTCTTCAATTCTCGGTAATGGATAGCGATCAATTAGTAGGTTTGGGTTAACCGTTGCCTTATAATCAGCGCAAATTCTCAAGGAACCATCAGGTTTGTTTACCGGCACTAACGGTGAGGCCCAGTCGGAGCAGTCGACGGGCTCGATGATACCGTCGCGCAGCATGGCGTCGAGCTCGGCGTCCACGCGCGCGCGTAGCGCGTACGGCAGCGGCCGCGCGCGGTGGAACACCGGCGTCGCTCCCTCGCGCAAGCGCAGCCGCGCCCGACCGCCCGAGTACCGACCCAGCCCACTTTCGAAAATCTCTTTATACCTGTTAATTAAATTATGTATGTCTTTATTCAATTGTACAGTATTATTTAAATTGAAATGATTACAATTACTGAATCTTGGAATATCTATATTTAATTCAGTCAACCACTGTCTACCTAGTAGTGATGTTGTGCCCCCTTCTATAATAAATAATTCCAATTTCTTGCTAACATCTTTAAATTTCACAATAGGCTTAATTACACCCAGGGGTTTGATTTTTGCACCATTATAAAAATTCAAAACAAGGTCAGAGCATTCAATTTTTAAATAGCTAAAATTGTTTAAGTAGGTATTTCTACTAATACACGAAACTGCTGAGCCCGTGTCAACCTCCATATTAACCACTCGGTTTTCTATATAAATGGGTAAACTAACCGCTCGATAATCATTTAAGCAGAGATGATGGAAGTCCTCCTCCACGTCTGCTACTTCCTCTTGTGCGCCGTCCGGTGTGACTTCGCCTAAATGCCAGGTTTGGGTTGTCCCGCCAGTCCGGTTCATTTTGTACTGCCGCTCATGAAACCCGTTATTACGGTTCTCTAAACACACTCTTCTCAAATGACCCGGTTTTCCGCACTTACTGCACACGTAATCACGAAATCTACAACTGCCATAGTCGTGATCTGTCGCTCCGCAGCCCCTGCAAGACCGCCTGGGCCCTTCCGCTCCACCGGCGCCTCCGCCGCCAACCCTCGAGGCGCTGGCGCGGCCGCCTGCTCCGGTACGCCCGCCGCGCCACGTGTTCGCATGTCCTCCACGACCTCCGCGACCTCCGCGACCGCCAGGCCGCGCCGCCGCCGCCGCTGACAACGCATGTACCCCCGTTGTCATCGTATCGTGCTCCCCCCTGGCCTCTACAGCTGCTGAGTCTCGTTCTGCTGCCTCTATGGACGTTGCGATCTTGACAGCGTTGTTGTAGGACAATGAGTCATCCTCCGCGAATAATCTCTGCCGAGTGATATCGCTTTTGAGACCGCACACGAACTGATCCCTTAAGTTATCGTCAAGTGATGCTTCAAACTTGCAGTGCCGAGCCAGTCTCTTTAACTCGGCTACATAGCTCGCTACGTTCTCATCGGCGGCCTGACGTCTCTGCCTGAACCGGTACCGTTCTGCCAAAATGGACGGTGGAGGCTGTAAATGATTTTTCATAAGCGATACTGCCGCTAAATATTCGAGCTCCGCTGGTTTAATGGGGCTCGCTAAATTTGTTAAAAGTTCGTATGCCTCGTCCCCCATGACCGCTATTAGTGTTGGTAATTTAAGCTCTGGTTTCACATTATTCACCGTGAAATACATCTCCAGGCGATCAGTATATAATGCCCACGATCCATTCTTCACATCGAACTCAGTCACTTTGCCGATAGACATTTTCACACGCGTAATACTTAAATTCGTCGCCACTGTAATGTATCGAGAGTAGGTAAATAATACGCGCCAACGTCCGATAGCAACCGCATTTATTTCTAGACTGTTCTTCACTTCACATCACACCGTTGCATACTTAACTTACTCGTATAGGTACGTAGGTACCTACCCACATATAATAATATTGTCTATACACTACAAGATTCAAGTTTCTCATTGTATAAAATTGAATATCGTCGAAATGTCGCCTTTCTTATGAATTTGTTCGTAAATTAGAAAACATTTAGTGAGATTTTATCATTAAATTTTTATAAATTGTGTGTATATAAGCTGAAGTGTGTTCGATCATCTGAGTGAGATCGGGCTCGAATTTTTTCAGAATCGCACGGCAGATCTACTACGAGTACTTCAAACAAATAGCTCGCAACCAAATCGGTTTCAATTGTGTGATGTCAATTTGATTACCGTCAAGAGTCCATTAAGAACCTTAATGTACTCTTTGCGGACGTAAGCAATCTAGGGTCATTTATTTGACCCCAGATTGCCGACGTACTTAATTAAAAATATCCTGGATCCTTTGCCTTTGAAAGTTTTGAATATTAAAAAAAGGTATAAAATACAAATACCTCGAAATCGAATCTTTAAATAAATAAAGCATTGGCCTATGATCAATACAGATTTCTTAATGAGAACTCTATTAAAAGTAGCCCTCGTGGTTTCTGGCTGCATGTGAGTTATTCACATGCAGCCAAAAACCACGATGCAAGGGTGGTTTTGCGCAACGTGTCAAGTATTTAGAGGCTGAATACGAGGGGCAAGAGGCTGCGAACGCTTTTGCCAATTTTTTTTGTAGTGTTTTCCTCCCTAATGCGCCAGTACTGGACGTCAGACAGACTGTTAGTTGTGATAGTAAACATACAGGTGTATTTTCTTCCTCAAATATAAGCGAAATAACAAATGACGACATCTTAAGCAGTCTGCGCTGTTTGAAACCGTCGGGGATTGGCCCTGATGGTGTACCAACTTTTATTCTAAAGGCTTGCAAAAGTCTTCTTTTGGAGCCTATATCTCATCTTTTAAATTTATCAGTGTCGTCTGGCGAATACCCTCAAACCTGGAAGTTGTCTCGTGTGACGCCGATTCCTTAAAGTAGTGACGCTCTTAATGTGGAAAATTATCGGCCCATTGCAATATTGTCGTCGCTTCTTAAGCTTATGGAATCTCTACTTCACAAAAAAAATTTAGCACAGGTTAAACCATTTTTAACAGATTCCCAGCATGGTTTCAAGAGTAACTGCTCGGTTGACATCAACCTCCTGTCGCTTGTCGATACCATCTCATGTCATATGGACAGAGGCAGACAGATCGATGTTATTTACTTCGATTTCAAAAAGGCATTCGATCGCGTTGATAATGATGTGCTGTTAGATAAGATTAGTAATTTTGGATTCACTCCTAACCTGCTGAACTTTTTTTCTGATTTCCTTTGAGACCGAAAGCAATTTGTTAGGCATGGATGCTACGAATCTGATCAGAACCACACTCGTTCAGGTGTAAGCCAGGGCTCTATCTTGGGCCCGCTTTTGTTTGTGCTCATGATTCACGACCTCGAGTTGGTTCTTTCCCATTAAAGTTTAAAGATAATACTGGATATAGGAAAGCAGTCTGATCATGAGAAGTTGCAGGAGGATATTGAGTCCGTATAAAAATGGTCCTTGACAAATAAATTGGTTTTTAATTATGTTAGGTGCTGTGTAATGACTTTTTCCCGGTCCAAAGAGCCAATGTACTTCGAATATAAGTTGGGTCCCGAGGTTATTACCAGAGTGCATGAGGTAAAGGATCTCGGAGTTCTGTTCGACCCCAAGCTGACTTTCCATGCACACGTGAAGAGGATAGCTGCCGAGAGCTTCAAGCGGTTGGGTTTTGTTATTCGTAACTGCAGGGAATTTCAGAATGTTGGCGCCAATAAACTACTTTACATAGCATTGGTTAGAAGTCGATTGGAGGCAAGTTCAACAGCCTGAAACCATGAATCTTCGTACACTTTCATCATTGAAAAGGTTCAAACGGCATTCTTAAGATTTTGTACAAAAAAATCAATGCTTATTACCCATTTCTATATCAGACTAGTTGATGCGACAGACACTGGGTTTTAACTCTTTGCAAGTGCGACGTAACTTTAATTTAATTGTTTTTATCTGTAGATGCCTACGTGGTGAATCTGACTGTCCCCAGTTTGTGACACGTTTAAGTAGATTTTTTGTGCCCAACAATTATAAGCGTAATCGGCGGCACAACCTGCTGGCGGTACCCTCAACTAGAACTCAGGCTTGCCGTTTCTCCACGTTTGTGCGTGGGCTTACTGACTTGAACATGCTTCTGGCATCAGCATCGTGCGACTTATTTGCTGACAAACCCTACGATTTTGTTAAAGTTTGTTTAACGTTTTGTGAGCGTAATAATAAATTATAAATATGTATATGTACCTAAACTAAAGTGTACAATGCTTTGGTGTTTATTTACTGTTAAGTTGTGCGATTTTCTTTTCATAAATAAATAAATAAAAATACATAAATCATTTAATACTTCTGAGAACTTATTATAAATTTTAATAGCCATGCTAGGGACTGCGCTTAAACAATTCCATTCTTATATTGGGGAGCAAAATTCTATACTGATGTCTCGTAGGCATTTTTTTTTGTTCACCTCTTGTGATAAACTATTGTCGGTATTGTTTTACAAAAATGCATATTTGCTTTATATATGTAGATACATGGGAATGGTAATACTTTCAATTTCCTGAATAGCGATTTACAGGAATCAAGGAAATGCGCTCTGCTAACTACCCTGACGCACTTCTTCTGCGCTATAAAAGCTCTTTTTACATCGACTGAGTTACCCCACATCATCATTGCATTCGTATGAGACAGGGCTTTATTTTGAATTTTCCGGAGATAAGATAAAGATAAATAATCTTTATTGCACAAATAAACAAATACAGCAAGTTTAGACATCAAATGTACAATTTAGGCGGTCTTATCGCTTTAAAGCGATCTCTTCCAGATTACCTTCTGAAGAGAGAATTGTATAATATAACGGGTAAGGCTGTGCAAAATATAGGATAAGTAAGAGATATTTAAATATTAAACTAAATGAATTGTGTTACATAAAATACATATAGGTATTGCAATAGGATCACCAGTTTCCATTTTTAAGGACTGAAAAATAAAGGATGAGACATAATAAAATACTAGGTTACAGAGAGAGGAAGTATGATTTGACTTGGGATTTAAAGACATGTAAGGACTGAGATTTGCGGATGGCTAAAGGTAGGGAATTCCACAGACGAATGGAGCGAACAACAAATGATTTGGAATAATAGGAAGTGGAATGTTAAGGGACTGTTAGATGCAGTTTCCGACAAGACCGCATGTCTTCACTTTTGGCAGATTGCAGAAAGTGAAATAGTTCCTTGAGGTACGGAGGTGAAAGGGGATTAAACAAGACAGTGTAGGGAAGAGACAGAATATGAAGATCTCGGCGAAAACGTATTGGAAGCCATTTCAACTGTGCCCGAAATTGAGAGACATGATCGAATTTACGCAAACCGTAAATAATGCGTATGCAGAAATTTTAGAGGCGCTCGAGTTTATTGAGGAAATTTTCGCTAATATCTAAATAACAACAATCGGCATAGTCTAGGATTGGTAATAGCAGAGCCTGCACGAGAGCAATTTTGGTGGGTATGGGTAAAAAGTAGCGGAGTCTACTGAGGGAGCTTGCCGATGCAAACATTTTCCAGCTTACCTCGCCAATCTGCTTTTCCCAATTTAATGTTCCATCAAGATAGATACCAAGGTTTTTAACTGTATTGCTGTAAGTTATTTGGATCCCGTCGAACATAATAGGAGGCATCGACTTCCACTCGCGTGCAAAATACGCGCCAGATCATTATTAACAGTCTGCACGACTTCATGAAGGTTTTCTAGGCTACCTTGCGAATATATTTGAAGATCGTCTGCATATAGGTGGTAGAAAGAAGATAGGTTATGGGTGATTGAATTTATAAAAATGGAAAAAAGAAGAGGAGAGAGGACGCCACCTTGCGGAACACCGGCTGAAATACCGCGCCATGCGGAGAAAGAGTCCTCAACGCGAATGCGTTGCCGGCGTCCATGCAAGTAACTATGAAACTCTTCGTTTTGAATGCCACTCTTCACAAGCACTCGGAGCTCAAATACGACCCCATTGCCACACTATCAAAGCGTAGATCCGACAGAGTATGTCAGCCCGTAAATCATCACACTGCTTTCCTTAAAAGACATTTACATTTTCTCGCACCTTATTTATATAATAAAATTAATAGAGTATTAAACATCTACATTAGAACACGATATGAATGTAAGTCACTTATTCAAAAATGGCTCCTAAAAATGAATTATACTGACACAGAATCCTTAACACGTACTATGCTTTAAAAGTCACACTCGCAGAAACAAGTAACATCCTCACCCACCATACACGCAGGACACTCAGTAATTGCACTCGCACCAGATACACCTTCATTCACCACACACCTCATATCATTCACCACACATATCAGATCAAGCACCACACACCAAATACCACGCTTCACTCACCACACACCTCACACTATGCACCACACACCATGCTCCACTCGCCACCCTCCTCACATCGTGCACCTCACACCACACTTCACACTGCACATCACTCACCACACACTGCACATCACGCACACACTGCACAACATGCAAGTGTCCACACTCGTCGATCGAGACGGTGAGACCTGGAGTCCTGAAATACAGGGCCACCCTAGTTTAGGTTCCAGTTCACACGTAAAATAATTGTAACTCTCTAGATCCTAGATGTACTCCCTAAGTTATGATTTTATGCGTGGATAATAAATCTTATTTTATTATTTTTATTTTATTTAAACTAGTCAAGCACCGCTGGAGATATGTTTAGAGAACGCAACAGGCCAAGAAGAATGTCAAAGTCAACTGTATTAAATGCGTTACTAAAGTCAAGCAGCGCCAACACAGTCAAACTCCTGCAGTCCATGCCACGTCGAATGTCGTCGGTAATCTTAACTAGAGCTGTAGTCGTACTATGGCCAGGTCGGAATCCAGATTGAAATGAATTTAGGAGGTTGTTTTTGGAGAGGAAGCTACTGAGCTGGAGATGAACAAGACGCTCAAGTACTTTGGATAGGAACGGTAGTATAGATATAGGACGGTAATCGGAAAAAGATGCTGGGTCAGACTTTTTTGGGAGAGGAATTACTTGAGCCTCTTTCCATATAAGTGGGAAGGTGCTCGAAAGGAGAGAGTGGTTAAGGATGTGGGTGAGAATTGGATTAAGGATATCTAGGAGAGGTAAGACCATAATACGACTAACGCTATCGTTACCGACGGCATTCGATACGACAGCCATGACATTCTTCTTAACATCACAGTCGGTCACTTTGCTAAACACAAAGGGGGGGTAATCAGGGGTTGGAAGATATGACAGTTGATTTAAAGTGTTACGTTTTTTAGTACTCTCAATAGCAGAAGTGGTTGTTCAAAAGGTCAATGTTAACACCTTTAGGGACGAATTCACTACGTGATCTTCCAGATATATATTCTATCGTTCTTCTTCTTCCTAGCGATTTTAAGAACTTCCAGACTTTGTTTTTCAAAGCATAACATAACATACGCTCACGACTTTATCCCAAAAGAGTAGTCAGAGGCAAATTGACTGTTGCTGACGGTACACTCAGAAGCCTACACTTCGCCAAGAGTTTTAATACCCGAAAATGTGCCAGTTGAACCCCGTGTTTGGGGTTGCTGAATCTGCATCAACATTGTGTAAATGATGATAATATTTTCCTTTTTTATTTTATTTAGTTTACGCCATAGCTATTGGGAATATGTACTAGTTTTCCGCCCGCGGCTTCGCCCGCGTGATTGTTATATATCATGACTAAATTACATAAAATCTTAATAAATTTTAGTCTATGTGTTAATTTGATGTATAATCTGTATAACCGTAAAGTTTCATCTAAATCCGTTCAGTAGTTTTTGTGTGAAAGAGTAGCGAACGTACACACATACATACTCACAAACTTTCGCATTTATAATTTTAGTCAGATTGAAAAAATCTCAGCATGGGGTTCATCATTACATATAACACGAGTGTCCCCATTAGGGATTCCATCGGAAACTAAATAGAACGAGGTCCTGGGGATCTAAGAGTATGAGCACAGATTACCTATTAGTTACTACATATAAATCACATCCATAGAAAAATTACACTTTCTTAATCCTAAATGCGTGCTGGCTGTCATGTGACAGACATATTATCATATTGCCAGGGCCACCTCTTTCGCTAGAGTTGTCAGTAGTCAGTACTTACAGTACGTCATCGCGTCAGTTCAACTGCAAAATTCGCGTACAAATGCTCTACGCGGCTGTTGACATCCAACTGCCAGATGAGTCATGGAATACCCGGCGGCTGGAAGGTTACTATCGCGCGCAAGTACATGCAGTTACAGAGGCCTGGTATGAGTATTAATTAACCCCTAGATGAAGGTTTAGCAGTGATGATAGAAGTGACCGTAGAAATCCTTTCAAAGTTCTTGAGAAACAATCCCCACTTGTATTAAGCGTCATAATTCGATTAGCCATCCATCTAAAATTCTAAATTATCCCTCTCCAATACAAAATAGGCTGACAACCCTTTAGTTTGTCTTTCAATGCACTTCAGGTAGTTTACGACCCAATCTAATGTAAGGACCTTCCATTTAAGTTTATTAACCCTAGCCAATTTGAAACTCAATTTCGTGTTTGGTTCATTCTCGTCGTGTCGTGAAGGTAATTAGTTACTATTGTAGGTTTGTATGAGCCTTTTGAGAAGTGGTTGGCAATTTACAAATTCAAATACGTATGTTAATTGACAAATATCTATGCGATTGCTTTTATAAACTGTTGTATAGTCAAATTCTAGGGGTAATCAATAAAAAGTGATAATGAGTATGATGCAGTTATATATTATTAATTGTTATTTTATTTTTCGACATAATCACCATTGATATACACTACCTATATCGTTTTTCTAATCCTAAGATTCCCCTTGAAAAAATCTTCATCTTGATCGCTTAACGCCTCCGTGGCCGAGTGGTTTCAGAGCTCGGCCCGAATCCCGGAGGTCCCGGGTTCAATTCCCAGGTCGGGCAAATTGTGTTTTCGGATTTTTCGAAACATAGCCCGAGTTTGTGATCACCAACCCGCATTTGGCAAGCGTGGTGATTAAGCCAATACCCATCCATTGTAGCGATGACTTGATTTCAATGATGGAGGCCATTGCCCAGCAGTGGGACAGTATATAGGCTAATCACTTACTTACTTGATCGCTTAAAAATCATGTAGGGCGGCAATCACTTCCTCATCATTGCCATATTTATGACCACTCAGTTGTTCTTTTAACCGCGGGAACAGGTAGAAATCACTAGGCGCGAGGTCAGGTGAGTATGGAGAATGTTCCATCAATTCAAATTCTACATCTTCGATAGCAGTCATCGCGAGGGCTCAGGGATCTGGGCCCGCTCGAAACTGACCCCGCGGGGCCAGTTAACCAATGCCATTTTTTACCATTTTTGAATTGGTCAACTGGCCCCACAGCTGAAATTGGTACAGTCACCAGAAAAATGTAACAGCGAAACGCATACAGCAACGCCCGTGCCATAGAGCGTCAACGCCACATGTACCCTGAACGCCCGAACTCACGGAATCAGTTCCCTCATTAATTTAATTAATTATTTTAATTCAGGAAACTAGACCACTCTCAATCTTAATAAAAAACATTTCGTACTCTGGACTTCAAAATAAAAAGCAAAAATTGTTTCATGTTAAAATAATTTAATAATAAGGCGTAACAGTTGTTTTGCACAGTAACGGACTTTTATAAACCTTTTATACAGAATAATTACTACCCTTCCATAATAAAAAATAAAAAATCACCGACGTCAAATCTAAACAGGTACTTACATTAATAGGTAATTTAAAGTTTTAAAATGAAATTCCTTACAGTGTAACAATTCAAATGATCTTCTATTGAAATAAAAAAAATACTTATAAATAAAATTCTTAATAGAGTATATCAGTATGACTGGCCTGTTGGCGCAATGGCAACGATCCTGCCTTTAGCGCCGGAGGTTGTGGGTTCGATCCCCACCCATGACAAACATTTATGTGACGAACATTTGTGTTTGTTGTGTGTCTGGGTGTTATTATCCATCTAAGTATGTATTTAGAAATATTTAAGTATGTTTATCAGTCGCTGACGCCCATAGTACAAGCTCTGCTTAGTTTGGGGTCAGATGAACTTGGTGTGAATTGTCCCAGTTATTTATTTATAATCATCTCTTAAATTAAAATACAAAAATCAGTCTTAATGTAGTGGACAAGTTTTTGTTATTATAGATGAAAATGATCTTTGAAAAATTAAAATTGAATAAAAGTTTATTTGTATCAAAATGACACACTGCTTGTAAATTTAAAAAAAAGTTGTTTGTTAAAAAGAGTTACTGCTGAATTTCTCGCCGGATCTTCTCAGCAAGAAACAACTCCGACGCGGTGGTAGAGTCGCATTATGTCTGTATACTGTTTATTTATGTATCCATATTATTATGGTATTTATTTATGTCTATTATTTAGTAGATTTGCTGTTAATTTGACAATTTGAAAGTACTGATACAGTCTATTTGAATAAAGTTATTTGAGTTTGAGTTTGGAATACAAATATCAGTTATTATGAAATGTTGTAGAACCTGAAAATTAATCATGTGATACATTGTGTAACTTCTATCAAGAGCGTTTGCAGGGGGTGGATCGAAAACGTTGCATTTTTGTAAGATTTTTGTGATTATTTTTTTGAATTGAAATAAAACTATAATTTATCTCTCTATGATCGTCTGCATAATACTATATAAAAACACATTGAATCGTCCAAAGTTAGGGAGTTGCTAATTATTTGCTATATTAAATAAAAAACCGTTTATTTAAATAATTATTGTTAAGAAGCGTAAAAATTCTCTGTACACAGTTAAATTAAAATGAGACCGTCGTGGTCTAGGAGTTAAGCACCCCAACTTGGATCGTGGATCCAAGTGTGGTGTGGTGTGGACCCGGGTTTAAATCCAGGCCGAAACCAATCTTTGTGTTCATTGTTAAATTTGCGATTAACTCTCCGGTGATGAAAAACATCGATGAAAAACCAAATAAACCCGGATAACGGCCGAAGGCTCACCACCTATCACGTGTGGTTCTAATACTTATGGGGCAAGGTATACATTTTTACCTGAGTGTTACGTCCTCCATTACAGCAACCGTCACCTGCCTATGATAACCCCATTTGGGATATAATCGTTATGGTATATTGTTTAGACAGGCACAACCATAACACATAAATACATTGAACTTTTATTCGCTTCCAATATTATTTATTTTTGTTACCGAACACTGAATACTTGGAGTGGCAATTAACAGGAAGACACTTAACTCGAAGAAATGAAAACAATTAGGGTCCTTTGAAATGGCCTGCGTGAGATGGCAGCACTGTGGGGTCAGGTCCAATCAATTGTCAAATACATACGAGTACACTATTTGTATTTTTCGAGTTTTTTTTGGTTTCCTTATTTTTTTGAACAATACTATGGGAATATTGTTTACTTAAAGGCCAGTGTTGTGCAGTGCCTATGTGTGCAAATAAAACAGGAGGACATAATACCCTACGGAAGATAAATACCGACTAAAACAGTGGCTTGAGGCCATTATCAGAGATGAATTTACTCCAACAAAAAATAGGCTCGTTGAAATGACCACCAATGTCAAAAATGATTTGCTTGCTATTGTCAAATGGCAAAACATGAGGCCACTTTATAAAAAAATGTACACCTTTAGAACATGTTTTTTGCAAATAAATATTTCTATTTCTATTAATGTAAATTAATAAAGCGTGCTTAATTATGCTTTAATATTGTAAGTTTTTTGTTTTTTGTGGGTTGCAGTTGATTAACGTATTTTAATAAAGCATGGTTTATTTTGCTTTATTTAATATACATTTTTAACTCCTACTCAATGAAACACAAATAACTGCAATTAAGTAGTTAAAAAACCAAATCACATTGCAAAAACAAATACTAGTACATCATGTTACCTTTCAATGAGCTTTTCCATAGTACCAGTGGCTTTTGCGCTTTTGTTTTTGAGCTCAATCTTAAGTTCGGTGACCTGTTTCTGGCCGTTATTCATAATAAAATCAATAACACTTCCAAGTACAATAGAAGTTCAAAAAACAATCATATTTTCGGTACGAATCTAAGGGATCTGACAGCTGTTTGAACCTGACCCAACGTCAGCGCCAACTGGTGGCAGGAAACCCTCATTAAGGTGAAAAAAGTTCTGGAATAGAAAAAGCTTTTCAATACACATAACAATACAGAAAAAACACTCTCACTTTACAAACGGCATGTTCAATACTTCCAAGTACAATAGAAGTTCAAAAAACAATCATATTTTCGGTACGAATCTAAGGGATCTGACAGCTGTTTGAACCTGACCCAACGTCAGCGCCAACTGGTGGCAGGAAACCCTCATTAAGGTGAAAAAAGTTCTGGAATAGAAAAAGCTTTTCAATACACATAACAATACAGAAAAAACACTCTCACTTTACAAACGGCATGTTCAATACTTTCAAGTACAATAGAAGTTCACAAAAACAATCACATTTTCGGTACGAATCTAAGGGATTGACAGCTGTTTGAACCTGACCCAACGTCAGCGCCAACTGGTGGCAGGAAACCCTCATTAAGGTGAAAAAAGTTCTGGAATAGAAAAAGCTTTTCAATACACATAACAATACAGAAAAAACACTCTCACTTTACAAACGGCATGTTCAATACTTCCAAGTACAATAGAAGTTCAAAAAACAATCATATTTTCGGTACGAATCTAAGGGATCTGACAGCTGTTTGAACCTGACCCAACGTCAGCGCCAACTGGTGGCAGGAAACCCTCATTAAGGTGAAAAAAGTTCTGGAATAGAAAAAGCTTTTCAATACACATAACAATACAGAAAAAACACTCTCACTTTACAAACGGCATGTTCAATACTTTCAAGTACAATAGAAGTTCACAAAAACAATCACATTTTCGGTACGAATCTAAGGGATCTGACAGCTGTTTGAACCTGACCCAACGTCAGCGCCAACTGGTGGCAGGAAACCCTCATTAAGGTGAAAAAAGTTCTGGAATAGAAAAAGCTTTTCAATACACATAACAATACAGAAAAAACACTCTCACTTTACAAACGGCATGTTCAATACTTTCAAGTACAATAGAAGTTCACAAAAACAATCACATTTTCGGTACGAATCTAAGGGATCTGACAGCTGTTTGAACCTGACCCAACGTCAGCGCCAACTGGTGGCAGGAAACCCTCATTAAGGTGAAAAAAGTTCTGGAATAGAAAAAGCTTTTCAATACACATAACAATACAGAAAAAACACTCTCACTTTACAAACGGCATGTTAAAGGACCGAAACAACTACATCCACATTTGTCATTCATACTTATTTAAGTATACATGACGTGTTTTATGTTAAATGAAGGTTTGTAATTGGTATCGATTTAACGCTTTACAAGTGGTTTACATACAATTGACTTGGGAATTCATTAGAGACTATGGACTATAGTCTTGAAAAGTTTAATGAAAGGCTATTATTATACTCCCACGATATGTTTGAGGTCCTGACATCCAAATTAATCCTCCTAATTAGAAATTGTTTACTTAAGCTTTCTTGCATTGTCTCAGAATTGTTAATATGCCTGAGATTTATTACGATGAACGTAATTAGGCGCCTAAGAAACACATGAAGGAACACAATATTCAGCTTATTACATTTAGGAAACAAAAATAGGACTCAAATATGAAAAGTACGAACTAAGCGAACAATACATATATAAGGAAATGCACAGGAAAACCTTTTACAACAAACATACCATCGAATTGAGAGCCTCCTCTTTTTTTTGAAGTCAGTTAAATACTTCCTGTGGAAACCGTTACTCGTATTTTTATTTTTGTGTTTCCCATTGCCATTTTCTATAATATTTGGAAAAGCTTTTGTTTAAATCGTTCTAGCAATCTTTTATAAACTCAAATAGCTTTCTGTCCGCGGCTTCGCTCGCGTAGACAATTTTTTCTCAAACGTAGGGTTACATATCAAAATTTCATACGGATCCCTAACGTTTTTGAAAACATTATATCTATAGCCTATGACCCTCACCCCGAGCGCCAAGAGTCGCGTGCCGGCGCAAAAATATGTTAACTTTGCTTGCTTATTTTTTAATACACAATATATCAGAATCTTTTAATACACTTAATGTGTTACAAAAGGACAAAATTTATTTCCACAAAATTTGCTGGATGATGAAATAACTTGAAATCATAAGAATGCATATGCTTATTGATATGATATTTATAAAAGGTGATGTATTGTGTTGCGGACTTTTTTGCGGATATACTAAAAACCTATATTTTTGTACATTGTATGCATGTATAATCGACAGTGGGGCCTTTTTTTCCGGATTACTCTATAAGTGTTAATTAATATATCTGAAAACGAATTATTTTAAAACAAAAAAATATATACACAGCAATGAAGGAAAATTTAGCTTTTTAACAGTAAATAAATTTTTGAATTCGGATCGGTTGTTTCGGAGATTTGCCTCCAACACACAATCTCACAAACGCTTCCTTATTATAATATAATGCCCTGTTCACATTACACCAGTCTAGCGCTCAATCAATGTGGACATTCCAGCGTGGACATTCCAATGCCGGCCCACATAATGCCCGGTACACATTCTGCTGCGGAAAGCTCCTACTGGAATAATCTGAACAGGGCTTTATTTCAGTGGTACTCCAGCGCTGGACTGGAATTATGTGAACGGGGCATTAGTGTAGATGTTCGTTTGTCAACAGTCAATCAGAAGCTAACAGTAGAACCTGAAAACTAAACTGCTCTAGCCAGCATGTGTAATAATTTAGCACGAAGATCAATTGGTTCAGCACCAGAGTTATTAAATTTGTAGAAATAAAAAGAATTGAATTAGGAGAATTACCTATTTTACTTATTAGTACGAGTTAAGACTGGCAAAATCTATCGTCATTATTTTTGAGGCCTTATTTGTTCTTTATAATAATAAAGTTGATAATGCTATCCAACTGATATTGCTATTGTGTCTAGCTGAATTAATTTTGTACAAAAGGGCTAAAGGGTAGACCAAGTTCACAAGATTAAGCAAATCGTTTAAAATATTAAAAAATAGTCTCTGAAATAACAGCTTAGGGCTCGTAATTATAATTACGTGTGTTACGAGGTACCAGACAAGGAATTAAGCCAGGGGCGTCTCCCAGCACACCCCGGGTCAATTTATAAAAGATCTTTTCCTAAATTCTGGGGATCAAATCCAGGACACTACGAATTAAAGGCGAGAAACCGAGCTACAGCGCACTACGCCAATCGTGTCGTCAAATACTCATATACTCATGAACAGAAGTTGGTGTTAAATATGGGTTACTTTCGATCAATATACAGGCTGAATAGTTTCAAACGCTGAATGTACGCGTACGAAGGCTCTGGCAAAAGCTTGTTCAGTAATATATCAGCAGAGAAACCCTAATGACCGTCGGGGGATATCATATAACGGTAGCCGCATGGAGCATTAAAGGGTTAACGGGCTACTAAATTAAATGATGTGATTTTATTGGATTTTGGCCTTAGTATGAGGAAATGAAGTTTGAAATATGGTATCCATAATAAATGTTGTCCTATAAATATTCGAAACTAATAAGTAAATGCTCTGATACAAGCAAAAAATAGCTCGGGAGTTTGGCAAAAATCCGATGTTTTAGAGGTCTCATAAAGAAACATTACCTCAAGCAAAATAATTATGATGTTAAGGGTTAATTTTTATGATGTTACCTACGTTCAATTGGTAGTGTTTTAAATGTCTTTAATATAATTTCCAAACTTTATTCATTCTTAACATTTATTTTGGCCTGATGGTAATCAATACTATAACGAGTTTTATGAAGAGGAAAAATTTGATTGTTTTTTGTTTGAGCCCATTTAGCTCCGAAATTACTGGACCGACCTATTGAAAAAAAAATCTTTCACCAGTATGAAGCTACATTCTCAGGCAGTTACATAGGCTTAATTTTTTTAATTTAGGCTATATTTTGACGGGAAAGACAGTCGCGGGCGAAGCCACTTACGGACAGCTAGAATTATATATTTTTCAAAAATTAACACATATTATTATTTTTTGTTTAATACTCTTCAGGTGCATTGGAACTACACACATCAAAAGTGTCTAGGGATCAAGCATTTTTATGCGGATTTCTTGAGATTGAGATGTGGCTTTGTAATAAATTTATGATTTTATAAATTTATATGGATCCTTTTTGGTGCATTTCATAATTTGAAACAGGAACTGTCAATCAAATTCGAGTAAAAGATGAAAATCAGCTGTCAATATTTTCCCTATATAAACATACAACGCATTGAAGACATTATTAGTGCTACTGTTTCCCTACTACTGATTAAAACCAACGTTATTATGGAGCGGCGACGTCATTTAAGCAGGGAAGAAATGCTCAGAGCCGTGGGAATGATAGAAGCTGGTTCCCGGCAACGTACTGTGGCTTTAGCTCTGAATACAAATCAGAGTGTTATCAGCCGACTTTGGACACGTTACCGAAGCACTGGTACCGTGGCTAAGCGCCATGGAGGACGGTATCGCTGCACTACACGGAGACAAGACCGATACATTCAAATCACAACTCGAAGAGCTCCAACAATAACCGCCATGATGTTAGCCGTGAGGCTTCATCACTCTTCAGGGAACTTAATTAGCGACCAAACAGTCAGAAACCGCTTGCATGAAGTGAACCTTCATTCCCGAAGACCGCTAAGGGTACCACCTATAGCAATGCACAATCGTAGGATTCGATATCAATGGGCTCTTGAACACAGAAATTGGGCAGAAGAACAATGGCGTTTCGTGTGCTTTTCTGATGAGTCTCGTTTTGGTATGAGACCGGATACAAGACGTATACGACACTGGAGAACCCCTGGACGCCAACAGCGATTAAAATCCTGCCAGGAAGTCCATCCTTATAGTGGTGGAACCATCATGGTATGGGCGGGTATTTGGATCGGCGGAAGAACTGATTTGATTTGGATCAGAGGCAACCTCAACGCTCAAATTTATGCTGAGACGATTGTATCAGACGTCATCGTTCCTCTACAAGTGCAAGTCGGTCCCTTATTTCAGTTAATGCATGATAATGCACGACCGCACACCGCAAGAGTTGTAAGACAGACTCTCGCCGCAGCTAACATCAATGTCCTGCCCTGGCCTGCTCAGTCGCCAGACTTGAACCCGATTGAGCATGCATGGGATATGCTACAGAGAAGAGCTCTGCCGAATATGGAGGGTATCCAGTCGCAAGAAGACCTTTTTCTGTTGTTGCAACGAACATGGGCGGCCATTCCACAGCGTGATTTGGATGAACTCATTTTGAGTATGCCAAACCGATGTTCTTGTGTTGTTAGTGTTCGCGGTAGAAACACGGATTATTAATTGTTTAAGTTACCCGATAAAATTTTAAAGAAAACTGTTATTTCAGTCTTTTTTTCGAACTTTAATGTTAGTGGTTCAAATGTCAAAAATCCCTTTATTAGGAAAATGGTAAATTTCTTTATTAATGCAAAGGTGACTTGGTTTATCGTTACTGTAGACAAACGAAAACACTTTATTTGATGAATCCTTAAAGAAAAATTTAATTAATATCAATCAGGAGAAAAGTTATTGCAAAAATATATGTTGATCCCTAGACACTTTTGATGTGTGTATTAAGTTATTTTGCTGACATGTAAAAACTTTGACAACAGTTCTCCTTTGATACTTCGTTAAAAATAAGATACAACCTTTCAGTTAATTTATATATTATAATTTAAAATTTAAAATATAACCATCTTTTTAATGACTTTCCAGAAATGTTGTTCTTCATTATTCTTCTGTACCTTAACATTGGAATTTAATGTATTAAATCTTTCGCAAACTACTGAAAGTGCTACCATTGTAAAGAGAAGCATTAATGATTTTTAACACGTTCATTTAATCTCCTAACAGGTGGTGTACACATGGAAGATGGACTTCAATCGCAGCCTGCTCGGCGCTGCCACGCTCCTCGTGCCCAAGAGCCCCACCGCTGCGCCCGCGTCGACGACAATGCCGCTGTGGGCACACAACTCCTGGGTTTGCCTGTTCGCTGCCATGCTGGCTGTCGCGATCGGAGGGAACGCTATAGTCATCTGGATTGTCACAGGTAAGCTTTAGTTATTGCAGTACGTATTCGTAGAATGATAGGAAGAGCCGTAATTTCGAGAAAAAAGCAACTTTATTACATGTTGCTTAAAAAATAATAACAATGATTTATTAATTGGAATTAAATAAATAATAAATATCTGGGACAATTCACACCAAGATCATCTGACCCCAAACTAAGCAGTGCTTGAAGAATGGGCGCCAGAGACTGATAAACATACTTAAATATTTCTAAATACATACTTAAATAGATAATAACACCCAGACACACAACAAACACAAATGTCCGTCACATAAATGTTTGTCATGGGTGGGGATTGAACCCACGACCTTCGGCGTCAAAGGCATGATCGCTGCCATTGCGCCAACGGGCCAATCAAAATCTATATTATCATTTGTTTATGTCGTATTCAAAAGTATTTTAATGGAATTTCTTTTGACACTTGCGTAGTGAGTGGCGGGCAGCCTGGTCAGGCCTGACAGTCGTTGAATATTTGATAAAAGTAACGGAATAAACCTTCTTAATTAGAGCAGCTGTGTATCATTTCTCTGAACCTGACAATAATAGGATCTGAAATTTTAACATTGCCATTTCCCTAAATTGTAAATACATTTTCAGGATGATCAAGAAAATCCGGTTCGTTCGTTCGTTACTTTTGTAATATTGTGCAAAAGTAAACAATTGGTTTTTGTAAAGACATTACGCTGCTGCTGCTTAAATTAGGGATAGGTCCGGGACGGAACTAAAAGTTTTTTTTTTAAAATCTGGAACTTTTGGGCAGCCGTAAAAAACATCTTTTGGCTGATCATGTTGTTGTTACCATGATAGCCTGGGAGAGTAGGGTTATCAAATGTTATATTGTGATATTTGCAAGGCTTCCTAAACTGCTTCTTCTTCTTCTTATCGTGTCGATGGCTATATCCTTTTTGACCAAAACTCCGCCACCCTAACAGCATGGTCGTTGGCACACATAAGTTCCTCACGCGTACAGCTGTCCGGACACGAGGGGCATGATATGAGGTGGTCCATAGTTTGTGGGGAGGCACCACACTCGCACGCATTGTCTCCATCTGTGTAACCCCATCTGCACAGACTCTCCCTGCATCTGCCAACCCGGGTCCTCAGCCTGTTCAGAGCTTTCCAAGTAAGCCATGGCAAATCGCGGCCCCGGGGGAGACCCTCAGAAGGCCCGACGAATAGGGCGGTAGCAGGTAGCCTCTCCAGCCATAAGCCGATCCTGGCCTGTGGTGGGTTATCAGACAAAGGAAGAACAGTTTTGGCGAAGCTTCGTCGGCTTTTGAGTCTCTGGGGGACGGCCAGGTAGCCATTCATAGGATGACGGGTGTCCAGCTCCATTTTGGCTCTTTCAATAGAACTAGCAACCGCTCTACGGACTTCTGGCGGCGCGATTCCGGCCAGTGGATACAGCATACTTACCGGGGTCGGCTTTAAACAGCCCGTAATTATCCGGCAGGTTTCGTTTAGTGCTGTATCCACTTTCTTTGCGTGTGCTGAGCGACCCCAGACAGGACAGGCATATTCGCCAGCCGAGTAGCAAAGGGCTAGACCAGTTGTCCGCAGGACATTTGCAGATGCTCCCCACTTTGCCGACGTGAGTCGCCGCAGGAGATTGTTACGAGTACTCACTTTTTGCCTAATGTTTTCACAGTTGGCTTTGTATGTGAGAGACCTATCCAGAATAACGCCCAGGTATTTGGGTTTTGAGCAATGAGTAATAGTCTCTCCTCGCCAAGAAATATTGAGGGTCCGGTTTGCCTGGTGGTTACGCAGTGAAAGGCGCATGACTGTGTTTTGCTGGGGTTAGGTCTCAATGCATTGTTATTGTAGTACTCGCTTAATTCCCGCAGCGCCAGCGTCAAGTTCTCCTCGACCTGCTCGAAGGAAGTGGATTGTGACGCTAAGGCCAGGTCGTCGGCGTAAAGGTATCGTGTAGCATTTGGAGCAGATGGCTGATCGTTGGTATAAATGTTGAATAGCATAGGGGCTAGTACGCTCCCCTGCGGGAGACCATTTTTTTGTGAACGCCATCTACTCTTTTCCGATCGAACGTGGACTTGAAAGCGCCGGTTGCTCAGTAGCTCCCTCAGAATCTGCACGAGATTCTGGTCACCCGTTATGCCACCCACCTTGTGAAGCAACCTTTTTATGTTAACGGTGTCATAGGCCGCCGAAAGGTCCACAAACACAACACCCGTCACCTGGCCAGACTCGAACCCGTCCTCGATGTGCTGCGTGAGCCTGAGAATCTGGTTACAGCAGGACTTTCCAGGTCTAAACCCGGCTTGGTCTGAAATCAACTCTGGGTCAACGACATGTGTAAGACGATTAAGGAGCATACGTTCAAATAGTTTGAAAGTGTGGCAGAGAAGTGAAATAAGCCTATAGCTCTTAGGGTCTTCTGCGGGTTTACCAGGTTTAAGCAGAGCAATAATTTTGGACTTCCGCCAGAAACGCGGGATTTTTGCTTGCGCAAGGCAGTTATTAAAGAATTCAAGCAACCATGAAACAGCGGCAGGGCCAAGGTGTTTTATTTGTTCAACAGAAACATTGTCTACCCCTGACGCTTTTCCATCTTTCAGAGTTCGAATGGCCTTCGTTAGGTCGTTCAGGTCAAATGGTTGGCTTATGGGCATGTCGCTTGACGTAACACAAAACTCCTAAACTGCTTAAATCGCGACTTCCCGGCGGCGCCTGTCGATAACAGTCACAAGCCATGTCAACGGTGAGTCATGAAAGCGCAAAAGCAGGCATTATCTCCCCTTAACAGTTACCCAATAATATACACTTTCATTTTGATAAAAGATATATCTAAAAATAACTGATAGAAAGAGTAGACGTATTATTATTTTTAGATTTTCATGAGTAAATATGTTCATAATACTTATGTAGGTAATCGTATTCAGATTCTCACCTTTTGCTGTCGAAGGATTTTAATTTTCATGTTAGGTATCATAAATGATAGTTATTTTTTTAAATATACTATTTACATCAGCCATCGTCAATATAAATATACTTTTTTTATATCACACAAAAATAAAATCACACTTCACAAAATTTTACTTAGAATTTGGTCTATGTCCGATTTTTTTCTGTGCAAATCCATTTTATGGTGAAATGCGCTGTAATAATCCACACCAATCTTAGCACTGAAATCATCTGGAATTAGTTTCTCGATCCAAACTAATAAGGTGCCTACGATAATTTTATGAACTGTACAAAAAATGTTAATAATCTAAATTGGTATATTAACTTAAGCTGCCTTTTTTAGATTTAGTTAAGCTAATATTAGGTTTAAAAATTAATCTTTTCCAAAATATACCAATCAGTCACTTAATACCCATCTTTTTTAACTCGCTGTTGGTCTTAATAATTGGGTTTCCATACGAACCCGATACTTAATTAAGCTCTGTAATTGAGTATGATTAATAGCTTGTACCATAATCTGGGTTTAACCACACCATACACTGTATTCCCATTTTCCTGTGATTTACTCGTACATCCCTTTTTGGTGTTTACCATCATAATTATGTTTGTGGTCCGCCGTTTGATAATATTATTTTGTCGATCGACTGGTTTGCGTTCTGTTTTCTTAAAAAAATGGTCAATTTTGAGTCGATCCGAAGTACCAATGGTTCCATATACCGTGTGATTATTTATTAATTATTAAAAATGATATGGCATACTCATTAAGTGATTCTTGCTAACTATTTTTTGGCTGAAACCATGCATGCAAATCAAACTAAGAAAATATTTATTAATAATTTAAAATACGGCAAGTAGACTTTATTGCATGAACAAAAAAAAACAACAACAATATTTATTTTATTTGGGTATATTTGCACTGTTATTTTATTTATTCATTTATTTACTGAATTAGCCATTTAGTCATAAAATATCCAGCCAAAAAACGGTTACACTCCTGAAACTATTTACTTCATAACAAAAACCGTAGGTACAAGTTTAGTGTGCTCCATGAAATGTAGACTCCGCTAGAGATTGCTTATACCGTGTAAATCCAGCACCACATTGTGGAGAATACTCGTATCTGCAGGTAAGTGCGTTGATATAAAGCAACAGGACTTGACTAGCTCCCGGCCAGCACAGCCTCAAACCGAACTGATGTCGTTTACTTTATGGTATATTATCGCTCGTTCAAACAGCGAGCGGCAAGCTGCCTGCGCCGCGAGGTTGTATTTTCACAAATTGAATTGTACCTTACTTCGCACGACATACGTCTGTTTAGAGCCTGTACTGGCCGGATGTTGGTCGGGTGCTAAGGCGTTGGATGAATGAACTCCTTTAAGTACTACCATCAATGTACAGTCAACCGGAGCTCACACTACCGCTGAGTTTCCACGCTATTAATATTGAATGTTGTAACAGTATCAACTGTCATAAGTCTGTCAATAATATGGTATCCTCAAAACATAATAACCACATTGAGGGTTATATAGAGGGATGTATACGGTCGCTTAACCAAACGCGCGTACACGGGCTTATTGCGGCGTGTTCGCTCGAACCGGTAGTGGTTTCAGTTATTGGCTTTTGCTTATACGAGTTTACAAGCGCGTCTTAGTATTGTCGTTTAACTATTGGCTAGCGATACTCTCGATAGTTCTTCCATTGGAGGTTAGGAATACAACTGCATGTGCTTTGAACTTGCATTTGCACAAGATTCCAAAGTTCAGTACCTATAAAATATTATCTCAATAGTCTATTTGAAACGAATTGAAATTGTGTCATAATTTGATAGTTTGCGGCGCCATCCACAGTCTCGCTTCTCTGGTTACCTGTTAAATTAAAGCGATAGCTAAGTGTTCCTTAAATATTTAATTGGGTTTCTACTAAGCAATATTCTGCTAAACTGTAAGTATAAATCTATTCTGGGGCTCTGCTATTTTTAGTAAATTCGACTTATTTTAAGTCAAGCGGAGGGTATCTTTGGGATTACCTTACGAATAATAAAGGGAAAGCCAGTTTTGTGTGATATATTGGGGATTAAAGTTTGCAATGTGTAACTATAAATGGAAATTGCTGTAATGTAAAGGGCATCAAATGGATTCTGAACAAAGTTACAACTTGTTTTGGGATAAGTTGTGTAAAACATCTTTATACCAGGACGTTTGACCACAAATTTATTTTAATAATAATAAAATTGTTTATTTGCGTGAAAAGTGGTATAAAAGATGGTAGAAATAAAAAATTAGCTCACATTTCACCAGAACCTGGCATGCAAACAGATTTACGAAACAAAAAACAATTGGGTCACGATAGCACTCGTCTGAATGAATCAAAATATTCTTTGACTGAATAAAAACACTTTTCAATCAGCCACATTCTCAACTTTTTCTTGAACATGTTAACTGGCAATGATTTCATGTCATCATACAATCTATTGTATATTTTGATCGCCATACAATACGCCTTTCTACTGTACAGATCTGTCAAGACACAGGGTAAGACGAGTTTATAAGGGAATCTCGTATTGAGTCTAGAGTTACCCTTCGAATTAAATGATTGTGGATTCGTTTTAACAAAAAGGCACAATTCGAAGATATATAAACTTGGGACAGTTTAAAACCCAAGCTTCTTGAAAAATGGTCTGCAAGATGTAATGAAGTCAATGTTAGTGAGGGCTCTAATACATTGTTTTTGTGCTATGAGTGCTCGATTTGCATGGCAAGAATTACCCCAGAGCAGAAAAGCATACCTCAAAAAGAACCCACGTAGCCGTGATATCCCTGTGTGGCAACCTTGGCATCACTGACTTTAGCCAAACGCCAGAGTGCGTAAGTAAATGAATTTATTTTTTTGCACAATTTCTCGATCGATTTTTTTATATACGTAACATATCGTCGGTGAGGTAGCTAATTGCGCTATGTCACTTCTAATCTGTCCCAGGGTCTTCTTGATAAACTTGAACGTCTGGTTATTAGTTTTCATCTATGGTGTACGAAAATACGAACACATTTCTCCATTTCGTTCTCAATTAAAATGGCTTAAAATTCGTCACCGTAGAAATTCTCGAACGCTCTGTTTACTTTTTAATATTCTTAATAATCCCAATTCCCCCAGACATCTGAAATGTAATTTTAAGTATAGGGTCGAGTGCAGCACGCGCAACCAGCGCTCGCATAGCCATGTGCTGCTTCACACTCCTCTTCATACGTCTTGCCATATTATATCGAATTCTTTCACATTAGCTGCCATTAGGCTATGGAACTCGCTGCCTAATAAAATTAAATTGTTGACCAGTAGGTTTTCCTTCAAAAGAGCAATCCACAACTTCTTCTTAAAGAAACCTTAACTCAGAAATAGCAATACTTGATTCTCTGTCCTTTCAAGACAACGTTTTTAGATTTAGGTACGATATTTAGTGTATAATTCTTTAAAGGACAGTGTCCAAGTTGGCCTATGAACCAACAAACATTTGACATTTGTCATAATTCTGGCCATGATTTAAAACATAATTATCACTTATTAGATTGTCACGGACACTTATGATTTTTGATATCAAAATTGAAAATACTGAATATATTTATCGTACGAAAACATTTTTTTAATACCATTTAAGCTGCGTTCGTCTGTGCCCTCTGTTGTTTAGCCTTCGCAACAATATTTTAATTTACTTTGTATTAACAAAAGAAACCTTGTTTGTGCAAGAAAATGTAGTTGTGAACTTACTAAAGGCTCTTACAAATGAGTAACAATACATTACTGTCAATGCGATAGATGTATAATCAACTTTTCATTTTAAATCAGATTATACATTGGCTTAAATCAGCTTTGTACGGAGCCAAAAAAAAAGAAGTTTATGACGTTTGGTTGACTTGACACTTCGACGCAAAAAAAATACCAGTGTCTTGTATTTTTCGATTTCAATTTGCAATGCTGTGTTATTATTTTTATAATAATAATTTTATTCTTACGACTCGGCTTAAAAAACAGACGTTGATGGCTCTTTGACCTACCTCCTTTTAGATTAAACAGTTTAAAGACTTTATAACCTGCACATAGCTAACTCAGCAATAATAACGAATTTACGATCATCGCAATGGAATCAACATTTTGTGTGAATTGTGGCTCAGCTAGTGGTTCCATAATACTGGCACAAGTGGCAGATCAACAAAATATGTGCTTGAAGAACATTAGACCCACTCACGTAAATAAAACTTCGCATTATATTATTAAATATAACCTCTAAATTTTTCAGAAGTGTCCGTCCATAAACTACGTTTTGACACTAAAGTGTATGTATTTATGAACCCTCAGAGGTATTTTTCATGACTGTTGGTTCATAGGCGGCAATGTATGGGCGAATGTACACTATCCTTTATGTATTATAATTATGTATGTATAGTATGTATAATTTTTGTATAAGTATGTATTTTGTATTAATAGTATATTTTATTCTGGTTTGCACGAGACGCCGCTAACACGATTACTGCTTCGCCCAGTCGTTGACTGGTAGAGAATGCAATTAGGAATTAAGTCCACTAATTGTAATTTTTCTTTGAGCAATAAAGAATAAATAAATTAATGAACATCCTGTTTTTTTTAAAACTGCTCACCTACTGAGCACTTCATCGTTGCAAATTAGGTCATTGATGCAGAGGTTGAATTGCCCAATGCAGGTTAGCAATGACAAACCCAGGCTGGCCCGACAACTACATATAAAAGAAGTGACACAGAAAATAAATTCACTAATCTTAAGTTCTACGTCTACCACGAGTACCACTTTAAATTTACGTTATTTTTACGGAAATTTGTATTGTATTTGACATTGTCATGTCATGTCATGTTAAATCCCAATACACATTTTTATGCGAACGATAACGTAAATTTAATGCGGCAACTAGTGGTAGACGTACTGAGGATTGAACCCGGGATTTCCGGATTGAGGACCGCTCGAGTACTCACTTTAGTCACAAATCACGCATGCGGCGCGGCGCCTCTAACAGATATTTCGCTTAGAACAAACCCGCTATTTTGATCACGCACACAGACACAGTGAGTTTACAGGCTGTACCAGTGAGTGTTTTTGTTTTTGTCGAACTTGGTGAAATTTTTCACATGATAAATTTTGATTTTGGCTGGTTCTGTCAAGTAGGTAGAACCTACCTACTTCATTTTAAAAATTCAGAGCGAATGTAGTAGTAACCCTGGGCGGTTCACGCGAGTTTAGGAAAAAGGCGCGAGCGGTCCTTCTGTAAACACTTTATTTTAAACCAACTTCAAAAAAAGGAGGAGGTGATTTTGATAATTCTTTTTTTATTTGAAAGCTGGTGCTTTCCGTGCGGTCACATTTTAATTTGGTCCAGTTCCGACAGTGGCACCATGAGACAACCATAAGTCTTAAATCTAGATAAACTATACTTATGCACTACAAATGGACGAATAACTCAATATCACGCCATCCGATTTGGATGCTTCTTTTTTTATTAGAAAGATTATGAGTACTTCAAGGGCAGTTTGATGAGAGTTTGTTTAGGTTCTGTTTATGGAATCCGTGACAAAGTACAGAACTCTTAAATTCTTAGGAGCAAGTGAACGATACCTTTTCGATGTGTAGGTATAAAATAAACAAGAACCAATTCACTGAAAATCAAGAAATAATCAAAAAATTTAACAAATACAAAACTTAAAAAGTTGTTTTGTGCATATTAATGCACACTATTAAGTGTCAATTTAACGGCGTATTGAAACTTCTGCTTTCGCAGTTTGTCTGAAACGACCGCTGATAATCAAGCAGCACAAAAATAATACAAGAGTTTAAGTAGAAATCTGTATTTGGAATCCATGGATTTATTGTTCAGAGGACAAAACCCCATAAAGAGAAACCATTAATTTTGCGACTCATTCTCCACAACGCAATTTTTCAGGGTCATCGAATATTGTCTCCAGTCAAGTGGAAAATGGCACAGTTAGTTACCTCGCAAATACGCCCATCACCTCAGTGTATTGTGTTTGTGTCGCTGGCAATTTAGCGTAGAAGAGATTTGGTAGATTATTATAAAATTCTACTCCAAGTGAAATGATTTAATAAATCGGGAACATTGTAAACCAGGAACATCAGACCCCAATCTAATCAAAGCTTGTACTATGGGTGTCAGAGAATGACAAACAGTAAATAATTCTAAAAACATACTCAAATAGATAACAACACTCAGACACACAAAAACAAAAATGTTCGTCACATGAATGTTTGTTATGAGGTGGGGATCGAACCCACGACTTTCGGCGCTGAAGGCAGGATCGCTGCCATTGCGCCAACAGGCCACTTAAATGAACTGCTTTTTTAATGTTAAATGTATGCCATTGTTATGGAAGAGTGGGGCCTCCCGACACCGTATACTGCTGAAAGACACTATTTCAATTTAATTTTTAATGCTAGTTACTTCGACGATTGTTTTAATTAAAATCCCGTAAACCCTAAAACTAATTTTATTACATCAAGCAATAATATGTACTAAGAAAACCTTGCAAATACACTGTCACATTGAAATTTAAATATACTCGTATTTTGTGTGAACAGCTTGTGATTTAAATAACGTCTTGCAGCAGCCGTATCGTACGCTTGGCTCAGTAAGTAAATACGACATGCTCTCAGCTGCTTCACTTCGGTAGGGATCACGGCTTCACGTTTGGCTTCAGTTTCATGCATACGGGACCCAGTATGTTTGTTCCGGACGGCTTAGATTTAGCTTAAAATATTTAAATTCATATCAATAGTTTTTTAATTTGTTTGTTTGATTACACATAAAAATTTGATACAGTCCACTTATAGATAGTAATAGTTTGTTAATGTTTTATAGTGTTTATAGTCAGTTAGTTATGTAATTATTGTTTATTTTTAGTTTATAGCTAAGATTTTATGTTTTTAAGATTACTTTACATCAATAAAGATCGGCAGCTTAATTATTCATAGGTAGACACCCTCAAAAGAGGACTTAGACAGTCAGAATTAGAAAGTTACTGTGGCCTTGATTCTATCTCTGTCACTCACATAGGAAATAGGCTTCCTTGTCTGATTAGACCCTGGGAAAAAACTTAGAAGCATTTGATAGGATGTTCCCAGTTTCTTGCTCTCATAAAACACTTACCGATTGGGAGCTGAAAATGGGAATATCAATAGGCCTATCCCGGGGTCAATTTGTAGTCAACGGGAAGCCTCCAAAGAAGAAACACCTCAAGAAAATAATGAAAAATAGTAGTGCAGTGTTCTTATACCTAGACTAGGGAAAGTAAAGTTGAGAATAGAATAGGTAATTGCAGTGCTAGTGCCACAACCTGGACAGAACAAGTTTTTGAACTTGAACAGTTTGCAAAATAATAGTGATCTTTAGCAGATAGTTAGTGCAGTACTCTTATACCTAGTGTCACAACATAAACAGTGCAAGTGTATATATTGAACTAATATGAACAAAACTAGCTGCCAGTATAGTATAAATACGGTGTTTTATTTCGGCCACCCATCCGACCCGTGCTTGTTGACCTTAACATTAAATAATAATAATAAATAAATAAATATCCCTGGACATTATTCCACACAGCGCCATCTAGCCCCAAAGTAAGCTAATTAAAGCTTGTGTTATGGGATACTAGACAACGGATAAACATACTTAAATACATTTTATTTTGTAAATACATCCCTACTTATTATACATAGGAGACACCCAGACCAGTACAAACAGACATGTTCATGCACACAAATGTTTGTACTGTGCGGGGATCGAACCCGCGACCTCTGGTGTAGTAGCCAACTTCTTAACCATTACACCAAGTCGGTCGTCAACATTACCAAAATAGAAGTCGCTACGGGTACTACGAGTTATTACAAACTGGTTGCGACGTGTCTACGACTGGGGCTACGAGATTACGCGCCGATACTGCGGATCTTAAGAAAGACAGGGCTATAGAACGCTTCTTGACGCAATCCAGTGATAGGTTCAAATAGGGGCCTCAAACAGAGAGTGAGAGTGGAGAGTGGGGTGACGATGTTAGCTGGTAAAAATCCGACCTTAACTGATATCTTGGTGGTATATGCCTCTGTGATGAACAATTTTAATTGTACCAAATACACAGCCTTGACATTGTTAAGTATAATATCCCAGTTTTGCTTTTTGCATTGAATTTAACACTCATTCTTATGCAAAGTTACTTTAGATGGTAAAAGAATCAAGTAAACAATATCATTAACGTTATTCATGATCATTTGTTGCTTAGTCAGTCTGTAAATTAACTATCTTAAGGCGAGCGCTAGAAACGGTCTCATTGTTTTTGCAGACTAGGAAAAACTATAACTGGCATTTTTAGCTCTGAAAAATCGTGACAAACAAGCGGGTGATTGTGGCAACGACTTTTTATTTAAATATCATGAGAGAATATGCAATGAAGTTCTATTTCATTATCTTCATGCGATTAAGGTACTGTATTGTAGTTGCTACAATTTCATATGTGATTCATCATCTCCCAAGTATATTATTTCAAACAGCACGATACGTCTGGTCTGGATTGTGATCTTCATTTGAATGGGCTACAAATCAACACCAAAGGCAGATTTTAGACAAACATCTAGAAACTCCGTGAACGCAATAGTTTGGACGTGTTGCGGTAGGCTGTTGTTTAGACACAAAACAGAGTAGCTAGAGAAATTCTACTATAAGCTTCAGTTTCACGAAACGTTTTACGTCTCGCTAAGTGGCTTTATTCTTGTTACACACTCTTTTTTTGTACTTGATTCTCTCTTTATGCGATTGTTATCGAATCTGATATAATGCCGAAAAGTGAGATGAAAAAGTATTTTGGACCTCCGCGGTACAGTACTCTCAAAATCGAGTATTGTGGGAGCACGAATTGTCAGTCACCAGGTGGCTAAAACAAACCCTTCATTTTTTAATTTTTATTTAGTATCTTTGAAACTATATCAAAGTAATTAAACGTTTTTTGTTTACCTCTTCAAGAGTGAATATAGAAATAACATGATTCTTCTGAGCATCAGTTAAAAAATACAGCGAATCTATTTTTGTATTTCAGCTCAGACTATTTGGAATTTAAACCGTATTTTTTATGAAAATTAGAAAGTAATGGAGGTTACCCGCTATGTTGAAAAAATACTTGAAATAACATTTACTTATAAGCATGTTTTAGATTGATAGATCGATAAAGACTCTCCGAGAAACATTGGAAATGGAAAAAAAATGGCTAACCCAAATTACTTAGCTAATAATGAACTGAAATCAACCTGGAAAACAAAAACTTTACTCACAGTGTAATCAATCAATCAAGCCGTTTGTGGCAGATACTCCTACTTGAGAAAGAAAGTTAGCCTTTAGATCCGACAATGGAAGTTCAGTTGAAGGAATCTAGGGTGAAGTGTAAACAAGTAACCAAAGAAATCTGTTTTTTTTTTAGTATAATAAGGTAGGTAGTTAATTAAATCCTAGCTCATGACGATAGAGTAATATTATGAAACAATGAAAAAATGGTCAAATTAAAATGTTTAAAGGCACAAGGCCTTGATCAGTCCGTCTGCCACGAGTCGCCATTTTAAATTTACATTATCGTTTGCGTATAAACATGTATTGGTATTTGACATTGTCATGTCATGTCATGTGTCATCCTAATACAATTTTTTTACGCGAACGATAACGTAAATTCAAAGAGGCAACTCGTGGTAGACGTACTGGATGACTTTCCATGACGTGCTTAATATAGGTGGCGTGAGTTAGCGGGCAAGGAGAAGATATTTGATAAAAATATGGCTAAAGGATGATTACTCCTTTCAATTATGAACTAAGACACTGTAACAATAATAAAATTAAAGGTGATTGAGGATATGATTCTGATTATCAGAATCTATCTATGAGGTCCACCGAAGACGTGCATGCGTGCGCACGCAATCCTTGTCTGTCAGCTGTCGAATCTCCATAGAACCACAAATTACGCATGGGGCGTGGTGGCCCAGACAGTAGTCCACTTAGAACAAACCACCATTTAGATCACACACGCAGACAGAGTGAGTTTACAGGCGATAACAGGTGAGGATCGGTGACGAGTCGCACTGCCGCGAGTGTTTTTGTCGAACTTGGTGCAATTTTTCACTTGATGAATTTTATTCTGGTGGGTTTTGTCGAGTAGCTATAACCTACCTACTTCATTTTAAAACTCAGAGCGAATATAGTAGAAACCCCAGGCGTTTAGGCAAGTTTAGGTAATATTGCTAAAAAAAGCCGAGAGCGGTCCTTCTGAAAGATGTTTATTTCGTGATAGAACTCAAAATGAGCGCCTCTCCAGTGCTCGGTGTCACGTCAAAGTGACAACCCTATCAGGATCAGAAACGCAAAGCATTGATAGCAAAGACCAAATCACTGTAATCAGTTATTACCAATTTCTCGATGCGTCCTCATGTTTATTTAACAAGACTCAACAGACTTAATGTGTGCCAGGGGCTCAATGCTCGATTCTGATATTCGAGGTGAAAGAGATTACAGTGAATGTTTTAGCGTTTGTGTGATAAGCATTTGAGTAAAGAAACATAACCCAGATATTGGTGGCTTTACCGCTTACCAGCAGAGCAGACATTTTAACTAAGTACGTCTATATTTTGCTCTTTTTCAAGTTCGCAGGCACGGACGATTAAAATATTAATTCGATTATAAAAGTCTATTATTAAAAAATTACGTGTTTATATCTAGCGGACTTCGTACTCAGCAGAGACCTGGAACTAGTTAATTATGAGTACAGTTTGTAACATTTTAAATTGAGTAAGTACGCGTAGACAGTTTTATATTGAAATAACTTGAATTCAGGGGAAAAGTTCCGGAAATCGTGCCAAAAATTTTCTTTTGCTTTTAAAATAATGGTAATTATGCTATTTACCTGAAAATCGGTTGTGGCTTAATCCGTACGAGCACGAATCCATCATGACTCCATTATCATAATACAAGGGCGATATCTGTTTAATATACTCGTTCCTCAATCCTGCACTGTGTTGAGCAAACAATTCATGCGTGCAATTGAATTTCCACGAACTGCACAAACAGTATAAGCAAGTCACTTAAGATTAGTCACGATGTATCGCTGCGGTACAAATCTAACTTCACGTGATTAGTGATGCGATCAATTGTATAGATATCGTTACACACTGAGTGACTTTTTGTACTGAGAGGAAAAATGGCATGACTTGGCCAAACGATCACTGCTGGAGTCAGGCCTCACCTCAGCTAGGTAAATGAAATGAAAACTTCGTAAGCAGAGAGTTTTGACTAAGATTTCGGGCGGCTTGATAACATAAATGTATATTGTAATGTATATGTTAACGGAAATGCATCCAATCCGTCATTGTATACAATTCCTAGAAAATGTATTTAATTGAAATGTTTGAAATAAAATATATATAGACACATTTCCTAGGAATTCTATACATTTCCTAAATAGCAATCGAAAATGGAATATGTATTAGGTTGGGGAAAAAGTTTTTTCGCATATTATGTATGAACTTGTAATAAAATCTCTGTGGCTATAATACTATTTGTATCTGGCTGGTTTGGGTATCATGAAAAGTTCCAATTTTAAAGAAGATAATTTCAAAGAGGTAAGCGTTTGTGAGTTTGTATGTTTGGGACAGGTAATCTCTAAAACTACTGAACCGATTTCTAAAATTCTTTCACTGGTAAAAAGATACATTATCCTTGATTGCTTTAGGCATAAATTGTTTTGAAATACTTAGTTTTCAGCCAGATGAATAAAATACTTAGTAATCCGGAAAAAGAGCGCCACCGTAAATCTTTACGTGCTGAGCAGGCCCCACTGTTGATTATAAATGCATAACAATACTGTAAAAATATAGGTTTTTAGTAGATCCTTAAAAAGTCCGCGATACATTACGACGATACTTTTATAAATAAGTAGCTATAAGGTATGTTATATGTTAAAAAATAATGTAAATTGAAAGGTAGATTTTGAGCATTATTACTACTCAAGCATATCAATCCATAAGATTAAAAGTTATTTCATCATCAAGATAATTTTACGGAGATGAACTTTGTCCTTTACAACACATTAATTGGATCATCAGATTCTGATATATTAGAGGAATTAAAAAGTACGCGCGCATAATTATTAAAATCTGTAAAAGCGAAAGGTCACTATCACGAAATTTCAGAAACTACAAGGGCTAGGAGTTTAAAATTTTGTAGGTGCTTACTTTGACGGGTTTTTGCGAAATTCTACCTCTAAGGGGTTGTTTCTGGGGTCGATAGTTTGTTTGTATAAACTTCATTACTCCAAGTGCTAGGATTCTCAAATTTTGCATAGGGGTTCTTGTTAGGGTGTAGTAGATGCTAACTAAGGCGGGATTATGTGATTAACAAGTATCGTAAGTCGGAAAAATCCCCATGGCATAAAAAAGAAGTGCACGCGGGCGAAGCCGCGGGCGGAAAGCTAGTATTTAAAAATATGTATGTTATATACTGATACTCGTATACCTCTTTAAAAATCTGCAAGTTGGAATGTCCTACCTCCCCTGTACAAATGGTATTTTTCATTATTGTTATTCATTTTGTAATAGAATTCAAAATAAGCGTTATTAAATAATTTCATTTGTTTACAGCTCACCGAAGAATGCGGACAGTTACGAACTACTTTCTGGTGAACCTCTCATTTGCTGACCTGATGATGGCGTCCCTCAACTGTCTCTTCAACTTCATCTACATGTTACACAGGTAAGATAAAGGAAAGAACTCACTTGACTTTACTTTGCTTGAGATCCGGTCTCGCCACTGTACTCATATTCATCCACGGAGCAAAGAGGTGAGGAGTTAGTGTGCTTAGTTGCTACACTTTGGACGCAAAGGCGCGTTTCATATGTTTGCACTGTGGACGCACACTTATGGCGATTGGGCTGCTGAAACTTAAAATATTCCGTAGACCTTTATTAAATTCGAGTGTCCGCAAACTAAATACGTGGTACCAGCGCAGCACTTAAAAATTAATAGGCATTCAAATAAACTACAGTCCTGTAGAACAAGTGCAGACATAATCCTAGTGGTTTTTCTACTGAACATGGTAAATACGAGTAGTTCGCCGTGCACGATTTCTGATTTGCTTGGTTTTTTTTTATCCTTTATTATAATAATATAAATTCAATTTAAGAGCCATTTCGTATTTTGACCGCATGATCCAACTTTTCAAGCGCCTAATTTATGAGGTTGAAATAAAAAAAAAATACTATTCAATACACACAAAACATAGTTCAACCTTTCGTATTGACACACAATGAAACACATTTGTAAATAAAATCTTTTTTCTATAATAAAATGGTCAATCTCGCCACCTGATTTACGGAAAAGTCTTATCGTGTCAATTTCGAGTGGCTGAATCTCTGATTAAAGCTTACTATAGTTGCAGAACGAACGTACCAAAACTTCAGACATATAGTTTTGTTGACACGTAATGAACCAGAATATGCATAATTTATAACAAAAACTGTCAATTTTCTCGAATAATAGCTTCAGCTTACGACAGATTTTTGATTTGAATACAGCATGATTACGCTACCGATCACTATCAAAAACTAATGTCAGTACTTCGTCTTTATTTAATCAAAAAATTAAGTTTAGTTTTCAATCCGATCAGTAAACTAAACCTGAAAACGTAATGCGAATATCCCAAAATTTGCTATAAATCACGATATGACCGCGCGTAATTTTGGTGACGGCCCCTTAAACCTGTCCAAGACAGGATTTAACCAGGGCTCGGAACTGGAGTACTTTTAACCCCTAGGCTACGATGTTAGCCAAGCAAATAGACGCAAATCGATTCTTGTGCAAACACTTGTAGGAAGAACCTTGTTGAGATCGTGGTAGGATTCGTACATTGCTATTTTCCCGTAGATACCAATACAGAGTTATTTTTGAAACCAGCTTTTATTGTGAATTCGAACGCTCATAATATTGAGTGCCTACTTGAGTAATGTTTCCTATTTATAATAAAACTATTTATAACCGCATATTTTGTAAAGCACCGGTAATATACAATAAACTTCCTTCTGATGTAATAGACACCCACAATGGTCACATTTTTAGGAAAAAATTAAAGTTTCTGTTAATTAAAAACGCTTTCTATAGTTTAAGGGAATATCTCGACAGCACATTGTGACATAATCTTTAATTACCATTATCTTTGTGACATATTAATCTTTTTTTTGACATAATTATCATAATTTTTTGTGTATGTAATAATTATTAACTGGTTAATTAGTATTTCATTTTTGTTTATTGATATTATTTCTCTATTGCAATTTGCACACTTAAAAAGCAAAATATGGCTGATAACTTGTAAAAGTTTGAACCTTTGATACCTGTATTTGCAAATAACTGGCGTTTGAATTTGAATTTAAAAAAAAATTAACGTGCGACATGGTGGTAGAGCCTCTCAATACGAGTATGTGCATACAGTGTACCGATATAGTCATATAATTGTAGTAGGTAGTAATGGATTTTATCAAGTTTTCATTTATCTTGGTTAACTTTGGATTTAACGATATCTACAGGTATATATAAAAAAGATATTTTGAGATTCAATTTGAAATTTTACTTTATGCTATTAGGTTTACCTCACAAACGCTATTTAAAACGATACACACATCAGTACGTCTACCACGTGTTGCCACTTCAAATTTACGTTATCGTTTGCTTAAAAAAATGAATTGGGATTTGACTTGAGATGACATGACAATGTCAAATCCCAATACAATTTTTTACATGACATGACATGACATGACAATATCAAATCCCAGTACATTTTTTATGCGAACGATAACGTAAATTTAAAGTGGCAACTCGTGGTAGACGTACTGATCAACGAATAAACAATGGTAATTGTGCGCGCCCACCCGACATTGATTGGTTTACAACTTTAAATTATTAACGTACGCAATAATTACATTCAACAAATTATTCGCCAGCATAACAGTACATTTCCGGTTTGCACCACACTGATATTTACTACAGACCACACTAAAAATATTGTGACTGCTTGTTAACCGTTCATAGTTGGCATACTTCACATTGCACATCGCTTAAAATGGGCGCTTTATAATTTTATCAATGCTTTGTGTTCCAAATTTTAGATTAAGTTTTTTACAAAAACTATATAAAATACCGTTTTGTTGTTGGCAGCTCCACCCAAACGTCCAGAGGCACTTTAGTGTACATACATTTTTAGGCGACTTACGTCCGAGGACACTAAAGTGTCTCCTACAAAAAACGGCTATTACTCGTAGCAATACATTTTCGGTTTGCACCACACTGATATTTACTACAGACAACACTTTAAATATTGTGTCTACTTGTCGACCGTTCAAAGTTGGCATGCTTCACATTGGACATCGCTTAACATGGGCGCTTTATACTTTTATCAATGCTTTGTGTTGCAGATTTAAAATTGAGTTTTTTACAAAAACTATATAAAAAACTGTTTTGTTGTTGGCAGCCCTGTCATTTTCTTTCGTCTATATATATATGACATAACTAAATACAAAATATGCATAAATCTAACATTTGTTTTTAATGTTTTCTATGCAATTAATTATTTGCACAAAATCCTTTTAATTGCACAAAACAGATAACGCCCTGTGACTGGTATTCAGAGCAAAATATAATAAAAAATATATCAAATATGGCCTTTGAAAATCAGTTATCAAATTAGTCATAACTTTGCTGCAAAATTGTATGATTTGTATAATTCGCGCAACGTCTGGGTTGTCCAAATTATAGTTCCGTTTGAAAGGCAAAAGTGATTACACGAATAACTTATTCGAAGCTACAAATGAAATCAAATGCTAACCCATCAACACTAAGCCATGATATGTTTCACTTTAGCTACATAAATCGCAAAGAACACACATACATTATCTCACAAATCATTGGCATTAATATTCCTTTGCAGATAAATTTGTACTGTGGTGGATACTTTTGTTTTTATTTATTTTCCATATTACTGCCAAACTAAGCAACAGTTTGTCGGCCGTAGTTCTCGTGGATAATTTAACACATTCAACATGTAACAACTAGGCAAGATAAGTACTTTATTTTCTATTTAACATACAAAGTGAACGTCGCACAAAATTTCCCATACACACATAGAAATACATCTACGTATGCATTGTGAAATATATACTCTTCATTATTCAGACGTAAGGGTGCGTGTCCTCTAGAGATGTGCGAGGATGCGTTGCGAGGAATGTGTGTGTTAAGAACCTATAAAATTGTTTCATTCACCTAGCTTCGCGATTCTATTGGTCATTCCTCTCTGGTGAAGGAAACGCACTCTTAAACTGCTGAAAATACGTCACGATACGCTACGACATTTTTGAGTCTATAGCTTGACCGCCGTAAAGTCGACCCTCCCGATGGTGCGCGAACGCTGGAGGGGGGTGCACTCGGCCAAACAATCACTTCAATCAGTCGCTTGGCGGCTACCGACAGTGATAGACTTTCAACGTCAAAGCTTGCGCAGTTGCACCCTTGTTCTGCTCTGCTTCACATGAGATAAATACAAACATGGAATTACCAAGTCTACGTTATAAAAATAAAGAAGTAAAGCAAAGATTATGCTTTTAAATGTGGCGATAATGTTGGCACGTAGGAACTTCACCTTCAGTATTAAAAACCATCCGTGAAATAAATCCTTAGAGAGCCTAGTAAGGCTTCAGAGACTGGGTGAGGCATTCACTAATTTCAAAAATTATCGTTGCTTTAGAAATTCCCTAAAGTCTAAGCATTATTATAAATTGCCTGGAGTTACATTTTAAAATGAAAGTGAAAGGAAGAATTTAACTCTCATTTTTGAATCGTAAAATAAGTGCTTTACCTACCTACCTACTTTGGTATATACATAATGATAAAAAAAACTAATCTATACCTGTATTATAAAGAGGAAAGATTTGTTTGTTTGTTTGTATTGAATATATTGAAATCCAAAACAACTGGACCGATTTTAGAAATCCTTTCAGAAATACGAAGCATTTTCAGCGAGTGACATGGGCAATGTTTTTTTTTAATAAGGCTATATTTTGACGGGAGAACTTTCTACGCAGGTAAAACATGTCTTTATATTGTTTGTGCTTAATTTAATTCACTTTGATATCCCGCAGTTATAACTATGAAAACTTTATTTAAAATGTTTTCAGTAATAACTTTACAACTTTCTTAACAGATACGTTGAAATCTTCAGGAATTCTCTTTGTGAAACTTCCGTTCCTTTCTTTTAGCGACGTCGTTTCTTTGAAGAGCTAAATTCCCTTTCCCATCTGAGAGAATTCCATCAGATGTTGCCAGGAGATCGTGCACTACTTGTTACGCCATATTATCTAATAGTGGGGGAGCAGTGAGTGGTGGCGCTTTCTAAAGAAGGCCAGCAGTTGACACGTACGGGCTGAAGATAATGATGATAATGATAAAGTCCATACTTCTCTGCTTAAAAAACCAACAGCGTATGTAATTTTAGTAAAATGGAGTTACAAGTTGCGACGACAAACTAAACATGGTAATGGGTCCAGGTATCAGAGACTAATAAAAATACTAAAATATTAATAAACTAGCCTCAATGTTAAATAATAATGTTTAGAAGATGATGAGTGATGCGACAAATAGTAGCTTCGGTATGTTATTCTTCGAGGTCCGATTTGAGAAGGTCATAATAAAGAGATTGATTGATCTCTATACCATAATTCATTAAATTTCAACAGCTTATTTCACCACGCAAACTAACTAATAAGCTTGTGAGTGGGGTTGCTTCGAGGATGAATTTAAATAGGCAGAGGAAGCCTTTAATTAAACATCAGTAGTCACAAAGATGAAACTAAATTAAACAATATTACGAAAAGAAATATGATATTATCATAGATTTCTTAGGTTTCTGCAGAGTAGACAATGCGCGAGTGATACCCCAGGTCTTGCACGTGTCCTTAGGCTGCGGTAACCCCTTACCATCAGTCTGCAAGCTTGATTGTGACCACGATGTATATGAAGAACTAAAAAAAAGACATTTCAGATTTCAAAATGGGTAGATATTATAATGGCACTTTAAGAAAGTAATTATTGTAAGAACTACAATCATATCGTGAATGCTGCAAGCAAACGGAATGCTCACTGACTTGACACTATAGGTTTTCTTTGAAATGTAACAGCGTTATAAAATACTCATACTAACTGGTCCACGACTTCATTCACGAAGACCATTTTTTCAGGATTCATCTGGTTTTCTTTTCAACGAAAAGGGAACATTAAGCCTTTTTCGAGCTCTGCACAAAATATCATCATTAATGCTAGCACGGCATAGTCGTGAAAACGTAGCAAACAGACAGTGTTTCTGTCGCATTTGTAATAATTATCGGTTTAAAATGTTGAAATTTTTACTAAAAAAATAAAAATACAAAAGCATTGACGCTACATTTTACACAGACGTCATAACGACAGAACTTTTCTGTTGAAGGCCTATCACAATTAGTGCGTAAGTAAGTAAGTATAATACGGCTTACCACAATTCCGGTTTCCCTTGCGCACACCCCACTACGAATAAGAGTAAGTTCGTTGCACGTATATGACATTTAAAATTATAATGGGCGTAATTTGTGCTCAAACGACATGAAGAGTAGTAGTAGGGTGTGTTACATAAAACACAAAACAAAGAATAAATGACAACCTTAAAGCTTTGAGACATTTTCTGTTACTCTGAAAAGTTGTTAAAGACTTAAAATACGAGTCGAGCTTGTGCAACGAGCTACGTAACGTCCTTGTTTGCACTTCAAACAAAATTATGGAGTTTTATTCCGTAACGATTCTGTTTCTTTGAGCTTGAAAATTGGAAAACTCGACACCCACGTTCAGTTGCCCTATCTAAGACAATTACTCCGACTAATGATAATGGCAGCCCATACTCAATTTGTTGTAACGTCGAACTCAAACTATTTGAGTTTGAGTTCGACGTTTACGAATTTATTCAAATAGACTTTCACAGTAAGTACTTTCAAATCGTCAAATTTTAAGCAAGACATACTAAATAATAGACATAATTACTATAATAATATAGATATATAAATACACAGTATACAGACATAACAAACACGATCATGAAAAAGTTAAACTTTTTAAATCAATGGACGTATATTTATTCAACGTCTTAGTTGGCGTACAACTAACTACACAACCTGAATTTGAAATGTGGTATATGATGCCTGACGGCCTATGATAGCAGAAGAAAGCCTATTCACTCTATTCTTGATGAAACTTAAGTTGTAATGTTCTAGAAACACTTTGGCAGTAAGTAACATGATAGTAGATAATCATGCAAAGTGTTAATGTCGGCTAAGTGATGGAAGATAAAACGTGCAATGAGTATGTTTTAACCAAATAGCTTATTAGGCTCATAGGATTATGGGCAATGTGGTTTTTTTAACATGTCATTTACTGACTGGTTAATACTCCAAAGCGAATGTAAAATATTGACAAACAGGGTGACTTTTATATCATTGGCATCCTTTTAAAATAAGAACCCACTCATGAAATACAGTACTCTCCCCAAGTCTGAGGCTATTTCACTATTACAAAATTGCGTATTTTTAAACCTTATAAACATCATGTGTAATACTTAGCAATTGACCAATAATCCGAAAAAAAAAAAGAAAAACAAATAGTTCAATAAAAGCTACTTGATTGAAAAAAATATTGAACTAATTTTTTTGCATTTTTTTGTTTTGTATTATTGGTCATTTGCTGAGTATTGAACATGAAGTTTTATAATGTTTCAAAATATGCATTTTTGTACCTATGAAATAGTCTCATACTTGGGGAAAGTACTGTATAGGAATAGGTTCTTATTTTAAAAGGATGCCAATGATATCAAAGTCACCCTGTAAACCTATTATTGTTGGAGATATTTAGAACATGCGAATTCATAACACAATGTGAATTTTTTAACATTTGTTTTCATTGATTTCAGATCTGAAGCCTTCTTAAAATCGCTTTAATCCAATCGAGTTAATTCCCAAAACTGAGTATAGACAGCAATTTCGTCAGTAAATATCCAGCCTTGAAGATGCTTTGGCGCCAGGTAACCGCTGAGTGGCTGGAAATGAGAGATCATTCTCGTATGAGGAAATTGCTCGCCACGCTCAGTTTTGGGAATGAACTTGACAAGTTATTAGGTACAACTGCTCGTAAACTACTTTAGTTATTTGGGACCTTAAATACCACCAAAATTATAGAGATACATAATACTAAATTTTCTTTGCATATTCCAGTAAATTAAATCTGTTTGTATTTGTTAGATTTGAATATGCTCGCACCTTTTTATGACAAATCTCATTTGCAATATGAAATTCCATACAAATTTCTTAAATTTATGAGCAATGCGTCTCCTCCTAAGAATTCAGCGTCATCAAAATAAAAACTGATTAAGTACAATTCCAGCGTTCATAAAACATTAGTGTTTAATTGCCTGTTAAGGCAAGGCTATCTTGGGGGCAAATCGTCGCAAAATTCCCGTTAAAAATTCACTTTGCCGTTCGCCGAGTTGAAAATTATCCTCTGCCTGAAACCTCAAGCCATTTTTAAAACGAAGGAAGGATAATAGCAAAACGGAATTAATTTACAGAAAAGAGTAGTAATTTTGTTTTACATAACATACAAATTATTAGTGTTGTTATGTATGTAAAATTGAACTAAGATTCCATTTCACATTATTATGTCTCGAAACGGAGACTCAGAACTAATGACATTTGGTTAAAATCATTTCTCAGGACCATAAGTATTTTTATGTATATATTTATTTCTAACCAAAAGTTGTAGCTCACTAATCATGTATTTTATTGCGAAATCAAGTGACTAAAAGGCGTTCTTAATTTGAATATAAATTAAAGTGAATCCAGACTGTATAACAAAACAATGTTACAGAGAAATGACATGTTTCATTAGTGTGAACAATACCGGTTAGATAAAAAAATCTGGACTCGCCCCAGTCAACAAATAAAATTAAAATGTGCCCTAAAAAGTTTAGTCTAGGAATTTATCCTGCGGCTGTAATTACGCAACAACGTAATGAAGGAATTTTAGGACTAAAAGACCCACATCGTGAGCCTTTGTTTAGAAAATGTATAAATCAGGTTGCGGTATGAAACGACGTCTGTAGAAATATAATACTGAAAGTATAATATTAAGCGGTATTTTGCTTTAAAAATTGTATCCACAAACGCTAACCAAAAGTTGAGGACCTCAAATTGATGCTGCCCTGTCACATGTCAATAGAAATAAAAGAGACAGCTATACATGTAAGGACAACTCAGCTTTGATTGACGTTTGTGGATTCAGGCATAAGTTAGTTACAACTTTTGGAAACATAAATTCTAACACATTCGATCCCAAATTAGGTAAAACCCAATGACTGGTAAATAAAATAACTTTCAGTCACAGAAAAAATACGAATGTTAAACCCATGAAGGTGGCGAACTTTAGACCTTAGGTTCTATTAGTAGGACCTTTTTCCATTTGGCCTGCAGATCACACATTTTTTTTTTCAACACAAACCAAGAAAATTTTAATTGAACCCTTAATTAAAAGTGAGGTGGGTTGTTGTAATTTTTAACATTTTCACCTTACATTCACCCGCTTCCAGTTTAGAGCCCATATTCTAGATTCATACTCAAGCAAATGATTTTTATATTGCACTTCCACTTTCGGCAGCAGTAGGGTTTTCGAGTTAACACGTTGATTGCGGCACCCAATATAGAGAACTTACCAATGGACCAGCATGACCTCCATGATTCTCACACAGCACTTCCCTATAGTGCGTCATGAACATATTTGTACATATTAGTTACTGAATTCAAAGTTTAATATTATTGTGAAAAATCAATATATTTTTGTGATTTATTTTTTAAAAAACGGTAAATATGTTGTAGTTTTTACAACAGGAATAGTTTTTAATTCTAATTTGTATTTACAGAGTAATAGGAATCTATTTACTGCCCTAGTTTCATAAGAAACATTTTGCCATGCCGCACTGTGTTAGTGAGACGTCATATTAGTTATAGTGATGAGAAAAAAATTGAAACACCGTGAATCGAAATCAACAACTTAATTTGTATAAATATTATAGTCTTATTTTGTACTTGTAGGTATATTATAATATATATTATTAAAAAAGGAAATCTACACCATCAATATTTAATCGTCAAAACTAGTCACAATCATTTAGGAACTCTTCTTATCTATACTAATATTATAAAGAGTGCTGTTTTACCGACGCCGCGACGTGATTTTACTTTTGACAGAACGAAGTCTGTCGAGGCAGCTAGTTATAAATAAAGTAATACTTAATTATTGAAATATTTGAATGAATTACAGTCTTATTTTGTATTTGTAGCTAAACCTATAACATTTATCTACGATCAAAAAAAATAGAAATAAAATGCGCGTGGACGTTGCGCATTACTAAGTGCGACTGGCTAGAAAGCCGCGCTGCATTCAGTACGGCATGAGGTGCGGGGGCGTGACCATGTAATGCCCATGCCGCGCACAACGCAAACAATTTCAACTATGTGCGACAGGTACATTATTTTCTCATGATTGTTTTAAATGTATTTGGATTATAATTCAGGAAACACTCACAAATATATATTTGTTTCTTTCTTTCTCAAGGAGTAACCTATGTAATCACCCCCCACACTGAGGAGAGAATCACAGTTTTCTGCTCCGCACGCTAGCAACGTCAAAAGATGGCTGTATACTGGTCATGACGCATGGAACGTGTTAAATAGCATACGGATATTTAATATTACGGGCGAGCCAGTGTGCGAGGTTCGCAGTGAGTTTCACAGAATAGCCCTGCCCGCTCTTTAAAAGCATATCCTTTCGCATTAGCACCGATGCAGCGCTACATAACTGTAGTGCTACCTTATGTTTAAGCATAGCACTCTAAAACATTAATTTAGAAAAGACGGTGGTTTTGAACTGACTTCAATACAATATATACATTTACCTTTAGAATTTTACTTACCTAATAATAAAAAACGAATAACACTGTAATTTACGAACCCTGAGTCAGATTTGAGTGCATACAACTTTAAAGAAAAACAACAAAATGAAAACAATTATGATAGTTGCCTACATTTTGTCAGATTATAAATAATATAAATAAATATGCGCCAGACAACACACCACTTGTCATGGTCTCGAAGTAGGGATTAATATCCCTGTCTTAGGAGTATCAGACAAGGAATTGAGTCAGGGGCGTCTCCCAGCACACCCAGACCAGAGTCAATTTAGAAAAGATCGTTTCCTGATTGACCCGACCGGGAATCGAACTCGGGACACTACGGAAATCGAGGTGAGAAACCGTGCTACAGCGCACTACGCCAATAAATAAATAAATAAATAAATATCTAGGACCAAAATCATCTGACCCCAAACTAAGCAGAGCTTGTACTATGGGTGTCAGAGACTGATAAACATACTTAAATATTTCTAAATACATACTTATATAGATAATAACACCCAGACACACAACAAACACAAATGTTCGTCACATAAATGTTTGTCATGGGTGGGGATCGAACCCACAACCTCCGGTGCTGAAGGCAGGATAATTGTGTCGTCCATTCAAAAAGATTAAATCACTTTTGTATCCCTTAGTCTGTTAAATGTGTAGATACAATTATAGAGCAACAATACAATTAGTGGTCGGCCAGTGCATCGACATACGACGGGTAAATGCTTTTAAAACTATTGAAGTCATTTAAAATATATTTTTGTTTTAGTGACTGGGTGTTTGGCGTGCGGTACTGCCAGCTTAGCAACTTCATTGCCAACGTGACTGTGGCGGCCAGCGTGTTCACACTCACAGGGATCTCCTTTGACAGGTAACTGGTTAACATTATATACCTCAGAGCGTAATGAGCTATAGGCGCGCATAGGCGTATCTTTTGCCACACTTCCAACTAGTACGAGCGTTATCGCGCTTATAAGCTAACATGACTAAAATCTTCTTCTTCTCAAGTCAATGGCAAATGTAATATATTTATATCTAATTTGATTTGAACGAACCCCGACCAAAACCCAGCGACTTTTAGCACAGCGGGATTCGCCATGTACAGGTCTTCCATTGTGCAGGTGGTTGGGCACTGTAGGCACTGTCGAGTATATGAGCCATAGTTTGAGGTGACCAATCACAGTCACACTCCTGACCTGCTTTATCAATAAACCCCCATTTGGCCATGTTGTCCTTGCTTCGGCCAACCTGGGATCGAAAGCAGTTCAGAGGTTTCCATATTTCCAGATTGGCCAGGGTTGCTCATAGCCTAGTGGCAGGTTCTCAGCGGGGGCTTTATAATTGGCTGGTGGTGCGTACTTTGTAGACCAGAGTGTCATGCGAGTGTCCGTCGGCTGCTCGGTAATTGCGCTTATTTGCCTAAGAAGGCTTCTACGGCTTTTTAGTCGAACCTCAGGCATGCAGTGCTCGTAAAGAGGATGTCGGGCATCGGTCACTTGCTTCATCTTTTCAACAGCGCATACTACAACTCGTCGTACCTGAGGGGGCGCAATTCCTGCAAGTGGATACAACTTCTTGAGTGGCGTTGGTTTAAGGCAGCCGTTGATGATGCGGCAGGTTTCATTTAGAGCGACATCAACCTCTCTAGAGTGGGCAGATCGATGCCACACTGGGCATGCGTACTTGCCTGCAGAGAAGGAAAGCCAATCCCGTTGTGCGAAGAACGTGCTCGGCTGCTTCCCAAGTTGAAGATGTCAGGCGTCTAAGCAAGTTGTTCCTTGAACAGGCCTTCTGTTTCACACCATGACAGTGGTTTTTAAACGTGAGAGCCATGTTCAATGTGATACCCAAATAGCGAGTGTGGGGACAGTGCTTGATAACGACGCCTCGCCAGCTCAGTTTGAGAGGACGGTTCGCTTCCCTATTTCGGAGATGAAAAGCACACGATTGCGTTTTACCCGGGTTCGTTCTGAGCGCGTTGACGTCATAATACGTGTCGAGTGCCTTTAGAGCTCCAGTAAGCGACCATTCCGGTCCAATAATACCGGGGCCAGAACACTTCCTCGGGGAAGACTATTTCTTTGAGCCCGCCAACGACTTTTGCTACCATTGAGTAAAACTTCAAAGCGGTGGTTGTTCAGCATTTCCCTGAGGATGTTGAGAGAATCCACATCTTGCGTCAAATCACTAACTTTAGCAAGTAGCCTCTTAGTGTTGACGGTGTCGTATGCCGCTGACAGTTCCACGAATACGGTCGTATACTGTGAATAAAATGTAATGATGTGTTATATTTTTAAAATTGGCTCAGTTAACCCTTTCATTAAATACGATACACGATAGGTTTTAGAGCAAAAAATGTTTTTTGCTCTTTCCGATTTTCATGCCTTAATTTCGGGGTGTACCGCTAGCACTATGGTTTGAGCGAGCACGCTGAAATATGCCCGCGTACGCGTGATCGGTTTTTTGCAGTGACAAATGTAGCGGGCGTGTAAGACCTTATACGCGCAGAAAAAACACTGTTTTGAAACCGCTCTTAATTTTATTAACGCATAATTGTTTATACTATGTTTAAAATTAGTAGTGAGACTATTAAAACTTCTATCAGACATGAAGCTGTTAGATAAGGCATGACCGAGTCTGGTGCAGCGAGCGTATGAAGTCAACATTCATACTCATTTTGACAAATTTCGCAATTTTAGTTATTTCGCTTGATAACAAAAGTTGGACGGTATCTGAGTCGTTAGTCATTGCTTCAAGTGATGGGTTCATTATGTATGGTTGGTAGTTGGAGTAGTGGTATAATTTATTTACCACGTTTGACAAATGCGGGTTATCATAGACCCCGACTGGTACATCATTAACTTCTTCTAACATTATGACTATCACCTTAATATTTTAATAGCTTTCCGCCAAAAGCCAAATTACTTAATATCTCATTGTAGCCCATGTGTTATTCTGATGTATATATAAGCTGTATTACTGTGAAAGAGTAACAAACATGCATACAATCTCACAAACTTTCGCATTATTAATATTAGTAAGATGTAATGTTCTTCTTATGAATCTAGGACATTGACAAAACTTATTACTAAGGGGCATTTATATTGTTTTGTTCAGATATACTTTCATGAGTTGCCAGCTGACACTCGATTCTTTTGAGGCTATAATAGATGATCCAAGGAAATGTTAGTCGGGGTAATTTACCTAAGTGTTATCCCATGTTCTCATAAAAAAATGGACGAAAGCATTTTTATTCATGTTTCCCTAAATTTATTTTAACCAAGAAAGTCATCTAACTCTTTTATATATTTTTGTGTTGGCGGTTCATCTACAATTTGTTTAATATGTTTTGCAAATTTAACATACATATTACCTATATATGGGAACCGTTTCAAGCTTCAGGATAAACACAAAAGTTCTGCAAAATATCACTTTAAAAAAAAACAATCCAGCTTCGAATGCGAACGCATTCCATGGAAAATAAGTAATAAAACTTAAAGAACTGTAACCTTCACTGAATTCTCAAAAATATTTTTGGAATTGTGCTAGGCACACGTACATTCTTATACATTTTTGGTTGTTCGAGCATCACGCAATAAAGACTATAACATTTCGTACAGTTTTTCTGTAAGAACTTGGCCAGTTTGTATTAAGATACCATCACGACTATATCCCAAACGGGGAAGTCAGAGGAGGCAGGGAGAGGAGGGAAGTGACTGTTGCCGTCATGGTGAACGGAACAATCAGAAGTCCAGTTTTCACTAACGTGGTAGGTGGTGAGCTTTCCGCCGTAATACGGGTTGTTTTGCTTTGGTTTCAGTTTGTAATTTCTATTTTTAATAGACTCGTAAGACTTAGGACTGTAGTCCTAAGAGTGTACTCTTTGTACACTTGTAGTCTTGTACTATTGAGATGACGTCTTTCAAACTAATGTTAATAACGTGAAACTTTAAATTATGATAAATAATGAGAAACCATGACGTAAGAATTACAAGTATGATAGTTTTATTACTTTGGGTCGCGAGATTCCGCGATGCCTTACCTTATTTCAGACTGAAGTACATAATCAAATTCAAATAAAACCTTGAAGAACATGATAAGTGCGGACAAATTTTTATGAAATCAAAGACTGCGTACCGCAATATACTACGACAGATGATAGTTAAAAATAAGGTCGAACAAAGTCAAAGGCAAAGAAGATTGTATAATAAAGGTTACCTCAGTATTTGCCAATCTCAGTAAATAGGCTTTTATCGTCCTTTCACAGGACAATAAAAGCAATAAAGTAAAATAAAAATTCAAGGCAATAAATTGAAGACTAAGCTAGACTTTGAAATTGTTACCAAACTTTCATGTACATAAACCCAGCACCCTGTAAGTTAATTTGCATTCCATAAGCATCATATTTAAGTCTTTGTGAATATTGATCACTAGACTGCAAAAGTTTTAGAGCGCATCCTAACTTGCTTACACGAGTACACGTAGTAGGTACACCTCAGAGTTTAATTAATAGTATATCTGTCGAAGTTTCTATTTCCGAAGATATCCCCTACCCCCAATTTACGATTTGAACATTCCCACCTGCACAAAACTTGCCCCGTACATTAAAACAGTTTGGAAGGTATCTCCCAGACTTCATTAATGTATCAGTATGCCATACTTATGGTAGACCTGATGAGCCGTGGTTTTTCATGTATTGATTGTCATGATGCAACAGTCCCCAACCGCAGTATACAAGATTGGCAATCAAACATCGTCGTAGTTCACAGAGTAGCCATGTTAAGGTTATGAACATTACCAAAGCGGATGTCAAGTCAAGATTGACTATACCCCGATAATTATAGAATAATATTATGTTTTATAATCCCTTTATATTATACGTTGTTGTGGCGGAAGGGGTTTTCCATTTTGCCAGGTTATACTCAGGTATGTAATCCGGAATTGCAACGTCAAATGCGAATCGACATTCATTTTAGCTGCTTCTATACTATCTACTTTCGCCGTGTGATGATATGCCTGACAGCTCTTTTTGTTCCGTGTCACGCATACATAAAGAAACTGGCAATTAAAAAACCTTGTTCTTTCCAATCTTATCATCTTACAGTGAAAATAGTATAGGAGCCCTTATTTATATACTTCATTCATTATAACATTAGAAATAAGAAGCAGGGGGGCTAAAATGAATGACATTTTGCATTTGACGTTCCCATGACGATGAAATACTTGAGTAAAACCTGGCAAAATTTAAAACCCCTTCCGCCTCAACGTATGAAGGGATTATGTAACATTTTAGATTTGGTAGAGTTATAGTGACAGTAATAATGTGTTCAGATAAAAACCCCTTGTTTTAGGTTTTGACATCAACAATATAGTTTGACGCAAGACAAAATAATTTATTTAGGCAAAAACTTCATAAATTGTGAACTTACTTTACTTTAAATGTGAACAATTAAGTGTGACAGCTGCTATACAAGTCGATTTTGATAAATTCGGCATAGTTCCTAAAAGTAATAATGTTTATTGTACTTTTACCACAAAGTGTACCCTAAAAAGGACCTTTTTTACTTCTGTCTAATGCTATAATGAATGGAGTATAACTGTATTAAAATGGCACGTAGATGGTAACTATACTAATTAGGTTCAACTAGTAAACTAACGGCGAAGTAACTCTGTTTGCTATGCTAATACTAGCACATCGCTATACAGCACTCATTGGTTATGTACTTGGCTGATAGCTTGAGCGTTTTTTTTAAATACTTTCAAAGTGCTCCCCCACTTCAAGCATACGCCTGTAATGTAACGTTATAGAGTCGAGGATTACATCAGTGAGGGAGGAGAACCGAGCATTACAGTGCGCAAACTGTAATGTTTCAGATTCGAGCATAACGTTGTTGAGGGAAAAGCGGCAAATAATGTTCTAATGAAGTAATGCTCAAAATCGATCTGAAATGTACATTACAGGTGAATGCTCGCGGCAGTACTGGAATGTAATGCTCAAAATCGAATCTTGAAAGTTACATTACAGGCGAATGCTCCAAGCGAGGGAGCATCTTTAGGCTAAGCTCAATGGCCTCTAGCTTTTGAACAGTGCTCGTTAGGATAACGGTCCTGTAAATTAATTAACTTTATTGGTATGTAACAAATACTCTCCTGAATACACTCTTTTGATACACAGAACATTTTAATGAATTACTGGAATGTAAACTCGGACGTTCATAAATATTACATTTTAATAGAAATTCAACGAATCTCTGCGTACTAAACACCTGCAGGTCTACCACTAGTTGCCACTTTAAATTTACGTTATCGTTCGCGTTAAAATATATTTTTGGATTTGACATGTGTTGTTTTTTAAATAATAATTTGATTTAATTTAAGCTCGTGCTTAGTCTTTAATTTATCAGTTTATTCGTGTGATTGACTGGAAAAAAATGCTTTTTGGCATTAACCCCGCCTTAAATTAATAGTACCTTTAATGTTATGAAATGAATAGAATAAATAAACAAACAAATTATTGCTTGAATTTTCCAACATAAGTGTACCCTTACCTTCGCTATTTTTAGAAATTTTGAATCATTTTTCTGCTCATACGTCGTCGCCTGGTCAAGAATCTCTTTATAGCAATAATGTCTCTTGTATATATAAACAAATAAATAAACATATCTGGGACACTTTACAGCAAAATCTTCTGACCCCAAACTAAACAGAGCCTGTACTATGGGTGTCAGAGACTAATATACAGCAATATTTCTAAATACAGACTTTTTAGATAACAACACGAAGACACCGAACAAATATTGTATTTCCAGGGTGAGGGTCGACTGCGACCTTGGGTGCTATTGCTAAAGGCAGGATCGCTACAATTGCGCCATAAAGGTATCTATACACCAAACCCGCCGGCCCGCCGGCTTAACCCGGCGGTTTAGGCCGCTGGGCTTTGTCTTGCGATAATCGTCGTGATAATCGTCGTAAACAAGCCCGGAGGCTTAGCCCGCCGGGTAAAACCGCCAGGCCGGCGGGTTTCGTGTGTAGAGGCCTTAAGCTAGTCATGTACTTACACATAATTTGTTTTTAATCTGCTTGATTCGTGTGTATTTTTACTGTTTGAAAGTAAAAACCTGTTAAAATTGATAAGAGTAACATAAAAGACAAACATCATTCGAAGAAACTAATGAGGTTTGCAGGGACACCTCATTAGTATATTCGATTTCATTAGTATGACTTGGCATCCTTTTATTTTTGTATCTGTGTCTTGGTTTGAAGCGTTTGGTATAGGCATGCAGGGTGCAAGTGACTCCTTTTGGATGGTACTGCATGTACACACATCAAAAGTGTCTAGGGATCAACATATATTTTTGCAATAACTTTTTTCCTGATTGATATTAATAAAAATTTTCTTTAAGGATTCATCACATAAAGTGTTTTCGTTTGTCTACAGTAACGATAAACCAAGTCAACTTTGCATTAATAAAGAAATTTGCCATTTTCCTAATAAAGGAATTTTTGACATTTGAACCACTAACATTAAAGTTCGAAAAAAAGACTGAAATAACAGTTTTCTTTAAAATTTTATTGGGTAACTTAAACAATTAATAATCCGTGTTTCTACCGCGAACACTAACAACACAAGAACATCGGTTTGGCATACTCAAAATGAGTTCATCCAAATCACGCTGTGGAATGGCCGCCCATGTTCGTTGCAACAACAAAAAAAGGTCTTCTTGCGACTGGATACCCTCCATTTTCGGCAGAGCTCTTCTCTGTAGCATATCCCATGCATGCTCAATCGGGTTCAAGTCTGGCGACTGAGCAGGCCAGGGCAGGACATTGATGTTAGCTGCGGCGAGAGTCTGTCTTACAACTCTTGCTGTGTGCGGTCGTGCATTATCATGCATTAACTGAAATAAGGGACCGATTTGCACTTGTAGAGGAACGATGACGTCTGATACAATCGTCTCAGCATAAATTTGAGCGTTGAGGTTGCCTCTGATCCAAATCAACTCAGTTATTCCGCCGATCCAAATACCCGCCCATACCATGATGGTTCCACCACTATAAGGATGGACTTCCTGGCAGGATTTTAATCGCTGTTGGCGTCCAGGGGTTCTCCAGTGTCGTATATGTCTTGTATCCGGTCTCATACCAAAACGAGACTCATCAGAAAAGCACACGAAACGCCATTGTTCTTTTGCCCAATTTCTGTGTTCAAGAGCCCATTGATATCGAATCCTACGATTGTGCATTGCTATAGGTGGTACCCTTAGCGGTCTTCGGGAATGAAGGTTCACTTCATGCAAGCGGTTTCTGACTGTTTGGTCGCTAATTAAGTTCCCTGAAGAGTGATGAAGCCGCACGGCTAACATCATGGCGGTTATTGTTGGAGCTCTTCGAGTTGTGATTTGAATGTATCGGTCTTGTCTCCGTGTGGTGCAGCGATACCGTCCTCCATGGCGCTCAGCCACGGTACCAGTGCTTCGGTAACGTGTCCAAAGTCGACTGATAACACTCTGACTTGTATTCAGAGCTAAAGCCACAGTACGTTGCCGGGAACCAGCTTCTATCATTCCCACGGCTCTGAGCATTTCTTCCCTGCTTAAATGACGTCGCCGCTCCATAATAACGTTGGTTTTAATCAGTAGTAGGGAAACAGTAGCACTAATAATGTCTTCAATGCGTTGTATGTTTTTATAGGGAAAATATTGACAGCTGATTTTCATCTTTTACTCGAATTTCATTGACAATTCCTGTTTCAAATTATGAAATGCACCAAAAAGGATCCATATAAATTTATAAAATCATAAATTTATTACAAAGCCACATCTCAATCTCAAAAAATTCCGCATAAAAATGCTTGATCCCTAGACACTTTTGATGTGTGTATTTCACTTTCATTACACAAAGACAATAAGTATCACTTTTAGCTAGACGTCTTTCTTCGTTTATAAAATAGTGCTATAGATTGACTTAGGTTTCATAAAGAAAAAGATAGTGCAAGTGATGATGATTAATATCATCATCACTTGCACTATCTTTTGCTTTTTCAATATTTTTTGCCTGACAACATTTTAAGCCCTCTATGCGTAGATCTTAAGGTGTACATTTGTCTTTGTAAGGAAACCCTTATATCCCCATAGTTACCCTTTCTACACCGACTAACTATCGAAGTTAGTCTGCTGATGTGTTTGCAAAGAAGCCACTCAATGAGACGAGTTTTCGTAGATCTATTTAATTAACAACACAGAGAGAGTATCAAACCATTAGAAAGTTCTTAGCTTATAGAATGGATCAAATGTGTTCACTGAATCTTAGTTACAGGCGTCAAGTTCCACAGTTAAGGTTCGTTCAGCTGTCATGTAACATGCTCAGCCTTATGCATTATGTAATTGAATCATTACAGCATTTACCGCTGTTATCATAGAACTAAAGTTTAGCCGGTTTCAGTTAGGTCTCGCTCGACTAAGATTTGAAGTTTTGCGATCTTCTACGAACTTTCTTAAGGTCAACATTTGTTTGTTACTAAGGAAATAAGTGGGGGAGAACGTCTTGTTGTTTTTGTTTGTATAAAGTTCTAATAAAATATCTTCGCATCGGATAAACTACTAAGTACCTAAGGTTGACCTACATCAGCTTCCGGGCCGTGAGGTATAGTCCAACTTTTTTATTGTACCGGAAACTTATTGTTTGTGCAAACATAATCAATGAAAAATGTCTTGTAAGTAGGACAGCAATAGATGAATATTATTGTTTATGCCAAAACTACTTCAGAAGTTTTCTATACACAAGGTTTGTTTTTTGTGGTTTTCTATTTTTAATGGCCTCTTAAAAAAGGTAAGGAAACAAGCTGAGATGAGCGCAATACTCTTTAATTGCCATGGAAAATTTATTGATGAGTAACAATTCAACAATTGCACCTGAATTCAAGAACAAGGAACCCACCATCATCATCAAAAATGTTTAGTGAAAAGATGCGTGATGACGTTATCATAAATTTATATAATGTCAATAAAATTGTTAACTGTTTAAGAAGAAGAAATCATCAACCCGCATTTGGCAAACGTGGTTTTTATGCTAATGCCCACCAATTGTACCGATGATCTCATTTCAATGATGGAGGCCTCTGAACAACAGTAAGATAAATAGACTAATAAACTACTTACTTACTATAGAAGGAAAAAAAACGTGTTATGTAGTTTAACAATACATTTTTATTTTGTCCACTCTAAGAGAAGATCATGCACTTTATGCTCACTAAAAGAAAACACAAGAAAACCTAGTGAGTGGCTGTTAGGCAATTTCTGTTAGTGGTCGACAGTTTGCTTAATTCGGGGCTCATCGTAGGCAGCCGAATAGTTCATTAGGCCTTTGCTATTTATTAGTTGTGGTCAGGGCTAGCAACATGCTTAGACCTTGGGCCTTATTCCAATCCCTTATAACTTGACAAGTTTATTTTCTTAAGGCGGCGTTATTGCAGATTGCTCGGAAAACCCTTTTTTTTCGATTCAATGGTTTAGGTGTTCATTTTTTAATAATGGTCTTTAAAAATATATATGATACGCTTAAGGATATTGTCTAGAATTTGTGTTAATTTGTTACATTATAGGATGTACTTTACTCGATCATAAAAAAATCCGAAACCAGACTTTTAATGTAATTTTTAAACGAATTATTAGTGGGTAAAATGTGAAAAACAGCACATAATTTTTATAAATAAATATTCGTCTTTGAATTCTTTAGAATAGAATATAATACTTTAGAGACTGTGCTAAATTTTTATTTTCAACAGACGTCACTATGATTAATATTTGATTTAATTTATATTTCTTTTATTTTTTCATGAATATTTTCAAATATTATGAAATAAATGGCGGCAATTCTTCAGAGGGGTATGTCCCCCCGCAGCATTTGTCAGATTTTGACAGAAATTGAATTTGAAATCTCTTAAATAGCCGCCTTAACTAAGCGTAGCGAGCAATTTCGTAATTTGATCTTTCATTTCCTGTCAGTCAGCGGTTACTTGCCACTAACGTATCTTCGAAATGGCTCGCTATTCACAGTTTTTTTAACTTGGCTGAATATAAGCGATTGTTATAAGGCTCCAGACCCCAACCGATTACCTCTTATAGCAATTATAAAAAAATCATGCTAAGAAATGGAGTATTTATCATTTCATAGCATATTTATACCAACCTTAGGTAAATACAAATAAGATGAGACTCATAACAAGGATGATTGCGAAAAGTGTTAATGTTAGGTCATCTGACTCGTAGTGATAGCTTTTGTTAGATTTATCCCTGTTATTTTTTTTTGCTAAACTTAGAAGAATCCTCAAGAAGATCAAAGTTATTAGGCGCTGTTTAGAAAAAAAACTATCTTGTGACTTTTAAAAAGGTCGATTTTATTGTTTTCATGATTCCTCGGCTTCGCGAGGGTTTTTCATGTCTCCAGGGCGCTGTCTTGCGTCCTCTGAAATATATTTTTATCTTTTTTTTTGTGGTGACTAATATTTGTTTGCAAACAGTAACCATTATGAATGAGAATATCAAATTTCAATAAGTTATAATAGGGCCAGGCCGTAGAGGCTTTTCGGTACTTGAAATCTGAAGATTAAAAATTGACGCTATTTGGCACTGCTTGTCTTGGGAACGATAAACGACAGCGTTTGCAAGTAAGTCTGTGAAATGGATAAATAATCTAAAGAGCTTGCCAACCCTAACCTCGGGGAGAAGTGAAACCCGAAAATTATCTTTATCTGTCTGACTTTGGTTAATTTGTTGGAATTAGTTAAGATTAATCAAATAAGCGGTGGTTGTTACATGTCTCTAATGTTACTGTATTTAATTTGTTTGTATGGTTTAAATGAAGCGGAGAATTTGGGTTACCTGTGGTGAAAAGTGGGTTCCGTTCACCATGACGGCAACAGATACTTGCCTCTGACTACCCCGCTTGGGATTTAGTCGTGATGATATGTTGTGTTTATGTTATGAGAAATTGGTTTATTCCTTAATTCATCATCATATATCGTTACCAACAAGCATTTTTTACATATAGGCCTAAATGTTTAATGTCAAAGGTCTAATTCGCTTAAACTTACTCGTTTATGGCGCCTTCAAACACCGAAATCCTATAAACCTAATAGGAAATATGGACTATCGATTAGTCACATTTATTTCTAGAAAATTACTGAAGAACTCTGATAAAGAATAATAATTCAAAGTCATGCTTTATTGTAGTATATATGTCACCGGCAATGTGTATAATTCAGGCATTGTATACAATCCCTAGGCAATGTGCACAGTGCCGGGTGCGTTTAGGCAATGTATGAAATATTACGAATTTGACTGTCCATTGCATACTTTGCCTAGGAAATTTATACAATGCCTAGGTATTGTATAGAATGCCCAGTGGTCATCTGGTAATGTGTGAAATAAATAGATTTTGCTTTCAGTTATCAAGTTTTATTGAGATACTCAAAGTCAAACAACGTAAAGCATAAATAACTTTTGGCAAAATGCATAGCTTGGTTATTCTTTTTGTTCAATTTTATATTCAGAAAACCTTTTTAACTCGAAAATGTATTGCTCTGTAAGACGTGGATTTATTAGGTTGCGAGGAACGAAGCGACGAGCATGTTAGGTTGACATGAACCAGCCGCACGAGCTGAGCGAGCGAAGCGAACGTGCCGCGACAGCGGCCAGCGAGTACCAGAAATGAACTGGCTTCATGTTCTTTTTTGCCGTTTTATACTTTGATATTATAACTACGGATATTTTGAAAATGAAAACAAACGATTCGGTTTATCTTTCCGATCCAAAATGTATGCCAAAAGACGATTCTGACTGAACTTTCTTTTTAGTGAACCCTTTTATACACATTGACGGCTACGCATCCGGCATTGCATACAATGCCTAGGCAAAGTATGAAATGAAGAACATTTCATACATTGCCTGAACGGTTTAGGCATTGTATACAATGCCGGAATATACACGTTGCCGGTAACATATATACCTAAATAGCATCGTTCATGCTTTACCAAGCAAGTTTACGTAAAATCATTGTGTATACATTTGTCACAATACTTTCTTTGCCTTTTCAACATGAAACGACCTTGAAAAGTTATTGAAAAATTAGCGACGACACGATTGACATAGTGCACTATCAATTCATACTAATGTCTGGTCTGGTGCATATTAAATAATGAATAATAAATATGCGCCAGACAGCACACCAATTGTAATGGTCTCAAAGTAAGGATAACTATCCTCGTGTTGCGAGGTATCAGTCAAGGATTTAAACCAGGGCGTTTTCCAGCACACCCAGACCCGAGTCAATTTTAAAAGATCGTTTTCCGAATTGACCCGTCTGAGAATCAAACCCGATACACTACTTATTTTGAGGCGTGAAAACCGTGATACAGCACACTAGGCTAATCGTGTCTTCATATTATATACTTTTTTTTTTCTTAATTAAGTATTAATATCTTATTACCCAGGTACCAGGCCATTGTCAGACCGATGCGGCCACGGATGTCAAAAACGTGCTCGCTCATCATGATAGCCGGAATCTGGGTCAGCGGGATGCTACTCGCAATACCTTGCCTCCTCTACTCCACTACCAAGGAATACAGGTATGTCGTTCTACGAGTATCTATAATAATATTACTAAGAGGAAAGATATTTTGTTTCTTTGTTTGTATTGAACAGGGTCCAAAACTACTGAACCGATCGTATAAAATCGGTCACTAACAGAAAGCTTAACTTTGAACAAATAATTCAGTGAAAAATAATAGTATATGTAAAACAAGTCGGAGAAAAGCAGGCAAGGTGTGATAATCGACACCAGCTGTCAAACATTCTGTCTGGGCAGCTCGTATCCTGTATTTGCCGGAAAGTGTCACAGACAGAGATAATATAAAGTAAAGGAATTAGCCTATGCACGGTCCCACTGCTGGGCAATGGCCTCCATCATCAAAATCAAGTCATCGCTACAATTGATGGGTATTCGCTTAACCACCACGCTTGCTAAATGCGGGTTGGCGATCACAAACCTGGGCTATGTGCCTAAAAATCTAAAATACACTTTCCCGACCTGGTATTTGAATCCGGGACCTATCGGAATGTGGGCCGAGGTCTGTCACCACTCAGCCACGGAGGCGACAAATTAGAGGTAGTTAAATTTTCATTAATAGTCATTTTATAGGATTAGCTGTTCTGTAAAAAAAATGTATTAGGATGACACATGACATGACATGACAATGTCAAATCCCAATACATTATTTACGCGAACGATAATGTAAACTTAAAGTGGCAACTCGTGGTAGACGTACTGTTCAATGTTTTTATGAGTTTCACTTAAGGAGCTCCCTCACTTGAAGCATTTGCATGTAATGTAACGTTACAGGGTCGAGCATTTTATCGGTGAGGGAGGAGAACCGAGCATTACAGTGCGCAAACTATAATGTTACAGATTAGAGCATTACGTTGGTTAGGGAAAAGCACCGAGCATTACAGTGCGCAACGTGATGATGCAATGTGTAATATTTTGATACAACATTCCTGAAGTTTTCTAAAGCAGTATTGCAATGTAATGCTCAAAATTTAATCTAAAATGCACAATAGATGCACTAGTTCGTCATTTGAGGGAGGCGGTACCGTAATGTAATGCTCATTATCGAATCTGGACCGTTACAATACAGGAAAATGCTCTAGGTTAGGGACCACTTTTAAGTTAACTACAAAGCAACTTGTAGGTCATTTTTATTTACGAGACTATTCGCTAGGGTCTCTGTACCGAAATTCCATACAAAAACTTGACAACAGCCACCAACCACTGTCATCGGCCTAAATTCGTGGTGGGGTGGGTGGTACCAACTGTAAAAATGTAACAAGCTTTGTTGATTACAAACTTAAAACATATAGATTTGGTAGACAAACGTCGCATTCTAAAAGTATCATTGAACCAACGTAAAGCTGCCATACCATGATTATTAAAACAAAAAATATTGCGATTCATACATGAAAAATCCTAAATACAAATATATATATATATATATATATATACAGGGTGTCCCGTAAATAATGGTCCAACCGTAAATCCTAGCAAGGTCACTAGATTACCTACAACTAATTTGAACCGTTTTTTGAAATTCCTTAGGGTTGCCAAAATAAATAATAATATGTTTTTTTTTATTATTACAAGACACAATTTTTAATTTGAGTCATCAAATTTAAATTCATAAAAATATTAAATTACATCAATATTTTTGAAAGAAATGCAATGTCATTTTACAAAAATGGTATAAAACTTGGTAGGCCATCTATCTAGGTATATTTTATCATAAAAAGATTTCAAAAATATTGATATTTGCAAAATAATTAAAAAAAAACATATTATTATTTATTTTGGCAACCCTAAGGAATTTAAAGAAACGGTTCAAATTAGTTGTAGTTAATCTGGTGACCTTGCTAGGATTTACGGTTGGACCATTATTTACGGGACACCCTGTATGTCAGCATGTTTCAGTATATCGCGAAAGCTACAAAGAAGATTGATTGAAACTTTGGGCACAAACACTGTCAAAGGTGTATTAGAAAACGCGACCTGTTTATTTTTTTGAACTACCAAATATAGTTTCGAAGGCTAACTAATCATATACCGGGTGATTCTCAAAAGACTTTGATAATCATCTACCACTTTAACCATGTAACCTTTATGTACCGTGTTTCATGTAAATAAAGATTAATTATGATTAGATACTATTATGATTATTCATTATGTAATGTACTAAATATGAAAGTGAAAATTGTTTTTTCAATTTACTTTATTTTCAAGGTTTCCATGCAAAAAATACTGACCGTTGTGTATGGCTTTGCAAAATAAAACCCTACCATCGGTCGTTTCGTTACTAACTAATCTGTTCATTTTTATTTATATTTTGGCAATATTGAAGAATAAATCAAAGTATCTACATTAAACAAATAAAAAATAAACTTTTTGCGATGCAGGTCGCCAACAGTGTTCGACTGATTTCAATTGAAAAAATCAATAAGCAGGCATCAGCCAGTAAAAAAAAGTAGAAGTTACCTGACAGTTCAGCAATACGTTACGTTACCTCGAAGTACAACCTATACCATAACCCATAAACCTTACATACCCTTAGCACTTAGACTAGTATACATTTGCTCACACACGAAGGCACACACCCGAGTCCCACCCTCGCGCATAAACCAACACATACACACCCACACACACACACACAATCACAGACACCCACACACGCCAACACACACCCCAACACGCACACACACACACACACACACACACACCCCAGGCACAACATAATTGTTTATTATGTTATATTTTTGTTTATCTAAATATTTTTTAAGCTATTCATCATGTACATCCAAAATTTAAACTGATTTGATTCCCACGAGGCAGGCTTAGCCTAGTGTGGGAGTTAATGTATAAATTTATAATATTGTAATTAACAATTGGTAAATAAAGAAATTTTATCTTTTTATCTCATCTTTACCTCTGAGAAGTTCATACACAATCAACAATGAGATTTTTTTTTAAACAAACGTTTAATGAACGACATCATAATATTTAGCAAGCGTACTCATCATTATTAACATTCAATTTGGCCTTAGCCGCAAATTGGATTACTCACTTAGCAATCATTATTATGATACTGTTGTAAATACATAGGTAATCAAAGATCTCATAAGCAGGATTATGCTGAATTTGCTACTATTCAACATTAATAATGCTAACTAGATTCATACGAACCATGTAACTATACAACATACTTACACGACAAAATGCTAAATTGTTAGTACACAAATGAGAAACAAGTTGTTCTAATGACATCTTCATAAAGGAATTGCAATTCTATTCAGCTTTCACTACTACGTTATTTTGTTGCTTGTTAGTATTTTTCCTTTGTGTATTTTAATACAACAGTTCTTATTGAAGCCGGTACAATAAAATGAAGAGAAATACTCTTGCTCTGTTTTCAAGAAATCAAATACCTAAAAGTGAGTTCAAACTAGAATACTTAGATTTGCTGTAAAGTGGAGACGCTATAGTTTATACCTAACCGCTGTTGAAGTACATTATGATATAAGTGCGGTAAGTTGAAATTTACAGCCGAGGCTATATTGCTAGCCCGAGCCGTAGGCGAGGGCTACAAGAAAGCAGAGGCTGTAATTATCAAAGCGCACGTATGTCATACGACGTTTTATAACATATTTGCAAGGAAATGAAAAAAAAACTTGGACTTTCTTAAATGAATAAATCTTTAATCACTTGTTAGAGCAATTAAATTTTTTTCACTTGTTCAAAAATTAGCGATGCGCGCGCATCAGCGCTTTCTTTAAGGCAAAGGCATAAAAAACAGCCAGTATTACTAATAAAGTAAATTAATATTTTTGATTTTATTACAGATAAATGGTTGTAATTTATTGTCAAAATTAGTTTGATTAAAGAATTAAATTCATAAAATGTTGACCTCTTTTCTGACATAAAAACTCTTTGCTAAGATTTAATAAAGTACTGTTTGTTTTAGACGGAGCATCTTAATAAACCGTGCGTTTTACCTTAATAAAAAAAACTCGCGCGTTTTACATTACAATAACGCACAAGTACGTAATGATATACAATACGATATTGAAATGGTGAAATAAAAGACCAATTACGAGCAAATATGTTAAAAAATATATTGCTTTGGCTAGACTTATCTCTACGCTTGCGTTTTAGTGAAACTCGTACTTTACCGAAACTCAAACACAGCGCGGTACCTACGCCGCGCGTAGTAAGGTGAACGGATAACCTAGGGCCAGATTATACTCTTTAAATGTCAATGGAATTACGCCGTTTAATTACGATTCCATTGACAATTAAAAAGCAGAATATGGGGCCTGGTAAGGTAGTAGGATACTAGAAGATACAAACACCTTCAACCGGTCGCATTGTAAATCTATGGAGGAGGCCTATGTTCAGTAGACGTCTTAAGGCTGCAAATGATGATGAAGATGATAATATTACATACATACATGTAAATACCACCACGCCCTTTTCCCAACGGGGTAGGCAGAGACCACATCTTTCCACTTGCTACGGTCCTGACACACATCTTGCGCTTTGTCCACTCTCATTATCCTTTCATACATGCTCGTCGATTATGGGTACTCCTGACCTGACCTTTTCTAAGGACGTCTTGGACTTCCCCTTACAAAAGCTCCATCCACCCTCGCCTTGTAAATTTGCTTCGTCCATCGCCTTTCATTCATCCTTTCCATATGACCAAACTATCTTAGCATCCATCTTGGCATACTATTACAAGCTAGAATATGAGAAGTGGTAGGTACTGGCCAGTATAATATTACCAGCAACTGCTTAACTACCTAAAATTTAACTCTGGAAAAACTTCTACCGACCAGAGTCTGTTACACTCTGGTGGAAGAAAGCAAATCCATTCAAAATGGTCTCAAAAAGTAAATAAATCGAAATTATTGTTAAAGTTACGATCCTACGCGAATTATTCCTTCGTCGGTAGTCCAGCGAATGCTTAAAAAGTGAAGTAAATTAATTAGCCTATATACCGTCCCACTGCTGGGCAAAGGACTCCATCATTGAAATCAAGTCATCGCTACAATGAATGGGTATTGGCTTAATCACCACGCTTGCTAAACACGGGTTGGTGATCACAAACCCTGGTTATGTTCCGAAAAATCCGAAATACACTTTGTCCGACCTGGGAATTGAACCCGGGATCTCCGGGATTCGGGCCGAACTCTGAAACCACTCGGCCACGGAGGATGCTTAAATAAGAAAATTTGACGTCATTTGCCTAATCATCGGTTGTCATCTGTAGGACTAAATTAGACAATATTATTAGCGCCAGTTACAGACAGTGCATTGTTGGCAACAATATGGCATGAGTTTTCATGAGGACCACCAAACCGAAGCTACACAGCTTTCGGTCATTCTTTTCGGCACGCTATTGTTCATTCGATGTGATTGGTGTCAGTGAGGCGCGCGGCGGAGCTAGCGGGGGTGAGAGGGTAGAGGCCGGTCGCTCTGTACAGATTATACACAGAGGCGCGCGTATGCGTTCGATAAAAAATCTGGTCCGAAACGAGTCGGTCTGAAAACTCTCATTTTATTACATGCGCGCGGTAAACAATCTCTGCAGAGGCGTTAGGTACCGAAACGAAAACGCAACGATCGATCGGGATCCTCAGACGATGACAGTCGCTAGCGTCTGTTGTCAAGTTTCGTATGTGATACAGCGCCTCTATTTTGAATAGCAATGTTACTAAAATGGCATACAAGTTGCTGTAGTTTACTTGAGGTAAACTTAAGGCAGAGGTACAAAAAAGCATGCAACTGGTTGTTTGATAGGAATTTAATAACAGTTCATTTGAAAAGTATGAGACGGGAACATTCAAACCCTTCATTCAAATGAAATTCCGCAATATGGGTCGCAATGTAAGCCGCGGATTTTCAGATTGATCCATTTGCAAAAAGAAAGAGGTGTTACCATTAGCCTGGTCTTGGCCACACATTAAAAACCCATTTTTTTACCTCGCAGGTAGGGTTCAAAGTGACTGTTAGAGTCTACAACGTTTAAAGTTAGGTGGTAATCTCTCAGTAATTAACTATTAAAGTAACCTACATCATTTTAGTAATTCATTTTACGCTATCCACATAGGTGCTGAGGATTTTATGTTACACCCCTTTTTCACCGTAGGTCGTGGGTTCGACCCATGGGTCCATGGTCCCATGACAAACATTTGTGTTTGTTGTGTGGCAGGGTGTTATTATCTATTTAGGTATGTATTTAGAAATATTTAAGTATGTTTAACAGTCTCTGACACCCACAACAACACACAAGACACAAGCTCTGTTTAGTTTGGGGTAACGTGATCTTGGTGTAAATAGTCCTAGATATATACAGGGTTGCCACCACAAAGTTTAGCAAAAGCTATTGGAAAGTTATAAGGTAAAGTAAAATTTTTGCCTCTTCCAGATATTAATTTATAATTTGAAAATGAAAATGTTACAATCACATAATTTGTATTCAAGTAACATAAGTTATAATTAACTTCCTTCGAATGCTCTTGCTACTTTTTATCTGATCATTTTTGTCAAAACGGTTCGAGAACAGAAACAAACCACTCCCGTAATTTAATTAATCAATTTTAAATTAAATTAATTAATGTCGTTTCGTTCACAGGTCAAAAGGTACCTTGAAAACTGCCTGCTTATTATCTTGGCCAGACGGATTACCTGACGTTTCGTACATGGATTTTGTGTGAGTATTTTAAACTTTTATTAATATTTTTTTTACCTATATGCAGAGAGATATCTCACTAATCTTACTAATATTTTAAATGCGAATGTATGTTTGTTACTCTATAATGCAAAAACTAATGAAGGGATTGAGATAAAACTTCACAGTTATACAGCTTACACATCAAAAAACACATGGGCTACAATTTATAAAGATTGTTTGTAATTTGGCCATAATAGATAACGATGAGTATCGTAAGTCGGAAAAAATTAAGTTCGCGCGGGCGAAGCTGCGGGAGAAAAGCTAGTATCTCATAAACTTTTTAGTACCAAGCGGTTAATATGTAAGCTTATTACCACGAAAAGAGTTGTATATAAGCTAATCCAATTATAGGTGGTGGGAATTGCATATAACACTCGTATTTTCTTTAAAATTGAATTACTTTTACTGATTACTTAGTAATGTCAGTAATGTTACTACTTAAGAACGAATATAAAAATCCTAAAATTTTTAATTTTAGCAGACTGATCAGCTGATTTACTTCATTTTCAGTTAGGCAACACACAAGCAAGTAGCTACACTGGTACACACTGGCTGCGGCAATTGCAATCATCGGACAGTTCAAATACATATAAATTTAGGCCAAATTTAAAACACAACAGTATTCGACTGCGCACTCCTTGCTGGTGAAAATGAATGCTGATTGCCACCAACGCTTCATAGTTATTTTTTCACACTTGTATTTGACGCGAAAGGTTGTGTGCGCGAAAGTATCAAGTATGTTCACAAATGCAGAAGTAATACAAACTTTTATTCAATAAAAACATTTCAATTTAAATGATACCATTGTTTGTCCTGAATATTAATTCATCATAATATTTCAAAATACAGTGATAAAATATGCACTGTTGCTGGTTAAATTTTCCAAAATGAATTGTTTTAACAATAGAGAATTTCCATTGTGAGTACATTTTTGCGTGCGAGTGCGGAGATGTTATCTATGACATAGTACGACTTACTCGTACCGAAAATGTTGAAACACTAGTAAAATTACTAATGAAAATCAGCTTTTATTCAAAGAGTACAATAATATGTAGTCGTGGCCTAGCAGTTAAAATCTCATCATCTTTGTGTTCAATGTTACATCTCCTACTAATCCTTGAGTGATGGAAATCATGGATAAAAATCCAAATCAACCTGGATAATGGCGGTAGGCTCACCACCTACCACGTTGGGTTCCAATACCATTGGTGAAAAGTTAACTTCTGATTGTTCCGTTCACCATTATGGCAAAAATCACTTGCCTCTGACTACCCCGTTTAGGATATCGTAATGGTAGATATATTATGTTAAAATAATATTCCTTACCGTTAAGGGACAGCAGTTATAGAGGCATCGACCTCCAAATAAGGTTAGCACTGAAACATAAATTCCGACAGATAGTCCGCTTGGAACAAACCCGCCATTTTGATTACGCACACAAACGCAGTGAGTTTACAGGCGATACCGGTGAACATCGGTGTCGCGCGCGGCGAGTCCAACTGTCGAGTGTTTTTGTTTTTGTCGAACTTGGTGCAATTTTTCACATGATGAATTTTATTTTTGGCCGGTCCTTTCTAGTAGGTATAACCTTCCTACTTCATACTACTAGGAAAAACGCACGAGCGGTCCGTCTGTAAACTATTTATTTTGTGACTGAAAGTTGAAAACAAATAACAAAAATCTAATACATTTGCTCAACTTAACTAAAATAATATAGTACATTAGCATTTAACAGGCCTGTTGGCGCAATGGCAGCGATCCTGCCTTTAGCGCCAGAGGTCGTGGGTTCGATCCCCACCCATGACAAATATTTGTTTGACGAACATTTGTATTTGTTGTGTGTCTGGGTGTTATTATCTATTTAAATATGTATTTAGAAAAAATTAAGTATGTTTATCAGTCTCTGACGCCCATATTACAAGCTCTGCTTAGTTTGGGGTCAGTTGATCTTGGTGTGAATTGTCACAGATATTTATTTATTTATTTTATTTTATGTTTTCACTGTTGGGCAATACATAAAGTGTTGATCTCGACAACATCGCGATCAAAAAGAAGAAATTATCAAAACAGTACACCAAGATATCAACTAAGTGCTATGTTTGTTTGTTTGCTATAAATATGTCGACGTTACTGTAAGTGCAGTGTGTGTTTGTACTGTGCCTAATTCATATGTATCTAAATATTGTGTCTGATAAAAATAGAAGGGTTAAGCCTGTCTGATAAATTGAAAGGTAAGATGTAGAGAAATATACTTTATTGTACAACTAGGAAAAAAACAATTACACAAGCTCTTAAAAACTAAAAACTTAGTCAATCACAATTTAGGCGGCCTTATCGCTAGGAAACGATCTCTTCCAGGCTACCCTCGATTTAGGAAATTATAAAATAAATGAAACAATAATAAGAAGATTAAAGATTTGTTTAGGTTTGGCTTATCCACGCATAGATAAACAATACAGTTTACAGAGAGAGGAAATATGCTTTTACTCGGGATTCGAAAATAGGTAAGGACTGGGATTGCCTGATATGTAACGATAACGAGTTCCACAAGCAAATAGATTGGATTGTGAAGGAATGAGAATAGTTACTTGAAGAATGAGAAGGGAAAGCTAAGAGGAGTTTTCGATTTGATCGCTTATCATACCTGACAGACTGCTGAAATTGAAACCACTTCTTGAGATACGGAGGAGACCGGGGATCAAACAAAACAGAGTAGAGTAAGGAGAGAATATGAAGATCTTGTCGATAACGAGTGAGAAATAATTTTAATTGGTCATGGAATTCAGACACATGATCATACTTTTGTAGGCCAAAGATGATGCGGATACAGACATTTTGAAGGCAATTAAGCTAAATAAGGTTATTTTGAGTTATGTCAAGATAGCAGCAATCAGCATAATCGAGAATAGGCAAAAGCAGAGCCTGTACGACGGCAAAAAAATCCGCAATCTGCTAAGTGCACCCGCAGATGCAAACATTTTCCTGCTAACCTCGCCAATTCGTTTATTCCAATGAAGTGAGCTGTCAATTAATATCCCCAGTTTCCTAACAACATTACTGTAAGATACTAAAACTCCATCGAAATCAATTTGTGGCAAGTATTAATATCTATTCTGCATTTGTCGAGGTTGGTACCATCATCATCTACCTACGACAATGGCCTGCGTATTGCTATGGTTAACCTTAAGACCAAAAGTCTTACTCCAGTCCCGGATAAGGGTCAGATCTCCATTCACGACTTGTATGGTTTGATGCAGCTCGTCAAAGCTACCCCAAGAATATATTTGAAGATCGTCTGCATAAAGGTGCTAAGAAGAGAATAGATTTCGGGATATTGAGTTTATGAAAATAGCGAAAAGGAGAGGAGTTAGGACGCCACCTTGCGGAACACCAGCGGGTACCAACACGCCATTCAGAAAACGAGTCTTCAGCACGAACGCATTACCAGCGTCCATGCAAGTAACTGTTGAACCAGTCAAGCACTGATAAAAATATGTCAAGGGAACGTAGCACACCAAGCAGGATGTCAAAGTCGACAGTATTGAAGGCATTGCTAAAACCCAGCAATGCTAACACAGTCAGACGTTGGTCATCCATACAGGCGAATGTCATCAGTAATCTTGACTAACGCTGTTGTCGTGCTATGACTTTTTGGTCCACGTTGTAGGTTGGTTTTTGCAATGACGTGTATGCAAGGGGTGGGTTGGGGCTTCATCTCCTAGTTTAAATCGTTATTGTAAAATAAATGTTTTTAAACTTTATGAAAAAATTATAGAAACTCGCATCATTCTCTTTCATTAGGACCACTAAGACGAGAATTGAATTTTGATTACTAGTACTATGACACAAATAATCATGAATAAATAAAATATGCATGCGTGCGTTAAAAATCGGACAAAATCGGTCTGATTTTAACGCATGCTCTTTTTTACTTTCAAAATGCATCTTTTGTTTTGTATCAAACTAAAAAAACGGGTTGGTCGGCTTAGGAAGGGTTAACAAAGTATCTATTATAATGACCAAATATGTTATTATTTCTAAAAAGGTATTACTTACCACTAATGATATATTTCGAAGTGTACCAAAACAAACATCTAAATTACATAATTAATGTTTATGTCAAGACGTGACACCTACACCCATTCCAGGTAATACTTAATTATAGAACCAACTCTTCCAAGAGTAACACAATATTGTTCTGAAAAAAAAGTGCGTGTGTGATACTTATTATTATTTTGGATAAAAGTAACAATATGAATAAAGGGCGCGGACTCAATTATGTATTTTTCCCATAAAATCTTTACATGTCAACACTAGTAACCGTAAACAATCTTATCTTACTTATTACAAATCTTATCTTACTATCTTACTTCTTAATTAATATTATAAATACGAAAGTTTGTGAGGATTTCTGTATGTGTGTATGTTTGTTATTATTTCACGCAAACTATTGAAAAATTTATTGAAAAATTTATTGAATGGCTTGACATACACAATATGAAAATTAATTTAATTAAATCCAATTATATCCATTTTAATAATTATAAGAATATTAGTTTGAATAAGAATGACGTACACTATAAAAACACTAGCATTGATGAAGTGCAACAAGTTAAAATTCTAGGATTGACTATTGATAGAGATATAAATTGGAAAGCACATATAGAAAATATTTGTAACAGAATTAATAAGTTTGTTTATGCATTACAGCAAGTTAAAACTGTTACAACTTTAAAAATTGCCATTGATGCATATCATGCTTATGTTGGATCCATATTACGCTATGGGTTAATTGTTTGGGGTAATGGTACCAGCATCAATAGAGCATTTATTGCACAAAAAAAGTGCGTAAGGGCAATTTGTGGTGTCTCGCCACGTACTTCCTGCCGACCCCTTTTTAAAAACCTTAGAATATTAACATTAACATCTCTTTATATTTATGAAATTTGCGTATTTGTACAACAGAATTATGAGCTATTTAAACGGGCATATCAGATATACCCTAGAAACCGTAGAAATCCTAATAGACTAGTGTTACACGATACTCCGAAGACGATGCAATATAGTAAAAGCTGCTTGACAATGTGTGTGAAAATTTTTAACCATTTGCCAAATGAATTTAAAACATTAAATTCAAGGCAATTTAAGACAGAGTTAAATAAATGGTTGCTGTCTAAGACCTTCTACCATTTAAAAGAATTTCTAGAAGAGAAGTACTAGTTTCTGTTCTTTGGCGTGTCTTTATTATGATTGTTTTTCATAATGTTTATGTCAAAAATGTCAAGTGTTATTGTTAAGTTAGTGAAAGTTTAATTGTATTGTGTTAATCTTAAGTTTAACATAATTATGTTTGAAAATATATTTGCATGTCTCTTTTATATTGACTAAGCATGAATGTTCTGTAAACTGTGTTTATTTTAAAACCATTTATACAATGTTTTATGCGAATAAATAATTCTTATCTTCTTATCTTAAAAACTTCCCAACGGATTAATATAAAACCCTACAGTAATACAGCTCATACATCAGAATAACACATAGGCTACAACTTATAAAGATTTGAAGTAACTTGGCCTTAATACTTATGTAACTGTGAAGTTCACGCGGGCGAAGCCGCGGGCGGAAAGCTAGTATTATATAATTACCACATAACTTTACTGACACCATTTTTTTTCTGCTAGTGAACTTGAAATATATTTTGTCTCTCTGAGTTGTCTGTTAATTAACACTTCCGTAAAATTTGTGCAAACCCGTACAATAATGTAAAATATTTAGTTCCTATCTTTGGAAAAACTTCTTTTTGAAAGAAGGAATTGCTGAGTTTTGTGCCGAGTCTTTTGAGTAGGAACAACCCGCTCACGTGGCGACGCATGTGGAAATGCAGATATTTTTGAATATAGTAGTTAGTACTTCAGTCAACAAATCGTTTCTTATAGGTAATAATTGTGTTATTGCTGACATTTTGTATTCATTCATTCTTTCGTTAGTGCCAAAGTAAGTTTTCCAGGAGATTTGTTTATAAAAACAAGATACAACAACAAGTTTCCAACAAGCCAAAAAAGCATCAAGTAAACCAATTTTCTTCTATTCTGAGCGACCACTAGAAGTAGTCAAAAGTTCTAACAATAACTGCTGCCTCATTAGTACAAGTGGTACCAAACTTCAATTTCCATACTGCAGCCTGAGGCTGAATAGTGCCCTGGCTCCGAGCCAAGCCAAATGCGAACGACCAGACTCAAATCAGGGTAATTGCACCTCATGTTACAAATACGGATAGGCAAATACTCGTATTCCAAACTCAAATATCTTTATTTAAATGGACCGTTACTTATTAGGCAATCTTAGTCCTTACCAACCACAACAACTTTTGTGCTTGTAATAATAACTATTAACCGGTTATCATAATACAACAATTCTATACATGAATACCAAGAAAAATAGTTTAATTTCGAATTCTTTGTAGAAAATATGAAAAAGTTTTTTTCCTTCTCAATCTTTCAATACATTTTTCCGGCAAGGTTAAGAAGATACAAGAATGCTTGAGTGTAGAAAAATATTATTTGTTGCGTCGTTCGTGAAAATTGCGTAGGTAAAGATTTATAGCGAGAGATTTATAGGAAGTTAAGCAAGAGCCGTTACTAAAACAACAATTATTATGTTTTGAAGAACATATGAGTTGTTTACTCGTACTGATTCGAGTGGGCTTGCGAGCTTAACAGAGACAAACGGCTTTCAGCGTGGGAGAACGTTTTTACACACAATAGCAATTCTTTGAAGAAAAACAATTACATAACAGTACTCGTAGAGCGTCGAGGCCTAGTGGTTAACCATTCCAACTCAGATCGTGGATCGTGTGGTCCCGAGTTCAAATCTGGCCAGAACCAAAATCTTTGTGTTCATTGTTTAATTTCCGACTAACTCTCCGATGATGAAAAACATCTATATAAAACCAAATCAACCCAGATAGTGGTACCCGGAATTTTGTATCAACTTTTTATAACTTACTTTAAGATCCTCGTAGCACTTTAAGAACGTAACGTACCTACGACAGATAGCTACGTAGCTTGTAGCAACAATTAGCTACGTTCGTGTAGTAACAAAAGAGCTACGTTGCGTAGCATTTGTAGTATAAATCCTGTTGGTTTAGCTGTCGTTGTTCAACGTTTCTCATTTTTGTGCTTTATTTCCCAGGTACCAGGTGTTATTCTTCGTCGTAACGTATGCTGTTCCGATGCTGGGCATGACGTTCTTCTACTCGGCTATGGGCAGAGTATTGTGGGGCTCGCGGTCTATCGGAGAGCTCACGCAACGACAAGTGGACTCAATACGTTCCAAACGAAAGGTAAGACCATAAAAACCTTTAATAAAATAAAAGACAGACTAATAAAATCCCACTGTTGTGTTTTTGCTGTCAAAGTAGGCCGAGCCTGTAGGGATCTGTTTTATGGTCAGCTATTAAATGGAACCTAAGGCTTGCGATTGGTAGTCTTAATGACGGTACCAAATTCTCTCCAGCCATGTAGGTACAGCGACGATACTTTTTGGCAGCACGTCTCCTGGGTTCAGAATTTGCTATTTATATCATGGCCCACGCTGTGATAACCCTGAAGTCTGAGAACAGATATGTCATATTTCCGAAAAGATCATCATGGAGAAATAAGTGATAGATTTATTTAAGGCCCTTGTATTCATCGATTATCTATCTTCTTCTGATATACCGGAGCGGTACTGCCGCCCGTCGCGCCCGCAGACACCCGCGTGCATAGACGCTAGCAACAAAACACTTAAAATGTTATTTTCTTGAGGCACAGGAGGTATTTTTTATAACCAAACGTACCGATTAAACAAGACTTGATGGCCTATATTTTCCTGTAAAAACTATACAAATCACACGTATAGTTTAGGAGCCTTAGCAAATTGAAGTTTATCTAAGAACCCTTTTTAAGATTGTTTTTAGTGAAGAAATTTCTATCCTACGACAACTTCAACGTACAGCATAAAGATAACATGGCTAAGTTTATTAAATATTTTTTTCAGATTTTTTACCCATCCATTTAGCAGAAGTAGGCCTTTGACCACGACGGAATTTATGATTTTGGCGTGAGTTCGCGCTATAAAAGTGTTCCTTCACCTGGAGCATTTCCCTATAATGTAACGTTAAAGAGTCAAGCATTACATCAGCGAGGGAGAAGAACCGCGCATTGCAGTGCGCAAACTGTAATGTTACAAATTCGAGCATTACATCAGTGATGGAGGAAAACCGCGCATTACACTGCGCAACTTGATGTTACAATGTGAAATATTTTGATACAACTTCCCTGAAGTTTTGTAAGGCAGAATTGTAATGTTATGCGCAAAATCGAATCTGAAATGGGCATTACAGGCGAATTTTCGTCATATCACAGGGAGGCAGTACTTTACTGTGAAGCTCAAAAGCGAATCTGAAACGTAGGAAAATGCTCTACTACCTTGAGATAAGTAGCAATTTCAAATAAATGAGCCCTTAAATGGCCTCCAGACTATAAATCAGTATCTTGCATAAACAAATTTGTTAGGACTATGAGAAATAAAATCTAACTAGCCCCCTTAACCATAAAAACTTAAACGTTGCTTTAAGAATACTTTACCATAGTAAAAACATTGTTGTAGACGGTTTATTTATTATAAATAAAAAGGTAAACCTCTGGAACATGGTGTAGAAAAAAAAATAACAGTTAACAATTTTTATTTAGTTTTTTATTATCATCTCATCGCCGATTTGTTTCAGCAGCTAAAACAATACCTACTTTGACTTTATTTGTTATTCTTTTATATCACATTTCTCTAATGTAGGTTGTGTGAAAGATAATATTGCTTTCAGCAGTAAGACCATCTTAACTGCCCAACTGATCTTTGAAGTGCTCTAAATGGTGTGCAGTTTAGCTTTCTTATCTTATCTTGTTATGCACACATTATTATTGTTAGTATGTACCACAGGTAATTATTACAACACTTACAATTAATCCACCTATTTCCTACTGCGGTGAGTTGGCTTTACATTTAAGCTGCGAGCAACGTAGTATTCAATTTTCGCTGCGAGAACTGGATTATACCATTTGGCTACGAGCAACACTGTATACATTATTAGTGGTTGAGTCAACAATTTAATGCTCTTGGAATATAAAGCATACGAGTATATAGCATTAAGCTAATTTAAACAAGTTCTCTTGGACGTGAGATGAAACCTCCGCTGTTTTCTGCCCATCCTTGCTGAATGACGCAAAGCGGCTGCTACGCGCGGCGCCAATAAAAAAATCATTAGAAAAAAAAAGAGAACATTTTTCCGCGCACACAACATTAGAAACGGTTTGCTTTGGATTTGCTGAAGGTGTATTTTTTTGTGAGAAGCAAATACAGGTGTTTCACTTTCATATTAGTATTCTCAATATACAGACAGCTTGCCTGAGTGGAGAAGTTTACTCTGGTAATTGCATGTACCTATCTGTAGGCTGAGGTAAACACCAGACTGACCGCATTCTTGTTTGCCCCCAACGTTGTTTTTTTTTGATAAATTATCCGCAGAAATCTGCACAGTTACGTTATAAGCGTGTCTAGTGTATATCGGATTACCCGCTCCGGCGTCTTGTTTCACGTATGTAAACTATTTTAATTAACCCGTGTTTCTCAATGTAAGTGAATTGTATTCTGTGTTGTGAAATAAATAAACCTAAACCTTAATCTTACCATGACTTCATGCTGAGGATAGTCGGTAACGCCTGCATTTTGTATGATTTATTTATGACAAAGGCTTTTAGTATAGAAAAAAGGAACTACACACAAGTTAATAGGTTAGGGACACCTATGCTCAGCAGTGGGCTCGAATCGGCGAATGAAGATCAAATTCATAGTGAAGGTGTGATAATTTGCATATATTTGTAAGTCTTAACTCAACAAATGGCGCTCGTTAGTCACGCGTGCAATGTGTTACGCTTTGTCCGCGCAATCAACTGGATATTGAGAACAAACATGAAAAAGCACCGGTGTGTGTGTGCAGTTGAAACAGGCTAAGAAATAGGTTATTGCACATAGGATTGAGGGTCGATTTCTAGAAAGTATACTAATACAAAGATAGAAACTAGAAAAATTGACCTGATCGTAGGGACTCAAGCGGGATGTAGAAAATAGTGCATTGTTAAACGCTAATAATAAAAATTCACTTACTATACTTATGTTTCCATAGGATTAACAATGGTTGGTAATAATATTGCATACACGAAAGATAATATAAATTATTAAAAAATAACGAATGCTAAACACTTGTTGGGGCCTAGCCAAGAGCAACACGCTACTTTCGTTTCGATATGTCCATTTGAAAAAAGTATGGAATGACATCAAATGTCATTCTGAAAGAAAAATCCCAGAAAAGTATTATTGCAGGGCCCCTTGCTTGCAATAAAACTTTTCTACTTACTGAATATTTAAATAATCAACTACGGTAATATGTATCTGTTTGTCTACCACCATGAACTTACACCAATGACAGCCGTTAGCGTCAGTGTAAACCGTGTTGACGTTTTTTGTATGGGATTTAGTTTAGTTTTTTGTCTTTACCAAATCCCAAGTTTACCATTTTTGATTCAATTTTTTTAAATGGCATACTTCTTGAAAGCATCAACCGCCGTACGTGACGGAAACTCATGGTTAAACAAAGTAAGCCATCAAACAGAGCAAATCACCCTTTTTTGGATATAATTTGCTAATTCTGATAATACCTATCAGTAAAAGTTTAAAGCAAAGTGGGAAAATTGCCTTACCTGATTGTTGGCCAAGTTACTTGTTTAACATTTTGTTAGTCTCAACATTAATCCCACTCATGTTCGCCAGATCGAATGAAAGCTGTAAATCGAAATGAGTATACTAAAATTGAGATTTGATTTTCATAGTTCCATGTACAGATTTTTCTAAAACAAAATTTTCTGATTAGCTGATAGATGATCTAGGTACCATCTATCAGCCAATAAGAAAATTTTGTTTTGGAAAATATCCTACGGGATGTCATTAAACGTTTTTACTCTGATGTCTAGACATCTATGTGGTTATTGGTTTCTATCACGCTGATCACCAAACATTTTCCCTTATATTTCAGAATTCATAAAATAGATAAAACTTGGCAAGGCAGAAAGTTTTATCAATTTTTTATGTAAAGGTATTTAGGCCCAACCGTTTATTACTGGATCATATGCCTAATGATAAAATCTTAGATTTGGCTGATAGAACTGTTTGTGGGTATAATTCATTTTGGATTTTACTTTATTTTTATGCTGTTTAACTTCGACAGGTTTAGTGTATTTGGTTACTAGAATCACAACGTTCGATTACAATTTCTAAAAGGGTCACTTTTAGCTATGTCGAAAATGATGGTGATAATGACAAACGAATATTAATAATATGCTCCGTCATAAAATCAGTAATGAATTTGCAAATATTATAACTGGCAGAGCAAAATGTCATGTTTATTTTCCTTCGACGTTATACTGCTCTCTGCGTTTATACTGATAAATACTCAAAGAATGAACTTCCGAAAATCCCGTCCTAATGGGCGAATATTTCTTAAAGGAAGTTGTTTTATATATTTCGCCTTCATGTCTTTTTGCTTATCTGCGCTCTTAGCTGGGCGATGATAAATGAGCGTCAGCAAGATTCACGGTTTAAGATACATAAATAATGTTAATTATTTCTTATCATAAACAAGAGAATAAGTAAGAATAAGTAATAATAAGTGCGTGACTTACTTGTCAGTTCATAGCCACAAAAGAAGCGTTTCAGGCTAGCGTTTTATACACGGGCATAAGCCCTTTTTGGAAGCGCATGCAGGCGCGTATAGACGCTCCTTTTGCCACACGCGCAACTCGTACAAGCGTTGCCGCGCTTGTAAAATCGTATAAGCGCGAGCCGCTTACTGACACCACTACCGGTTCGAGCGAACACGCTCAGCTTGCGCGCGTGCAAACGCGTATGCTGAATAACCGGCTACTCGCAGAAAGAAACGCTATTTAGTCTAAAGCCGCTCTAAGCTTTAATATAGTAACTGGACTTTAGAGCAAATACGAAAGGGTCTCATAAAAAAAGTAATTAGGGAACACAAACCTTATGTATATCCGGTTGCTCTTATCAGGGCCCAAATTGAGTTTTCTAAATCTTAATACTCGTATTATTTCGTTTACGTAAAATTTCTAAAAATGATTATTTTAGAATAGTTATTAGTTACTGGATTTTAACCATTTTTTTTTAGAGTTTCTGATTTTTCGGCACTGTTAAAAGTGCCATGATCATACACTTGAAACAGTGGCGAAATATCGGAAACTCGATAGCAAAAAATATGATAAAAATCCCGAAACTAAGAAACATTATGATGTTGGTGACCATGAATGTTTAAAACAATACATTACAAATACATTATTTTAGTTTTTCAGATATTATTTTTAGCAATGTTACCCATATTTCCCACATGAACATTGGTAAAGTTTTCAAAAATCGAGTTTCTAACCTCCGTCTCTTGTTCCAGGTTGTCAAGATGTTCATCCTGGTGATAGTGATATTCGGGCTCTGCTGGCTGCCGTACCACTGCTACTTCATCTACACGCACTTCAACCCTTCGATCCTGTACATGAAGTACGTCCAGCACGTCTACCTCGGCTTCTACTGGCTGGCCATGGCTAACGCGATGGTCAACCCTATTATTTACTACTGGATGAATGCCAAGTAAGTTTAGTGTTGCATTGCATTTCATTACTCAGGACCGACATTGATGTGTTTTTTTTTATTAATTTGTGTTTCTTCTTTCATCATCATCCGCGCGGTCTATCCCGGTTGTGAACCCACACTAGTGTGTGGGGTCCCAGGGTCCGCCGAATTTGTGTTTCTTCTTTGCCTGAGTGTTATATTTTTTTAAAGATGGATACTTTAAAAATCTCCGCAACTTAATTTGATTTTTAAGGGGTTATTGTTCTTAATGTCTCAAGTACTAGTCAGTATTCATAAAGAGAGCTCAAAAGAGTTTTTTAAAGAAGGTATTCTATTTTGCTTTTAAAAACCCAGTCAATAAATCAAAACATTTATTGCTCGTACTAAATCTTCATTCATATCATAAATTTTATGATTTATTTCGGAAATAACAAAGTATTTCATTATTAGACAGGATATGATTTCACACCAAGATCATTTAATTTTAATGCAGTTAGAGCGTACATTACCAGAGACAAAATATATAAAGTTGTTTTGTATTCAAAATAAAATCTCAATCTATTAACATTAACCCTATTAGTATCCAGAGTTTGGTTAACAGCTAGTTTATAATTCTAAGCTGAAATTAAATTCTTATTCTTCTTCTCCTTCTGTGGATTTATTTTTTCAATGAATGAAAAAGAAACAAATGATTAGTTTGCAGCCAAGGTCGTTTTATTAGTTTGCAGCCAAGGTGCCTTACCTTCGTTCAGAAATCAGAAACCAGAAATATTTATTGAATAAACCATGATTCCGACAACCAATCTAATTTGCAAAATTGCAATGATTTCTTTACAAATATGCACGCACCTCCTCGAGCTCTCTTTTGGCAGCTGCGGGAGTAGTGTGCTGCAAGGTCAAACCCTTCTAAATGTATATTATTTGAATCTTTTATATTGATAAAACTCTCCGTCAAGCACAAAACATCTACATTACAAGAGAGGTCAAGTAAAGTTCAAGATCAGTAGCTTTTGATTTGATGCTCATGATATTTTGGTGAAACACTCGAAAATGCGTTTGCACCAATGACTGCCGCTAGCGTCCGCGGAGACGTTTTTCTATGGGATTTTGGTAGGGCGCCCATAGTAATTAGAATCAAACCAAAACGGGCATACACATTTCTAAAGTTCACTATCGTAGTTTACGTATTAAAAAGTCATGGTAGACATAGGTATTTAAATAACTGTTGCATGGTTACCAAAAACTAATCATCCAAGTGTCTCATTAAAGGACATTGCCAAGGTTTGGACCAAGTGCTGCCTTTAAATGAGAGTTGGTCCAGTGGTACTGTAGCATTAACATGAACTATAAAAAATATTTTAAAAAAAATTTGGTCCCAAAAAAAAAAATTCAACGCACAATTTTTTCCAATGAAAATATTTAAACGAGAGGCAGTTTTTCTTTGGACTCCTGGGATAGATTTTTATGCGCTCTGAATTCCAGATTTGTGATAGTCTGAGGAACAAAATTGGTCCAACTTCCATACAAAATTAGCCAATCTCCTTTGCTCTCAATCTACGAGGTTTTACTAATGTTATTTCTAAGCGAATCAACATAACAATGAAAAGATTCAAATTAAATCTTGTCAGGGAACAAAACTCTATCTCCTAAGCAACCTTAATACCTAAGGTGAGATTTGTCTTCAGTACGAAAAAATACTTTTCTTTGTAATCGAAAGCGGATATTGCTTTGGATTCAATCTAAGGCAATTGGATGTACTTACTCTCTACGTTGATGTGCCCTGAAAAATTATAGAGCATTTTATAGAAAATTTATTTTTGCTATAAGAACAAGCTTAAAATAAGTTTCTTTGCTTGGAGTCTTTCAGTTTAACATACATACATACCATCACGACTTTATCCCAAACGGGGTAGTCAGAGGCAAGTGCCTGTTGCCGTCATGGTGAACGAAACACTCAAAAGCCCACTCTTTACCAATGGTATTCAACGTGGTAGGTGGTGAGCCTTCCGCCACTATCCAGGTTGATTTGGTTTTTTATCGATGTTTTCTATCACCGGAGAGTTAGTCGGAAATTAAACAATGAACACAAAGATTTTGGTTCTGGCCAGATTTGGACTCGGGACCACACGATCCGCGATCCGAGTTAGAGTGCTTAACCACTAGGCCACGACGGTCTTAGCTTCCAGTTTAAGTAACAACTTAATGTTTGCTGGAAACTTAAATGTTCACTTAGTGTGTACAAATTTGCTTCTTCGTATTAAGTCATACTTACGTTGCGGTAAATTAAACAGACGCGCCAAAGTAATCTTGGTTCTATATTTAGTCTCAGACCTTTCCAAAAGACAGGATTGACATTTTGAAAACACCGAATGGACAATTTTTTTTTTTTTCATTATGACACAAATTAGACATGCGCGGCGCTCAGACAGATAGCCCGCTTAGAGAACAACACGCCATTTTTGACGCACGCACACAGAGACATGAGTTCACAAGCGAAGTCAGTGAGCTTCGGTGAGTCGGAAAGTCGCACTGTCGCGAGTGTTTTTGTTTTTGTCGAACTTGGTGCAATTTTTCACATGATGAATTTTATTTTTGGCCGGTTCTGTCAAGTAGGTATAACTTACATACTTAATTTTAAAAATTCAGAGCGAATATAGTAGTAACCCTAGGCGGTTCATGCAAGTTTTGGAAAAAGGTGCGAGCGGGGTCCTTCTGTAAACTCTTTATTTTGTGATTATGATGAGTTCGAATGACCTAAAAAAGAATAGCACTACCCCCTCTCCCCCCGTGGGTGTCGTAAGAGCCGACCGAGGGAAAATTGCCATAAGGAGATGGGCAGCAGCGTCTCCGGATAACAGCAGGCCATACTGCGATCGCCAACCCGCCTGCCAAGCGTGGCGATTATAGCATACCCCCCCCCCCCCCCCAAAATGGCTGCACAACCAAAAAATCGGCCCCCAGACCCCGGCGGCCCTGCTATTCCTAGCTACGGCAGCGGCTATGGTAACGGCGGGGCAGGGGGTGCTAGGAATCCCCGGGTAAGATCCGGCTGCCAACAACGACGACTCGACCTGGCAACATATAACACGCGCACACTGAGGCTCGACGCGAAGCTCATAGAGTTGGAAGAGGTAATTAGTAAGTTACGTTGGGATATCATTGGGTTATCTGAAGTCCGAAGAGAGGGGGAGGACTCGATAATCCTGCAATCCGGTAACTTACTATACCACCGGGAGGGCGACCAACAGTCCCTAGGTGGTGTCGGGTTCATCGTCCACAAATCCCTTGTCAACAACGTGATTACAATCGGAAGTGTTTCGAGCAGGGTAGCGTACCTGATACTCAGAATATCGAAACGATATTCGCTGAATGTCATTCAGGTCTACGCTCCGACCTCAAAGCACGACGATGTCGAAGTGGAGGCTATGTATGAGGAGATCTCTAAAGCCATGCATAGCTAGAAAACCCACTACACGGTTGTCATGGGGGATTTTAATGCGTTGCGGTGATGAGTTGAAAGTGGGGCAATGTGGATTTGGGCAACGGAACAACAGGGGCCAGATGCTGGCAGACTTCATGGAGAGGGAGAACCTCTTTATGATGAACTCCTTCTTCAAGAAGCCCGTAAGCCGCAAATGGACCTGGATCAGTCCGGACGGTAGAGTCAAAAACGAGATCGATTTTATCATGTCGACGAAGAAGCATATATTCAATGATGTCACTGTGATCAACGCTGCTAAGACAGGAAGCGATCACCGCATGGTCAGAGGCACATTGAATATCGACCTAAAGCTTGAGAGAGCGCGACTGATAAAATCCACGCTCCGACCAATACCGGCTCAAATTCAAAACCCTGAGTGCTTTCAGCTCGAGCTTCAAAACCGCTTCGAAGCCCTTGAGAACAGCATCGATGTGGACGATCTGTACAACATGGTGGTGGATACTGTCCGTACGGTAGGGTCCAAGCACTTTAAAACCCGCCGTCCCAAATCAAAGAAACTCTCCAGTCAGACTCTCCTACTCATCGATCAGAGAAACGAAATGAGGCTACAGAACTCAGCGGATGCCCATCGTTATCGGCAACTCAATAGACAGATATCTAAGTATTTGACGAGCGACCTTCGCCAATTTAATACATAGCGTATTAAAGAGGCAATTGAGCGGAATACAGGCTCCAAAGTGTTCGCCAGAGATCTGTCTATTGGGCAAAGCCAATTGACGAGGCTGAAAACTGAGGCAGGTAGCATCATTTCGTCAACACCTGAAATCCTGAGGGAGATTGAGAGTTTCTATGGACAGTTATATTCCACGCAAACACCTGTTGAAAGTAAGGCTAAAGATCCTAGAGCCAAGCTTACCCGACACTATACCGAAGATATCCCGGACGTCAGCCTGTACGAGATTAGGATGGCTCTCAAGCAGCTTAAAAACAACAAGGCGGCGGGTGATGACGGAATCACAACCGAGCTCCTGAGAGCGGGCGGTAAGCCGATACTTAAGGTCCTCCAGACGCTCTTCAGTTCTGTCATCCTCGAGGGAAAAACGCCAAAGGCATGGGGCAGAGGCGATGTGATGCTGTTCTTCAAGAAGGGTGACAAAACTCTCTTGAAGAACTACAGACCCATCTCGCTTCTGAGCCATATCTATAAGCTGTTTTCGAGAGTCATTACGAATCGTCTCGCTCGCAGGTTCGACGACTTCCAACCTCCCGAACAAGCAGGGTTCCGAAAAGGCTATAGTACCGTAGACCACATTCATACGCTGCGGCAAGTTATACAGAAGACCGAAGAGTATAACTTGCCACTTTGCTTAGCGTTCTTGGACTACGAGAAAGCCTTTGATTCGATTGAGACCTGGGCAGTACTGCAGTCTCTCCAAAGGTGCCAAATAGACTACAGGTACATTGAGGTGCTAAGGTACTTATACCAGAACGCCACCATGTCGGTCCGATTACAGAACCAGAGCTCTAATCCGATCCAACTACAGCGAGGCGTGAGACAAGGAGACGTTATTTCTCCGAAACTGTTCACGGCTGCGTTGGAGGATATTTTCAAGCTTCTGGACTGGAAAGGACGCAGCATCAACATCAATGGCGAGTACCTAACACACCTGCGATTTTCCGATGATGTAGTTCTTATGGCTGAGACCTTGGAAGACCTGAACATAAATGGAAGTTAGTTCGAGTTTATCACAATAACGTCGCAAAAGAAAGTTTTCTTCTAAAGTTTATTGACACTGTGAAGAAAAAACAATAATATTAAAATTAAAAAAAAATATTGTATGTAGATGCACTTTTTTCTAAAAGTTGGAGTTGTGATTAAATAATGCGTTGTGTTAACAATTAGCTCAAGTTTTTGTTGACATAATAAGATTATAAAAAAAAGTCGGGTTTGTTCGAAACCCTCCCCTCCCTCCGAGGAGAACGGCTGAGCCGATTTTCATGGTTTATGATTTGTTATATTTGTCTCCGTCGCGAATAGCAGAACCACTAATAAAAATATTGGAAAATTGACGAAAAAACATTTTCCCATACAAATATTTCACAGCAGTCAAACACACCAAAATCATGGTAAAAATCCCATAACTAATAACTATTCTAATGTTAGTGACCACAAAACTTAAAACAATATATTTGCCAATAACTTATGACAGAACGAAGTCTGTCGAGACTTCTTTAATAAAATAAGCTCTTGCAAATAATGAAATCCTACTTTCACAACTTAACTAATAAAAGCACGAAAGTAGTCGTTGTATGAACGAGAAAGAACTCCATTGTTTGTTAAGAAAGGCTTTCACTTGAATTGACTGATCCTCGTAATCCACTCACTAGAACAGAAAGAGTAAATATCATCCGAATCCTCCTAATCTGAAACCAGTGAAGAAAGATTTGTTTAACAGAAAACTTTTCTCTGGCATTGTTTTACGCGGCGTAGCTGAATTTCATGTATATATTAATGTGATATATTAATCATATCTTGAGAGACATAGAACCGCTGGGCTGGCCATTTTACGGTATAATATCAGAGTGAGTCGCTGACGTTCCCGGCCTGATGTACATCGCACAATTCACAAATATTGTGACTCTTACTCTGTTCACGAATAATGTTAAATGTGTTGTTTAATAGTTAAATTAGTCATCCATTTAGGAGACTGTACAAGTTTACATTCGTTGATGTTTTATTCCTGGAGAAGTAATATACAATTTTATCACTAGTTTATTTTTAAAAATAAAGTACGTGATTGTGTAAATCGAATTTTAAATTCTTACATTACAGGCGAAAGCTCTAGTGGAGTTACACCCTACTTGTAACATGCGATGCAAATAATATGTTAATCTTGCCAGTGTTAATGTCTCGTTAATATTGATAGAGCCCCTGCTCTGTGCGGAACAAACAAGGTAGCTTGGATTTAATCTTTTAATATTTAACAACAGCAAATAGAGCTTAATTTATTCGAAATAAATAAATCAGAACGTTTTTATTAGTTATTTTTTACAACAATTATTTATTGGTTACTCATTTTGACCTGCTACTTCGTCTATTGGATTTGAGTACCAGATTGAAGATACAAAATCAGACAAGCATATTTTTGTATGAAAATTAAAGAGCCACCTACTAGCCACCTACCAAGTGCAACAGAATAAGATTTTCTCATGGTATTAATACAAATCAATCGACTATTGTACTGGCCCACTGCTAAGCAAATGCCTTTATTATTGCAATCAATTTATTGTGCTATCGTAACAATCGGTGAGTACTGGCTGTCGCATGCCGTGGAAATTTATTATGAAAACAATGGAAATAGGGAAATGATAACTAGTATTATCTTACTAAACTTTTTGTATGTTTATAAGATTGATCCAAATAAAATAAATATCCCTGGACATTATTCCACACAGCGCCATCTAGCCCCAAAGTAAGCTAATTAAAGCTTGTGTTATGGGATACTAGACAACGGATAAACATACTTAAATACATTTTCTTTTGTAAATACATACTTATTATACATAGGAGACACCCAGACCAGTACAAACAGACATGTTCATGCACACAAATGTTTGTACTGTGCGGGGATCGAACCCGCGACCTCTGGTGTAGTAGCCAACTTCTTAACCATTACACCAAGTCGGTCGTCCAAATAAACATAACATATATACCATCACGACTATATCCCAAACGGGGTAGTCAAAGGCAAGTCACTGTTGCCGTTATGATGAACGGAACACTTAAAAGCCAACTTTTCACAGTATCATAACCCAACGTGGTAGATGGTGAGCCTTCCGCCGTAATCCGGGTTGATTTGGTTTTTTATCGATGTTTTCCATCACCGGAGAGTTAGTCGAAAATTGTACAATGAACACAAAGATGGTTCTGGCCAGATTTGAACCTGGAACCACACGATCTACGATCCGAGTTGGGGTGCTTAACTCCGAGGCTACGACGCTATCACCCGATATAAGCTAATTTCTGTGTTATTGTCTATATAAGTATGTATTTCGAGATATTTAAGTATGTTTATCAGTCTCTGACACCTATAGTACAAGCTCTTCTTAGTTTGGGGTCAGATGATCTTGGAGTACATTGTCGTACATATATATTTATTCTACTATTATTAGTAATACGAGATTTCTCCCACAGGTTTCGGACGTACTTCCGTACAGCGATCCTGTGCCGCTGGCGCGAGACGCTGTGGCGTCGCAAGCGGCCGCTCCCCGAGTCGCCACCGGACTGTATGTCGCAGTCCGGTAGCCGATCCAGATCAGGTTTTTACTCGTTAACGTAATTATTGAAGTGATATCTTTGGTATCGTTTTCAGTGCACATCCGTGTTTACTCTCGTTACGCAATTTCACGTTCGATTTGCAATAATGCGAAATTAATTTTTTTTCACACTAAACGTTGCGCGTTGAAGCGCAATTGTTATAACTCCCAAACTTAACCAAAGCTGACTTTATAATGAAATTCATGTTTTTTTGGAAAATGTATATAGTTTCACGGATTTTCAATGCACTGTTTTTGTACAAAATAAAACTTTAATCATTGTAAAAACTGCAAAATGCGCTTCTACGCGCACTTTTCGATCCTAAATTAACTTAAGCATGCTTAAACTGGCTGTGGCATGCCAACATTTGACTGAAGGAATTTCTTTATGACTTGAGATTGGCAGTTCAATCATTACTAAACTTCATTAACGAACAAACGGATTAAATTCCGGATACGTTTTTTAGCCGAAGGAATTATGTGTAGAAAACCTGTTAATTTCAAACTTTCGTGACACTAAAATTACGACTGTTTTAAAAATCACCTTCGTACAATATGAATTTTACTATTGGCGAGTTCATTTTTATTTTGTCGCGTTAGACTACGGAAACGATCTATCATAAGGTTGCAATCTCTGCTTCTTTGATTTATTCTTTGTTTAACTTTTCAAGATTATATGTTTGGGTTTGTTTCTATTAATCTATTAATTTAAAACTTTAAATATAATATGTTTTATTAAAATATGAATCAAACGTTGTATTAGTAGCAATTTAAAACTAAATTAAAAAGCATAAAATGCCATGATTTTAGATTTTTTCTTCACTTCACTAGCGGTATAAATAAAAACTAGTATGACGAAGTTAAGTGAAAGTAACCTAACTCTTAATCACGTGAAAACATCCTAAGCAAGCCCTGCATGGCAGCATGGCACTACCAACTTAAGCATCACTCAAACCTAAGCACTAATTGAACGTCCTGTCAGCCAGCGACGTTTAAGAAAACCAAGTTTAAAATATAGAAATAGGCCTTCTATAGAAAAAATTCAAGAAAACATTGATTATATTTTCATTAAAAACCGCTTTTCTTTCTCATTTTTACAATCACACGTATTAATTTTTCCAAATTTTTCTCATTCATAGGGTTTATTGTATTTTATAAGTACTAAATCAAACAATTAGTTAATATTAATTACTTATAAAAGCAGGCTAATCTCTGCTTCTTAAAATCCTCTAAAAAATCGATCCGATTGTTAAAATTTTTCAAATCTTATAGTTAGTTAATTATACCATATAATGTATAATGAACTGATGGATTTAAATTACTTAATTAATTTATTTAGAAACTGTAAGTTTCATTACTCGTAAGTTAGAAACTGGATTAATAAACTTTGACTCATTATTAGTAAGTTTTCTAATTACTGACTAAGAATTAGTTTATAACAAGAAATAAATTACAAGAATTAATGATAAAACAATCGCCTACAACCAACACCTACTACAAGCAGCTCTCAAAGCTTTTTATTTAACTTATGTCGTCAGTTAAGTCTAGCATCTAGATAAATTATACTTTACCAAATGTAAGCCCTTGCGAAACACTTGATTTTTGATCGTTTCTACATAAAATATTGATCCACCACGTTTATAGGCAAGTCTATAAAATAGAGAATAAGTATCAAGGCAAAACAAATTCCAAGGAGAGGTATAAAATGTGTAGTAATAAACTTTCCAATATACCCTAACAGCTAAATAATGTCTTATTGGAACGTAACCTTAAACATTTATGATACTGGCGATCTTCTTATTACAGTGTATACTCGTAGTTGTCAAATGAAACTAATCGTTTGCGTGGAACTATTCCTATAATTTATCACCACTATGTCATTATAAGGGTGCGTTTTCACCAGAGATGTGCGAGGATGCGTTGTGAAGAATGTGTGTGTTAAGCACCAATAGTTATATTTTTATGTGGTTGCACCGTGGTGGTGCGGTTAGCATTCAACGTGGCAATCAAATAAAAGTCATTGTCATTTGATTTGGTATCTATCCTGTCACTCTGTCAGTTTGACAGAAAGCTGCAGACTTACCACAGATTATACACTACATTACACTACACTCGAATTTAATTAATTTTTTGCACACTGCACACTATGTTTTTAATTACCTAGTTTAGTTAGTTTTTAATACTTTAAGGCTGGACGACCATATCAGCAGGCCCTGTCAGAATATCAGCGTCTCTGCCGTGCTTGCACTGCAGTGGCACATGCTGAGAGTCCTGATTGGCCCACTACATCATCGTTCGTTTTTATTTCATGTCCTATTTGTATTTATTTTGTACCCTCTAGTTTAAGCTAATTTTTAATTTGTGTTTGGGTCAATAAATTGTTTTTATTTCTTTCTTTCAATAGAATTGTTTCATTCACCTAGCTTCGCAATTTTATTGGTTCTTAACTAACACATTCCTTGCAACGCATCCTCGCACATCTCTGGTGGATACGCACCCTTATAATGACATCGTGGTGATAAACTATAGGAATAGTTCCACGCAAACGATTAGATTGGAAACGCACCCTTAGATTATGCTATGTCTCAAAAGTTTGTATTGTTTATTGTTTATTATTGTTAGTTTGCATACAATAATAAAATTACACATGAGCTACTATTAGATTCTCCCCAAAACAATCAAACGAACATTTTGTTGGCCATAAAATTAAAGCCACTGAAAAAAAAACACAAAAACATCAACATTTAAAATTGACTTCCTTCCAGGTAAGCTATACCAGCTTAATAAGCATATTTACCACCTCACTGGAAAGCAAAGCCTATAAAGTAGGGAATCATTCTACTTAACATCACATATTTATTTCTAACGTATATACGTTTACGTTTTAATTTTGCATTTGCTACAATAACATCCAGTGTGCAAACTAAAGAGTATGTCATTCAAACGCGTAGATCTTTTCAAACTATCGTGAAGCCATCCATATAATAGCTTTAGCAGTACAGTGTGGTTTATATATTACATAGTCACGCGTAGTATGCAGTTTCATAGCGATTAGAGTTTAGTTTATGCCAACAGAATAATGCACCAGCTTTGGCTGACCGTAAAAGTCAAAACTATCAAAAACTTAATTTAAAAAAACTATGTTATTCGCGTTGTGTTGCTTTTATTTTTTAAATTTTTTATTTTGCATAATCAAAGATCTAAATAGGCTCCAGCCGTTGGCAAATATTTATAATGTTTGATCAGGGCAATTGATTTCTTAAGACCAATGAAATAAGTTGTCGGAGGGACATTAAAATGACATTATTTTGTATTCAATAACGCTTTCACCTAACTTCTTTCTCCTTGCACCTACGAGTACGTTTTTTCGAGTAGAAACTTGTTAAAGCATTGCTCTTGGCTCAGTTGTACGTACTGGGAAAATGAAAACACATTTCTCCTACTCTCACCACATGAGTATATAAATGAAACGAGACAAAGCTTTATACACGTTGCTTTGACAGGTACACTACTAATGTGTGCGTTCAATTCGTTTATTTGCGGTAATATGTTTATTGTTTTTGCACGCTTGAACTCAAAAAAATGGGCTATACATTTAATAAAATTAAGCAAAAAGCTTATTTCATTCAAAAAGATAACTAACATAGTAATAAGACTATCTCAGTAGCTAAAGGGTATTTTTTTAAAAGGTCAAACTACACTTTTCGGTTGCAACGGGTGATGGCACGCGCTGTCTTCTTAGTAGTCAGCGCAGTAAACAAAGGAAAAATATCTTTGAATTATATACTCAGGACGCCGACAAAGCTACGACACTTATTATCATGATAAGGCTTTTTTCAGACACTTTAAATGTTAAAATAAAGCACTTGTGATAGTCGTTAAAATGTTGATATTATACGGAGCGACAGCCCTAGCCTTGTAAATTAAAAACGATAAACCACTCACTGTGGTTGACGAAATTGTTATGTACTGACTTTAAGCAGCATTTTTTTCTCATCATATAATTTTTTCCATAAGCGGTACTTTCATAAAAATAAAGATTTAAAGTATTATTTTTAGTCACTTATAAACACTTCATTTTAGCGCTTTCAATTTTCATACCGACCTGCATTCCATATTTCAACCTTTCGAGACAAACGGTAGCATAATATAATGTCCTTTTTTAAGCTACGAAACTATTAGACCGTTTCCACTGATGCTATGCTATGTGGCGGAGCGAGTAAGATGTACTATGAAGATGTGCCGCCGCAGATGGCTGTGCGAGGAAGATGCGCAGCTCGAACTATGCGATGTAACAACAGTAGGGAAGCACAGCGCACGCATCCATGTGTTATGTCATGTGTCATATTAAAACATAGCTAATTAGAAACTGTTTTCATCAGTGCTATGCCATGTGGACCCACAAATGTGATTGGTGAATATCAAACGCATCATAGCAACATAGCATAGCACATCCTGGTGAATAAGCAGCCCAATAACCTGTTTCTTTCAATAAGCAATATATTATGCTTGCTTAGAGAGCTTCACAAAGTAACTTATAAAACAAATAACATGAAAAACACACGTCGGAAAGTGTTATTATTCTTTCTCCATTTAAAACAAACTGGAGCCACAACTTTGATTCAATCAGACTTAGTTAAAGGATTGGCTATATTTCTATCGATTTACAATGAATTGAGTTCTACGCCAAAGGTTTTGAGCTAACAGATTGGAGGTTTTGCATAACAATTGCTGAGAACGGAAACAAATAAACAATCTTCGTTTTTCTGCACTGGCAAAATTGATTTGGCATTCAATCTGGCATTTCAATTCATTGTTGATCGAACGTCCGATCAACGATGAATTGAAATGCTGCAATATTCGCGCGTTTGAATCTGCTATTATTTTTAGGTTTCATGGAAAACAAACTTGTACTACATTCTGTCACATAGATAGTACCTATTTATAGTAGGACCTTAAAAGGACTTCGTTGTCCACGTGTTCGTGAAGACCGCTTTTCACAGAAAATCGTGGTTGTATCATGTTGAAATTATTTTCGAAAACTGAAAAATGCAATGTGTGAAAAAGAGTTGTGCTTCCGAGTCACTTCGATCAGAAGATACATATTTTAATTCTGACAATAAGCAATGTGTTATAGCAAAAATAGAAGGGAAAACCAAACTCGGAGTAGTACAGTAAAAGATTCAGAATAATATTCAGGTAAATGAGGAGCAAATGACAGAAGCAGTGAACGGCACGACCGCATTGCTGAAACTTGTAACGTTGTTTGAGATTTGGCGGTGACCGCGGATCGTACAAGACAGAGTAGAGTAAAGAAAGGACATGAAGATCGCGACGAAGACGTATTGGGAGCCAATTAAGTTGAGAGCGGAATTCGGAGACATGGTCAAACTTGCGCAGACCAAAGATAATACATAAATTTTGGAGTCGCTAGAGTTTATTAAGGAAGTAATCACTGATATCCAGATAACAGGCGTCGGCGTAGTCAAGAGTAGGCAGAAGTAAAGCCTGCACAAGAGCAATCTTAGCAGGAATTGGCAAAAAGTTCCGAAGTCTACTAAGTGAACTAGTAGATGCAAACATTCTTCTACTCACCTCGCCGATCTGCTTATCCCAGTTTAAGGAGCTGTCCATAAAAATACCAAAAATTTTAACAACTTTCCGTGACCAAACTCATGGCAGACATACTTATACTGCTTTTTGGGGTTTTGCCCAGTGAGCTGTACGTCTACCACGAGTTGCCACTTTAAATTAACGTTATCGTTCGCGTGAAAAATTGTATTGGTATTTGACATTGTCATATTATGTCATTTCAAATCCCAATACAATTTTTACGCGAACAGTAACGTACTATTAAAGTGGTAACTTGCGGTAGACGTACAGCATTACTTTTTTTTAAATCATCTTAAGCAATTCGAGAAAGAAATATGACATTGTAGTAGTTGAATTTCTTAAGAAACGTGCTTAAATATTATTTCTATTTAATTACTAAACCAGTGTAAATGTGTGGTATTAAATTTAAAAAAAAACCATACAGATAGTAGAGGGGTAAAATGAAATCTTACTTGCTGCAAGTCTATTTGCATGTTTGTTTGAGTTTGAAATCGCTTATTTTTCGTATCAAAGGTAAACTTCACTCGCTTATTTTAAGTTTAATTAAATTCATTTTCAAGTTATTCCTGTCGAATAAAAGAAAAAATCAAACCGCGTTTTAGATATATTTTCATCGTGACATCGTCCAGAGTTTAATTATTTGTTTTCAAAGCAAGCCTCTCGAGTTTATTCCATAGAAGGGAGGACAAAAAACGAACAAAATAGACGGCCTACAAACACCGGAACATAACGACAAACGAGCCTCCGGTTGACAGCCGAAGAACAACAAAAGCGAAGAAACGGACCAGAGACAATAATGGACGCTTTATATAACATAAACAAGGTACAAATGAGCTTAACAAAGATGAAACAAAATAAATAATACGGAATAAAGGAGTGTTCATTAAAAATAGAACTTTTTTGTTTGTTTTAATTAAATTAACGAAATAAATTTATATTGCTAAAATAGCTAACTTACTACAAAGAGTGGTTCTGTGTTTTCAAAATACTCAATTTGATACTTACAACGTTCTGTTAAGCAGAAAAATGAAATGCACAAACACAATTTCACACATATTAGTTAAATCTACACTCAAAATGCTAACTTTGTCTCGCCACAAAAGCTTGGATTACCTGCGGCAGACAATAAAACAACGAGTAACCGAGCTACTAGGAAAACACCAACACACCGGTTAATCTATATACACAGTGAGAATGAATATTGTGATCTTCGTAGCATCAGCGTCACCTCCACGGGCACGTACATCTGTGAAACAAGAATTCGTACAGGAACTTGAAATTGAGCACTGATGGTAAATATTTGTGGCATTATCAATGGTGCCCGAACTCGTTTTCTATATGTTATTAATTGATGTATTGAAAGTGTCTCTACAGAGACGTAGTCCAAGGGAAAAACGTAATATCTCGGGCCAGCCGCTACAAGCGGCGTCCGTCCCCGTAGCGCACTACGGAGCGTGGCGTTTCGTAGTAAGAACGCTACGAGAGTTGTCTGTCACTTGACTGAACATTTTTCAACCAAGCAATTGTAGCTACTACGAATTATCGTGATCACGGTACGCTGACGGAAAAATATGTCTTCTGTGGATTACCCAACAAAAGAAGCGCAGACTAGTCGCGACGCTCGCTCGTCAACGTGACGCTTTACAGCTGGAAAGAACAACAAACAAGAGGTCTGATACAGGTAACACAACAAAGGGGGTAGGTAACCGAGCGTCACCTTGTTCCAACATGATTGCTAGCTGCTTTGTGTCCTCACAAAGCTAGAGAGATAGGAGACAGCATGTTGCTTGAGTCGTGGTCCGTGAGTAGGTGGCAATAAGGGTATTAAATTTCTAATGGATCTTCGTGGAAAGAGGCAGCGTAATGCGTTTTTACGGTCTTTTTCCGAGTGCTAACATAACTGTTATTTATAGTTTGTTGCGTAGGTATTTGTCAGGTATGTTGTAAATGCCTAAACTATTAAATACTACTTGGCAAATTATATCTAAGCAACAAAAACATAACAATAACTTTAGAAAGCGTCTTTTTAGGAAATGCCACAATTATATGCAAACACATTTACACACTGGATAACCTCTTCTTAGAGGCTTTTCACACTACGCGTAATTTATAGGCGGAGTTATGTGTTACGGCACAAGAAACAGCTCGCCACACGCCGCGATATCGCCGCGATTTATTATTTAAGCAGATGAATCGCTAGTGTGAAAAAGCTATCAGTTTATACTTAGACGTTATCTTGATAATAGCTATCCTAGATCATTAATAAAGTATAATAACGGAATATATTTACGGTCGTTAGGTCGTAATATTCCTCAGAGAAAGTTAATTTTACAAAATCAGCGTGTCTGTAGCTCAGATATTTAAATGGTAAATAATGTTTAGAAAGTCATTCACATAAATCTGATAACCCGACCCTTAATAACAAATTTTGTTACCTGACTCATATACATATTGATGCTACAAAATATGACCACAAAACGCCATAACGAAGGGCTCTTGTTAAAATGTATCTAGGCGAAAATGTATGACTACGTTGTATAATTTTACGCAGACAAACATCAAAATATATCAAGCAAGTGTAAAAAAGGAAGTGCAGTGCTCTTTTTAAGACACTTCTTCATTTAGTCAACACTCTACCATTTTAGCGTTATGGTAACGCATGTCAAAATAAAGTAGGTTTTCTTTGTTAATTCCTCTGTCAGTGAACAGGGAGAAGTAAAAAAAAGACCCATCGTGATATATTTCATACTCGAAAAACATTTTGTTTTAATAATACTCACTAGATCTTTAGAATCCAATGGTAGCGTGGGACTCCCTCTAGCAAAGTTTGCGGACCTCAAAAGGTTAAATCTATGGGGTTGTATATGTTTAGAGTAGCCATAAGATAGCGAATGATGATGATGATACACTTATTAAAAAATGAACACGTTTATTGAGCATAGGCAAAAAAGGCTTAACTCAAAAACAAATTCATTGCTACCCGATAAGAAATATTCTAGTATTGCCAGTCGAAAACTCTGAAATAGGATCGAGACTATAAATTTGGGTTCTCGTTACAGGAATTCATCCCCTGACAACATAAAAAATAACCGTAGCATCGAATTAGAAGTTTTTTTAGAGTTATGTAGCATTGCGAGTTCACATTCATTCAGGAATGGAGTAGGCATGCCAAAAGATTTTGAAATCCTCTTCCGTAATGTGGGTACACATTTACTGTTTACGAAAAAAATCTTTATTTCGGTAATAACTAAATTTTAATGAAGTTTAAAGTCATTTTTCTAATATTTTTTCAATTGGGCGCGAAAACAGCTTGCAGGTGTTATGGCGTCCGCTCTGATGTCACGCTTAAGTAAGCAACATTGTGTCTATGCATTATGATGACAGTGAAGTTTGTTTATTTACCTAAGCGAGACGTCATGCAATGTGAGTCGTGTTTCATTCAAAATGGGGGTTGCAATATTTTATTCTTTTATTTAATTGAAAATCTTACTAATCTCAATTTTTTAATAAAACTACGTCATTGTTTTAAATCCTGTTAATATTATGTATTTTGTCCCAAAATCATTATCTCTTTGATTATTTGATACTGTCGTCACGCTTATTGAAAAAGTATACTCCAGTCATTGAAGCATTAGACAGAAGTAAAAAAGAATATTTTTATGGTAAAAGTACAATAAACATTATTACTTTTAAAATTTATGCCTAATTTATCATAATCTACTTACACAGCAGATGTCACACTTAATTGTTCTCATTTAAAGTAAAGTAATTTCAGAATTGATGAGGCTTTTGCTTGAATAAATTATTTAGTCTTGCATCAAACTATATTGTCGATGTAAAAACCTAAAAGAAGCAGGGGTTTTTATCCAAACACATTTTGACTGTCACTGTAACTCTCCAAATCGAAAATGTTACATAATCCCTTCATAAGTTGTGGCGGAAGGGGGTTTTAAATTTTGCCAGGTTATACTCAGGTATGTCATACTCATGGCAACGTCAAATGCAAATTGTCATTTAGTTTAGCACCCCGGCTTCTTTTTTCTAATGTTATAATAAATGAAGTATTCATTAAGATTTTTATCAATTTAGTGGTACTGCCATGCCGCTGTTATAAAATGTTACCACTCATAATCTGACATTTTAATAATTTCAGACATCTATTAGATTTCTTGGAGAAGATTTCCTTAAAGGTTTTCTAACAAATTAATGTTCAAGGATAGAAACTAGAAAAATTCGACCAGGACCTGGGACTCAATCGGGAAACGAACCCGCGACCTTTCACAATCCGGGTGACTGCTCTTCCAACTGAGCTACCGAGGCCGTTAACAGACCTGGCGAATTTATCTAGTGTATTTTACGTTGTAAGCCAACGTTGTTTCATCAATGTTATAGGCAAGCGTTTTTAACATCCGAAAGAAATATTTTTGCAAAATTTAACTTTCGATTAAGATGAAACTAGGTATTGGATAAGTGAATTTTTATTTTTTAGCATTAAACAATGCTCTGTTTTCTACACAATCGAATTTTTCTAGTTTCTATCCTTGTGTAGAAAACAGAGCATTGTCTAATGCTAAAAAAATAAAAAATCACTTAAATTAATGTTCAACGACACTGCTTAGATTGCAGAAAGAGCTGAGCCGCTTTCTGTGACATGTGTTAATACCTTAAAAAATACTAACCATTATTAACTGGCCTGTTGGTGCAATGGCAGCGATCCTGCCTTTTGCACCGAAGGTCGTGGGTTCGATCTCCACCCATGAAAATTTATGTGACGAACATTTGTGTTTGTTGGGTGTTATTATTTAGAAATATTTAAGTATGTTTATCAGTCTCTGACACCCATAGTAGAAGCTCTGCTTAGTTTGCGGTCAGATGATGGTGTAATTGTCCCAGATATTTATTTATTTGTTAACTTAGTTCATGAATGAGGTTTGAGAATACGCTATTTATTTATCAAAAATAGTTTTATGTTTTATTTGAGTTAAGTTTTTTTTTTTTTTGGTCTCGAAGTAGCGATTAATATCCCTGTGTTACGAGGTACTGCACAAGGAAATAGGCTAGGGGCGTCTCCCAGCACACCCAGACCCGTCAATTCAGAAAAGATCGTTTCCTAAATTGACTCGACCGGGAATCGAACCCAGGACACTACGGAAATCGAGGCGAGAAACCGTGCTACAGCGCACTACGCCAACCGTGTCGTCAATTTTTATTCATCGAGTAGATTTTTTCAAATGCACCCATTAAAATAAGTTACGGTTAAAACAGGTAGTAAGTCCCCGTATAGAATATAAAACGGCATACTCAGTATCCAGGTTATGTTTTAACTACGAGTATCTCACTATAAATGTCCTTATTAAATACATTTTTATTTCAAGAATTAAATAAGGAACGGACATTCGTATTTATACAAGAAAACCTTGTAAAATTTAATTCATAAGATCTAATTTTCACGTCAAGATGGCTTTTACATTACCTACTAGTTAAATACCTTATTATTCTCCTAACAGTATAAACAATCACGCAGTATTATTATAATATTGTAATGCCCAATTAATGAATGCGAAAGGTTATACCATCAGCAAGGGTAACAAAAATATAAGCCGTTCTTAGGGTGGGTTTCCAGCAGAGATGTACGAGGATGCGTTGCGAGGAATGTGTGTGTTAAGAACCAATATAATTGTTTCATTCACCTAGCTTCGCGATTCTATTGCTTCTTAACAAACACATTCCTCGCAACGCATCCTCGCACATCTCTGGCGGAAACGAATTCTTATGTTCTTATCCAAATAACCCTCATAAAGTGATGTAAAATTAGTTAACCTGACAATGAATGACAGGTCAAAACAGTAATAACCTATTCCTATCTTAAAATTAATGGAATTTGACTCACTGTCAAATTAATCAGAACGGTAATTTTCAGTCATTGTGATCTGTGTAAGCGGATTTGGTCAGATTAATTCATTATACATCTCCACTCATATCACTGTCAACTTAAGCGACTACTACTATGATAATCCCCTTGAAGTATTCGGTTCTACAGGTATCGAGGGACTCAAAGACTCAAGAGAAAAAGCAGCAGCAGACTGGCCGCCCTTGTCGTATCGGACTCAGCTCGACCACCCGTCGCTGAGACAGCCTTCGCTTGCTAGCTGCCCGAAGTGCCAGCACAGCACATACTATGACGGTACGAGGAACTTCGATCATAAACACACAAGAGACACCATTAAACAAAAAGTGTCCAATGCTTAGTTCAATAAAATTGTGTGAGTGATGTTGGACACGCAAAACACACACTCTTACCTTAGCCATAAATAACATTTTCGATAAGCAACCTTAGTAGTATGGGCTACTCTTTAATTTTTAAGAGTGGGTCTATACTTTAGCTAGAGTATTATATCGTAATGCAACATTTCTACGCATGATGCAATACAAGAAAATAAATATCCCTGGACATTATTCCACACAGCGCCATCTAGCCCCAAAGTAAGCTAATTAAAGCTTGTGTTATGGGATACTAGACAACGGATAAACATACTTAAATACATTTTTTTTTTGTAAATACATACTTATTATACATAGGAGACACCCAGATCAGTACAAACAGACATGTTCATGCACACAAATGTTTGTACTGTGCGGGGATCGAAATGATCAATATTCTAAAAACATTTCCATGTAATGTAACGTTTCTGCGTCATGTTCGCAATTGGTTCGAGTAAATTTAAAAACGATCAATGCTCGCTTAGTTTGTTTCGAGCAGTCTTATTCAGAGATCCTTTAAAGGCGTTCATGGTAGATTTTGGGTATTAATGATTGAAGACATAGGGAAACATAAGTTTATTGCAATAACCTTTAATACACTCGTACATACAAGCAACAGGAACTAGCTTTTGCGCGCTTTCAACACACCAAAAAGTGTTCTTGACATCACTATAATAAAATATAATATAATTTATTGGTTCAAGAATGGATACATGGTACAAACAACAACATATATTTCGTTTTACATGGACAAAGAACTTTTAAAGCATAGTAAATAAGATGGGTATTCCCTTCTAACATAATGAGTTACATAGCAGAAAACATTAATCGAACATGTTGTATTTTACTGCCACCTAAGTAAGGGAATTGCCTATGTTGTGGACGGCAGTATCCTCTCATAGGCAAAATCTCTGTGTCGCTATAGTCCCATAGCCACAGTTACACACACAATAGGTTTAATATATATTTATTAAACCTATTAACTAATAAAACCAAAAAAAAATGAGAATCCAAAACTAAAAAATATCCCTAGATTTTAAATATTTTAATAATCTGCCATCAGATTTTCAATAATTCCTTATACCGTTTATTAATTACTATTAACACACTTTTTCCTTAGACCATTCACTATCGGGCCGCTGTCCCATGGCTGCGCGTGAATTGGGTAGGTGATATTTTTTTTTGTTGAAGTGTTATCGAAAGACCTCTCAATAATAGAAACATTGGTGAAAGAAATATTCCTAAAATGCGAAAACTCCCCGTCATAAGGCAATTTTAAAAATCATATTTTTCAACTTGTCCAAAACACTCGCTACAAACTATTGCAAGATGGTGACGTAACATAACGCCCATTTCTAGGCCTTTTGCAAGACACTTGTTCGGCAGCTATATTAAATTTTCGTTTATGAATATGGTTAACAAGAGTTACTATACATTGTGTAAATTATCAAATAGTATACTTATTTTGATTTATTTTACACTATTAGAAATTGACTTGCCCAACCGAGTTTGAAGAGCCATAAAATTATTAATACTTTATAAGCCCCTTTTTTGTATTTTTTGATACAATTAAGTACATTATTTATAATAACTTTTAGGATTCGATGATGCTGTCAACTACCCAAATTGTAGGTTAGTGAATTCCACGTCTTAGTCACAATGCAGTCCTACACTTCAGAAAGAGACATAAGGTGGGAATTCTCTTCCACGCGTGTGCCACTTTTGAGCCTTCAATTGTATCATGTGCATGGAAAACCATTGTAATATAGCGTGTGAGCTTGAAAAAAAAAATGTTAAACACTCTTACAACAAAACTTTGCAAGTTCCTGAAAGGTTTCTACTCACAGTTAGAACTAAACTTGTCCAAAGACGGAAGTTGTAAAAAGACAAAATATTCTACTGTCGGAAGTACCGTTCCGTTGTTGCCTTCCTAAAGCATTTAATATCTTCAGGATCCACTACACTATCTTGTAAGCAGGCTGAGAGGCGGCGCTGGCGTCGTAAGATAAGGAGTGCGTGCTATAAGTTTTATTTACCGGCGGGGGAATTCAACTTTGTCATCAGCTGATAAGCTGTCAACATTAATCATATAATTTTCACTTTAAGACATCTTTAAGATGATATGCCTGACAGTTCTCATTGTTCCGTGTCTTGCATAGTATTTTAAACTAATTAAAAAAACTGGCAAAAGAAAATGTAATAAACTATTAAAAAACTATTGTTCTTTCGAAACTTAAGTAAATTATTAACTGTCAGCGATATCATCATACGGCGAAAGTAGTATAATAAATATGACGACAGTTAATTGGATATTGTGAATAACATTTATTATTAACTTTGCCCTAGGTTGGACCAGCAATAAACATTCTATATCATGATGACAATTAATAAACTTATCTTGAAGCCGGGGACTTGTGAAGCACCCGGCTGCAGCGCAGTTGCCGACGATTTTGCATTCAGACACCATTTGCATTCTCTTTGTCGGGTGTAAAATTCAATTTAGACGCACGCCAACTGGCGTGCGTTGGATAGCAATATACAACTGGTAAAAGAAACTGTAGCTTCGAAATGGGAATTAAACTCAAATGTCCAAGATCAGTTCGAATTTGAACCTGTCTGTGAATATGGTACTATTTTCTAATATAGTTTGCACTAGGACCCGCGTCGTTTAGTTACCCTACAAGACACCCAGATAAAGATAAAAGAAACAGATACATTAATTGCTTCTAATTATTTAATGAAAGCATCTGTTAAAATATTACATTACGCGTGATCGACGAGCGCTGAGAAAAAGCTTATTTGTTGAGCAATATAAGCAGCGATGTAACCAAAATCATTCATCAATTCAACATCAAATATCTACCTCATAATGTAAGTTAATTATAGTAGCCACTGACCATTCGTTGTTATCACCCGACTCCAGTGGAGGACGCTGTCACTAACGTTATTCATTATCGTCTGCAATGAATTCTAGCGATTGGCTTTAAGAAGGCATGTTTGAGATTTGTTTACTACTCATTCACAATTTACGTTCACAACGCTAACTGCGGAGCAGACATTTGTGCCTGTTTTTTTTTTTTTTTTTATGATTTCTCAGGTAGAGGATAGCGAATGCCAGCAGCGTTTTGTTGTGTCAAATGACGCAGACGTTATTTGAGACAAAATAATCATATGAAAGAGAAAATGTGAAAACTCCTTGTCACTGATGCAAATGTTTTGGCAATTTGAAACGATAGCAGAGCTTGTCTAATTTTAAATGACGCGCCCCACTACTTTTTTGGATGACTCACTCGTGAATGTGCCGAGTCGAGTGTACTTTTGCGAGCAAACGAAGCGTGCTCCTAAGTTCGAGTGTATCCAGCTACTGGACGACAAATTACAGTGGCATGTATTACGTCTAAATTTATATTTATATTCGTGCGAGGAGAGGCGCGTCATTTTAGCTTAGAAAAGCTCTAACAATACGTTATCGTAATACGTTGGAGTTGAACTTAACAAAATAACTAATAAATATAAGGAACGGCTACACATGGGACGTTTCTCACGAAATTAAATTGAATTTCCAAATCTCCAGTTTATATAACGCGAGGGTAAGCAATGAAATGTTGTATTTCGTGCCAGTAAATCTGGAGTTGACAAGACAAAGAAGATAAGATTTTATTAACACGGCCACCGACTGGCTACATGGAAATTGAAATTTTAATGTTATTTCGATGAAAGTGTTCCAGTTCTGTTAAAGTATGTCAATGATTAATCTATCACTATTAACTATGTTGGATAAAACTCAGTCGTAAAAATAAATTGTCAAAAGAATACGGTAGTAAGAAAGTAGTGGCTAACAAAAAAACATGATGAAAATATTTATGTAGGTATTTAAGCACAATATCACCACCACCACTCCACACTACCCACCATTACTACTACTACCTTCTAGTCACCACTTTTATAATTAGAAATACCATACCAATTTACAGTCGAAAAAATATATTTTTAGGCGTTTCATATATTTGACGGCCAACGCGTCCACTGGGCAAAATATGTTTGGGTTCAAATTCCATTTGAAGCAGAATCTCTTGATAGCATTCTATTAGTTTTAGAGTTATTTTTATGTCTTCTTCATAGAAACAATTATTTTGTTTCTTTATAGATAGGCTCTAATAATTTAGTATAAAAATGGAAACAACTATAGTATAATTACACTCTAACTATAGGTTTCTGTGAATTTTACAATATAATTTTGAACACTATGCCTTATGGTGCAATTAAATTAATGATCACCGCTACCCACCATTTCAGCCAAAATGTTTTACAACTCCATTCAACTTAAGAATAAGAAATTGCATTAATTTTGTTAAGTAGGCACTATGATAATTGAAAATGGACTGCTTCTTCCCCGAAGGCAACGAAACCGTCTCTTTAAACTTTTCAGTCAAGGGTTTCAAAAGGTAATGCAATTTAATATAACTGTACCTAGGAAATATTTTGCTTTCAACTTGTGAAAAGCTCAGGACTCTGTTGGTGAGTTTTCATATGCCCTCTTTCACCTATTTTAGGAACTGAATAATATTTGTGTTTTGTATGATGAATATTAAACAACAACAACATCAAATGTTTCTTCACCGACTATGAGGTAGTACGAGCCATACTCCAACACGCAGGCTCAGTGCGGATTGTCAGATAAGTAAAAAGAAGACCAATGGTAAACCTTACTGACAAATGTTATCAAGCCACCTTTCAGGCCTCTGACTGGGCTTAACGACTGATCTTGCGACGTCAGCCGGGGCCAACTGTTTAACGTGTCAATCGAAGCACGGGGATGCCCGAAAACACATCACTAAATTTCGGTCGGGGTGGTCACCTGTCTGTTGCTTAACATCGAATCACTGCCGTCACTTAGCCACGGGCACCTCATAGGATGATGATGAAACTCAAATAGTAACAGGGACCATAGCCAAAAAAGGTCTCCAATGGTAAAAATAAATATTGTTCTGATAAATTTAATGTTATTCAGACCCATTTATCAATAAATAATTAATTGACAGTCCATTTATTGTCTCTCCGCCCGGGAAAAGGAAATGGGAAAACATCGGAATTAATCGACAATAACACAAACCTGCGGTGCAGTGCGGAATTTACTGCGATCGGTAATATATTTTCTTGGTTCCACTTTCCATTTGCCATAAAAACATTTGATTAAAATTTGTTCAATTTGTGCTGGTGGAGCAACACAGTTTTCCGACAGCATTTGACAAAATAATAAGTTTTCAAAAGATTAATTTAGTCGAAGACATTAATTTAATCGAATGCTCATAAACAATTGCAAACGTATCGCAACAGACGTATATAGGTAAACAAAGGAAAATCATAGCATTATGCATACTTGAGTTTTTAATAACTATTCATATACATAATTTATAGACTAAAAACAAACTTATCGAACATGTTTTAAAGCGCATTTAAGTGTTAAATTAAAAAAGGGATAATGGTCACATGTTGTTTTTTCATGTGTAACCTAACATGTGGCACCACACTACATAATAGTAAATGACGCGCATGTAAGTAAGGGTGAGACATATTATAATTATGGATTTCCATAATTATTCAAAATAAAACTATGGCTGGATATAATATACTCGATAACAAAATATTGTTTTGCCAAATTATTTTATGCCAAGGCTCTAATCGATTCTTGAATTAGAATAACATTATTCATATTAGTCATCAAAGTAACATCACGATTTTGTGTGTGTTTTTCGAGTATTTGACTTAATGACATCAAATTACAAAATTGCGTGCAGACGGCTTTAAAGACAAAAAAATTCTCAGGCAACATCAAAAGTTTATTCTGGTGAAATGAATATGTTTATTTGATGCCTCTAGTGAGGTTTTACCCGTGGTCTTGCCTGTTGACAATTGTTATTTATTAGTTCAAAATTATTTTATTAAATATGTGGTAAAATTAAGTAATTTGCCTTTTTAAAATGTGATATTTTGTTTCAGCCTACATTCACGGAAGGAAAGCTTAAATACCTAGTAAGTCGGTACATCTTATAAATAAGTATATTCAATTTGATGCTCACTCTTTAATGTTAAAAATATACATGTAAATAATGATGTTAAAAGGTATTGTAAGGATGATATTTCCAATACACCGCTGTTTTAAATTAAAACAATATTTAGATATTTATACTCATAACAATGAACAACTTGCTCTACGAAACATAGGTGCAGAGATAGCACTATGGACATCCCTTTATATTATATATAGTAGCTATATTGAAAACAGGAAAGATTTCATTGTTTACTTGTTTGTATTGAATAGGCCCCGAAACTTGTGGATCGATTTTAAAAATTCTTACACCAATTTAAAGCTACATTGTCTCTGAGGATCATGAGCTATTTTTTTTTCAGGCTATAATTAAACGAGAAATTGTCTACGCGGGCGATGCTACTAACAAATAGATAGTTGTACTAATAAAAAAATAGCGGTGTATGAATAGATAGTTACAATAAAATAATTTGTTGTATAAAAGCCCTTAGTATCTAAGTTACACAATTATGCCCCAGTGTTCTAATTATCGATTAAATCAACCAAATAAAGAAGGTTAATAAAATTATGTCGTTGTAATAACCTGTACGTCTATCACGAGTTGCCAATTTAAATTTACGTTTTCGTTCGCGTGAAAAATTGTAGTGGGATTTGACATGACATGATAATGTCAAATCACAGTTTATTATTTTACGCGAACGATGACGTAAACTAAAAGAGGCAACTAGTGGCAGACGTACTGTAAAAAACGTCGTTTCTACTATAAGAACTATTTAGATTGTAATTAAATCCGGAAGTCAGGATAAACAGGATTTATGTGTAACTATTTATGCAAACATGCTGCCCCAAAAATAGTGAAAGTTAAAGGCTTTTTTTACATTTGGTTCATCTCTACGTAACTTTAAAAGCTTTAAGAAGCTTATTTTTACATCAGGGTCAAAAAAATCATTAGAAAAAGTAGTATAAATAACATTTTAAACGTTCTTGTTGCATTTTAACCAATTCTAATAAAAACGGGTTTCTGCAACGAAACAAAAGTACGGTAAATTGTTTTACCTATTTTTTCGACGTTTCGGCGACAATTGCATGTCACCGTAGTCACGAGCGCAGTCCGCTCGTGACCACGGTTTTTTGTTTCGTTGCAAAAACCCGTTTTTATTAGAGAAAGTAGTATAGTTTTTCGAACTACTGAAAACTATGAACGCCCATGTTGTGATAACTTTTAAAGTGTGATCTTTCCATGGCCTTCACTTGTCTTGTCACTATTTTTGGGACTGTTTGCTTGTACTTAGGTTTATTAAATTAACTTGTACATTGCATAGCATACAAATGTTGTGTTAAAAAGTGTTAGTACCTAAGAGACAAATAAACACTTTTCACTTTCCTTCGCAATCTATCTACTGATTGGCATATAATAGCATTGACCAATTTTGCGAAAAGCTGCCGAACAATGTACAGGTAAAAATTTAGTTAAGTAAAAAAAGTATATTATAAAAAATAAAATTAAAAAAATACGTGCATCTTAAATTTAACAGATAATTAGGTAGGTAAACGGAAAGGTAATTGAAACGGCTAATGTTAAAGAATGATATGTTGAGTAGTGTCACTGTAAGTTCCAGCTTTATCAAAGTAAGGAATTCATGGTTGATTGAATATCTACCGAGTTGAGTACCTAAAGCCCGTAAGACGGACGAAGTCGCAGACAAAACCCTGTGGCATTATAAGTAATTCCTCCGGAAGAACAAACTTTGCGGAGTTTGTAGTTTTGTAGAGAACTCTGATTTTGTTCTCTTTCTAGTACAACTTGTTAAACTTACTTGGACTTACTTGAAAGGTGGTTTGTAACTACTTGCAGGGAGCGAAAGTGGAACAACTGACAATTAAAATAAAAACACTTTTGCTTGTAGGTCTTGAACAAACATGAAAAAGGAGATATTTAAACATATCACACGATCGGTGTAGTGCGTTGTAGCACGGTTTCTCGCCACGATTTCCGTAGTGTCCCGGGTTCGATTCCCGGTCGGGTCAATTCACGAAACGATATTTTCATAATTGACTCTGGTCTGGGTGTGCTGGGAGACGCCCTTGGCTTAATTCCTTGTCTGGTACCTTGTAATACAGGGATATGTATCCCTACTTCGGGACCATGACAAGCGGTGTGTTGTCTGGCGCATATTTATTTATTTATTTTTATCTGACTACTCGGAAATCGAACCATCTCCGAAATCAAAGTGGCATTCTGACCGTTAGGCCATTGAGGCTAGAATATAAAAGTATTATTTTTACTTATATGAAGTTCAATGTAAGAGTCGCTTCAGACTAGCGTTTTATACGGTCGCTTTAGCATAAGCGCTTTCGGATCGTTAGTGGTGAGTCATCATACGAGTTTATAAGCGAGTCAACGCCTGTACAAGCTACACGTATGGCAAAAAATTAAGACACAAATCAAAGATAAATGAATAAAACGAGGTTATTATAGTGTAGAGGAATATATAAATGACAAGAATTTGTGGTCATCTTAGGTATAGTCTGCTCCTCTGCACATTTTTTGATTGTACTCTGTAAACTCAATAATTGTAAACAACATTTTTTGAAAAGAGTAACTATCGGGCTTCTTGCCGGATCCTTCTCGATATGGAATCAACTTCCGAACCGGTAGCACCGGTTCGGAGTCACATTATGTTTATACATATATTAATTATTAGATGGCGTTTTATTATATTTTCGTTTATTGTTATTATTATATCTTACTTTATGACCTATAATAAGTGCCTGTAATAGCTTATATGAATAAATATATTATTTTATGTCATTTAATTTGAAAGGTGCGACGCCTATTACGCGCCTACACGCGCTCCCTAATTATAAGCGCGTATAAAACGCCAGTCTGAAACCACTCTTAGTGACAGTGCCCAGTGTGCGACCAGTGTACGGCAATTGCACGTAGGGTGTAAAAAAATCATTTTAATAAAAACCAGCGTAAATTAGGATCGCTTAAGGCTATAGGCATTTCACTACCAATTGAAAATGAAAACCCTTTTTCGAAAAGTGTAAATATTCGTTATTTTGTTTCACAATATTTAGGTCTCTTTTTATTTTTAATTCAAATAGTGTACTTTGAAATAATAGTGGTGCAGTCCGCTTGATGATAACCTTTAACACTCGTATTTTTGGCAGAAGTGGAGGTAAAACGTGAAACGTTTTTACCTTTTTTGTTTGTGGAGGTTGACGCGTGATAAATGAAGAATAGGTACTTTAAGTCCCTCAGACAAGTCATAGATAGACTAACTGGCAATAGCAGGCACGCTTTAGTGTTGTATAGAGAAAAAAAAAATTCAAGTGTAGACTTAATGTCATAGCACACTATACCGGCACCGCCACAGCACAGCTGCTGCACGGCATCGCCTCGTATTTAGGCTAGGGCTGCCGCCAGCGCGCCAACTACCGGCGCGAGGTTCAAGCAGTAGCGTTCGGGTATCGGGCCCGCGAGCGCAGCGAGTCGGCGCGCGGTAAGCACGCGGACGGCGCGCCGTAAGCTCGCGCTCGCTTACAGGGCTCTTATTTTATATTGACATTGTAATATTATATAGTACACAGACTAAATTTTCAATGCTCTAATTTGAATGACAAGTTAACGGCCGAGTTGAAGCGGTGCCGTTGCCGCGCCGTGAAAATGTGCGATGAAGGCTAGAAACACAAAACAAAATTGTAAAAAGTTGAAAACTATATTTACTTCATTGCGGTGGCCCAAAACATAGGAGCGCTTGGCATGCGATTCAAAGATCCTAAAAATATTATCATCCGAATAAAAAACGTGCTAAGTTCCAGAAAAATATCTACCTTATTCCCCATTTTTTTTTATACATTTCCATCTATCACTTATAATGTATACATTTTGCTGGACAAGGAACCTGTTTAAGCCAGATTATCTTGTTAATACAGATTTTCAGATGAATAGAATGTTTAAGATTTTTATAGTCGTAAGATATTTTTTTTTTGATAATCGTGCTTTTTTATTATAAATGTGCCATTAGGTATGCCAAGCATCTCAAATAGGATATAGAATTTTTATCATACAAATGATCTCTCCTGGACATTATTTTAATATACCCAATGCATTTTGTAATATTACTCTGAAATATTTTTTAAAAAGAAATAAGATTTTTATCACTGTTTTGTCTGTTTTATTCTATCTGCGAATATTTGCGGTAAAGTGGCAAGTCATTAAGTATTAATTATGTTTATGTATTGGTGAAAGTTATGTACTCGATCTTATTTTTATTAGAAAACGCACTTGTGAGCGTCCGCCGCGTTTGAATACCTACCTTAGGTAGTTTATTATTACCTATAAGTTTAAAAACATAAAAGACTACTTAACAACATAATTAACGGTCAATGACTTTTGACGAATAGATAGACAAATGGTATTTAACATAAGTTGTAGGTTTTGTAAGCTATTGGTAGTGTTAGTTAGGTTTAAAATTTATTTATGGTATCAAATGTATGATACAATATTTGTGCTCATTCGTAGAAAGTAATTCAGTCAATCAGGCTCACTTAAAAAATAGCCAAATTTTTTTACTAATTTTATCTTAACGTATTTATCTATCCCAGCATCACACACTATTTAAAAAGTAATACTATTAAATTATAGTTGAATTGAGGATTAAAAAACTAATTTGGTGGGTCCTAGTTATTTAGGGATGCCTAATTTTTACAAAAATAAATAGCCATTTTTAAAATATTTTTAAGAAGCATAAATACCTATTTTCTCGTTTTTTAAGTATGCAAATAGCATTTACGCTTCGAGTGTAAGCCTTTATAAAAGTGGATGTTATAATATTGAAATACATTTGTATGTTCTCCGATAGATTGGTTTGTGAAATAGCTGAAAGTAGCACTAGCTCCATAGTTTTGTGAAAATAAGGACCTCAAAGTACATAATAATAATAAAACCAAAACGTAGTAATTTTACTCAGCATGAAAGCCAAAAATACTGGAATATCAAGCTGCAAGTTTTTACAATAATATGTTATGTTTCACCAAAGCTACGGAATATTTTCCGGGCTACCAGAATCTGGATGTGCCAAATGAAAGTATGAAGAGCCTATTATATACATTATGCATGTCTGTCTAGTACACGATGAACATTATATACCTACAAATATGCGTTTCTCTCTAGTAAAAAAGGAACATCAAATCACAATTCCCGACCAACTCATCCAAGCATTATATTCGAGAATTCAAAAATACGAAAATTTTTGTTTTATAAAAAAACCGTATTAAAAAAAAAAAACAATCAATTAATTCAGTTTCGTTGCGAACACACTCAAGTTGACAGCCACTAAACTAAAAGGGACATCACAGATCATTCGTAAAAACAGTGTTTTAGCAATTTTAGTCCTGGTTAAGTTTTGGTGAGATAATTAAAAAATTCTGAAATAAATTTTGTAAATTGATTGTTTACTTATTTATTATAATCTAGATATTATTCAAGTGTAAATTTTGTTGTAAACGTATGATAGAGTTTATGTATAAGATTTTATTTTAGGTTGAATCATTGATGTAACATCTAGAAACGAAAGATGTAAAAATATTTTTCGACCAATTAAAATTCGAATTTTTAATACTTTTTAGCTGCGTTTTAATTCCTCTTGAACCCAGAGTCTGTATTTCTACCACGAGTTTATGTCACGTTAACTGAGATAGCCAACTACAGCAGATTTTATGCAAAATTGCATAGTTCAATTGACTGGCCTGTTGGCGCAATGGCAGCGATCCTGCCCTTAGCGCCGGAGGTCGTGGGTTCGATCCCCACCCATGACAAATATTTGTGTGACGAACATTTATATTTGTTGTGTGTCTGGGTGTTATTACCTATTTAAGTATGTATTTAGAAATATATTTAATTATGTTTAAGTATGTTTATCAGTCTCTAACGCCCATATTACAGGCTCTGCTTAGTTTGGGGTCAGATGATCTTGGTGTAAATTGTCCCAGATATTTATTTTATTTATTTATTTAATTTTTTTTCTTGAGAGACACTGCTACAAAATTTCATACTTCTGTATAAAATAATAGTTTTGCTAGGAACTAACGTTTGTGTAAACTCATCGTAGGAATTCATAACATAAAAGCCAAATTTATAACTCTTATTCATGAGTTTTTGAATGGACTAAAGGCCTTTCACAAAAGGCAAATCGTTTATCGAACCTTCTTTCGTGGAAAACAAAACAAAGCTTTCGCACTATAATTCAAGAGTATATTTTGTTTTTATTTCTTTTAGTAAATTGAACTCAAATAACCTGTGTGATTGAGAAAGGTATTATTCAAGAACCGTACTAAGCATCGTTGAATAATATCGTCTGAACCATTTGGGTAGTAATGACATCGTTTTGCTAAAATATCGTTCGCAAGGACACTTAAACTGTTAAGATTTATGACAAAATATAATTTCCCCGTCTAAATTACAATTAAGTTCATAATTTCAGGAAGTTACGCTCTAAATAGCACCTTTCAGGTAAGTACAATTTTTTTCCATAGGCTTTATGGCTGGCGCCATAAAAAATGTGTAAGTGCCCTAATGTTATTTTAGAACGGTGTGTATTCCAAGTCTCTAAGGTTAGATCAGTAGGATATTATTAGGAATCGTATTGTACAGTCAAAAGCATAAATATCTGTACGTTTCAAAGGTTTTAAAATATCTGAGCAGAGCATTAATTAGACAAATATATAAATGTTACCGGCAATGTGTATAATCCGCCATTGTATACAATACCTAATACGTTCAGGCAATGTATGAAATATTCTTCATTTTATACTCTGCCTAGGCATTGTATATAATGCCGGATGCGCAGCCGGCAATGTGTGTAAAAGAGTTCACTAAAAAGATAGTTAACTGTCATAATCATCTTTTGGCATACATTTTAGGAAAGACAAACCCACCGATTCGTATGATGTCAACATAATATGCTCGTCGCTTCGCTCCTCGCAACCTAATAAACCCATGAAACACGGTTAAAAGAGGTTTTCTGTTTGTAAAATTGACCAAAAAGAATAACCAAGCTAAGCATTTTATAAAAAGTTATTTATGCTTTACGTTGTTTGAGTTTGAGTATCTCAACTAAACTTGATAATTAAAGGCAAATTCATTTCACACATTGCCGGAAGACCACTGGGCATTCTATACAATGCCTAGGCATTGTGCCCACGAGTAGTCAGTCATTATAAATATGGACCGGCTAAAGTAATAAATTTATCAAATTGACCGATGCACTTGGTCATTATTCAAAAGGACAGGTACGGACCTATTAATACGGATTAATACTGACCAGTTAATAATAATAAAATATAAAATATATTATACTGTATAACCCACTTTGAAAATTTCTGTAATTGATTTGTCGTCGTTACTCGTCCGGGTTTCGATACTGGGACACCACGCAAGTCAAGGCAAGAAACCAAGTCACAGCGCACTACGCCAATCAAAAGTCGATTAGATGGCAAAACATGGAGTAGGAAACCCTGAATTGCAGAACATGGGTTTTTTTAGACTGTGTCTGAGCTTTAGGCATTCTCTATTTAAGTATCTGTTAAGGAATCATCAGTAAAGTAAAGAATATGTTTATCAGTCTCATACCCTCAATATCAAACAGTTCAGCTTAGTTTAGGGTCAGGAATGGTTCTCTTAGATATTTTTTATATTATTGTTTATAACGAAAACAATCGCACCGTTTTAAAAACTTTTCCTGTAAGATTGTACGTGACTCAACGAGATCCTAATCAATTGGAAAAGCCGATTGTTTTGGCATGGAAGTAGGATGTCGAGGATGTGGAAGAAAACCAACTTGATCGATTTGGCGCTCGGATTTGAACTCTAAAGACGCACTAACTCGAATGAGTTTGGTTCAGTATTTGTTATATGTTATGTATTTGTTCATCATTATGCATTATATTGATAAAATCTATCTATAATCATGCAGATAGAACCTGGTAGGTCCATTTATGTCCAGGCAACCGAACAAAACCGGGCGATTTTTAAGGGCGCGGTTTCGAGTCTCGTTCGAGACATCAACAAACTCAAATAACTTCATTCAAATAGTCTGTACTTCGTCAAATTTAAAGCAAGATATACTAAATAATAGACATAATTATTATAATAATATAGATATTTATATACACAGTATACAGACAAAAGCGATATGACATACTAACTTTATATGCCATATCATTTTTCAAAGTCTTTTGATAATCACCCGGTATGTTTTCCCGGTTGCTATTTTAGGACCACGAAGCCAATTCGGTGTCAATTTCCCAAGTAAGCTCTTGAAACCTATAACTCTAACATAGTTATAAATTGGATTATCTTTCCTGCCAACCCTGTATTTAATGTATTCAAATACAAGTCATGTTCCTAGTTCTTTACATTTAAGAAACATCTAAAATATATAAATGAAAGGTCGGGAAAGGCACATAGCTTCAGAATTTAGTTTTGCCCTAGCTCTGACTTAGTTATAACATTAGGACGTAGTGAATTTAATATGAGAACAGAATACGCGTCCCGGATATTAACTTCTATTAGAGTCCTAATTCAATTTCGCAGAATTACCCAACGCATAAGTCAAGTGAACAATAACTTTTGTCTGCGAGCGTTTTCTCATACTTCATTTGTAGAATGGTTAATATGTCAACAGCCCTTTTCTAATAACTATAAAAACAATCAAAATGAAACAATATTTGAACTTCTAAAATAAATTTATTAAAATGCTCACTTTTTAATTCGACACGGTTGGCAAACAAGTATGCGTACCACCCTTAATGGTAAACAGTATGCCTACCACGACTTTACACCAATGACAGCCGCTGGTACAACGCGCCTAGTGATCAGAAATGGACTGAAAAATGTCATACAAGTTTCTGAAGTAATTTGTTAAATCGTAACTTTTAAAGAACATTCAACATACATGCAGCACTAGTAGTGTTGAGTTGCTTTTCCACCAGAGATCTGCACCTTTTCCACCATAGCACTGCTTGAAACGGGCAAAGCTATGATTTGAATGATATGAATGGATGCGTGATATGGATGCGTACGATACGTAATATCCTCTTAACTAACTCTAAAAAAGGATTTTTCTTAATATTTGAATGTAGTATTTTTTTATAATGTTTCAATTTATCAAAGATCAAGTGTCTGAAATTGAACTTTTCATACATGTTTAAACTAATCGTATTTTTTTATCAGATTTTGTAAAATTTAAAAACTATCTAAAATACTAAATGTGAATATTTTCAAATATACTTTTTTAAGTTTAGATATGAGAATATTACGTACCATATAAAGCATATTATACAAAAAAATATTCAACCGTATCATAATATCTGGAAGAGCCTAAACTTGGTCTGATTTGAAAATGTTTTTAATTTAAATTTAATACAAGTTATTATAATGTAATGATTAGTAAGCCCTTTTATTAGATACCACACACGATAGGTTTCAGAGAAAATCTATTTTTTTTCCTATACAAAAAGAAGATGTCGCCATAACTCCCCTTTTTTTAGTTTTTGCCGTGCTACGGGTCAATCCTGGAAGTAATCGAACCCTGTACGTCTACCACGAGTTCCCACTTTAGATTTACATTATCGTTCGTGTAAAAAAATACTGGGATTTGACATTGTCATGTCATGTCATGTGTCATCCCAATACAATTTTTTTACGCGAACGTCAATGTAAATTTAAAGTGGCAAATTGTGGTAGACGTACTGAACCTTAAGCGCTATAAGCATAGCCACTCCTCCATTGTTACAATAGGCCAGTAAATATCGAAGTAGTGATGAGTTATTTCTTGAACGAATACGTCATCAAAACATTTTTTTATTTTTTTATTTGAAACAACAATTTTACATAAAACAATTAAAGCGTTAATGTCTGCAGTAGTCGCAGACTATTGACACGAATGTTTGCCTTAGGATGATTGAGAGCGGTTACAAACAAGAGTTTTTATTTTTTTTGGCATACGCGCATACACGCGCGCTTCCTTCCGCGTTTTTAATTGGCGTGTCCACTAGAAGTCTGGTGAGTCGGTATCAGTAGGTATTATTGTAAGCGCGTCAACGCTCGTACGAGTTACGAGTGTAGCAAAAGTTGCGCCTACATGCGCTTTTAAAAACGACTTTATACGCGCGTAAAACACTAGTTTAAAACCGCTATAAGTTCGAGCCGTACGTCGTGTCATAGTGGATGACAGTCTTTAAAGTGTGAATTTCAGTGGGTTCATTATTTATTCTTCCTACGACTGTTGGAGGGCGAGGATACCTAAGGGCGTAATTTGGCACAAATTTACAAAATCGGGGCAGCACCACCTAGAACGTGATAGGAATGAAATTATTTTGTCATGTTTCCAAGCAAAGTATTGTATTAAATTTTAAGAAACATGATAATGAGGAAAATTTGCATAGAATTAACATCATTTAATTTTTTCCGTGTAACCACTAAGATTTTTGCTAGTCATCAATAATTCAGACTTCAGACGTAGCATGTTTTGAAAAAAGCTTATAGACTCGTACAAAGTGTGGTTATTTCGAGGTGTACCTTGACTCCAATTTTCTTAAAGGCTGTGCATGTAACAACGTAATGTTGTACTTATTCAGCTAATGTACGCTCTATTGCTTAATAAAACTTTAAACATCTAATGATTATCTTATGTAGTTATATACGACCTAAGAAGATAGTTATTATACAGGGTGTCCCAAAAAGAAGGGTGAAGCGGAAGCCCACAGAAAGAGCACCCTTGGGGTACCCGAATCACCCGCATGTATGTTCCGCGATTGTTCATAGTCTAAGCGGGTGACTGTATGGTTTCTAAGTAAAGCTCAAAAATGCTCCAGAATCTCAGCTTTCTTAATCATTACAAAAAAGAAGTACTTAATGGGCTACTTTGGCTAAAATCAGCCTTCAAAGACAGCGAGGTGGAAAATTCTTGAAATTAGCCATCAGATAATAACTGTTTTTTGGCCATTTTATCATTCCTGAAGTTCATGAATTTGTTATCTGACCAAAAATTACTGCAGGAAGGCTAAGGAAATAATAGAAAGAATAAATATTTGGAAGTTTAATTAATAGAACAAAAAGAAATAGTTATTCATTATTAATTATTTATTTACAAGAAATGTTCAAAATGTCTACCTTCGTTCTCGATACAAATTCTACATCGTCTAAAAAAGTTGTCTTTTTGTTTTATAAAGGCAATTCTGTTGTTTTTTATCGTCTCTTCTGCTTGCCTCAATTTTATTCGTAATTCGGCTACGTTGCTGATGTCCTTGGCGTAAACCAATTCCTTGTAATATCCCCAGACGAAGAAATCTATTGGGTTCAAGTCGGGGGACCGTGGCGGCCACGCAATGGGCCCTCCCCGGCCGATACACCTGTCTGGAAATCTTTCAGACAAATATTGTCTGACGATTCGTTTTGAATAATCATATTCCTATAAAGCGTTAACACGTCAACATCTCCTAACAAGTCGTTGAGATTGCAAATGCAAAATGCCGTTTAGTCGGTCAGGTAGCTCGAACGGACCAATCAGCTGTCCGTTTAAGATGCCTGACCATAGATTGACACTGAATTTGTTCTTGGAAATTAGATTCCCGGGTCAAGTGTGGATTTTCAATGTTCCAAGAATGATAGTTGTGTATGTTGAAAATTCCACATCTCTTAAAATGTGACTCATCGGTCCATAAAATATTTAAAAAAAAAATCGTTTTCAGCTTGACGCCGCAACATTTCCTGACAAAACGCTACTCTTCTCGGATAGTCTGCGGGCTTAAGCTGCTGAACTTTTTGAATATGATATGGGTGAAAACCCTCTTCTTGGAGTATGCGATGTGCCAGTGATTTTGGAATTCCGGTTCGACGTTGTATTGTTCTCACACTTACTGATGAATCTCTTGCCACTTCTTCGAGCACTGATTCGACACTATCTGGGTCATGCATTTTTATACACGGCCTCGTCTTCTACCTGGTGGATGTCCTCCCATGTAAGAGTTATGCACTCTTAAAATCATGCGATGATCAGGCCAAGTTTCGGGTTGAGGTCCACCTCCATTTTGTACTTGCTCCCTGTACAATCTAGCTGCAGCATAAGCGTTTCCTCTGGCAAAGCCATAAAAGTAATGCATAAGAGCATAATCACGTGATGTGAAAGGCATCTCACCAAACGAATGGGCTCAAAAGTTCGTTGAGAAAGCCAAATTAGTCGAAGTCCAGTATCCACACAAAACTAAATCGTAATCGCACTCAAAGTCCATAACCCCTTACCAGGCGCCGCTGTCAAAATTTATCAAGACGGAACCTGATAGGGGTTCTGACACCTTGCTTCAAAGTGACAGTGATTATCTGCGAGAAAAGGTTTTAATCAACTTTCCTGCAGTAATTTTTGGTTAATTAACAAATTAATGAACTTCAGGAATGATAACATGGCCAAAAAACAATTATTAATCTGATGGCTAATTTCAAGAATTTTCCACCTCGCTGTCTTTGAAAGTTGATTTTAGCCAAAGTAGCCCATTAAGTACTTCTGTTTTGTAATGATTATAAAAGCTGAGATTCTGGAGCATTTTTGAGCGTTACTAAGAAACCATACAGTCACCCGCTTAGATTTTTAATTTAAAGTTGAAAATTTAAGTCTTCATTCATTAACCGTACATTTTTGGTTTTATACCAACATTTTAATAATTTTGGTCAAAGTTATGAAGCTGATTATTTTATGCATCAAAGTGCAATTAATGATGATTCAGTTGGGCAAAGAAAAAAATTGAAAAATCTTCTACTTTTTAAAAAATAAAAAATTTAAACTTTTAGGTCCGAAATTCTCAGAAATTCAGAAAAAAAATCATAGCTTGAAAACTATGAACAATCGCGGAGCATACATGGGGGTGATTCGGGTACCCCAAGGGGTGCTCTATCTGTGGGCTTCCACTTGTTACTTCTTTTTGGGACACCCTGTATATATAAATATTGACCCTTAAGCCTCTCCAATTGCGTAGAGACATTGCCAGGCTAAGTGTTCTCTATCGCTTCTACAATGGGGAATGCTCTGACGAGTTATTCCAGCTTATTCTACCCTCACCTTTCCACTCCCGTACCACGCGTGCTGGACTACGGCGTCATCCACACACAATTCAACATTTGTTGGCCCGAACTAAAAGGTTCGGTGGCTCGTTTCTTGGTCTAACCATTCAGACGTGGAACGCTCTTCCAGCACATGTGTTTCCTTCCTCGTATAGTCCCGGGTTCATCAAGCGGGGCATGAAAAGGCATTTCTGCAGGCATTCAAGGTTAGGATGGCCAGCCCAGTGATTCGTTTAAATGACTGGGATTGTCAAGCTCATATTTGGACCTCACGACCGCTTTCCATCAGGTGGAGTGAGGTCATCTTGACGGGCAATATAAAAAAAAGGTATAGTGACCTTTCGTTACTCACGCACTCACTCATCACGAAACCTCAGAAACTACAGGTGCTAGGAGTCCCAAATTTTGCAAAGGGGTTCTTTTCTGAGACGTAGATGCTAACTAAGCCGGGATTTTGCGAAATTCGACCACTAAGGGTGTGTTTTTGGGGTTGATAGTTCGCATGAAACTTTGTTACTACAAGTGCTAGAAGTCTCAAATTTTGCATAGGGAAAACCATGCGGACGAAGTAGCGGGCAACAGCTAGTCATTCTTATTGAGCTAATCGATTGAACTTACAAATGGTTATGTTTTCTGTTATATTGATTTGCGTTCAATGTAATTTACATTGTAATTCACATAAATGTATGTAATATGTATTCTGCACATATTATATATTGTGTAAGTATTAATATCATAAAACTCAGCTTGCTTCTATAAAGAACAAGTTTTAATACCACTTATTATTTCCCTGTGGCAAGCGTCCAAATCACCTGAAGATCGCGCCGTGTACAGGGTTTCCAAAGGTCCTTTGTACGATAAGTTGGAGTCATCTGAGGGGCAGAAGCTCGTTTACAAGTTGGCACGGTCGAGAGTATATTTCCATGTGCCCTCTCGGTAACCTGCTATGCGAGGACCGCAGGGGAAAGGAGAGATGGCGCTCGTATTTCCACGAGCTGCTCAACAAGCAGCACAAAGAGGTGCAGCCAACTGAGCTCCCTCCGAGTCAGGGACTAGTGACCCCGCTAACGCCTGATGAAGTCCAGTCGGCTCTTCACCGCATGAAGAACCGGAAAGCTGTCGGACCCGACGGAGTCCCTTTCGAAGCGTGGAAATCGATGGGCTCTCGTGGTGTGGGCATACTTACCCACCTTTTCAACCGCATTCTCCTCACCGGGAATATACCTGAAGTCAAAGTCAAAGTCAAAGTTCGTTCAATATACCTGACCAATAGAGACTGAGCATTATCACGCCGGTCTTCAAGGGCAAGGGCTCGGTGTAGGAGTGCAGCAATTATCGCGGCATAAAAAGATGTCCTACACCATGAAGCTCCTCGAGCGCGTTGTGAACTCTCGGATTCGACATGAGTGTACAATCTCGGAGTGTCAGTATGGGTTTCCACCGGGTTGCGGACCATGGACTCCCTATTTGCCTTGAGAACGCTCATGGAGGGATACAAACTGAAGAAAACACCTCTGCATCTCCTTTTCTTAGACATGCAGAAAGCCTTCGACTGTGTCTTTCGTGGGATGATCGGCTGGGCGCTGTGGTCCAAGGCCGTTCCCGAGGTCTTTATTGACATGTACCAAGATTCCAGTTCCATAGTTATGACTGCGGTTAAGGACACGCTTCCCTTCCCTATCACTGTTGGATTATACCAAGGCTCCGTGCTTAGCCCGTTTCTGTTTAGCGTAATATTAGACGTTCTGTCAAACAAAAACCTCTCGGATCCACGAGCATCAACTCTGGTTGCTCATGTATGCTGATAATATTGCGCTAGCAGATTCGGACATAGAACGGCTGCTACAACGGGTGAATAAGTGGAGGAATTCATTTGAAAACGGCGGTCTGAAACTTAATGTGGCGAAGAGGGAGTACATGGCTTGCAACACTACAGATCCCCAGTCCGTCCGCATAGGCGATGACGTGGGCAAGCGCACGGACCGTGTCAAATACCTGGGTTCTGTGTTAAGCGCGTTCAGGGACATCGACAGCGACGTCTGAGCCCGAATTTCCGCGGCTTGGGCCAAATGGCGTGAGGTGACTGGTGCCATTTGTGACCCCAAAATGCCGATCAAGCTGAAGGTGCAGGTTTAAGAAACCATCATTAGTCCTGTCCTTTTATATGGCAGTGAAACGTGGCCGTAGCTAGAGTGACACAAGCAGGAGCTGCGTGTCACGGAAATGAAGATGCTGCGGTGGATGTGTGGAGTCTCACGCAAAGACACGTGGCAGCCTTTGTGTTCGTTACATCGCAGACAAGCTGCAGGAGTGCCGCCTTCGTTGGTATGGTCATGTCTCACGGAGATCGGCAAACTACGTGGGCAACAAATGGCTGGCCATGCCACCCCCGCCCCACCCAAGAAGCACTGGCTCGACGTCGTCAAGGGTGACATGCGTGTCAGCAGACTGACCACTGAGGATGCACAAGACCACGCGAAGTGGGCCAAGAAAATAAGAAAGGTGGACACTAGTGTGGATTGACGACCGACTTGGTGTAATGGTTAAAAAGTTGGCTACTACACCAGAGGTCGCGGGTTCGATCCCCGCACAGTACAAACATTTGTGTGCATGAACATGTCTGTTTGTACTGGTCTGGGTGTCTCCTATGTATAATAAGTATGTATTTACAAAAGAAAATGTATTTAAGTATGTTTATCCGTTGTCTAGTATCCCATAACATAAGCTTTAATTAGCTTACTTTGGGGCTAGATGGCGCTGTGTGGAATAATGTCCAGGGATATTTATTTATTATTTTTATTTATTTATTTATTCACAACCAGGATAGACCGCACGGATGATGATGATGATCATTTCCCTGTTGCATAAAGTTTTATTTATCAATGGATTTAATTGTTTTGTTTCAACTCACAATTACGAGTTTCACAATCACGGCTTCCCGATGTCGTGAATCAATCTCTCCTACTAGTCACCTGCACTCGCACTAAGCAAAGTGCATACGGGCCTTTACGTAATCCAAACAACACAAAGCTTAGCGTCCCGTCGCGTCCCGCCCGCTCCGCGCTTGCGTCCCGCCCCGCCGCGTGTGAGTTGTATTCCTGCTAGGGATTGCAATCCGGAAAACCGGATCCGGTAATCCGGCGGATCCGGCATCATTTCATGTTAACCGGATCCGGTATCAATTTACTACCGGTGCTAGCAATTTTTCGCAAATTATTTTGATAATTGTGCCATTCATTAGACGGATTCATCAAATCATGATGATGTCTGTCATAAATATAAGACTTGTTTGTTAGCACTCTCAAATACTTCTCAAAAGGCAATTTGGCATCCAAAAGTGTGCTAAACAGGGCGAAGCAGTACCTACTTCACATCTAGGCAAAGACTGCTGCCGTATAAAGCGCAAGTCAGGCCACACGTGGCATACTGTTGTCACCTTTGGGCAGGAGCGTCTGGATATTAACTTAGTCCTTTTGAATCGGTCCGGAAGCGTGCGACCCGTATTGTCGACGATCCCAAGCTGACAAGCGGCCTAGAGCCGTTAAGTCTGAGGAAAGGACATTGCCCCTCCTATGCGTGTTCTACCGCTTGTGCAATGGGTTTTGTCTCTAGTATATCACAACTGGTCAGCGTCACGTCGCCGTCCTGTCTCGGCGCGCCCCGTCCTGTCTCGGCGCGCCCCGTCGGCTGTCTGTCTTGAGCTAAGGAGTGGTCTATTAACAAGCTACGTGGCTCTGTATGGTCATGAATCATGGTCAAAACGTTTAAGGTAAAGTATTTACAAATACACTTTATCTATAAAAAATATATATTGAGAAACTAGAAAACGATCCCTTTTCCATTGAACCCGCAGACTACAGAGTCCTGCCAGCATTTCGATCCTAGAATCTTAATACATTTTATTTGTCAAAATGTCACTGAAATCTACGGACTGCTATCAGCAAAAGAGGGTCCGCGCTTTGATGTGGGTACGAGAATCCGAGCTAGGATTCACTGGCATATTTCTTTAGTACAGTCAACAGCAAAAGTAAATGATGATTGAACAAACATTCAATTTGTTTGTAAGAATGAAAAATACGTAGAAAGATGATCACAGTCAGCATATATCCATTATAATGAATGAAATGTCTCATTTATATTCTTAGTAGTTTAATGCCTTTTTAATTTTTGTTAAATCATCAATTTTGGTACGTTAAATTATCACTTACTTCTGCTGTTGACTGTACCTACTGGTATTATTCCGCTGTGTATTGACGACACGATTGGCGCAGTGCGCTGTAGCACGGTTTCTCGCCTCGATTTCGATTTTTTAAAAATGGAAACATAAGTTCATAATCAAAGACATTTGATGACAAATATAAGCTGATTTAATTTACATCTAATTTAATTTTGTTAATGAAACTGATAGGCTAATTTATTCTTACATATATCACTAATTTTGTATTTAAATTTTGTCAAATTAAGTGATAACTTATAGAATAATGCATTCAATTATGAAAACAAAACATCCGGGAGCAAAATCAACAAAAAAATGAATATTAAAAGCAATTGACAAAAGCTAAACTCAAATCATTCATATTCGAAACAGAAAAAAAACTATGTTTATTATATTTTTTTTAACATCGCAAAAGTTGATTTTATATGAATGTTATGATAAGTTGATTATTATGTTTATGTTGATTATTGAATATAAGTTGACTAATTCTATGAGGAAATTGAATATGCAGGAAATGTTAAAATATTGAATCAAAAGGAAAAATGCAGGTTTGTTATTTTACCCTTATTTTGTCATCTTGACTATAAAAATAATGATTACTTTCGGCTTAAAAAGTTATACAATCTTCTAACTAAATTGACAAAAGAAAAAAAACCCTGCACAGATAAGTCTTATCTAGAGATGAAATGATTCCATTTGATATAATGTTACTTTACATAATAAGATTAATTTTTCAATTGATTTCATATTTTAGATATTAGACATTACCTCTAAATATGAAGCCATGTAAGATCACTTTTACTTTTTCCATTTTGTCAGAAGAAATATAATTTTATAATGATAATGATTCTTTATTTTCATAAAAATCATGGTATACAAGAGTGATACAGTTATAAAGCGCACATGTCCCGCCATTTAATGTAGCATGCAAATGTTTACAAACTGCATTGCAAAAAAAATACTATAATTAATTCAATAAAATAACATGTAATAAGTCTGGGTCAAATAACAAAATTAGGAATTACAGAATTGATATAAATAGCATATAGTTTACTTCCATTATCAAACATTTAATCTCATGTCAACTCTCATTAAACAATCACTTTTATATTCAATCGTGTATCACTCATCATAACTTAGTACATCATTACTTTTATAAGCATTTTTCTTATATAGGCCGGCCGGTCTTTTTTTTAAATAAATCATTACTAATATGTACCTAAGTACATATTTTATTTATAATCGACTTTCATAACAGACAACAACAACGACATTAGCTATGCGCATAGTCCTACTTATCAGGGTCACGTTTTATGATCACTTGATCTCCAAACATTTACACAGAGAAAAGCTCGTCTACACCATGATCAAATGAAGGATCTGATACATATAACTGTACCTTGTACAATTATACCCTAATATATCCTCATTTAAGATCTACCTGATCTCCAACAGTTTTCAACCTCGATCACACCATGATCAAACTGAAGGATTTGACCCGTCTTACACCGTCATATTTGCCCGCAATTCATCTCCATTTACTATTTTCTCATTCACACATCTCTTCAACTGTCAAAGCTCTCACCAATTTTTAAAAAGACACCTCGCAAATGACTCCTTCAGCATAAATGATATTGTTTGCTTTTGGGTGATCATCCGATTGCGTGACAAAACATTTGTACTAAAATAGTCCCAGCTTTTCTAAATATCCTCGCCATACCGTACCACGTCATACTTTCGTTCATAATCCATTCATAAAACTCTGTTCCTCAATATATTTACCTCCAAATGTAACTAATGCACTCTATCTATCGTCATACTTTCGTTCATAATCCATTCATAAAACTCTGTTCCTCAATATATTTACCTCCAAATGTAACTAATGCACTCTATCTATAACTTATACAACAAACCAAACATTATCATTACTGACTATGAATTGACCAAACAAAATACGTAAATAACATTTCCAAATATCATGATTCATTGATAGAAAAAAAGTCTTAGATATACACTTTTTCGGTAAAGCAACTCAAACGTATTGAGTTTAGTCCAATTAAGAAAGATATGATATTACATTTGATAACATTAACGAATTATAAACATGTTGATGAGCAAAAATAACTTCTGATATTACGATACCTGATATTTGATATTGTTGGATTCCCATAAAAGGCCAGCTTCGTATTTCTTTCTGAGACTTGTCGGTAACAAATAATAATGCTGACGCGTTACCACGTGTTGTACTGTAATGTAAGTATTACGGTGCGTCAAAAGATACAAATATTTAAAAAAAAATGTTGTTACATTTTATACTGAAATAATAAGTTCTTGAAAATGGTCGTGCGTTGCTCTATTGGGATCGCTCTGTCATCACAGACAGGACTATTGTAGCCAATAAGCCTGATATCGTGCTGGTAGACCGATCCCAACGCCGAGCAGTGCTCGTCGATATCACCATCCCGCATGACGATAACCTCGTGAAGGCCGAGAAGGACAAGCTCAGCAAGTACCTGGACTTGGCTCACGAAGTGACCGCCATGTGGGATGTAGATTCGACGATCATTGTCCCGATAGTGGTTTCGGCAAACGGCTTAATAGCGAAGAGCCTCGACCAACACCTCGAGAGGCTTTCGCTTAGCGGCTGGATCAAGGGTCAGATACAGAAGGCGGTACTCTTGGACACGGCACGTATTGTCAGGAGGTTCCTCTCTCTGCAGCCCTAACCACCGGTAGTCTAGGCCTCGCCTGCCCCGCTGCCGGCGGATCCCTAGGTTAAGATTTTTATGGTATTATTATAAATCATTGTTTTTGTAACTTTAATCTTAAGTTTTATAATTGTAATTATTTAGTTTTTATAATTATAATTCATAAGTTATTTTTAATGTTATAAATCTCTGTTTTTGTAAGAATACTATACAAATTTTATATCTAAGATTTATACTGAATAAAGAGAATAATAATAATAATAACACCTTGCTAACGGAGAGTACTTGCACAGACACAACCTAGTAGCCAGGATCATCCACCAGCAACTTGCTCTTCGATATGGCCTTGTCGAGTCAGAGGTACCGTACTATAAGTACGCACCGGTACCAGTTCTCGAAAATAGTCGTGCATTGCTCTATTGGGATCGCTCTATCATCACGGACAGGACTATTGTAGCCAATAAGCCTGATATCGTGCTGGTAGACCGATCCCAACGCCAGGCAGTGCTCGTCGATATCACCATTCCACATGACGATAACCTCGTAAAAGCTGAGAAGGACAAACTCAGCAAGTACCTTGACTTGGCTGACGAGGTGACCGCCATGTGGAATGTTGATTCGACGATTATTGTCCCGATAGTCGTGTCGGCAAACGGCTTAATAGCGAAGAGCCTCGACCAACACCTCGAGAGGCTCTCGCTCAGCGGTTGGATCAAGGGTCAGATGCAGAAGGCGGTACTCCTGGACACGGCTCGCATTGTCAGGAGGTTCCTCTCTCTGCAGCCCTAACCACCGGTAGTCTGGGCCTTGCCTGCCCTGCTGCCGGCGGCACCCTAGGTTAAGGTTTTTATAGTATTTTTATAAATCATTGTTTTATAACTTTAATTTAGGCTTAGGTTTTATAATTGTGATTATGTATTTTGTTTTTATAATTATAATTCTTAAGTTGTTTTATTGTTGTAAATCTTTGTTTTCATAAGAATACTGTACAAATTTTATACCTAAGTTTTATGCTAAATAAAGAGAATAATAATAATAATAATAAAAAAAAACGCTCTATGACAGCAAACGTCTTTTTGTGGTCATATTTAATCATTTATTTTTTTACTTCATTTTTCAGTCCCATTTCGGTTTATCCGATAGTATAACAACAACAAGCTCATCCAAAATATATAAAGATAATTTGCAAGACAATTTTGGCCATTCTACAGAAGTTCCGAAAATCATTAATATGGATTTGTCAACTGTGACAAATGTCAAAACGCCTACTACAACAATAGTGCAATTTATATTAAAAAATGATCACAAGAGCGAAGACAAGGGCGAACGTTACAAGCGCACAACCACCACCACCGCCCGCTCCGTCGCCCAGCTCGTCGTCGGTGGAGGAGTTTGTTACTCCTCCAGATACCGCAGCGAGCTCAACTTCGAGCGATGAGAGCGGGCCACCGCCGCCACGACCGCCGCGACCACCTGCGCGACGTGGACGACGACCGCTGCCGGCACGCTTGGGGCCTGTGGGGCAGTCTGCCCCGCGCGGGGCCCCCGCTACCGGTGGTGTAGTGCGCCGCATGCGATGGACACACGACATGAATGTCAACTGCATGCGCGCCTATTACGGGGCTACAGAGGGAGGAACCAACCTGTCTGCGTATCGTGACCGGATGATGCCTCTGTTTCAGGCCCTTGACCCGACCGTGGCTGTTTCCGCCCAACGTCTGTCGGATCAAGCGCGGGCGATTCAGCGTCTACAGTTGCTGGATCAGCCTACGCTTGATCGGCTTCGCCTGGAGGCGCTTCCAGTTCGCGCGACTTCTTCCTCGACCCAGGACCCGTCCAGCGCGCTGTCACATCCGAGTCCGATTACAGACTCGGTTCCGGTAGCGCCTCGGATGGATCCAGATGCCGATGGAGAGGCCAGTGCGAACGCAAGCGTAAGTACCCAGGCAAAAGAGCAATTGAGGAGGGCTTTGGAGGATGCGATTTTGGAATATCGCTCCACACGAGTCTCTAGGCCGCGGTTACCACGTTTGCCTACTAATAGACGCAACCTAGCGTTAATGGGGGCCCTGAACGATTTACTAGCTCCGTTCATACGGACTAGTGAAGATTTAGTTGATACTCACTCGATTTTGTACTGCGGGGCCATTGCGGCATGCCGTGTTACTCGTGTTAAGTTTCCGGACTTTGACCGTGCAGTGCAACCTGCCGCAAATGTACCCGCATGGCAAATGCGAATCGAGCGGCGTATCAACACGTTTAGGACCCTCATTGCAAAGCTGGTCTGCTTCAGCCGGGGGAACCATCGCCCTCGGGTTATGCGTTACGTAAACCAAGCCTTTGCTGGGACGGGTATTAGGCCCGAACAGTATATGGCTTGTGTCACGGAACGCATTGACTTTCTGAAGCAGAAGGTCTATGCGTGGGCAAACCGTATCCGTCGCTACAGAGAACGTGTGGACAGATATTTACAAAATCGCCTTTTCCAAAGTGACCAAAGGAAGGTGTACCGAAACTGGGAAGAGACTAACCAACGTGTGGGCGACGGTCAGCGACCGGATGCAAGTGTCATGATTGACTTCTGGCGCAGCATCTGGTCGATGCCTGTCGAGCACATGGAGGGTGACTGGATGCGTACTGTCGAGCATGAATGCGAATCCATCGAAACCATGGAGTCAGTAACTATTGACTCCGAAGACGTTAGTTGTGCAATTCAGACGGCTCAGAACTGGAAAAGTCCTGGCCCGGATGGATTGCACAACTTCTGGATCAAGTGGTTTCGATGCTCGCATTCGTGCTTGGCAGTGCAGTTCCAGGAATCCATCGAGGTTGGTTCTCTCCCTAGTTTCCTGACTTCTGGTGTCACTTTCCTTTTATACAAGTCAGGTAGTACCTCGGAAGCAAAAAACTATAGACCCATTACATGCTTACCTACCATCTACAAGCTCCTTACGTCCATTCTAGCAAAAAAAATTAACTCGCACATCGTTGCGAACAATGTATTGGCCCCTGCTCAGAATGGATGTAGGGTTGGGTCCCGAGGTACTAAAGAACTCCTCCTCATAGACACGACTATTTGCCAACAAGTCCGGCGGAATCGGAAAGCTCTTTCAACAGCCTGGATTGACTATAAGAAGGCCTATGATTCGGTGCCCCATTCATGGCTCAGGAGGATCTTAGAGCTGTATAAAATTGATACAACTTTGAGATCTTTCTTGAGCACATGCATGGGGCAGTGGATCACAGTCCTTCGTCAGCCAGGTGGTGGAAATGGCTCCCCTGATCCGCAGGACTTCATAAGGATAGAGCGAGGTATTTTCCAGGGCGATAGTTTGAGTCCTTTGTGGTTTTGTTTAGCTTTAAATCCTCTTAGTACCTTACTAAAGGATTCAAAGCTAGGCTATCGGCTTCGCAGAGGGGGTGACTTCATCCCTCATTTGTTGTACATGGATGACCTGAAGCTGTTTGCACCAAGCCCCCAAGTATTGATGGAACTGTTAAAAATAACTGAGATTTTTAGCAATGCCATCAAGATGGAGTTCGGTGTAGACAAGTGTGCGGTCATGCATGTACAAGAAGGGAGGGTTGTAGATTCACCGAATTTACAGCTCTCTGAGACGATGACACTCAGATCCCTCTCTGAAGCCGAAACCTACAAATATCTTGGTATGTCAGAGTCATTGGGTATATCAGTAGCAGACGTCAAGCAATCGGTGAGGGAGCGCTTCTTTAGTCGCCTTACAAAGGTACTCAAGAGTTCTTTGTCAGGTGGCAATAAGGTGCGCGCCTTCAACGGTTGGGTGATGCCTTTATTGATATACTCCTTTGGCATACTAAGATGGACTCAAACTGAGCTGGACGCCCTGGATGTACGGGTTCGAAAATTGCTCACAACATTTCGCATGTTACACCCACGCTCGTCTGTCATGAGACTGTATATCCCGCGGAAGGTGGGAGGTCGTGGCTTTTTAAATGCCAAGAACCTTCACAACCGCGAGGTGTGCAGTCTTAGGAGGTTTTTCCTCAGCAACGAATGTGGGATACACCGCGATGTTGTGGCAGTTGATAAGGGCCTCACGCCGCTATCCTTGGCGAATGAGAACTGGCGTCAACCACCGGTGCTCACCACCGACGACCGCAAGGAAATATGGAGGAGTAAGGAGCTGCATGGGAGGTTCTATCGGGCCTTAACAGGGCCCGATGTGGACCTCTCCGCATCGGTGAACTGGCTACGCTTCGGGGACCTCTTTGGGGAAACCGAGGGTTTTGTCTGTGCAATTGCTGATGAAGTTATCGGGGTGAATAACTACCGGAAATACATCATGAAGGACGGTACGGTCGACATCTGTCGGGCATGCCGCCGTCCTGGCGAGTCTATTCGCCACGTTATTTCCGGTTGTTCTCACCTTGCTAACGGAGAGTACTTGCACAGGCACAACCTAGTAGCCAGGATCATCCACCAGCAACTTGCTCTTCGATATGACCTTGTCGAGTCGGAGGTACCGTACTATAAGTACGAACCGGTACCAGTTCTCGAAAATAGTCGTGCATTGCTCTATTGGGATCGCTCTATCATCACGGACAGGACTATTGTAGCCAATAAACCTGATATCGTGCTGGTAGACCGATCCCAACGCCAGGCAGTGCTCGTCGACATTACCATTCCACATGACGATAACCTCGTAAAAGCTGAGAAGGACAAACTCAGCAAGTACCTTGACTTGGCTCACGAGGTGACCGCCATGTGGAATGTTGATTCGACGATCATTGTCCCGATAGTCGTATCGGCAAACGGCTTAATAGCGAAGAGCCTCGACCAACACCTCGAGAGGCTCGCGCTCAGCGGTTGGGTCAAGGGTCAGATACAGAAGGCGGTACTCTTGGACACGGCACGTATTGTCAGGAGGTTCCTCTCTCTGCAGCCCTAACCACCGGTAGTCTAGGCCTCGTCTGCCCTGCTGCCGGCGGCTCCCTAGGTTAAGATTTTTATGGTATTTTTATAAATAATTGTTTTTGTAACTTTAATCTTAAGTTTTATAATTGTAATTATTTCGTTTTTATAATTATAATTCATAAGTTGTTTTTGAATGTTATAAAATCTCTGTTTTTGTAAGAATACTATACAAATTTTATATCTAAGATTTATACTGAATAAAGAGAATAATAATAATAATAATAATAAATATCCCTGGACATTATTCCACACAGCGCCATCTAGCCCCAAAGTAAGCTAATTAAAGCTTGTGTTATGGGATACTAGACAACGGATAAACATACTTAAATACATTTTCTTTTGTAAATACATACTTATTATACATAGGAGACACCCAGACCAGTACAAACAGACATGTTCATGCACACAAATGTTTGTACTGTGCGGGGATCGAACCCGCGACCTCTGGTGTAGTAGCCAACTTCTTAACCATTACACCAAGTCGGTCGTCAAATACATGTCAATTAACTTTACTTCGGAGTTACTTAAGAAGGAATAAGAATTTCTGATCAACTATTGACAAATATGCATAGAAAATTGTCTATTATTTCAATTCTTCATTAGTAATTTTTTTTAGGACACTGAAAATACCGAAATTAGGAAACTCAAATTGCGTTCCATAATTAACATTTCGTATGTATTTTATTATTTAGCTAAGTTAAGAAACAGCTCACCAATCGAAATGTTGTTTTTTTTTTTAAAGAGAGAGTCCAACTGATTGTAATGGATTTAAAGTGATTAGTTAAATAGAACTTGCCTTTTCAAGACACAGTAAAAAATAAAATTTTATAATTTTCCGTTATCTAAACTATTAATTGTAATTTATTGCTAGGTGTTAAAATATGTAATCTTCGACGCATTTTTAACTAAACATGAGGAAATGATTGAGTAATTAAAAACCAAACGAACGAACGAAACATAAAACGAACTTAACATAAGAAAAAAAAAACAACTCAAAATTTATTCGAAAACAAGCGAAAAAAAAACCAAGTAGGCTAAAAAAATGTAGTACATACGTAAAAAAAATGGAAGTTGCACTGATGAAATTGAATTTTTTATCTCCATTTACCACAGCCAATTAATTTTTGAAAGCAAATATTAATTACTTAATTATCTTCGATCCTGATTACTGATTTTTCTTAAACCCAAGTGCAATTCCAGTTAATTAATCCCTTGCACGAAGATCCGCATCTACAAAACTATAATACGACCCATTCTTATGTACGGATGTAAGGCCTGGACTCTAACACTCAAAGAAGAAGACAGGCTCCTGGCCACTGAGAGAAAGATCCTCCGGAAAATCCTTGGTTTAGTACCAAGAACCGATGGAAGCATGAGAATCTTGAAAAATGCCGAAATCGAAAAGCTCGTGGCTGAGCCCAACATCATAGGCGAGACAAAAGCTCACAGACTCCGATGGCTTGGCCACATGGAGAGAATGGGAGAAGACCGTAGTGTGAAGAAAGCTTAACTGGGCCGACCAACTGGAAGGCGCCCTGTCGGCCGGCCCAGATATCGCTGGGCTGATGTTGTGCAGGCGGACCTCTGCGAGTTCAAAGCCAACGATTGGCGTGCAACTGCGCGGGATCGTAGCAAGTGGCGGACTATTGTATCGGAGGCCAAGACACACTTTGGGTCGCTGAGCCATCGGAGTAAGTAAGTACACTCAAGGGGTTACCCCCTTGAGTGTCAGCCGAACACACGGGTGAGAAAACCCTAAGAAAAAAATGGCAAACAATGACTCACAATGCAAAAACCTGAACAATAGAAACACGGGACGGGATTACAAAATCAAACGTAATAACTTTTGTGATAATAAAACATGTTTGAAATCAAACAAACCAAAAATTTCATTTCCTAGTAGCTGATTTGCGTTATATAATGCTACAAACCATGAAGTAACAGTCCTAGAAGCTCAGTTTAAATAAATAATGTTCTAAAATAACCATCGGTGCTTCGTAGATTGCCTGGAAGAAAACACTTCATACTTCTGTCTGGGATTAAACTAATACTTAAAAACATAGATGACTTACTTTTTAAGTTGTTACATAATGTTTTAGTGAAACACGCTTTTCAATACAATCAAATTATTATACATTTGAAGTACGCTGTGTAAAACGTTTTCAGATAAATCACGAAATTAAAGAAGAAGTTTATAAAATTACCAGATATTGAAAACTAGGTTGATGTTTGAAGATAATCTTTTACTTTTTATAAAAATTCAATCCACAAAATAATTCAATATTATAAAAAGTGCTGATTGTTGCCTCGTAACTTCACGGGGCATCGTGGATATTGTTACACATTGTGCAATCAAGACGTTTGCATTACATAGGAATTGAATGCTGTTACAATTTTTGTTGGTTAATTATTATTTTGGTGAATTCTTATAATGAAAAAATAATAATTAAAAATTTGAAAAGCTGGTCACGAATTTGTTTAAAATGAGGTTTAAAAAAATTATATATAGAAAAATGCCTTTGAAATTTAAAAAACCTTTTTTTTAGTTTAAAACTAAAAAAAATGTCCGCTTGATAATATAAAAAGAGCACTACTTTATATATTCCTATTAACTAAATGACCTACCATTACTACTTCATTCAGTGTCCTAAACTTCCTTCCCTGTTTTTCCCGGCACCGAGAATCCTCTTCAGACACCAACATCTCCCGGCGCCTAACAACAAAACAACATCGACCTCAGACACCTGCATCTCCCGGCACCCAGCATATTCATCACTTCTATCTGCCACCATCAAGGCCCGGCTGCCAGCTTTTTATTTTTTAACCTCTTCGCAACAGCGGACACTCCACTTTTTGTCCATTATCGTCAATCCATTTATCACTCACTGTTTTGTTTTCTGTTAAATATTACCTTTTTTATTTTCAAAACGCATTAACACTTTTTATTTGCACGCACAGCGCTGCCCCAAGGCAGCACTGGCAAGGTCGCCATGCAATGTCGGGACCGAGAGTATAGAAATGAAACCTTATATTATGTCAAGTATTATGTCAACAGATGCGACTTTATTGTGTCAAATATGTCATTACACGATCTTATATATACTACAATGCATACGCACACATACGTGTGACGTGTACACACGCTACAGTTATGCAGCGGAAAAAATATCCGTTCTTAACTCGTGTAGTGGAGATTCTAAGTTAAACGGGTGGCGAAGTGCCAAACATCGTGTTCAAGATTGAAACAATAAAATCGCCTCACCCCCCGCAAGTTGCAAGATAAATGGTAAATGCTATGCTATAGTGAAATGTGAGGACTTTGTACAAATATATATATATATATATATATATATATATATAACATCTTTGTACCACTTTTAAGCGAAATAAATGATTCTGATTCTGATTCTAAAGTTTAAAATAATTAATCTATCACAGTCCGGAGATACGTTAAATCATTTATTAATAAGATAGTGCATTGAGGCCAATGAGAGGAAGAGTCGTTAAGGTTAAAAAGTACAAAGTTCTAACTTCCACCCAAGAGTGTGGTTTTCTGTGTGGACTCTTAAGTGGAAGTTTTTCTACATCTCATGAAAGATTTAAGTTTCGCGACACGGTGCTGATAAAATTTGCTTTTGGTTGCACTGCGACAAACTATTATATAGGTAGATAGGATATAAATAAGGGATATCTTCGTTAAGATATCAATTTATCGCTTTTCCAAAATACTTGTCACTAGGTATATCAATTCAAAAGACATTATCAAATAGATTACGGTCCGGTCTACGCAATCAATTAGTAGAAGGAGGTTACAAATTCAATCAGCCGACTCTGCGTTGCGGCGCACTAAACCTGTGACGTTGCAACTTGCTGACTCGCAAGAGTCGCAAGTCGATACCAGCGTATTGATGGGTATGTTCAGACCTTTACTGCAAAACACTACTCGTATTTATTTATTTATTTATTTATTTATTGCATGCCACATGGTACATAAAAAATCTAACATTAATTTAACAGGACATTACATATGGCACCCTGTAAGGCACTGCAATTATACGCACATGACGCCACTATGTTAAAACTAAAAAAACTAAAAAAAGAGGCACACAAAATAAGCTATTTGTCTGCGAAAAATTCGTCCAGCCCGTAATATGCCTTTTGCAGAAGATATGCCTATAGTCTATTGATGAAAGTTTTAGGCTTATCTATATTATTGATGAAGTTCGGGATATGGATATATACGTATGGACATCCAGTGGGGGCCTGATCTTAATAATTGGAGAGTTTTACCTGAGGGAAGATGTAGTTGGTTTTTATACCTGTCATTGCGTTTTATGGAAGTGTTTGGTGAGTATAAATACATGTGAGTTTTGACAAATTTACACGATTCTAATATATATAAACATGTTATTGTTAAAATTTTCAGTTCTTTGAAGTATGGTCTACCTACACGATTTGGTTTACATTGCTGATAATTCTAATACATTTTATTGCTGTATAAACACTTCATGTCTAGCAGTACTATTAACCTACAAAATTATGCAATACGTGAGCCAAGAGTGGCCATATGCATAATATGCCGTAAGGGCGGTTTTTTTGTCTGTGACTTTTTTCAAATTGTATAAAGCATAAATAAAAGAGGATATTTTTTTAGTTACTGTTTGTACGTGCGACTTCCAGTTTATTTCTAAGCATAACAATGTGGTACTTTTTTTAACATTTGATTTTAATGTTATTGTTATATTTATATTCAATATTTAATGATGCTTTTTGGTGAGGTCTAAATTGTATAATTTTTGTTTCACTAAGATTGAGATGAAGGTTATGAGATTGCAGCCAGTTTAAAATTGCATCTAGAGTCGTATTAAGTTTAGTGGTTAATTCATTTTTGTTTGTGCATGAAAGGATGATAGAAATGTCATCTGCAAAGAGTGTACAATGTTCTTTTATAGAATCAGGTAGGTCGTTTATATATATTAAGAACAAAACGCAGCCAAGAACACTACCTTGTGGTATTGAACCATAAATACTATTTCTTTCAGATCTTGTACATTGGATTTTCCCGGTAGTGAAATCAGTATGTTCTACTTCAACGTACTGGTAACGGCTCGCAGGATAAGATCGAAACCAATTTATGTATTGTACCTTTTACTCCTATTTTATATAGTTTATCCAGCAATATATCAAAACGCACTCTATCATAAGCTTTACTGAGATCAAGTAACAGTCCAATTGCATATTGTTTATTGTTTAAGGTATTAAGTATATTTTGTACATATTTATATACTGCGAGAGAAGTAGATCTATTCTTCCTGAAGCCATTTTGGTTATCATTCAAGATTTTATATTTTTCAAGAAAAGAGTATAGTTTCTTGAACATGGCTTGTTCTATAATTTTTGATGATGTAAGCAATAAAGCTTTCGGGCGATAGTTATTTGGATCCGATTTATCTCCTTTTTTATGGACAGGTTTCACTTAAGATGTTTTAAGAGCATCAGGAAAAATACCTTCAGAGAAAGATTGGTTTATGAGAGCAGTATAATGCTCAACTAAGTGTTTTACACATTTTTTTTTAATATGGCGGGAATTTCATCAATACCGTGACTAGTTTTGTTTTTTAATTTATTAATTATATTATACACCTCTTGTTGTTTTACTGGGTGTAAAAACATTGAGTTTTCAATTTGTTTAGATATGGATATCGTCTTATCATTTTTGTTCTGATAGTCAATAGGTTTATCAATAGACACTGATGTAAAATAATTATTAAGTATATTTGCCACGTTTTTGGGATCATCGTGGTTCTTATCGTTAGATTTAAGCTTAATATTATATATATTTATTGTTTTGTTTTTATTTGTTGATAGGTTTATGATTTGCCACATGGTTTTAATTTTATTATTCGATTTGTTATATTTATAAATGTTTTGTTTTTTTTAGCTTTATTAATTGTTTTTTTCAAGATCTTTTCATATGTTTTATAGTGTGCAAAAAGTGTTTCGTTGTTAGTCTGTGATAAAAATTTCTTTAAAAGTCTTTTATTTTTACAAGACATTTTAATTCCCTTGGTTAGCCATGTGACTTCTCGCTTACATTGGATATTAATAGTTTTTAGTGGGATATACTTTTCAAGTATTTGAGATAGAGTATTCTGTTATAGTTTGCATTGATATTTTGATCGGGCTTAATAACTTCATGCCAGTCTATTGTGTCTAACGTTTTTTTTAAAATGACACTACATTAACATCATTGAATATTCTTCTGAGCATACTTAATTTTTTAAAACTTTTTTTGTCTTTTATTTTCATGAAAACACCTCTGTGGTCAGAAAACCCTAACTCTTGTACAGTACTTTCAAAGGCGTCAGTTTTAATATTTGTAAATATGAGGTCTAAGCAAGTTGATGTAGTTTCAGTTATTCTAGTTGGTTCTTTCACTATTTGTTTTAGGTTATGTGTCAGCATAGTGTTGGAGAGCAATCTTTTACATTTATTATTTATAAGGATATTTATATTAAAATCACCCCCAAGGACTACTAACTTAGTTTTGTCTTTTATGCTAAGTAATTTAATTAGTTTTTAACCTGAAGAGTAGAAGATATCTGCATTTTTGTTGCTGTTAGGCCAATATATTACAATAAGTATTAAATACAATTTGTGTATCTCTATTGCACATATTTGAAAAACAGATTTAATCGATATTTTTTTTATATCATCACGTTCACTACTTTCAATAAAGTTCCTCATTAGAATGCAAACCCCCTCCTCCTTCTTGTTTATTTCGACAGTAAGATGATGCTACGTAGTAACCATTGACATTTAGGTATTTCAGTTTTTCAATGTTTAGCCAGGTTTCGGTTACGCAAATGGCCTTGAGGTTTGGATTTTCCTCCAAAAGTACTTCCAATAGATGAATCTTGTGAGTTAAGCTCCTTATGTTTTTGTATATCACGTCGAAAGTCTCGAAAGTTATTATTTTGGCCTTCATGCATAGAGTCGTTTCTTCGTACTGATGAGGTTAAAGTATTCTCCATAGCATTTGTACATTAGGATTTCCTAATGGTTTCACTAATTTGTTGCACCTTTTGGGTAATCTTTGAGTAATCTCTACAATCTACCAAAAGCTTGTTATTTCTAATAACTGCATGATGTCCTTGTCTACGCAGTAGCCTAAAACCGCTCGGGGTGAAGGGCGAGAGGGACGGGGGACGGCCGGGGACCGGCCGCGGCGCGTCGCAGGCGGCGTCACTCTGGAGCAACTCTGGAGCGCGGCAGCGTTCGTCTAACACCTAATTTACGTTCTATGTATAGAATTTGAAAGTCTAAGTAAAATTCATTAACTGTTTTCATTTCTTGTCTTTTATTTCCAACAAGAAAATTGGCGACCGTGACAGGACGGTCTGCAAATAGTTGGAACCTTAACTTATCGTAAAATACAAGTCACGCGAGATTCGTTATTGAAGAAGCGGGAGCCGGCCGGGTGACCTTTGGACTCGACGATGACACGTGGACACGTATCGGGGCAACAACGGAACAACCATCTGGCCAGTGCAATCCTTTTTCCCTTTTCTTATCCTTCCTATCTCAGTTTTGAATTTGTGTGATAAGTGTTAACCAGCTATTGAGCACGACCGCCTATTTCATCATCATCATTGCACTCACGGGTTGGGAATTATTTCTTTCTCGTGCGCTTACTAACAAAACATAAATATCGCTTATTACAGTGAGACATTATTCTTATCATTTCGCGCCGCATAACACCGGTTTTGTGAAAATTATTTGCATTTCATCTTGAATTTGCTAGATTCTTCCATACATAAGATACCTACTTAGCTTTCTGCATATAAAGCATTTACCTACCTATTCTTTAAATTAAAGTAAATTAATATTTTGCATTATACTTAAACCTTATGCATAAAACATATAGATTTAGTGTAAATCCTTAATTACGATCGGCTTAAAGTTGAGTTCGAATTTCATTCATAGCTAACCTATAGGTATAAACAAAATATAATTTCATCATTTTAAGACTTTCGTTCACGGTGGTTCCAGGATATTCCCGGGTTTTTTGAAAATCAAACGCGGTGACTACGTGATCTGTTGCTACCTACCCGACGAGGCTTGACGAGTTGAGGGACACGCAGAGGTCACCGGGGACTTGGTGAATTTGTGTCTGGGTTTGATGCACATTTTAATTTGTTAACTTACCCCACGATTTATCCTTTCTGACAATTGCTATAAAATAATTCTCGTTTGATTAAGTTTTTCAAAATGAATCAAGACACTGATCCAGATCCTAAATATAAAGAGTGGATTAAGCAACGTGGTTCTATCAGAGGTCGATTAACTGTATTTGAGAAATTTCTTTTGGAATTAAAACAAGTAAATCCTAAGGACATAACTTCGACCCAAATTAACGAATTGAATCTGCGAGCTGAGAGAGTGGAAATGTTATTTGCTGAGTTTGAAAGGTGTCAAGTTCAAATAGAAATATTATGTCCAGATTGTCATGACCAAATTGCGGAAGGAGAATTAACAGAGACTAAATTTTATACAAATATTTCTTTAGCTCAATCCTTGATCGAATTACATTCATCTAGTAAAAAACAAAACAGCACTATTTGTCATTCTCATAATAATGATAATTTGAACATTAAATTACCGATTATTAAACTACCTACATTTGACGGTAATTATTTTATGTGGCTTGAATTCAGAGATACTTTTGAATCATTAATTCACAATAATGAAACGGTTCCTGATATTAACTAATTCCACTATTTACGTTCCTCATTAGAAGGTAGTGCTGCTCTCATCATAAAGTCCATTGAATTCACATCACAGAATTATTTAATAGCTTGGGACTTGTTATGTCAGAGGTACAATAATAAAAAATTACTGATTAACAACCATCTAAAGGCCTTATTTAAAATAGAAAATGTAAATAAGGAATATCATAGATCAATCCGGTATTTAATTGATATTGTCACAAAAAACTTAAGAGCTTTAACTACACTTGGACAGCCGGTTGACCAATGGGACACTCTCATAATTTTTATGATTTCTACCAAATTAGATCCAATTACTAGTGGTAAATGGGAGGAATATAGAAATAACCTACCTGATTTGCCACCTTTAAGTACATTTATTGATTTTCTTAGTAACAGAGCTGACGTCCTTGAGACAATGCAAGCGAACAAAAATGAGAAAGGTAATAATAATAATTATTATAATAATACTCAAAAGGAATCTCAAACAAAAAATGATCAAAAAAACGTAATACCTAACAATAGATTTTCAAAAACCTTTCTTACTTCTGGTTCTAAGGGGGGATCATTCTCATGCCCACTTTGTCAAAAGGGTCATAGAATAATTGATTGCGAAACTTTGAAGTCGTTATCAATTGATAACAAATTGAGTGAAATCTCTAGGTTAAAACTTTGCTCAAACTGTCTTCGCAGAGGTCATGAAGTAACAAATTGTCGCTTAGGTCCTTGTAGACTATGTAATCAAAAACACAATACTATGCTGCATAAAGATAGGAATAGTAACAATCACTCTCACTATAAGAAGGACGAATCGTCATTCTCAAGTAATTACACCGCCTAAATCACTATCTGTACAATCCTCAAGTCAAGTTCTTCTTGGTACAGCCTTAGTTAAAGTCATTAATCCTGTTAATAATCTAACTTATATTGCTCGTGCTCTGCTAGATGCAGGGAGTCAATCCTCATTCATGACTGAAAACCTGAAACATAAAATTGGATTAGTTAATTGTGATCCTGAATCATTAATTATTTCAGGCATTAACAATGTTCAAGTTCGGGTTTTAGATAGGTGTGACGTAACGATTAATTCACTATCAGAAACGTTTGCTACAAACTTAAATTGCCTAATAGTGCCTCAAATTACTGGTCAGTTGCCTAATATGTCAGTAAATATTAACCAATTAAACCTACCACATAACATTCAGCTAGCAGATCCTCAATTTTGTACGCCTGCCACTGTAGACATGTTGTTGGGTGCTGAAATATTTTTTGATATATTATGTCCCGAAAGGATATCACTGGGTCCTAATATGCCCACTATTCAGGGTACAAGATTTGGCTGGATTGTTGCGGGTCAATTAAACATAAATAATAATCCACCTTCTCACAATATTCATTGTAATTTTACAAAAGATATTAGTGACAAACTTACCCAATTTTGGAATCTTGAAGAAATTAATACCAATTCAAAGTGTCCGATGTCGGCTGATGATGAATACTGTGAGGAACATTTTAGTGAGAATACCAAACGCTTACCTGATGGTCGATTCTGCGTAAAAATGCCCCTTAAGGAATTGCCTGAATCGTCATTAGGTGATTCCTACAAAATGGCTGCCAAACGACTTTACAATTTAGAAAAGAAATTAGGTAAAAAATCCTTACTCAAACAACAATATTCTGATTTCATAAGTGAGTATGAAGCTTTAGGTCATTTAACAAAAGTGAACAGACCAAAATTTGGGTATTATTTACCTCATCATGCCGTTATCCGGGATAGCAGTGAAACGACTAAATTAAGAGTTGTCTTCGACGCTTCAGCTAAAACAACTACTAAGAAATCACTTAATGATATTCAGTATACAGGCCCAGTGGTGCAGGATAATTTATTCGATATACTAATTTGATTTCGTCAGCATAGATTCGTTTTATCTGGAGACATACAAAAATGTTACAACGAATGAATCGCAACGTAATTTACAGCTTATACTGTGGCGTGATGACGAATCAAAACCGGTTGAAGAGTTTCAGCTAAACACAGTAACATACGGCAACGCATCAGCGCCCTACTTAAGCACACGGTGTCTTTTACAACTTTCTCTCGAGTGTCCTGATCCAATCATAGCTGAAATAATAAAAAAGGATCTGTACATGTATGATTTGCTGACGGGTGCTGATTCTGTTGAAAATTTAAATTATATAAGTGACAAAGTTATTCAAGTACTAAATTCAGCGTGTTTTCCTTTACATAAATTCCGCACTAATTGTCCTCAAGCTTTTACAGACTCAACATCATCTGAAAGGCTCAATTTAACAAAACAATCCAGTATACTTGGCGTACAGTGGGCACCTGATAGTGATACTCTATCTTATAGCATAAATATGAATCATAACGAAAAAATTACTAAAAGAACTATTCTGTCCAACACATGTAAGATATTTGACCCATTAGGTCTAATAAGCCCTTGTACTGTCGTACTCAAAATTCTATAACAAAAGTTATGGCTCCTCAAATTGGACTGGGATGAACCAGTGCCAAATGAGATTAAAAAGAACTGGTCAAGGTTGGCTACTAACATAAATGCTTTGCTTTCCGTATCTGTACCAAGGCATGTAATGTGCTCGACACCCGTGTCTTGTGAGCTGCATTGCTTCGTAGATGCCTCACAGGAGGCGTATGGGGCGTGTGTGTATATGCGCACTACGAATGACACAGACTGCGTAACAGTATACCTTCTTTGTTCAAAGACTAAAGTTGCACCTATTAAGCCCTTGACCATACCTCGTCTTGAATTATGCGCTGCGTTGCTTGGTGCGCGTCTGGTTGGTACGGTTAGTAAGGCTCTCCGTTGCAATATACATAAAACGACATTTTGGTCAGACTCAACCATAACGTTAGGTTGGATAAAAACACAACCTAAAATACTTAAAACTTTTGTTTATAATCGCATAGATGAAATTCATGATCTAACTTCTAGAGATTCTTGGAGACATATACCTACTGATTGAAATCCAGCAGATTTAGCATCAAGGGGCGCAGATCCAAATCAACTTGCTAACTCTTCCTTGTGGTGGACGGGTCCAGAATTTTTAAAATTAGACGAATCAAGCTGGCCTCTATCTCTTAATATGGATAATACAAGTTTACCTGAAATAAAAGTTTTGCAATCAAACGTTGAAACTGAAAGGTCATTCATTGATTTGGAAAGATATCCAAACATAACGAAGCTGAAGAGAATATTTGCTTACAAAAAAAGATTTATTAATAATTGCTGCACTAAAAGAAATAAATTAACTGGGTTTTTAAGTGAAAAAGAACTGTCACAATCATTGAATTGTCTTATAAAATTAGCAAAGTCAGAGTCATTAAAACATTTGTGTGCATGAACATGTCTGTTTGTACTGGTCTGGGTGTCTCCTATGTATAATAAGTATGTATTTACAAAAGATGTATTTAAGTATGTTTATCCGTTGTCTAGTATCCCATAACACAAGCTTTAATTAGCTTACTTTGGGGCTAGATGGCGCTGTGTAGTAAAGAAATTACTATTATTAAAAATAAAAATAAACTTACCTGTTCTAGTTTGTTGCAGTATTCTCCATTCTTAGACGAGAACGGCGTGCTGAGATTGGCTGGTCGGCTCAATAATACAGAATTTAACTTTGAAAAAAAGCACCCTGCATTACTGCATGGAAAGCATCATTTAACGAAACTTTTAATGCGAGCCGAGCACCTCCGATTGCTGCACGCTGGGCCTCAACTACTGCTGTCTAGCCTGAGGGAGCAGTTTTGGCCTATTGGGGGGAGGACATTGGCACGTAAAGTAGTAAAGCAATGTATTATATGTACCCGTTATAGAGCCAAAACAATGGAACCGCTGATGGGTCATCTGCCAGCTAGTCGGGTCACTCGGAGCTACCCATTTCAGATATGTGGTACTGATTTTGCGGGCCCCTTTTAAATTTCAAGTAAAATAGGCCGCGGTAATCGTATTTCAAAATGTTATCTCTGTTTATTTATATGTTTTAGTACCAAAGCTATACATTTAGAAACTGTTAGTGATCTAAGCACCAACGCATTCCTGTCTTGTCTTCGCAGATTCATTTCGCGTAGAGGAAAACCTAATCAAATTTATTGTGATAATTGTACTAACTTTGTGGGGGCAGGTAATGAATTGAGCAGGGCATTAGATGCGGGCATAAATTCGATTTATAGTTTCACAGCCGAAGAAGGCCTTGAATTCAAATATTATCCCCCCTACTCGCCAACCTTCGGCGGGCTATGGGAAGCCGGGGTTAAGAGTGCAAAGTTTCATCTGAAACGCATATTAGGAAACGCTAGTTTAACTTTCGAGGAGTTGAGTACGCTTTTCACACAAATCGAAGCTGTCCTCAACTTCCGACCCCTTACTCCTTTATCATGTAACCCCAACGACCTCTCTCCTTTGACCCCAGGGCACTTCCTGATTGGGCGGCCGCTGATGTCACTACCATCGCCTCCTGCTACATAAGAAAGAAAAATAAGAAACAGATACCAACTGATTGAAACGTTAAGAGAGAGTTTTTGGAGAAGATGGCATAATGAATACCTCTCAGAATTACAAAAGAGAACAAAATGGCAATTACCTTATGAGACTCTAAAGGAAGGTTCAATGGTCGTATTTAAAGAAGATAAGCTTACCCCTTTGAAATGGAAATTGGGACGGGTTCATCGCTTGTATCCCGGCAAGGACGGAGTGAGCCGAGTAGCAGACTTCAAGACGGCCAGAGGCATAGAACGACGTGCACTAAACAAGGTGTGCCCCCTTTTACATGAAGAGCATATCTTGGAGGCTCCATCAGCTACTACGGATCCTTCTGCTCTTCCTGCGGGCCCCCAGGATGTCTACGCAGTAGCCTAAAACCGCTCGGGGTGAAAGGCGAGAGGGACGGGGGACCGGCCGCGGCGCGTCGCAGGCGGCGTCACTCTGGAGCGCGGCAGCGTTCGTCTAACACCTAATTTACGTTCTTTGTATAGAATTTGAAAGTCTAAGTAAAATTCATTAACTGTTTTCATTTCTTGTCTTTTATTTCCAACATCCTTCTCTTCTAGCTTCTTGAACCATCCTTCCTAATTTCATTCGTTCTTGGATAGCTTCATTTTCAAGGACCTCATTAATTGCTAGTCCGGTTTGTTTGAAATAATGTTTATTTTGTAGAGCTTGCGCTGTGATTCGTTTGCTTAGTAATTCGACGACCACTGGGCGGCGATAACCTCTTTTATCTAGTCTAGTTAGGCCTTCAATATATCCGTCAAGGTTCAAATGCAAAATATCAGCGAATACATTTATAACACGTTCGTGTAGCACTTCATCTGTTTCCCATTGATACTCTTCAAGTCCATAAAGTACTAGCTTTCTTTTATTGTCAGAAACTGTGGCTGCTGTTATTCGTAATCCCAGTATCGCCCAATGGGTGTATCTACCTTAAAGCGGGTTGTAGCGCTGCGTGAGAGCATGCAAGGCAGGGGCGAGCGTGGCGTGGTGTGGGTCGTGTAGCGAGCGTAGCCGCTTTAAAGCGATGGCAGCGCTGTGCGGTAGAGTGTGCGACTTCGAGATGCGGGCGGTTCACGAGTTGTCGTAGGTCAGGTACACCTGTTCCCTGCGGTTAGGGGACAAGAATACTACCGAGGTATCCCTGCCTGTCGTAAGAGGCGACTAAAAGGGCCCTTGGGGTCGCGAAGCGCACGCGGGGGGGCCTGCGTGTGTTTCGGTTTGCGACCCCGAGGATGACGGTAACGCGTGTCTTCGGACACAGTGGTCTGTGTTATCGTGCACTGGAGTTGAGCTTGCTCCTCCCGAGGCTGGCTGCCAGGCGGCCTTGCGCGCCGAAGGGTCCTGCGAGGAGTCTCTCCCTCGTTGGGGATCCCGGGTCCCTTCCATTCTGCGCCGAAGATGACCACCGTCAGGTTTTAGTGGGTAGGGGTCTCTGTTTTCCCAGGAGTTCCGAGTCCCACATATCCCAGGTGTCCCGAACCCAGGGCCTTGGGAATGCCTAAAAGCATTTCCTGACGCAAAAAAAAAAAAGGTCAAGTACACCTACGTTATCAATTTTCCAAATATGTTTTTGTTAATTTCTCACAAACCACGGTGAGTTGAAGAATGATCTTATGATCCTTTTTAAGCTTGTGATTTAAGCTTCAAAACGGTATATAGCACAGCACTTAACTTTCACTTTTTCCACAGTTATGAGTTATTATTTACGGAGCTCAAAATTATGCTTGTTGTTTGTTTGTTGTTGTCTGACCAATTCTCGTAGGTTCCAAGGTTCATCTATACAGGGTCCCTGGAAGTAAGGATCAAATCAAAATAGCGCATAGGTGGGGTCATTTCTGACCTTTTTAACCCTATTAATATTAGTCCGATTTCTAACCGTTAAAAAGTTATGATCAATTTTAGTTTTTTTCTAAGTCCATACAAACCTAATTATTGAAAAAAAAAATTTTTTTGCCAAAAGGTCAGCAGGTGATTTTTCTCACTTTGAAAATTTTTTTTTTGAGCTGGAAAAGCTATGTCAATTCATAAAGTAATAATATTGCAAGATAAAATACTTATCAAAACTTTTAGGTACTTCATGTTCAGCAAGCAGATGTCGTGAAAAAAATATACTTCTAAGAGTTTTCCAAGTATTTGAAAAAGTTGCTCATTGAACACAATTCATTAAAGCTATAACTTGCAAAGTTATTCTAATAATTTCTAAAGTAATAAGTATTTTGAACAAGTGTCTTCTTTTTTGGACTTTGTCATCTCAACCTTTTTAACTTTTTAGCAAGAAAATCCATTTATTGTAACTTTCTGGCAACTGCAGGGTGGGTTTAAACTTAGTACTATTAATTTTATTGGGACATCCTGTACATAACTATAATAATATTATATAATATTATAAATAGGAGAGATTTTGATTGTTTGTTTATTTGTATTGAATAGGCTCCGAAACTACTGATCCGAGTGCTAAGTGCGAGTTGCAGTGAGAGAAGTGAATAACTTCACCATCGCGTTTGCGAGAAAAAAAACGCGAATTTGTATGGCATCGAGTGAGCGCCATCTAGCGGCCTTAAGTGTTTGCTCGGTAGATATATCTTAATAATATCTACTATTTGTGCCTTCTTGGCTTTTGTTTTTTTTTTATAATTGGGTATGGGAAAATAAACAAGCATGTCCTAAATCGAAAACTATTTCGAGGTATTTGTATTTTATACCTTAATTGAATATTTAATATTTTTAAAGGCAAAGGATCTAGGATATTTTTAATTAATACGTTGGCAAACTGGGGTTATTCATTTGACCGCAGATTGCCAACGTACGCAAAGAGTACAATAAGGTTCTTATTGGACTCTTGACGGTAATTAAATTGACATCTCACAATTGAACGTATAAACGTCCTTTCACGTGATTGGTTGATAAATGTTGCCCAAATTAGCCGCTAGATGGCGTTAACTCGATTTCATACTAATTGACATTTACGTCCTCGCTAAACGCGATGGCCATCCTCACCTTGAAGGCCTGCAGTAATGCCTTTTCACGCCCTGCTTGAAGAACCCGGGACTATACGAGGAAGGAAACACATGTGCTGGAAGAGCGTTCCACGTCTGGATGGTACGACAAAGAAACGAGGCACCGAACCTTTTAGTTCGGGCCAACAAATGTTGAATTGTGTGTGGGTGACGCCGTAGTCCAGCAATCGTGGTACAGGAGTGGAAAGGTGAGGGTGGAATAAGCTGGAATAACTCTTCAGAGCATTCCCCATTGTAGAAGCAATAGAGAACACTTAACCTGGCAATGTCTCTACGCAATTGGAGAGGATCAAGGGTCAAAATTGCCTCTGGGTTTCTGGGATACGGATAGTACGCCGCTGTAACCTGTCAAGAGCTCGAGTAGGTACTTGGCGGAACCGTCCCAGAGATGAGAGCAGTATTCTACACACGGGCGAACTTGTGTCTTATACAAAAGACAGAGCGGCCCAGGCGTGAAGAATGGTCTCACTCTGTTAAGGATTCCGAGTTTACGGGATGCAGTTCTAATGACGCTCTCAATATAGTCCCGCTGGTTTAGGTTGCTACGAACATCTGTGCCAAGGATGTTAAGGCTATCCTTAATCGGTAGCGGGGTGCTCTAAAGAGTGGGATGGGAAAGGAACGGCGACGCCTTTGCTGTGAATGCTCACACCTGCATTTTCTTGGCATTGAAATCGACAAGATTGCATGCACCCCATTTTGAAATGCGGTCTAACACTCCGTCAAGCTCAACAACAAGACTTCGCCTCTTTTCTTCGATGTCAGTCTGCTTTGCCCCAGGGCGCTCGAGATAACGCGCGTGGACCGTGCTATCATCCGCATAGCAATGAATATTACCAAGAGATAACATGTCATTGATATGCAGAAGAAACAACGTCGGCGACAAGACGGAGCCCTGCGGCACTCCGGCATTAATCTGGAGAAAGCGTGATTTTCGACCGTCGCAAAGGACACGAATTCTACGACCCTGCAGAAACCCAGCGACCCAGTCGCATAGGCGAGGTGGCAGACCATATGCCGGAAGCTTGGAAAGAAGCGAACGATGCCATACATGGTCGGAAGCTTTGGCAATGTCAAGGCTGACGGCCAAAGATTCCCCGTGCTTGTCCATGTCTGGGGGGACCCAGATGTGTGTTACGTACGTTAGAAGATCACCCGTAGACCGTTTCGGTCGGAAGCCGTACTGATGATCGTGAATAAGAGAGTGATCCTCTAGGGCGCGCGCGGCCGTACGCACGAACACGTACTTTGTTTAGCTCTGTCGATTTTAATTGTTTATAGTGTGCAAAAGTGTTAATTTTTATTTTAAAGTTTAAAAAATCCATTCCCCACCAAAATAGCAAAGGCTGTGCCGATTTCTGTAAAAATCAGAGTGATTTTAATGTGTTAAAACAAAGCAAAACTGTTCGTAATGATCAGAAAATAAACAGTCATCCAGTGCCGTGTTATGTGTATGACTCATACAGTGCTCGGTTTTCGAACTCATTACCTTATATGGTCACAAAAAAGTTTAAACCAACCGTACGATAGTGAAGCATACGAACATTTTCGTCGCACAGGTTACTAGTAGTCATAGCTATGTATCAACGACCCCCTACTAGAGCATACGCACCAATGAAAGGATGAAGGTTCGAATCTCCAGGATGACAGTTTTGCATTAATTATTATTTTCTTATCCCATCTTCTGATTTTAACATTTTATTGATATTTTTTTTGAACAAAATGGCTGGAAAATGGCATCACTTAAAACAAGTTTGCACAGCTGGCCAAATCTCACGAAAAAAACGGAAAGGAAAATCTGATTTAGGGGTTTCCTCGGCAACGAATGCAAGTTTTGAAGGACGAAATATACAGCCATCAGAAGTTAAACTGATGTACACGGATGTACCCAATGAAAATGAACAGCAGATAACTAAGGAAGAAACTGAAGGAACAACTAGGGATAAACGGAACATCTACATTTTTGGTGATCAACATTTACGAGGTTTGGCACTGAAATTACTGGAATCTCGATCTGGTAAATGGAATGATTCCTATAAAGTTATCAGTATCATCAAGCCCCAAGCACAAAGTAGTGATGTTTTGTCAGATCTCAACTGTGAAGCTAACAGTATTCATAAGGACGATATTATTGTACTTTCTGTAGGTTCAAATGACAGAGACCCATATAAACTAAACAACTTGCTAAACAAGTCCCCGTTAACAGACGCGTTTACTACTCTCAATCGCATTGGTAATTAACTAGATCAATTTTTGTGTACTCTGAGTGAATTCACGAAGGCGGCATTATTTGTAATCTGTTTTAGGAAATAGTTATGAAGTTCAAAATGTTGTGAATTTGTATGTTGTACCTAGAATTAGTTACTTCACTGTCGCATTGAGACTTACCTGTAATGGCAGTGTTGTTATTGTTTAAATAAATAAATAAAAATAAATAAATATCTTTTATATAGCAATTTGAGCAACATTTGTGTAAATTTAATTATTGTACATTATTTGTGGTTAATGTAAAAACCAACCGACATCTTAACGTGCATAGACTCAATTATGAACTGAATATGCTGATAAATAAATATGAAAATTGTAAATTTTTAGATTTGAAAAGCCATAATTACGAAAATTGTAGACATTATTTACAAAAGCTGACATTTAAAATAAATATTGAAATAGACTTTTTGAAATATAATAAAGATTTTATCGAACACGGGCGGTTAAAGAAACCTCATATTAGGGCAGAACAGCATGATGATGGTAAAGTTTTGCTTAATCTGATGTGCGATTCGGCCAACAAAACATCAAGTAACCAAGACAAGAGTGCAGTTTTGCAGGAAACTCAATCAAATAATAATGAGGATTTTTTTCGTTCATAACAATTTTGCCTTAATGCACCAAAATATAGCCGGAGTTCTCAATAAAATAGATCACTTGAAAATAGCATTTCGGGGAATTAAAAAAATTAAAGTTTGAAGTACAAATTTTATGTTTATGTGAAACATTTATAAAAAGCGGTGATGAAGCGAACCTTAAATTGCGCAATCATAAAATAGCAGCGTACTCACCTCACGGGATAACCAGAAAAGAGGCGTACAATAATTTTGGTAAGAAAGTCTTTCGACTTTAAAGTTCTGAATGTTTGTAAGGAACTGTCAGTATGTAAGAATTTCGAATGTTGTGGAATAGAAATCCCCACATTTAAACTAATAGTCGTTATTGTTTATCGAACGCAAAATTCTGATGTTAGTCTATTTTTAACTAAACTCCAAAGCCTCTTACAATATTTGAGTAAAAATAAATTCAAGCACAAAATAGTATTGACGGGTGATTGGAACATTGATCTTTTAAAAAATACCAATGTTGCAAAGGACTTAGCAGCTACTTTGAGAAATTTTAATTTAAAACTGCACATAAACACTGCAACTCGTCAAAAAGCATGTTTATAACAAATAGCAAGTAATATTTACAGGGCAAAATCTGACATCCATCTGCTAGGTTTGTCAGATCATGAAACAACTAAATTTTTATCATTTAAGTTAAAGATGCACCCACAAGAATAAACGATACAGAAAATAGACTACAGTAAAGAAAACATTGTGAAGTTTGAAAAGAGTATATCTGCACTGTCTTTTTCAGAGGTTTATAACAATAATGACGCTTACGTAGTTTTCAATGAATTACATTGCCTTTTTGAATTATTTTATAAACTTTGCTTGTCAAAAAAACTTGTTAAGATTCGCAGTAGATTTAAATATCAAAAGTGGCTTAGCAAGGGTATCAAACATGCGTGTAGGAATAAAAGACGTTTATATATTGATTATACAAGAAGTAATAATAATCTGAGAGCTATCAAGAAAAATGCGTACAATAAGTATAACAAAATACTCAAATTATGCATTCAAAAAGCTCAAAAGTTAGAAAGCCAAATATCTTTAAGAAATGATTCGAATAAATGTAAAGCTACTTGGGCTATAATTAATGATAATTTGAACAGTGAAACTATGAATAATAATATGGATATGATTTACAAAAATGACATAATATATAAGGATCCTGACATAATATGTGAAATGTTTAGTGATTATTTTATAGATATGACAAATTCGGTAAATAATGATTCAAACTCTAATACTATTAATATTCCATTTCATATGAACTCGATATTTCTTTTTCTCACAAATGACATTGAAATAGAATCAATTATCAAGTCACTTAGTAACAGCATCGCAGTAGGGCATGACGGCATAAGCACTCAACTTGTAAAATTGTCTTCCAAATATATCAGCCGACCCCTGGCGTATGTAATTAATTTGTCGATGGAGCAAGGATTCTTTCCTGAAATTCTTAAATTTTGTATTGTCAAACCTTTTTTCAAAAAGGGTGACAAAGCCAATATGGAAAATTATAGACCTAATCACACTAATTCCAATATTTTCCAAAATATATGAAAAAGTTGTTGTTAACCATATCTATAGCTTTGTTACCTCCAACAATTTACTAAAAGAGGAACAATACGGCTTTCGGAAAGGTAGCTCTACTACTCTGGCTTGCTATAATCTAATGTCCTTAGTATTGGAAAGTATCAACAATAAGATTCCGCTATTCCTAGACATGAGCAAGGCATTTGATTTTGTACCGCACAAGAGATTACTTGACAAATTGGGTAGATATGGGATTAGAGGTAAGGCTTACGGCTGGTTGAAAAGTTATTTGTCTGATAGACAGCAATGTACAGAAATATCAACAGTATTAAAATCAAAAAAGTGCACCTTTCGGTCAAAATATCGGGTAAACAGTTGCGGAGTGCTACAAGGCAGTGTAATAGGGCCTTTGTTGTTTTTGTTATTTATTAATGATTTTCCAGATACAACAAAACACAAATGTTTCTTGTTTGCAGATGACACCACTATTGTAATAAAATGTAATGACTGGGAGAATTTTAATGATGATATTAATGACACACTAAAGAACATAGCAGAATGGCTAGGCCTAAATAATCTTAACATAAATATTAACAAGACCAAGATTATCCAATTTTCAACACGCAATGCAAAATTGGCCGACCTGTTAGTTAAACATAACAGTAATACTGTGGAGACTGTAGATAAGGCAAATTTTCTAGGTTTCACTTTAAACAAGCATTGTAGTTGGAAAACACACGTAGAATTAATGTGTAAAAAAATAAGACAGGTTCGTATTCGCACTACGGCGACTTAGTAACGTCTCGTCCATCTGAACTGCTTTATCCGCGTACCATGGCTATGTTTCGTCGTTGCTTAGCTATGGTATTAAGTAAGTAAAGTAAAAAGTAAAAAATCATTTATTCACTTAAGCTTTTACAAAGAAGCACTTATGAAATGTCAAAATTCACAAAAAAATATATATAAACGATAATAGACGTAAATAAAATAATACAATAATAGTACTTATACTAAATAAACATAATGCGAATCTACCACCGGTTCGGAAGTTGCTTCTTATCGAGAAGACTCCGGCAAGAAACTCGATAGTTACTCTTTTGAACTTTGGTTTGTTTTACAACAAATAAATTCAGAGTACAGTCAAAAGAACAATAAAAATACATTATTTGAGCAGAGGAGCAGATTATTCCTACTATGACCACAAATTCTTGTCGTTCAAGTAATCCTCCACGTTATAATAACCTTGTTTTATCAACTTTGTTTTAATTGTAGACTTGAACTTGTGAAGAGGTAGATCAACAAGACTTTGAGGTATTTTGTTAAAGTACTTTACAGATTGACCCACAAAAGAATTTCCTACCTTATGTAGCCTAAGACTTGGAGTAATAAGTTTGTTTTTATTTCTAGTATTGTGTGTATGAGTATCACAGTTTCTTTTGAACATATGCAAGTTTTTGCGCACATACATTATGTTATCGAAAATATACTGAGCGTGCACAGTTAAAATATCAATCTTCTTAAATACTTCTCTGAGCGAGTCGCGTGGCCTAAGGTTGTATATCGACCGATATACAACCTTATATCGTACTCTGTTGTGGGGTAACTCAGTCGATGTAAAAAAAGCTTTTATAGCGCAAAAGAAGTGCGTTAGGGCAGTTTGCAGAGCGCATTTCCTTGATGCCTGTAAACTTCTATTCAAGGAATTGAAAATTTTACCATTGCCATGTATTTATATTAAGCAAATTTGCATTTTTGTAAAACAATATCCACAATACTTTGTCAGAAGAGGTGAACATAAAAAAAAAATCCCTACAAGACGTCAGTCTAGAATTTTGCTGCCCAATATAAGATTGGAATTGTTTAAGCGTAGTCCTTATTGCATGGCTTTTAAAATTTATAATAAGTTGCCAGATGTATTTAAGGATATGCCTCTACTAAAGTTTAAAAAGCAACTGCATGCTTGGCTTTTGATGAAGTGTTTTTATTCAGTTCAAGAATTTTTTGTCGACCAATAAATTTGTTGTATTAATCAATAAATAATAATGTATTTATTTAATCGATTTATGGACATTGTAACTTAAATTAATATTTAAATGACATACCTGTAATTCTATTTGTGCTGCTTTATTGTTGTAAAGTATGATACATTTAAACACTTGTTAATTAGCATGTCTTAAAAGTATTTGCATGGCAGTAAGCCAACATGAGGACTTAACCAATATTTCCACCCCTGTATCACCATGTTACAGCAAATAAATAATTTTCATTTTTTCATTTTTTTTTAGGTAGCAGATGAGCTGTGTGTTTATGATCCGCTCAAACACTTTATAAGGTCACCGGGCACCATAGTGTGGAAACTATACCTAAGCTGTACAGATTGAAAATAGGGTGGATTAGACAGATGCATGTATCTAGTTTACGATAGTATGGTTCGCATTAATGTGGGTGTAATTTTTTTTAATGTATTTTCAAAATGTACCTATCGCATAAATAACGATTTTTATAGACCTGTTAATTTTTACTCCCATTGTAAAAACAAAAAATATTATGTACATGAAATTAAAACTATACTTATAACTTCATAAATAAAATCTATTCTGGTTTTTTTCCACGATTTCTTCACAAAATGGGTCAGATTATGCCCGGTGATCTAGGATATTGTGACGGGTATATATTTTTTTATTAGCCTTTGAACTTTTCCCACTAAAACTGGTTTGATTAACAGTTTTTAGTGGCTCGAGTTCCGTATCGTTGCGTTGACACGGCGACCCCGGCTCGGCAGTTAATTGCAATTTTTCTGTACCCTCAATTATGCTAGCTACCGGACTATTAAGTCCCCAAAAGTACATGGGAAAGAGAAATCCGCCGCTATATTTTTATTCTTGGAGTGACAAAAATTAGTGGGAATATTCAGCAGCTTCCTTTTTCCGAAAGTTTGACGTCAATTTCATTAAGAGGATGATCCGCCCCGACTTCGGGGTTGGTTACTTCGAATTCTTGTTTTGTTGTCGACCTGAATTTTGGTGTAATGGGATTGACGCGTTTTACCTGTTTTCGTCCTGAAAAACGAACTGAAGGACATTAAAAATGGTGAATATTTAAGCAGTGATATTTTTCAAGTAGAAAATATATACCGGGTGATTTTTTGTTATCAAAAAGAAAATAGAAACAACAACATACTACTAATACTTACTATAATATATTACTTGGTATTCAAAAATTGTTTTAATCATGCTTTAAAAATATTAGTGAGGCTTCTAAAAGGAAGAAAACACCCAAACCTAGCGAGACGTAAATTTGTTATCTAAATAAACGATTTGGCTGGGAGTTAAGCGGCGGAAACGGTTTGCATCCTACCTGTTCCGCAATGCGCATCATATAGCTCCGAATGCTCGCAAAGCTCAGGTGCAAATTGCAGTAATTAACCGACAGATGTTTGAATCTGAGAGTTCTTAGAGTTTTAGTCACTGCGGTAAGTGTTTCAGGATGAGTCCATTGGATGTGCAGTGTTCCAAAAAATTTCATGTGAGGTTTGTTTTAGATGGTTGTACGTTGTTGTATAGAAAATGGTCAATAGAATTTTGTTTGACAGAATTTGTTTCTCATGTTATCATTTCATAGAATAATTAATAAGCAGAATAGTTACTTGAAAGAAATTTAAATCATAGATTTTGGTTTCAAATAAAATTTATACATGAAATAAATTTACATATGATTAATACATGGTCTTTATATCATATGAAAGCTAATACGACGTAAAATAATTGAAAATAAAAAAAAATAGGGTAGAGGGGGCAAATATTAGGAAATTTTATAATTATTGTAAGAAAATATGGAAAATAATAACGTTTTTTTTTCAAAAATCAATTTATTACAAATCTACGGTATTTATTTTTTCAATTTTATTTTATTTCATGAGCATGACCAGTTCTTGTTTTCAAATTTGTTTTAATTATAGTAAATGATCCGCTAAGCGGTAGCAATCAATATTTTGATATGTTAAAGCCAAAGGCCCTAAGTTTTCATAAACCAAATTACTTAAAATCTACCGTACATAAAAAAATATTAAAAATAAAAGAAAATAACCGAATCGGTCGATAACTTTGTTCTGAATCAGGGGGCTGTTATTATAACATTGTTTCTGCTTAGAGTACCGCACTAGATTTTTTTGTTATATGTCCATAAATATTTTTTTATATAATAGGTATGCTGCTGATTTTTTATTATTATTTACATCGATAAAATTGACTATAGTTTCCAATTTTTGTAAATGTGCACTTTATACTTATATAATAAAGACTCACACTGTATATTTTTTGCCACTTATTTTCATATGCCTAATTCGGTTCAGGCACATGCGCTGGCGCGGCACGCTCGCTTCGCTCGCTCGGGTCTTGCGATGTGGTCACAGTTCTAATTAACCTAACCTAACCAATAGATTTTTTTGTGAAATATGTTTCGATGAAGTAAATAGTGGTTGAAATAATAATATTCGACATGAAAATGTATGGATGGATGAAGTAAATTGTCGACGAAACAATAATATTTGAAATAAAAATATATAAACTGAATATTCTATGAAACATTTTCTGCGAAACGAAATTCTATGAAAGTTCTGTCTGTGAAACAAGAGATCAACGTTTGAGAACAATAAAGCAACCAGTATGTCTACCAAGAGTTTCCGTCACGTAAACTACAATAGTTGAGTTCGGAAAATTTGTATGCCATTTTTGGTTCCATTTCTTATCACTAGGGGCGTTGTACCAAAATCCCATACAAAAACGTCAACGCGGTCAACAAGGAGGTTAGCGGTTGTCATTGGTATCGCATGGTAGACATACAGACTAGTTTCTGTATCGTTTAATACATTTTAGTTTTTTTACTGCTTTAGTCACACTAATTCCTCCAAATTCTGAAATGACAAAGTTGAGCACTCTTCAAATTTTTAAATGTTTAAGATTTATTTATGTTTACTGAAGGCTGTTTTTCAACATCATCACAAAATCATTAATAGAAAAATTATGTATTTTTATTTTTCTACAAGACCAATCTGCACCAGCCACAAATGTATTTAATAACTTTTCTGGACTGCAGAACAAGCAGAAGACTCAATCTCATGTTAATTTGATAGTAACCATTATCCATAAAAGCCAGGAAATTTATGAGTTATCATCATCTCGGACCCACTTAAGTGACTCCGTGCCTTATCACGCCTAGACTTAGGTAGGCTGACATTAAAGTAGGTCGGAGACGCTCTAAGTACTAGTGTCACCGTAAGGTATCGTTTTACTATGTTGTAAGATAAATTAAGAGGAAAGCTTATTATTTATCATACGTAAACTGTAGGTTATTATTAATATACCTGTCTTTATTCTTAGTATTTCTGTCTTGTAATGAAGAAAATTACGCTGATGGTACAAAAAATAATAAGCTTCGAGCTTACAATAATGAAAACAGTAAAGTTCCAAACGTGGTTTTCAGAAGTTTGGTTTTGGATGTAGGAAATTTCCCTTTCCCACCTCCAACAATCTGCAATTGAAAAAGTTTCGTGTTATATTACTCTGAGTCAGATTAAAATAAAGCGGTTTCAGAAGACCAACATTAGATAACAACTGTTTGTTAAATAGAGGTTCCTTGTGTGTTTAGATTCAGGACTGAATAAAGAGAGAGACTGAATAAATTACAAATACACATTGCGTTTCCTGAGTATGAGCTTAACTATCTAGTGAAATGTATGAGGAATGAGCATGTGGAGTCACTAAAACCAGTGCCGGATTAACCCATAAGCGAATTAGCCAATTACTTAGGGTATCACGTCTTGGGGGGCACCAGAACCAGCATCAAAATTGGTATACTAGAATTTGCTAGCACATGAATGGCAAGACTAGTTAGGCTGTTTGAAAATCTGCGCTTTGTAATTCACCATACTTAGACGTCTAAAGCTCGATTATTTTTCAATATTATACTTAAAAGGATTACCCTGTTACATTGGTCGAAACATTTCTTAAGGCGATTTCTCCAAATGATGACTTTGGAGATTTTCAATCGAGTTACTTGCATATTGTTATTTTTGAAGATGCTACCAAACTTACCTAACAGTATAGTGCTACTGGTATGTACGCTAAAAGGGCATGAAAATCGGAACGATGGATTTTTAGGCCATACGAATCAATTTGACCCGTAACACGGAAAAAATTAGAAAAGGCGAGGAGTTATGGCAAAATCTTGTTTTTGTAGAGGATTTTTTTTGTTTTTTTTATATTTTTTGTTTAAATTACTTGTGAATCTTGTAATTATGGTTAAAGAGTGGTTTTCGATACCAAAACGCGCGTACACGTGCTTATTTCGACGTGTTCGCTCAAATCGGTAGTGGTGAGTCTGTATCTTTATGGATTATACGAGTCTATAAGCGCGCCAACGTTCGTACGAGTAAAGCATATGGGTAAAAAAATGTTAAACCACTAACAATATGCTGCTTAACAATGCACTTTGCACTAACAATATGCTTAAAAACTTTTCGGGCATTAAAGTCGGAATAAATAAATAAATAATAGCTTAGCTTTTGGACTTTTCTACTTATGGATAGGGGGCCCCACAGCCGTGGATGGCTAAGGGCATCAAGTAGTCTTAATCCGGCACTGACTAAAGCTGCTGATTGCAAAACTCGATATCACAGGTTAAAGGTTGACGTTTTAGTCGACATAATTACTCACCAAACTTACCCAACTACGTTTGTTGAAACCGTTTTCAACAACATTCACACCAAGCCTATAAAAAAGTTTGCTTTAACTAAAGCACCATTTACTTAGACTAAGTAGTACACTAACTGGCGTGAAACTTTTTCGAAGGCAGCCTTTGAGCTTAATTACAGAGTTCACATTCAATATCAAGCATCATTTTGTTGGCTGAAAATCATTTACTACTTTTTATTTCTCAAAAACCTTAAAAAACCTAATAACCTCAAAAGAAGGCATTTACACTTAAAAACTTGGGGTGTATCTCACTATTTCTAATATGTGTTTTTATTGATGGAAATACTGAGACTGATTTTTCTACTAAACACTATCACCTGCACACATAAACTATTTATTTGTTTCCTCTTTAGATCCTACATTTTGGTGAATAATTCTCCACCACATCCTTTACACACAACACAACTGCGGTTTTTTTTGCCGCAATAGAAATAATGAGCGGCTGACCAATTGGGCAATTCTTTTCAAATATTTTTGTTAAGGCACAGAGAAGGTTCTTAAGGCACATAAGGATAGAACAAACGCAAAAATTACTGGGACATAATGAACGCAACAATTGCATGGCTGGCTTATGGGTTCCAATGCGTGTGATACGTCTAGTTGTGTCAGAAAATATTTGTTCACCGGTAATACAAAAAAAAACAAGATAGGCGTGAATCGGTTTTGGCAATGAACGGCAATCTGACATTGCGATGTTGAAGGTTACGAATGTAAGCATATTCGTGACACAAAACTGGTTAAAACACAGCGTAACTTTGATTAATAAACTGTATACAATTCCGCAATGGCAGCACTGAAAAGTTTTCTCGTTAGGAAATTAAATCATTAGGCAGGCGAGCAGTTTTCATAATTATTACAGAATTAACAGTTAAAATGGAGTGTGATTATCGCAAACTCAAGGTGTGATTCCGAAACCTGCTACATAGCAAAAGGATAGAAGTAGGTTGTCTTCATACAAACGCCCCGACCGCGAATTATATGTGGGCGCGCCCGTACTATGCCCGTACCTACGCGCGTCACACGCACACACTGATAAAATATTGGGTGAAATGGGGTAAGTCAGTCGTGGCTGCGCCGTGCGTAGGTTATGCCGCGCACATCGACTGACAACGCTGAGGAACGCTGATCTGCCGTTTGAAATTTTTGTTTCGTTTTTGAGTACGACGTGCGTTCTTTAATCGAACTCAAAAATTGCTACAAAATAGTATGTTTAAATAGGTATTGCAGTGTTTATAGATGACTTATTAGCAACTCATCAAAACCAGAATTGTCTATCTTCACATTATCCACCGTATGAAAACGGTGAGTACTTAAGTACCTAACTTAACTAAGATTCATAATATTGTGTTCAATTGGATACAGATTTGTAGTTCAGATTTATTGTTCAGAGATTGACGCAGCATTTTTGACGTTTGAATAAACTACATGCAACAGCCCTGCGTGTTTGTTTAGGCTATTATCTCTCGCTCGGGGCCCGAGTCATTTTACTTATCTCTCCTTACTATGAAGGCATTCTTAAGATTTTTGTACAGAAAAATATATGCTCATTATTACCCATTTCTTTATCCGACTAAGTAGTTTTTTTTGGGTACATTGGATTTAAACTTTTTGCAAGTACGACGTAACTGGCATTTGATTATTTTTATCTGTCGATGCCTACGTGGTGAATCTGACTGTCCCCAGTTTGTCCCTATCTACTAAGCCGGGTAGGTAGGGTTTTCGCAGCCGGAACTACGGGTCTGGCTGTTAGGATCACGGGTGTTGGGGGTCCCAGCTCTGCCTTTGTTAAGGTAGGCCCCAACTTGGAGATGGATTCCTGGTGGCATGTGGTTAGTTGCAGAGGTGGGGCATGTTCGTCTGCTCGGTAGTGTGTACCGAGCGTCCCTCCTCGCGCGCAACGAGTATCTAAATTCACTGGTCTAGGGCGTTGGGCCGCTAAGTGTTTAGATGCGGGGTTAGTGAGGAACCCTTATAGCGGCTTGCTGCTCCTCCGGTACTTGCCTGGATAGCAAGGAGATGGGTATCCGCTAGATTGCCCATCCGGCCACCCTGCTGTAGCTAAGGGTAGATGTACGGCAGTGCATTAAGATGTGAGCGTGCTATACAGCTCCGGCACCATTCTGGAGAAATGGTAGTTGGCTTCTCTGACGTCCCTAGTGGGGATTGAAGCCGCTAGCGTTCTTTAGATGCGCGTAGTGAGCGGCTATAACTGCTCCGGTACCATTCTGGATAAATGGGAGTGGGTAATGCCACGGGCTACTCGCCTATAAGTACCATAATGTGTATTGCATTGTGCGTTTTGCTTTATGGCGGCATGGTTCCTGGTACACTTCACGGTGTGCTAGGAATAGTGTGCCTTTCTGCATAACCGCGAGGTTGGTCAGGGGGGCCACTAAAATAAATCTCAGTAGTTTTTGGGAAAGGGACTTGTCCCCAGTTTGTGACACGTTTAAGTAGATTTTTTGTATCCAGCAATTATACGCGTAATCGGCAGCACAACCTGCTGGCGACACCCTCAACTAGAACTCAGGTTTGCCGTTTCTCCCCGTTTGTGCGTGGGCTTACTGACCTGAACATGCTTCTGGCTTCAGCATCGTGCGACTTATTTGCTGACAAACCCCGCGCTATTGTCAAAGTTTGTTAAACGTATTGTGAGCGTAACAAATAAATTATAAATATGTGTATGTACATAAACTAAACTGTACAATGCTTTGGTGTTTTTTTACTGTTATGTTGTGCGCTTTTTTTTTAAATGAATAAATTGAAAAGATTTGCCTAGCATAACATAAGCAAAGCACTTAATATAACTATTAGAGGTAAAATGCACGATAAGCGCAACCAAACCTGAAGCAACTGCGGGACTTAAATAAAGTGGAATATGGATAAATCAAGGGTTGTAACTCTCTAATGTTAATAGTACAGGGGCCTTGTGACGATCTGTAAAAGCTTGCACGCAACGTCTTTAAATTGAGCGTCCTGGCATTTTGGTATATGATCTCTTATTCCCAGTCAAGTGAGTCAAGTGACCAGACACGCAAATATTACCATTCTTTAACTGTCAAATAGTACCAGTCAAAACTTCTCAGTTCAAGAAATAAGTGACATCAAAATTGCTAGGGCCACAACTTAAAAAAAAAGTGACATCGTAATACCAATACAAAGTGAGCTTTTTTAGAACCCTAAACGGTCACGCTACTATTGTCCCAAAAGATCGTATACACCCCTGTTAGGGTTTTACTAACTAATTTTAATACATCTTGATTACTCCAAAATATTGGGATATTATCTCCACGACATTTGAATTTCCAATATAAATGTGTAAATACCTATACCGCTGACAGGAAATGCAGGCAATAATGTTTGTTAGGGAAACATTTTGTTTTGTACGGCACATTTATAGTTTTTAGTTATTTAAAAATATGTAGGTAGGCTCCCCATTGCCATTTAGCCTCACCCAGTATGGGAATGTTTTACAGTTTGGACCGCAAAAAAAAACAATCCGTTGTAGTAACTTCCATAATTAAGTATTTTTAAACTCTTTGACTTCTATACCAGACGCCGATTTGAGATCACAAGTATGTACTCAAATATGTATTGCAAACCGTCCGTGACCGCAGCCACTCCGTACAAAATAAATCCTAAGAAAGTTACCTCCAGAAACGATGCCAGGCTACAAAGGTTAGTCACAATATTCCTCCATCTTTATTACTGAATATAACATAGCATAACATTACATACCATGGCAAGTGACTGGTGCCGTCATGGTAAACGGAAGACTTAGGAGCACACTTCTTACTAGAGCCCAACGTGGTAGGTGGTGAGCCTTCCGCCGTTGTCCGGGTTGAATCGGTTTTTTATCGCTGTTCTTCATCACTAGAGTTGGTCGGAAATTTAACAATGCACACAAAGATGATTCTAAACAGATTGGAATTGGGTCCACACGATCCACGATCCGAATTGGGGTGCTTGACCCCTAGGCCTCGACGCTCTCCTACACTATTACTGAACAGCATACTTAAATAGTTGTTATAAAACTAAAACTGTATTACTGTAACAGAAGTGATACTACAAGAGGCTCAGTAGAGTTTACCTTTTCATTTTCATATCGGATGTCATAAAATAAAAGCGTCGTTCTGGCGAGATTGAAATTAAAAGGCGATAAATAGCCAACGAGGCCTTGTTGTGTAAATTTAGTGATTACCTTACAGTGGTTGTCGGTCAAATATTAATTGGTTTTGGTTAATCGGGCAGAATTAGAAGTGATTGAAAAATTAGTTTGCTTTCAAAATAATTTTACTCGCTTCTAATTCTCAACTTTCTAAATTGAAGTCCTCTCTAACTTAGAAAGTTAAAAAATGTTGTTGGGAATCGTAAGCGAAATGGAATTGCCCTTGCTCATATCAATAAGCAAAAATTAGGGTGTTCATAATCTCCTATTATACGTTCACTCGTAGCAAATTGAATCTCTTTCGAGGTTTTTGTGTCTCTGTGTCAAGTCACAGATCGGAAGAAAAGTGTTTCGGATTTTATGAAAAAAATCCCGGGTTTGCTATAACCAGTCGTTATTAATTCAAACGATGATAACCTTATTTTGAATAATGGAGGTTTTTGCCTGGCAGAGAGACAATTCAGGCTAATGATTTTACAAATCGACTACTTTTGTTTACTAATTTATTTATTTATTTCATGCTTTTAGATAAATGTTTCAAGTTACCTTCCTGCTTTATGAAAACTTCTTGTCGTGAGCACTTCTTAGCTTTATTGGCCGTTATTTAAGGACTTCCGTATCTCTTAGAAGGGTTGCCTATAAGAAAATCAAAACATAATCGAGAAAATTTCAAAAGAACAAGAAATGAAATAACAAAATTTAAAAGACCAAATGTTTTATTTAGCAAAATTTTTATAATCCAAATGTATGCATCATCAAATGGACAACTGACCAAAAGTTGCTAGATGTAAATTTAAAGTGCCAAAACATTCCTATTTAAATTTCATATTTGCAAATGATTCCTCATTCAGCGGGTGACACTTTGAAACGCATAATGCTAATTACCATAATTTTAATAAAAAGATAAAAAACCTTTAATACCCACAAATTTTACATACCTACGTTAAAAGCATTGATGGATGTATTTCTAACCCCAAAACTAGGTTAGATTAGGTTAGAACTGTGACCAAGTTCGCTGCGGTGAGGGGAGCAGAATACTACTGAGGTGTCCCTGCCTGTCGTAAGAGGAGACTAAAAGGGCCC